>CM022372.1:0-2400000 GCA_011800155.1 Flammulina velutipes | reverse complement strand
GAAGTCGCCGAGTGTAACCAAAAGAAAGAAATTGAAACAGCGGACCATATAAAAGATCTATTCACTGCTCCACCAGCTCCTGCCAGAACTAACAATGGCTCAAAGGCTGATCGGGATGCAACCAATAGAAATGAGCGAGCCCTGACAAAATCGAACATTAGTGAGGGAGTGCCACGTAAAGAAAGAACTACGCACGAAGCTGTTGTTCTGGCAGCAGACGGGGTTCGCGTTGCAGCCGCCGTTCCCGCCACCGATGACTGTGATGGGGGAGCATGTGAGACCGCTAAAGAAAGATACATGAGTTTCAGAGAAAGGTGAAACGCGCTTAACATACACAAGGACGTTCAAATCCTGGAGGACGATTCCAAGAAGACCCAAGATGACGCTAACGGGGGTGGAGCTGGCCTACGAAAAATTGCAATCAGCACCGGAGCGGAACCACGACATCAGAGTACTGACCGACTGGACGCTGTTGCAGCACTGCTGGTTGCTAACATTGCACTGGCCGGCGGGAATCGTGGCGGTGGAACCAGGCTACGGTCAAAATGAGTTTCAGCCACACGAAACCAGTGAACATATAAGTACAGCAGTAACGGTGACGGTGACGGTCCTAGAGGTAGGAATGAGTTAGGCTGTGCAGCGATTAAGAGGGCGCTGACACGTACGGATCGGTGCGAGCGTCCAAGGGTGTGGCGGCCGCAAAGACGCTAAGGATAACGAGAAAGAAGGCGAAGATGGAAATGGCACGACGAGCAAACATGTTGGTAATTTTAGAGAGAATGAGTACGAGCGTAAAGGAGAGCTAGAGTCGAAACTGGGTGTTCGAATGCCTTCTCTGTTTCGATTGCCTAGGTTTTTATAAACCCAGCGCCCCTACCATGTTTTGATGAGGCCATGAACGATGGCCTACAAACGGGGAGGCACTCTCGTAAACGCACCATATATTCCGCGACAAGAAAAGATCCATACATTCTCACTGTCAATATCAGTGCGTGGGATCAACATCACGCCCGATGATCAGCCTCCGAGTTCACACGCCCATTCGTTTGGCGAGAGAGAAGTCCGCGAGCGGAGTTGTCAACTCTATGTTCTTTGTGATAGACAGATCACAATGTATCCACAAACAGGAAAGGAGACGAGTCTTCAAGTGAACCGAAATGCCGATAACAGACTTGTTTCCGGGAAACAAGGAAGAAGCCAGATTTTCGAGCCTTACTAGCAGGTGTAAGAGGGCGAAAAAGCTCGCTCAGACCCGATCGTACATTCGAAGAAAAAGAAGCTTCTTGTAATTGAACATGAGCAGATGAATCTCTGGAAGGAAGATGTCAAAGAAAGTGCTCTTGGGGTGCTGGGCGTGGGAAATTAATTATGGGCAGTAACTGCCGGTATTGTTGAATCGCGTATTTGACGTGCGCCAACAATGGTGGAATGAACATGGGTCAAACCCGAGGCAATATGGGTCACGAACATTATCCGAACTACTAAGAATTGCCATATTCAGCACTCAACGCCCGTTCTGGGAACGCCCGTGACCCGTGATTGTGGACTTGCACAAATCCATTGATTGGGTTTGCAGACCTCTGCGTGGCCGAAAGTCGGATGTCACATACTGTAAAAGGGTAATTTATGCTAGCAGAAACCACACCGTTTCACTGTATCACGTACAGCCTCGGCCTGTGTTGATGTTTAGGTAGCTGTTCTTCTATGCTTTGGTATCAGTGATTCTAAGGAAAGACTTCGAATTGAATCAAATAGTATAATCAGGCTTCGGGCTTGATAGAATTACTGTTGTACTACACACTCTAGAGTCTACCGGAAGATTTTCTTACGACATTCAATAGAAGGTCAATTCCGCTTGTCAGGAAATGATCGGTCAGATTGTCAGCAGAGACAGAGGCGTTCTAACTCAGTGGCTGACTTTGCCAAGTTGTATACTTCTCGGCCATGGCTCAGATGGGATGCTCACTTGAGTGTCGTATTACCCGAGACTACCATCTAGGCGGGGATCACAAATAAATAAGTCTGTGAAGGCACAAGAATCGGACCATACATGTTTCCCAGTATTTCCCCAAGGATCGGAACGAATATTCAATAAACAGTAAACTGAGTATTGGACATTACAGCAATTTACACTTGATGAGCATCAACACCACAATTCCTAGCTATGTAGCTCTTTCCCAATCGTAGCGAGCAGCTGCCTTAGTGTTCCCACACGAAGTGCAGGCGGTAGTCCAGTTCCCCCCTCCAGATTGTCTAGGAAACTATAGTAGTTCTGAATAGCGTCGTTGGCACCCATGATTTCATTCTCAGAGCTGCTCGCTTCACTTCTGTAGCCTTCGTCACTTTCATCGGACTCTGAATCGGATCCGTCAAAATCACTAACACCGTCAGCATCCTTTACACCAGGGAATCCTGGGCGGTTGGCCACCCAACTGTTGGGGACAACGGTGCTGAAATCTTTAGTCGTGAATGCGCTCACGAGACCGATATTAAAGTGTCTATGTAAATAGTTAGCCACATCATGCGTAAGGAGAGGAAGATACTAACGATAGGTTCAACTCTTGAGCTATCTCCTTCAGCGCCTTCTTTTGACTTTCCCAGAACCTTTCCAAGGCATCTTGTGCATCCATTGTGGGGTCGGCAAGATACCATTCATGGAAATATTTCATCGGTGGTGAATCCTCCTCGGGATACCCTTCCCGGACATCCCTCGAGACAATAGGATAGCTGCCGTCGTCGTCATTCTCCTCGCCTTTCTCGTTCTCAAGTAAGAGCAAGCGGCACTGAAAAACTCGTCTCGTCAATGACAATCTCAATACATCTCAACGCACTTACTCGATTGAGAAAGTCAATTTCCTTCAATATCAGCTCGTCAGTCAACCCGTCAGTGGGCCTGGGCTGTTTCACGACGGCAGGCTTGCCCTCGAAGCCTCCAATAATTTTGCGAGTGTCGAAACCAGCGTCTCTCCTGCAATATTTGGTAGGTTCGATGTCATACATCTGTTCGTCAAGCTTTATTGAGCTTTGTCCAGCCACTACATTTGACGGGCCCTCTGGGCTCATTGGGCTGTTCAATGTTTGTGAGTAATGTTTCGAAGGATTACCTTAAGGCAAACACACTGTGCGTTACTGAGAACGGCTCCATCAATGAAGAGAGCAGTGACAAGGGCCCCCAGTGCGGTAAATGTGTTGAATCGTGCTGAGGAAAACATTGACAGTGTATGAAGAAGACAAAAGACCAGCTTGAGGCTTGAGACGGACTAGAAGGATGCCCCCGCATATTTATAGAAATTAGACAGTGCATAACCATGGAGAAGTTGTTGCGACTACACAGAGAGCGTTGCAGATATCATGCTATGCCTCAGGGACAAATAAGAGTGGCAAGTGCTGTGTTTGACTGGAATGCACCAAACGCCTTGCTTTCCCTTTGATAGGTGTGGTTGTAATGGTTGACTTTGAGGATAAGGTGACTGGGGCAACTCTTGAGTGTCTCTCCATCAATGAAAGGGGATCAGAGCTCACCATTGGTTCAATAATGCCCGGATACCCTTCCTCAACGTGGAAGGAAGAGTTTCGCGACGAACCTGTGTTTTGGATTACCATGCGAACCGATCTCGGCAGATACCTAGTGTGGATCTACACAGGTTTGGTACCCTAGTCCAGTCCGAAATCGTCAAGTCACAAGTATGTATGCGGCTGCCATAGAATCAACGGGGCTACGCAACCTACGTGAAATCCGAATCAGCCAGCGTGTTGTTGCACTTGAAATGATGACAAAGCGACGAGGTATGGCACATGAGCCAATGCTGCAAGGCAAGACCGCAGGATGTGACTAGATGCGACAGGCTTCACGGCATATATGCATTGCATTGTACACCTTTGCTTTGGACAACAGCAGTTATACTTAAATCCAGCGTATTTCCTATGTTCTGTTTGAACGCGTCCGAAAGTGATGGTCGGAGTCAAGATGTCTTACCGTCATACCGTCATTTGCGGCACTCCGCTTTGGTGTTTACCTCTTCATTGTCGCATATTTCTCTCACTGTACTACCTCAGATACTGCGTACCGTTTCCGTACGATTATGCACCTCCCAACGTCTAACTTTCCTTCCACTGGTATGATGACGTCAAGAATCTTCCGATGCAAGGATGGCTACGTGGCGGTCTACTCTTGACCATGGGTCATACGATAAGTACGAACTTGGAGTCATATGCCCCCGGTACAGCACAGGTATGTAGATCCGTCGTGCCGTCGGTCATTGTTGTTAAGCATAGCCAGGAAATCAGCGGCCTTGGTAAGTACTATTTCATCGGTCATCATTTCAATTTGGCAGTGTTCTCCCGACGGAAGTGTAATCGCTAACGTTTGCTAGGCTACATCTTATCACAAGCAATAACGCAGATTATGGTAGAACAGTGTAGATCTGACGACACTGATTCACCATCTGTCGGCGACAATCAATAAGCTTCAAATTCCACATATTCTAGCGGTCTTCATCTCGAGCTGGCCCCCCATTGCGTTTCCGATATACCCTTCGACCTGACTCGACCTGTTTGCGTTGGATACCCTTGTCAGGACTCTCTTCGTCGGAGTCGTGCGCATTACTCAACGCGAAACGTGCCTGTTTTCCACATATTCTCGTTTTGTATCACTTACCAGAAACATAGGCGCGTCAGCCTTGGACTCTGCAGGTGTAGCATGTTCCTCAATTTTCCTGATGGAACTAACACTCAACGATCAACCATACACGAAATTGTAGGAACTGTTAGCCATTTCCCTCGTCGTACAAGAAGTGCTTTAATTGTGAGTCCAAAGGTTAGACATTGTATGTAGCTTTATACGGTTTTTGATGAATAATAACGAAGGAAAAACCACAAACAGCGGACCGTGCATCAATAGGTCTATTCACTGCGCCACACTCCTCAGTCCTCAAATGCTGATCGGGACACAGCCGATGGAGATGAGAGACCCCTGCACATATCGTAAGCATTTTTTGCAGTGGGACATGTATGTCAATAGACTCACGAAGCTGTTGTTCTCGCAGCAAACGGGGCTCGCGTTGCAGCCGCCGTTTCCGCCACCGATGACGGTGATGGGAGAGCAGTCGAGGCCACTAGAAAAACACGTACAGATCAGTAAACGAGAAGTGAAATAATCAATGATATTGACGTACACAAGGACATTCACATCCTGAAGAACGACACCAAGGAGACCTAAGATGACAGCAGCGGGCCCGGACGAAGCCTACATAGCAATTTCGAGTGTCACAAAGATCGTGTGAATAGCGGAGGAAAATAATCACCTGTTGAACACTATTGCAGCACTGTTGGTTACTGACGTTGCACTGGTCAGCAGCCCGGGGGAGGGCAGTGTCCAAAGGTGTGGCGGCCGCAAGAGTGGCGAACAGGGACGCAGCGACGGTGAATGCGCGGAAAGAAACCATAGTGATTATGTATGAGGGCTGGTGGGGTAGTGTGAAAGATGGCTAGAGTCGAAGATGGGTGTTCGAATGCTCTTCCTTCTCACTATTGCCAGGCTTTTATACATGTTCTTCTCTGGTTCGACTGTACGTTAAACCGAGAGAACCATGCCCCGTACGCCGTAAAGCATTGGAATGGTCTTTCATAAAAATGATGAAGAAGCTAACGAGAGAACAGACGTACCAATCTGCCTGTCGTTCAGAAACAAGGACAAGCTGGAAAAGTCATCATACAGCTCCAATTTTTACTGCTCCCCGGTTGTGGAGAGTGTTCTAAGTTAGAAATAAGCACCACCTAAGGTAGGGGCAATACACTTTGTTTGGTTATAAGGACGCAGTCGGAAATGTATTTTTTGTTCCAATAAGCACAGCTGGGTAATGGGTCTTTACAAGGGTTAGCTGTGCTGTACCTGGGGTTGTGGGAACTTCCCGCTCTGCCGCCTCCTTGCCTCTTTAGGTCTCTCTCCACATGTTCCCGATTTCCAGCTGGATCTCGATCGCCTGATCCTCGATGGAATCAATTGATGAGGAATCGATGATGTTGACTGAACTGTCCTTGGCGCTTCTCGGTCATTCGCTAAGTCTCTCGTCGACAACGCTCCGGGACACTCGGGGTTACTGTGTGTTGCGCTCTATCAATCTAGATATGTTCTGTGCCTCCATCAAAATGGCTTCTTTTTTATCGACATCCTGGCTTATGTCTGCATCGTCGTTGTAGCAGTCTCGGAGACTGCAGATGATGCGAACACTCAAATCGACAATAACGACTGCGTTACTGCGTTCCCGAAGGTTACAAATAACACTACGTTATGCCTGTGAAAACAAAATTCGATCTTTCCATCTTTTTACGGCTCGGGCGTCATCCAGCGCCCTTTCTCTGGCTTCCACTGCTGCACGCCACCGTTCTCGGAGAGCGTCTACTTGGACGTTGCAAACATCGCATTCTAGAGTTCCAGTTAGCAGCACGTAGTGTGTTCGTCTTTCTTCTACTCACTGTGTCTCACCACAACTGTTGCGATTTCCGTGTCCGGTATTCCACCCGACATCCGACGACAGCGCTCCCGAATAAACGCCATGAAACGCAATTTTTTCTTCATCAACCTGTCCGACCTCCGCTCCAAGGATAAGATTCTTGTCGTTTGGGCAGAGTAGCGTCCGGGTGTCACCAACACGAAATCGTCACGGAGATCCATGCTTGCTGGACAAATATCACCTTTCAGACTGTCTCTCGAATCTATAAAAAAAAGGGAGACTTACCGCGTATGAGGATTCGACGGGGGATAGGTGGGGAGGGGACGTGGAAAGCCTCAAGGCCTTTAACTGGGCAAGGAGTGGAATGCACTACGGACGCGGGAATTGATTGAACTCCGTGAGGGAAGTGTACAGTTAGAGCATGGTTAAAACGGCAGAATACGTATACGAGCATAACCACACCAGATGTATATTCGTCGTTGCTAACAGGAGGGTAACGTACAGTTAGAGCGTGGTTATAATGACAGAAGATATATCTGCGTATAACCACACTAGATGTATATTTATTGCTAACAGGTCATCTATCCCGGCATTTACTCTTTCTTTCACTCCAAACAGCCGCTCCCGCAGCGTCTATTTACCGTAGAACGACAGTGTCTCTCAATTGCCCACCAAAAACTACATTTTAGGCCAAGTCTAATACGGACAGCCCACTAAAGCCAACGTTCCATCTCAACTCTGAAATCCTCCGGCAAGGGGCGTACTGTGTGGGCCTGGGGAGGTGACATGGCGTTGGCAAACTCGACTACTTGGCGGGTGCCTGCAATGCGGCAAGGCTGAGCGTGATCAACGGCGCAGAACATAACACCGAACTGAGCTTCGAACAACAAAATTTTATGTTCCACGTTGTGTCGAGCAACCATAAAAGCCAACCATCCCAGCACTTTCTAAATATCACGTTTGGTAATGTGATGAAGACGGAAAATGACCCAACTCACCTCCACAATGTCCCGTTGCATGTCCCTCTTGCGAGAAAGGGTGGTCGCAGGCAAGGAAGTCTCGTCGTAAACTGCATTAGGATCGAGGTCCTCATCCAACGGTATCCACCAGTGGAATTTTGCCACGAATGTAGCGCTGACTGAGCATTGTGTTAGTAATTGAGTAGACCAGCAACGTATATCACGAACTATAAACCGCCAGCATGTTGGTCATCTCGATGTCGTTTTTAGCCCATAGCTTTAGGTATACATACCATCGCTCCCTCAAGAATGCGAGACGTTGCCCACTGAAAGGGTAGCTGACAATACGGAGTGAGTTAGAGACAGGTTGGGCGGGAGAAAGCGTCCTCACAATCGGGACATGGTGGTCGGTTTGAGAGAGTCTGAAGAGAGCTGTATTAGGTTGATTCCGAGACGTCCGTACAAGGTGGCAGGAAAAATATCGGAAGGCTATCTGCGGAAACACCCGAATATGTCGATTACCAGGAAATGTGTATAGTCCGAGACGCCGTTTCTGGGATTGACGTGCACTCAACTAGGATGTGGTTAAAGCAGAAAAATATATATTTGAGAGCACTGACTGATCTGGGTGTTAGCACGAAAGTGCATGCAGAAATATAGACACTTAGCAGGCCAACCTATCAACACGAGCAATCCCAAGGCGTTTACAGTTGATGACCCCGCTCAGGGGGATGCATTTAGCACAACGATGGTGTATCTAAACACGGTGTCGTGCATTTAGGAACACGGGTATCTAAAAATAGAAGACATTCCCGCCACTGTTCAAATTTTTGCATGAGAAAACCTTGTCTCCCAGCGTAGAAACTGTTACCTGCTTTTCTCTTTTCCCCGCCTCTGGTTGCACGTCCAGGTAAAGTTGTCTTTCCCCACACCTCCCCCACGTCTCCCCACGTCTCCTCACTGCCGAAACTCACCTTCCGTTAGTAGGGCCGTCTATCTCCATGGACGCCAATCCTATGACTGCTGATGTCCCCACGGTCCCGGTCATTGCTATTCCAGCGAAACTCGACGGCCGCCGGTGGTCGACCGACGAACAACGCTTATACCTAGACTCCAAGCAGCCAGCATACCTAGAGGCTAAGACTATCGTGGGTGGGGCCGTGCTTTTCTTCCGAATGATTGATACCGAGTTTCTCACGCGTTGGAGCCCGCGTTCGTTGGTCGAACAATTCAACAAAAAACCCATGGGACCCCCCTGGAATGCCGAATGCCCCTCAATCTCTCAGGACTTTAGCACACTTCGACTAAATGACATTCCTGATGTGGAGATTGTCAAGTCTGGCCCCCAAGATAGCACTCTCACCCGGATTCGAAAGGTATGATCGCTATCTACACTCTCTTTACGGAACCGTCAACTGATGGGTGGTCATAGCGTCTTTGATGGTATTTCAACAACCACAATAAACGCAAAGTCGGTCTCACATTGATCACGGCAAAGGGCCCCAAGAAAAGACAGCGTTCCCATACGAGTCAAGAGCTATTTTCCAAAGATCACTACTCGTCTTTCCGAGACGTGTACGAACCACGGGCCCTTATGCTTGTTAAAAAAGCCAACCTAATCCAGGTCCTAACGAAGGCTCTAATCGATACTTCTCAACTCTGCGACATCGGTCGCATTCCTACCCCAGAATCGTTGGCCCAGTTGGAAGCCTTGGCAGCGGCGCACTCCCTGAAGCCAGCGCCTCCGGCCCCCGTCCATGTCCGCAATACAGCCACCGCGTTAGCCTTCGAGGCCTTGCCTTCCGACGACCAACAACGCTGGAACGACGCCGCTGAAGCGGAGAAAGCAGCGAGCGCGGCAGCGCGGCAGGCAGCCAAGACAGAAGAGAAGAGAAAGAAGCTAAATCCCCAGTCTGCACGGGAACCGATCTCCAACGAAGTTCTCAAGCAGTACGTTGGCTCCACCCTAGTCGCTTCCATCAAACTAACGTTTCTTCCAGCAATCTTGTAGGACTCCCAGTCCACGCCCATCAGTTCCTCGAGTCTGTGGTTAGCCAAACAGGCCATACTTGCTTTTTGATCATGGCTGGTCCGGATGGGGAGGGGCATTTGGCAACCGAAATGTAAGTACAGCCAAAGTCTCAGTTGTTGGTGACTAAATAAACCTTTAGGATATGTCACGGCGCCACGAACCCCAATGAACAAACGTTTATGGATGCCTATCCAGATTTTGAGGCACGCGTTGAGCGACCCTTTAGAGAGTACGCGCTGACGTGCTACAGTAAGTTGTCACCTATTCGGTTAATGTAACGCGCCGTTTAACTCGTATGCTACAGAAGCGAGTCAAGTCCAATCTCGTGATGCTCAGCGCTCAACAGCCTCCGTACCGTCGAGCTCTACAAGTATTGCTTCTTCGGATGTAGGACATCCTCTGGTCAGGGGCAGCCCGTTTCCGGTGAACCCATCCACCCGGCAGCAGGCAGCTTAGCCGAGCTTGGAAGAAACGTACTGGGCTCTACGCCACTGTCGATCCCCCAACCACTCCCCCCCCTCTGTACAGGTAGACGCCAACTACGACCACTCGATCCCCCTAGGTTACCTGGACTTCACCGCCTCCGCTCTCGACGATTCCCAGAGGAGTGGGCTCTTTAAATCCCTGCTGGAGAGCCATGATTACAGCCCCCCCTTCGCCACACAAGCAGCACCGACTAGTTCGGAACCGCCCGTCTTTTACTCCGCCAATATCTTTCACGAAAGCCAGCACTCATTCGGAGCACAATCGGCCCACAGTCCCCCTCCTGGCTCCTTCTCCCAGGCTTTATTTCCTGTTGACAGCCGCCAGCGTCCCTCTTACGGCGGCCCGTCGGTATTTAATCAGCCCGTCACACCATTTTCATCCCAGACGCTTCCGTTGACTCCGGTCTATCCCACTGTCCCCAGGATTGGTCCCTCTCCATCTTGGTCTCTCAATCACCCCATCTCGTATCCCCCGGCGGTCTACCAGCTCGTGCATTTGTATGGCCAAAATCCGACTCCAGAAAATCTTCACAGCGCCTCCACGCATCTTAACAATGTCTCTGCGAACCAGGATAATTTTGGGTCTTTTGGGTCTTTCATGTCTTCCGAGGGGGCCCCGGCTTCAACCCCGCTCCTGGACTTCAACTTTCCGCCTGCTTCTAACGGTCAAAACCCACCTGTCTGGCCATCCCGTATGCTAGACTTGCAGCCTCCCCGCGAACAGGCTCATCACCACACCGTCGCCGCACCAGGACATCTATCCGATCGCGATGTGGCGCAGGAGCCGGAGCCGGAGCCGGAACCAGAGCCGCAGGTATCGTTTGACGTGCACCCAGCTACAAAGCGCAAGCGAAAACCGAAGGCCGTTCGACCACGCAGCAAAAAAACTCACGAACTGCTGCCTCCATCGCCAACTGAAGAGCTTCCCCGCAGACCAGTTCGCCGGATTGTCGTCGCCGCCCAACAGGACACGCTTTCGCCTTTGCTTCAGCGCCTCATTCAGGGTTTGCGGGGAGTATGCATGGGCGAATCCGCGGACTTCTGGGATAGACTGATCCTGGCGTTGAGGGAATTAGAGATCAAGATTGTGGAAGAAGACCCAAAATATACGGTTTGTCCGGTTCCGCTTCCCTTTCCTACCAGTAACTCAAGGATCTTTCAGAAAAAACTGAAACCTTACGACGACCGGCCCGTCCAACTGGTTACCTGGATGTCGGAAGGCTACGACTTCTCCCGACCTGTCAAAATCTTGGAGGGGGATGCTAAGGATTGTACAGCCTGCACTTGGGCTGAGTGCAGAACTGATACTAAACATGGGTGTGGCGCACGACGGCGCCAGCGCCATATAGGTCGGAACGTGTGAACGCGCCATCCACGGCGCGTCCGCATTAGGAACATATGGCGCAGCACTTCACACGGCACAAGCATGGACGTTTCAGAACACGGAAGCTACCGAACTAATCGATGGATTGCAACGATCGATAACGAGAAGATCCAGATCGATGGGAAGAGATTACACCAAGGCTGTGCGCCATGCATGGCGCCCAGGCACCTTCGGGAATCTGGATGCCAAAGCCGACAGGAACGGAGAGAATTACCACCCTCGAAGAGTCATATCGCGAGGTGGTCTGACTCGACGCGACGGAACGCCAATCACATCACGGACTCAAACCCCGGATCGTCGCACGATCGCTCGATCAGGGTACATGACGCAGGCATCGAGAGGCCTAAGCGTAGAACTAGACGGAAGAGAAAGCCGACAGCGTACAGTATAAATACTGTAGCATGTCGTAGAAACACATAGATAGAATTATCACCCCACAATATCAACACAGAAGCCCCTTGCAACTGTCGAGAGACTTTTGGAACCTATACTTTCGCGCACGCGTTAGTACTTCGACGAACGCGTACTTGGAAGCGCCACCGTCATCTGCGACAGCTCGCTGCCCGACTTCTTCACCTACCAAGGTCTGCGACCTCGGTGCGCCAGAACAAGAGCAGGAATCCACCGGGTAGTCCCCTCAACATCACAACGAACTCAGACTCGTTAAGAGATCTATATCTGGAGCCCACCGCGAGGGAATACTACAACAAGGATCCCATTTGTTCTTCCGAACACTTTCCTTGTCGTCGCGAGACAAAGGAGTCTAGGAATCAACCGAGGGTCGGACTCTGGCTGGAGGAAAGAGGCCGAGAGAGAGCAGCGGTAGATTCGCGAAGAAAGTTCGTACAACCGAAGACCCCGAGGACAGAGGAGAGCCAGTAAACCCGTTGACTCCGGTACAAGAAGAGTTGGACATCGACTTTACTGCCCTCACCTTACAACCCTTCGACTTCACGGTACCCACGACCGCGAGACCACCTGGAACAACAATTCCACCTACAAATCCATTCCTGGCGCATCAAGCCAGAAACCAAGGCCGAGGAGACAACCCCGCGCCTACCAATACACCTACCAACCCACCAACCAACAATACACCAACACCCAACATGTCTAACAAAACGATGCCGGGAAGGGGAAACAAAAGCGCCCCCTCCTTTACGGAAAATCCGAAAGACCTGATGGACTACCTTGAAGACGTGAAAAACCTTTGTGTGGAACATGGGAAGAAGGACGACGCGGACTGGATCCAGTACGCCCTGTACTATCTACCAGCAGAAGCACGAGAGTACTGGCGCCGTATCCCAGAAGCAAAGGATGTGACATCCGCGCTAGGAGTCATAACCAAGGCAACATGGGATGCCTTCGTACAGGCGGTGCTCAACAAGTACCCAGGAGCAAGGGAGAAAGGACGATACGAGTTATCGGACTTACAGGACGCATCGGACCAGCGCCATCTGGCGCCACCTCAGGACCTACACACCCTAGGAGAATATACGCGGACATTCGAGAGGATTGGGTTAGCTCTCAAGGAAGAGAGTGCGGTTTCGGACCCCGAGCTCGCGCGCCTGTTCGAGCGCGGCTTGGGAGAAGCTTTGAAAGGAATGGTTAAGAGGCGCTTGGAAATCAAATTCCCAGACCATCCTCCAACTAGGCCTCATAAGCTCGCCGACCTCATATCAGCATCTGAGTTCTGTCTTACTGGCACCTCTACGTTTATCGCCAACCAGAAAGCGGGCGTAAAAGAACATAGCGTCAAAATCGAAGGATTTGAACCAGCGGCTGTGGTACAAGCGGTACTACAAGCACTGACTCTACAAGGAGTATCGACGGGACAGAACAAGAATGGACCAGGTAACGCTCAAGGACCACAACCACAAAGGAACCTACCAGCGAACGGCGGAAACGTGAAATCCACGAGTACGCAAAGGTTCGAGGAATCAACCAGGCGAAATCAGTTCCAACCTAGATGTTTCTGCGGAGGAACCGAATGCAGGAGCTGGAACGTTTGTCCAGTACATCGGAAAGCGGTCGAAGACAAAGTAGTCTTGATCTCTCCAGGTGGAAGGACCACGTTATGGGACGGATCCAGGGACTTCCCAAGGGGAGAAGGATCGCTGTACGACCGTATCGTGCAGTGGAACCTGAAAAATCCGCATCTCAAACCAACGGGACAACCAGAAGGGAAGGCTTTCCTACTGGAAGTGACTCGACCAGGGGGAGGAGGATCGAGGATACCGCCTTCCTCCACTTTTCTCAGCAACGAGATTATCACCGAACAACCTGAACAGTTTTGGAACGCTACGTTGAACCTTAACCAGAAGGAAAACACGGGGCCGGGAAACAACTACAAAGGACCGCCAATGCCGCCAGGCAAACGAATGGCATTTCGAGGAGTAGAGATACCAAAGACGACGTGGAAGAAACCTCCATTTGGGGTGGACCCCAAGGCAGCTCACGATGCAGCGCCCGGACCGAACCTTCCACCAGGATACGTCTTGCCTAAACAAGCGCAGCAGACGAAGCCTACCATCACTGCCGCTCCATCAGCACCTAAGCCACAACAGGTTCAGCAAAAAGGAAATCCGCAGATCGGATCAAGGAACCCTTTTCGGGCCGACGATCAACAATATCGTACCCAATTAGGACCGGGCCTGAACGAAAAGGAATCTAGCGATAGAGTCTTCGACACTATACTAGGAGGATCGTCCACTTTGTCGAACAAAGACTTACTGGCTGTAGCACCGGAGATTAGGAAACGCATCAAGGAAGTGGTATCAAACCGGAGGATATTACAAGATGTGGCGCAAACGGGAATGCTCGCCATCGAGGACGATGACGAGGAACCGCTCTCGGAGGAAAACTTGGAATCCGTGGAAGCGGGGGAATTGATCGACGCATTCTATCAATCACTCGCGGACCAAGGGGTAATCGTCGGCGCGGAAAGTCTGGCTTTACGCGCGATCACTCCGGTGATCGATCACAAGTACGAGGTGGAAGCAATCTTGGACGAAGGGGCGCAACTAGTGGCAATGTCAGAAGAAGTGTGGGAGCACGTCGGACTGCCATTGGACACCTCAACACGAATTCAAGTCCAGTCTGCCAACAAAGGTGTTGAGTCTGCACTGGGGGTTTGCCGGAACGTACCTTTCACTATCGGAAACGACCTTACGATATTCTTGCAAGTCCACGTTCTACGAGGAGTCGCCTACGACATTCTACTAGGACGACCTTTCGGCGTACTTACCGAAAGTGTTACAAGGAACTACATCGACGGAAAACAAACCATTACTCTCAGGGACCCTAACTCGGAACGGACAATAGCGATTCCGACGCATAAGAAAGGCGTACCGAGATTCTCTGCACCACGGGAACACGAATTGGACTCACCACATATTCATACGGCTCGCGCCAACACACACGACCAATGATGATTATGCAAGAAGACGAACAAACAGGGCTTGTTATAACGGTTACACACAGGAACGGCATTGGATCTAGGACACCTCACATCGGAAAGCTTCTGGAAGGACCACAAACCTTCGAAGATTGGGAAAGTATACCAGGATACGGAATATCTATTTCAGGATTTACAGGGGAAGTATTGGAAGAGGCCGTACAGACGGATGGCGCAGCAACATTGGCACAGAAGGCATTCGTTCTGGCTGCGGCGCTCTACGCGGACACTTGTACCCCGACCAAAAGCGACTCATCGCGTCCATTGGGAGTTCCAAAGGCGCGAAGTCATGGAAGGGGTGGAATGGCTGTGATATTGGATACGAAAGCGCCGGTCGCTGTGTTTGCAGGAAAGAAATACAAAAAGGTCGCGAACAGGATCAAACCAGTCGCCACCACTCTACCAGAGGACTTCAGGATAGTCAGGAACATCGTGGGGAACCCTCTGGAAACCTTACCCGTACTACCCGTGCGCCCGCCACACTTCGAGCCACGGGGACGATACACTCTGGAAAGGAAAAAGATCATCGACGACTTGCATCCCGAGGGATTTCTCTGGCCAGAAGAGAGGAAGTTGATGCATCACTTTATGGCGCTACACGAAAAAGGATTCGCTTGGGACGAAACGGAAAAAGGACACTTTCGGGAAGACTTCTTCCCGCCGGTAAACATGGGAATAACAGAACATATTCCTTGGGTCAATAGGAACATGCCGATACCACCTGGGATATACGATGAAGTCATTCGCATCGTTAGGGAGAAGGTCGCGTCCGGAGCGTACGAGCCATCAAGCTCTTCCTACCGATCGCGCTGGTTCACGGTACTCAAGAAGGACGGGAAATCCTTGCGGATTGTACACGACCTACAACCTCTGAACGCGGTCACTATACGCGATAGTGGGATGTTACCGTTCGTCGAAACGCTGGCGGAGTCATTTGCTGGGCGCGCATGTTATGGAGTTCTGGATCTCTTTGTGGCGTTCGATCAAAGAGGACTTGCGCAGCCGTCTAGGGATTATACGACTTTCCAGACACCGTTAGGCACCTTTCGACTCACGAAGCTACCAATGGGATGGACGAATAGTGTACTCATTTTACATGGGGACGTCACCTACGCACTGCAGGACGAAATACCGGAATTCACAATACCTTTTATGGATGACGCAGGTATTCGAGGACCACCTACAAGATACGAGACCAAGGACGGAGGGTACGAGACGATTGAAGGAAACGAGGGGATACGGAGATTCGTTTGGGAGCATTTTCAGGCGCTCGGACGGATCGTCCAGAGGATTTGGTACATTGGATGTACTTGGAGCGGGAAAAAGGCTTTCCTTTGCGTTCCAGAAGCCATGCTTGTTGGACACAAGTGTACCTACGCAGGGAGGGAACCCGACGAAACGAAGATGGAGAAGGTGAGGAACTGGGGACCATGCAGGGACCTCACGGATGTACGAGCATTCATGGGGACCGTGGGCCTCATGAGGGTGTTCATATGGAACTTCGCGGGTTTATCTAGGCCTCTAGTGGACTTGACGAAGAAGGATGCCGAATTCTATTGGGGACCAGAACAACAGGACGCGCAGGACGAGCTGAAAGCCGCGATGCTAAGTTCACCTGCATTGCGCCCTTTGGACTACCACTCGGGCGCACCTATAATTCTATGCGTAGATTCAAGCGTTATCGCGATTGGCTACGCTCTCTTCCAGGAAGACGAAGAGGACGCACGCTTGCGGTACCCAAACCGTTTTGGATCTATGGCATTGAACCCCAGGGAAACCAACTACAGTCAGCCAAAACTGGAGTTATACGGACTCTACAGGGCTCTGAAAGCGGTATCCATGTACATCATCGGAGCTAGGAATCTGGTCGTAGAAGTGGACGCCACAGCTATTAAGGGAATGATCAACAATCCTGATCTGAACCCGAACGCCACAATAAACCGATGGGTCGCAGGTGTCCTGCTATTTACCTTCAAGCTGGTACACGTTCCGGGGATTCGTCACGGGGTAGATGGTCTATCTCGTCGGCGACCGTTTCCTGGAGAGGAGTTGGAGGAGGACGACGAAGATTGGGTGGATAGGCATTACGGGTTCCTTCAGGTAATAGCGTCGGCGCACGTGGAACCTGAAGCAACCGTTTGTGAAGTACTGTTGAGGGAGCTGGTGGAAGTCCTGGACTACTCGTACGACGAGTTAAATCCGAACATCCAGCCAGACGCCACACCGGAGATTCCCAGGTCGAAGAAACATATGGCGCAGGATGAGCGCCTTGTGCAAATCCTGCGTTTCTTGGATAAATTGGAAATACCGGAGAGGATGGGAGAGAAGGAGAGGAAGAGGTTCATCAAATACGCAACGGGTTTCTTTCGAAGGGAAAGTGACCTGTGGCGCAGGATGGAAAACGGGAAGCATCAACTAGTGGTCAAGCCACCAGCTCGACTTGGGATTTTACGATCGGCGCATGACAGATTGGGACACAAAGGAACGTTCTCAGTCCGCCATACCGTACAGATTCGATTCTGGTGGCCGGGACTGTTGAACGACATCAAGTGGTACCTATCGACATGTCACGAGTGTCAGCTGCGACGCACGCAGCACTGGCATATTCCACCGGTCGTAGCGGAACCAGCACCTTTGTTTGCGAAAGCATATATCGACACCTTTTTCATGCCACCTTCAAACGGTTTCAAATACTTCGTACACGCGAGGTGTTCTCTAACGGCGTACCCCGAATTCCGGATGCTCAGGAAGGAGAACGAAAACACTCTGGCAGCTTTCATATTTGAGGAGCTCATATGTCGATGGGGATCGCTTAGGGAAATCGTGACGGATAATGGGCAAGCGTTTATTGCTGCAATGGACCGACTATCCCGACAATACGGAGTGAAACACATCAGGATTTCTGGCTACAACTCTCAGGCAAACGGTATCATCGAAAACAGGCATTACGATGTTCGGGAGGGTCTATTCAAATTAGCCAAAGGAAACGAATCCAAGTGGTCGGAAGGGACATTCGCCATGATGTGGGCAGAGAGAGTTACTATCTCCCGTGTTATGCACATGAGCCCCTACCGAGCTGCGACAGGAGCGGAACCTCTGCTACCTCTGGACTTTGTGCAAGCAACCTGGTTAACTACGCCGTTCAGTGGTATAGTTTCCCACGGTGATGTCATCGTGCAAAGAGCCATGGATTTATGGAACAGGGAGAAGGAGATGGAGAAGCTGAAAGAAGACGTTTGGAAGTCTAGAGTGGACGCCGCAAAGCGTTGGGAGAAGGAACACCAAAACCGAGTTGTGGATTTCGATTTCAAACGTGGCGATCTCGTACTACTGGAAAATTCTAAAGGACGAAAAGGACTTCAAGACAAGATGCAAGCCCGCTACTTTGGACCCCTTGTGGTACTATTCAGGACGAAAGGAGGCGCCTACCAGCTTTGCGAACTATCTGGCACAAGACTCGCTAACACGGTAGCGGCGCGACGTGTCATGAAATATCTGGCGCGGGAGCGGATATCATTGCCTTGGTACTACACGGGAGCTTTGACTGATGAGGAGACGAAGCGCTTAATGGAGAGCGACGAGAAAGGGGAGTAAAATGGGAGTTTTTCAACAAGTTGGGGGGAGCGCCATTTCTGGCGCACAGAGATAAAATCTGGAAAATCAAGATCAAGACAAATTTTTTGTTGGGGGAAGGACTATCGAATCTCGAATCGATATAATAACCCACATGTGTACCTACAATACAGTGGCACGTCATTCGTTAAACATCGGGACCGAATTACGACCAGGCGCCACTACCACCGAACAAACTACCTAACACAACCTACCTGCGAAAGACACCAACTGGCGATCGAGCGAACCACCCATGAACGACATGGACCTACACCTATCACCATACGCGGAAAACACAGGATATCTTATGGAGGTCGCGTGCGCCACCAAGGTCGCGTGGTATCAACTTACTGAACGGGTGGCTCCCGGACGGTGTGGAAGGGGTACTCAGCGGGACGCCAAAGAGGCCTCAGGACTTTGATACAAAGGGAAAGAACACAAGGGGAACTGTTCGAAAACTACCAAGGACTGCAACAATTTACATTTTCAAAAACACGAACAGGCAGGAAATAGTACAGGCGACGCGAGGAGGAAAATACGACGAAATATATGGACCCAGACCCCTATGAAAATTCACCCAGCCACCTCACTTCTTGGAAGCTTTCTTGACGACACGACGCTTGGAGGGTCCAGAGGAAGCGGGAGGGGCACTGGGAAACAAGGTTTCCAGCGCCCGGACTCGAGCAAGGCTGTCACGGATGACATTGGAAGTTTGGTCCAAGGAGGCGAGGGCGCCGGCAAGTTCAGCCGCGTGCGAGGCGACCCAGGCGGGGGTTACCTCGTCGAGGGAGGAAAGGGCGTTGTTGCCCACGGGGGGAGCTGGAGGTTTCAGAAAGGTTAGAAAAGGGAATCAAGGTATGAAGAAGAACGTACTGGGAGAAGGACTCGGGGAGCGGGGACGTTTCTTGCCTGCCGTAGCAGCAGGGGAGGCAGTAGCGCGACGCGCAAGGACAACGGACACAGGACCAGCGGTCGGAGCGCCGGTCGAGCGAGCGGGACGAGGACGGGGACGAGGAGCCGAAGAAGACGAGGAACCAGCGCCAGCGGGAAGAGGGAGGATTTTGCGTTTGACGGTGGAAGTGCTGGTGACATCGGCGGGACTATTGGCGCTACACTCTCCATGGCGAGCAAGGGCGCAACCGAAGCAGCGGGTCGGCTGACCAGCGCGGCTGATACAAAGACCATTCAACCAAGGGGGATTCTTGCCGTGACTGCAGCGCCAACACTGGGGATCGTACAGCTGGAAGAAACCTTCAGAAAAATGGATGTAAAGGGGTAGGAAGGTAGGTTACCTGGAGCGTCCCGTTTCCCAGGTGCTCGCGTAGGCTTTCCAGGATTTCGGGGATGCGTTCGCCATACCGACGGTTCTTGGCGGAATACCCGGGAAGGCCCCCGTAGTGCTGGATCCAGCGAATATGGAAGCCACCGGTAACCGAGCGAGGGAACGGGATGACCGGGAGCGAAGACCAGGAGGAATCGGCGGAGGCAGCGGGACCATCGTCGAGCTCGTCGGCGGCCACGACCCCATCACTTACGATCTCGTCGACCTCCTCGCTCTCGAACCTACCGCCCGCAGAGGCAGCCGGGGGAGAAGAAGAGGCAATGGCGAGGATGGGCGAGGGCGCGCGAGGACGACGGGGACTAACCACGAGGGACAGGTTGCGGAACGAAGGGGTCGGAGGATCAGTTGCTGGGAAGGAAAGGAGGCTGGTCAGGCAAAGGGCGAAGGGCAAAAAGGGGAATTACTCACGGTCGGGGCTAAGGGCAGGAAGAACGGGAGCCCCATGGTCCAAGGAGGGGGAACGACGACTCACTGGAATCTCTTCCACCACCCTATGACCTACTAATAACTAGTTGAACCTTTATAGTGACGGGGACCAACAACTAGTTGCTGGCCGTCACTACGGGGATATAGATTGGCTGGTAGAAATGGCTGGTCGTCGGGCTGGGGCGGGCTGGCATGGGGCGGGATGGGTACCATATATGAATAGGAATTGATGGGAGCATATAGGGATTGATGGGGAGGGGGAGGAGGAGCAGGGGATGGGGAAATGTGGCCACACATAAATCCGGACCTAGGGATTGATGGCTACTGATGTCATTGATTGCCCAGGGGGATGGGGGATGGGGATAGGAATTGTGGCACCAGGAAAATCCGGACCTAGGGTTTGATGGGGGCAGGGGATGGGGGATGGGGGCAGGGGAAATGTGGCCACACAGGAATCCGGACCTAGGGATTGATGGGAACTGATGGGATTGATGGGGGAGGGGATGGGGGATGGGGGCAGGGGGATTGGGGGCAGGGGACAATTGTGGCACCAGGATAAATACTGGGCTATTGCCAGGGTATGAGGAGGGTATGGGAGGGATGATTGTATGTTGAAAAATAAAATTCTTTCTAACTATCAGAAACATGAATGGGGGTGTGGCAGCTACTGAAACCAACAATAAAATTATGTGTGGCGCATTTTTAATCGAGGAGCACATACCTCGGATCGACCTGGGGTTGCTCTAGATGTCTTCCTATTGAAAAATAGATGTGTGCAGCACAAAGAACCATGTAAAAACACGAAGATTTGGCTGAGAAACAAGCAGAACATTATTGAAAATCCATCAAAAAGCACCAAAAAGGGAGCAGCACTTTTCCCTCGCTTGGGGGTGACCTGGAACCACTTGTAGGTCGTCCAGACACCTTTGGGGCATTGTATATGTCACTCAGTTAGGTCCCCAGGTCAACAGAACCCTTGGATATGATCAAAATGCCAAAAACCCGGACCACTCAGCTTTGGGCCACACTATCAACTTGCCATGACCTGGGGACACCCTATATTCGAAGATATATGTATATAATGCTCTAATCATGAGTTAGATGAAGTCTGGAGTGTGAAAAATGCGGTCAAAACCTTGGATATACCCCAAATAATGTTCCCCAAGAAAGCACATATACCATCAACTTCCCCTGACCTCTGGGTCGTCCCAATGTGCTCTATTATCATTATATATGATGTATTAGCATCCCAGAGGTGTCCCCAATGTGTCAAAATGCGAATATTCATGATAATAGGTGAACCCTTATTCACCCTTCCTCCTGAAGTACACCCATTGGTTCGCATATCTACATCTTTAGGACTGTTCTAATAGTCATTTGACATCATATAGATGATATCTTGGGGCCCAGGTCACAGGTAGACCTCGAAGATACACCCCTTTGGTACATGGTGAGGATATGATCTTTGTACTAATTCTCAAATGTCTATGCTCTATATTGAAGGGTGTTCAACCTGGGACATATTCTGGGAAGCTAAAAACACATTGTATGATGTTAAAATCAATAGTCCACCACTCAGATGTGTGATAGTTGGGGTGATTCTTGGTGTAGAAGGAGGGGATATAAATTATTGTACCATTTCTATTCGCATTTTGACACACTGGGGGAACCTCTGGGGTGCTCATACATCATACATAATGATAATAGAACATATTGGGACGACCCAGAGGTCAGGGGAAGTTGATGGTATATGTGCTTTCTTGGGGAACATTATTTGGGGTATATCCAAGGTTTTGATCGCATTTTTCACACTCCAGACTTCATCTAACTCATGATTAGAGCATTATATACATATATCTTCGAATATAGGGTGTCCCCAGGTCATGGCAAGTTGATAGTGTGGCCCAAAGCTGAGTGGTCCGGGTTTTTGGCATTTTGATCATATCCAAGGGTTCTGTTGACCTGGGGACCTAACTGAGTGACATATACAATGCCCCAAAGGTGTCTGGACGACCTACAAGTGGTTCCAGGTCACCCCCAAGCGAGGGAAAAGTGCTGCTCCCTTTTTGGTGCTTTTTGATGGATTTTCAATAATGTTCTGCTTGTTTCTCAGCCAAATCTTCGTGTTTTTACATGGTTCTTTGTGCTGCACACATCTATTTTTCAATAGGAAGACATCTAGAGCAACCCCAGGTCGATCCGAGGTATGTGCTCCTCGATTAAAAATGCGCCACACATAATTTTATTGTTGGTTTCAGTAGCTGCCACACCCCCATTCATGTTTCTGATAGTTAGAAAGAATTTTATTTTTCAACATACAATCATCCCTCCCATACCCTCCTCATACCCTGGCAATAGCCCAGTATTTATCCTGGTGCCACAATTGTCCCCTGCCCCCAATCCCCCTGCCCCATCCCCCATCCCCTCCCCCATCAATCCCATCAGTTCCCATCAATCCCTAGGTCCGGATTCCTGTGTGGCCACATTTCCCCTGCCCCCATCCCCCATCCCCTGCCCCCATCAAACCCTAGGTCCGGATTTTCCTGGTGCCACAATTCCTATCCCCATCCCCCATCCCCCTGGGCAATCAATGACATCAGTAGCCATCAATCCCTAGGTCCGGATTTATGTGTGGCCACATTTCCCCATCCCCTGCTCCTCCTCCCCCTCCCCATCAATCCCTATATGCTCCCATCAATTCCTATTCATATATGGTACCCATCCCGCCCCATGCCAGCCCGCCCCAGCCCGACGACCAGCCATTTCTACCAGCCAATCTATATCCCCGTAGTGACGGCCAGCAACTAGTTGTTGGTCCCCGTCACTATAAAGGTTCAACTAGTTATTAGTAGGTCATAGGGTGCTTCCACAGGGACGGGAAGAGACCGCGCGGTCGTCGAAGGACTGGCGGGAGCAGAAGGCTGGAGGGTCGCGAGCTCATCAGTGTCACCTTGCTCCGCCTCGGGGGAGGGATCTTCCCATAAGTCGAGATTGTCGAAAGGCGCGACTTCGAAGGTCGAGCCCCACGAAGCGTCGTAATTGTTGTGGGCGAGGCGGAGGACGGCAAGCACGGGAGACATCTGCGGCTGCTCGAGAAGACCAAGAGCCCGAGCAGGATTCAAACTATGGAAAAGGTCGACCTACGGAAGGAAGCGCATCAGCCTGATCCGACGACGAGGAAAGAGAAGAAAACCGAAAACAAAAAGGAGACGCACCCAACCGCGATACACCCCAGGAAGGGCGGCTGCCAGGGCGGGGGCACCATCGAGGACGAGGGCCTGGCAGCGGAAAATAAAGGACTGAACTTGACGCAATTCTGGAGGAGACAAGGGTTCCATCGTCTATGAAGTGGAAGGAAGGATGGGAAGAGGAAGAAGAAAAAGGCGCGTGGCGGATTTAAGTAGAACGATGGAGCGGAGTTTCAAACGCGTCCAACGAATCGGAAGATGCCGACGAACTCTATCAAGGGAAATCTGCCAAAGAAGAGGATCGGACACCAAAGCTTACTGGAATCGAAGCACGGAGAACTCCCGACATTGGAAGCCAAGTACCCGAAACTGGACAAGAACATACCACCGCGTACTCTGGACACGGGACGATCATTGCGTTGCACAGCCTGCACTGATGAAGGGTAGTGATGACGCACTTGCCTTTCTGGGACGCGCGGCCAGGGAAAGGAATTGGTCGTCGCGCGAACTATACCAAACTTGGACAAAATTGATGGATGGGATCGGCAACTCACGCTTATAATCACGAACACGAGGAGGAAGGACGCGAAGGGAACGGAGCCGAGGCGCGTACACTGGAAAAACTTCGGAAAAATAGGATACATCAACTGCATTCGCTTTCAAACTACGGGCGCGAACCTACACGACAACAAACAGGAAAACCACTACTCTAAGTCGACGTCAAACTCCTTTTTGACATAATCGGCATGGTCCCTGTATTCCGCCCCCTCGTCATCACTTTCGCTCATGGATTCGCGAGTGGAATCGCTAGTTTGGACGTCCACGAGGGGCGGAATGGCATTGTCGTCCGCGACCACTCCCGGAACGGGACTCCAAGGGGGAGGACTGGTAGGATGGTACGCGAGTGGGGATAGGAGTCGGGAAGAACCCCCTGTAGTCGAAGGCGCCACAAGTGCATTGGCCCCGGTGGCCCGGGAGGTTGGAAGAGTAGTTGGAGGCGAGGCGTGTCGAGCCGGAAGGCGCGCTCCTAGGTCTCTCCGGGACCCCCGACGTGCGCGCTGGTCGCCCCATGGCTCTGGCGCCGTCGACCCAAGTACTGGATCTCGGGGTCCTCGACCCTCTCTGACCTGGTTATGCGCTGGGTAAACGCGACTCTGGGAGTAGGACTGTAGCGGGGGAGTGGGGGCGGAGATTGGAGGGACGAGATGGAAGATGCGACGGCCTGACCGACGGCCTGACTGAGGATCGCCAATTGTCGACGGCTGAGGAAGAGACCACTCGATTCTGGACAACGGAGGTCATGAAGGCTGCGACTGGCTCGAAGGACGACGTACCCGACGCCGGGTGGGACAACGGACGGTTCCTAAGCGAAGGAGGACGTTCCTGCACGTCGGGAATGCACCCCCATCCACGGAGACAGCGGAGACGCGTGCTATCCTGCGCACGCTGCGACAGCGCCTCTGCATCCAAATCCCACCTGGGATTGTTTACGATCAAAAGGAAGATACGGTGGCTCCACATGAAGTTCACAATTTGGGTGAGCTGGCGCTAAGCGAGGACGTCGAGAGCGGTGCAATCCAAGTGGGGATGACCAGCAGCAACGAGGGCTGCGTTCAGCTCGCGAACGTCTGCCTGGGAAATGGTTAGGAAGGAGGAGAAGATGAGTCGAGAGAAGGGACTTGCATATTGGCTGCGGAAGATGGAGAGGTAGTCCTCAAGCTGCCTAGGGGACAGCTCCAAGCCAAAATGTTCGTGCGCCTTGACAGTGCTAAGGGCGCATTTGATGAGACGGTCAAGCTCATCGTAGCGCTGCTGAACAACTGGGTTCTCGATTGGGGAAGAAGCGGCGTTGGGAGTGTTGGACATGGTGGAAATTTTTTTTCAGGCTTTGGGGCTTGAGATGGTAGCGTTGGCTGGGAAATTTTCCTATCCGCGCGGCCCTCTTTATAGTGCCACCCCTCGCCACAGGAATTACCGAATGGAAGACGGAGCCAAATCCTTGCGACATTTATGGCGCGGACACACCGATTAGGACAAATTCGCCGATTTCACACCATGGAGGAGTTCACATTCAAGTTGGGGGGAGATGTACAGCCTGCACTTGGGCTGAGTGCAGAACTGATACTAAACATGGGTGTGGCGCACGACGGCGCCAGCGCCATATAGGTCGGAACGTGTGAACGCGCCATCCACGGCGCGTCCGCATTAGGAACATATGGCGCAGCACTTCACACGGCACAAGCATGGACGTTTCAGAACACGGAAGCTACCGAACTAATCGATGGATTGCAACGATCGATAACGAGAAGATCCAGATCGATGGGAAGAGATTACACCAAGGCTGTGCGCCATGCATGGCGCCCAGGCACCTTCGGGAATCTGGATGCCAAAGCCGACAGGAACGGAGAGAATTACCACCCTCGAAGAGTCATATCGCGAGGTGGTCTGACTCGACGCGACGGAACGCCAATCACATCACGGACTCAAACCCCGGATCGTCGCACGATCGCTCGATCAGGGTACATGACGCAGGCATCGAGAGGCCTAAGCGTAGAACTAGACGGAAGAGAAAGCCGACAGCGTACAGTATAAATACTGTAGCATGTCGTAGAAACACATAGATAGAATTATCACCCCACAATATCAACACAGAAGCCCCTTGCAACTGTCGAGAGACTTTTGGAACCTATACTTTCGCGCACGCGTTAGTACTTCGACGAACGCGTACTTGGAAGCGCAACCGTCGTCTGCGACAGCTCGCTGCCCGACTTCTTCACCTACCAAGGTCTGCGACCTCGGTGCGCCAGAACAAGAGCAGGAATCCACCGGGTAGTCCCCTCAACATCACAACGAACTCAGACTCGTTAAGAGATCTATAGGATTACTCTGAGAAGTGGCTTGGTTGGTGGAAGGCAGTTCAACCGGACGGACCCAGCGCACCTTCGCCCTCAACGAGCAGAGACGGCCGAGCACTCTCCGCCCTCCGTTGTGGTGGCGAGCACGGGCTAATCGCACTAACTTTGGGTCTATTCCACTGGGGCTGTTCGAGCATGGAGTTGACGACGTGGCAACGGGCTTTTGATGATTTTCGTGCTACTATACTGGCTCTCTCGCTAGCTTGATAGTTTAACATAGTTCTTGCAATGTATTACCTATTTCTTGCTACTCAGTGTACGGTATAAGGATTTTAGAAAACAAAGAGCGCAGTATAATTAGTGTATAACTGTCTATGAAAGCTCCACGATCCCCTCGCTGAGGAGGACATCTCGGTCAGCCTTCCGTAGCAACGTAGCCTCCATAAAACCCGTCATGACCACCCTCCTCCCCTGGTAAGGTGCGCTACAGTGCACAACATAGAGCAGTGGCTGTCCATATTTTCTATTCTCACCCCGGATATATCAGGGTGATATATTGCTAAACTTCCAGATAGATCCGAACGGTCGCACAGCCACAGGGACATTGTCCGCATGTGGACATCCCAATCTGGTCGCGGCACGGCAGCGGCATGCTATGACGTTGAGACACCGTTCAATTATATTTCGCCGAATTGCCCAATAATACTCCCGGCATTTCCCGTCGTACCAGCTCAGGTTCCGGCAGCGCCGCCTCTCGCCTCATTGCAGCGCTTGTGTGTTAGCATTTGATACAACCACTTAGCACACATTCAAAGGCATCGTCATTGGGGACAAACAGCCGAAAATTGCGCCACATTGCGCCAGTAGCCGACACTTTCGACGCTCCCCACATCAGTTGGTACCACCTGTAATTCCTCATCAACACCCACATTCCGGAATAAACAGGATAATCGTCCCATAGCACCTTGGAACTTGTTATCAATTGTTGCCGCATTGCGCCACACACACTATACCCTGACACTGGAATTGTTCCAGGGATTACGCCACGTCTAGCACTCTCGGCGTCCATACCTCTGCGGACCGCGGGAATGGCATCGTCCTTTTGTTCGTTGCGGCACCACACCCTTCCATGGAATGCGCCGCCTCAGCTGACCAATCCCACTTCCCGGTGTTCTCCGCAGATCCCGTTCGACTTCGATGTTTTAGTTTTAGTTTATGCGCCACACTCGCCCATGTCCCGGCATTCCCCGCTGTACGGTCAATCCCATATTGCGATTTCAGCGCCCGCTTCCTGCATTGCGCCAGCGAGATTGAATGGAAACTGCCTCTTGAAGTATTTGGCGGAATACACCACCTAACCACGTATTTTTTAAAATTCTAATGACACATACTACCTACCACCGAAGTACTAATGACTTACTTACCTATTTGTGATGTAAATTCGAATACAACAATTCATCCACTTTGAGCGATCAAACCGTCAATCATCCACTTGACATCAACCACCATCATCCTCCATTGCTTAGCCTCGCGTTTATCAGTCAAAATTTGTCGCCCCCACCACGACAACGCTGCTACCATGGACAGCATGCCATTCCTTCCTGGACACATCATCTGGCCCCATTCGGTACCGTATGAACCCATCTTCCAATATCCTTCGTTGTCCTTAACCCTCCAAGCAGGCTGCATGGTGTCCCACCATTTCCGCATATCATCTTCAAATTTTTCCACCTGCGCGGCTGGCACGTTTAGGTTCTGTCCAGCAGGACGATCACATCGCCCCGCCTTCATCCAGACGCCGACCAATGCCGGACGGTGGGCACTCGAGATACTTTGCCTAGGTGATCCTCTCTTCCCCTTCGCCTGGAAATCCCGTTCTAACTGTAACAGACTCAGCAACAGCGGTCCCAGCTCCTTTCCTCCCGTCACGGACGCAAACTCAGTCAAGCAAGACACTGTCCATGCAAGACCTCCATCTTTCTCTTTCGCCACTTCCTGCTTGACTCTCTCGGCTGAACTGCCAGTGTCGCTTGGCGGCGGTGTCACCCGCTTCGCTGGAGGGAACGACGATGTGGGCGATACAGGTCGCTTCGCACCAGTTTTTCCAACATCGACATGCTTAGGAGCGGGAGCAGGCGGGGTAATGGCGTCTTGTGCGGGAGCAGGCGGGGGAGCAGGAGCAGGCGGGGGAGCGGGAGCAGGCGGGGGAGCAGGAGCAGGCGGGGGAGCAGGCGGGGGAGCAGGCGGGGTAACGTCGTCGTCCCGTTCGGGAAGGGGAGGGATAACGTCGTCGTCTTGTTCGGGAAGGGGAGGGATAACGTCGTCGTCCCGTTCGGGAAGAGGAGGGATAACGTCGTCGTCTTGTTCGGGAAGGGGAGGGATAACGTCGTCGTCCCGTTCGGGAAGGGGAGGGATAACGTCGTCGTCCCGTTCGGGAAGGGGCGGAACGACCCCGTCCTCAGTGGGAGCAGCAGCAGGCGTCGTGGGAGCAGCAGGAGGAGGGGGAGGAGGTGTCGACGCAGACACGAACCCACTTGGATCCTCCATTTCTCCCTTCTCTATCAAGGCCACGCCTGCGTAATAGAGCTCCTCATCACCCTCCGGGACATATCGTCCATTGTCGTACAAGTGGTTCATTGCCTTGACTGCAATCTTTGCGCGCCTGTCCATCTCTTCCTTCTCCGTGTCCGTGTACCTGCTCTTCGGGGGGAATGTTAGGCGCTCGAAGTGTTGCTCCCAGTCCGGCACGGAGACATCCTTCACGACTACGGCTTTCTTCTCCTCCTCCGTGAAGCACGTCGAAATCCACGACTTATACATCTCCTTCAACTCATTCGTCTTCTCTCGACCGATAAACTCAGGAAACGTCTGAGGTACGTCTGCTTTATTTTTTTCCCCGTTCATCCTAAGCTCCGCGTCAGATCTTGTTCTCCACGAAATATAAAAAAACCATACATCAAGAAGCCAATATCACCATTGAAGGAGGCCATGGGTCCGGCCATGAGGGAGAATATCTTGGTGCTGGTATGTTTCTCTACTGCCCGTGAGACTCGGAAAAGTAAAGAAGGTGCGATGGAGGCCGCCCTAATGGAAGGTCAGCACACGAACTTCGATGACAGCGATGCAACTCACACTGAAACTGTAACAGGATCAATTGAGACGCTGTCGTTGTTGTCGACATCCTTGTCCTTGAGGCTCGCGGCAAACTCTTTCGTCTTCTCCTCCCACGACGCCTTCTCCATCTCCGGCAACTGCTCGAACAGCTCATTCGCCACTGTCACTCGGAACTGCGGAGGCTGGGCAGTCACCGACAGGTCCGGACGCTCCTCCCATCTACTGGCCACAATGTCGGCAAGACAAACGTCTTTGGTCCAATTTTCATGCAGCCAGTGTTGTATGACCGAGCGTGCCCTTTTCTTGGCGGGGGCTTCCATCGACCCAAGGATTTTGTTGAGCGTGAAGTCGGCCTGGCTACGACGAGGAATGCTTGAATTTCCATCCTCCGCGCTGGCGACACGTCGAATCCATTTAGCAATACGCTAGGGGACTTCCCATCAGACTTCACTCGGGCGACGAAAATATGCACGCACCTTATTGTACATCTGAATATACTCCAGTCGTTGCTTCTGTTCATCAGGACTCAGTGTGGGAGGAGCTGGTCTCTTCGTCAACGAAATATCGAGAACAATGTCGATGGGCTCCTCGCTATCCTTCATTGGATATGGGAAATGGTGGTGATAGCAGTTTTGGATATCCAGGAGTTTCTGCGCCTCTGGTTGCCACCCTTCCTTGCGAGCTTTAATGAATGCGGGCACCAGCTGTTGCAGCAGCTCCTCACGTTTCCCTTCCGCCCACCCCTTGTTGCTCTTGCGCTCCTCTTTCGGGATTTTCTTGTGTCGGTTTTTCTTCTTCGCAGATACTCCACCGGCGAGTGTTTGAGCTTTTGCGGATGGTGTGGTGGTCTTCTTTTTGTGTTTGGCGGAGGACGCACTCGCGCTCGGGGAGGCGGTCATCATAAACAAGGTTGGTGGACAGGTCACAGGTTTCGCATGGCGCAGGGCGTATCTGCGTCAGGTTTCTATTTTGAAATACGCCACGCAATCAAACAGAAAAATTATTATTCCCGATTATTTTCGTGATCGTTGCGTCTGTTTCTTTCTTTCCGCACATCATGTCCGTTTTTTTCTCTCCCCAAGCCTCCAGCGCTGGTCACCCAGCGCCGCAGACTGTGGCAGAGAAGGCATTTATCCGTATGTCTGTTTGATTTTCTACTTCGTGTCCAATGCTCAACACCACTCAGCATCTCTTGATCGCGGGGCTCCGTATTTTCTCGAGCCTGGTGTCGTGTATCAATCAGAGACGTGTCCATGGATTGTAGGACGTGCGTTCGAGCAGGTCCCACCCATGGATATAGCTCCAGTCCGCATCTCTGTCAGCGTCGTCGAGGGTAACAAGAAACCCGTTTTCTACGTCGTCATTCGTGGTAGCCGTGTTGGTGTTTTGCTTGACAGGTATTTTCTTTCCCTCTCTTTGTGTTGTCTACTGAACTATTTTCTCAGTTCAATCGCGACATCGTTCACCAACGGGATCACCGAGGGCTATAAATTCAAGGCCAAAAGCCAAATTCATGCGGTTCAACAATTCAATCGCATGAACGCACTTGGAGAGGTTAAGATCTGCCGTGTCAGACAACGTCGCTCGTACGTTTCGTCTCTTTTTCTTGCCTCCCAAACATTCATCCCTCTTACACAGGCAAGTTATCATCGCAGCGAACTGGCGTGTTGTAATTGGAACCCTTGCATTGCTGCTGACTGGTTATCTTTACTTGTTGATGCGAGCTTCTGATTAAAATCCCAGCTACCAAGTCCAGTAATTACGTGACCCGTGTACCTTTGCCACAAACGATAGTGATCTCTGTCTCTTCAACTACCATCTCGATGCCTCGACTCAACCATATCATCACCGTCTCGTCCGATAGCGACGACGATCCCACAGAGACATTTGAAGAAGTATCAAGCAGTGACGACAGTATCCCTCCGAGTCCGACTATCTCGTCTGTGTCATCGCTTGGGTCGACAGCCTCCGCATCAGCCCCCGACATTGAGCCACAACCCCCAGCTGATGACCTCCACACTCTATTGGAGGAGCTCTCTCTTCGAGATTCCCGCGATCATACTCTCTATGAAATCCGTGCTCCAGACGGGACACGAATGACCGCACAGTGGTACGCATACTGGGCTGTCGTTCGCCTGATCTAATTTGATTTCGGGTTAGGGAAGAAGCGGGGTTCCTTCACAATACCCGCGGGGTGCCTGTTCAGGCGGTACAGAAACGCCTCAAACCCCGGGGGAAAGCCAAGGCGTATGTCGTCTTCGTCGGTCGTGAGCCCGCTGTTTATGTATCCTGGTACTATTAATCTCTCTTCAATGGCTGGCTGTTCGACTAAGTTGTGTCATAGGAACGACTGCGAGGCCTCCGTCTCTGGTTTTTCTCGCGCCATTTATCAGGGTTATTGCACTGTACAGCATGCCCAGGCTGCATTTACACACGCCCAAGCTCATGGGTGGACAAGCAGCGAATCGGGTGGCGACCATCCTTTTCCAATCCCTGAGGATCTGGACGTTTTAGAATGTCTGCGTGATGGTGCAATCACGGACAGATGGTATGTTGTCACGATTGGGGTGGTTCCGGGAATTTATCGCTGCTCGTATGTACATTCCTATTCATTGTGTATGTACCCACTTGCTGATGGAAATGCTCTGCAGCATCCAAAGCGCCATTCTGACTATTGGTGTACCAGGTGGTGTATATAACTCGTACACAGATGAGATGACTGCACGTCGAGCATACCAGATGGCGGTTGAAGGTGGACTTACTCGAGCATTCCCGGCGTAGTTTAAACGATGTTGTATCTAAAAATCATGATTTTACTGGTATTGCGAGCCCTATGACCTTGAGGACGTGATGTTGGATGGTTTTGGCGTAAGAACGTTCACTTCGGCAGTTGCCGCTGTGGCGTCGCACAACCCAAAATGCTGTCTTGTTCATGTCTCTGAGTTGCAATGGTCCAGAATCTTGCTCCAGATAACACTTTAACACTATTTGCTTATTTAATCGCTCTCAAACTGACAGTATTGCATTCTATAAGGCCTGATATGAGTCTGTACTTTATAGAATGCATGTTCTCGAGCACATAAACGACAATACAGAAGCTAATTCTTGGTTTGTGAACGTTTGGATGAGTGTTCATGGTAGTATCAGGGTGTATACATCGGTTATAACATGATTTTGGGGAGTTGATAACAGCAAGCAAACGGAATGGGCTTTGCATGTCTTACGGAAAAGTCATATTCAAGTGAACCCTTGAAATGACATTTTGCACAATTTTTTTGATATGTGCTACATATCGTCTATAGAATCACATCCCGCCTAGTCCGCAAGTTATCGGTATGTTAGATCTCTTAATATTGGCATCCCGTTGACGTCTCCGACGCTTCGGAATGTACGGGCCGACCCTATTTCTCTGTGTATAGCTACCATAATCCTCTCTTGACTTGCTCCCATGATGCCTACCGATGACCCAGATGTCGAAGTTGTCACCTCTCCGACAAAGGTGGCCAATCTGCGTCGACTCTCTGCCATGCGCTCCCTCGCGAAGGGTCACACCCAACAAGCCTCTCCAACACCTCCCTCGAGCACGCGAAGGCGTCGTCAGCCCAGTTCGAAAGCTAGAGTTACGCTGAGTCACTTTCCAGGACAAGCACAGACGACTTTGACCTTTGTTGACAAGAAGCATGGCAAGTTATCTTCTGTGCCACTCTATTATCTACACACTCTGACGCTTCGCTCTCCAGCTAAGACAGTGAATAAAATTCTGACCGCGGGGCAAGGACAAGCCACATCGAGTGCGTCTACACGCAAACCTGCCACGTCCCAGCAGGACGCGAGCGAGGTTCAGCGGAACGATTCAGTCGTAGCGAAAACGGTCGCCACCACCAGTGAACCTCACACGTAAGTAATGCTCTTCTTGCAAACACTTGCTCATTGAACTGGATATTGCTACAGGGAAGAAAATACCGGCAGCAACGACAAGGCTAGGAAGAACATGGCGACATGGAAGGCTTCGAGCAACAAGAAGGTAGAGGCAGCCCGGAAATTGGAGGCAGCTCGCAAGGGTAAGGCCGCTGAAACGTTGCGGGATGCGCAGAATGCTGCCATCCACAAGGAGGTTGCAGCGGCGTGGATCATCAGAGAGGCTGCCGCGGCCAAAAGAGACGAAGAGCTCAACCAAGCGGATACACTCAAGAAAGCTGAGGCGCTCAAGCAAGCTATCTCTGACCGACAGCGGTAAGTCTCTTACGCTACACCGTTCTGAATTTACTGACATTAGTTCTTCATTCGCAGGAAAATCAATACGCTCATGCGCACACATCGCCCTATTCCTACGAACTATCGGCTCGGAGCTGCGATTATGTACCTTCGTATGTTTTCTCGAGGCTATTCTAACATTTCATTGTTTACTCAACTTGCCTACGCTAGCCGTCACCGTTCCCGTAGAGATGGGGGAATTCCCTGGCTGGTACAAGCCACCTAACGAGGCCTATGTCCACCCGGAAGTTGTATCCATGCTCGATAACAATAGTCTTGGACACCTCCGTGAGCAGTTTGAAGATATTGGTGTGTATACTCACGCCGATGTCGTCAACCTTTCGCTGGACGTGCAGGGCATGGCAGGATGGGCTTTGAAACGGGATCTCTTGCAGGCACTGGACCTTCAGCCTCAGTCCATTGACTGGCACCGACTTCTCACCGTGCTTTCGGAATATGTTAGACCCATTTAGGCTTATTCTATTTCATATTGCGCCACCTGCTAAACTACGTTGCTAATTTGGCCTTCTGGTGCGATTCCTGCGGACGTTGTCGCCCTTGTCATGCTTATCTATTTGATTTTGCGTCCCGGCGCGACCTGCCATTGTCATTGTACATGCGTGTTGATTGCCAATGGGCTCGGGCATGGTGGATATATAATATTGGATGCACGCACGTTAGGTCACTGAAAGTTGTGTCTCACGTCTCAGATCATCATCCCCGTCGCGTTCTACCTCCCATGTCCTTCCGTATGAGTACCGTGTACGTTATTCTGCCTTCCAAGGCTGCCCAAAGGTCCTCGAGTCCTCCCTTATCTGTGCTCACGCGGGCTATGCTGATATTTCAAACAACAGAATACTCAGGGCACATTTGGAGCACATGTGCAGTCCATCGTTGGGACGAGAAACTGACCTCGGCAAGTTTTCTGTTAATATCTGTGCTCATACTTATCACTGACAAAACAACAGTGAATGAGGACCTTCGGGAAGAGCTCCAACACATCAACGCATTGTTTTTGATTCCGCAGTTCCTAGCTTTGAACGTCCGCTCTTTGGAGGACCTACAGGTTCTTGGCGGCATCAGCATCACGCCACAATACTGTGACGTTGTCCGCATGGCGCTTGGGCTTCCGGAAGGCGGTAACTGGGCTATATTGCGGTCCACTATCCGACGGCTTGTGTTCCTCTTCGGGAATGTTGCGTCCATTACCGGAGGTGGTCAAATTTCCGAAGCGATGAGGAGTATGTACTCAACTTTTGCTCGTGGTAACAGAGGTGATACATTGGTTACAGATATCGATGCCTTTCAACTCACTCACAGCCATTTCGAACGGCGGGTGAAGGAGGCACTATTCAGCAACACCGTCCAGAAGTTGAAGGATGGGGATCCGGATGATGAACAGTGCCGCATATTCGTCACATTGGAGGCACGTTGGCTTATGTCGATAGTGTAGTTCAATCGTGTCACCCTTGTCTTCTCGCGTCCATATGTCGAATGATTGTAAAGGAGCGCGACGCGTATTTAGCGTTATGATACAATTATGATTTTTTTTCCAAAAGATAAAAGGCAGCCGTCGTCCGGCTCGAACTTGCGGACCCCGAATCAGTGGTCTGATGAATGCATAGACTGACAGGCGTTGCAGCAGCTGAGCCATAGACTAGCCATACGTTTCCATATCTGGGTCAGTATAATGATGGATCAAATCTATGATGAATACCACGTGTGCTAAGTTCCTGACCAACCGCCATGTCCAACATTCTCCCCTTTGCTTCGTGTTTGATCTCTGAGTCTCCTGCTGATGTCTCGTCGTGGACGGCCCCGAAAATCCAAAGTCGCGCCAACTCAACCTAACATATGGGAGCAAACCGACGAAAATGGACAGCCCACCAAGGAATTCACTTTTACGCTGGATGAGCACGGACAACCGTCAACGGAAGCCTTGGAAACAAGCCAATCCCAACTATCACCTGAAGCGACTCAACCACCCGATCATCCGTCCGGCTCCACTTCTCTAACCGACGACTATGCTTCTGCAGAGTTCGAGAATACGTGGACAGATCCCATATTCGACCCTGGCGACGATGTACCAAGCAGAGACGAGGAGGTGGAAGACTCAGAGGGTGAAGATGATCTGCAGAAGGACACAGGCAAACGGAAAAAACGAGCATCGGTACGTCCAGGCCATGCTGTAATATTAGCCAAAAGGTAGTGGTTATAGTCACAGGGCCCTTTGTCAACTCCAGTGGTTAGAAACACTGAAATCCAGCCATTTTGCCTATCCCAATTGAGCTAATTCTCATTTATTCACTACTGGTTATTTACTAGCTTATGCGGGGGATATGGTTAATACATAGCGCAACGTATGACAATAATAACCGTTGAACCCGGCAAACACCGACGCACGGTAAAATCACAGCACTATCCGCTAAATGCCGGCTCGAGAGTGGCGCAGGTGGTTCCACACAATTTTTGATAGAAAATCGTCAGCAGACACTCCCAAATTCTCTCATTTGTCCCCCGTTAGCTTTAAACCCCAAAACGCAGTTGTATTGTGCGATATTAGATTCGGCCCGCATGTGGCGCAGCCCGGCGCCCCGACGAAAAAGCGCACGCAAATTGGGCTAAACACTCAGAACTGTCACACCTTACAGTAGTCTTTCACCATAAACACTCAGATATACACTCAATCAATACTATTCAACCTCAGATTCATTCGTGACGGTGTGGCGCAGCGCAGTACCCCGACGAAAAGCGGGCGCTAAAATTGGGTACAATTGTGTAAATAAACAGCTATGATTACATTCCCTCGCGCAACCCCCCAACAAACGACGCGCCTCTGCCTCCTCCCGCTACTCCTCCCGCTCCTCCTCCTCCTCCTCCTCCCGCTCCCGCTCCCCGCACCCGCACCCGCACCTGCACCCGCACTGCTCTGCTCGTGGTCGCGGTCCTGAGCCCGCACCCAAAAGGCGCGATCCAATGCCTCCTCCTCCCGCTCCCGCTCCCGCTCGTGCTCGGGGTCCTGCAGCTCCCAAAAGGCGCGATCCAATGCCTGCTCTCTGGTGAACCGCTCGTTGACATATAGGTAGCTCGGTCGGGCTATATTATGGGGGTGTCACTGGCGACGAGCACTGTGAGGAATCAGCCATTGACACAGCAAGGAAGGCACAAGAAAATTCGTCGGATGTAAGTACGTACAAGTCCAAGCATGAGTTATATGTACCATACGCAGTAGTCGAACCGAAAAGTGTACAAGAAAATACGGAACCGAATAGCCTGCAAGAAATCAAGTAAAGTAAAGAGCCTATACCGACGCAATATATGTTAGAACCCAAGCAACATCCTCCAATGCCGCCGACCATTCCCCAAGTGCAAGAACATCATCTCCGCATGCGCGCCCCCACCAAGCCAGTAACGCGAGCGTCGTGAAATGACCGTTGAGGCCTCGTGTTTGAAGAGGACCCCACCTGGCATCGTCAGGTACTTGTGGGCGATGGCGCACATGCAGCGGACAGTCTTCGAAAGAGATATTACGCCAATCAGGCTGCATCGCCGCCCACCATTGCCAAAATCCATTCGCTACGTCCCTAACCGCCGTGGGGAGGGATGGGTCGATCAGACGCGCATTCTGCAACCAAAGGTGAACATACGCCGGGCGCCCACGCGAAGGAAGAGGTTTTCCAGTCCATTTTCCACCAGTCTCCATCGCGACGTACTGGTCAGTCAGAGAAGTCCATTCCGAAGATGGAAGCTTGAAACTCCGAAGGTAGGCCTCTGCATGCTCAAGGAGCTTTGGTGTTTTGCTGAGATCCTTCTTGGTACGTCCGTTCTTGTGGGACGTCGGCAGCATAGGCTCTCCCGACGGCATGGGCGTCACGGGGGGCATCTGAGAAGGAGGCGCGGAGTCGAAGGGATGCAGTGAATCGAGGGGTCCGCTTGTCGGGATGGTAAAGGTGAGCAAGGTCGGATCAATTGCTGAATTGTCCGCGGGTCCAACATTGGTGATCTCTTCGAGAGGGGATCGGGAAATGGGAACGACAGGCTGCTTGCCTTGCGATCGTGTAAGAGGAGGAGAGCGTGAACGCGAGTCGATGTTCTCGTCGTTGTCTTCGCTGTCGTCGCTGTCGTCGTTGTTGCTTCCAGAAGTTGATTCTTCCTCGTGGCCAGTGCGTGCCTGCTTGCGCGACTTCTCTTTGGTTTGACGCTTTCTTTTTTTGCCGCCAGAGGATGCAGCACTATTGGACACAGTTGACGATGCGGGGATGGACGGCATGGCCAAGAGCGGCGTCTGAGAGGAGTGGACTGGCATGGCAACGAGAGGCGCCTGGGAAGAGGCCATCTCCGACGTATATTCCACGGATAATTCTCCACCAGCCACGTTCCAAGGTATAGGCTGCCGCATGAACGCAGGCAGCGTTCCAGGCATTAGGGCATTAGGGAGTGCGCGCGCTTCCTGTTCGGCGTATGCTACATGTCTGAGTCAGATTTGAGTAGACGTTGTATAATCCTAGCCACTTACAGAAGCATTCCATCGCGAATTCCCCCATGCACGCCTCGGCCATCTTGCGACGGCGTTTTCCACGATCCCCGCCAGCAGTTGCAAATGTTTGAGGAATAGTAGATTTGTCTGAACCAACATGCAGTCTAGGCCGTTTGTCAGATAATGGTGTACATGAGGCGAAGAACGACGTACGAAACGACATTGACTTGACCACCATTAGCCGGCTCCGGGCCTGCCCAAAAAAACGATACATTGCCTCCAAGCAAGGCAGACAGCCCTTCGAGCAAAGGCTGCATGGTGTTGGCGAGGCCATCCAGCGCCCTGTACCATGTCAGTCGGAGTAGGGTAATAAAGGCAAGCAAAGACTTACTCCTGCGTGGCCTCTGGACCAAGACGATCAGGAAGAGACGCAAACTCGGCCTTTCCCTGAGCGACCTCCTCGGCATCCTCCTTCGCCCGTTTTTCCCAATACATCCGTTCGTCCTCCGGGAGCTCCTGGAAATCCTTGCGCACCCTCTTCGCCGCCTCTTCAAGACGCCCCCGCCTGCCATCCTTTCCTGTCTCCGCAAAGGCTTCGTTGAAATCAGTGCGGATGCTGCTGAATGTTTCACTCGAAAACATCTGCTCCGCCGTACGACCCCGTAGTCGATGAAACTTGACGTCGCCGACTTTGGCTAACAAAGCAGCCACGGGATTTTTAGAAATTTGCGTTTTCGTCATCTTGTTGATAGGTTCCGCCTTGGTCCACGACCTTTCGAAGTAGTTCTGTATGCCCTAAATTTTCTTTGTGTCAGAATAAATCCAACGTGAACGCGCCGAGACATACCTTCGTCAACCGAGCCAATGTGGCACCTTTGTGTTCCAGCACCGTGGCTGGTAGGTCTTGCTCGCTATAAACCACCGAGGGATTCGGCTCCTCATTCATCCCCAGCCACCAAGGATAAGCCACGCAAAAGCTGTTGAAAACACCGTCGATATATTCGCGACCTATACTTTTGCCATGGCGTCGTTGTAGACGAAACGCGTCCAGGTGTTGCTCGAGGAACGTCCGACGAGAACCCTTGAGCCATCCCCTTTTGAACGGTGCTGGCGGTCTGATGGAGAAATGTTAGGGTAGTGGTTAATAGAATCATGCGACAACATACAGGGTCATCATTTCAGGCGCTCTTTAGGATTGAATATACGAGGATGCGTTGGGACGTGTCCAATCGTGCCGACTACGACGAAAGACAAGAAGGATTGGAAAAGAGAGGATGAAAATAAATGGTCGGTGTCACCTGTCACGCAAGGCACGTTTGCGTTCCATCCACCAGCATGCCCAAGGCTACGGCAAAAACTCACACTAGCACTAAATTTGCTCCCTACGGTGACCGACCTCCACACCGCCGTCTTCGTAATGTCCCGTTCGACGAAGATGATTTCCACGACCCCTACTTCATGCCGGTTGAATATGTTGAAGACACCGAGGCGGAGGAAATTTTTCAGGCGTCGATAGAGGCGTATTATGAGCGGGAGAGTACACAACATGATCTGGATCCAGATGAAGACTATGAATATCGTGAGTTTGAGCTTCCCTTGCCGGTCATCACACTAACATGTGGGTCAGTACCGTGGACCCACGATCCCTACGCCTCAGATCATCTGCCATGGGGAATCTACTACTATGGTACGCAAACATCATAACATCAATTAATCAACGTGCTAATTGATCTTGCTAGACAACGACCTCGACGAAGATTTTGACAACTTGGAGGAGCTCCTCCTACTGGAGCAAGTGGTTATGACGCCGGAGTATTTTGATCACGAGCTAGAGCACGAGTGGGAAGATTTTTGTTTTGAAGAACAGGTCGAGGGTTACATGATAGAATGCGAGAAGTTGGAGCGCAAGCGTAAATAATTCAATGTCATTTGTCTGATACACCTGCCCCGTCGTCCACACCATTTCCGCCATCATCTGTGTCTTCCTTCTCACGAGCAAGTCCATTCGCTCTACCATCATCTCGAAGTACCTTGCGCGCTGAAACAATCTCCTGGTTCCATACCCCATGAAGCCTGCGGGCGGTTTCAGTAACATCGTCGGGGCAGCGCAATTGACTGATACGGCGACGCTCCGCTTCCCTATTTGAGCAGCATGTAAATCTGAAAAAGAGCCAAGAAGAATGGGGGACGTACGTATTGCGCCGGAGACGCTCGTCCATCATGCGGGGCCATCGATTTTTGCGACGGTACTCTGCGTGATATTTTTGGTCCCGCTCGCGGATACGTTGCTGCTCCGCCGCATCCGCCAACTTCAACGCCTCTCGCCGCCTGTGGAAAGAATTAGATGAGACCATAATATGTTCCAGCATACACGCACCTGCGTTGATACAGTCTGCTTCGCTCCCGTTTTTTTTCGAGACGATCATCTGGAGTCGTCTTTTCCTTCAACAGGATGCGCACCATCGAGTGACGAAGGAGTGATAGTGGCGATGGGAGGTGGTGGTGAATGATCAAGAACTGCCATCGCAGTGCATGGCGAGTTGTCTCCACTTGCCTAAAAAGGCCACTGCATGGCGAGTTGACCTGGATCGAGAGACCCGTACGCTACAAGCGTTTCTATTATCTACGCTTTTGCCACTGCTAATGCGACGCTATGTCGTTATTTCATGGCATATGATGACTATATAGTTGTATATTAGCTATAATCAATGTTCAATCATATCCGTGAGGGCGCCCACTAACCATGGGGGAATGCAATTCATTCGCTCGTACAAGATCATGAAGGCCATTTCTTATCATTAGACTTTAATTAGACGCCAATCTTCTAACGACGGAAACAGACAAGTTGTGGTATGCATATGGTATATAACTACTCTCTATGTCTACTGAGCACAAAATCTGGTGTAGCTAGACCCAGAAGGCGTTGGAATTGGGATTTCCAAAACTGCGAGGTACATACATACCCATTGGAATCCTCAGGTCATTAGACGCTAATTCAATGCCGCATCATTCCCACGGTTTCCTCACGGCGTTCTTGGCTCACTCCTACTATCTGCCTACGTACTCTAATCATGGGTCGCCAAAAACTATACCAAGATGACGATGAGCGCCTAGAGGCAGAGCGTGCACGCAAAAGGGCGTGGTATCACCGGTGAGCGTCGTAGTACCACTTCACCCTCCCGTCGAACTAACGACTCTCGAAGAAACCGTCCAGAACAGCAGGAAAAAATGCGGCGCTACTATGATAAGAAGGTTGGTGATCGTGTGCGGGCAACAACCAAGCCCCGTGTAGCGCCTTCCGTCCCGTACGTGATTCAACGCATCTTGGTTTAGATGTGTGGCTAACTCTTTCATAATCGAGCAGTATTATCAACGAACGTTTAATTCGCCGCCATATTCGACGAATCCGGGTACAAGACACCGATCTCACGGCCGTAGCTGGATCATCCCTCGCCCAGTACGCCAAATCCCTACTTGCATCGTACAAGAAACTAAACAAAGAGGATGGACGACTTATGCTCGTGGATATAGTGGCGGAGTACACGGGCTTAATCGTGGCCATCGAGGACGACCTAAATTGCATCAAAGAGGAGGGAACCATCACTCACAATTCCTGGAAAGAGGGTGCCGCCACACGAGACAAATTTGTGCGCATTCTAAGTTATGTGGAGGATATGCTCGTTTGGGCAGAGCAGCGCAAGCTGTGCAACGCGGAGAAAGCAAATGTATTAGAATTTCAAAAACGTACATAATGTAAGGTAGTTGACATGCTTTCTTTCATGCAACGATATCTTGCGCGGCAATAACCTTGTGTTCTGGGTACTGTACAGTTTACATGGCTCGCCATCATTCCCGGGGAGTTGATCGGTCCAATTGAGTCCGCTTTGATCTCGTCGCCTCCCACCATCACTATGCGTCCCCAAACCTCTTGCACACCGACATTCTATTGTGCGCCTTCAGAGAGAGGCCTACAAGTCGATAGCTTCGCCAAGTACTACGTCAAGTCTCAAGGGGATTTGCAGGGTATATATACGTCTCTGTTCGTTTTCGTTAATCTACGTTGGATGTCTACTCACATATTCTCCAGTGATATCGCTGACATCCCCCAACACGAAACCAGGCCCACCCGTGTCGACTCATACGCCGACGCTCAGACGAAGTGGCGGGACATCTGTATCGCCCGGCACAAGCACAGGGAGGCAACAGGCCCTCGTCTTGATAGCTCGTTTGTGTCGACACCTGCAACTCCCGCCTCCTCACCAACCAAAAAGGCTAGATCCCACTATCCCACCTCTCCTGCTCCCCAACCATTCCGTGGTCGTTCCCCCCAGAAGGCATCCTCATCACGAACGACTCCCTACTACTTGTACGAGAGCGGTGATTATCGTCAGGTCTTTTCGTCGGCGTAAGTTTACCTTACTCTCGTTAAATTCCTGCTGAAAGACGCTTTAGTGCGCAGGCGCTCAATATGTGCGATCAGGCCAGGGCAGCAGGCGAGGAGTGTAGCATCATTCCATGCTGGTCCCACACCGAGTTGGAAAGCTTCCTGACGTCTCAGAAGGCGGCGCACGACGAGGAAGATTCGGACGACGGGCTTAGCTGATCTCATCTCTGTAGTCTGTATATTCTTCGCACCAATAGGTTTTTGCTCCAAAGTCAACACGTTCGATCACGTGCTCCATCGTGCGTCTGCGCCACCGCCACTTACTATTCGGTCAACGTGGTTACTGCTCGCTTCGCAGTTTAAACCTTGTATTTGGAACTGTATAGCTGTTCCCACGCCTGTAGGGTACCGTCTCACCGCCGGAATCGCCTCAGTCTGCATCGCAAGTTTATCATGGGTAGAAAAAAGGTGCTCATTCCCGGCCAAACGTTGTTGTTCACTCCGCCACCCCCCAAGGTATGTGTTGTCCTCCAGTGCTTAGTGTCATTAGCTTATACTCGCGTCAGGGGGTAACGGCATCCATGAAGTCGTTTATGGTGCCGTTTGTTAGAGGCTATGTTGTCAATATCCGAAAAAACCCTCCTCTGCAGCGCAAATTTCGTAAGCAGTTGTTCACGGCGTTTGACGTCGAGTTTCGTCTGGCACGCCTCATCGACGAGGAGGAAAAGGTGTTCAAGCTGCGTGTGCGCCGTCGCCGTATGGTGAGTCTATTCCAATCGGAATGATATACATGCTTATTATAATCCAGAAATTCATCTGGCCTACACTGCTCTGGATGACAGATCTATTTCGATACCGCCGCACGAACCACGGTCTGTGGCGTCCTATCGATGTGGATGCCATCGACTTCGACAAAAAAGGTCCACGTCCTGAGCCTAAGCGATTTGGCAAGTTCAAAGGCGCTCTAATTCGTGGCCCTCTCAAGAAGGCAGAAAAGCCCTCTGACCAGCCCCTCTTGGGCTCAGGCTCGTCATCTCCCGTTGACAGTGCGAAAGGCGCTCCCGTCGATCCCCCCAAAATCCCTGCCAAGCAGTCGCCTTCGTCCACCCGTAGTGACATTCCCTCCTCTCCCTCGCCTTATTCCTCTCTTTCGCCGTCTCCTTCCCGCTCACCCTCCTCACCCCACTCGTCGCGATCGTCGTCTTCATCACGTTCATCGTCTTCTTCGGGCAAAGACGAGGACGAGGACGAGGACAAAGACGAGGACGAGGACGACGACAAAGACAAAGAGGACGAGGACGAGGACGACGAGGACGACGAGGACGACGAGGACGACGACGAGGACGAGGACGAAGACGAGGACGATCGCCCCTTCTGCCCGAGGACCAATCCCGATTTTTCGAAGGTGCATCCTGACGCGTTGGGGCATGCATATGCCGAATATTTGGCGGAACGTCCGTTGGATCGCGAGGATCATCTTGCCGTTTCTAAAATCGTAGCCGACATGTGCCGTGATTGAGATACACTTGTATATAGCATCTATCTAGCAGAATTTAGTTACAGACTTACATATTGTACCAGTGCGGTTTCGTATTGAATCCAATGATGTCCTCATTGCACCTCCCTTTGTAAATGTGTGTAATGACGTGATAAGCCCTTCCTTCCCCTCAACCGTTAAGGTATACATATTTGTTGGACAGCTACACGGACCGCGCAACCGTTGGTTTACTATCACGTGATGTGAATTTCCTGCGGCTAGGTTTAGGGTTTCAGTTCTTTGCGTTCCTTCCATGACAGGGCGCAAACGCACACTCAAGGTCACTCGGGCGGACGAAGACGACAGGCATGATCCCTCAATTCTGGCTCGCAGTGTCGAGCTCACCTCGGATCGCAAACGCCTTCGCACTTCTCTCCCCGAAGCATGCGCTCGTCTGGATGTCCCTGGAGGAGCCTCTACCCGTATCGACTGGACCTCTCAATTCAGCCCCGCTGTGGCGGACAGCAGCTTTGCCTCCCAAGCGCCGGTCCTTAAAAAACTACGGCGATATGCCAACTCCGTTCGTCGTATTCTCTAGCCATTACCTCCATGAACCTGACCTGTGATTGGATATAGGATGATACTCTGCTCGTTTGGCTCGCGGAGGGACGACCCCAAGAATTCCTCAACGAGCTTGTGCGCCTGGAAGGACGTGGAGATGCGCTCCAGACGACACGGTGTAAGGGATGTACAGACTTGGTGCCGGGCCTTGCTGTATATGCTTGCGACGATTGTTTTGGATCCTTCTTGGAATGTCACACATGTATTCTTCGGTCCCACACTCGCCTACCGTTCCACCGAATCCAGGTGCGTTCGATTGCCTGATGTGTGTACGATGGCTGACTTTTTCTGCAGCATTGGGAAGATGGCTTTTTCCAACGGGTTTCCCTCAAGCAACTAGGACTACGGTTGGCACTGGGTCCTCACGGCGGCGCTCCTTGTAGCAATCCACAGCCCGGTCGAGACGATTTTACCATCTTACACGAAAACGGGATTCATCGTGTTGCGGTGGATTTCTGTGGCTGTGAGCAACGCGTTCCTCGTCGCACCCAGCTCTTACGTGCCGAAATCTTTCCTTCCACCTACCGGTATCCCTGGACGGGGGCCACCTTTCGCCTGCTGGAGTCCTTCGAGAAGCTGGCGACGACCGGGAAACTGTCACCATACGAACACTACAACGGCCTGGTTCGGATGACAGATAATACAGGAATCGATATCCCCAAGGTGCGTAGTTTGAATAGTGTCTAAAACGCTCATATCGAGGTGATTTTAGTCCCGTTACAAAGCTTATCTACGGATCACACGCCAATTTGCCCATCTGAAGATGATGAAGCGGGCGGGTCGAGGGAACGTAGAGAACGGAATCTCAACGACCTCGCCGGGTGAGCTGGCCATCCAATGCCCCGCCTGTCCCCGCGATGGTGTGAATCTTCCCGTAGGATGGCAGTCCCTACCTGCCAAGGAACAGTACGTGTTCGCAACGAAGTCTACCCCTCGACGAGAAGACTAACAGCTCGGATTTAGGTATCGCTTCATGCTCATTGTTGCTCTTGACGCCAACTTTCGCCTGAGCAATCTGCGACGTCTCAGTGCTAGGGACCCTGGACTGCACACAGGATTGGCGTATTTCGTGTCGAATAGGGAGTACCTCGATCATCTGGCGCAATATCCTCGCCAAAAGGATGTGAGTCTTAGTTTTTGAACATTGGCTAATTGATGCTGACACCTTTTAGGTTAGTTCCTGCAGTGGATTCAAAACGCTGGCCCACGCAGAGACTAAGGGATCTGCGGGACTCCAGGCCACTGGCGTCGGGATGTGCATTTGTGCACGCCACGAAATGATTCGCCCGTTGGGCGTAGGCGATCTTCAGCGAGGCGAACGGTATGTCTTCACCTTAATTGTGTCCTATGTGGTCTAATATATGTTCGTGTCCAGGTACTGCAACATGGACTATATTGCCTTTTCTGCGATCCAGGCTCAGGCCCCGACGTTGAAGCGTCTGTTTGTCTCTTACGATATTTGGTGTCAGTGGAATTTGAAACTTCCACAGCGTATGGCTTTACTGCCAGAGGCTTTGCGCCTGTTGCCTGATGTGAAAGTGACTGGTGGTATCCCGAAGTGTCATTCGAAGGGTCACGAAATTGGATGCCAGTGCATTCACTGCATGAATATTCAACCGGGGATTGGGCGCACAGATGGTGAGGGTATTGAGCGCACTTGGTCAGGTATCAATGCGTCGGCCCCCGCAACGAAGGAGATGCTTCCAGGTGGTCGCCATGATATCCTGGACCGTCGTTTTGGTGCCCACAATTGGGATAAGCTGACTCGTCTCGGTATGTTCTTTATTCCATGTGTTGCTGATGCTGACTTACATTGAGTGCAGGCACTTGCTTACATCAACGACTCGCAAAAGCATACAGCATGTATGAAACTCAGGCCGATGCGCATAAGGACTTCACCAATCTACTACCGAAGGCATGCATCGACAAGTGGACCAAGCAAGTCAAGGAATGGGAAGAGAACCGAGACTCGTTGGCGAGTCCGTATTACTTCCCTGTCGCTTGTAAGACTTGTTCTTCGTGGTGCGGGATTCTTGCTGACTTGCCATGTTACACAGACGCGTCGGAATTGACTGTCCGGACGGCCCTAGCCGAAGAAGAACGTCTCGCAGAGCAACAAACGTCGCCAATCCATGACACCAGTGGAACGCAATGCATATCGCTCGGGCTACTAATTGAGGACCAGCAGTAAGTTTTTCTCTGGTGGTTGTAGAACATGACTAAACTGCTTAAAAGGCGTCGGATTGTCCATACACTGAACAGCGAGCATTCCGACACGCCAACCGTCGTGAAGGACGTCCAGGACAAGCGGATCGCGCTACAGCGCCATCTACGCCAGTTCCGCGAGCTACAGGCCATATACATGCCGTGCAGCGTGGCACTCCTGGCCTCCAAGGCAGGATCTCGAGAAGGCGATGTGGAGACGGAAGCGTTGGTTTTGCCTTCGGCAGTAGGTGCAAGCCTGCGTGGTACAGGTTGCGCTGTAGGGTTTCCTGAGAGAGAGGAAAAGTTACGGGAAGCTCAGTGCTACGACGCTTTGGAAACGATTCGAACAATGCAGCGGACGCAGCGGTCGTTGAAGGCTTTCCGTCGGCGCAATCTGCGTGGGCAGCGCCAGACTGGCCGTTCGTTTGCTGCGATCAAGCGGCTGGAGGCGAAGTCGGATCTTGCAGCTGAGAAGTACCATGTCGCCCGGGCTGCGCTCCTTGTCCTGCGTGGTCCCGGTGTATGGGAACACACCCTCCGTGTCCTCAAACCAGAAGATATTCGAGCGCTCGATAGTGAGATTTTCGACATCGACACCGCCCGGGGGCCAAGTAAAGGGGTATCTTTTGGAAGCGGTAGCCACAGTCTTTCGTGGATCTGGCTCATGGGAAACGCGATGGAAGGGATCAGCAATGATGACATGGACGGGGCGATACGCGTGGAGTGGTTGAAGAGTAGGGCCCGGGTTGAGCGCTGGAAAGAGGAGACGACTTTGGGTAGAGATGAGCGCACTTACACTCTGGCGGCTCTGGAATTCGAGGCTGTGCAGTGGGATGGCCGGGCTGCTCCGCGTTCAGATCTGGAGGGCGACGCAAGCCAGGAAGGTGTCAGGGCACTGGCGCTTCGACAAGCCCGCGTCTATCGCAGCATCCGCGAGAGTTTTATTGCATTGTGGGCTCGTCCGGCGAAGGTGAAGAGGCCGCGCGTCCCCGATCGGGTCGACTTGGAGATTGTGGAGGATACAGACGAGGAGCCGGAAGCGGAGGTGATAGCAGGAGCGACGGAGGGGGCGGCAGGAACGACGGAGCAGTAGTGTAGGGTGGAGACTTTTTGGACTGCTTGGCGCCACTGGACCTTTATTTCTTTTGTAATTATATTGTAAATACGCGAATTTAACGTTTTCGAGCTGTATTTAATAATATTCCAACTCCATAAGCTGCTTTGAATTGCTTTTTAAATGGCCGGAATGGTCAAGAGCAGGACATAGCCTGATATTAGGCGGGGCTGGCACCCAGTGGAAACAACCACTAGGATATTGAAATGCTCTGTGATTGTATCCACTAAGTTTGACAAAGGCCTTTGTGGTAATAACCACTGAGAATCCACAAACCTTGCTGCAATGGTTGGTACGTCTTGCAGTATTGTTTGCTATGTGGTGCACGTCTTGATCGCTTTCCAGGACGATCCCATGGCAGAATGGCGGCCTTGGATAGATACATTCTTGTCAGAGAGCCTCCGTTTCCACGGTCGAGGCTATGACTACGGCCCATGGCAGTGCGATACCTGTGGGGTCTCATGCATCGAAACCAGAAAGGAGGCCGAGAGCTCGAAGGAGCCTCAGGACGACGGGGAGATGGAGAGCTCGAAGGAGCCTCAGGACGACTGGGAGACGGAGAGCATGAGGGAGCTGCAGGACGACGCAGCAGGCGATCATATGGAAAACGCAGCCCATGTCCAGCCTGTTCATGAATTGTTCCGTTGTAGAACATGTGGATCTTTTCACGAGTGCGCTCACTGCTGCCTCAAGCGTCATCAACGAACGCCTCTTCATAAGGTCGAGGTAGGTAGATACTGCCTTCATTTGCCGGAAACTGGCTGACTCTTTTTAGGTGTGGCGTACTGGATTTTGGGAACGTGTTCCCCTCCGTAGTTTGGGTCTGGTGTACCAGCTCAACCATGGCGGTGGCTACTGCATAATGCCGGATCCCACTCGCAGGTTGTTAACCATCACAGACGTCACTGGAGTTCACATAGTAGACTGTCGTCTCTGTGCGTGTGACCGTTCCTTGGACATCCTTCCCTGGCAGCAGCTCTATCGAGATGGCTGGTATCCCTCTACTACTCGAATTCCGCAGTCGGCTGTGACACTGGAGGTGCTGGACCTCTATCGGCGGCTGAAGGTGGTTGGCACGTTGAACGTGCGGGATTTCGTGACATCCTTAGAGGATATGTCAGATCCCTGGGGGACAGATCCTCCTCCCGATCGCTATAAGGCTTTCGGTCGCGTTGCTCGTCAGGACGCATTTCTCGCTCGTGTACGACGTTCCGGTGTTGCCCATACCTCTGGTCGACTCTCCTCCGCCCATACCGGCAGCCTCGTCGTCAAATGTTGGGCCTGCCCGCGTGTTGGCGTCAACTTGCCACTGGGTTGGAAAAATGCTCCCAAGGAACAACAGTGAGCCTGATTCGACCTGCCGCGTTCCCGTCAAGTCTAACATTCACGTCTAGGTATCTCTATCGACCTACACTCTCAGTAGATGCCAACTTCCGGATGGTATGCAGGATGCGCCAGTCGTCAAGAACAGACCCACCGCTCTATCCTGGCTTAGGCGTTCAAATGCCAGATGGTCTATATCATAACTGGTTGCGGAAGTACGTAACGGAAGAGGAGGTAAGCCTACCCCAATATTATCTCGAAAGGTTAGCTGATATGGTTCCAAGGCTTCTAGCTGCATTTCGTTCGCAGCTCTGATGCAGAAGGATACGAAATTCACGACAGGTCTGCGATGGGCAGGTGTGGTCGGAGTCATCTGTGCTCGTCACGAACTCATGTTGGGGTTGGGGGATCTCGAAAAGGGTGAACGGTAAATCTCTGCTCCTCTTTCGTTTCCATATCTCATAAAATCATTTCAGTTATAAGAATACCGACTTTGTACTGCACTGGGTTCTGTCGCACATGTCGGCAGACCAAGTCGCAATCACGTATGATATCGCCTGCCAATATGCGAAGTTCTTCAAGCGTCGGGCCTTAGCTTTGCAGGAATATATTCGCGCGCAGCTGTCTGCCTTGCCAGCTGAAATACGAGCGCTCAACCACCCAAACCTTCGTGAACTGTCATTTGAGGAGATCGTCTGGGCGTTGCCCATCTGGCACGGCAACATTCATAACATTGACTGCGAAACTGAGAATTCTGTCAAATACCAGCCAGGCCTTGGGAAGACGGACGGCGAAGGGATAGAGCGGCTCTGGTCAATAATGAATCCAATGTCCTATATTACGCGGGAGGAACAACCGGGTGCACGCCACGACGATCACGAAGATTTACTCAACCGGGCCAGCTTCAAGAAGAATACGAATCAAGGTAATGCTCATGTCTCTATATCGTAACCTTTGACGAATGATGTTCTACTAGGTACGACACTGGCGAGGCGACTGCGCATAGCATTGCTGGAGAAGAAAGTCCAAGTTGACGCATTTGAGGAGATATCGGCGACTCTGACGCCAGAGCTGCGGGAGGTGTGGCTGAAACAGGTGCGGGACTGGGAGGAGGATCACTCTAAGTCCAACCCGTTTCGCCCGCCTGGCAAAGGTACGTTGACTTTTATCTTGACTTACTTAACAATGGTGCTGAAATCTGAACAGATAGCCTTACAGAGGCTCAAGTGAGAGCTGAGCTACACGGCACGGAACTCAAGGAGATGGAGCACCTACTGCGCAATGAAGACCTCGACGCCGATGGAGACACCGAGATCGTCTCTGAAAACAGGAAGAAGAAGACTAAACCAGTGAGGCGTGTGAAGGCAATCACTCCGGGAGCATTTCTAGTCATGGGTTTGCAGTTGGAAGAAGCCCAGTAAGTCCATCGCCTATAGCAGAATGAGATATTGACCTAATTAATAGGCGCAAACTGGTAATGGCAAAGAGCGCAGCGGTCGTTGTGACTCCGCTTCAAGCTGTAACGATCAGGGAGCGGCGTGTGGCCTGGCTGGCAAAGCTGAACCACTTTCGTCGCCACCAGAATCGGCTGATGCCTGGTGTGATCGAGCTGTTAGAAGGGGAAGAGGAGGAGCGTCGGGAGCGACATCTTAATCAGGCGGGTGAGAAAGGATCGAAGGAGACACCTCAGCTGGAGGCCGAGGATATCAAACTGTTTCTTCCCTCGGACTGTGACGCCAACGCCAGCGACTTGTGCACGTCAGACCTTCGCGAAAAGGAGGCAACTTTGCGCCGTGGACAGTGCCATGACGGCCTGCTCCAGCTTCGATCACGTCTCATCGCTCGACGCCATCTCATAAACTACCGCAATGCGAACATCACCGGCCAACGGCAAACAACGCGCTCAGCTACCTGCATACAGCTCATTAGCGAGAAAATCCGTGAGGCGACGGCAAAGTACCGAAGAGGGCGGGAGGCTCTGATAGCATTGGTGGGGGAGACCTCTGCGAGTGCTTTTCGCCCATTGCTGCAGGCCGATATCGAACTCTTTGCACCTGGAGAGTCGGACTCTCTCTCGGTGAAGAAGTTAGGGCGTCTGTCGGGGCGGGATAGTCAGGTTACAGCATCTGGACGGAAGTTCGACAAAGTGGGTGACGGGTCGACTCGACAGAAGGTTTCTTGGATCTGGACGGCTGGAGGTGAGCCTGGAGAGGAAGAAGAGTTTCTACATGAATGTAAGAGCTCGTCCGGCAGGTGAACATGGAGACTGACGTTTTATAGGTGTACGGGTGGAGTGGTCAAAAGCACTAGCACGGAAGGATCAATGGAGTGAAGAGGTGGAGCTCTTGAAAGAGGAGATGCGACGTGTGTTGAGGTCACTGCAATGGAAAGAACGTAAATGGCGTGCGCACGCTGATACACCACAGCGAGAGTTGGAGACGGACGCGATATTCGACGGGCGGATCGCCTATGCTCTGAAGCAAGCGAAAGGGGTGTCAAGTGTGCGTCTGGGATTTGAGGATTTTTGGTTGCGGAAGGAACCATCACGTGGTCAGAAGGCGGGACCTATGGACCAGTTGGCGCAGGAGGCAGCAGCGGCGATTATATCAAAAATGGTGTAGGTATATGGAAAATATACTATTTTCTTTGTTTTGTCAACTTTGTGGATATATACGGATGCCTGTCTCGTCATTCTGCATGCTTTCCGCCCATTTGTGATATCCAGAATAGGTGGGCAAAGGGTCCAGGGAAGATCTCAGCCCACTGGACAGCTTTCAGAAAGTGTCTCGGATATGAGAAAGTTGCTAACCGCCAGGTTAGCAATATGACATTCCGGATCAACCGGGGGATTTAGTAAACTGGACAGCTACAGGTGCAACATAACGTGCACGTACTGCGAATAGCTGTCCAGGCCTGATAGGGAAGCGTCTCCCGAGTTGGGGGGAGCAGAAATCCCCTCCCACAAATGAGCCGGCCACGAAAATCCACGTCAGAAAAGCTGGATCGTCGGAGAAATCCAAATGAAGGATCTCACTTGACCCGTCCTTGATTGCAATGGAGCAAATGGCCGGACCGAGATCCAAAGCGGGACGCAGAGTCAACTTCTTCAAGATGCTAGCGTTCCGTCGAAGTTGCTGCCGGACTCTAGAAACATACAGGTTCAGTAAGCAATAAGAAAGGGAACAAGGACTCACTTAAGTGCGCGTCTCCACTGATCGGGAAAATCATAGAGGAGTCGGTTGTTGATTTTGGGAACGATGTGGGATTTGATAAACAGCAATAGGTCGTCCATAGCCTTGATAGCTTGCGGCGTCTGCTCGCGGGACTCCCGGGTAATTTTCTGCCGAGCGCTGGTGAACTGCCAGATACCGAGATGGAAAGCCAAGGTGGAAGAGCGGGGATCAGCTTTTTTAGCTTTATGCACGGGCGCGGTGTCTAAGAACGCGTCGTACAATTCAACAAATCGCGCACAGACCCACTCGTCGTAAACACTGTCGTAGCGTTGGACCAAGACCGAAGGAGGTGTCACCAACCCAGACAGGCGATCCGCCTCGTTCATTTCTGGCGTCAGAGAGAATGAGACGGTGGTGAAATCGTCTTCCCAGGCCTTAGGAAGCTCGGCGGGTCGGACGCCTGGATAGAGTGTCTCGATGCTGTCTCGAACCGTCTGTTGGCACTTGACGCCACCCAGGAAGTGGGACGGGTGTTCATCCACCGTGAACGCGACTAAGTGGCAGCCTGATCAATTGGGAGCTCTCAATGGATGTCGATCACTGACCGGAATGCTCCCTAATTCGGGCACGCGAGTATTCCAACCAGCGTTTCGTCTTCGCGGGCCGCTTCCCGGGTTTCGATTTACTGCGTCGAGTCTTCCCTTTGCGACGTTCCGTGGTTGTCATGCGTTTGGCGTCCGCCAGCAGCCTAGTCAGTATGGTTTTTAAAGAGTACAATATTTGTGTTTTAATTATGAGGGTTATTAATAAACCAATCTAGACCTTGATCGACCGTAACACGTTTCGCTCTTACCCAAGCACGTTCAGCACAGACCTCCAGCACGGAACGCTACATCAGGCGACGGTGTGTACGGTTGAGCAGACCATCGCGGTCTGGCTCACCGGAGGAACGAGGATGTCGGCTGAGCAGACCATCGTGGTCTAGCTCTGCGCGCACGACGGTGTAATTCGACGCACCGTTTACACGTTCCGGAATACTTGTCTGAGCGTCGTGAGGTTGGGCGGCGTCATCCAACTCACCGTTTCCAGGCTTCCCCGTACACGGCGATCCCGCATCCTCTTTCTTACGTCCCGGCAGTACCTCAACGTGAACGATACCCTAACCCGGCACACTGTATGTGCATTCCGGAATACGTGGTCCATACTCCTCGGAGGATTGTCGAGCTTGGCGGCGTCATGCAACTCGCCGCTTCCTCGCTGCTCGATATGCCCCTACAGGGCCATCGCGTGGCCTTTTCTGAACCGAACCGGTATCCTGGCCTTGTCCCAACATAAAGACGACCAACTTGCTGGGTCTTCTCCCTCCACCATGGCCACCGACCGGAAGGACTTCACACGGGAGCCCTGGAGTGAATATCCTTGGCCGGGTTTTGATCCCGTCGCGAACGATCTGGATATCGGCCGCCACACGCTACCACCTCCGAAGGCGACGTCTTCCCCGCTCAACGAATACACGTGGGGTGCGTCTGTTTACTTCAAGCCCTCTTTCCGCTTCTAACGCCGTAGCTCCCCCTTTTAGAAGCTCCCGTTGCTGTCACCAAGCGGGGGAAAGTCATGCAAATTGTGGTGAAGTGGGCTGGTTTCTGCCCTTGTTTTAACAGGTACGTTTGCTATGACAGCGCCTTGTCTTCCACTCACGTATTTTTAGCGTGGCCAAAAAGGTATCGTTAGCGCCGGGAGACCTCCAACGTCTCAAGGAGCAACTCCGGAGCCAAGGGTACAGTGGCGTATCTCGGCTCCCCAACGACGAGATTATCTTTTTGGATGAGGGTTTTGTTGGTGCGTGCTGGTCGATTGGACGCAGTCCGTGCCCTTCCAGTGCTTAACGGTGACTCTGTAGCCAATTGGCGCGCCAATTTTTACACTCAAAATCCTCAACTGGACCCCTGGAAGTCCAATCGTGTCCGCCTTGACGTCGGCGAACTCCGATGCTCCTGCGCCCCAGCTGTTCGCAACCACAGTGTCATCCCGCCCTTCCAGTCTCCTCAAGGCTGGACGGTCAATCCTCAACCGGTGACAGTCCCGTGGGAGGCTTTCTTCTGGCCCGACCCCGACGCTTAGATACTCTAGACATTTCTTGCTACTATTGTACGCAATCACGATTTGCATTGGCTACGCTACCTACCACACTGTCTCAGTACCCTCCCCCCAGACCCGTAAGGCCCATAAGGCTCTTGGCTTGGTAACACGCTCAACAGGGTGCTCCGTTCGGCTTGCCCCCATTTTAGGATACCGTTGGGGGTCGTCGTTGAGGACCGGATCGGGAACAGGAATCTCACCCCCCAGGGCGTTACGGTAGGCTGCGATACGACTGCGCGCTTGTTCTTTCGCGGCTCTCCGTATCTCTGTCGTTCGCGTTAGAACATGTCGGGAAAGACGGGGCCCGCACCTACCGGAATCGTGGCAGCTGGGAACGCGCAGGGCGTGCACCCTAGGAAGTTGTCATATCTAGATATCATGCTCTAGTTGTAGGGGGTAGTATTTAAATGTCCATCTCATGTGGCAGAGCCTCTGAGGCGAGGTCAACAACTAATTGTCTGTCCGCTCCGGTGCGCTGGGGCAGGTAGCTCTAGCTGGGCTATATATGGATAGGACTATTGATGGTATTGATGGGGCCAGATGATGGGGAGCAGGGGATGGGGGAAATGTGGCACCAGGAAAATCCGGACCTAGGGATTGATCAGAATTGATGGGAATCATTAACAGGGGTTGGGGAATAGGGATAGGAAATGTGGCACCAGGAAAATCCGGACCTAGGGATTGATGGGATTGATGTATTGATGGGCAGATAGGATGGGGGATGGGGGATGGGGGATTGATAGCAGGGTACAATTGTGGCACCAGAATAAATACTGGGCTATTGCTAGGGTATGAGGAGGGTATGAGAGGGGTGATTGTAGGTTGAAATATAGAATTCTTTCTAACTATCAGAAACATGAATGGGGATGTGGCAGCTACTGAAACCAATAATAAAACGATGTGTGGCGCATTTTTAATCAAGGAGCACATACCTCGGATCAACCTGGGGTTGCTCTAGATGTCTTCCTATTGAAAAATGGATGTGTGCAGCACAAAGAACCATCTAAAAACACGAAGATTTGGGTGAGAAACAAGCAAAACATTATTGAAAATCCATCAAAAAGCACCAAAAAGGGAGCAGCATTTTGCCCTCGCTTGGGGGTGACCTGGAACCACTTGTAGGTCGTCCAGACACCTTTGGGGCATTGTATATGTCACTCAGTTAGGTCCCAGGTCAACAGAACCCTTGGATATGATCAAAATGCCAAAAACCCGGACCACCTACCTTTGGGCCACACTATCAACTTGCCATGACCTGGGGACACCTTATATTCGAAGATATATGTATAGAATGTTCTAATCATGAGTTAGATGAAGTCTGGAGTGTGAAAAATGCAGTCAAAACCTTGGATATACCCCAAATAATGTCCCCCACCAAAGCACATATACCATCAACTTCCCCTGCCCTGCGGGTTGTCCCAATGTGTTCTATTATCATTATAGATGATGTATCAGCACCCCAAAGGTTCCCCCAGTCTGTCAAAATGCGAATATAAATGGTACAATAATTTATATCCCCTCCTTCTACAGCAAGAACCACCCCAACTATCACACATCTGAGTGGTGGACTATTGATTTTAACATCATACAATGTGTTTTTAGCTTCCCAGAATATGTCCCAGGTTGAATACCCTTCAATATAGAGCATGGACATTTGAGAATTAGTACAAAGATCATATCCTCACCATGTATCAAAGGGGTGTATCTTCGAGGTCTACCTATGACCTGGGCCCCAAAATATCATCTATATGATGTCAAATGACTATTAGAACAGTCCTAAAGATGTACATATGCGAACCAGTAGGTGTACTTGAGGAGGAAGGGTGAATAAGGGTTCACCTAGTATCATGAATGTTCGCATTTTGACACACTGGGGGAACCTCTGGGGTGTTAATACATCATCTATAATGATAATAGAACACATTGGAACGACCCACAGGTCAGGGGAAGTTGATGGTATATGTGCTTTGGTGGGGGACATTATTTGGGGTATATCCAAGGTTTTGACTGCATTTTTCACACTCCAGACTTCATCTAACTCATGATTAGAACATTCTATACATATATCTTCGAATATAAGGTGTCCCCAGGTCATGGCAAGTTGATAGTGTGGCCCAAAGGTAGGTGGTCCGGGTTTTTGGCATTTTGATCATATCCAAGGGTTCTGTTGACCTGGGGACCTAACTGAGTGACATATACAATGCCCCAAAGGTGTCTGGACGACCTACAAGTGGTTCCAGGTCACCCCCAAGCGAGGGCAAAATGCTGCTCCCTTTTTGGTGCTTTTTGATGGATTTTCAATAATGTTTTGCTTGTTTCTCACCCAAATCTTCGTGTTTTTAGATGGTTCTTTGTGCTGCACACATCCATTTTTCAATAGGAAGACATCTAGAGCAACCCCAGGTTGATCCGAGGTATGTGCTCCTTGATTAAAAATGCGCCACACATCGTTTTATTATTGGTTTCAGTAGCTGCCACATCCCCATTCATGTTTCTGATAGTTAGAAAGAATTCTATATTTCAACCTACAATCACCCCTCTCATACCCTCCTCATACCCTAGCAATAGCCCAGTATTTATTCTGGTGCCACAATTGTACCCTGCTATCAATCCCCCATCCCCCATCCCCCATCCTATCTGCCCATCAATACATCAATCCCATCAATCCCTAGGTCCGGATTTTCCTGGTGCCACATTTCCTATCCCTATTCCCCAACCCCTGTTAATGATTCCCATCAATTCTGATCAATCCCTAGGTCCGGATTTTCCTGGTGCCACATTTCCCCCATCCCCTGCTCCCCATCATCTGGCCCCATCAATACCATCAATAGTCCTATCCATATATAGCCCAGCTAGAGCTACCTGCCCCAGCGCACCGGAGCGGACAGACAATTAGTTGTTGACCTCGCCTCAGAGGCTCTGCCACATGAGATGGACATTTAAATACTACCCCCTACAACTAGAGCATGATATCTAGATATGACAACTTCCTAGGGTGGGGCGTGCATCATTTGCGCATCGTCCAGCCCAAAGGACCATGGACCCGGATCGTAGTCTTTTCCTCCCATGGCGTAGGAGTAGAGGAGCCGGATGAGTAGCTGACGGGTAGGTAAGTCTGCTGTCTCTCAGGTTTCCAGCTCGCTCACCTGACGACGATAGGTGAGGTCGATGGTGTGGAAGACCCCGGTAGGATGGTGTCTCTCCGTATGAGCCAGCAGCTCACCACAGAAACTTTCCAGCATCTCCCCGGCGTACTGTACAGCCTGCACTTGGGCTGAGTGCAGAACTGATACTAAACATGGGTGTGGCGCACGACGGCGCCAGCGCCATATAGGTCGGAACGTGTGAACGCGCCATCCACGGCGCGTCCGCATTAGGAACATATGGCGCAGCACTTCACACGGCACAAGCATGGACGTTTCAGAACACGGAAGCTACCGAACTAATCGATGGATTGCAACGATCGATAACGAGAAGATCCAGATCGATGGGAAGAGATTACACCAAGGCTGTGCGCCATGCATGGCGCCCAGGCACCTTCGGAAATCTGGATGCCAAAGCCGACAGGAACGGAGAGAATTACCACCCTCGAAGAGTCATATCGCGAGGTGGTCTGACTCGACGCGACGGAACGCCAATCACATCACGGACTCAAACCCCGGATCGTCGCACGATCGCTCGATCAGGGTACATGACGCAGGCATCGAGAGGCCTAAGCGTAGAACTAGACGGAAGAGAAAGCCGACAGCGTACAGTATAAATACTGTAGCATGTCGTAGAAACACATATATAGAATTATCACCCCACAATATCAACACAGAAGCCCCTTGCAACTGTCGAGAGACTTTTGGAACCTATACTTTCGCGCACGCGTTAGTACTTCGACGAACGCGTACTTGGAAGCGCAACCGTCGTCTGCGACAGCTCGCTGCCCGACTTCTTCACCTACCAAGGTCTGCGACCTCGGTGCGCCAGAACAAGAGCAGGAATCCACCGGGTAGTCCCCTCAACATCACAACGAACTCAGACTCGTTAAGAGATCTATATCTGGAGCCCACCGCGAGGGGATACTACAACAAGGATCCCATTTGTTCTTCCGAACACTTTCCTTGTCGTCGCGAGACAAAGGAGTCTAGGAATCAACCGAGGGTCGGACTCTGGCTGGAGGAAAGAGGCCGAGAGAGAGCAGCGGTAGATTCGCGAAGAAAGTTCGTACAACCGAAGACCCCGAGGACAGAGGAGAGCCAGTAAACCCGTTGACTCCGGTACAAGAAGATTTGGACATCGACTTTACTGCCCTCACCTTACAACCCTTCGACTTCACGGTACCCACGACCGCGAGACCACCTGGAACAACAATTCCACCTGCAAATCCATTCCTGGCGCATCAAGCCAGAAACCAAGGCCGAGGAGACAACCCCGCGCCTACCAATACACCTACCAACCCACCAACCAACAATACACCTACACCCAACATGTCTAACAAAACGATGCCGGGAAGGGGAAACAAAAGCGCCCCCTCCTTTACGGAAAATCCGAAAGACCTGATGGACTACCTTGAAGACGTGAAAAACCTTTGTGTGGAACATGGGAAGAAGGACGACGCGGACTGGATCCAGTACGCCCTGTACTATCTACCAGCAGAAGCACGAGAGTACTGGCGCCGTATCCCAGAAGCAAAGGATGTGACATCCGCGCTAGGAGTCATAACCAAGGCAACATGGGACGCCTTCGTACAGGCGGTGCTCAACAAGTACCCAGGAGCAAGGGAGAAAGGACGATACGAATTATCGGACTTACAGGACGCATCGGACCAGCGCCATCTGGCGCCACCTCAGGACCTACACACCCTAGGAGAATATACGCGGACATTCGAGAGGATTGGGTTAGCTCTCAAGGAAGAAAGTGCGGTTTCGGACCCCGAGCTCGCGCGCCTGTTCGAGCGTAGCTTGGGAGAAGCTTTGAAAGGAATGGTTAAGAGGCGCTTGGAAATCAAATTCCCAGACCATCCTCCAACTAGGCCTCATAAGCTCGCCGACCTCATATCCGCATCTGAGTTCTGTCTCACTGGCACCTCTACGTTCATCGCCAACCAGAAAGCGGGCGTAAAAGAACATAGCGTCAAAATCGAAGGATTTGAACCAGCGGCTGTGGTACAAGCGGTACTACAAGCGCTGACTCTACAAGGAGTATCGACGGGACAGAACAAGAATGGACCAGGTAACGCTCAAGGACCACAACCACAAAGGAACCTACCAGCGAACGGCGGAAACGTGAAATCCACGAGTACGCAAAGGTTCGAGGAATCAACCAGGCGAAATCAGTTCCAACCTAGATGTTTCTGCGGAGGAACCGAATGCAGGAGCTGGAACGTTTGTCCAGTACATCGGAAAGCGGTCGAAGACAAAGTAGTCTTGATCTCTCCAGGTGGAAGGACCACGTTATGGGACGGATCCAGGGACTTCCCAAGGGGAGAAGGATCGCTGTACGACCGTATCGTGCAGTGGAACCTGAAAAATCCGCATCTCAAACCAACGGGACAACCAGAAGGGAAGGCTTTCCTACTGGAAGTGACTCGACCAGGGGGAGGAGGATCGAGGATACCGCCTTCCTCCACTTTTCTCAGCAACGAGATTATCACCGAACAACCTGAACAGTTTTGGAACGCTACGTTGAACCTTAACCAGAAGGAAAACACGGGGCCGGGAAACAACTACAAAGGACCGCCAATGCCGCCAGGCAAACGAATGGCATTTCGAGGAGTAGAGATACCAAAGACGACGTGGAAGAAACCTCCATTTGGGGTGGACCCCAAGGCAGCTCACGATGCAGCGCCCGGACCGAACCTTCCACCAGGATACGTCTTGCCTAAACAAGCGCAGCAGACGAAGCCTACCGTCACTGCCGCTCCATCAGCACCTAAGCCACAACAGGTTCAGCAAAAAGGAAATCCGCAGATCGGATCAAGGAACCCTTTTCGGGCCGACGATCAACAATATCGTACCCAATTAGGACCGGGCCTGAACGAAAAGGAATCTAGCGATAGAGTCTTCGACACTATACTAGGAGGATCGTCCACTTTGTCGAACAAAGACTTACTGGCTGTAGCACCGGAGATTAGGAAACGCATCAAGGAAGTGGTATCAAACCGGAGGATATTACAAGATGTGGCGCAAACGGGAATGCTCGCCATCGAGGACGATGACGAGGAACCGCTCTCGGAGGAAAACTTGGAATCCGTGGAAGCGGGGGAATTGATCGACGCATTCTATCAATCACTCGCGGACCAAGGGGTAATCGTCGGCGCGGAAAGTCTGGCTTTACGCGCGATCACTCCGGTGATCGATCACAAGTACGAGGTGGAAGCAATCTTGGACGAAGGGGCGCAACTAGTGGCAATGTCAGAAGAAGTGTGGGAGCACGTCGGACTGCCATTGGACACCTCAACACGAATTCAAGTCCAGTCTGCCAACAAAGGTGTTGAGTCTGCACTGGGGGTTTGCCGGAACGTACCTTTCACTATCAGAAACGACCTTACGATATTCTTGCAAGTCCACGTTCTACGAGGAGTCGCCTACGACATTCTACTAGGACGACCTTTCGGCGTACTTACCGAAAGTGTTACAAGGAACTACATCGACGGAAAACAAACCATTACTCTCAGGGACCCTAACTCGGAACGGACAATAGCAATTCCGACGCATAAGAAAGGCGTACCGAGATTCTCTGCACCACAGGAACACGAATTGGACTCACCACATATTCATACGGCTCGCGCCAACACACACGACCAATGATGATTATGCAAGAAGACGAACAAACAGGGCTTGTTATAACGGTTACACACAGGAACGGCATTGGATCTAGGACACCTCACATCGGAAAGCTTCTGGAAGGACCACAAACCTTCGAAGATTGGGAAAGTATACCAGGATACGGAATATCTATTTCAGGATTTACAGGGGAAGTATTGGAAGAGGCCGTACAGACGGATGGCGCAGCAACATTGGCGCAGAAGGCATTCGTTCTGGCTGCGGCGCTCTACGCAGACACTTGTACCCCGACCAAAAGCGACTCATCGCGTCCATTGGGAGTTCCAAAGGCGCGAAGTCATGGAAGGGGTGGAATGGCTGTGATATTGGATACGAAAGCGCCGGTCGCTGTGTTTGCAGGAAAGAAATACAAAAAGGTCGCGAACAGGATCAAACCAGTCGCCACCACTCTACCAGAGGACTTCAGGATAGTCAGGAACATCGTGGGGAACCCTCTGGAAACCTTACCCGTACTACCCGTGCGCCCGCCACACTTCGAGCCACGGGGACGATACACTCTGGAAAGGAAAAAGATCATCGACGACTTGCATCCCGAGGGATTTCTCTGGCCAGAAGAGAGGAAGTTGATGCATCACTTTATGGCGCTACACGAAAAAGGATTCGCTTGGGACGAAACGGAAAAAGGACACTTTCGGGAAGACTTCTTCCCGCCGGTAAACATGGGAATAACAGAACATATTCCTTGGGTCAATAGGAACATGCCGATACCACCTGGGATATACGATGAAGTCATTCGCATCGTTAGGGAGAAGGTCGCGTCCGGAGCGTACGAGCCATCAAGCTCTTCCTACCGATCGCGCTGGTTCACGGTACTCAAGAAGGACGGGAAATCCTTGCGGATTGTACACGACCTACAACCTCTGAACGCGGTCACTATACGCGATAGTGGGATGTTACCGTTCGTCGAAACGCTGGCGGAGTCATTTGCTGGGCGCGCATGTTATGGAGTTCTGGATCTCTTTGTGGCGTTCGATCAAAGAGGACTTGCGCAGCCGTCTAGGGATTATACGACTTTCCAGACACCGTTAGGCACCTTTCGACTCACGAAGCTACCAATGGGATGGACGAATAGTGTACCCATTTTACATGGGGACGTCACCTACGCACTGCAGGACGAAATACCGGAATTCACAATACCTTTTATGGATGACGCAGGTATTCGAGGCCACCTACAAGATACGAGACCAAGGACGGAGGGTACGAGACGATTGAAGGAACGAGGGGATACGGAGATTCGTTTGGGAGCATTTTCAGGCGCTCGGACGGATCGTCCAGAGGATTTGGTACATTGGATGTACTTGGAGCGGGAAAAAGGCTTTCCTTTGCGTTCCAGAAGCCATGCTTGTTGGACACAAGTGTACCTACGCAGGGAGGGAACCCGACGAAACGAAGATGGAGAAGGTGAGGAACTGGGGACCATGCAGGGACCTCACGGATGTACGAGCATTCATGGGGACCGTGGGCCTCATGAGGGTGTTCATATGGAACTTCGCGGGTTTATCTAGGCCTCTAGTGGACTTGACGAAGAAGGATGCCGAATTCTATTGGGGACCAGAACAACAGGTGGCGCAGGACGAGCTGAAAGCCGCAATGCTAAATTCACCTGCATTGCGCCCTTTGGACTACCACTCGGGCGCACCTATAATTCTATGCGTAGATTCAAGCGTTATCGCGATTGGCTACGCTCTCTTCCAGGAAGACGAAGAGGACGCACGCTTGCGGTACCCAAACCGTTTTGGATCTATGGCATTGAACCCCAGGGAAACCAACTACAGTCAGCCAAAACTGGAGTTATACGGACTCTACAGGGCTCTGAAAGCGGTATCCATGTACATCATCGGAGCTAGGAATCTGGTCGTAGAAGTGGACGCCACAGCTATTAAGGGAATGATCAACAATCCTGATCTGAACCCGAACGCCACAATAAACCGATGGGTCGCAGGTGTCCTGCTATTTACCTTCAAGCTGGTACACGTTCCGGGGATTCGTCACGGGGTAGATGGTCTATCTCGTCGGCGACCGTTTCCTGGAGAGGAGTTGGAGGAGGACGACGAAGATTGGGTGGATAGGCATTACGGTTTCCTTCAGGTAATAGCGTCGGCGCACGTGGAACCTGAAGCAACCGTTTGTGAAGTACTGTTGAGGGAGCTGGTGGAAGTCCCGGACTACTCGTACGACGAGTTAAATCCGAACATCCAGCCAGACGCCACACCGGAGATTCCCAGGTCGAAGAAACATATGGCGCAGGATGAGCGCCTTGTGCAAATCCTGCGTTTCTTGGATAAATTGGAAATACCGGAGAGGATGGGAGAGAAGGAGAGGAAGAGGTTCATCAAATACGCAACGGGTTTCTTTCGAAGGGAAAGTGACCTGTGGCGCAGGATGGAAAACGGGAAGCATCAACTAGTGGTCAAGCCACCAGCTCGACTTGGGATTTTACGATCGGCGCATGACAGATTGGGACACAAAGGAACGTTCTCAGTCCGCCATACTGTACAGATTCGATTCTGGTGGCCGGGACTGTTGAACGACATCAAGTGGTACCTATCGACATGTCACGAGTGTCAGCTGCGACGCACGCAGCACTGGCATATTCCACCGGTCGTAGCGGAACCAGCACCTTTGTTTGCGAAAGCATATATCGACACCTTTTTCATGCCACCTTCAAACGGTTTCAAATACTTCGTACACGCGAGGTGTTCTCTAACGGCGTACCCCGAATTCCGGATGCTCAGGAAGGAGAACGAAAACACTCTGGCAGCTTTCATATTTGAGGAGCTCATATGTCGATGGGGATCGCTTAGGGAAATCGTGACGGATAATGGGCAAGCGTTTATTGCTGCAATGGACCGACTATCTCGACAATACGGAGTGAAACACATCAGGATTTCTGGCTACAACTCTCAGGCAAACGGTATCATCGAAAACAGGCATTACGATGTTCGGGAGGGTCTATTCAAATTAGCCAAAGGAAACGAATCCAAGTGGTCGGAAGGGACATTCGCCATGATGTGGGCAGAGAGAGTTACTATCTCCCGTGTTATGCACATGAGCCCCTACCGAGCTGCGACAGGAGCGGAACCTTTGCTACCTCTGGACTTTGTGCAAGCAACCTGGTTAACTACGCCGTTCAGTGGTATAGTTTCCCACGGTGATGTCATCGTGCAAAGAGCCATGGATTTATGGAACAGGGAGAAGGAGATGGAGAAGCTGAAAGAAGACGTTTGGAAGTCTAGAGTGGACGCCGCAAAGCGTTGGGAGAAGGAACACCAAAACCGAGTGGTGGATTTCGATTTCAAACGTGGCGATCTCGTACTACTGGAAAATTCTAAAGGACGAAAGGGACTTCAAGACAAGATGCAAGCCCGCTACTTTGGACCCCTTGTGGTACTATTCAGGACGAAGGGAGGCGCCTACCAGCTTTGCGAACTATCTGGCACAAGACTCGCTAACACGGTAGCGGCGCGACGTGTCATGAAATATCTGGCGCGGGAGCGGATATCATTGCCTTGGTACTACACGGGAGCTTTGACTGATGAGGAGACGAAGCGCTTAATGGAGAGCGACGAGAAAGGGGAGTAAAATGGGAGTTTTTCAACAAGTTGGGGGGAGCGCCATTTCTGGCGCACGGAGATAAAATCGGGAAAATCAAGATCAAGACAAATTTTTTGTTGGGGGAAGGACTATCGAATCTCGAATCGATATAATAACCCACATGTGTACCTACAATACAGTGGCACGTCATTCGTTTAAACATCGGGACCGAATTACGACCAGGCGCCACTACCACCGAACAATCTACCTAACACAACCTACCTGCGAAAGACACCAACAGGCGATCGATCGAACCACCCATGAACGACATGGACCTACACCAATCACCATACGCGGAAAACACAGGATATCTTATGGAGGTCGCGTGCGCCACCAAGGTCGCGCGGTATCAACTTACTGAACGGGTGGCTCCCGGACGGTGTGGAAGGGGTACTCAGCGGGACGCCAAAGAGGCCTCAGGACTTTGATACAAAGGGAAAGAACACAAGGGGAACTGTTCGAAAACTACCAAGGACTGCAACAATTCACATTTTCAAAAACACGAACATGCAGGAAATAGTACAGGCGACGCGAGGAGGAAAATACGACGAAATATATGGACCCAGACCCCTATGAAAATTCACCCAGCCACCTCACTTCTTGGAAGCTTTCTTGACGACACGACGCTTGGAGGGTCCAGAGGAAGCGGGAGGGGCACTGGGAAACAAGGTTTCCAGCGCCCGGACTCGAGCAAGGCTGTCACGAATGACATTGGAAGTTTGGTCCAAGGAGGCGAGGGCGCCGGCAAGTTCAGCCGCGTGCGAGGCAACCCAGGCGGGGGTTACCTCGTCGAGGGAGGAAAGGGCGTTGTTGCCCACGGGGGGAGCTGGAGGTTTCAGAAAGGTTAGAAAAGGGAATCAAGGTATGAAGAAGAACGTACTGGGAGAAGGACTCGGGGAGCGGGGACGTTTCTTGCCTGCCGTAGCAGCAGGGGAGGCAGTAGCGCGACGCGCAAGGACAACGGACACAGGACCAGCGGTCGGAGCGCCGGTCGAGCGAGCGGGACGAGGACGGGGACGAGGAGCCGAAGAAGACGAGGAACCAGCGCCAGCGGGAAGAGGGAGGATTTTGCGTTTGACGGTGGAAGTGCTGGTGACATCGGCGGGACTATTGGCGCTACACTCTCCATGGCGAGCAAGGGCGCAACCGAAGCAGCGGGTCGGCTGACCAGCGCGGCTGATACAAAGACCATTCAACCAAGGGGGATTCTTGCCGTGACTGCAGCGCCAACACTGGGGATCGTACAGCTGGAAGAAACCTTCAGAAAAATGGATGTAAAGGGGTAGGAAGGTAGGTTACCTGGAGCGTCCCGTTTCCCAGGTGCTCGCGTAGGCTTTCCAGGATTTCGGGGATGCGTTCGCCATACCGACGGTTCTTGGCGGAATACCCGGGAAGGCCCCCGTAGTGCTGGATCCAGCGAATATGGAAGCCACCGGTAACCGAGCGAGGGAACGGGATGACCGGGAGCGAAGACCAGGAGGAATCGGCGGAGGCAGCGGGACCATCGTCGAGCTCGTCGGCGGCCACGACCCCATCACTTACGATCTCGTCGACCTCCTCGCTCTCGAACCTACCGCCCGCAGAGGCAGCCGGGGGAGAAGAAGAGGCAATGGCGAGGATGGGCGAGGGCGCGCGAGGACGACGGGGACTAACCACGAGGGACAGGTTGCGGAACGAAGGGGTCGGAGGATCAGTTGCTGGGAAGGAAAGGAGGCTGGTCAGGCAAAGGGCGAAGGGCAAAAAGGGGAATTACTCACGGTCGGGGCTAAGGGCAGGAAGAACGGGAGCCCCATGGTCCAAGGAGGGGGAACGACGACTCACTGGAATCTCTTCCACAGGGACGGGAAGAGACCGCGCGGTCGTCGAAGGACTGGCGGGAGCAGAAGGCTGGAGGGTCGCGAGCTCATCAGTGTCACCTTGCTCCGCCTCGGGGGAGGGATCTTCCCATAAGTCGAGATTGTCGAAAGGCGCGACTTCGAAGGTCGAGCCCCACGAAGCGTCGTAATTGTTGTGGGCGAGGCGGAGGACGGCAAGCACGGGAGACATCTGCGGCTGCTCGAGAAGACCAAGAGCCCGAGCAGGATTCAAACTATGGAAAAGGTCGACCTACGGAAGGAAGCGCATCAGCCTGATCCGACGACGAGGAAAGAGAAGAAAACCGAAAACAAAAAGGAGACGCACCCAACCGCGATACACCCCAGGAAGGGCGGCTGCCAGGGCGGGGGCACCATCGAGGACGAGGGCCTGGCAGCGGAAAATAAAGGACTGAACTTGACGCAATTCTGGAGGAGACAAGGGTTCCATCGTCTATGAAGTGGAAGGAAGGATGGGAAGAGGAAGAAGAAAAAGGCGCGTGGCGGATTTAAGTAGAACGATGGAGCGGAGTTTCAAACGCGTCCAACGAATCGGAAGATGCCGACGAACTCTATCAAGGGAAATCTGCCAAAGAAGAGGATCGGACACCAAAGCTTACTGGAATCGAAGCACGGAGAACTCCCGACATTGGAAGCCAAGTACCCGAAACTGGACAAGAACATACCACCGCGTACTCTGGACACGGGACGATCATTGCGTTGCACAGCCTGCACTGATGAAGGGTAGTGATGACGCACTTGCCTTTCTGGGACGCGCGGCCAGGGAAAGGAATTGGTCGTCGCGCGAACTATACCAAACTTGGACAAAATTGATGGATGGGATCGGCAACTCACGCTTATAATCACGAACACGAGGAGGAAGGACGCGAAGGGAACGGAGCCGAGGCGCGTACACTGGAAAAACTTCGGAAAAATAGGATACATCAACTGCATTCGCTTTCAAACTACGGGCGCGAACCTACACGACAACAAACAGGAAAACCACTACTCTAAGTCGACGTCAAACTCCTTTTTGACATAATCGGCATGGTCCCTGTATTCCGCCCCCTCGTCATCACTTTCGCTCATGGATTCGCGAGTGGAATCGCTAGTTTGGACGTCCACGAGGGGCGGAATGGCGTTGTCGTCCGCGACCACTCCCGGAACGGGACTCCAAGGGGGAGGACTGGTAGGATGGTACGCGAGTGGGGACAGGAGTCGGGAAGAACCCCCTGTAGTCGAAGGCGCCACAAGTGCATTGGCCCCGGTGGCCCGGGAGGTTGGAAGAGTAGTTGGAGGCGAGGCGTGTCGAGCCGGAAGGCGCGCTCCTAGGTCTCTCCGGGACCCCCGACGTGCGCGCTGGTCGCCCCCATGGCTCTGGCGCCGTCGACCCAAGTACTGGATCTCGGGGTCCTCGACCCTCCCTGACCTGGTTATGCGCTGGGTAAACGCGACTCTGGGAGTAGGACTGTAGCGGGGGAGTGGGGGCGGAGATTGGAGGGGACGAGATGGAAGATGCGACGGCCTGACCGACGGCCTGACTGAGGATCGCCAATTGTCGACGGCTGAGGAAGAGACCGCTCGATTCTGGACAACGGAGGTCATGAAGGCTGCGACTGGCTCGAAGGACGACGTACCCGACGCCGGGTGGGACAACGGGCGGTTCCTAAGCGAAGGAGGACGTTCCTGCACGTCGGGAATGCACCCCCATCCACGGAGACAGCGGAGACGCGTGCTATCCTGCGCACGCTGCGACAGCGCCTCTGCATCCAAATCCCACCTGGGATTGTTTACGATCAAAAGGAAGATACGGTGGCTCCACATGAAGTTCACGATTTGGGTGAGCTGGCGCTGAGCGAGGACGTCGAGAGCGGTGCAATCCAAGTGGGGATGACCAGCAGCAACAAGGGCTGCGTTCAGCTCGCGAACGTCCGCCTGGGAAATGGTTAGGAAGGAGGAGAAGATGAGTCGAGAGAAGGGACTTGCATATTGGCTGCGGAAGATGGAGAGGTAGTCCTCAAGCTGCCTAGGGGACAGCTCCAAGCCAAAATGTTCGTGCGCCTTGACAGTGCTAAGGGCGCATTTGATGAGACGGTCAAGCTCATCGTAGCGCTGCTGAACGACTGGGTTCTCGATTGGGGAAGAAGCGGCGTTGGGAGTGTTGGACATGGTGGAAATTTTTTTCAGGCTTTGGGGCTTGAGATGGTAGCGTTGGCTGGGAAATTTTCCTATCCGCGCGGTCCTCTTTATAGTGCCACCCCTCGCCACAGGAATTACCGAATGGAAGACGGAGCCAAATCCTTGCGACATTTATGGCGCGGACACACGGGTTAGGACAAATTCGCCGATTTCACACCATGGAGGAGTTCACATTCAAGTTGGGGGGAGATGTACAGCCTGCACTTGGGCTGAGTGCAGAACTGATACTAAACATGGGTGTGGCGCACGACGGCGCCAGCGCCATATAGGTCGGAACGTGTGAACGCGCCATCCACGGCGCGTCCGCATTAGGAACATATGGCGCAGCACTTCACACGGCACAAGCATGGACGTTTCAGAACACGGAAGCTACCGAACTAATCGATGGATTGCAACGATCGATAACGAGAAGATCCAGATCGATGGGAAGAGATTACACCAAGGCTGTGCGCCATGCATGGCGCCCAGGCACCTTCGGAAATCTGGATGCCAAAGCCGACAGGAACGGAGAGAATTACCACCCTCGAAGAGTCATATCGCGAGGTGGTCTGACTCGACGCGACGGAACGCCAATCACATCACGGACTCAAACCCCGGATCGTCGCACGATCGCTCGATCAGGGTACATGACGCAGGCATCGAGAGGCCTAAGCGTAGAACTAGACGGAAGAGAAAGCCGACAGCGTACAGTATAAATACTGTAGCATGTCGTAGAAACACATATATAGAATTATCACCCCACAATATCAACACAGAAGCCCCTTGCAACTGTCGAGAGACTTTTGGAACCTATACTTTCGCGCACGCGTTAGTACTTCGACGAACGCGTACTTGGAAGCGCAACCGTCGTCTGCGACAGCTCGCTGCCCGACTTCTTCACCTACCAAGGTCTGCGACCTCGGTGCGCCAGAACAAGAGCAGGAATCCACCGGGTAGTCCCCTCAACATCACAACGAACTCAGACTCGTTAAGAGATCTATAGTACAGGCCCGAAGAGAGTGGGTTCTCGATCTGCTCAATCAGGATCCGAAGTGGGCTGGCTTGTTGCAGGAGGATCCAGTGAACCGCGGGTGAAACGATGAGATGCTGAACTGGTGAGTGCTACTACCAGCATTTAGCCAGGGAACTTACCCGATCCCCAATAAAGCTTCTGAGGCTATTGTGACCCACGCGAAAGATATTGTAGGTCGACAGCGGTATCAAGTCCTGAACCGGATAGTCCAGCAAGGAATGGGTAATCATGGGGTTCCTACGGACTGTACGACCGACCTGCTGTTTTAACGACGACGATCGGGGGTACACGGCCAGGGCAGTAAGGTTAACCGACCGTTTCTACACCATACTTGTCGTGCACGGAGTCTTGGGTCGGGACTGTAACGCATTCTGACTACCAAGTGGACGCGGACACGGTTATAACCAGCTTGCGATGCACTTTCCCCAGACTGGACATCTCTCCCAACGAGTGTTGTCTCCCAATGGCATGCATGTAATCCACGGAGTCTTTGTAGGTTCCATATACACCTTCCCCACGGAGTTGTCCTTGACAACCGTGGATCTCCAGCGATACGTTTTCCCCACACTGGACGTTTCTACTTACCAGTGAGCGCTGTCTTTCAATAACTTAGTATGCATTTAACTCACGGAGTCTCGGTAGGTTACATATACATCTTCCCCACGGAGTTGTTTTCGACCGCTGTGGACCTCTACGCTTTAGCACGATCTCTACGCTTTAGCACGAACGTCTAGGGAACTATAAAGGTAGAACTTGCCGGTCAAATGCCCTTCTGCATCTGCCCTACGATGACTCCCACTCCAGCTCCCGTCAACGAAATGGACACGCTTCTTTCCCAACTGTTGAGCCACGGGTTGAGTCTTTCGGATCTCTCCAGCGATGCGCCCCTCACTGTGAACTACGAAAAGCCGTCGGGAAGTTACGATGGAGGACACCCCAAGGTAAATTTCACCTAGCTCGTCAACATTTCTCTAACTCCCCGCTCTTACAGACGAGGATAACGAAACCTTTGTGGTTTTGGGTGCCGACCCGGAGAAGGAGAGCAGCGACATGGGTAGGTCGTACAGCGCCTCCGGTATCCCTTGGCTGATCCACTCTCTTTAGAAACCACCAAAAATGATAGCAAGACTGGGCCTGGTACGTGATAAAATCCCACATATCCAAACACCTCACTAAGTAACCCTTTCAGACGACGGCGCTATCCCCAGTGTCTCGGTGACCATCCCATTGCCCGTTTTGGCCAACCTCCTAGCGCAGCTGGATGAAGCCAGGGACCTACCAGCCCTCATGGCCTATTCCGCTCTCCACCCTCCTTCCGGGGAAGCACCCACCTTGGCGACCGCGGCAGCGGATGCTAGCTCTTTGGACGTTGTACCAACACCTATTGTCATCCAACCTGCCGGACCCATCCCGCCCGAGGCCCGCGCTATGATGAGCGCCAGGACACTGGCTGCCTTGGATGCCATGGATTTGGATACTGTGCCCGCCGATCCTCACACCGGCTACTGGTACTGTGTCACTCAGGGAACTTGGATTGGGTTGAACAATGAATGGTTAGTCCCATTCTCCTTGGTCCTCTTACCTGACTCTCAATTTCCTCTAGGGTAGTGGTTTCCCCGCACGTTGTTGGTATCCCTCGTAACTGCTACCTTAAGTTGGACGACTGGTACCAGGCGCGCGAGAAATTCCTTCTTTCACGCAACATGGGTGTCTGCCGTTTGCTTTCCATAGATTAGAGTATCAGTGTTGTACATGTATCGTAGTCTGTCAACGTAAAGCTCCGCAATGTCTATCCATCTTGTCCTCCCACATCGTTCGAAGTGCTTTCCGTCGGCTCCCTTAGGGCCTTCTCTTTAACGTTGATGTCCACCGAACGTAGTCTGATATGACCTTAGAACCCTCTTCCTTGTCCAACATCTCTAGGTCCAATGCGACGGTTTCCAAGTAGAAAAATAGGTAGAAGAGAGTGTGTTACATACTGCTTACGGGTAGAGCCAAGCAAAGAAAGCAGTTCCAATAGTGAGGATGCTAAAGCTCATGGCAAAAGCACAAGGCCAAGTTGACGAGGTAGTGAAGACAGAATTCCATTAGAGTCCAGTATCGAAGGAAGAAATCAGTATCATATTGATGGATCAATAGGCCTCTTGAACGTTAAGCTGTAATGGAATGGGCTGGTCTACTAGAGAAGGTGACGATATTGCTCAGAATACACTTCAGTACCATTTCCCTGGCTAAATTACGGCGTGAAGCCCAGAGGAAGGGCTGTGAATAACATAACAGTGGTTTGAACTCACCGCATAAGGACGAACTCACCGCGTAAGTTACCGACCCACCACGCAGAGGTCTAGGCTCTTCAAGTTCTAGGCTCGTTGTTATCAAACGGTCACGTGGACGCTACAACCTCAACTGCGACGACCAACTATGCGAGGCTCAAGTCCATCCTATACGGACGAAGAGGTTGATTACAACCACAAACGGCAGCTTGAGTGGGAAGATCAACAGTTGCGTGAGCGCGTGAGGGAAAGGTCAGTGGATTCGATGCCAACGAGAAAAGTCACACTAAACCAGAAGTTCATTCTAGGAAAAGAGCACGAGAAAGAGAGGACGGAAACCAAACCGACTCCGCAGAGGCCCGCAAGGAGTGGGTCAGAGTGCAAGCCAGAAAACGTATGAGGAGGTCAGTCAGTATTTCTCAAGCTCACGATACCTTAGTAATTCTCTTCATGCGCAATAGAAAAAGACAACGAGAGAAGGAGTTGCCCCCGTCAGAGCGAGAAGTCTTGCGCCAGAGACATAATATCCACGCCGCCCGTTATCGTGCCACTCACCGTCTCGATCTGCTAGCCTACGGGATGCGCTATCGTCAGGAGATCAACCCGGGCGCCTACCCTCGAGTTGTCTCTCTAAGACGTCCGGAAGAGTACACAGAGCCGGAGCTCATCTTCGTAGGGGTTAGGGACGCGGAGAAGCGGCGCGTTCAGGATAGAGTGAAGGGTATGAGCAGGCAGGTAGTGCTAGAGGAGGATGCTGATATCGGTCTTCCGTAGGTGCTGTTATATTTCTCTGTTCATTTGGCTGACGAGCGCAAAACTTTTTTGTTAGTAAAACATAGGATGGTTCTTCTGGCACCGTGTACGTATAATGTAGGGGACGCAAATGATACTTCCCGGAGAGGCCAGAAACCGCTACGCTCTGTTCTTTGGCACCCGAGTCCCCATGCAAAATGTACAGCGTTAACGGGAATCAAAACGTCAGAGGTCGAATTGGACAGAGCGGCCTTGACTGGCAGTCGGATTGTATTTCCTGCGTTGTAACTGCACAGTGCGACTGTGGTGAGTCGTATTTTTCTGCTGATGTGAATGTCAACGCTAACGGGGATCAAAAGCTTCACGGAGGTCGAATTGGACAGAGCAGCCTTGACTGGCAGTCAGATTGTATTTCCTGCGTTGTAACTGCACGGTGCAACTGTGGTGAGTCGTATTTTTCTGCGGGTGTGGATGTCAACGTTAACGGGGATCAAAAGTATCACGGAGGTCGAAGGGGACAGCACGACCTCTGCGGGCAGCAAGATGGTATTATCCTGCAAATATTGAGAACCTCTACCAGGGAGAATGCATATAAACAGCTCTATCCTATATTCCTGGTAAGATTGTACTCTTCTGCGACGAACGATAGCTAAAAAGAGCAGATGAGAAACGGAAAAGGTTTTGCTGCCCCCTCTTTTACCCTCGCCCCCAATATCAATGGCGTCGTCAACATCGTTGTCCCGAAGCTCACTCCACACGGTACGTTACGACACCCTCCTTGGGAACCCTCTACTGACGCAGCACAGCCTACTGCAGCGGAATACGAGTTTATCAACTACTACTACGAAGAATACCGGCGCTCTTTGGGCCTGGGCGGTAGCGATGTCTGGAAACTTGTCAATATGATTTTTCCCCGATTTCAAAGTCGTTTCAAGCGTGTTCAAGCCTCCGACCCTATAGATTTTCGGCCATATGCCATTTGGCGGTTTCAGGAGTTCCAGGTGCGATTATATCTTTCTCAGTTTGTCTTCAAGCAAGTTGGCTCACTCTCTCGGGCAGTACATCAGGGATTTGCTTCACGCTGCTGCAAACATCCGCATGCGCCAGGACTCTAAATCGGGCAATCCCGCCAAGACCCAGCCCTTACAAAAAAACCAGCCCACGGGCGGTCGTCCAGCAACAACTTCGGAGGCGCGTGCCCCAGCTGGAGACTCCGTTCCCTCAAAGACTGTCACAGTCCCGCACCTCGACCTAGCCAAGCGAGCCTCGTTGCCTGAGAGACCGCTCAAAGCGCGCCCCACCCCATTCCCTACACGAGTGCCGCCGTCGAAGACACTGCCTTTAGCATCTATTGATGCCTCTACCGTGGCAGCGGCTCGCACCCGGCACTGTAGCGAGATTTCTCCAGTCCAATCCCCCGAGGTACCACCCGCCCCTCCCCCCAGTGCGGAACCCACCCCGGAGAGGGAGCGCTCAGTCCCACAGACTGCGTCCAGCCGGCCCAGACGCACAGCCACATTGCTCCCCACGCTGAAGCCCCGTCCTCCTCCTTCTCTGCTCTTCTCCACCCCCCCACGCCCCCTTCCCTCCAACCAGGAGATCGAGGAGGAGATGAATCAGTTCGATACAGAGATGCAGGAGACGGATGACGAGTTGATGGGGGTGACGAAGTGGGTAGACGAGACCCTTTCTAACGGGAGCCTGCCGAGAGGCTCTATGTCGTCCGCTAGCTCAGTCGCGGACACCTCACCCACTCTTGCTGCATCCAGTAGCCGTCGAATCCGGCGTCTTCGGAAGGAGGAGGACCCCACGCCACCTCGACGCAGCCCACGTCTTCACAACATCCCACCAACCACTCTCCCGCTTCCGGGAAGACGTCCGAAGAGACGCGTCTTCACATTGGCGTCGTATACGCTCACAACAGATGAAGAGGACAACATCGAGCTCCCTCCCCCAGAAACTCTCGTGGGGCAGAGAGCATTTGTAGCTGTAAGTATTTTCTGGTCGACGACTCCAGCTTTATTAACTTGGCATCTTTTTCTAGACGGAGACCAGCATCAGCGACGAGGCATTTTTTCTCGAGAGAAAGACGGGGGACAACGATTCGGTAAGATCTTTCTGGTGATTGTGGCTCCTTCTCTAATTTCCTTCCCTCCCAGCGTCAAGTTAAACGCCAGCGTCTACGCCAGTGACGGACAGGGTAAAATCGACACAGTATAAATCTGTCTGTGTATTGTAAATAGCGCTTACTTATATATTTTGTTATCTTGTGATTGATGTCGTTATTTGCGCTTTCCTTGACGGATATTTGACTGTCTGTCCCTCGACCCTCGTGTGCGTTCCAATTTTGTTAGCCTGCCTAGTTCGCTAAGGCGCGCCGACTTACACAAGAAGTTTGATTGTCTACAAGCTACACTACAATATCTAAGTCCACTAGTTCGCTAAGGCGCGCCGACTTACACAAGAAGTTCGATTGTCTACAAGCTACACTACAATATCCAAGTCCACTGTTACATCTATAGACTCTAAGTTCTCGTTTTCCCCAACGACTGCAGGCACATCCCCGGGTAATTTCGTAAAAATCGATTGGGCGTGTTGAAGCATTTTTTGTCGTAGTGCGATCTGTCGATGGGCGTAAGCTTTGGCACCTCGCGAGAACCCTGACGCGGTGCGCATGCACTCCGCACCGTCACCGGTAGTGTAGGTCGTCCAGCGCTGGATCTCGTACTGGATGGACTTCACCACACGCTTCATCTCTTCTCTCAAGATGACGCATTCTTCTTGCCAGCGCTGAGCGCGCGCCCGTGACTTGCACCACTCAATCCTCAAGGCTAAAGGTCGGTGATGTGTTAGGGAACGGCGGAATAGCAACAGACTGCAACCGGAGACTGACCTTCTTGCATACCGTCTTCGGTGGAAACGTCAACCTGACTTATCCATATCCACGATAGAGACCGACGTCCTTCGGATTCATCCGACTCCTCTAACGTTTTCATATCGCTGTCCTGCAGTAACTTCAAGTTTTGCCTCCAGGTGTGTGTGGCTACGAAGGGGTCCAGAGCGTCGAGTGCACGATAATGGGTGCGATATTGCGTGGCATCTGCTAGAATAGTTATGTTGACAGCGTGTAACGTAGTGGAGGCTCGGGTGGAAAGAACTTGGCCACGGACTTGACGATCTTTGATTCGATACATCCTGCTCCGAAGAAGTAAGTGCTCCCTCAGGCGTGCCAGAGTATCTTCCACGCGCGCCTCCCGAAGACGGAATTCAATGGTGAGAAGCAGAACATCTAATTGGGTTTTCGGCTGCGTAGAGGTCCGACAGAAAGCTGATGGAAGCAGGAGTGGAATATTGTAAGGAGGCTCCGCTGTTCCCGAGCTCTCTGTGTCCTCGGCAGCGCGATAGACAGTAGCACAAGGCATATAGACCCCCTGAATGTCCTTGAAAGCCTGTACACGTCGCTGCAGGCGGTTGAGCTTTTCCTGGAAACGTGCGTTGTCCAAGTCGCTAAGTCGGGTGCGCGTCTTCAGCTCAGACACTTCAGCCTTCATCTTCAATCTGACTGGATGTTAGTGTACAGGGGGGTGAGTGAATAAGCACAGCTTACTGCGTACTCTCCAGGTCTAAACCTGTTGTCAAAAATTGTGCCGGTCCAATAACAGAATGCTGGACGTATTCCACTGGCTTCGGAGTAGCCTCCTCTTGGGCTAATGCTAGCTGGACAGACGAGTCTTTCAATTCTATTTCCGGTTAAGTATTATGATCGTCGTTCGGATCCGATGAACTTACCTCGATTCTTCGGTTCGAACGGGTTCTCTATGCTCATATTTTGTGGGTCTTTTTCCCATTTCTTCACGAGTTCTCTCCATGTGTCAAGTTGGTCAGTATTTTTGAGGGATTTTTGGAAAGCCAGGAAAGAGACGACCTGGACGGCGCGGTTCTCGACAGCGTCGCGGAGTTTGGAGCGTAGAGCAGCTGCTACGGAGCGGATTAGTGCGGAGCTTGGAGAGAGTAGGATTATCCTTACGAAGTAGGCACACCTTGCGCCAGTTTTGGTCCCCAAAATGGTCGTCCAAGGTATCCCGTCGAGCGCCCGAACCCATAACCTTGGTACTGCTGGCCAGAGTGTTGGAAGCCGCCCAATTCCGCTCTGGAGCCTCCCCATCAGTCCGGCCCATGTACCGCAGCCAGTTGAAAGAAAATCTGTAGCGACAGAGTCCGAGATGTCCAGGGAGATGAAATTTCGGAACTAGAAATTGAAGATGTTGGGTACAGGGTGGAGACAAGGACTTATCGTGTGAAGCGTAGGATGTGATACGGCTTGAGAGGCTTTTGCACCATACACAGGCGATATCGTAAGAGATGACGACTTCTGAGGGTGGTGCATGGCCTAGCGTCTTCAGGACAGCGTAGTCCGAAAAAACGTACCTAGTTCCATTTGTTAGTCGGAGCCCTAAAATGATCGGGGGAGGGAATCTACCGTTCTCCTTTTTTAAGATTGACAACGGAGTTCGGCCGTTTCATGTCGTGGCGTGCACAGACAACGGCAACCACGCCCGTGGTAGTCGTACCTTTGCCACCCTTCATGTTCGCCAGTTTGACAGCGTCAAATCGGCTGCAGGAATTTTTTTCTTCTGTCATTGGCTTATCAAACACCTCCAGGTATTTTTCAAAAGGCACATCAGAGCACATATAAGCGTGGCCGTCGTTGAACGTCGGGTCTTTGATAAGGGAACTGCCACCACCTCGGTGTTGGAGACGGAAATTGGCATCAACCGCTATGAACAGTTGATCTGCAAACTTGTTGGGACATGACCTGTGTGGTGGGTTAGGTTAGTAAGGGAAACTGGACGAGCAACGGTACTCAACGGGACGCGAGGCTCCATATTTATTCCAGCATAAGGGCAGGCTGGGCATCGTACTGCTAAGTCACCCTCCCGAGTTCCTGCTCGTCCAGTAACATCGTTGGCTCGTCCGAATCTTTTTAAAGATTTGAGGTGCCTCCATTGACGAATCATAAGGAGGAAATTTTGATAACGATCCTGTAGCAACGTACTTAGTATCCGTCAGACGTGTTAAAGCGAGTCGTCAACGTACCGGCGGCGTAGACGTTCCAGTATTATCTGTTAGTCGGCAGACTGTGTGGAAGTACTCCCACGCAGACACCTAGGCAGCCATTCAGATGTAGGCCTAAGTGATCAATCTCAGCGATACCTTGGACATGAAGGATAACATTTGAAAATGTTCCAGAGCGCGGAAGGTGGCGCACGTCTCCGGGTTCGATGTAGTCGCAGGGTAAAGTCTATGTGCCAAGAGTTGGATGTTGTAGGCTGGGTCTGCCTTACCGCACCCGCAGTATTGGATACGGATAGTGTGGATTCCGTCGACGTCGATGACTACAAATTTCTTTGCGCTGGAGTAACGTGGAAGGGAACAGACCTCGCCTGGATCGTGACCTAGTTGTACAATCATCCCCATTTCGGTCAAGGTTACTTTCTCAAAGTGCGTGTCTTTCCATTGCTTGACCGGGGTCAGTCACTTGTTGGGAACGGTCAGAGCAAACGAACGTACCTGGATTCGATGGAAAAATAACCCACGGGAACGATGCTGATCCAGACAGCACGTAGAACAATACAAACGTTGGTCGCAACAGCTTCGGCATTGAAATGTTGCATTCTCAGAGCAAGGTACGTCTCCAACCTTTCCGGCGCACCTGGTGAGGGCATGTAGCGAGGGGGCTTCCAAAGTCAAAAGTTGTGCGAGGTGGTGATCTATGCGGGTACGCCAAACTCGAAGGGGATCATCCTAGGTGTATGTCAGCTAGTACCTGCATGGCGGAACGGAAAAGAATTTACGGAGGGGTATTGAGCTCGACTTATGTGTTCCGAACATTCTTGGAGGTGGGGGTCGGCCATGATAGCCTGTTCTTCAACATTTCTCTCGTGAGCTGCCTTCCACGATTGTGGGAACGTATAGACGCCACCCCCGTTCTGAAGGAATTGTGATGTGTCTGATATGTTCATCGGATCCGGAATGTCGTTTATCACGGTGCTCTGATACCAAGAGACGTGTGCGGGTGTCATAGCGTCGCCTTGCCATTTTGTGACTCGTTCCGTTACAGTGGTCGTGGCCTGAGACGACGAGGCTGACGGAGTGGACGAGGAACGTCGGTGTCCACTTTTTTTCTTTAGGAGCCGTTGCAATTCTCTCTGCATCGAATGTTGACGGGAGGAGGCAAGGAACGAAAGGAATCCATTGATATATGTAAAAAAGCCAGGATTACTTACCTGTCACCGACAGAGCAGCGCAAAGTACACTGTCTGCTTGTTATTATTATCTGTGACGTCATTCATTAGGGCCGCTTCTTTTCCTAAATATAATAAGTATGTTTTTGTTTTGCGCTAGACGTTCTAAGCAACCTTCACCTCTTGCGAGAGCACGCTGTATATCTCTTCAGTAATATTCACTATGTCTGCCTTTGCAATTAGCCCTGACGAGGCTCTGCACGACGCCCTTCGAGCCGCGCATTGGGACCTGCTGCGAGACTCTCTTCGTTACGCGCAACGCGATGCCCAAAAATACGCGCAGCGCGATATCCAACGCTACGTAGAACGTAACTACGATGATTCCAATAGGCAGGACGCTGCTAAGGACCCAAGCGTCACTCACCTCCGTTATCGGATCACCGCTCGTAGTCACGTCTTCGCCTTCGTGGCTGACCTCTATCATTTGGCTTCTGAGCTGCGCCACTCATACGGCGCCCTTTGTAACGAAGCTGTCGTGGCAGATGGGTTGGCGCAACGTGTCGGATTCCTCGCCCATGGTCTGGGGGATTCAGAGGATTACGAAGGTGCCAGTCAGTTTGGGAGGAAACATATCTACCCCAGAGATCACTGGGCTACCGCTGCCCACCTCCGCTACCGCGTCACTGCCGCTTCAGACCTCTTTTTCGTCACTACAGACCTCACGTCCTTTGCCAATCGTATCAGGGAAAATCACGGCGAGTGTGGCGCAGCCGAAAAGGCGGACCGGATGGCTGAGTATGTGGAGAAATTGGCTCACGGTTTGGGGGAGGACTACGACGGTGTAGATGAGATTTAGGTGACGTGGATTGAGAACGGAAATGGGGTAGATATTTTCATTTGGGAGCGGGATGTTACAGCCAAGTTTTACGGTCCATATATGTATATCGCGAATGTCACGGGTTTTTGGTACGAAGCCGTCGGGACAGGTGGCGATTAGCCAAAGAAGTGCCGATCGACAAAATCGGTGACCAGGGATGAGATCTCTTGAGATTCCCGATCAGGAACGGTGGGCGGGGCGGGAAGGGCGGGAGGGACCCAGATTGGGTAATGAATGCGCAAGCAGCAAAAAGACGCTTATTATGCACAGCCCGCGTAATGTATATTTAAGCAGGAGGGATTACCCTGGTTAGGTTATTTGTGCTTATAGCTGGAAAAGTGTATTTTTCTTGTGTGCTCACCAGCACGACTTTATGTATTGGGTCTACGGTATAGGTTCAAATAAGCGGAGCCGCCAAGCTCTGTACGCCTGTCGTCTGATTCTCATGAGGAAGATTGAAAGATACCCACGGTTGACTCGGACTGACGGCAACATTAGACAGATTTCGAGGGTAGCAGTGTCATGTCGATTGGAAGAAACCCTCTGCCTATGTGACTTCCTTGGGTTTGGTTGGCCCTAAGCAATCGCCAGTTTATCGGACATGCTCCTCCCTGACGGGGAAGTCTTCAAGAATGTTAACGTTAGCATTGATTTGATGGAATGCCGGTGACACGTCGGACAGCCTAGCACGGTCTGAGAACAGCTCTATTCTATCCGCTCCACTATAGCTGGTCATCCAACTCAAGTCAGATGGGCGCCAAACTGATATACCAAAACTCCGGTACGTAGAACATAAAGCGGTCTCCCACATCGTCATGTATAGAGCGTTCCACTAAGCGAATTCAATAAGATTTACCATCAGTGTTTACAGGCACAGTACGATGAACTGAATAGGTCATGGCGCTGAGAATCGGAACACAAGATTTCAAAGTCAGCCTGTGCCACTAAGTTCAAGCCAACTTCCATATAAGGCACTCAACGCTTCCTTCCTTGATCGTACTCTGATCCGACCCAACACCTGTTCATTGTCAATAGATCGACGACTTGTACGCATGCCCGTTCTGTTCAGAATTATGTCTTCCTTTCAACTCTTCTTGTTGGGGAATTACTATTGATTGGCGCATTAACTTTCGATGTTCGTAAACCGACAAGTCGCAAGTTGAAACAACAACACAATAAGATTCAATCACGAGTCCAAAGGCCACAACAATATTTAGCTAGTTTTATGGGGTTTTACGGAAAGAAAAGAGACAAAGATAGTCTTTCAAGCAGCGGACCACGTCTTACGATGGTCTATTCACTGCGCCACATCTGTTTGCCTAGAGGCTGATGGGAATACAGCCAATGGAAATGAGCGACCCCTGCTCGTGGCATCAGTAAATTTTCAAAGTGATACCGAAGATAAAACACCCACGAAGCTGTTGTTCTCGCAGCAGACGGGGGACGCATTGCAGGCGCCGTTGCCACCACCGATGACCGTGATGGGAGAGCAATCGAGGCCGCTAGCAACATAAGTATACGTGTGAGTTTCGAAGAAGCAATGAGATGGGGGACAATGGACATACACGAGCACGTTCACATCCTGGACAACGACACCTAGGAGACTCAAGACGAGAGCAGCGGGCACGGACGAGGCCTGCACAGGATGGTAATGAGCGTCCCAAAAGTATGATGAGATGGAGAGATGATGCTGACCTTGTCTACCTCGTTGCAGCACTGCTGATTGCTAACATTGCACTGGCCAGCGGGGACAGTGGCGGTCGAAGCAGGCTATACACATTTAGAATAGGGATTTGTGTAAAAACACGTAGATAATTACAGCGGTGACGGTGACGGTAGTAGTCCTAGAGGTGAGAAGAGTTAGAGGTGAAAGAAATCAGAGGACTTTGAGAGACACGCACGGGTTGGTGCGAGCATCCAAAGGCGTGGCGGCGGCAAGGGCGCTGAGGCTAGCGAACAGAACGGCAAAGGTGCGAAGAGCAAACATAGTGAACTAGGTACTAGAAAGGCGGGGAGGAAAGTAGTGAGAGATGGATAGAATCGAAGCTGGGTGTTCGAATGCTCTTTCTACTCACATCCACCAAGGCTTTATAGTCGCTTTTCTCTCACCGGCATTGTCCCCAGTGCGACAACATCATACCCGGTAACAAGAAAAACAGACCAGCACCGTTCAAGCCGACAAGTCATGCGCTCCAGTGGCTCCAACTTGCATTACTCGCTGGCTGTAGTCATCATAGCTGTGGAGAGACGGTGTCACAATAGGTAGAACTGTTAAGATCACTATATACTCACCTTCATATATGTGTGATGGGTGAAGTGCCGACATGAGCCCCACCGGTGACTGGTTCCGACTGTATGGCGGTCGGCCAGCATGAGAGAAAGAGCTGGGTCTGGGCGCGCCCAAATGGGGGATTTGGTAAGTATGACGGGGCGGAATCCTAAATGAAAGAGGTTGCAGTGGCAGCGTGGTTTAGTTGTCACTGGATGGGGAACCATGTTTGGACCTAGATGCTATACAGTGACCATCGTATCGACACATTTTCATATACCTTTGAAAGTCGTCGCGTTGATCTGCGCCAGCTTTCATGAGCGTTTCAACCAAGGTTTCAACATACCAGAAGCAAGAAGAAAGCCACATGATGGAACGGAAGCAGTTACTCGGAACTGTGCCTATTTACGGAACTCAACGCCCGCTCTTTGATCGAGTAACGTGGACTTCGAAGTTCGAATTCATAACTTAGTTTGCCAACATTACTGCACGTAGAGTTCTTTTAGTGATCATACTGCACATTAAACAAAAAAGTCGTCTAAAACCCGAAGAGCAAACTTCTTCCTGTCCTCTAATCGTCGAAGCTCCAAGTCTGAGAGTACCTCGACATCCAAAAGGAAATATGTAGCTTCGATAGACATATATCGCGCGCGTTCCCTCCATGAAGCATGTGTCGGGAAAAGTCGAGCGAGATTGACGAGCCGCGTCCTAATCTCCACATCCCCATTCCGTCCCATCGCAAGCATCTGGCAGACAGAAAACAACCGACGCGGCTCGTGAAGAATGTACTCAATGCATTGATCAACTATACCCAACGGAAGCATCCCCCGCGTAAGTCCATCAGTAAAAGCAGCCACGAGTAAAAGCAGCCACGACAGAGCTGATGAGGTCAAGCTCCACCACCGTGACGGGAACGGTAGCACTGAACGTGTACATGAGAAAGGAGTGGTACGCCGCAACAACATCTCGGTGCAGTGCGAGCTTCAACGTGCGCGCGCTTTCATGACTAGGCGCTGCATAGAATTCCGAAAAGACTTTACCAACGAACTTGGGACTGGGTAGTCCCATCCCCTGCCAGCTTCTCTCAAGTGTACCATCTTTCCCCAAGAGGTAGAAATAGGTCTGGAGTGCCTCGCTCACAATGACGTCCGCGTTGAGGAGGGGCAGATTCTGCAGCACCAAATCTTCCGCGCGAAGGCATATGGCACGACAATCATTGGGCGTCCACGCCAAATTATGAAAGGATAAGCTCTGCCAGATGACGTGCAAAGTCGCTATGACCTCTTCGTCAGAGTCCGACTCGCCGTCCCGACTCGACAGATACTTGCACATGACAAGGTCGCTAAGCGCGAACAACCCCTTCACCTCCGCGGAATCGAGAAATCCGTAATCTTTCCCAGATTGGGCCGAGAAGATGTCGTAGATGCATTTTCCAAGGGGAAAGGTGGAGATGGGTACTGCAGCCGTTGAGAAGAATGAAGGGGCGAAATGGGAACTCTTGGGAAAGTTTGCTACTCCAATCCGACAAGTACGAGCGACGAGTGAGATGGGCGCGTTGGGGTGGAATAATGAGGTGACGAGGCGTTTCCAGATGACGTCAGGAAAATGGATAGATTCAGGATTCTCTTCGAGGACGCGCGCGAAGAGATCGTAGGCGTGCCAAGCTTGACCTTCTCCTGGAGACACACAAACAATGTCTGCATGTGTAAGGATCGCTGCTACTGCATTGAGAGGTGGTTCAAGAAGATCGGACGACACCGCCCAGGTTGTAAACGGAGAGTCGCGAGCTCTGAGTTGCCTAAAAGCTCGAAGCAGCCTTTCAACACGACGTTCCCGTCCTGGCAAGATGGACACGCTCTTCCAAGGTGACGCCTGTCTGGTATCTCTCTCAATATGTTGCTCCAGGTCCTTATAGATGATGGAGTGCAAGCTGTGCAACACTGCGTCCGAGAGGCATCCCACTGACTGGAGTATGACACTCTTCGTGGGAGGATTGGACGTGGTCTGGTAGAGCCACAATAGCGCATCGTGGGCACCCGCTTCTGCGACTTGGTCGTCTGTAGCGGCTATGCGCTCGGCGTCCTTGAGACTGCAGAACCTTCCTGCCACAGGTACGGGGACCAAGGGGGAGAAAAATCTGGTCAAGGCCGCCAAAACGGACGAGCATGAACATTGGACGGCGTGTAGAAGAAAGTTTAGAATATCAGAGAAGGGTGTTCGGTACGGGCACTGCGTATCGAGAACGGACATTGCATTCGAAATAGTGTAAAATGCGTAGACGGTGGTAGTGATAAACCCGATTATGCACGCGAGGGGGACGTTCAGAGGTACGAGCAAGATAACGAGACCCGCGAGAAACAACCCAAGCGCGACGTGGAGGACGATGGGAAGCACACCGATTATTGTGAGAACGCGCCACTTGCGAAGGCCAGTGAAGCGGTAGTGGCGGATGAGGCTGCGATCTCGGGGTGTGCCCGAAGTCGTTGACATGTATTGATAGAGCCATTGCTTAACGAGGACAGCAATCAAAGCTGTGCCGAGGCTAAGCGTGAGGCTGGTGAACCAAAGAGCGTTGACCCAGATGTCGAAAGACGACGGTCCGGAGGTCATGTCGCTCATCGGAATCTTGTCGACAGACGCACCGTTGAGCTGTGCACGCTGGATGGAGACCATCTCGGCCAGAAGCGAGGTCGATACGGCAAGAAAATTGTTGGAAAGCGCTTGGGACGTTTGTGCGACAAACGTTGTGAGGACAGCCGAGAAGAGACCAGCCTGAAGACAAGTTGGAATACAGCACATGTTTTATGTCAGAAACATACGAAAACTAGCAGTAAATCCAGTCCATCGCGCGCCTCGGTGATCATGTCGTTGTCGAAAAGCTCGCATTCGTCCATGTTTGCCCGCCAAACGCGAGCATTGGGGCCCAGTTCCTCGTAGATTGCGTCTTCCGGATATTTCTCTTCAAAATCAAAGCTTCCTGGCCAATTTTTAGTGCAAGTTGAGGAGAGACAGCGAGTTACCAGTGTGTTTCCGCTGGTCCACTGGAACATTCACGCCAAACCGCTTTTTATTGCGGCGAACCGATGATATTCGGCGAGAGCGCATCATGGCGGTAAGAAAGATGCTAACGTAATCAACTCTCTTGACCTTTACCACCATCACCTGCGCCACAAATGCCTCCAAAAAAGCAGCAACAGCCAAGCTCCTCAAGCAAAGTCAAAGATGACAAGGTGACTCTCTCTTTCAAAGTTCGTATGAATGCTAATAGGTCAAGATGTGCAGACTTTTGGAATGAAAAATGTTCGCTGCCATCTCAATAACACCCAATTTAATCAGGTCCTCTGACATGTCTAAAATATACAGAAAAACAAGTCTGCAAAGGTGCAGAAGGAGGTGCAACGCATCCAAGCGGCATCAGCGACCTCTGGCAAGTCTCGCGCGGCACAGGACAAGGAAAAGGAAAAGGCGCTGAGGGAAAAAGAAAAGGCAGACGAAGAAAAGCGACGCAAGGAAGAGGCCCAGTTCTTCAAGCCTATTCAGACGCAAAAGGTGCCATTCGGTGTCGATCCCAAGTCTGTGCTCTGCGTGTACTACAAAGCCGGCAACTGCGAGAAGGGCAACAAGTGCAAGTTCAGTCACGACATGAATGTGGGCCGCAAGGTCGACAAGAAGAACTTGTATGAAGATACTAGGGAGGAGAAGCTTGCAGGTGAGTGCGCTGGGACGATAATAGCGATCAAGGTGCTGATTCGTGCCCCAAGACACGATGGACAAGTGGGACGAAGAGAAGCTTCGCAGTGTCATTCTCTCCAAGGGTGGCAACCCCAAGACTACAACAGACGTATGTTCCCCCTTCGAATCATACCCGACTCATCTAACAAACCTCAAGATTGTATGCAAATTCTTTATCGAAGCTATCGAGAGCGAAAAGTGAGTCCATTTCACCCGGACTACGGGTTTCCCCTCAACCTCCATCTCTTCCCCCCAGATTCGGTTGGTTCTGGGAATGCCCCAACGGCGACAAGTGCATGTACCGCCACGCCCTCCCTCCAGGCTTCATGCTCAGGTCCCAAAAGAAAGCCGCCGCCGAAGCCGCAAAGGGCAAAGTCATCAGCATCGAGGAGTTCCTCGAAGTCGAGCGCCATAAACTCGGCACCAAACTCACTCCTGTCACCCCCGAGACCTTTGCGCACTGGAAGAAGACGCGCATGGACAAGAAGGAGGCGGAGGCGGAGGCTCATCGTAGAGCCAAGGAAACGCAAAACGCGGCTGGAAAGAACGCGGGGATGAGTGGAAGGGATTTGGTCTGTATCGTTTCGTTTGGATTTTGGATGCGTTCTGACAACTGGAATAGTTCCAATACAACCCCGAGTGGTTCGTCGACGAGGACGACGATGGGTCAGATGATTGGGACCTTGAACAGTACCGGAAGGAGAGAGGGGATATCGTACCTCTCGATGAGGGTTATGATTATACGAAGTATGTTCCAGTGGAAGGGAAGGGCAAGGAGAAGGAGGAAACCGACGCACATCCACCTCCCCCGGAATCCGTCGCGGATGCAGGAGATGATGATGGAAAGTGAAGTAGACAATTTAACTGTTCCAGTGTGGCAAAATGCGATCTTATTGACTGATGATCTACACAACAAAATGAGTAACTCTGATGTGGCGCAGCCAAACCGCTCAGGGCATAAAAAGGAATGGCATTGTGATCGGTACGCTGGGCAAGTATGTCGGATACATAAATTACAAAAATAAATTACAAGCAGTTAAGTTCAGTATTGTCAATGTAATGGGGCAATGGAAACACTGCGTGCGTCCTTTTTGGCAAGATCTGGAGGTGGGAAAACGTTGTGGTCATCTCTAGGCATCTCGTACAATTTGTGTTTGGACGAGGCCTTCTTTGCGCAACCCCACAGTGTTATAGAGAATCCCAGAAAAGCACCTTTCTTGGCAGTCGGCGAATCTGAAGTAAATTTGTCTGATACCCTGACTTGCCATGGTCCCACCGGATTCTCTCCCCTATAAAAGGGTTGAGCACAACATGTAAGTGAATGCGCACACAAAATACGTACCAATGCCTCAAAGTGGAGAACGTCCATCCCTGGAAACCAGCGGTGCTCTCGTCAAGGTCACGGCCACTTGCCAGTGTGCTTACGAATGAGCCAGAGCCGTCTTTGTTCGGGCTATAGAGTACGACATGTACATCTCCTCTCTTCTCATGTGTTATCCACACCCTCACTTGGATGTGCTCGATCGTATCAAAGCCAGCTTCTTCCACCATCTCTTTAGTGATCTCAACCTCCCTCTTCACCCCAGCTGTGCTGAGAGGCGCACCGCCGGAGCCTTTGCCGTCCTCATCCATAGCCCCGTCGTCCAACTGGACATAATGCGGGCCGATCCACACCTGCGATTCAACGAGCTGCCAAGTCCGCGCAGCCTTCACAAACGCATGTGCGTCGAGAAGTCCAAAGCCGAGATATTTACTATACTGGCCCCCAGACGCCGTCGGGGACCAGAAAATCTCGTCCTCGATAACCCGGGCGGTTTTGACACAGAGGTATTGGATATCTCGCCAAGTAAGCTCGGGGCGTGCTTCTAAAGCTAGGGCGAATATGGCGGCGGCAGCGGGTGCGGCAGCAGATGTACCAGCAAACTCTTCGTTACAAGATTGGTCTGTATCGACGCCTACGGAAAACTGAGGATTGTTAGCAATGAGACTATTAACACTGTAGTTGCTTACAATGGACCCCGGTTCTGTAGTATCATCTTCTGGCACATACCCTCCAAAGGTAACAGCCATCACTGCAGTGCATGGCTCAGAGTAGCCTGCGTATTGACCATTTCTATCGAGAGCCCCAATGGTGATAGTATATATGCTATGATGATGCACAATCAAGCCTGTGTTGAGATATGGTAACAAAAGAAAGCCTCACCTGCTCGCAAGACCATCATAACCGCATTCATCTCCAATATCACCTCCATTCCCCGCAGAGAACACATATATACTCCCCTTGGAATCCCTTCCGTGGCTGACGCCATGCAACAATGCTTCGTTCCCGATATATCCTTGTCCATCCATGTGTTTGGCGTCATCTAGGGAGTTGTAACTACAGCTGTAGATATGGATATCGTCGGACTTGTAGGTGAATGCCCGCGCCTCTCGAGCACTGGATGCCAAATTGTGGTCCGGGTCCAAGAGCCGCAGAGACGCAACGCGTGAGTCGTACGCGATACCAACACCGCATATATCATTATTGGCCGCTGCAATGATGCCAGCGCATGCAGTGCCGTGAGTGTCGTTACCCGACGGTAGTGGGGGCCTGCCGTCGTTGACGAAATCCCAAGAGAACTCGGAGGCCTACGAGTTGTGTGAGTAAGATCAGTGAGATATTCGATAGATACTTACATAGTTGTCTTCAAGATCTTTGTGAATGAACAGAACCCCAGTGTCGATGATTGCGGTGACAATTCCTTTCCCGGTAAACCCCGATTCCCATACGGGCATAACATTGAGAGTGGTGTCGGGATTGTCTTCTGCTGGTGCAAGAGACCATTGCTTGCTGAAGAATGGATCTTGAACAGTCACTGGTACCCGTTTAACTCGAGCCGGTGCATCAGCTCCGACTCGTTGGGAGGGGATGGCAGCGTTTTGGGTGACCTGGCGCGACTCCTCTCGGGATAGATGTTTCAGAGCAAGAGAGAAGTCTTCTCCTCTTCGCGAAAGCAGCGTTCGATGACGCATTCTTCGATAAGCCTCGATGACCGGATCGTCCTGATCTGTCCTTTGAATTCCTGCTCGGGCGTCAATCGTATCGTCATTGGAGATCTCCGAGACTGGATGCGACCGTGCCAGCCAGAAGTCTTCAAGCTCGCCAATGGGTTCCACAATCTGGACACCAAGGAGGTCGGCGACATCACGCAATGTCGCGTAGGTCGGATCGTGGTGTAGAATATAATAGGTGGATGTTCTAATGCTTTGATACGCAATCGTCGATGCCACAAGAAAAGTAGAGAAAAGCAGCAGAATCATTCTTGTAAAGCCACTTGGCCAAGCCGATTATTGTTTATCTAGTTGAAGGGATCCCGCTCGTTACCAAGATTATCTTAGTATTGAGATACACAACGAACACTGGAAGACGCACCTTGACGACAGCCGTGGGCCTCGATATCCGCATGTCTGTTACTTGGCGACCAAGCTGGATACATACATAAAAACTGCAGCTGTCGATGATGGTAGTAGTGACATAGTCGTCGTCCAGGCGCTTGTAGTTATACACTTTCGAAGTGAAAACACTGTAGCGCACCACTCTCAGCGGTCGTCTCGCAGAGCTATACGGCATATCGTGACAAATTGGAAAAGGCAGGTGCGGTCTAACCCTCTGGCCATGGCATAGAGGACAAACTTATTCGTTAAGTATCAGCACTTACGGCAGTTCAATGAAGATTATGGGCATACCTACAACACAAAATTTCCGATTTGAAAGGAAACACTGAGTTCAACGTAGGACTGTAGCCGTACTGTTGCCTGTAGGCGACATCAATTAGAATCAGGCTCCGGCTTCGTACGAAGTAAACATGTTATTTAGAGCCCTGGTAGAGCCTGTGGTTCATGTCAGAGGCACAGTCGAATACATAACTCGCCTGGCAATACGCAAATGTAACCTTGGTATGTGACGGTAAGTAGAAAGCGCGGATCGGCTGTCGGTCCGAGTCGTGACTAATGACAACCCGCGCCGAGCATCGAAACTGAAAGCAACAGCGATCACAGACCTTCACCGACAGCCACGGCTCCATGCTCCAGGAGTAGCATAGCATTTCAGAGCGAAACCCTGCGTGTACTACCAGTCGTTCACTCAAGCGCGTTAGCGACGGGTAGCTGGCTACACGGAATCTTCAACCTATAACCGCAATGTCGTTTTACTCTAATTAGGCTAACACCTATCGTTGTGCTCCTCTTGCATTTCTTTGCTCCGACCATCTGCTCTTGAACTTAGTATCGGGCATCTGGAAACCTACTGGCTTCCAAAAGTCTGGAAAAAGCCTAAGCGCCCAACGCGTTGGGTGTACGGATCGCGTTACGGGGGCACACACTACTGACAACAGAAGGCTCTCAGAGGCTGTGCTCTCCGCGAAGGATGTGTGGCGTCTGGCTTGCTTGACACTGTGTGCCAGAGGGCGGCCTCAACTATTTTGGCTCGGTCCGTCAGTCATGGCCACTGTGGCAACAGGATAATAGTCCCGCCGTTCAAAACAAAAGTACAAAAATAATGTCCTTGTCTCATTCGAAACTTCTGGTGGTGGCTGTCTGTTCTCCTCACCGCCAGCAGTATGACAACAGAATCGGAAACAGGAGGCTCTATATGACACTGTCTATGAATTTTGACTGTGCGGATTCAACTCTTGCAAGGACTTGAAACTATGCTAGCATCCCGAAAAGGCTGTACTTGTTTCCCGTGAACCTACAACCAGTTGGTCTACATGGTATCTTTGCTAAACTTCGTGTACTTATATACTACTGACTCTCTACGCCGGGGTGGACCCTTACAAATTCCTGACATGCTCCTTTCGTCCCTTCTGGTTCTAACTACGTATGCTCTGAAGGCCTCATCTCTCTTTCACAAAGCAAATCTTGATATTCACAATTACTATGCTCTACATCACGATCCTACTTCGGATGTGCCACTGCACGAAATCGCGGCGCTCCTCGATATTCAAATCGTTGAACCTATCGGGTCACTGGAAAACCATTGGCTCGCGAGGGCTGATGCATCTGTCAACGCGTTAGGCGTACAAGATAATGACACGGATCGCGTTATCGAGACACACGAAAAGTTGTACTGCGATACTTTGCTTTCTGCGCGACGAGACATATCGTCCGCTGTGCGGCATCTCTCTCGTCTGACACCTGTTCCATTTGTGCGCAGAGCCCCTCCCGGTGTCAAACGCGGTAGCATTGCATTTCGCGACGACTCGGAAGCAAGAAAGCGTCTAAATATCGCTGATCCCTACTTCACCCAACAATGGAGCATCTTCAACCAGCACTCTCCAGAAAACACGCTGAACGTCATTCGAGTCTGGGATGAACTCAAAATCACTGGGCAAGGTGTAACAGTGTCCGTAATAGATGATGGCATCAATTGGCGTCACGAGGATCTCATCGCCAACTTCGTACGTGTACTTTCACTGCCTCTCTACTATTATTACTAATACTAAAGAGCTTTCAGGATGCCGAAAGTTCGGCAGATTTCCTCGATAACAAGGAATCACCCATACCGGAATACATTGAACGTGATAATCATGGTACACATGCCGCTGGGGTCATTGCTTCGGCTAAAAATCACCTGTGTGGCGTGGGTATCGCATATAACGCCAAAATAGCGGGTGTACGTCTGTTCAACGATGATGTGGTTGCCAGATCAGATCAAACTGCCACCGCATTCACTTTCAAGAACCAGAAAGTGGACATCTACAGTTGTAGTTTCGGGACGCTGGACGATGGCAGGTCACTTGTGTATCCGAACTACCTAGTCGAGCAGGCTATGATTGAAGGCGTTAACGACGGGAGGGGAACCAAGGGGAACATATTCGTTTTCGGAGCTGGAAACGGTGGCCTAGATGGTGATAACTGCAGTTTCGACGAATACGCAAATAGGCGAGTCTCCGTTTCCGTCGATCTGTTGTAACTAACGAACCGAGCCGTGACGTAGCATCTACACTATTACAATGGGCACTCTTGACCACACAGGTAAACACGGCCCATTTTCTGAGTCCTGCGCATCAGTTATGGTTGTTGTGCATGCGGGAAACTGGGACAAAGGGATTGTAAGTCTTCTTCACTGACCGTGAGCGCACTAATCTAACGTCGTTCATGAAATCAAGCTAACGGTAGATAGCGACAACGAAAATGATCGAACTTGCACAGACGAATTCAAAGGAACATCCAGCGCCACCCCAGCTGGCGCAGGCGTCTTTGCCCTGGCACTCGAAGCTCAGCCAGCTCTCACGTGGCGCGACATACAGTACCTCTGCGTGGAAACCGCTAAAAGGGTCGATCCCGACTCGGATTCTTGGGAAATAACATCAATACCCAAACGCGCGTATAGTTACAAATACGGGTTCGGCGCCCTCGACGCGTATGCACTGGTGAACGCTGCTCAGACATGGAAGCCTGTAAACCCACAGACGTGGATCAAGATGAAGCCGGTACAGCTTAAGAGGGGAAAGATGGATAAGAATGGGAAATTCTCTGGAGGGACGTCGCTTTCGAAGGATGGTGTGGCGGAGAAAGTAGTGGTGACACAAAAGATGGTAGCTGCTGCTGATTTTGATACGATCGAGCATGTGCAGGTGAAGGTGTGGGTTGAGCATTCGAGGCGGGGGGATATCGAGGTGGAGATCGTAAGCCCTGGGCCGAAGAATATTGTCAGTTTGTTGGCTATGAAGCGGCCGAACGACGATGATACGAGTGGGTTGCAGGGATGGACGTTTACGACATTGAAGCATTGGTATGTTCTCAGCGCTGTTAGCTTCTTCGTCCTTTTAATCTGTTGTTAGGGGGGAGAAACCAGAGGGGACCTGGGAGGTCCGTTTCAAAGACCAGGGAAATAAGAAATTCAAAGGTAAAGCTATTGGGTTTAGTGTAACGTTCTGGGGTTGTGCGACAAAGAACACGAAGAGGTCGTTATATGCACGCCCGTCAGATGACCGAAATGTCTTCCCGCCGACAGCGAACTAACCAGAACGCAGTTTCAACCACGAAGTTTTACTATTTATTAAATTTTTATCGTAACTTACTTATTTATACCCATGCATTCTGAGAAATGTATGTTGTGGCGTGAGATCACGCATTTACTGTATTTCGAAGAAGGTTGCACATGATTAACATGGGTGGTGGTGGAGATATGATTATCTCTGCTCTCGCCCATGATTCACACAGTGTCACTTGCCGAGCATTGTCAGCTCACCCAGCATGAGAGTTTCGGTTGGTTTCTTCACTCTTCACTCTAGGACATGCTAATATTTATTTTGAAGCACACAAAGCCACATCGAGTTCAATCCGGGTGCCGAAGCAAATTGTAGGCATTATTGGATATTTTGATGATTTGATGCACGGTGACAAGGGATTTCTGGAACGTTAAACGTGGCCATTAGATCTAGATAACAAAGTGCACTTAATGAGCATCAATACCGCAATTCCTAGTGATGTAGCTCTTTCCCAATCTTAGTGAGCAGCTCCCTGAGCGCTTCCACACGAAGTGTACGCGGTAGTCTAGATACCTCCTCCAAATTTCCTAGATGATCAATGTAGTTCTGAATAGCGTCGTTGGCACCCATGTTTTCATCCTCAGAATCGCCCGGTTCACTTGTGTAGCCTTCATCAGAATCGCTTCCATCGGACTGTGGATCGGGTCGGTCCAATTCACTAGAGCCGTCAGCATCCTTTACACCAAGGAATCCTGAGCGGTTAGCCACCCAACTGTTAGGGACGACGGTACTGAAATCTTTAGTCGTGAATGCGCTCAAGAGGTTGATGTTAAAATGCCTATGTAAATTGTTGGCCGCATCGTGTGTAAGGAGAAGAAGACACTAACAAGAGGTTGTGCTCTGCAGCGATGGTGCTCAGCGCATTCTTTTGGCTTGCCCAGAACCTTTCCAAGGCATCTTGTGCATCCATTGTGGGGTCGGCAAGATACCATTCATGGAAATATTTCATCGGTGGTGAATCCTCCTGGGGATACCCTTCCCGGACATCCCTCGAGACAATAGGATAGCTGCCATCGTCGTCTTTCTCCTCGCCTTTCTCGTTCTCAAGTAAGAGCAAGCTGAACTGAAAACCTCGTCCCGTTAATGACAATCTCAATTCATCTCAACACACTTACTCGATTGAGAAAGTCAATTTCCTTCAATATCAGCTCGTCAGTCAACCCGCCAGTGGGTTTGGGCTGTTTCACGACGGCAGGCTTGCCCTCGAAGCCTCCGATAATTTTGCGAGTGTCGAAACCAGCGTCTCTCCTGCAATATTTGGTAGGTTCGATGTCATACATCCGTTCGTCAAGCTTTATTGAGCTTTGTCCAGCCACTGCATTTGACGGGCCCTCTGAGTTCATTGGGCTGTTCAATGTTTGTGAGTAATGTTTTGAAGAATTCCTTGAAGGCTAACGCACTGTGCGTTACTGAGAACGGCTCCATCGATGAAGAGAGCAGTGACAAGGGCCCCCAGTGCGGAAAATGTGTTGAATCGGGTGGAGGAAAACATCGAGGAAGACAAAAGACCAGCTTCAGGCTTGAGATAGAGACAAGAAAGGTGATCTTGTAGTATTTAAGTAACTGTGACACGGTTCAGAGGTTGAAACAAACAAACAGCGCAAAGTGGGGCTATTACAACACTGGCAAGAGGTCAGATGCTGTGTTTGAGGCGTTTTAATGGCTGAATACATATCAGTGAGTACCGCATGAGCATGGGTTGGGTGTACTTCAAGTGGAAAACCAGGTAACTGAGTGCCTCTCCGCCGACTGTGATTTACCTCGATGCCCTTCCTCAACATGGAACCTTGTCGGGAGCACGACGTAGGGACAAAGCTCTGTCCTTGTTCCGAGCCCTGTTGAAAACTGATTAATTCGAACAGCGCAATCTCGGTGGCGATACTGGATATTTGCATTTGGCGTTGGCGTGGGGACGAACTTGGTGTGTGAACGTTACGTCGTGTGGGTTCGGCCCAATGTATGGCAGGCGGAATGTGTTCTGATCTTTAGCGTGGGTCATACGACGCCGGAGCCACATTTATAAACCATCAAGGCATAAAATGTAGAGCTGAATCTGAATTAGCGGGTTTCATGCCGTACATATAGACATTGCACACCTCTGCTTTGGCAACAGTTCGTTTCCTATATGTATAATCTCCGTTTGAGTGACAATGAGTGTGTCGAACGATGGAAGTGATGGTACATAAGAGACAAGTCACGTCTTACCATCTTACCATCATTTGCGGCGCCCAAATTCGATGATGTACGACGCCAAGTATATGTGTGCTATCAGTGGGAGTCGAGAAGAAGAGGCAGGGAGATGAGCGACCAGTACCTACTCCAGTTGGCAGAGAAAAGCAATGACGCACATCCTTCTGGAGCAGCCCCGAATGAGATACGCCACACAGCAATATCTAGTCCTCAACTGAGGGTAAATCAACATATGCATCTTATACTACATCATCAGCTTCATAAAGAGCGAGCGGGGTCACTATGTAAGAAGAATAAACACGAATAGAAAAATCATAAACCAGATCCATCTGTACAAAACCAGGACAATTAACGAGCGTATGTATACGACGAATCCTTGACAATCGTAAGCTTTAGATTCCTACAGGCATGAAAGAATAAAAAGGACATACAGAAAATATAAATCAGAATACGAATCTCAGGAGAGCACAGATGTTTATAGCTCTCCTCCCAAACCAGCGCCAAGGCGAACCTCAGCAGTTTTCTCCGACACGTCCGTGAACCATTCCTTCGCGCGGACAGCACGCTTCTCCATCTCCTCAGCAGCCTTGACCTCCTTCCCACGCTCCTCCATCGCAGCCGTAAACCGCCCCCTCAGATCCCAAGAAGCCAACCGCAAAACCTTCCTCGTCTCCCGGCTGATTCGTCCAACGTGGATATCAATAAACGTATCCTCCTCCTCCCCGTCCGACCGGACAACAGACGCTTTCACACGTCGCCCCACAGTCTTCGGGATTGAGTTCGGAAGCTCCAAAACGAGGTAGGCGGTAAGTCCAATGGTCACCGCACCTAGAACAGGTGCCGCCCATTTCTTCGCAGTATCGTTGCCTAGCAGATCGGTGACACGGATCACGCCCTCGATTAAACCACGAACACCGACAGCCTGTCCACCGACCATGGTCAAGGCGCCGACACCGACGCTGACAAGACCAAGGGCAGTTGGAGTCGAAGATTCGTCGTCCAGTTTCCCATCACCCATGTGCAACCACATTTGATGGTGGATGTCAAAGAGATCGAGGAAAGTCGTCTCGAGCATATCCGGGCGCTGGGAAAGACCTATACCCAAACCGTGAACTCCGCCTGCGACAACAGCTCCCGCACCATGCACCGACGATCGCCTGCTCTTGTTGCCTTTACCACTTCGGCGGACAGTGCTGAACATAGCCTCTGGCATGAAGACTCGCTTGTTCCTCTCGACGCCCTGGGGAAGATGCTCATCAGCCAACTCCTTGACCTTGTTCACGGAGTTGCTGGTTACAACACGAGCCTCATCCTCAGCCAATCGAACAGCGGAATCGAGACTAGATAGCAAAGCCCTCCTGACATCGCGGGCGTAGTCCCAGATGCCGAGTAAGCCTGGATATGAAGGCATAGTGATTCCATCAACAGCGAGCTTGCCTTGCCCGACGCGTTCCAAGGCATCGGTCAAGAGGGTGCGAGAGCGGGAAGCTGCGGTATTTGCGCCTGTCTCTTCGACAGTTTCCAAACTCTCCTCCAAAGATTCCCTGCCACTCTGCATCTTCTCCAGAACGGGCTTGCTGCGATCCAACTCCTCTTTGGCATGTGCGATCTCTGCATCGGCTACAAGAGCGTTGGCACCAGCCAAGAGATCAACGTCGGAGAGGATGTTGACAAGGTATGTAGAGGCGGGGTGAAGCTTGGACTTTGACCGCTTGACGAGAACAAAGGAGCGGAGCGACGATTCCAAGTCGTCAAAGGAAGGGTTGGCTGTGAATGGCTGGAGGGCAGAGGCCGAGTCGACGAAATGAACGAGATCTTCAGCATCATCGTAGGTGCGGGGACTGAGCTGCTTGATCTGGTCGAGGACGAGGCGTCGGCACTTGTCTTTGTTCTTGATCTGGTCGTATTTGTTGACGACGATAAAGATGTAGGCCTTTTCGTTGCTGGCATTCCAGAGGAACTCCTTGGCGGACAGAGTGAAGTGGTTTTCGGCGGAGACGACGAAGACGACGACATCGATCTCCTCCTGGCGTGCGAAGAGAGCGGTGGTCTTTATACTGTCGCGGTTCAAACCGGGAGCATCGATGAGGGATATGTCGACAACGCCGTTGTTGAGGAGAGATTCCGAAGGGGCCCGAGAGTCGGCAAGATAAAGTTTGAGCATCTTGTCACTGCTCTCATTCTCTCCGACAATCTCCTCGAGCTCCTGCAACTTGGATCTGGTGAAGGTAGACTCGTCGTTGATGTCGTATGGAACACCACTCTCCATGATGTGGACCTCCTCGACGCCACCGTTCTCGGCTGCATCGTGGACCTCGCAAAACGCAGTGGTGCAGGGCTGCTGGTCAACGGGCATTACCTCGCGACGGAGAAGGGCGTTGACAAAGGTCGATTTGCCTGCGTTCAGGTCACCGGTGACAAGCACCTTGGACGAAGTGTCCTCGACGCGTGCACGGAGCTTGTCGATGTGCTTGAGGGATGCACTAATGCGTTCGTCGAGCAGGTTGGCGATAGATGACTTTTCGAGCTGGGATACGAGGGACGCCGCAGAGGCAGAAGAGCCTGATGCGCCGAGCTTGAGGTCGAGACGGAGTACCTGGAAGTCAGACTGGGGCAGCAGACGCTCGCCGTCGTCGTCGACCTTCTCGTCGGTCTCTTCAGCGACGTCTGATATCGAGGCGAGCGTGATGGACCGCGTAAGACCCTGTCGCTCGGTCGAGACCACGACGTCAGTTTCCGTCGTCGGGTCGTCCGCAAAAGACAGTGAGCGGCGCATTCCTCTGCGGGTGGATACCGGGGGCGTCGCGTCGTTCTCGCGCAACTGTGGATACCGCACAACCCACTCGTCCTTGTTGAACTTCCGGACGCTGGAAAGGATGGATTTCGTGTCGTCTATAGCTTTGACAAGCCTGGCCGCGTTCAAAGGTGAGCAGACTGTGCGCGAATGATACCGACGACATCTCACCTGTCCTTCTGCTCGATATATGCTTCCTGGACATCCTCAACCTTCAAGTGCTTCTCCCCGGAAAAGATGCTCGACGTTGTTTCTTGCATTGGCGACGACGGCATTTGCTTGGGCATGTACGTCTGCGCCATAGCTAGTCGTTGTATTAGAGTGTATTAATGCGATAGAACGTCGTCCAGCGTAGCGGCAACGAATAAACCGCAATAGTCGATATTTAGTAGATGGTGGTTGCGGTCCAAAAGTGCTGACATAAAATTGTCATAATTCATCGGCGTGACAGTCACAAGTATTTTCTCTTCATCATGCTACGAACAGTGTCAGTGTTTATTGCTTGTTGAATGCTCTGCTCATCGTCTGCAGAAAACCCAAAAATGCGCGTTCAAAGCGTGTCATGGACGCGCGCGAACCCAAAGAAGTCGAGGACGAACGTACCGCAATATTCGTCAAAGGAACGCACACCGGCGAAGTGCTAAATACTGTCATGAAAGACCTGGTGCGTACGCCGATGACCGTACAGGATCGTACTAATCTTCATCTAGATGGCCTTGAAGCGCCCCTCTGCTATCTCCTTCAGCAAAAAGAACGACATCCGGCCGTTTGATGGCGCATCGACATCAACCGCCTCTCTCGAATTTTGGTCTTCGAAAAACGATGCATCCCTATTCCTAATAGGCCAGACAACGAAGAAAAGACCAAACAGCCTTACCTTTGTGCGTATGTACGACAACCGAGTGCTCGACATGCTCGAGGTCGGCGTTGAAGGATGTGTTTCAATGGCGGACTTGAAAGTATGTCAACATCAATTGGTTCACCCTACCATTTATTCATCTCACCACTAGACTCCCAAATCTACTCCAGGACATAAACCAATGATGCATTTTGCATCTGAACTCTTTACAACTCACCCCCGCTTCATCCAGCTCAAATCCATGCTACTCTCATTTTTCAACGGCGAACAAGTCGACGAAATATGTCTATCTGGCCTAGAACATGTCATCAGTGTTTCCTGCGCTCCCACCCCCGCTACCCTCAACACCACCACCACTACCACCTCCGAAACCCTCCCAAAAGTCCACATCCGTGCCTACACCAGCCGTCTCCTCGCATCTGGTACCAAAATTCCCCGCGTCGAGCTCACGTCTATGGGCCCGTCACTCGATCTCGTCCTCCGAAGACATGAGGATCCCGACCCAGAGTTGCTCAAGCAGGCGCTCCGACGACCCAAGGTCAAGAAACACGATATCGAGTCCGGCCTCGGCAAGAAGCGTAAAAACTTGGAGGTCGACGAGATGGGAGATCTCCGTGGACGTGTCCATGTTGGCACTCAGAACCTTGATAAGCTGCAGACGCGCAAGATGAAGGGTCTCAAAGATGGCGAGGACCGTGCAAGTAAACGCGCGAAAACAGTGGCGCCGGAGTAAGTCCATGTATACTACGACTTTTTCGGTGTAACGTGTTATCCGATATCTTCGAGCATCTTCACTGCGTGACACTTCGCTTAGCGCTGTCGGGAATGGCTACCTCGGAGGTTCGTTTTATGCCATTCCTGGCGCTTTGTCTTGTTACTCGACGAAGCTATTACGGGCGGCGGAACGAGGAGATGTTACAGTTGAATATCAAGAGCACTTGGACTGAACGCCCTTCCGGAATCCGGTAGTATAGGGTGTCATCTCTGAAGAAAGGACGGCCATGACGACAATACATACACCCAGGGAACGCGACTACTCGATCAAGGACCGGAGCGCACGGAGAGGCTTAGGAAGAAGACAACGGAATGAGGACGATGCAGGTCCGCTCTTTACTTGCACCGCACAGGAAGACGAACAATGCAAGTTTCACTTTGTCGCTATTTTTGCCCATTCTAATTGACGCATACTAACTCTGCCAGCTGGAATGCAAGTGATCCAAAAGTAAACTTTCGATGTTCGAGTTTACCGTTCAAGGTTTGTGTATCGATGTCCGCGACCTCAATGGCACTACCGATAAGTCCGCTTTCCTCAAAAGCTGCCCAGGTAGTGCTTTTCCGCAAGTCCTCCAAGGAACCGATTGTCACTAACAAGGTAACAAGGTCCATCAGCAACCAAGTCTTTCCCAAGCCTTGGGTATATTCACGATTATTCATTGGACGCTCTCCCTCGGCATATCAGTTACTGGAATACTCGATCACTTATCTGGTACGATTTCCATTCTAACCATTTCATATACTACTACCCTGACGATGTCTGTCGTTGAGTAGGATCCAGCCTCAAGGTGATTGAACTACGGTCAAGTCCTTAATACACTAGCCGCCATCATGGGCTTTCTCGGCTGCCGCATCTTTCAAGTTCTCATTGCAGTACGAAGAACTTCGATGCTCTACCCTATGCAACAGTACGGAGGGTTCACCCCAACAATTTACTTACAACGATGGCCTCTTTGTGACTACTTACCGTTTCCTCACGGAACGGTCTCCCTGGAAGGTTACTCACATTGGCAACCCAATAACTTTGCGATGACGGCCAGTTTCCGTCAGTAACCAGTGCTTCTCTTGTCATCTAGCTCATACACTCTAAAGTTCGCACGTATCAGATTGCGCTACATTCCACGCATTGCCTCGAAAGATTTATTAGGGCTCGAAAGACAGTGTGTACGTATCAGAGTTTCTTAGACACTTCTTTCCCATAAGAGTTCTTGCTGATTCATCTTGACAGTCTTCTTTCCATCTTTGTATGCCATCCGCCTTGGTATAACGTTGTCAGGACCGTCTTACGGTCTCGCAAAACCATTATTTCTATCAGACCGCGGCTCCTTCTGAAACGGATAAAGGTGTGGGTACTACCTCATCAGTTCCCTCGAAATGATGTCTACTCTCAAACTATTCTTCTCTAGCTTGGTCATTGTTACGATTTCGCTCCTCCTACTACGCGCTCGACGTAGGAATCGAGGAATCCCAGTGGCTCGTGGGCCACCTAGTCCTTCTTGGCTTACTGGTTAGTAGATCAACCAATTCACATTATATACACCACACTAACCACGCACACTTCAGGTCACGAAATGGACATCCGTACTCAGCTCATAGCAGGCGAGAATGAATTGAAATGGACCAAGCAATACGGCCTCGTCGTTCGTCTCGCTGGATGCTTTGGAGTAAGTACGAGTCTCTGCCTTCGCACGTTTCTCTGAATTTGAGGGCAACGAAGCAAAGCAACCTCCTCGTTGCGGATCCCAAAGCCCTTCAGTACATTTTTCACACGTCAGGCTACCGCTTCCCCAAGACGGGTGATATGCACCACTTCATGAACTCTTTGTTCGGGCCGGGGATCGCCACCGTAGATGGTGAGATATATCTCGGCTTTCACGACCACTAAAACTTTGACTGCCACGCCATAGGGGAAGAACATCGCCGACAGAGACGTGTTTTGAATCCTGCGTTCTCTATGGAACAGCTGAGGAACTTTGTTGGTTTATTCCAGTCGGAGGGTCAGAAGGTACGTTGTCTATGTCAGTAGCACATGCACTAGAGAGTATTGATTGCCTTCCCCAGCTTACAGAGAAACTTGACGCCCACCTTGCCGGCGAGTCCGCCGTCGTTGACATCCTTAGTTGGACAACCAAAGTCGCTCTTGATGTGCTGGGACTCTGTAAGTACCTTCTTTGCTTCTTCTCCCTCATATTTTCCGACCGCAAAGCAGCGTCGTTCAGACATGTATTCGGTGCCTTAGAGGGACATGAAGACGAGTTGGCGCAGAGCTTGAAGAAAATTACGTGAGTTCTACCCTTTCGTGATACAATAGTTTTCTCATTCCTCTAAAAGAGCGGATGCCTTCATGAACCCATCGCCAGCTGAAATTGCTTATACATCATTGTTGCGTCTCTTGCCTGGATGGTCCCTTGATCCCTTCGACTCGGTCGTTGCATCTCGAGCATATTCGACGTTGAAGACCTTCCGGGGACTAGCTGCGCGGACATCCAGGGATATCATCCAAAAAGCCGTGAACGACACAGAAAGACTCGGAGAGAAGGACATTGTTGGGATCTTAGGTGGGCTTTATCTGCTACCGCTACCAAAATGGTTTTAACGTGTTCTATACTAGCTTCGAGCCGTTTATCAGATCATAAGAAGAAAGGTATGAGCCACGATGCCATGATGGCCCAAATGGCGTACGTCCTGGCGGTATATCCTAACATAATTGACTGACATCATTTGACTGGATAGAACGTTCATTGCCGCTGGGCAAGACACTATTTCCAACACCTTTGGCAGCCTTCTTTACGAGCTCGCGTCCAACCCAATTGTCCAGGCCCGTCTCCGCGCTGAGATCCACGAAATGTTAGAGCGAAAGAACGGCGAGCCGTTGACGAACACAGATTATGACTCTCTGCCATTCCTCAATGCGTGTATAAAGGTCAGTCACCTAAGCCATCCTAAGAAGATCCTCACACGGTACTACCTCATTCCTTTCCCAGGAAACGCTACGCTTCCATCCCATCGTGCACTCTCTTATTCGTGAAGCAGCCCAGGATGATATCTTGCCTCTTTCTCAGCCACTGGCCTTGGCGGACGGGACGACTACCACGGAGCTTCCTGTCAAGAAAGGACAGGTAGTTTACACATCCATCTGGGTCTATCAACGGTAAGCATCTGTTCACTTCTGAATTATTCACTGCGAATTATATGTCGGCAGGCTTAAGAGCATCTGGGGCGAAGACGCGGACAGTTGGAACCCAGACAGATTCCTGGGTGAGAGGGTTGGGCGCAGCAGCAGTACTAATGTCGGAGTTTATGCGAACCTGTGAGTTTTTCGGTGACAGTATTGTCATGGGCATGGTGCCAACCCTCGTAATTCTTAGTCTTGCGTTTAGCGCCGGGAACAGAGCCTGTATTGGGTGAGTTTGTTACACTTAAACCCCTATATTCGACCCGGCATTGACATTCTTCGTAGATGGCGCTTCGCGCAAGTGTTACAAGTCTGATTTTACGCATGCACTCACACTGTTTGTAGATTGATGCAATTGCAAGTTCTCACCGTGCTCATGGTTCGCAAGTTCTCTTATGAGCCCGACCAAGAGGTGAAGTACGCTCCAGCGCAAGTTAGTATCTTCCCTGCGTTGGAAGGTAAATATGAGGAAGGAAACACCATTTTGTTGAAGGTCAAGGCTGTGTAAGTTGAATGTTGGTTGTTCGAAGAAGTTTAGTCTACTGTACTTGTATCTGTAATGAACTCTATGACGAGAAACGTTGACAATGATAGTGAAATGCGAAGTAGAGCCTGAGTGAAGGATTTCAATTTCAATTTGTATTCAAGGGGATCAAGTCACGTGCAAACATGTCCTCTGTTCGTGACAACGACCATACAGGCGCGGATATTTCGCTTTCTACTTACGATGTATGTGCCATCAATTGTCTATATCTCTTTACTAGTGCTGAACACATGCCAGAATGGTCTACACCTCCCAGTGTAATCTACCGCCACAATCTAGGACAATGCACAATTTCGGCGTTCAACTCTTAAGACATGACGTCTGATACCCAGCATGAGCGCGAGATGTTGGTACATTGATGTATTTGTAAATCTATGGACGCCTTGACCGCAATGTCGAGAGGCGTAAAGCTACACGCGACCATCATTCACAACTCTTCATCGCGACAGCGACGCTCGTCGCTCAAAGATAATCTGTCACGTTTGACAACGGACCACCACTTCCTCTATAATCTTGGCTCTCTTCGACGCATCATACTCGGAACCAAAACACTGCGAAAGGATCATCTTGTTCCCGATTTGAAAATACACCGTACAAGTCTGTACTTATTTCTTTACTACTATGGCCCTATGGAGCCGCGTTTACAGTTGCACCAGGTGTGGCTTCGACCTAGGCGCTAGCATCTCAACCATTCTCTGTTTCTGAACCTCCAACCCGTGCCTTCCAAAGTATCTCTCGCTCTAAAGCTCGTAAGTCAACGAACATGAACTTGGTCGAAAATTCTTACCTCGAAGGAATACTGGTTGATCGCTCGGACCCAGTTGCCTATACCGTCGACATACAACATCAGTTGTTCATCTAGACCCGGCGCCATCTTGCTGTATGTCTCCAGCCAATCCTGGGCAAGCATTGCGTGGAGGTCTACCATCCAAGCCATTGCTGCGTGCACGTCGCACTGATGCTCGTTCATGACAACGGTCACCAAGTTCTGAGCCGCCGAGCCCTTCGCTTGTCTTGTAAAGGTCAATTTCGTGCAAGAGACGCCGGGTGTTTGTACTCACTCGACGTTGTATGAGAGCAGGTCGTTGTCAATTGCGATCATGTCGACTGCGTGCATCTCTAGCTTCTTGATTTCAGGTCGAGCGAGAGCCTCCTCTGGGATATCCATAGGGAGGAGAAGAATCCCCCAGCAAGGCTGGACGCCAACGTTGTTGCGACGATTTTCGAAGTACGCTTCGATGCTTCGCACACGATCGTCATCACGGTCACGGGCCTCTTCGATAACGGCGTCAAGGTAAGCATTGAACGTCCTACTGAAATAGCGTTTGGATGCTGGACTGGCGACTTTCAATGTGTTGGCCCAAAATCTATGCAGAAACCAGTCAATTGGGAGTGACTAGGACAAAGTCAGGTAACAAACTGGCGGGTTATCTCCCCTCCAATCCACTCGCCTTCGGGGCGAGGAATAGAGGGGTTGCGAAGAGCATCCTTCACGATGTTAATCTTCTTCTCCGTGACCTTCCCGTCGTCGACATCTGTATGCTCATCGATGACGAAGTACAGATTCATCAGGTCGCACGCCACTCGTAGCGCATCTACCTCGAGGTAAGTGCACAAGCATATCACGTATGCATTGAAGACTTACCTGCTCCGAACTTCGGATAGGCCAAAGAAGCAATGAGGTCTTCAATTCAGTGGCGTCAATAATGTAAAACAGTCAATGAAGATGCGTAAACTAACTGAAGTTGCATCGGTCGAACGCATCCTGCGCTTTCGGACTGAATGCCTTGAAACTTTGTAGCCAGGCCGTTGCCTCGGAAGCGACGATTTCGTGATGGGGGTTGATCTGGCGCTCCCAAGGCCAATCTTTCAGAATGTCGGGAAGATTGAGCATAGTATTAGTGGCGAATTTCGAATTCTTAGTCGTGGGCATTGTGAGTCTTTGATAACGTGCTCACAGTGTCTGATATCGCGTTTTATAGGTCTCAATTTCAGGCCTACTCTCTCCTGGGTCAATTCTTGGCCTTTCCGTACGAGCATGTCGCCATCCTTGTTCTGGGGAACTCATTTTGTAACACCCAAATCAACGAATCACTTTTGAGCGGCAAACAGCCCAAAGGGTGTCATCCAATTGCTTTCTCTGGCCAAGTGCTTCTACGTAGGACACGATATCACCGCCGATTAACCCACCTTGGGAATTGTTATGTTGATTGTAAGTTCCTCAAATGCGGATGTTACTCTCCTGGTTTAAACACCTGAAAATGGGAGCCTTCACCAGCTCATTGGAAGACGCAGCCCTTTTCGCTTTGCCTAAGGCAAGGGCATAGGCTTGTATATCTGAAGGCTTCGCCACTGCGGATATCAGAGGCTTAGTACAGTCCGCGCTAACTACACTTTTCTAGGCTTAGTCTGGCGACTTTTCGATGACAAAGTCCATCCGAGTCCTGCGAGGCATCGGACGTGATTCGAGAAGACTGGGATGAGGATGTTCTCATTCACACGATATCTGCGTTAAGAAGAGCCAATCTTCTCTAGTCTGGAGGTGATCTAGCTTATGGAACGAAATCATCAAGTATTGTTTACGAACGTGTCTGTGCATCTGCTTGCTAGATATAGATATATAATGATAAACCAAGCGCGATTATACCTTAATCTTAAACAAATGCGGAGAGGCCAGCACCGATCTATTGTCAGGACATTTCACCTACTAGACGACATTCATCTCAAAGTAGACCGACATACGGTTCGGCACTGCGGGCCGAACATCCGGTCATATTTATTTCACGAACCACCACCATCTCTTGGGCGCCTTTCTCCCTCATCTCACTACGCAAGTTATCCGGCCAAGGAGAAAACGGCTCTCCTCGCTCCGTCTAACCGCTAGACCGTAACAGAAATCTCCATCTATGGACCGTGCCAGTAGTCAACGCTTAGCTTCTAAGTACCTAGGATGACCAGACCTCCGTTATCGTTATCTTCGCCCATTCTGATTCAGTTCCAGACTTTTACTACAGATAATAACTCCGTTGTTGACCAATGAAGGTGAACTAAGAGGTAAGTTGGGGTTCAAACATTCAAGGCGTAGGTATGGACGGGCGCCATCTATTGGACCTCAGGACTGCTTATGCATCCGCTATAGAAGTTGCCCGGGTGGTAGCTTACAACATACACCTGAAGGTGCCCGATTGTCGCTGACAAGGATTGTCAGCAATTAGTATTTTCTCATGTCAAGGCCATGTTCGCTATTATTCATTGGACGGGAGCCGTTCTATACCCGCTTATTCGGCGGCCGCATGTTGCTGGTGCTCGATACAAATGGTCAAAGATCAATCAAAGACTCTATGTATGTATTTTTCTATACCTTTTGGTCCCCTGTTACCGTCTGCCTTTGCATATCGTTTTCACCGGTCCGTCTTATGGTCTCGCGAAGCCTTTATTTCTATCAGACCGTGGCTCCTTCTGAAACGGATAAAGGAGTGGATACTACCTCATCAGTTCCCTCGAAATTATGTCTACTCTCAAACTATTCTTCTCTAGCTTGGTCATTGTTACGATTTCGCTCCTCCTGCGCGCTCGGCGTATGCATCGAGGAATCCCAGTGGCTCGTGGGCCACCTAGTCCTTCTTGGCTCACTGGTTAGTAGATCCACCAATTCACATTATATACACTACACTAACCACGCACACTTCAGGTCACGAAATGGACATCCGTACTCAGCTCATAGCAGGCGAGAATGAATTGAAATGGACCAAGCAATACGGCCTCGTCGTTCGTCTCGCTGGATGCTTTGGAGTAAGTACGAGTCTCTGCCTTCGCACGTTTCTCTGAATTTGAGGGCAACGAAGCAAAGCAACCTCCTCGTTGCGGATCCCAAAGCCCTTCAGTACATTTTTCACACGTCAGGCTACCGCTTCCCCAAGACGGGTGATATGCACCACTTGATGAACTCCGTGTTTGGACCGGGAATTATCACTGTGGAGGGTAAGATGTATTGTCTTCTATTTTCATTCTGAACCTCATCTCCATTTCCCAGGCGAGGAACATCGCCGACAAAGACACATCCTGAATCCTGCATTCTCGGTGGGACAGTTGAGGACTTTCCTTGGTTTGTTCCAGGCCGAGGGTGAGAAGGTATGTCATTTGGAGAACAAAACCTGTGAAGTGATAATAATTTGCATTAGCTTACGGGGAAGCTTGAAGCCCATCTTGCCGGCAAGTCCGCAGTCGTCGACATTCTTACTTGGACTACAAAGTGCGCTCTTGACGTTCTGGGACTCTGTAAGGGCCTTCGTTATCTTGTTATCCCCCATTTCGTCTCACGGTAAATCAGCGTCGTTTAGACACGTATTCGGTGCACTAGATGGAAATGTTGACGAGCTAGCGCAGAGCTTGAAGAAAATCGCGTGTGTTCCATCCTCGCGATCCCAGCGTCCACTGACCCTTTTGAAAGTGGCTTTGGTTCCAAGCCCGCTCCAGCTGAACTCGCTTATATTTCATTGTTGCGTCTCTTGCCTGGATGGTCCCTCGATCCTTTGGACTCAGTAGTTGCCTCTCGAGCATATTCGATGTTCAAGTCTTTCCGGGCACTGGCTATGAGGATATCGAAGGATATCGTTCAAAACGCTGTGAACGACACAGAAGGGCTTGGAGAGAATGATATAGTTGGGATCTTGGGTATGCTTGCTTTGCTAGCCTTCACGACATGATCTTAAGGTGTTATATAGCCTCAAGCCGTTTATCAGACGACAAGCAAAAATGCATGAGCCAGAATGCTATGATGGCCCAGATGGCGTACGTTCTGAAAGTATCTTCAAACATAACCGACTGACATCATTCGACTGGATAGAACGTTCATTGCCGCTGGACAAGACACTACATCCAATACTATCGGCAGTCTTCTCTATGAACTTGCACGCAAGCCGGGTGTCCAGTCACGTCTCCGAGACGAGATTCGCGAGATGTTGGCACGAAAGAACGGCGAACCGTTAACGAACGCAGACTATGACGCTTTGCCATTCCTGAATGCGTGTATCAAGGTCAGCTTCCTCCAGCCGTCCTGATGGAATGCTGTCTAATCTCTTTCACAGGAGACGTTGCGTTTTCACCCCATCGCGCATTCTCTCATCCGTGAAGCCGCCCAGGATGATGCCTTGCCTCTTTCTGAACCTTTGATACTGGAGGATGGGACGACGAGCATGGAACTTCCTGTGAAGAAAGGACAAGTAGTTTATACATCTATCTTGGTTTACCAGCGGTAAGCACATCTTCGCTAGAAATCTGAATTCTTCACTGACTTGAAACCACCTAGGCTACAGAACCTTTGGGGCAAAGATGCGGACGTCTGGAACCCAGATAGGTTCTTGGATGAACCAGTTAGGCGCAACGGTAGTAACGTAGGCGTTTACGCGAACCTGTGAGGCGTGTTCTACAATATTGATCAGGCGTCGTGAACTGATATGGATGTCTAGTCTTACATTCAGCGCCGGGAACAGAGCTTGTCTTGGGTGAGTTGGCTGAACCGCTCGAATTCAACGTAAAATTCATACATCTCCCTAGATGGCGATTTGCGTAAGGATTTCGAGTTCAGTTCGAACATACACATTCACGCTCAGCTCCCATCAGATTGATGCAACTGCAAGTCCTCACAGTTCTCATGGTCAACAAGTTTTCGTATGAGCCCGATGCAGAGATCAAATTTGCGCCCACGCAGATTGGTATTTTCCCTGCGCTGGAAGGAAAGTATGAAGAGGGGAACAAGGTTCCATTGAAGGTCAAGGCTCTTGTCGAATGAAATGACTCGGAGTCTTTGCAAAGGTTCAGCTTTGTTGTCACCTTTCAGTCCACAGGTTGTATAGTAGGCAATAGCATACATCATGAGACGCTTCCTCGAAAAAAAAGTGTTCCATTAGACTATCTACAAGGTATTCACTCTGAGTATTGAGACGTTGGAAACATGCGCCACATTCAGCCGGAATTGATGTCTTCGGCCCGGACTCCGGAGATTGCATGTCTCGTGTTGTCATTTGCGTCCATCTTGCCTTCGAATTCTTCTCGTCACCAATCAAGCTTTCGTCGCGGTAGCACTAGAAGCAGCGCTTTATCAACGTGATGTGGTGGCACGAGCTCTGGGGAAGCTATATAAACTCAGCTGCTCAGTACGATGCCTTTACCACAATGCATCGTGTTCTGGCCAAGTGGCTACCTATTCTCGCTCCCCTCACAGCGATGCGCGCGGCGCCGCCTGGCTTCCCCGACACTGGCAATGGACTCTGGTATACGACTCAGGGTACTGTGTGGTCTAGAGACTATTTGCCTGTTGGGAATGGCTACCTCGGAGGTTCGTTTCATGCCATTCCCGCCGCTTTGTCTTATTATCCGACGAAGCTATGACGGGTGGAGGAACGAACCTGGAGATATTGCAGTTGAATATCGAGAGCCTTTGGACTGGAGGCCCGTTCCAGGATCCGGTACGTTGGCGTCGATACGTCGGGCATGTCTGGATCTAACTGGACGGCAATGCTCAGACATACAACGGAGGCAACAAAGAACCTATGCAGCGAGACAGCCTGGCAGAGATCATGGAGCAGTATCATCAGATTCTGTTCCGGGATGGTGTTATTGGCGGTATGACCTCCTCTCCTTGTGGAACTGTGCTTTGGCTTACACTGGTCGTAGGAATTAGCGGTCTCGGGACCCCTGCTGGTGCTTATGGTAGTGTTCACAATCACCCTCCATTCCTGAGGTTGAACTGTCCACAGGTAGCTTCGCAGGAGCGGGATCTCTTGTCACAGTCCTAAACGACACATCTCCCATCTCGGAGTATGTTCGCTGGCTCGATATCGATACTGGCGTTGCGCGATCGATTTGGACGCAGGATGACCAGTCCTACACAAGGTTGCTTTACTCTCCGAGCTGGCAAGGTTAATTCCCTCACTCATGTCATTGATAGGTCGACATTCTGCTCGCATGGATCATCCGCGTGCACACAACACATTGAATCATCTGCTCTACCGAGCCTGTCTTTTTCGTTCAGCTCCGCTATTGAACCAGAACTTCCTGCACTGAACGTCACATGCGTTGATCCGGCTACCATGGCCGTGCGTGGTCTGGTGGGGACGCCTGGTATGCTCTACGAGCTCGTGTTCAAAGGATTTGCGTCTGAGGGCGGAGAAGTGACCTGCCAAGACCTGGGAGGGAATAACGCCACACTGCACATTACAGGTGGACCCCAAGAGGCTTGGGTATCTTGGGTTGGCGACACAGAGTACGACATGGCTTCTGGCGACGTACTTCATGACTTCTCTTTCCGCGGTGCTGACCCCCACGCGAAGTTAACAAGCCAGGTTTCCTTGCTGTCCGCCACATACGAGGAGGTTCTCAAAGAACATGTTACCGAATACAGACGGACCCTCTTAGATGAATTTTCTTTGGACTTGGGGCAGGTTCCCGATTTTGAGACGCCGACAGATGAACTTATTAAAGCTTATACCGTCGATGGCGGGGACGTTTATGTCGAATGGCTGTTGTTTAATTACGGACGATACCTCCTGGCAAGCAGTGCGAAGGGCACGCTGCCAGCAAACTTACAGGGCATTTGGGCTGATGGCTACGAGAATGCTTGGGGTGCAGGTAAGTATGTTCTTCCTCGGATAACTCATCACTGAACAACCCATAGATTACCGTGAGCTCTTCATTCCCTCGTAGCGCACGGTTGTGACAATCGTTGCTAAAGATGCGAATATTAACATTCAAATGAATTATTGGGCTGCTGAAGTCACTGGGATGGACGTGATGCGACCACTCTTTAATTTCTTCGAGGTTCTTATGAATTTATCTTGTTCTGTTTATCGTCTAACTAGTCAACCACAGAAAACCTGGGTACCGAGAGGAGAGTTAACGGCCAGGACCCTATATAACGAATCGAGAGGATGGGTTGTACATAATGAGGTGCGTTTGTTGTTGTATTGCGTTGCATTCTCGTATTTATAGTAAACTCTGGGATAGATGAACGTGAGTTGGATTTCTTGAGACATTGGTCTTGTTCTGATATATTTTACACAGATATTTGGACATACTGGTATGAAGGCTGGCGCGTCGGCGTGGGCGAATTATCCAGGTACGCGCATTAAGATCGTATCTTAAGCTTGGTACTGATGGACATTCCAGAGGCTGGCACATGGATGGTGCGCCACACTCGCTAATAATATACTGCCTTACTAACCAGAAGCCAGATGTTCCATGTATGGGACCATTTTGATTATACTGGGAACGTAACCTGGTTTAAAGAGCAGGGTTGGCCCCTTTTGAAGGTGGACCTTCTTTAGCTTACTCTCTACATTTCGCCTGACACTCATGCTAGGGGGCTGCATTGTTCCAGCTTGACAAGCTACTAGAAGACTTGTATTTTAATGACGGCACGTTGGTAGTGGCCCCTTGCTGCTCTCCAGAGCAAGAGTACATAACCATTGGTCAGTCCTTGTCCTTACCGCATGGTTTAGTGTTTCTCATGTCGGTGTATTTCATGTAGGATGTGCACATGCACAACAAATGATATGGCAACTTTTTAACGCCGTTATCAAGGGCTACGAAGCTGCGGGGGACGACGATACTGCTTTCTTACGTGGTTCGTGCTTTCCGTTGTTCAGCTGGTAAACGAAGTTTCGATCCGAATTTTACAGAGGTGCTGGACAAGCGGGAACGGATGGATAAGGGCGTTCGTATAGGAAGCTGGGGTCAACTTCAAGGTACGTATGCGATTCGTCCTTCTGGGCTCCCGCTGACGTCTCGACAGAATGGAAGATCGACCACGACGATCCAAAGGACACGCATCGCCACTTATCTCACCTCATCGGTCTATATCCCGGCTATGCTCTTGCTTCTTATACTGGCGAAACGTACACGAAGGAAGCGGTATTGGAAGCCAGTCGCGTGAGCCTTGAACATCGAGGAAACGGAACAGGTCCCGATGCAGATGCTGGCTGGGAAAAAGTCTGGCGAGCGGCTGGCTGGGCCCAACTTGCCGATGCAGATAAATTCTATAACCAGCTCAAGGTCAGCCTTCATCGTATCCGAGAGAATAACACCCAAAAGCTGAACCTCTTCACAGTACGCTATCAAGCGCGACTTTGGCTCCAACCTTTTCAGTCTATACAATCCCGAGGCCGAAAGTCCTATTTTCCAGATTGACGCGAATTTGGGGTATCCTGCGGCTATTATCGTACGTGTTGGTTCGGCTTTGGTGTGTAATCGAATTGCTGATGGCCACGGTGTTTGTGTAGAATGCGATTGTACAGACGCCGGATGTGGCTGATAATGATACGCCGATGGAGATTACTCTTTTGCCTGCTTTGCCGGGGGCGTGGGGGAGTGGGTCTATCCGCGGGGCTCGTGCGAGGAAGGGTGTTTTGCTTGATGTAGAGTGGAGTGAGGGGGAGTTGAAGCGTGTGGATGTCGTCGTCGATCGGGACGGTGGCGATGGAAGGCGAGTGAACCTTATTTACCGTGGCGAGGTGGTAGGCTCGTTCGAGGCGAGGAAGGGAACACAGAGAACGTGGGTATTGTAAAGTAAAGCGTAGTATTGTTGTAAAGCACATTGTAATTGATATTTCCGCCGACACCCACTCATCGTGGATATTGGAACGAAACGTTATGCATATCTCCGCCTATCTCGAGATGTGTGGCGTCAAAATGTATTCGATGCTGTAAAGCAAGATGTAATGAGTATCTTATCCGCCGTCTATCGAGAGGGTCATATGCATTCGGGCACATTGTTTTTCTATTGAATGGCGTTCGAAGCGAAGGCGGATAGAATATGTAATCAGACGCTGAGTGCACTCCGTGTGAGCCCGTTATATCCGACTCAACTTGTAGTCAATGCAAGCATATTTGTATCCTACGCATTTGAGTAGCTGACAATGTGCGAGCCACGTTAAGTGTATGTGGCGCAAGTGAAGTTCTACGTGTTCATAAATACAATAATTCGAGATACGATCACCCCACGAGGAAGTAAGAATCGTGGGAATCGAGGATCACTATCACTAGAGATGATATGCGCCACACTGATTCCCTTTTTTTCTTTTTCGCTCCGACAGAAGTTGCTGTAGTATTCAATCGCTCTTACAAACTGTTACGTGTGGGCAACTAAATGGTATTTAAGATCGGAGAGGGGCGTCCATGCATACCGTATCTCTCTTATCACCATCATGTCTGCCCGCGCACTATCTGCTGACGATCGCCAGAAGCTAATCAAGGCAGCGTTTGAAGGTAGGTTTTCTCATTGTTGTGTAACTTTGAAGCTTATCGTCTATATTTCTTAGCGAAAGAGAATACATACTGCGTCTACTCGAACTTTCCTGTTGGCGCTGCCTTGCTCACTGCCGACGGGCAGATAATCAAAGGCGCCAACGTCGAGAATGCTTCGTATGGTGAGTCGTAGAACAAGTTTATAGACATTGTTATTGATAACGAACACAGGCGGTACTATCTGTGCTGAGAGGACTGCGCTTGTGAAGGCTGTCGTCAGTTCTCGCGATATAATTATATCCTCCTACTAATTATCTGACTAGAGCGACGGTATCCGTTCGTTCGTTGGCTTGGCCATCACGTCGTAAGTTGTGTTTCAAGATATTGCGCATTTCTGAGCAGTCTTCTAGTAATGTTCCCGCTGCCATTTCTCCCTGTGGAATGTGCCGCCAAGTTATCCGTGAATTCTGCGCACTGGATATGCCCATCCTCCTTGTGCCAGGAGATTATCCCAAATCGGCGGACGACGTAGAGGCCAATAAACCTGGAATGAGCGAGGGGGGCGTGAGGGAGACTACGCTTGATGAACTACTGCCCGACAGCTTTGGTCCCGAGCAGCTGCAGCTCCCCAGAAAGGCGTAAATAATATTGTAAAAGAGTATGGCAAAAAGCGAAACGAGTCACTTTTGAACGCGTGACCTTTTGGACTTGACCGTACCCACATGATCAGATTTCCGTTCTTTACCTTTCGCCTTTATCGTCTTCATCACCGACCACCAGCTGTTCTCTGGCAAAAGTCTATTCACCAGCGTTTATCCTACTCGATGTCTGCGCCAGAGCAAGCAAAGGATGGCCAGCAGCAAAAGAAACAACAAAAGGCGAAGCCAGCGCCGACGACGTCCCAGCATCCATTAGAAGTATGCTCGTCGCCGTGTACATCGTCGCGCGCAGTCCAATAACCCGCGATAACAGATCCAACCGCGCCCAGCGTTCTTTGACCACCGCATAAAGATGTTCGAGGAGCTCAAGGCGGAATACGACGAGGCGCTCAAAGGTGCGTCGATAGTTCTATATCCCACACGCCGGCCCTCACGCGAGTTACAGGAAAACCTAGAGAAACGATCGCTGTTACCCTTCCAGACGGTTCGTCGAGGTCTGCGACGAGCTGGGAGACCAGCCCACTCGATGTCGCCAAGGAGCTGTCCAAGTCGCTTTCCGAGAGAATTGTTATTGCCAAAGTCCGTCAAACGAACTCATATATTCACTTGCTCATCCAGCCCAGGTTGACGGCCAACTATGGGACCTTGAACGCCCACTAGAAGGACCATGCAAATTGGAGCTGCTGGACTTTGAGCATCCCGAAGGTGCGTAGCTGCAGCAATGATTCACGCTTTTCCTGACCATCAACGTAGGAAAACGCGTCTTCTGGCATTCTTCTGCGCACGTACTTGGAGAGGCTGCCGAGAGACATTACGGTTGCCATCTCTGCCTCGGGCCCCCCACCGAAGACGGTTTCTTCTACGAAATGGGCATCGAAGACCGGTGCGTCGCTTTTATTTGCTATAATCCCCACTCATAAATTTCCAGTCCCGTATCCAACCTCGACTACCCGTCCTTGGAGAAAGTTTCGGAAAGTGCGATCAAGGAAAAGCAAAAGTTCGAGCGCCTTGTCGTATCGAAAGAGAAGCTTTTAGAGATGTTCTCAGTGAGTTTCGCACGACGCATTCTCGGACTCCTCTGAACATTTCCGCCAGTACAACAAGTACAAAAAGTACCTCATTGAAACCAAGGTCCCCGATGGCACGTCCACCACTGTATACCGCTGCGGCCCCATGATAGATCTATGTGTTGGTCCCCATATACCACACACCGGTCGCATCAAGGCCTTCATGATCACCAAAAACTCTGCATCCTACTTCCTCGGCGACGCGACCAACGACTCCCTACAGCGCATCTACGGCATCTCCTTCCCAGACAAGAAGCAGCTTTCTGAATACAAAGTCTTCCTCGCAGAAGCAGCGAAACGTGACCATCGCAAAATCGGCCGGGAACAAGAGCTGTTCTTCTTCAACGACCTCAGCCCGGGCAGTTGCTTTTTCTTACCGCACGGAACGCGGATATACAACTCCCTCGTCGACTTGATGCGGAAAGAGTACTTCAAGCGCGGATACTCCGAGGTCATTTCACCGAACATGTATCATAGCAAGCTTTGGGAGACGTCGGGTCATTGGCAGAACTACAAGGACGATATGTTCGTGTTGGACATTGAAAAGGAGAAATGGGCGCTCAAGCCGATGAACTGTCCCGGCCATTGTCTGATCTTTGACTCGAAAGCGCGCAGTTACAAGGAGCTGCCGATACGGATGGCGGAGTTTGGTATCATTCACCGGAATGAGGCGTCGGGTGCGTTGACGGGATTGACGCGTGTCCGTCGGTTTGTGCAGGATGATACCCACGTCTTCTGTATGCCGTCTCAGGTCAGTCTACAGTCGATGAGATGACACACTTGCTCATTGTTTTTCCAGTTGGAGGACGAGATTAGCTCTCTATTCGACTTTATGCAGCACGTATATGGCCTTTTTGGATTCGAGTTCTCACTAGAGCTATCGACCCGGCCAGACAACTACCTCGGCAAGATCGAGACGTGGGACGCTGCAGAGGAGGTTCGTAAAACACATTTAATGTCATACGATAATTGCTCACCTTTTTCGGTAGCAACTCACCAAAGCCCTCGATAAACACTACCCCGGCAAATGGGAGATAAATCCCGGCGATGGCGCGTTCTACGGTCCCAAGATTGATATTACGATCCGGGATGCGCTACGCCGATCTTTCCAGTGCGCGACGATCCAGCTTGACTTCCAGCTCCCCGAGAGGTTCAACCTCAAGGTGGCAGGCGAGGATGGGGATCAGCGTCCGGTGATTATACATCGTGCGATCCTTGGGAGCATGGAGAGGTTTATTGCTATCATTACGGAGCACTTTGCGGGCAAGTGGTGAGTGCTGTGGCATTTTGAAGATGGGGGAGGTGTGACTGACGTTTTGTGTGTTAGGCCGTTCTGGATATCGCCCCGCCAGGTTGTCGTCATCCCCGTTGCTGCTCCTTACGTGCGTACCACTAGGCTTTCTATGAGGAAGGTTTCTTGACGGGTTCAACAGAAAGAGTACGCGAGCCAGATTGTTGAGCGCTTGTCTTCGCTTGGGCTGTACGCGGACGTGGACAACAGCGATAATACCCTGCCGAAGAAGATCCGGAATGGGGAGATTGCGCAGTATAACTTTATCCTCGGTTGGTCTTTTCCCTCTCGTATTCTCCTGAGACGGTTCTGAATCTATTTTCTTTTTCTTAGTTGTTGGGCAGGAGGAGCTCGATGCACAGTCTGTTAATGTGCGGAATCGCGATGATGTTGGGACCAAGGCCAAGGGGCAGATGGTGCCGCTGGATGAGATTGTCGAGAAATTCGTGGAGCTCAAGTCGAGCCATCGGGTTGCCAACCAGTTTGCTTGAGAGTGTATTTAATGGAGTCGTGCTACGATCTAATCAAAATCCTGAACATGATTACATGATGGGTAAGAACATGGTGGGCCACTTACGCCTTTCGCGCCGCGTTCACATTTTCTCACTGTGACATGGACTCGAAGTGCCGAGAGTATGAGAAGTTACGTTGACAGTCATAAGTTCACTGCCTAGTAATTGTTTGACATAAGTAGAACAATAGCCAAGCTTGGAGCAAGAAAACATTGATGTCAATCGTGCATAACAAACCGTATGTAGAGCTACTATTCACATTACAACCTTGTCGTTTCAGTCATATTCACGTATCGAGATTGAGTACCTTGACGATAAGAAACAAGCTCCACCCCACTCTGTCTCAATGGATACTCAGGCTTGTACCCATTCAAGCCCGTCGATTTCCCCAGACCCAGCTTTCCGCGCACTATTGGGACAGGACCTTTCGGCCCACCAGGACGGAAGCTGCCACTTGTCTTGCTCCCTGTGTACTTCCCAGCAAGGATACCCACCCCTAAGAACACGTTAGTACCTCCACCTCGACGACAGTCGTACTAGTGCAGACTTACCAGTAACCGCTCCCGTTTCCACAGCTCCGATCCAGTCAAAATCGGATTTACCCTGACCGGGAAGCATCTCCAGCAGCCCATCCCCAGCAGATCGTCCATGCACAGCGTTGTCAACAACCCGTTGCAGCACTCCGGCGGCTTTGCCGATTGCACCGTTTATACCCATTCGCAAGGCGGTTCGCCCAGCCCATTTCGCCATACCAGCGGCTTTGGTAGATAGTGTAGCAGCCGGGAGGGCAATGTCGACAGCTGCGCTCGCCCCACCAGTGATCCCTCCAAAAACAGCACCGATCCCCATTTGTATGCCCCATTCTTTGTCGCTCGCCCCGCCTATATCAGCGTTGAGTCCAGCTAGGCCGGCACCAAGCAAGGCGCCGGTTGTAGCACCCATGGCCACCAACGCCACCTCACCGACGACGGGTATGAACATGAGGGCGACGGCAACGACAATGAGGATGGCATCGACCAGCCTATCGAAGAGAGCTGTTCAAAACTAAAGAATGCGGGACGAGGGAAGACATACCAGTGCCACCAAGGCGCGTTTCCATTCAAATCGATGTAATTGATTGGGTTATTGCGGGAGAATGTGTACATATTGAAGGTACACGGGCTGATGTCGTCCAAATTGACGGGGAAGTTGTCGAGCGTCAAGAATCGTCCAAGCTGCAATCCCCATAATTAGATAGATGGGTAAAAAAGGACAACGACATACTGCGGGATCGTAGAAACGTGCTCCGAAATAGTAGAGGCCGTCGATAAGCTCTTTGCCCGAGAACTTGTATCGCGCAACGTCTGGCCCTTCGCATGAAACCTGTCCGAAAGAGTCATACTTGTACTGAGTTATGATGTTTCCTCCGGCATCAGAGACAGCAACCGTGCTCCCAAGATGATCGTTGTGGAAGTAACGGACAGTAGAAGCGCCGCCCTCGATGCGAGTAAAGGAGGAGCGTCGATAACCGTGAACAAGGTACGACGTATGCGCCTTTTTCCCCGCTGAGATCTCGACTTCGTAAGTCTGTGACGGGTAGACTGTAGCATCCCCGTTCGCGCGCGTACACTTGATCAAACGTCCGCCGAAGTCGTAAACCATATGTGAATTGCCAAGTTGGATGAGGCGTCCTTGAGAGTCGTATCTCATCGACTGCACGGTCGCGCCGGAACCATCAAGCTTGGACAACATGGCGCCATCGCTAGAATACGTGAACGACGATTCGATGGTTCCGTCTGCTTTCTTCACATTCAAGAGCTGCCATCCGTCATTCGCGAAGACCTTGTTATCTTTCTCGCAGATGTTGCCGGATGAGTTGTAAGTGAACTTCGCAGGGGATGAGCCAAGTGCTTGCATGGGATCGGTGTTTTCAGCTTTGGTGAGTTGACCTATGAAAGACACCATGAGCGTAAGAACAAACACAAAGGAATTCGCATACCCGATGCATCGTATTGGAAGCTAAAACTCCCGGATTTATTCCCCTGCGATTCACGATCATAGCGGTTGATATGACTGGAGGCGTCGAGTTTCCACTCCTGGCGATGAACGTTTTGACCACTTTTCGAGAGTGTGATGCTAGCAACAACACCATTGGCGTGCATCGCCGACAGTGAGGAGATACCGTTCCCAAAATCACACACAAGCGGACGCCCAAAGACGTCCTCGTAGTGAGTCAACGAAACCCTGGCTTGGAGAGTACCTGCGGCATCTTGAAGATCCACACGGGAGACAGACTTTCCATCCGGGCAAAGGACGCGGTTGAGTTTGGTACCGTCAGGATTGACGATCCCAAGAAGCTGACCAAGAGGCGACCACGTGTACAACGTCGTGTAGGTTTGTCCGTCCAGGATCAGAGCGTCCTTGACGAGATGGCCGTAGGAGTCATAATCATATTGGTGCGAAACGCCAGTCGATGCAGACGTCACGGACATGAGACGCCCCTTGGAATACTGACCGCCGGTGTCATACGAGTAGGCAAGATTTGTTTCGTCAGGTGAAGTGGAAGATATGGGACGTTGGGAAAAGTCGGTGGTAATGGTGGTATGAGTATCAGTGAGAACATTGGACATTGTCATCTGACATCTGTCGTCGTCGTACGCAAGCACGATATGAGTGAGGTCCTTCCTCCCGGTACCACGGGGTTGCGAGAGGTAGCGTTCCGTCAGTCGCGAAAGTCCATCCCAACCGAGAACCAAGCGGACATCGTTGGGATCCTTGACACAAGAGGGGCGGCCAAGCCCATCGAACGAAGTCTGTACTTGCTGGCCAAGTTCGTCTTGGGCAACAACGACAAATGGCTGAACAAGCTTGTCGACCGCAGGCTTATCGGCATTGGGGAGATATTGCATCTTCTTCAACGATGTCTTGATGATAGTCCCGGAGGTGGTCGTCTCGACGCACTCTATAAGGCCAGAACGGCAGCCGTATTGAGATGTGATAATGGTGGGCGGTAGTCCGACACTGGGAGGCGGGACATCCTCTTGTATAACGCGGGAACGCGAATCGTAGGTGTACCTCGTGAATGCCGGAGACGAACCAGTGAAAAACTCCCGCGATTGTGCCAGCACTCGTCCAGCACCATCAATCTCTGTCTCTACACATATGAGGCCGGAGGATCCATCTGGTTTGGGGTGCTCCGTGCGCCAGACATGAGCGACTCCGTCGACGTACTCCGCATTCACAAACCACTCCTCCCGATCCCACGATGTCCTAGTGCTCGTAACGTGCTTAAAATTGTTGTTTTCGAACACATACGACTCCTTCTTGATAAGTTTTTGTCCACCGGTGGGATCCCCTTGATATGTTTCGCTGTTCCGACCAAGGATGTCATAGGTGTACGAGGTGACCTTTCCATTGGCGTCGCTGTACGACAAGGGTTTTCCGTTTTCGAGACTGAAGGTCGTCGATTCTGTGAGGGAAGGTGAAGTCGAGGAGATGGATGTCGTGGATGACAGGATGTGAGAATAAGTGTTGTCATAAACGAATTCCTGATGAGCAGGACCAGGCCCATGAGAGACAAGCTCGTTTCCAGCAGGATCAAATTGGACTGTCTGTGTAGACCACTCGTTACTCTTGACCCAGTTTTTCGTCTCCGTGGGTGAGTGTGTGCCAGGGAGATACTGGAACTGCGCATCCTTCAGCACGATATTGCCCTGCTTGACGACTTCGCGAGTCTTGTTCCCAAGAACCCATGATCCAGTTGTTGAGTTCTGATATGTCGAATCTATGGAGATCGCAGATGCGCCAGACTCTGGAGATGCAATAACCAGGCTGGTTATATTGCCATACGCGTCGTATTGGTAGCTCGCGTTGGCGCTGTACGCTGGCACGGCCCTATCGTAGTACACTTCATCGAGAGATGACATGCGGACGGCATGCTTGCGACTATTGGCTTCTGTGATGTCGCTCCAACCATATCTCCTTGTCTGGAGAACCTCCCCGAACTTTGAAAGCATCTCCGTTCGGTCTACCTGGCCAATGAACGGGAAGTTTTGTTTATACCAGGTCGACTCGGTCGTTCCGAGAACTTTTGCTGACTTGGTCACCGTCTGGAACCCAAGCCATCCACGTCCCTCGTAGTCAAACCTCGCATTCCGGTAACTGTAGTCGGTCTGCTCTTTGACATCAGGTTTGACGGCGTAGGGGGTGCTAGTGACTTGCTTGACCACCCATGAAGGGAAATAAACGATCTCCGAACGACTGTGGCTCATCTCGGAGATATCGGATGAGGAGAGGTTAGCAGTGGAAGAAACGTTGCGAGCCATGGCGTTCAAGGCGGCGAGGGGCGCAGTCGACACGCCGGAATCTGAGCTATACATAGTCCTATCGCTGAGCGGGGCGTAAACGACGTCGACACGTGCCTCCATGCCGTTGGTGTACGAGGAGATGAAATCGACGGGTTGCAAGGACGCACAGGGCATTGGGCGAACATCGAATTTCCCTGGCGTTTGGGTGTTCAACATCGCGTCAGATCGACCAAGGCCGCGGAAATCTCCCCATGTCACGGACGCGTACGACGGTCCCTGGCGAACACCGCCCAACGCCTCAAATGCACCATCCCGATAGGTCAGAACATTGATTCTGGTGTGTGGGTTCCCAGTACGGACCTGGAAGGTATTTATGAGGTTGAGCGAGTTGGTCGATGCAGCGCGCGCAATAGTCAGATTGCCGTCATAGAGAATGCTAGTTTCGATGGGTGCCGGAGAAGGGAGGAGAGTACGCCCTGTGCTGCGAAGTAACTGCAGGCTAAGTGTTCCGGGAACAATTTTCTTGGAGGCAACCAATAAACTGGTCTTGCCGTCTTCGTCCGCCGAGAATGGAAAGATGTTGATAGTATTCGTCCATGTAACACTCTCGCCTGCCCGCAGCAATCCGTCGTGTGATTGAAACTTGAGATTGCCGTTTTGCGACTCCAAGAACGAAATGTGACAGAACTTTCTCCCGTCTTGGGTCTTTGGAGACAGAAGGAAGACATCCTCCTCACTGGAAAGGGCAGAACTTCAACATTGAGATAAAGCGTCGAAGAAAGGATTTACCCGTTGCCATCGAGGTCTCCGACCACGATCTTCACATCGTTGAGAGATACTCCAGTAGGTCCTGCAAGGGCAGGCAACGCCGTGAAAGTTGTGCCGTCCGAAAGAAACTGCACGAACTTGATGTTCGTTCCGCCAGTTTGATAAATGTAAACCATTCCTACACGTCCATTTCCCTGTATATGACGGTCGGTGAATGTCTCTTACCGATATGACGATGAATGCCCACCTGAAAATCGCCACACCTAAAAGAACCTCCAGTAGATTCCGGTGTGAACCTAGTAGATGATTGAACTTGGAACCCAGTGGGTGTCGAGAGCAAAACTGTGATGGTGAATGTAGTCCCAGCGCGTGAGATATGAACCTACGAAGTAACAATGGCAAATTAGAGTTAGGGTCAGTGATCAGAACAGTAAGGACTCACGATGTCAGTTCTACCATCTCCACTAACATCCAAGGGGAACAACGCAACATGATAAGGCAAATCTGAATGAACGGATACAGCCTCCTTCATAATCTTGCCGCTCGCGTCGGATAGATGCGTAGCGATCCTTGTCTTGGGAACGTTGGATATGGTAACGTGTGAAGCGATAACCACATCGCTTCGACCAGTGGCATGTACATCCATAGGCATCATGGTAACGCTAGCGCCGACGAAGTCGATGGTGGATTCCGGCACGGGTTCTTCGAAGACAGATGGGCTGCCGTCGACCCAATTGAAGCGAAGAGGTCGCACGGACGCACCAGAGGCCTCCACAAGGGTGAGCGCGGAGACGCGACTAGCTCCAGTGATGGGAGCGATGTTGTAATCAACGACATGTTTGTGTACGAGCTTGGAGTGAACCAAGGAGGAGATGGAAATGAGACGTTGGTCGATGCGGACTTTGAAACCGCCAATGTACTTGGTGTAAACGTCCGGTCTAACGGCGTAGTCCAGCTTGACCTGGCGCTGATGCATCAGGCTGAGCGTGTGGTTGCCGCCATAAGATACTTGGTCTAGATAAAATGATCCGTTGACTGTGTCCTTGAGGTACGCGTAGGAGACGTAATTGGTGAAGGCATCAGAGTCTTCAGCGATCGCCCAAACACGAGTAGTAGTCTGATCGACAGCTTTGACATTAGAATCCTGATTAATGGTCAGAAAAAAGCAAAGAGAGAAGGGCGAAACTACATGCCTGAGTGGTACCAAATGAACGCTTGCTTCCGTCAGGCTTATACTCGGTCCACGATGAAGGGTTCTCGGAAGGACCATCCGCAATAATCTTGGACCATTGCTCGAGCTCGAAGCGATATTCGTTGCCTCCAACATTGACGAGTCGCTGACCATCCAGCGCGAAACGATCATTACTGTCGTAATTTACTACACCTACAAGAGTTACCGTCAGACTCGAACAGTGAGACAAAACAGACCAACCTCGATAGCCATCTTGAGCTTGAGTTGCGCCTACGCGCTCAATCATGGAAGCGCCTCTGAGGACCCATCCCATCCCAACAGTCGACGCAATATTCGATGCAGAGTGGTATGCAAGGGAAAGTTTTGGTGCCATCTTTGCGGGTGGAACTTGCAACGCGATGTCAAGGGAGAGAGAACCATTGTGATCTACAGTTTGGGAGACGGGAAGTGTTCCTACGATGGAGGCTGCCATTGCGCAAGAATGATTTTGATTTCAAACTGCGCAAGGTTATAGGCCTTCGTATTTGTCTGGGTTGGGCATTTGAGGCTAAAGATAGGCAGGGCTCAGCCGATGTCAATGTAGCAGTACAATGAGCGAACCTCGCAAGCTCCATGGAAGCGTGCTTGAGTTTGCGTCCCTCAATGGCAAGGGATTACCGAAAGACAGGGCGCGCGAAGGCAAGAGCATACAGTGTATCACGATACCAGACCCCATTTGACAAGGACATGATGAATGTGTTATAGCTCATGATACGCCGCGCGCATTCCTTGATCGCTAGTCAATTTTTGAGCATGAACCGTCGGACAGAGGGAACACGAAGAGAACTAACTTTGTATTCAGATTGCCGGTGATTGTTGAATACAGGCTAGCCGGAAAAGATACACCACACCCGCAGGTCCAGTGTGATATATCGACCAAACTCGTAGATTTTAACGTCGTTTACCAAAATGTTGGTGGAAAGAGTGACGGCAACAACATTTGAACATCGGTTCAGTCGGGCCGAAATTATCGATAGGCACCAAATGTATTCTCACCCTCACAAATGGCCATTGGCAAGCTGACAATCAAGCTTCATTCCCCGCGCTACGTGACTTCATCTCAACTAAACCGAAAGGTCACTGATGCGTTCAATAACTTCTTCATTAATAATAGATACCATCCACGAGTTCTATTGACTCGACTACTATACTTCTCGCCGCACTAGATGCCCAATGCATATTTGAAACCAATACCATTCAGAATGCTGCAGCTGGATGATAATCGATAAAGATTAATCTTTCGAATGCTTGGAGCATGGGACTCATCGATGGTGGGGAAAAGAAAGCTTAAGACTTGAAGCTGACAGGAACGTTTTCTTTGAGCACCATTTCATCCAATTCCAAGATAACGGAACGCGTCAGTAATCTTTCTACGCGCGCAGGAAAGTACATACCATCCATTTTGTCTTACAAATTATATTGGCATGATTCCTATATATGTAACACCTAGTCCTTTCGCACTAATGGTCAATTCCTTTTTCTTGACCGCAGGATGCAACTATTACTTCGAAGTCCCTGGGACAATATGAAGGCTTGGAAACCTCGAGATTAGAAGACACTTTGACCATGAGAGAATCTTAGGTACATGCTAACTTATCCGAGAAGTTTTGAAGTTCCCTAGACTTCGAAGGATCTCAGAGGCCTCATTTTGGGTTATCCCCCGAGGGGTTCCCATGTTTAGGTTTCTCCTCTCGTGAACCGACATGGAATCTATCGAATCGAGTTGAAAAAGAATTTCCCAGGCTAGGGCTTCTCACATCGCACAAGCTGCAATACCAAGGGTGGTGTCAAATAAATTTCGAGGAATGCGATAGTTCAGACTCCTGATGAAACGCGCACGTCAGGAAATCATGATATTCATTACAGAAAGCTTCCGAATTAGATCATTGGAGATGGTTTACGTGTTACGCCACATTTCACGTAAGAGGCACAACTATGTCCTGAGTAATCGCCAGAGCCCCAGCATCCACAGACAGCGCTATAGTATTTCGAATAAGTGCTAGACTCAAAAATAATAATAACAAAGAGGTCATACCAAAGGTATAATTGCCATCGGCTTTCTTAGGGCACTGGAAGACCGACAGTCCATGAATGGCTTCGGAGTACGTCTAGATATGTAGGTAATTGATGTTAGCCTCTATCTGGCGAAAACACACAACACCTCACGTTTGTCGAAGGGTTGTCGCACAGCGTATGACCGGGGGCCTTCTTGAGCGTCCACGACGCCGAACTCGAGGAGAATTCACCCGTCTGAACGAATCCAAATCGAGTAAACTCGTCCTGATACTTGGGAGAGAACGATATGGGGTTGTTGCCGTTGTCGATGAGGTCGATGGTTTCCGTGAAATCAATCTTGTCTGCAAAACTTCATTCAGTATTCGCCCGGTACAACGACCAAAGGATCTTCGTACAGCTATAATACGAGCTTGATGCCTCGTGATGCTCGTCCAAAGCGCGCGGCAAATGCTTCTCAAAGCCGCCGCTCCCGGTTTTGTTAATGAGATAGTGCTTTACATCGACACTGTTCACGAAAGTCTCGGTGGTGCCGCTGTGCAAGAAGATGAAGCGCGCGTCGTCGATGTCATTGACAAGATACGCATAGACAGAAACAGTCCAGGTGACAACCCCAGGCCAGCGAGACCAGGTGGATGGCATCGGAAGGGAGGTATTTTGAAAGGCATTGAACGTTTTTCTGTTCCGCGCCAGTTAGCTAGCGATGGGGGGGACGCTATCGCAGCCTTACTTGCCCACATGGGTGGCATCTCTGGGGGCCGACAAGTTGTTCACGACTAGACTCTCAAATTTCCTGCGACAGCAAAGTCAGAACAGAGGGGATGAGAGCAGGCAGCAATTACTCACTTGTCGTTGGAAGTGTCCATGTCAAAATCGAAGTGCGCAAGAAGTAAGCAGACGCTGAATGCTGACCGGTGGATTCAATGGATCATATAAAGTACGCTGAATCCAATGCTATCATATGTCAAGTACATCGGGTGAGCATACTTAAGGTTGGGTAAGGTGACCGACCAGATGAATGAGGGTGATTCCGCATAGTAGTCGCTGACTCTGAAATTCGAGATGAAGACATCGTGCCAACATGGAAACTACCAGAGGAAGTTTAGAATACGTACACAGAAGGACTAGCGATAGTGCCGTCAATAGCTGCAGGAAGGGCGAGATCGTTGCCTGGAAGCAGCGTTACACTTTTGGTAGAGGGACTATGATCGATTGGGGCGATCCAGTTCAAGGTTTACAAGCAGCGCGCCAATAGAATCAGTCGGGTATACATGTCTAATTAAATGAGAGGCTAAGGGATAGTCAATGGAAAGCAAGAGGACGAATCTCGGGAAATCACACACCTCTGCCTCTGCATGACGGAAATTTTCGAGGGTAAGTACACTGAGCGTATACTTCTTCCGAACCGCGTTGAGGTCGACTTACAATCGCCCTATTGCTGCCATTCGTTGTCCTTCCTGTACTGCGCGTTTTGTGCCGCGAAGCAATTGACGATATTATTGCGGTGGCAGGCAAAGTTATAACCCTAACCTGCATGTACATAATGCTCCTCATACGCTACGCTCAGGGTTCGGTAAATTCTCTGCAGGATATCTCGCTCGCCTGGTGTCTATATCTGCGGCGGTACGTAGGGTGTTAGTAGCTGTGTGGTAGGCCCTAGATTGATCTGCTATCAATCTGCTAACGAACAACTAGTCACCCGCCAAATGTGTCTCCAATATGGTGCAGAGAGTCACGACGCAAGAGTCTATTCGAATTCCACAAATACTTAGTGGGCTTCTAAGTTCTGGATCGCTTTTTGTGTAGATGGCTCCGCGGCCGATACAGCTCATAGTGAGGTTGTTCTTACTTATCCTGACCTTCTATCGATGCTGATAATCATGGTCGTATGACTGGTCGTGGCCTACTAACGTCAACACAAACTTCGACTAAGACTTGAGACTCCGACCATAATTGACCGCTAGCGTGGCGCAGAACGATGGATGGCTCGCCCAATAAATCGTGTGGTCTTATCAAACTTTGATCACGAGCGTCACTATTAGCGGCACTATTTTTCAACAACAGGAACTTGGAACACTGCGTTCCATCTGCTCTAGAACTGTGGCGCAAATTTAAACCAAAGTTCAATTAATGGCTTCTGGGGTCGTTTGAACGGAACGTTCCATCGGCACAGTCACTCCGGATCTAGAGTTCGCTTTACCCAATTCAAAGTGCCGCGTAATTTCCCACTCCCGTATAAAGGGCCCTCTTGAGCTCTCAGATTTAGCTCATTCGATACAATGTCGAACGCTCTTCCAGGTCAAGTTCTCGGCTTCAAATACGTGGAATTCTCCAACAAGATGGCTACAGACCAAGGTTCTGATTCAGTTCACAATCTCGCAACCTGGAGACCAGACAGTAAGGCGCCACGTGTATATCTTTTCTGCGTATGTCTGAACATCTTTATAGTCCCGCAAGGCTGGTACTATCTGGGTCAGAGCCCCACACTCAACTATCATACACCACCCTCAGGCCTCCTTGTGTGCCCGCTTGCCCCCGACGTCCTTCGTGACGTCGCGAGCTGGGAACTTGTGTGGGACGACACTGGCTCTAATGATCACAACGACTACGCTCTCTGGCGTGGGGTACCCCCGAACAACGACTACGTCGTCATTGGTGGCATCTTCAGCAATACCAAAAGTCATGCGCCACCCAAGGATGACGAGACGAGGGGTATCAAGGCCATTCGCAAGGATCTCCTTGTCATGGGCGAAGTAAAATGGGTTTGGAGCGACAGTGGATCTGGTTCAGACCGGGATGGCTCTGTATGGACCTGTGGGTGGGTCGACAATCCTCGCGCAGACCATGTCTACCCGCAGGTAATCATTCCTATGCCGAATTACCATAGCCCGCCCGCAGACAAAGTTTGGGCTTTGGATAAAAGCAAGGTTATTGACCTATCTTAGATACTCATGTAAGTTCCCACGCCTGCTATGACTTCGCAGCTCACTGACCTTTCGATTCGATAGCCACTGTTCCCCATGCATAATCCTCTTCCAATTCTGAATTATCGTTGTACTAGTATCTCTGAATCATGTGGCTTGAATAAGGAATTTGACTCTGCTTTCTCGTTCATATACTTGTTAGAGATACCCAGCGGCGTCAAAATTCGCCCCGCTGAACTTTGAATTGCTCTGAATTGCTTATCTTTGCCAACGGTGTCACTCGCTAAATTCCAGCACTCAATGCACTATATCTCAACGTGCAGATCATCGAAGCGACCTCAACGGCACGTCCGGGATTAAGGAATGGGTGTCCAGATGTCCGATCGTCGTGAACAAGGCGAGCTCTAACCGGTGAACGAGTGCTCCTAAACGAACGAGTACTTTCCAAAACGTTTGTCCCATGAACTGGAGACGTAGGAGCATGCAGTCCCGGAGCGAATCAAATGATCTGTGTCCATGTCGAGGATGTCCTGATATGAATGCCACATGAAGCCATTACTGCGATCTTGAAGGGCATGCTCTATGGGAGGGCTGACGAAGGAAGGAAGAATATGGTCTGCCAGACCTTGTCCTCTCCGAACAGCCGTTTTTTACGATGCACGATTTTACGGCCGCGTTTGGAGATGTGCGTATCTCCTTTTCCGAGGTGTAGGCTGACCATGTCTGCAGGAGATGTACAAGAGAGGAGAGGTCAAAGAACCTGGATCGAAGCCGTTTCCGCCAGCCATTACGGACCAGATGGGGGACTGTAAGCCATGTTTGCTATGATATTGAGTGTGTCCAGTACTGCTCCCTTGGAGGAAACCAACTCGGCAAAGCCGAACGTCTGTGCAAGTTAGGCTGGGAGCCTGTCGCGCCTCGGAAAGTGTCTGTCTTTGAGAGCATGGGACCAGAGGAGCTGGACGTCGCGTTCCAGGCGGCGCCGGTGCTAGAAACATCGCCAGGAGAGAGAAAGACGTAGATGCTGGAACAAGATGTTAGCATGTATGTAGGGCTATGTAGGAACGCGCACCTAGATAGCTAACGACTGTAGCATTTCCGATATTCTCGACGCTGGCTGGACGATTACTGTGCCAGGCTATACTTTAGTTATTGAGTAAATGCCCTTCATTGTATGAGCAACAAATAGGATGATGGTGGTGCTAGGAAGCCAAGCTGCGTCTTGCCGTCTTACCACCATCATCTCAATGGCGGACACTTCTCCTCCTCGTCGCCGGTCTGCCAGCGTCGCATCCAATCGTTCACGGTCGTCTCGTCTCGCTAGTCATCGCCTATCTGCGCGGTCTCGTCGCTCTCGTTCGCCATCTCCAAACGACGCCAGCCCTTCCCGTGGACGTCAAATTCAGAAAGAATGGATAAAAGAGGGTCTTGCTCAACGGAAATCCACTGCTGAGGCTTCGCCAAAGCGAGATCCGTTCCCTCCAAAATTCTTTGGAATGCAGCAGCAAGAGCGCCCGATTCACGTCGGTTAGTTTGCTTCGTCTTCGAGGACACGATGGCACTCAATGTGGACCAGGCAACTTTGACTTTGAACAAAAGTACCCAGAGGACGCTCGATATCAAGAGCTAGGTCCTAATGCTCGTGTCTGGAGGGTCTACCAGGATGAAGCCGAGGTGTTCGATGCAGACATGGTTGGCGAGGCGAGGGACAGCCTGGATGTACTCCTCGTATTCGTGCGTATTATGGTCAGTCAATGAACGTATCACTGACGACTACCAGGCTGGTCTGTTTTCTGCGGTCCTCACTACATTCGTCGCTCAGACATCCCAGTCATTGACCCCCGACTTTGCATCCATTTCCACCTCGGCTCTCATCGAAATCGCACTTGTTTTGCGCGCTCAGACAGACGGCTCATCGCTCGATTCCATTCCTACCACTGTCCCAACATCATCCCCTTCTGGTCTGGACGTATGGGTCAACGGCCTTTGGTTCGTCAGCCTCACACTCAGTCTCGGCGCAGCTCTCCTCGCAGTCCTCGTCAAGCAGTGGCTCCGACAGTACATGTCGAGGATCTCCGGGACAGTACGAGATCGCAGCCACATCCGACAATACCGCTTCGAAGGAATCCAGAGATGGCACGTCCTCACATTCGTCGCTGTTATGCCCATTATCCTCCACGTCGCGGTCGGCTTATTCCTCGCTGGGCTAGTCCTCTTCCTTGTCCCCTTGCGCCCAGTCATTGCCGGTCTGGTTGGAGCTATCACCATGATTATCTATGCCACATATATTATCACCAATGTTCTACCTCTTTTCCGCGCACAATGCCCCTACCGCACTCCCTTCTCCGATGTTCTTCATGTCCTCCGACATGGAATCCGTTCCCTCTTCAAACCACCGGGATTCCTCATTCCTGATACCCTTCGAGATGCTGAACGCCTTGCTGTCACTTCTGACGACATCAACGAAGATGCTAGCCTCGGCGCACTAGAATGGCTGCTGAGCGTCACAGCCAACCCTCCGACGCAAAATGTTGTACTGCAATCCCTCGGCGCCTTTTCACCAGAAATGACAGAAAGGCTGCAATGCAGTGCCACAGATTTTTGGATACCGGATGAGCTGCTTGGAGAATGTCTGACAGCGGATGACAAAATGTCGTTTACCGTAATTCCTGGTTTCGAAGCGAGGATGGAACGCCTTCTTCGATCGTGCCTGCACATACCATCCTATGGTGTACCCGGCGTGTATCGTCTCATCTCAGGCGTCACCGATCCCGCCCTCCAGGCGGTGATGATCCTCAATAATCTGCCCGTCGCCAGGATTGGACATCAACTCTGGACGTCGAGTTTACCCTTTTTGGAACATACGATCCTCATGCATCCCGAGGGCGTTTCCGTTCTGCCTTGTCTTGTATGGAATGCCCTCGTTCGAGCCGTGATCTACGATATACTCTCCTCGAAGGACAGGACCTTCAATGCAGAGCTTCGCCTCAAACTCTGCGAGATCGTGTACCAGACTTTCAACACCCCATTGCCTCCCACAATAGAATCTGAGAACCTTCTCCCCATTGGATATGCCCTCGATGATCTCCTTCCTCATATCTTATGGCCACATATGGATGTCAGCTATCCTACTGCACATCGCCTGGAGGCCATGTTGACGGTATCCGACTATCTCTCCAGCATTGATAATCCCTTGGACACCAGCCTGCGGATGGTTTCGGCGACGTGGGAGGCTTTGGGGAATTTGGATATATATGACGTGAAGCACCGTCGTCTTCTGCGAAGGAAAACAAAAGAGCTCCTCCTCGGCTCATCTTTCCTCGATCCCCAAAGATGGAAGGGTGTCCCTCGTCGCGAACGACAACACCTACCGCGCTGTTGGCTTGCCATCTTGCGTGTTTACCACAAAGTTGGTGTTTTTGATACAGAGCTCCCCTACCAATCGATTATCTCCAGGACAACACTCCGCTCCGTCGTCGAGCTAGCACGTTCGATATCCCCAGACATGTCCACTGAAATAGTCGATAAACTTTGGATCTTCGCATTGGAATGTGATCATCCACAGGGGTTTCAGGCGGTTCTCGAAGATAACATTCTCGGTAGCCTTCCCCTCCCGGATGCCTGGACTACCACAACAAAGCGGGTGGCCACTTTTATTTCTGGCCTTGTGCGTGTTGACCTCCGGACCCCTTACGTTGAGTATGTGATGGAGCCAGAGCACTTGTTCCATGCATGCTTAATGCTGGCTGCTGCCCCATACTCTGACCAACCTCGGGACCTCATTCAACTCAGTCCGCAGAATTCGTCGTGGCCGTATGTCCGGCAGCGTCTTCGCGCTTATCTGGATGAGCATTCGTTTGAAGAGTATGCAGCCCAAGAAACGTTTCCTCAGCCTATACAGCTGTCTACGCTTCCCGTACCCAGGCACGATCGTCACCAATTTCTGCGCGATTTGGAGCGCGTTTACAGTGGGATAGAAGATCACTTTAGAGCAGTCCGTTCCATAGTGGTTCCATGGTGGCACTCATTGACCTGCCTTATAGGAACATCCAGGGGTGTCCGCTACCCACACAATGACAACGTCCCAACGCGCCAGAATGATGTTTTCCCGACGTAGCTTTTCACGAGACGAGCAACATGGATCCCCTGGGGAGGATGTCTGAGGGTGATTATGGATATTCTCTTGCACTTGTGAGCTGATGCTTACGTTTAGTGAACTGCCTTGGTATCAGCTGGAAGTTGATCTATTTGGGAAGCGAACGCCACATCGTTGCCAGCTGCACGTTCCTTGACAGTATCCATCGCTCTTCGCTCATACTTCATTTGCTACGAGACTTGCTACCTTCCTTATATTCACACTCTCACCGTAGTCAATGAATGACATTTTCATACTTTCGTCTCGAGAGTGTCATGGAACCAAGATGATCCTCTCTTTTAAAGGTCGTCACCATCTGCATGTCTAATCTGCGACTTTTGCGATATGTTGTACAATTGGATGAGACGCTCGCCGCTATGGATTTGGAAAGGGTAAACGTGGGTGTGGCGGATCATCAACTTCAGAAGGAGATGGCTTAAGAATATTTTCCGAGATGCATGGAGCGGTACGGGGAGTTTAGGCTGACCATGTACATGCTTTTTTCGTTTGAATGCCGAACAAAGATGATGCAAAGAATCTAAGCGAACATACTGGAGTTCTATCTAGTCTATAACGTTTAGCGAGATACATCCGATGACGGATACTTGTTCCGTAGTATGGGACTTAATTAATATTGTTTCGACTACAGTACAACAAAAGCTACGATGTGGAAGCATATCATAAAGGGATAAAAACGAGCAACATAAAACACGGAAGGCAAATGGCAGATATGGAATTTACCATGACGACGCCTGTACGCCACACTTGCGCAACATCTGCATCGTGTCTCGAACACGCTGTGGGATGTCCCCTCCTTGCCTCACCCCAAGCACAACAGTGGATAATCGAGCCACGTTGTCCGCCGGTCTCGCTCGAGACTCCAATAACTCGACGAGTTCCTTGACCGGAAGCGAATTCGTGTTACTCCAGACTAATCCCAGGGTTGTGAGATTGGGAACGAGTTTCTGCAACGTGATAGCTGAGATCAACGGTGCAGTGAGGAGTGGTAGTAGTCTCCTGGCACCCTCTAGGATGAACAAGCTTTGCAAGGTGGGCACCTGCTCCAATATGGAGAGGATGTATGGCCAGACTCCCCTCGGCTCCCTATCGTATACGTTCATGACCTCGAAGCTGAAGGTGATTTTGAGCGCTCGTAGAGCACACGCCGAGTTCTTCAACAGTTTGTTAATGGCGACCAGGACGTTGCCTTTATGGCCACTAGCACGGGCCTCGCTAATCCCGCTCTCGAGAGTGAACTCCTCCAAGCCGGGAAGACAGAGAATTGAAAGCAGTATGACGAGTGGTTGAGTGAGTGAAGAGGGACGAATGATAAGGCGGGTCACGTAGCACTGTATGAGTGAGGAGACAGAAAATGACTTAATATTCCCCACGAGCACAAGCGTCTTTCGGTTGCCCTCGACGAACCCGCAACCAGGGAGGTCTGGTGCCATGTCCCGGCCCCAGATATTGACGGTGAGGATGTCTATTCCGGTCAACAAGAAGCGGCTATGCGTCCATCGCGGTAAGCTGCCTTCGGGGAAGTCAAGGGTTCTAAGTTTGAGAGCGGAAGTGAAATCGGGGCAAGTCGCTTCATCATATACCGTAAACATCCTGACATGCTCAAGATGCCGCAACTGCAAACGCGATGGTTGACCCAGATATTTGCACAATTCCATCATGTCATGTTTATCCAGCGACATCTCTACTCTCGCCCATGATTCGCATGTATCCCAAACTCTCGCGGTGAGAGCTTGATGTGCTTGTTCCAGCTCCCAAGAGTTGAGAGCACCCATCACGACGCCGTATTCGTTAAACCAGTCATCTCTATTTGTTTCCCACCTGAGGGAGATGGGCAAAGAACGTGAGCGCTCGATGTACAAGGGGAATATCGCCGCACCGTTAGGGAACGTTCCAACGGAGCCTACGAAGATGTTGGTCCATAGTGTAGGAGTAGACAATGCAATGCTCCTCCATTTGAAGCAAGTCAATGAAATGGACAACGGCGTCAGATAGTCATCGTGCTCAAAGGACTGGGATGCATGCGAAAAGACGAGTAGCAAAAGCTCGGACGGGAGGCGTCGAATGGGAGAAGGAAGGGAATATGTCTTTTGCCGGGCAAGGTACAATTCGAGGCACTGGCGATGTTCGTCTAGTTCTCCCAAGGTTTTCTGGAGCTCGTTGTACGCATCGTCGATAGCGTCAATGGAAGCTTTGACCCTCACTATCAGCTCAGAGGCCTTCGAGAGTTCCGGTACGCTGAACGCGCGTTCAAAGTCGTTTGGAGGATAAAGAGGGCGGTACTCTGGGATGGAGAACGCATGGTGGCATTTGGTGCAGTATTCAACGTGCAATGGTGGCACTACATGCATTATGGCTGGATATACAGTCAGAATATTAGTATATAGAACAAATTGTGCTTACAATTTGTGAGTAGTTGTTTGTGATGGGTGGTGGGAAGCCAAGCGCGGCTTGCATCCTACCATCATCATATCAATCAATTAGTCCAAATCCCTGTCCTCTTCTCAGCATGTCTTCCAGTATTCTCAAGCCTATATCTACTTGCCCTGTCTGAGAGGTAGCACCAGCCACCTTCGCCGTCTTCAACGACCAACGACTTGCAATAGTCGTCTCTTGACCCCAAACAGCTCGTGCATCTCAAGCTAGTTAGCTGGATATGTTGATTCGTTGCTGACAGCTCACAGGACGGCCTATCTTCCGCCGTCACCATATTCGTCGCTTCAGACTCTATTCATTGATACTCGTGGTCTCATCGAAGCGCCCTCAAACCAGCGGCTCATCCAAGGGGCATTCGCCCTGGCAAACCCTGAATCTGACCGGTGGTGGGGGGTTAGCCTTTCGTAAGCAACCCATTTGGGGAAGCTCACGCGTTCGGCACTGCGCCTCCTCGCAACTTTGCTCTGTATACCCCCCACTGATTGCGTCGATGAAAGAGCAAGGAAGCCTTGTGTTACCTTTCCTGAAGTTCTTTCAATTCATGTGTGCTATGCTACTCTAAAAAGTCAATTTATTCTTGGGATGAGCCGGCATGCACGAGGGTAACACTGGGTGAGTGTGGCGCGCGAAGGTCTTCACAAACCTCGACTCCGAGCACAGTATGAACTGTAAGCTTGTCGACGCGACCTCAGACTATGCCAGAATTTGGTAAAAAGAGACCGAATTTAAACACACAAGAACTGTTGCATGAATCTGTTTGCAGTATTTTACAGTGTATTACACAACTCAAGTTTCAGCGCGCTCGGGATTCGGGAGTCGGGATGCGCACACTCGGCATCGCCGGCATTGCTGTGGGGGTGTGTTTGTTGAAGGGTCCTGGCGGACACACAGTGGACTTAACGGACTTACCGGCCGCCAGCCCCTTGGGCTCATCGCATCTCTGGCTTCTATCAATACTCTCACGATTCTGATGTCTTCCCTTCCGGCCTAAACTCGTCTTTCGTTAGTGTTACTCAACAGAGCTTTCCTAGCGGTCCTGCTCAAGTCTTCGAAAGTACTTCCTGATGATATCCAGGTAACTGGTTGGGACCGTAGCTATGTTAGGTCGATATCACGCCGGTCTTTGCACAGGAAAAAGGCCGTTGATATAAAGATCGCTCTGTCGTATCAGGTCCCCCTCCCGACGCACGACTGCATTCCCACTGGAGACCGCTGTTCAGTATCATGGCAGCAACCTTTCGGAAACCCGAGAGGTCCAAGGATAAAACCGAGTTGTCGATAACCTACGTCGACTATCACGGGTAAGCATCATAGATCTCCTACTCATGTATATCATCCTCTTCTCGTGTCTCCTGCTCATTCGTGGAGTGGTGCATGCATAGTATGTCCTGAATCATCGAACTCACATTTCGACTACTGACTCCATTCTACCCCTCACAGCCCCATCACCACGCCATTATCCGTCAATATTGGCGCTAGGGCGCCACCAGCTCCCAATATAAAACCGAAAACCGAAAAACTAGAACTCAATCGTGTCGACAACCCGTATACTATCGTCCCACTCGCAGAGAATGCGCAAGGCGGTAGATCCCATTCTTTCAAAATCAAAGGTGGCTTTGAAGATAGCAAGAGCAAGAAGATCGTGCCGGCAATTTTGAAACGAGTATTTGACACAAAGTGGAAGGATGATATGAACAGCGATACGGTGAAAGAAATCAAATTCCTGACCAGGGTAATTCGCTATTTCCCTTGCAAGGAATTGTGGCGCTAACAGTCTCTTTAAAAGCCTTCGATTGATCTCCATCTTTTTTCTACATGGAGTAACCACACACAGATCACGGCAGACGACCCATCGTACCAAATCGATATCGTCGTTAGAGATGTTACAGCGGAGGACCCCCCATTCAAGTCTTTCCTCGATTGGTACGTGGAAAACGAGGACATAAAGGCAATCGACGGCTTGCGGAACACAATGCGCAATATCAAAGAAAGGTTAATGTGGTACGCCATGAATGAAAACTTAATGTACGCTGTCAACCTCTACATATGTTGATCCCCGTGTCTTGACTGCCCCTCAAAGTTATCATGATTTCGCGATGCTAAATATATTCATTCGCAAACAGGCCATGGAACCTTCAGGAGGACCCACTAGAGGATCCGTTGACAGCAGTATTACGGTAATGCCCGTCGACTGGGGACTCCCAGACGATGATACATATTATGCTGGAGTCGTGGACATTTCTGCGTTGAACAAGGAAGAGAAGCGTGAGAAATTTCAGGCATACAAAAAGGAGCTAGATGATGACTTGGAAGACTCATTCAATACACATATGCTGGCCACCGAATTAATGAAGACCCACAATCAAAGCTTGAGGAGGTGCGTGAATCACAAGCTCGGATCCCATGTGTTATCTATAACATTTTTCTTTTAGTCATGATATAAAGAAGGTGGCGTTCAATGAGCAGCATTACGAGCTCCTTCATTTCAAAACACTCCCTGATTATACGAACATGTACGCTATTTATGTGGAGCTGGAGGGAAAGATGAGCGAGGTTCCCGGTTTCATGTACGTCGTTGATTTAAAACAGAACGACGGAATGGACAGGATAAGGCGTGCGAAAATCGTGAGTTGCACCTTTGATAATTCGAACTGAAGTACATGAGTTCATTAAAACTTTATTAGAGCAGGCATTTTGTGAGTAGTGAAGAGGTTGACGATGAACTATTAATCTTTTGTCGCATTCCTCCGGAATCATAAGTAAGATACGTCGGGAGGCTGTCGAGTGTGAATATGAATATAGTATTCATATGGTGTTCAGATAATATCATTTCAAAGCACTGGTCTGCCTGCCCCTTGGCAAATGCGATTATTCAAGTCTAAATAATATACATAACATAAACATAGTTAGTTCTAAGATGTGAACACCATTATAAGACCCTCAAAGCATACGAAGCACCTACGCCCAGCAGCAACGGGACTGAAACCCATCGCAGCAACGCCCTATTCCGCGTTTTGGTGTCTTCCGGAGCCCACCATCGAATCTCTGACCACAGGAGAGGGCCAAACACAATGCATGCAGTCCAGAACTGAGTATCGTCCATCAGGTTTCAGCACGTCGAAGAAATAGAGAAGACAACGTACCACTCGAAGAGCCTTGAAAAGGAGGAAAGGATACTCGTCTATGCGTGGCGTAACCATACGCGGCTTCTCACCCTTTTTCGTGTGGACAGGTCGTGCATGGGTGAACATGACCCAGATGGAGTAGAGAGCGACGGAGAAGAAGTGGTTAAAGAGGCGGACAGGCGAAGGGTATAAACTGCGTGGGCGATTATTAAACGGAGCTACATGTAAGATAGCCAGACTTACACAGATAACAGGGAGACGGGGCCAGCGACGCATTCGCCACCTCGCTCAAAGTATTTGAAGCATCCGGTGCGTAGGACTTCCAACTCATCACCTGCAACGTGTTAATAAGAGGAATAACGAAAGAGAAGAATGGTGACTTGCCTTCCGCGCCAAAGAGATCGTACAGCGCCACACTTAGGACGTTCACAGTAGCAGCAATCGACTTGCGCTGCCAATGCCAGGTGTGTAGCATGCGTCGCACGGCCGACCAGTCGCTCCAGTCGTTCACTTCGGAGAGCAAGTCTCTAAGGATGACGATGTCGGAGAACGCTACAGTCATGCCGCCTCCAGTGAGCGGATGGCGCATGTTCCAAGCGTCGCCAAGGAGGAAGACACCTTCCTTGGTCTGGGAACCCTGTTGAACGGGGGGGAGGAAGGAATTTGGCATGCGACGGAGACGGTCTTTCTTCAGTGCGTTTAACACAGAAGGCTGGATTGATGAGGGGAGAAGAGGGAGAAGCTGAGTGGTTATATGGGCCTGAAAGACGCGTGAGAAAAGATTGAGAGGACGTATTAGAACATACTTTGAGATCAGGAGGAAGAGGTTGCTTGATGTCGAGGAGAAGACGCGTATCACGCGTGCCAATCTGGTAGAGGAGAACAGGGCCGTGGCCTTGAACGAGGACTACGGTGCCGTGCTTGGGAATGGGGAGCTGCGCGTCCTCGAGGACCAATCCAATAAAATGACTCTTCGTGACCGGCTTGCAGAAACGTTCGCCCATTACAGACGCGCGGAAATTGGAAAAGCAGCCATCGGCCACGATCACGAGGTCGCCAAAGAACGATTCCTTGTCCGCCTCGTTGCCGCCCTTGGTCGTCGCGCAAACACCAGTGACTCGGTTGTCAAAGTTGGATTGAATGAGCGAAGTGACCGTCGCCTCGATAACATCGACACCGGGCGCCTTCTTCGCTGCGTCGCGCAGGTTGTTGATGAACTTGCCGTGATGAAAGCTGCGACCTTCAGCGCCAGAAGGGTATGGAATGTGCACCGTTTTGTCTTGATTGACCACGCAGTATCCCTGGACGGCAACGGCGTCTATTCCCTCCAGAGTGGACTCCAAGCCGAGGTTCTTCAGCGCGTTAACGCCTCCAGGCTGCAAAAGTTCGCCAACGATCCTATCTGGTTCCTCCAGAGAGCGTTCAAGTACGGCGATTCGGAGAGGTTTGTCGCGTTTTATCGTCGAAAGTGCATGTGCGAGAGTGCAGCCAGCGACGCCACCGCCGACGATGATAACGTTGTAGTGCTTGTCCCACATTGCTGAAGCCTGAATGTTGCTGGACGTTGGACAGAATCAAGCCGCCATTAAGTATCGAATGGATTCAAGTGGTCCGACAAAATTATTGATAGGGGCTTTTCGGCTCGACCCGCGAATTGGGACTCGACTGAACGAGTTCGCGATTCCAGGCAATTAAATACGAGGCGCGACCGTAATGGGCGACTTCCCGACAGCCCATATCAGGCTCAAGAGGTATTGAAGTCACCCAACTTCGAGTTGGACGACGTAGATTCAAACAATAAACTAACGTTGAGTTCAAATTGTGTAATATACAGGTACCCACTATCGGCTAGAACATGCACTAGTCCTAGTACGCTACCGGCCAGCCTGAAGAGAAATCGAGCAGGTTGATCCCGAGCTATATAGATTATTAACACGTAAAACCATATCCTGGAATGATACACGTACGAAAGAGCCAGCAGCGGTGTAGTAATCTGTAGAAAAAATATGTCAGGTACGTCAGTAAAAACAGCAAGATGTTCACTCACGATAGACGAGTAGGGTACCGTCACCGTCTACCAAGATATCCTGTCCGCCAGGTCCGACAATCTATCTCGACATGAGTTTTTATAACAGTCATAGTTCAACCCAAACATACGGCGTCATGGCTCTGAAGGACAAGAGTCCCTCCTCCTTGGAGGAGAGGAACACCGTTAGCATCGACGTAGCTCCCGGTAACACTGAATCAAACCAGTCAATCAGACATCATTGACAGAACAGCAAAGTCTAACCTCGAAGACCGCCCAACGCGAATGTTATATGTGCTCGACGTTCCGGAGCAGCACTTGTCCCAAGATGTGAACAGGTAGTAGAAGTTTCCGTGCTTGTAGATTGTGCTGGCCTCAACCGCTCTGTCGTTCACGGAGCGGGTGGCAATAGCGGAGACACCTCCAGAAGCCAGCCCCGTAGAAGGGTTCAATCTAGGAGGAGCCGTTATAGAACGGAAGGACGTAGAAGTAGACACAACACGAACGTTGTCAGTTGGATTCCGCCCCAGAAGCTTCCTAGGGTTAGATACCATTTTCCGCTTTCAATGTACAAACTATAACGATATCAATATCAGCCCGATTTATGGTAAATGTGAAATTCCAACGAACTTGGGATCAATGGACTATCCATTGGAGATTCAGTGACGTGTCTGAGAGGGTAATAGGACGACGAACATTATAAGCATCACCAGTCTTCGTGGAATGGACCAAGCCACGGTTCTGCCAATCGCCTTGAGGGTAGCCACAGTCAGAAAAACTTATGTAGTCTATTGGACAGAAAATATACCAGGGTTACCGGTCCGGGAAGTCGCAAGGAAAATCGCCGACTGATACACATGAACTCAGTCAGAGGAGAGCGTACAGGCCTCATTGACACCTACGTTTTGGGAGCCGAAGCTAGAGGCGGAGTAGTAAACCTGTATGAGAGATCAGAGATCCATCCCGTCCATCATGACCAAGAATGTAACGTACCCAGAACTGCGATCCATCCCAGTAGCACTCCGGAGCCCACAAGTTGCTTTGATAGAGGTCAAAGTGATGCAATGTTATACGCAAAACTACCCACCCATTCTTTTCCAGCGTATACTGGTCCGTCCAGGTCGCAGAGCCCCCGGGGAACATCTCACCCTTGTAAGAGAACGCCGTACGATCCTTGGACGTGCGTATGGCTATACCAGGAGCCGTCGCTACAAGTCACATAGCCCACGTCAGCCACGCGCGATGAATCCGAGTGAAAGAACGTCGACGCACAAAACAAAAAGTACGTCCCCGAGCCATCTTTGCACAACGACGGGTCGTGCACGGACGTGTTGCCTGTGACGACACCGGGGTTTGGGTATGCGAAGACAGACGTTGCCAAAGAAGCAGCTAGGAGGAGGAGATTTTGGACTTGAAGGAACATCTTGCGTAGGCGGGAAGTTCGGTGGCTACAGTTAGGATATCAAGTTCGTTTTATACGTCCTCCGGTCGGACTTTCTTCCTTCGACGGAAGAATAGTCATGTGAGGTAACAACCGCGCAATGGCCATGGGAGCTATTGGGTGATTTTGCACCTGGTACCGTCACCTAAACACATTTACCAAGGATAAAACAAGCTAACGAGAAGGGTATTGGTCATGGTAAATGCGTATGAAGTGAATCTATACACCGACTTTGTTGTAATAGACCAGTAGCAGAAACCATTCAAACCAAAGGTGAGAGCAGCGGGTACAAAGCCAAGAATTAAAATCGGCCCTCACGCGTCTATTTGGGGGACGATCCGGTGCTCCGGACCGGTACCTCGATGATCAGTAGATCAACGGAGCCAGTTGTGAATGCCACATTATTGAGTCCGGTGCACATCCGAAGTGTGGCGATTCAGCTCTGTCAGTGTTATCTATCTAATTATCTATCGTCACTTACTGATAATAATGGTCTACAACTTAATCACATCAAATTTGCTAACGCCAAATTGCTATAGCTTCCGCTACACCCTTCCGAGTACAACGATTGTCGATTGAAGACCGTTGCATGGTCCACAATTTGAGTCTTGCATCCACGCATGAAAATATTGTGCCATTAATGTGCATGAAATCCCGTAGAAATAGAAAACAGGTACGGAAATTGTAGGCAGTTAGATAGGTCAGGGAACCACTTCTTGGGCGGAATGGATGTTCAATTGCTTTGTACATGCATATCGATATCGGCTTTGGTTTATGTTACAATACGACGCAAGAGAAAAGTATTATTGTCTACGATACATAACTCGTAGAGAACCGAAGCTAAGGGGATCCCGACGTATCTGCCGAATCCGAATCATTATCAGATTCCTCGTTATTGCGAAGTTCGCAAATGACCAACAATTCACTGCCAACCTTTCCACTAGCCCAGAGAATCCCGTTCTGATAAGAGTAATTGTCAGATACTTTGACTCCCGAACGAGGAGTTCCTCACCTCTTCCGCAAGCTCCAAAGCTTCCTCCCCGTCGTCCTCATTCAAGTCAACAATGGTCATGACCGCCGGGACAGGTTCCTGTGTATCCGGTGGTGTAAACCCACCAATTATCGTATACATGCTCATATACTCTGGCGATGTTTTGAAATGTAGAAGCTCGTAAGACGCTCCCTTGAACACTACCTTTTTTATATCGTCGCTGGAATTGAAACATTAGATAATGCCGCGGGATGTTCAAGCTTGCAACCAACACACCTCCTCAAATTCTGGTTACGTTTCTTCAATAAAGAGGACAACGCCTCTGTATTGAAGAAGTAATGTAACTCTTTATCCAATTCTCCTTCATATTCCTCAATCTGCGCCTTCTTTTCATCTTCGTCCATTGCAGAGATATCGATGACACCAGTAAAATCATCATCTGGAAGTCCCCAGTCAACAGGCATTACAACGACGCCATCATCGATGGACCGTCGTCCAGTATACGCTTCGGTGGCCCGTTTTCTAAGAAAAATATTTCGCATAGTAAAATCACTATAACTTCAGAGTAGAAATCAGTATACCACCAAGACAAGCGACAACGAAGGCTGACAACATACATCAGGTTATCCTCTGTGGCGTACCGCATCAACCTCGCTCTGATATTCTGCACCGCATTTCGCAGCCCGTCAATTGACCTTATGTCCTCATTCTCTTTGTACAAATCGTAGAATGGCTTGAACGGGGGATCCTCTGACTCGGTGATATCTCTAACGACGATATCAATCTGATAAGGTGGATCGTTTGGCGCATTCGTCTTAATCTTGCTCCACTTGGCGAACAAAAGGAGGCCCACTGAAGGCTATCAACGAGAAAGATTTGAGCGGGAGTCATTCTGAAGAGAAACAACCCACCCTGTCCAAGAGCTCAATTTCTTGCAGCGCTAGACTATCTGGATCATCCTTCCATTTTGTGTCGAACATCCGTTTGAGGATCGCCGGCACGAGCTTTTTACTCTTGTCATCTTTGAACCCGGCTTCAATTTTGAAAGAATGGGATCCCTGTCCTTGCATATGCTCCGCGAAGGGATGGATGGTATACGGGTCTTCCGCACGGTTAAGTTCTATTTGTTGGGTTTCGAGCTTTACGTTGGGAGCCCGAGTGGCGATGTTGGCAGGTAGTGGCGAGTCGTCGGCGATGGGACTGTGAGGACATAGTTATTTAGCTGTGTGCGTGATGATTGGGAACATACATTGAATAGGCCACCCCATGAAGGATGAGGAGACTGAAGAAGATAACATGCATCAAGATACCACCGGGGCCAGCCAGGTCAAATAGTTGATATAGTGTATCGTCAAGAGCGCTTATATCCTTTGGTCCTCTCCTTAGGATACCGAAAAAACTTGCTATCGGGATAATAGTATTGTCAGCGCAAACTGGCGACGGCGCGGCCTCAGGTCGTGAAGAGGCAACACGACAGACAGTGTCGTGTACCTTTTTCTGTGCAGAGTGACGGAATGCCCACCCACGAAACCCAAGTCGACAAGAATCTTCTCGGCTTTGGGGTCATTCAATGTCTCTGAATATCGGAGTATGGTACTCAACAGCTCCAAAAAAAAGACGAAGATCAACATGCTGTGCAAATAACATAGCTATACGAAGCATATCAGCTAATACACACGATATGTGTTGTTCGTGACAACTAACAGCTATCTTCTCAAACCTGATCACCAGGCGATCCATCTGGCTTGTCTCGGAAAAATGTACGTCGCAAAAACATCTTGACGTGTCGGGACATTGTCATTGTGCGAGTATCAGGCACCACTGGATGTTCCTAGAAGGAAGGTCAATGAGTGCGACCGGGCAACCACTATGGAACGGACCGCTCTAAAGTGATCTTCTATCCCCCTGTAAACACGCTCCAAATCACGTAGAAACTGGAGATGATCGTCCATCGGTACGGGAAGTATAGACAATTGTATAGGCCGAGGAAGCGCTTCTTGGGCGGCATACCTTTCCGACGGATGCTCATCCAGATAAGCGCGAAGACGCTGCCGGGCATACACCCACGACGTATTCTGCGGACTGAGTTGAATGAGGTCCCGAAGTTGGTCGGAGTACGGGGCAGCAGCGAGCATCAAGCATGCATGGAACAAGTGCTCTGGCTCCATCACATACTCAACGTAAGGGGTCCAGAGGTCAACATCCAAGAGGCGCACAAGACCAGAAATAAAAGTGGCCACCCGCTTTGTTGTGGTAGTCCAGGCATCCGGGAGGGGAAGGCTACCGAGAATGTTATCTTCGAGAACCGCCTGAAACCCCTGTGGATGATCACATTCCAATGCGAAGATCCAAAGTTTATCGACTATTTCAGTGGACATGTCTGGGGATATCGAACGTGCTAGCTCGACGACGGAGCGGAGTGTTGTCCTGGAGATAATCGATTGGTAGGGGAGCTCTGTATCAAAAACACCAACTTTGTGGTAAACACGCAAGATGGCAAGCCAACAGCGCGGTAGGTGTTGTCGTTCGCGACGGGGAACACCCTTCCATTTGTGGGGATTGAGGAAAGATGAGCCGAGGAGGAGCTCTTTTGTTTTCCTTCGCAGAAGACGACGGTGCTCCACGTTATCGAGATCCAAATTCTCCAAAGCCTGCCACGTCGCCGAAACCATCCGCAGGCTAGTGTCCAAGGGATTATCAATGCTGGAGAGATAGTCGGATACCGTCAACATGACCTCCAGGCGATGTGCAGTAGGATAGCTGACCTCCATATGTGGCCATAAGATATGAGGGAGGAGGTCATCGAGGGCATATCCAATGGGAAGAAGGTTCTCAGATTCCATTGTGAGAGGCAGTGGAGTGTTGAAAGTCTGGTATACGATCTTGCACAGTTTGAGGCGGAACTCTGGATTGAAGAGGGGTAGGTCGTCCCTCAAGGAGACTATATCGTGTATCGTGGCTCGAACGAGGGCGTCCCATATAAGACGAGGCAGAACAGAAACACCCTCGGGATGCATGAGGATCGTATGCTCCAAAAATGGTAAACTCGACGTCCAGAGCTGATATCCCATCCGGGCGACGGGCAGATTATTGAGAATCATCACCGCCTGGAGGGCGGGATCAGTCACGCCCGAGATGAGACGATACGCGCTGCGGCGGGAGGAGGGTAGGTGCAGGCATGATCGAAGGACGCGTTCTATTCTCGCCTCCGAACCAGGAATCACGGCAAATGACAATTTTCCATCCGACGTCAGACATTCATCCACCAGTTCTCCCGGGATCACGAAATTTGTAGGACTGCGTTGTAGCCTTTCCGTCATTGCTGGTGAAAAGGCGCCTAGGGATTGCAGTACAATGTTCTGTGTCGGAGGGTTGGTTGTGATACTTAGAAGCCATTCTAGTGCGCCGAGGCAAGCGTCTTCGGTGATGTTGATGGAAGTGACAGCGAGGCGTTCAGCATCTCGGAGGGTAATGATGAATCCCTGTGGTTTGAAGAGGGAACGGATTCCATGCCGGATGGCATGAAGAACATCGGAGAAGGGTGTGCGGTACGGACATTGGACGCGGAAGAGAGGTAGAACATTGGTGATAATATATGTGGCATAGATAATCATGGTGATAGCTCCAACCAGACCGGCAATGACTGGACGCAGGGGGACGAGGAATAGGACTAGCCCAGCGAGGAACAAGCCGACCGCGACGTGGAGGATGATGGGCATAACAGCGACGAATGTGAGGACGTGCCATCTCTGGATTCCTTCGAAGCGGTATTGTCGGATGTGGCTGCGATCTCGTACTGTCCCGGATATCCTCGACATGTACTGTCGAAGCCATTGCTTGACGAGGACTGCAAGAAGAGCTGCGCCGAGACTGAGTGTGAGGCTGACGAACCAAAGGCCGTTGACCCATACGTCCAGACCAGAAGGGGATGATGTTGGGACAGTGGTAGGAATGGAATCGAGCGATGAACCGTCTGTCTGAGCGCGCAAAACAAGCGCGATTTCGATGAGAGCCGAGGTGGAAATGGATGCAAAGTCGGTGGTCAATGACTGGGATGTCTGAGCGACGAATGTAGTGAGGACCGCAGAAAACAGACCAGCCTGGTAGTCGTCAGGGACAGATTCGTTGATAGACCATGATACGCACGAATACGAGGAGTACATCCAGGCTGTCCCTCGCCTCGCCAACCATGTCTGCATCGAACACCTCGGCTTCATCCTGGTAGACCCTCCAGACACGAGCATTGGGACCTAGCTCTTGATATCGAGCGTCCTCTGGGTACTTTTGTTCAAAGTCAAAGTTGCCTGGTCCACGTTGAGTGCTATCGTGTCCTCGAAAGACGACGCAAACTAACCGACGTGAATCGGGCGCTCTTGCTGCTGCATTCCAAAGAATTTTGGGGGGAACGGATCTCGCTTTGGCGAAGCCTCAGCAGTGGATTTCCGTTGAGCAAGACCCTCTTTTATCCATTCTTTCTGAATTTGACGTCCACGGGAAGGGCTGGCGTCGTTTGGAGATGGTGAACGAGAGCGACGAGACCGCGCAGATAGGCGATGACTAGCGAGACGAGACGACCGTGAACGATTGGATGCGACGCTGGCAGACCGGCGACGAGGAGGAGAAGTGTCCGCCATCGAGATGATGGTGGTAAGACGGCAAGATGCAGCTTGGCTTCTTACCACCATCACCTTATTTGTTGCTCATACAATGAAGGGCATTTACTCAATAACTAAAGCATAGCCTGGCACAGTAATCGTCCAGCCAGCGTCGAGAATATCGGAAATGCTACAGTCGTTAGCTATCTAGGTGCGTGTTCCTACACTGCGCTACATACATACTAACATCTTATTCCAGCATCTACGTCTTTCTCTCTCCTGGCGATGTTTCTAGCACCGGCGCCGCCTGGAACGCGACGTCCAGCTCCTCTGGCATGCTCTCAAAGACAGACACTTTCCGAGACGCGACAGGCTCCCAGCCTAACTTGCGCAGACGCTCAGATTTGCCGAGCTGGTTTCCTCCAAGGGAGCACCATCCCACTTGCGCGTTTTCAGTACTGGACACACTCAATACCATAGCAAACATTGCTTACAGTCTCCCATCTGGTCCGTAATGGCTGGTGGAAACGGCTTCGATCCAGGTTCTTTGACCTCTCCTCTCTTGTACATCTCCTGCAGACGTGGTCAGCCTACGCCTCGGAAAAGGAGATACGCACATCTCCAAACGCAGCCGTAAAATCATGCATCGTGAAAAACGGCTGTTCGGAGAGGACAAAATCTGACAGATGCGTTAACGGTGATAGTACGACGAGGATATCAAATAAACACACAATACCCGTCCTTCCCCTCGTCAGCCTTTCCCTCCAGCATGCCTTTCAAGATTGCAGTACTGGCCGTCGCGACGTCCTCAACGTGCACAGAAGTCATTTTGTTCGCCCCGGGACCCCATGTTCCTGCGTGTCCAGCGGATGGGAAGAGGTTCCGGAAAATCCTGACGCCAAACGTCGTTCGTTGAGGACCTTCAGCATACCTACTCGGTCACCGTTCCACCTCTGAATCTGACGGGGCTCACCGATTCCTGGGCCATACACCCAACCTGGATAGACGATCGCAGTGCGAATGCGGTCTTCCTTCCGCTCGCCAGCTTCACAGATGGCGAGATCCAAATTCATGTGTACATTCGTGCGTGGGACCTTCGATGGGTGGAACTCGAGATCGGACCACACTTTGAGCGAGGATGCGGGGAGTGGCTCTCCGCGTGCATTGTCGGAGGTAACACCCATGCCGGATGTGTGGATGTAAACCGGTGGATCGGAGGGGTTTTGGGTAGCGTTGAGCGTGAGGCCTTGCAGTGTTGCTGTGGGTCCATCTAGTTAGCGACCACACAGTCGTTGTCGTGGGAGTATACACACCGAAAGCACTGGCTGGATGGTCGGAACTCGCGACGTTCACCACGATCGGGCATTTAGACGCCCATTCCTTAATCAAGGATGTGTCGTTCAAGTCTCCTTCAATGATTTGCACGTTAGGATGGAGTGCCTTGAGTGCTTCCGACTTTGCTTGGGTGACATCGCGTACGAGTGCGATGACAGGGAAGAGCGGCAAGTCTTTAGCGAGCTGCTGGAGAGTATGCGCTCCTATGAAGCCTGAGGCGCCCAGGAGGAAGATGTTCTTGGGGGATGTTGACATCGGTATGTCTATGCAGGGATAATTATGTTCTCGTCTGATCTGATCTTTTTTTTGCTTTAGATCAAGGCGGGGATTAGAGAAACGCCACTTTCCGAAGCTGGGGAACGAACTCAATAAATTGAAAAAATCCTGGAAGATCGACGTCGTGGTGTGTGCATAACCTGTGCACCTCTGCTCATATCACGGTTCAATGGCTGGTTCTTGATAATCATTCTGTCCATGTGTTGCACCCTTTGCTTCAATTGATTTCTTCCTTCCATTTCTTAGGGTTGTGGAAGGCCAAGAAGTGCAACTTCGCCAACTGTTCAAGCATCCATGGATGTCCAGGGCTAAGATGGCTACATCCACTCAACCAGTCTATGATGAAGGTAAGTTGTACAAGCAAACTCTATTCTTCTAGTGACACTAATCATGGGCATTCTTGCTATCAGCGCTGGACATAGTGTTAGATAGGCCAAGTCAGCCTCCGACTCGACGTACCTCCTCAATTTCCCCTCTAAAATGGAGGATAAGACCTCCTCGCCCTGCGCTTTTGTCTCTCCCGACGATGTTTCCGACGCATGCGTTGCTTGGAATGCGATATCCAGCTCTTTCGGCAAGCTTTCAAATAAGGAGAGTTTTCGGGACACAACAGGTTCCCAGCCCAGCTTGCGCAGGCGCTCGGCTTTGCCGAGCTGGTTGCCTCCAAGGGAACTCCAGACCACTTGTGCATCGTCACTATCGTGTTCAGGATGATAGCGAACGGTGCTTACACTCTCCCATTTGGTCTGTGACGGCTGGTGGGAATGGCTTCGATCCAGGTTCTTTGACCTTGCCTCGCTTAAACAAGTCCTGCGGACATGGGTCAGCTTCCGCCTCGAAGAATGACAGGCAAAGACACAGACATCTCCAAACGCAGCCATAAAGTTGTGCATCGTAAAGAACGGTTGCTCGGAAACGATGAAATCTAGTGAGCGACACAGTCAGCAACAACTTTGACTTCGACGAGGATGTTATACGCACAATATCCATCCTTCCCTTCGTCAGCCTTTCCATCGAGTAGTCCCTTCAAGATCGCAGTAATAGCCGTTGCGACATCCTCAACGTGCACAGAAGTCAACTGGTTCGCTCCAGGACCCCATGTTCCTGCGTGCCCAACAGATGGGAAGAGGTTCTGGAAGATCCTTAAACCAAACGTCGTTTGCTGAGGACCTTGATCATGATTCACGATTCGTTAACATTCCACTCACACCGTGAAGATGCCGGCGAGGGCTCACCGATTCCTCGACCATACACCCAACCTGGATAGACGATTGCAGTTCGGATGCGGTCCTCCGTCCGTTCCCCAGCTTCGCAGACCGCGAGATCCAAATCCATGTGCACGTTCGTACGTGGGACCTTCGATGGATGGAACTCAAGGTCAGACCACACTTGGAGGGAAGAGGCGGGAACTGGTTCTCCGCGTGTGTTGTCGGAGGTGACGGCGATGCCGGACATGTGTATGTAGATTGGGGGATCGGTGGGGTTTTTGGCAGCGTTGAGTGTGAGGCCTTCTAGTGTTGCTATGGGTGCGAGTTTATCTGGTTAGCGGGAAGGCCACCGTATTGGTGGGGATACGCACCGAAGGCGCTGGCTGGATGGTCGGAACTCGCGACGTTCACGACAATTGGGCATTCAGACGCCCATTCCTTGATCAAGGATATGTCGTTGAGGTCGCCTTGGATTATTTGCACGTTGGGATGGAGTGCCTTGAGTGCTTCCGACTTTGCTTGGGTGACATCGCGTACGAGTGCAATGACAGGGGAGAGGGGCAAGTCTTTAGCGAGCTGCTGGAGGGTGTGTGCTCCTATGAATCCTGAGGCGCCCAGGAGGAAGACGGTCTTGGGAGATGTTGACATTGGTATGTATACGTGGGGATGATTACGTTCTTCGTGAATCCGATCTGACTTTCTATGATCTAGGTGGGGAACTTGAAGAGACGTTGGAGGGACGACGACGACGCGATGTGTACCTCTGCTCGGCATATCCCATATCTCGGTTCAACGGCTCTTTGATCTTGCAACATGACCGCCGACATTCAAACCTTGAATTGATTTATTTGCTTCATTTCCTAGGGTCGCTGGAGGACGTGAAGTCGGCAACTTGACAAGAGATCAGGCTACATAAAATGATATAAAGATTGGCGCTCAATTTTCTAGGTTCCCTTCTGTCTGTGTCTATCTGTGCGAAGTGTATGTAAAGCTATTCTCTAGTTGCTGTTATGGCGTCTCAGTTGGACATGACTTTGGGTGCGTGTCGCCTTCAAGTCTGTTGCTTGTGTGCTAATTGCCCTGTTAGGCGTCCTGCTCATCGCTATCTTCTGTGCGTTCGGTCGTTTAGTGCTTCGAACCCAGTCTTACGATTGGATAGTCAACACATATCTATTTGGGCTGGTCACATATCAGTTTGTGAGATATCATATCATCAGTTGAGTCTGCCATTCGGCGATGTTAGTTGGCGCGCTTAACATATGCAGAATTCAACGATCCCCTTTGGTTGAGGTACGTTCTCTATTCGCTTGTGTAGGCCCAGATTCCAACCTTTGTCCAGGATGTTCGTCCTCACCATGTTCACAGTCGACACTGTCCATTCAATTTCGTGAGCATTGGTTTCCACTTCATGTACTTCGTCTGTCTCAATACGGCATTTCGTCTCAGGATAATATACATGGCGTACTGGTATTGGTATGCCTACCTTTTCACTTAGGAGCCTTTCATTATTCAGTATTCAATCCTAGCGTCACCAACTTCGGAAATCTCGAGGCATTGGGTTGTACGTTCAGCTTCATTCACATCTGTTGTACCGTTGTCTTACTCAGCTCCAGACGCGCTGTGGCCTTACCAGCTCACGCCAACCACATGTGCAGTCATCGCACTCATGACACACATCTTCCTAATTAGAAGGTAAGTTTCTCCCCCTCCGATGACCTTCCTCGAGTGCTCATGCCTCGCCCAGAATCCACAGTTTGAGGCGGAATATGTACATATCTGCTGGCTTGATCGTATTGACACTGGCATCTTTTGGGGTAGGGATGATGGCTGCTATACAGGCATGGTCACTTCCCATGTAAGTCTCGTTCCCTCTTTCTCCGGTCATAGTCAAGGAGCTCAACCCATTGATTATGATAGACTAGCAGACCAAGTCGTCCTCATACCGCAGGTCACGGCATGGTTCTCAATGTCCTTCTCTCTGGATTTGATCCTCGCCGGTCAGTGCCTGTGGTGTTCAACCTCAGAGCGGCATTCTCATAACATTGACAGGCTTGTTGATATGGAGACTGAGGGCCTCGCGAACGGGGATCAAACGAACGGACACACTTCTAGTTCGGGTGTGTTCTCAAAATGTTCCTACTCCTATTATCCTGTCTAAAAGCTTCTTTTCCCGCTGCCCAGTTGATGAAAGCCGCGGTCAGCACCGACTTACTCTCCGCCCTCTTCAACATGGGCGCGTTGCTCAGCTTTCGATTTGGCGAAACGACGAATTTTGCGGCGTTCTTCGCTGATCCTCTGGGACGGGTTTGTGAGATTTCTTCTTCCAATGTTTGGCGTATTAGAGGAATGCGCTGACAGATGTCACTGTCTAGATACTAATACGCTGATGGCTACGCTGCTCGACCGTGCGGACATTAAACTCCTGATGAGTGGCTCTGTGTCGTTGGGGCCGGATACACAGGTAAGTCGCGCGATATCCAAGTGGACGTTCCCCCGACTGAATTGCGACGCCTATTATGTTGTCTTCCATCAGCAATACCCGACCATTGGTGCTCGACCGACTACGGAGAGCCATGCGGATGACGATGTCCCCATGCAAACTATCTTTGTCAAGACTGAGGTCTTCACAGACCATGGAAACGATCCAGGTGATGATCCAGCGTTATATGACGGCAAATCTAGGATGGATGTCTGAGTATGGTATTGTATGCGTCTTGTACATAGTAACATACGCACCGTACCGAAGTACGTACGAGCGTTTGTGTAGGGCAGTAATCATCATCATCATCACCTGTAAACAGCAGGAGACGAACACAAAGATATCCGGCGATCCTATACATGACACGGAAAACTCTAGATACTACTGCTGGCGGACAAGATGGTTGGACTGTTCCGCAGGTGGTCGGGGAGCGCTAGTGGGATCGTCAAGTTCTGTCCACAAGAAATCACAGTTAAAAATGACTGACCTAACAACGCCAGCCTTTGAATCAATCTCGGATTCCCATATCATTCGTTGCAGGTAAAATGTCGAAAGCTTACAAGCACATAGCCATGGTAACGAAGAGCGAAGAGTCAGCAAGGACGCCACCAGGGAAAAGGTTGACGTTCGGGTTACTTATATCCTCGAATAATTGCAAAACCTACCGCCGGCCGAAGCCAAAGATGGGTCTCGTTGAGGCTTGAGGCCCATGAACCGTTCAGGATCGAAGGGAAAAGGACGGGGATAGACATTGGCATGGCGGTCATGCGCCATTTGCCTTTAAGCATAGATGATGTTAGTTACCCGGTCGTACTGACAGATATAGTCAAGTTTGGCATACCAGATGTTGGCGAAGACAATGCTACCTTTGGGGATGTAGTAGCCGTCATGCACATCGTCCTCGGTCACTGTGTGGGGATGATGTCGAAGGTTGATTGAGCTCGGATGAGAGGTAGTCCATGAGAGGAAGAATGTAATACATGAAGTCGGTCGATATGTTTGACAACTTACGACATTGCACGCGTCTTCTTGTACATATATACGCATCGATTCCTAAAAACGAACGGTCGCTTAACATATGTGAAGCCACGTTATGTGGCGCATAATTACTCCTACATACCGCATAAGTCAAATCAAGCAACAGAGAGTGCGATTACAACCCACATAACTTATTTTTACACTACATGCACAGCCAACGATCTACTCTCTCCGCGCCTTCTTAGCCCCATCTTCCTGTCCATCCCAACTGTCCTCCTGCTTTCGCTTCATAGCTAGAAAGTGGAGATATGCCAGACTATGCTTAGGTTTAGCGGACGCTGCAACGTACGCCGGAGGCCCCGGGAACCACAAAAGTTCGTTCGTTTCCTGATGGCGATTGAAATGCCGCGCTGCAGACCATCCATTAGCGAACAATCAGCCTACGCAACAGAAACCAGAAACGTACTGAGGTCAGGAGACAACTTGATCACATGCGACGACGCATTCCCAACGCTAGCGACTATCGTCCCGCTGACATTCCCAGCCTTTATCTGGGCCTGCGGATTCATAGGCATCGTCTGCCTCAGAATCCCCGGGCCAGCGAGCGCTGCAGGGATCAACCCACCAGGGAACCTGCCCATGTCCTTAGCCTTGCCCTTTCCCCTCCCGAGCAGCGGACTTTCATACTGCGCGACATAAATCGTTCGCTCGAATTCGTATAGTCTCTCCTTGGTGTGTCGCAGCCGGATTTCTTCCGGAAGACAAGCAGTCCAGTTTTTAATCACTTGAAAGGCTCGATCCGAAGGACTATATTTCGCATCGCAGAGATACAAGGGAAAGCCAGGGTACCAGTGCGGAGCACGAGGGCGACCTCGAATATATTGGCTCGTGGGTTGAACGAAGATCTTCTCGATAATGTCCTCGAGCGGATGCTCGACATACTCGTCTGTTGAAAAAAGTCAGGATGGCTATAGGAGCTCTCGGAGGTTGGCGCGTACTAGTCTTGAAGATCTCATTCTGCCAGAACTTTCTGTCGGCGGTATGAAATGTCTGTTGAATGGCTCAGCTGAGGTTGTCTAGAACGCGTAATTGTTTACCTGTTCAGGACGAAAGTACCATACGACTGTGACGCCCTTCTTCTTTCTATTCAAAAGCTCCGTTAGCACCTGCTGGACACTGAGCATTGTCACACAAACCCATCTACACTCGTCCAACATCTCCATACTTGGCCCACAATTGGCCTGCAAGGGTCATTGGGATTAGCCAAGTGCAGCCAATCTCCAACTTTGACGTCCCAGCCTTTGTAATGAATCACCTCCAAGAACGTCCGATCCTTGCTTGGGATGCGGTTGTGCGCTACTCCTGGGACACCTGCGCCATTGCTACCAGCTGGAAGAGCAGTGCCTGGTCCAGCTGGTAGTGCGGCAAAGTTAATTGAGGACGCATATGGTGGGCCAGATGGGGGAGTGTCCGATGTGAGCGCTTGGTACAATCGTTGGAGAAGGACAACCTGGCCATAGAATTCAGAACCAATGTCGTACCATCTGCGCGCTTTCATGAAGAGGGCAGATATGTCGTGGTCGAACTCTTTGAATGATTTGTATTCGCCTGAATTGGCTCGTGTCTCGATAGAGTTGAGAGATAGCGGTGTTGTAAAGGGAAGGGTATCAATGTGTTCCTGTTCAGGTATGGAGTCAAGGACGGGTGCATAGAGGTTTCCTCTGGAAAGAGATGAGATTCAGGCATAGAAGGAAGCAGATAGCATACATGATGTCTTTGTGAGATTTAATGGCGTTTAAGACGTCGAGAGATGAGTTCTGTCGCAAACGTTGGCAAATTTTGATAGAAATGAGAGGCACATAACTTACCTCGCCATTCCACCACCCATTCTCCCCAAAGCCTGGCCACTTGGGCAAACTGTTGTCCAAACGCGTTGTAAGCTCTTCACTGGCTTTATCGCGAAAGACTCTGTCGTCCCCGCCGCCCTCGATGTCTATTTCAACGTCAACGCTGACTGGAGTACGAGCGATGGACCGGGATGGCGCTTCGTCGTCGCTCTGGTTGAGTTTCTGCGCCGAGTTTGAAGGAGGTGCCATTTTGGGATGGGGGAGGACGTTGTGGCGCCGCCATTCGTTGTCGAGTAGGTCCTTTCCTATTTTCGCGTCATGTATGGAAAGACGGTGGGATGGGGGCGCACCTTGAGGACTTGCGCGTCTTTCGCTATGGCACTGCCCTCTTCGTTGTAGTACAGCGCGTTCCAAAAGACAAGAGCAATGTCGTTGTACGCGTCTAACGGGTCTGTGTACACGTCTGCTTGAAGATCTTGTCGAATTTTATTGAGACATCGCGGATTTGGTATCGCCTGTACTTAGGTTAGTAGCTGTGCGCGAGCATAGTTCAGCTACGCACGTCGTAATACTCTGGATAGTCCTCCTTACTGACGAGCTCGAGGAATTCTGTCGCGAAGATGCGTCGTCCTCGGGATTGTTTGGACATGACTACCTGCATAATCTGGTCGATTACATTCTTCTGCGAGGGCGTCAAGACCATTGTAGAGCCAGAGTTATCGTCGACAGTGATGGTCGTGGTTCATTGACAAGTTGCAAAAAGTTCCCACGATACATTCGGCGGGAAGGAGGACGCCTTGCGCAACTATCTTTACAATTGTAATACAGTACTCAGGAAATGGTGTTCCTTCCCACTAAACGTTACAACTCTTTTTCATTCTATCATTTGCCCCTAAGTGTAAGCACTCCCTTCAACCTGTCTAATTCCTTCCACGCCTGAGAACCATCCCACGCGGTCCTTGGTAAATTGCTCAACTCGAGGTTTCAGCTTGGTCTCATGAAGACTGAAATCGTCCACGGTGCCAATGCGCATGATGCTCATCCCGGGGAAAGCCTCCCCGACGCGGTACATGAGCGTGCCACACGTCGAGCAAAAGTAGTTGGTCATCTTGTTTCCCGAGGCGATAGTCTTCGATTGTCCGAATGCCTTAAGGTTCTCGCGTCCGCGCAGGTGCTTCAGGTGCGTGTCGGCGACCGTGAGGTTGGACGCAAACATGGATGCGGTGAGTTTGCGACAGTCCGTGCAATTGCAGACGAATGTGTCGATGAGGCCCGGGCCTTGGGTTGGCTGTGGGAAATGTTGGATTAAGGAGGTAAACCGAGATGAGACACTCACGAATGCCAGTTGTACTGCGCCACAGAAGCATGTAGCCGTGGCTTCGTCTTCCTTGGACCATCCGTCATTGGCACTGCCGGCCTGAGGGATGTATGGTTTGGATTTATCAGCAGTTGCAGCCATGGTTATGTGTGATTTTCGTATGTGGTGGACTGGATACTGGAGGGATCGCCGTCGAAGATCCGCCTTTTATAGACATGATCGTCCAGCTGTTCGCTGACACGCCTATTCAATTACCAACTAAATCGTCTAAAGTACGGAGGTTCTTGGTCAGCCATATTTCTTGCCTGAAGCGGTGCTTAATCAGCTGCTGAAAGTCAATGGATGACTGACCTTTAAATAGTGCTACATTCTTGACGCGACCAACATGAATCCCAATGTAAGCAACCGATGGGTAGGTATCCGAAATCTCTACCCTAGTATAACTAACCAATAACGAGCTCTAACAAACTCGGACCACCGCCATCAATTGATTGCCTCTTACCATCATGCAGACGGCAGTCAGATTTCATCCACCTTCGTACGATATCCGTGTCGAGAGTATCCCAGTCCCAAGGTGATCACGCATTCCTTCTACGGCGTACTCAATAGTCTTCTCCAGTATATCCGACCCTGACGATGCCATCGTCAAAGTCAAAGTACGTCCAACCGCTAATAACTGAATTGATCTCATCTGGGATGCTAGTACGCTGGACTATGCGGTAAAATCGATCTACTTCATCTAAAACGCAAGCTCACACCTCTTACCAGGTAGCGATCTTCACGCCTACCGAGGCCACGCGATCATAGATAAAATGTAAGTGTGGCGCAGCCATCACATACCTTCGTTAAGCCACCTAGACACGTATGCGGCCACGAATTCATCGGAGAAGTCATAGAACTTGGATCAAACTTCGGCAAAAATACTGAAGAACGCCCAGACCTCTATTCAACCTTGAAGGTTGGCGACAGAGTAGTTTCTCCCTTCACTGTCAATTGTGGGGAGTGCCAGTAAGTTCATTTCCGTTCTAAGATATGCCCATAGTCTCAATTCGCATCCCTAGGGTCTGTAAAATAGGCTATACATGCCGCTGCCTCCACAGCAAACTCTTCGGGTCCCCATCTCTAGAAGGCGCCCAAGCCCAATATGTGCGCGTGCCCAAAGCCGGAGGTACCTTATTCAGCCTCTCAAACCCAGCTCTAGCAAACAAGTACCCCAATCTCTCCTCCATCTCCGACGCCTCCCTCTTGTTCCTTGGAGACATCCTACCCACAGGGCTCTTCGCAGCCCTCCAGGCGCTCAACCACCCCAAAGTCACATCAGCCATTCTACAAGCGCCATGGCCGACACACATGGAGGCGAATTTCTCTAGCCTTTCCGCACCACAATCCGAGAACATCCTGACTTTCGCTATTATCGGCCTGGGACCTGTTGGTGTATGTGCCGGAGTCGCGCTAATCGAGAAACTGTCCAAGAAGAAGAATATCAAGTTCCAAATCGTAGGCATTGACCTCGTAGAGTCCCGCAGATCGAAGATGGAATCCATCTACGCCAAGATCTGCGAGACTGAATCATACAACGGGGTATTTGTGGCACAAGGGATCGACGAAGCTAAGGAAACGATTCGCAAATGGACTTCGGGCATTGGGTGTAATGCGGTCCTTGAGGTGATTACTGAGTATCCAATAACCTTGTCTCGAACATTGACAGATTCACAACTTTAGGTCGTTGGTCACAACGATTCAATGACACTAGCGTACGATATCGTTCGTCCTTTTGGTGTTATCACAAGTGTTGGAGTCCATAGTCCTCGCACCTTCCCTTTGTCCGGAGAAAATCTATACGACAAGAATATATCGCTGGATTTTGGACGATGCCCCGCGCGCGCGATGTTGCCAATGGCGTTTGATCTCTTGGGTATGTCTACACGATTCCCATTGTTTTCGTACACGCACCTGAAGAAAGTTTACAGCCAAGCGACAGGACGTGTTCGGTGGCGTGGGCGACGAGACAAGCCTTGTCGACCGAATCGTCGGATTCAATGAGGCAACGGATATGTACAAGGCATTCGATAAAGGAAACGTCGGGAAAATCCTGTTCGATCCTTGGAAGTAGAACCGGGAATGGTATGGGAAAGTTCACAGAAGTAAACATGATCTATTGAAAAGCAGATACATAGCACAAAACATAAGATGTCGTACAAAATTTAGCATCGTTAAATGTCATTAACGATCAGCGTCCGAATCGTCGTCGTTGTCCCAAACCTCCGCAGGTAATTTGTGTGCCAATACAATAGCAAGCAGCGACAGGACAACGAACAAGGCATAAACACCATATCCATACAGAATGTTCTTCTCCACCGAGATAGAGAACAAAGATGTAGCGAAACCTGGGCCAATCGCACGCGTTACGGATACGACCGTCTGCGAAAGACCATTCGTAGCACCCAGAGATGCCTTGTTGGGTGCAGAAGCTGTCACGAAAATGAAGATAGAGCCTGAAAGCATGTCAGTTTCCCAACTCCAAAACATCATCAAATCGACAACCCGTACCGAAAGACATATCGCACAAAGCAAAGAGTATCAGCATCACAGCGATCCCAATCCAAGCCCACGGCGTCCCAGCACACAAGCTAATAACGGGGAATAGGGCAAACATGCACGGAATACATATCATACCATTGATGAAAACCCGTCGTTCCCCAAGCGCGTTAATGATTTTGGAAAAGAAGAAGAACTGATATATTCCACAGAGGGCGCCATAGCTTCCTAAGATGTATCCAATAGTCGACGGCGCCTGACCGAGTCCACCAATCTCCTCCGGCATGGCCAGGAATAGTGGGAAGAGGGCGTTGAAGGCGATATTGAGAAAGGCGAGAGAGACGTAGTTTGATACGGATATCATAACGGGGAAGATAAGGAGCCCGCGTAGGGTCACGGGCTTGGGAGTCGATACTTGGGTTTCGATGCTCCCATAGCTTGTAGACCTTTTTATCGGAGCCGACTGCGGCGATATGAGTTATGCTTTCGGAAGTGGACCGGGACAGCAAGATATTCACCTCTTTGAAGAGGAACGTTATGAGTACCACGGCAGTGAAAGCACACAGTGCGGTGATTACACACGGTAGGAAGTAGGGGTACTTTTCCCAGAAAGGGTTTGAGAAGACGTTGGGGAAACGGTCGTGGGGGCGAGCGAATGTACCGCCAATGAGGGGCCTGGAGCTAAAATGAACAAGGATGTCGTAAGAGATGAGAGGACACGAACCCCATCGTAGCGCCGAAGGACCAGACTACGGGCATGAGAGAAAAGCCCTCTGCCCTGTTCGAAGAATCTGTCAGATCACCCATGGCGCTTTTCATGACACCTTTTTGTGCTGTTGTCAGCCGTGAGAGGGGTCGGGAGGAAGTGTGGCGCACCAATATTGCCATTCAGTAGTCCAGTGAGACAACGGCTAAGAACAAGGGCGGAGAATGTCCTAGAGAGACCGAAGAGCAACATGGACACAGTAGTGCCAATCATACCTATGAGAAGGACTGGCTTGCGTCCTATCCTGTCCGATAATCGACTCCAATGCAGGACAGTAATGGCCTCTGTTGCAAAGAATAGAGATTCCTATGTCATTCAAAACGTTAGCAGGGTCCCAGAATTTTGAAAGGCGCTTACTATCAAGCCAGCATAGTATCCGACGCGCCGCTCGTCACCGCCAGTAATATCGAGCTCACTGACAAGCTACAAGACATTTAGTCTGGAGATGTTGTCGATGATAGGGAACGCACCTGGTTGATATAAGGATAGATACTCTGACTTGCTATAGGCTCGACAACTTGGACGATTAGCATAACCCATATCTGCAAAACGGGTAAAGGAGTGCGAGCTGGTTTGCGCTTTTGATTGAGGGCAGAAGAAGAGGAAGCGAGGAGGTCAGTGCGCTCGTTGGGGAGCTCGCTGTTATCCTCGTCTGCGAGCATCGTGGACGTCTTTCTCAAGTTGATCGTGCCGATTCCGTCTTCCGGCCGGAAGCAATATGGCTGACTTTGAGCCAGGGGGCTACCGTCGGAGAAATCCGTGAAATGAACCTCTGAAAGTCCTCGCCAGGGTCTTTCCTTTTCGAGGACGACTTGCCGTGGTGCCGCTTATGTGGCGCGCACGATGCTTTAGGTCCTACGTTCGCTTCTCTATTCTTTGAGGTGTTCAGATGAGATTTATACCATTTTAGTTTCAAATAAATAAAACTTGGCATCGAAATCTTGCCACTTCGGTAGGCTTTGTGCTTTCATGGGTCAAAAAAACTCGTCGCCCCAATCCAAACGACTTCCCTCAATAATGAGAAATTATTTGAGCCTTACCTCCAGAAGTAACATCGTTCACTGGGTCATATACTGTAGATATAGAGTATCGGCACCAGCGGCAAGTCGTCCTCGAAAAGGAAAGACCCTGGCGAGGACTTTCAGAGGTTCATTTCACGGATTTCTCCGACGGTAGCCCCCTGCTTTGAGCGACCCTAATTTTCGCGCAAAGCAGAGCCTCTTGTGACAGAATCTCTTCGTTCTGTCTGGAGGTAGATTGTGACTGCTACTAAGTGGTATGGTAGTAGCAGTGGTATAGAAGGAAAACGTACGGACATAGCAGGCGAAATTTACTCAATGCCAGTGCGCGGCCTACTACAGGTGTTATGGCTTGAAGGTGGTCGTGACCTTTCAACAAATGGGCATGGCTAGTGTCAGATATTACCATGCTCTAGATGCAAATACTGCAATGACCCAGCCAACTCTTAGTACGCCGCTCACTGCCTCTTGCGTGGCGTGAGATAAGAGGAGTTGCCATTATGAATGTCCGGAAAATCCTGCTATAGTACCTAAATCATCAGTATATTGGTATCCACGTAAGTGCAAGCATTTAGGAAGGTACTACCACAAATCGAATACAGAATGGCCGCACATCATGGACATTGTCTGTGGCGCAACCGCTGTCGACACTTGTGATGAGACAGGTTAATTCAAGTTATGCGGACGATTCAGTTAATTTTACATGGTGTGTGAATGGATTCTACCTTCTTCGTAAATTCTCGAAGCCCTATGTGGCGCATATTTGGCAAAATCAAAGTAAATCAAATTGTATAGAAATTGAACCACACAATCTAAATATGTACAAAAAGACCATTTCAACGAACAGATCCAAACGATGGATCATACTAGGATAGATATCAGAGCCAAAAGGAGCGTAAGAACAACCCCAGCGACGCCGTTCAACCTAAATTCTCAATCAGAAAATTGGGAGGCCAAAAAGGGAGGATACTTACAACGCGACAATCACAGCGATCAATCCCGGAACCAAGAAGTTCAAGCTGATAATCAAGTTGAATATGAGGAGCGTGATGGCGCTGATCAACGAGACGTCGAAGGGGAACGATGTAAGAGTGGCGTTGATGTTCTATAGCATCGAAATTGAGCGCCTACTACAGGGTAGGAAGGCGGGAAATCAAACATACCTTGACGATGTCGGCGCTAACAGCAGCAACCTGGTCCTGGCTTTGTCTGCTAACGAGGCCTTGGGCCTTGAATTTGCCCAAAGAGCCGTCGGCAGTCTTAAGAGCTGAACTGAGCTGGTCGAAGAGAGGCTTGACATTCTGGTCATTAGCGTTGCCGCTAGCCACCAAGGCGTCTGTACGATATCAGCACGCGCAAGAGAAACTCAAAGTTATGGTAAACTCACTAATTTGAGGCAAGATGGTGTCAGTCCTGCCTTTAAGGGTGTTCAGAACACCGGTAACATCAGCGTTCGTGTCACGCGCAACGGCACCCTCTTTGGCGAGGGGTGAAGGAATTGCTTGGACGAAGCCGAAGACGGAGAGGGCAATGAAGGCGATGTGAGAGAAGAGCATTGCGAAGAGTAGAGAAGGCTAAGTGAGGCTATAGACTTGACGGTAGTATCAGAGAGGTTCTGGTACTGCTTTTCCTCCGTCTTGTCGCGTCCCTCTTATACCAGGATCGTCGCCCCTAGCTTCACCAGGCGCTCGTCATAAGAAATGGCGTATGACAAGCAGAGAATGGTGTATGCCTCGCCGTAATACATATGCCATAGGCTTCGGAAGATTACAATGCGGACTGAATAGACAATTTCCTCGAGATGAATTGTTATGGCATGTCAAGGAGGTTGATTGTATGAGGCTGGCTATGCTGGCCATCGGAGATTCGGAATTGCATGGCTAAGGGGTTAACGTGATCGTGAAGATGCACGAGTGAAGCGGCCCCACGTCCAGGGAGAAGCACTTCCGACGCAAAAGAAAGTCTTTCGGGAAATCGGTAGAAGTTGCCTTCGAAGGCAGAAAGCGCCAATCGCCTCCAAAAACAGCTACCTTCAAAGTAAAACAAAACTTTCGCTGAAGAATTTATACAGAGAGTAGGCCAAGGCGCCATAACCCGTCAAACCCATGTAAAGAAGAGTCGTTGCCCACATTACCAGTAGAAAGGCTCCGAAGGAGTGTTCCGGCGCAGTTAGAGAGACACGGGGACATGTTGAGCGTGGACACATCCCATAGACAGACAGAACGGTTGAGTGGCGTCACAGCGCGTCAGTGCATGCGGAGATCAGTTCACAATTAGACAAGGAAGCCAGTTTCAAAGGTTCGAGGCTGACCTTTTGTTGTTCCTGAGTAGTGACTGAAGCTGAGATGAAAGTTACAATGAAAGTTTTCAAGGTCAGCGCGAGGGATGCTTGATGGAAGGGACAAGAGATGTGTTCATCGTGACTGTTCACTTGATGGCGTGGGAAAAGCATCCTGACGGGCACGTGCCCCATTCAGCCTCGGTGGGGGTTGGGGCATCGCTAACTGAGCAATACTAGTTGTCCCCCAAAACCACTCCTTGTTCGCCCGTTCACATAGTGGTTGATACATACTCAAGAGCTCGGCTCCTAGACACCATAGAAATACCGAACTCAATAAGTTTTGGAGGCAGGCAAAACGACGCTCTCTTGCGAATGACGACAATAGTAAGGAAGGCGGCTACCCGCTCGTCCCGAAGAAGATTTACATTATACTGATACTTACAGCAGCGCAACACCTCTCAATTACACAGGGAGAGCTTTCCCACTATCACCTTCGGAACCGTGCTCTTCTGCATGACAATTCTTGGAATCAGTACCATCCTTTAGCCAACCAACGTAAGTGTAATCACAAGGCAAAGTGTTGCAATAGAATGACTGACATGTTGCAATTGGCGCGATGAGTCTATTCGAATAGCTATCTCCCGAGGGTTTCGATAGACATCTCCTCGGGGGTGCTGTGATCCAGACTATTAGCACTTTGACTCCAAGCAGCTCGAACCGTAGACGAACCGGTGGTCCATTTTGAAGAAAACCCGTGAGCGAAATTTCATTTCCACTAGAAATGCCTGACATCGTGCCGTTCCGGATATAATCTCTGGAGTTGAGAGTCACCAAAAGAGAGTTCGTATAGACTAAGATGGGTGTGAGTGCAGAGATGGGCAGGTTGCAGGTTGATATAGAGAAAAGACATACATCGGCCCACTAGAGTATGGCACAGTTCAGAATGAGTCAAGGAATGCATGAGCCTGGGAAATAACTCACTGATTACGAAAAAGAATATGTAGAGGAAGGTGTTTGGGAAGACGTTCAACTAGGAATGAATCAATGGACGTACATTCGTTGAGGACTAAGACGTACGAATGTCACGGAACAGATGGCGCATATCGTCGTCGGAATAGCTAGACCATCCACTGAGATGGTTTGAGGGAAAACACGACTGGACGACTTACAGGTATTGAACGTGAATATGATGAGACGGTTTATCATATCTGTAGTCTGTAGATCGTCAACACACAGGTCCTCGTAAGCACTAGAGTCTAGTAGTACGACACACCGACCTTTTTCAATCCCGTCTTAGAACGTTCAAGGTACAAGACCATAATGATTGTAATCGATACATCTGCGGAATGAGAGAATCTATTTTGGATGGATCATGGTTGAAGCGCACCACATGCGGCGTTGAAGGCATTCACGACCGTTGACAATGGCTTGGAGCATCATGATTAGGAAAGAGTGACACTCGTGAGAGATGAACTCACTACTTGCTCGAGAAGCTGAGACAGAAAATCGTATTTGAGTCTGGTAGAGTCATTAATAACGGTGGCACATCAGCGATGAAAAGGTGAATTACACGATGATTGTATAAACTAGTATTGAAATTAGTGCGGGCTAGTGGTAAGACTCCGGACGTACCAAATAGAATCACTGAAAGAGTGGGTCAAGATTTTCCACGTCATTGCAATGTCAGATCAATAGAACTTACGGAACGAGGTCCATCCCAAAACAGCCTGATGTTCTAATTAGGTCAGTCATCTAGTAAACAACAGATGTACATACAACGAGACCCGAGAGTATCCAGCTCCTGCTCACTAAACAGGTATCAGTATCCTGAAGTCACGATAAATGTTGAAACATATAATACTGACAGATATAAATGCGCCACGCATAAAACCTAGAGGCGTCACTCAGCTATCATCTCAGATGAAACGCGCGACCAACATACATCTGCGTTCCAATTGCAATCCCCCCACTGAAGAAAAGTTCTGCTAAGAGAGACCTTAGGTTCGTTAGTAAACATATCTATTGCTAATCGAGACCTGAACTGCGTACTTTTCGGTCCTACCAAGAGCGGCAGGATCGGAATGATCTAGCGAGCGGCGTCAGACCGACAGGCGACCAGGCATAATGAGTGACTTGCTGGAAACGAGGTACCTATATACTGCCGCTAGAAATGATATGAGAAATTGTGGCGGGGGATATAACGAATCAAGTATACCAGACAGGAGAGCCATCTGTACCGTATCACAAACTAAAACGAATGCGACAATACATTGGACAAAGACCGGATCCCTGAGCCTATATTTGCGAAAGTAGAACCACGCCTGAAGGCAGCCAGCTAAGATGGAAGTGAGTGTTGTTCTGTTAGTCGGCCATCGACGATAGTACCTCCGTATAATCTAGCAAAATGAGTCGAGAAGATATGTAAGCTGTGAGGGTACTTACGCCGAAGAGATGACTACTGCATTGAATAAGAGGCCATGTCTATGGATATCAGATATTCAGAGGATGCCATTGAGGATAAACGAGAAACGAACGTGTTGTCGGGCGTTGACTGGACATCGGACATCGTTGGGGAAGGGCAAAGGATACACAGACAGAACCAGAAGTATAAAGAGTCAAGAGCCGCTTGGTCAGCATCAGTAGCTACACAACATCATCCGACCAATCAAACCACGTTTGTGGCGGGTGTCCAGGTATCACGATCTGCGTTGTGTGGACATTGGTGGGTGTGTGGTAAGTGGAGTAGAATCAAAATTTATTTCACAACTATAAGCAGTCCAACTCAACGCGCCTGTTTGGGAAGAGCTGCAAATCGATTCGGCAGTTTACATGCAAGAATCCGACGGAAGCACTGGGGAAGAGAGGGTTCTTAGCGCCGTTCCCCACTACCGGTTCACTTACTTACGGTATACATAGCGGCCATGCAGGGCATAGCGGGGACATTTGTGGAAGTGGCAGGATGACAAGATGGGCGTCGGGAGTCGGCCCTGATAGCCGAGCTTTGTGATCAGCCTTCGGTAACGTGGCAGACAAGAGGTTGTGAACGACCACCATGTCTATCACTTCTTCCAGTTCTTCTAAGGCCCTCCGAACACTATATAGAATTCGAATTCTGTTCAAGGCTGTTCGACCTTACGAAAACAGGAACATGGAATACTACAGCCGCCTGGGATCATTCGTACCTACTTCTTGTGTGGGGCCAAACACCTACAGTGAATGCCCTTCCGTGAGAGCCTAACCACACATTCCAAGCTTACCATTCCCACCGTCCCCCCACCCGCATGGCCCGCATAAATCCTCCTCGTTGTCACTTCTTCGCTCTTTACTTCCAACATGGACTTACTAACTAGTATTGGACTGTTTGTGGTTGCCGCTCTAGTACTATGGTACAATAAGAAAAACCTACCCAAGCCTCCTGGTCCCCGTGGTCTCCCTCTCATCGGTAACCTTCTCGATCTCCCCAGTGGTCGTGACTGGGAGATGTACGGAATAATGGGAGAGACATATGGTACGCCTAACTAAACCTTTCGTTTACCCTTCAACGCCAACTATCTTAGGTCCACTGATATCTCTCACCGTGGGGCCGACGACCATCGTGGTCATTAACAGCTTATCCAAAGCAAAAGATATTTTAGACAAGAAAGGTCCGATTTACTCGTCCAGACCTTTCGTAGCGATGGCTGGAAACCTAATGGGATGGGGAAAGTCAACTGGCTTTCTCGAATATGGCCCTGTCTTCAAGCAAACAAGGTGAACTTTTACCTTTGCCTGATGCTTTTCGACTGACTGAGCGTAAAGGAAAATATTCCACCAGGAACTCGGAAGCGTGTCAGCGATAAAGTCCTTTTGGCCACAGGAGGAATCGCAAGGCCGCAAATTTCTCGAGTTGTGTGCCGACCGGCCTGACCGCCTTCTGGCGCATTGTTTTCAGTACATAAATGATACCTTCAATCGGGGAAATACTAATTGTGACCGTTTTATAGACATGCCGGTGCTATCATTCTTCGAATCGCTTACGGATATGCCGCTGCGAACTACGACGACGAAATGGTGGCCATGACGAACAAGGCCATGGACACCTTCAGTGCCGTAAGTGTAAAGCCTCTCGATACAGTTCTGCATCTAACCTTGGATCTATATAGGCTTCTAAACCTGGTGCATTTCTCGTGAACCAGCTCCCTTTCCGTGCGTGAGCTCGAGTTGTCGAACCATGGTTTCAATTCTTACTCGACGCAGTTCGACATCTTCCCGAGTGGTTCCCTGGAGCTAATTTCAAGCGGATAGCAAGAGAATGGGCGCCTTTGTATCTCGACATGGTGGACATACCGATGAACTATGTTCGGGAGCAGTTGGTTAGTAACATTGGCCTGTCCTTAACTTAGAACTGCTTTGACCGTGGACCATCCGCTTAGAAAGCTGGAACTGCCGAGGGTTCATTCACCGCGAAGTGGCTTAAGCGCAATTTATCTGAAGAGGACACCGAGATTCTTCGGCATGCTTCTGGGGCTATGTTAGGCGGTGAGTCGAAAAACACCAGCCATCTTCTGATATCGCAACTCAAGGCTCTAATATGTAGCCGGCTCTGAGACCGTAAGTCAATCCATCTCATGTGATCCACTCTGTTCAATTTGATGTCCCGTCATAGACTGCTGTTACTATGCATTGCTTTTTCCTGATGATGGCTCGCCATCCTGAGATTCAAAGGAAAGCGCAAGCCGAGATCGAGGTCGTTTGTGGACGTGACAGGCTTCCGACATTCACTGACCGTGAACGTCTGCCATACGTCGAGGCTATAGTCAAGGAAGTCACTAGAATACATCCATCTGTCCCTCTAGGTACGTCAAATCTATTTCCGATACGAGCTCAAACAATCTTCAACACAGGTCTTCCTCATACTGTGACTGAGGACGACGTACATGATGGCTACTACATCCCCAAAGGTAGCATCGTCTTCGCCAACATTTGGTACGCCTTAGACGTGACTGCGTTTATGGCTGTTCCATTGATATCTTCTATCTTTCCAGGCAAATGGCTCATGACCGCCATGTCTATTCCCGGCCATTCTCTTTCGATCCCGAACGGTTCATGGGCCCCAATGCTCAACAAGATCCATACGAAATGATCTTTGGCTTCGGCCGGCGGTAGGTTTTGCAATTATTTGAGGATTGTGGTCGTGTAACTAACCCGAATGTCAGCCTCTGCCCTGGTCGCCTCCTCGGCGACGCTTCACTTTTCATTACCATGGCTATGTGCTTGTCGGCTTTCGATATTTCTCCCGCAACGGACGATGAGGGAGTTCCCGTCATCCCCGAGATTGACTCAAAGGCTGGCATTGTTAGGTCTGTTGTTGTCAACTATGATTTCTTGTGGACACAATTTGACCATCCGACCAGTGCTCTCAAAGATTTCGAGCTAACCCTCGCTCCCCGATTATCTGTGGAGCAGTTCAATCACCTTGTTCGGGGCCAGCAATAGTATTAGTTTTCCGCGTTACGTAGAGTTTCCGGATGTCTTTGTGCTCGTCTCCCGCGTGGCTATAGCTGATACTACAGTAATAATGATACCTATTCCTCTACAACTAGAATACATTGCCCAGCCATTCGTGTTCTCGACTTCTGTCAGTGTGACATGTCAATCGACCAAACAATGTCTACGCCACTTCATCCTCTTCTCTTTGTGCCTTCAGGATGCCGAGTCAACGAATCCTTGTCGAGCAAGGAGCTCGATATCATCGCTCACTGTAACGGCCGTATCGCACTGGCGTGCTATTCTCGAGTTTGCTTTGGTTCCTCCATCCTAGAGGTTCGGCTCACCTTGCACCACATTCAGGACTCTCTATCTATATAAGCTGACTTGACTGGCACTGCGATTGCATACTCTTGAGCCTCGACTGACAACCCGTGATCTATCGCAGCCACACTTCCCCTGGTTCAATGCTTCGACGGCGGCCTTGAACTTGAACTCGAATCATAACTGAACACTAGGCTTCCGTTGCCCATCGCTCAAGAAGTCAATATTGCTGACCATATCTACGATATACGTCTCGGAGGACATCCGATTCGAACTGCTTGTCGTGTCTTTAGCCACTTGACGTAGGCCTAATACTGTGCAATGCTGCTGATCTCATTCGAGCAGGGATGAGCTTCTCATGCTATTGGCTTGGCGACTTGGTCACATGCTCTCCTTGCATTCATTGCAAGAGGTCACGTATTCACGCTGGTTCCAGTAGTTGGTTGCAGGCGTACTGACTAACAGTGTCTTCAATGACTCAGACTACTTGATATTCTACCAGGGTCGGCATAAGTTTCCAGCAGTTAAAAGCCTCCAGAAGAACCTCCAGTCTTTCCTCACATCCCCATCATTCAAACATGGCGACTGCTCAATACTCCTTCACGACTGCCCCGACGGCTTTGGACCCGTACAGATACCAACCTGGCTTCGGAGGTCAACTAGCAAGTGAGACTATGTCAGTACACCTTTTACGACTCGTCGATTCTAGGTAACTAATCACAGGTTCATAGTCCGGGTACACTGGTGTCTCAAACTACGCCACAGCACGTCAAAGGTGATCTGTACACCGAGGGTGTATGTCTATGTCCGGATTGTCTAATGTACGACATCTCGTTAACGATGACTAGGTCACGGGCTCTTGCTTCACCGCACCTCGCGCGGATAACCTGAACGTGTGCGCCATCTTTTTCTGTATACTGTCTTCCTTCGTGATATTAACCGAAGATGGCACAGGTTCTTGTATCGCATCCGTCCATCCATGGACTATCCAGGCTCCAAGGCTCTCCGCAACGACAAGGTATGCGGCGTTTCCATTGCAAGCGAATTGACACAGATTCGCTGAACAGGTGGAATCGTCCTTCCTCCCTTATAACCCTCGCGTCCATGTCAAGCACGACATGTTCATCATGGGACCACTCGAAATTCCCCCTGACGAGGTCAAGGTAGACTTCATTGACGGTCTGCAGACGGCCATTGGCGCTGGCGATATAGCTATGGGTGAAGGTATCGCCACCCACTTGTACGCCGCCAATGCATCCATGAAGAACCGCGCCTTCTACAACACGGATGGAGACTTTTTGATTCTTCCCCAGGTCGGGAGGTTGGACGTTCAGACGGAGCTAGGAAAGTACGTACAGTGTTCTAGAGCTCGAGAAGGACTTTCTCACCTTAGTCTTCCAGAATCATGGTCAAGCCAGGAGAACTTGTCGTTGTACAGAAAGGGCTCAAGTTTAGTATTGGTCTGCCAGACGGCGGTAGTAGAGGATGTGAGTACCTCTTCCTCTTATGGCTCTTGGATAGATACTAACTGCCTATAGATGCGCAGGAGATATACGGCTCTCACTGGCAGCTTCCGGAGCTTGGTCCCATCGGAGGACACGGTCTTGCCAATGCTTTGGATTTCCGGCGCCCCGTCGCGCATTTCGATCTGGACGAGACCTCGTGGGAAAGTGAGTAAATCATGTTTGCCCTTTGCAATCCTGCTCATTCCGAATTTTCTTAGCGGTTATCAAGTTCGTCTAACTTTGGCACTCGCACGTGCTTTTCTTGGCTGACTTACTACCAGACATAACGGAAAATTCTTCAGCTACAAGCAGAACCATACGCCTTTCGACGTCGTTGCATGGAAGGGGAAGTAAGTTGCTCTTTTTATTCGTCATATTCATATTCTTACCCCCTATCAGCTATGTGCCATACAAATATGACCTCGATAACTTCGTCTACGTCCGAAGCGCCTCGAAAGACCACCTTGATCCGTCTTTGTTCACTGTCCTGACTGCTAAGTCCAAAGCAGCCAACATTCCGATAGCCGACTTCGGCTGTGTCGGTCCTCACTGGGACGCGACGGAAAACACTTTCCGGGGTCCAGTGAGTCTTGCGTTGTATCAGACTGATAAAACCATTTGATTCTTGTATTTAGTACCACCATCGAAACAACGCCGCAGAGATCTCTGGTTTGATCAGATCTGGTGACCTTGGTGGTATTGGTGATCAGGCTGATGCTGGAGGCCTTCGCGCTACCAGTGCGTTCACGGCTCATGGTCGTATGTGCTTCTTCTCCTTGCCCACACATCCTTTTTGACGCTCATAATAGTGCCGTATTCGATGTGGAAAGAGACTACCACGAAGAAGTTGACACCAGAGCAGCTTGATCCTATCCTTCGTTAGTCAAATATCTCCTCCGACGTCCGTATGCTCATTGACCCTATTTTCTCCTATAGTCTTCTTCGTCGAGACATCGCTTCCCATCACCATTACGGACTTCGCTGCCAAGAAGGCAATTGGTGCGTAAAACGGTTATGATAGCTGAGGGCATCTCATTGAGATTGTGTTGTTACAGAAGTCGCCGATGAAGGGTTTGAGGCAGGGTTCAACGCCAACATCGATACTCTGAACGCTGAATTAAAGGAGGCGGGACTCCCGGAGCTTGTCAAAGCCTGAAATTATGTAACTTTGTATTTTGAAATCAAGTCAAATGAGCCTTAGGCTGTAGTTTCTCTCTCGGAACATGAATGATGATGAACGGCAAGCATTGAGCGCTTGAGCCCGTGATTTGAAGGAACAATTAGCTTCTGGTACTGCTGGACTCGCTCTAATACTGATATTGCGCCACAGCACGTTTTCGATTTCTCATCCCATGTCAGCAATTTGTAGTAATTCAGTAGTTGCATTCATAGTCTATAGCAACAGTAGACCCAAAGTTGAAGCTGCAGTCAGACCGAACACTACGTAGGTCGTCCTATACATGCCCGCCACAGTCATGTCTATCCAATAACAAGATCCGTCAGTCGGGACGATCTAATTGTGGAGGCATAACTACAACGTACATTTTCCCGTATCCCATACCAAATGCTTCACCCCATTCCACGAATGGTACGCAAAAGGCGCAGCCAAAGCTGCCTTTCCAGTATACTTGACACCTTCGGGAAGGCTCGAAACCAGCTCCAGGATATGTTGGCTGTCGAAAGTGCCGGGAGCGATAAGGTACCCAAGGGAGAGCCCGTAAAGAACTGTCCGTTTGCGGTCAAGGATTGTCAGATATGATCGCATTACCAACTCAAGGGCTCACGGATACTAAGAGGTACTCCAGCCACACGATGAGCCAGGGAACTATACATGTTCAGCTGTATCTGGTAGATCGTAAAATGAGGGCTGCTAGGCCTCTTTACGCGCTGTTCATTGAGGATGGGCGCAGATTTCGCAACGGGGATGCATTCCGTTTGGACTGACCTTCGATATTTCAGTCAACAATTCCAAGGGATAGTGGAGGGTGTAGTTACCGAACATTACTACGAGGAAGAGAGGCTGTAAGCCATGTTAGTGGGTCCGAATAGAGAGAATGATCGAGGTGAAAGCGCTCACCCATTCTGCGAACTAAATATCGGTTCAGCCCAACACGGAAGATGGCCATGGTAATAATCTGCAACACGGGGAGATAATTCGATGATAGCCCTCACCTATACTCCATCTTTATACTGGTCGCAGTCCGATATCACCCGATGGTCATAAGGACGATACCGGGGCCGACGGTACCCTACAAAAGATTCAAGGTACTGTTCCAGTTATATTTCAGTGAGGCTACTCACGATGGCATCTAGACATGACATCGCCACGGCCCATTCGTAGTGACCACATGAGATTGAGATCGTGGGAATTTGACTCTTCCTCTATTCCATCACCAACTTTGGCGACAACCTTGCCAAACATCTTTGTTTTCGAAATACTTACCGACAGCGCCGAATACGTATGGCTTCAATGACCAGTCAACAGCCGCACCGACAAAGGCCACGGTAAGTATCGCTCCTTCCCCACCCTGCGTCAATGCCAGATCGTATTACAGTACGCCTGAAGGATCTTTGACCACCGTAATCACCTCATGAATCGTCTCTCGTATTTCTAATTTTTACTGACACTGACGTCGAAATCGTCAATATCGTCGATGGAAACTGTGTGGCGTAAGCTAAAGCATCAATATGAAGCAAGTCCTCAACAACCCTAGTTAGAGAAAGGTAGGGGTGGCAGCGCTACGTTCTCAGACCAAGAATCTACGGTGCTCGCTTATAACTGTCATCAACACAAACTTCAGACACGTTAGCAGTTCTGAATTGGTCACCATGTCAATGAAGATAGCATAGCACGAGCTGTGGGGACTCAGCGTAAAAGTATCTAACATTTGTCCGTCCGTAGTAAATACATTGCCGGTGCTAATTCTACACCCTCTACTTCTCTCCCCCTTCCACGAGAGGCTTAATCATATCAATCACCTCCTCGAAATTCTTGAACGTCCTATGCGGGATATCCTCCTTCCTGCAATACTCAGCCAAATCACTCTCCCCATTATCCTTGAGCTTGGCAAAAAGGATGTCCGCATAGCGGGCAGCGCTCAGGTCACTCACGCCGTCTCCAAAGAAGAACGTCGTGGGCCTCTCGCCTTCAGGGAGAGACGTATACGGAAGGATGGAATACGACTTGTCGTGCCCGTGCGGGGACGTCGGATGGCGGTACTTGATAGTCCACTTCCCGTCGGCGAGGGGCTCGACTTCGTTGGATATGATTGGGATGGTGGCAGCAGCGTCTTCCGGAAGAAGGTTCGACAGAACGGCCCGAATGATGGGCGTCATCCCGGAGGAAACGATGATGATGGGTATATCGTGCGCCACACAGTACGCGTGGAAGGATAGGAATCCGGGGTCGAGGACGATGTTCTTGCGTAGGATCTGATAGGGTGGGTTGAGTGGGAGGTGTATTAGACGGTCTTGAGTCGACTCACCTCCTTGCATTCGTCAATGGTATGTCCATTATCCGCGACGCTTTGCAGCATCTCTTTGAAGGCATCTTTATACTCGACCTTGCCGCTGAGGATGTCGAGGTTTCCCTGTCGTCTTTTCTCTGCGCCGTAGCCCAAGTTATCCGTCATGTAATCATTCGAGTCGCGCGTCGTGATAGTACCATCCCAGTCACTCAACGCAATGAACTTCTTGCCTCTAATCAGCGGCGGATAGGGGAGCGTAGTCTCAATGGCGGACATGGTCGTCGTGGTTGATAGCCAAGCACTAACGCGAGGTTCAAGCAGTATATGTCAATGATCGATGGTGGTGATGGAGCAAGGTTACATAATCCGAGGCTGAGTCCGCAATGTCAATAGCTTATGGAGGCTGGATCTTCGTCCCGTTCTTGTCAATACACCATGGGTTACCCCACCACTCCCAGAACGCACACTGCGGCAACCCAGCATCCTCAGGTTCATCCCCGACGTCTTTCAGTAATAACGCCACAACCCCGTGCGGGGGCACATCGTGCGCCGTAAAGTTTCGAAGTGCTGTTCCGTTCTCCGTGTGGCTCCATAGATCCTATCAGCGACGATTAGAGCGCGAAAGAAGAAAGCTACAGCGGGGCCACATACCCGTACTGAGTACTGCCGCCCAGCCCGAATCCAGGGCGATTCTGTCAAATTGAAGAACATGTCCGCGGGCTCGTCGAGGGTGTTTATCTGTCGAGGTGTTATCTCTGCAATCATGACGTTTGACTGTAGGAGGCACTAACCAGCATGAAAAGTGTCCCATTCTCGCTCTTCCCACTCCAGTATTGAGCAGGATGGGTCGCGTTGTAGCTATAATCCGGCTTCAGAACTATCAGCAAGATACCGATGCACAGAACGGAGAAACGCCCATACATTGACGCCCCACCGGAACGGCACAACGCCAGTTCCAACGACTGGGTCCTGGTTTATGGCGATGACTTCAGTATTCTTGAGGATTGTCAATGTAGCCTCGGTTATTTTCGCGAGCTAATATAAATATGTCAGAGTACTGCGACAACCTTAAAGTTGATCGACGGACAGCAGTGCTCTGTAACGAATTAAGCAGTCGCTGGAGAAATCAAAGGAACAACGTACAATCAAAAGTGGCGACTTCATAAAGGCCCAAACAGTAAAATGCGTCTTGGATTCTTCGTACGTCAGGTCACCGTTTCCACTGAACATCGCCGTATCAGCAAAATGCATAAAGCTGAATGATAAGCGTACACTTCGAGCTAGATGACGATAAGCAGCAGTCAACAGCAAAGAAAAAGGCTACTCACGATATCAAGGTCGTTATGTCCATAAAAGTCTGACGCCCAGGCATGGAAAGAGTTCTGGTTGATTATTCCAGCGAGGGATCTCCAGTTCGCTCCAATATCATCGGTTGTCTGGCCCACTGATCAGAACAAGAGAGACACAAGAAGATAAACGCCGTACCCTCCATGTCTGACCGAGCTCTCTCGCCCAGATCCATGGTTGCAACTAGAACTAGTCAGTGCCACAACATTTCAACTGTCGAGAAACTTACTCGGCCCCATTGACAGAGCGAGAATAGCATAGGTATCCTTCCACTCGTCTTGGCGAGATCCTTTATGGCGTTTGACATCCGTGTAAACTCTGCGGCCACATATTTAGTCTGAGCAAGCGAGAAAAGTCAATTCACTTACTTCCAACCATACCTTCCTTGATAATGTGGTCGAATGGTACTGGTACAGCTGAGCATGTGAATGAAAGCAAGTCGATGCTAACGTACCAGCGCAATTATCATATCTGAATCGTCGTCAGCAACTGGACTATGCGATCGGGAAATACGTATTCACTTCAGAAGATCAAATCCCCATTCAACGTTGAAAAGGTATGCATCTCTGTTGATAATCAGCAAGTTTCTCTTCGGATATCTCAAACCGTGCATACCTTTCCTCGTTTTGGAACGATCCGGGATACTGCTGGCACGTGAACCAGCCAGAATCGCTGTACTGCACTCGTTGAGATGGAAGCTTTGGTCAAATAGACAGGCTTCTCACAATGCCGGTCTTTCTGGAGGAGGGTGAGTGGGTATAAGGACACGGATGGGTTACACGTACAGTCCTAGGGCGTGTATTTTGTCTGTGAGTGGTCGCATGCCAGAGGGGAAACGTTCCTTGTCTGTCGGAGTGGTGAATTTCATGGAGCTGTGGGGTATACTGTACGTACGAGCGATAATGTCCCCTGTGGAATTGCGTTCCCTCTCTGAGTAGCAGTCGTCGATGTTGACGTATTTGTAGCCAACGTCCTAGAGCGCGCGTCAGAGAGAGAAGGGGAAGGAGTGGAGTTGACGCGTACAGAAAGGCCAAGAGACACCATTAGCTCGGCGGTCTCGTGTATTAGCTCTTCGTTGATGTTGCACTGCGAATGGTCAGAGAATGGGTCGCAGAAGAATGCGGAGTGATCTGACATAGTATGCATTCCATGCTAAGAGATATGAGATGAATATTTGGCTATGGACGAGTAGACGCTAAACGTACTGTTGTAGCCCATGACTGAGTAGATGTCAGTCAATAGTCGTTGGGGGGTTCTGAGCACGTACAAGGTAACCTCCCAACGCCTTGCCATGGATTATCATCTTCCTCAACGGCGGCTACTGTGAGCTTGGGGTTGCTGTTCAAGCCTGCCAGAAACATAAAGGCATAGAGACCTGGTATGGCCAGGCTAAAGAGAGCCATTGTGATGCAGACAGATTCAGTCAGAGAAGGAGGCTTGAACTTATGTAGCTTCCAGGACATGGGTCAGGTGCAGAGGAAGCAGAAGCCGTGGTCACAGACTGCGTCCAGGTGTTCAGTGCGCGTGGTAGTGGTGGTAAGAAGACAAGGTGGAAAAGCCAAGGCATCCTCAATCAGCGCGCAGGTCACGTGGAGTTCTCTCATGGAGTGTCCTATACGATACTCCTGCCATCTCCGCCCGTCGGTTTAAGCTGCCGCCCCCGTCGGGGCTACAGCATATGGCGGGGAGGCGGCTAAACTGCCGTGATCTCGGCAGGCAATCATCACTAATAAAGTGCAGCCAAACACGGCCCAACAACACGTCTTTTTTCTCTCGACCGCCACCATCAGGTTAGTCCGCGTCCAGTCTTGCTTCATGATGAGAAGTATCTATCAGTTATCCCTGTCTTAATATCCTTGTCGAGACTACTGTTTTCTGATCTATTCGTCGCTTTGTTTGAACGTTTTACTGACTTTTTTCAACAGGTTTGTACTATTTTCAACGTTCCCCAATCCTAATCGTGATGATCTCTTATACACACTGAAAAATCCGATTCACTCTGGTGGACATGACGATTCTTTACACCTGAATTCTCCATCGTTATTCGCCGTGACCTCGTACTCATCTCAACCCCAGATCTTACTCGTAACGCCACAGTTCCTCAACAGGTTAGTCCCCTTCTTGGCCCACTCTCCGGATGAGACTATTTTATTCAGTTATCCCTGTCTTAATACCCATGTCGAGACTACTGTTTCCTGATCCCTCTTGCATTCTCTTTGTCTTGTGCATATCACTTACGCTTCCTTCATCAGACAGGCCGAAGCTAATGTACTATCTGTAATGAAACCTTACGTCTACTTATTGATCACGAGTACACTGTCAAATGAATTCCTGACCCGATTTCCATTTTAAAACGAATACGAGTCAGTTAAAACATAGCGCCGCGGATGCCAGTCCGGGCGGCTCATCTTTCCTTCTGACCACCATGTCGTCCCCTCATTTCAAGACGTCTGGCTCGCTGTCCTCCGACTATGCTATCCTGTCGCGCTATGCTGCTCGACATGGCCATCATATTGACGAAACAGACGACGAAGAGACACCACTATTACGCCCATCCAAGCTCACAATGGCGAGCATCCCCAACGCCAACGAAAACACCCCTCTTGTCAATCCGGCCATTCCACGCATCGAAGAAGACATCGACCGCAATGACCAGAACAACGACGACAAGGCTATAAAGATGTACTGGGAGGAGCTCACGATTCTCACGAAATACGGTCTGCCAGTCTTTGGGTGCGGTTTGTTGCTCGCTACTTTTGGCTCATACTCACGGCTTCCCAGAACACATTTGCTTGAGTACAGCTTGGTGATTTCTTCTGTGCTCTCCGTTGGTCATTTGTCCACGACGGCACTGGCAGCTATCACTCTTGGATCTATGACGGCAAATGTCAGTGGGTTCTCTATCATTCAAGGCTTCGCTAGTGCCCTCGATACAATGCTTCCCTCTGCTTGGACATCTACCCAGCCGCAGCTTGTCGGTCTGTGGTGCCAGCGAATGGGTATGCTTCGGCTCCTTATCTCGCTTAAAACAATTGGCTCATACCCACTCTAGTTGTCGTGACATCGGCTCTCCTTATCGTTCGTATCTTTGCGCGGACACGTCGACGTATCTTCTTACCCCTATCCTAGCCCATGTTCGTTGTATGGTTTAACGCGGAATCCATTCTATTATTCCTCAAGCAAGATCCAGAAGTCGCCCGCCTCGCTGCGACATACTTGCGCTGGGTCTCTCTTGGTCTTCCTGGTGTGTTCTATTCCTAGAATCCACGCTCATCTCCTTAACCTTTTCACTTTAGCCTATTGCTTCAACTGTATCAGCAGGTACGTCCTTCCTTCCACTATCGTCATATGTTGACACTCATGCACCCACGTTTGTCCTTGCAGGCGCTACTTCCAATCTCAAGGTACTTGATCCGCTTGACACGATCATCAAGTCTTCTAGCTAACGCATGTGCAGGCTTATTCACGGTGCCTACGCGGATCATCTTCGTCGTTGCACCGATAAACGCGTTCTTGAACTACATCTTGGTCTGGGGCCCCGAGCCGATTCGTTTGGGATTCATCGGTGCTCCGATCGCCTCAGCCATCTCCTTCAATTTGGTGTCTATCTTCTCTATCATCTACGGTATCTTCTTCGTGCCACATACAGCTTGGTACCCCTTTTCCCGCCGGATGTTCACCTCGCTGGGCGTTTTAGCCCAGCTCGGCTTGGGAGGAGTGGGACAAACTGCTTCGGAGTGGTGGGCGTGGGAGCTCATTGGATTGGCTGCATCTCTGCAAGTTTCTCTCTATTTCATACTTTTTCGTTAACCCGAACATTAGTATCAAGTCTAGGACCCGTGGCACTAGCTACACAGAGTGTACTGCTCGTGTCGTGCTCGACCACGTATCAAGCGCCGTTTGCGCTCTCGATTGCTTCTTCCGTTAGGTGAGCATAGCCCGTCATTTTCTCGGTATTAGCTCACACGGCCAAAAAATCAGAATTGGCAACCTATTGGGAGAAAACAACCCCAAACGTGCTGGGGTTGCTAGCAACACATCGCTTCTCATGTCGTTGTTTATGTCCGGCATATCTTGGTATGTTTCCCATGCTATGCTCGGGATCTTCGTCGCAGTTTTGCTGAACATAGCCTCAGTACGATGTTGCTTGTGTTCCGGAATTCTTGGGGAAAGCTGTTCAGTGACTCCGACGGTGCGTTGATACAGTTTGGTAACTCGGTGGTCGCTTAATTATTTGATCATTGTAGAGGTTATTGCGATGACCGCGACGATACTTCCTCTGGCTGCCATTTTCCAAGTATTCGATGGAGCTGCTGGTGTCTCTGCGGGTATATTGCGCGCGCGCGGGAAGCAGATTACCGGCGCTCTTTTGAACCTTAGTGCCTATTACATCCTCGGTACGTCCATCATTGTCGCTGTCGTCGTGCTATGTTACTCACGCGATTGCTTCTAGGTATCCCCTTGGCCCTTATGCTCACGTTCAAGGCGAATATGGGCTTGCAAGGGCTGTGGCTCGGGTTGACGGTATCCTTAGTGTATTGCGCATTTTTCGGGAGCTTGCTGTGCTTGAGAACGGATTGGGAGCACGAGGTGACTAAAGTGATGAAGCGCTTGGAGGAAGAGAAGAAGAAGACTCAGAGGGATGACGATGAGGAGCAGGCGAGGGGACGTTAAGGCGGCAGGGCGTTTATGACATCTATCAGGATCTTTACATTTGGTTGCTTATGATGACGACAATGATGATTAGAGTGTTTGTTTTCTCTGGTGACTATGGCGAAGCATGCGTTCATGTAAGTGAGTGGCAAGCCCTGATATTTTTTTCTGGGCCAACTATTTACTAAGTACTACTGATCAACATGGCTCCCGGGTTGGGCGGGCGACCTCTTTACCTCGGCTCGTCGCAATGATCACCTTCGAAGCCCGCCTTTCACTGCCGATAGACTGCTTTACCATCTCTACGCGACCGAGCGTACTGCTAATTTGATCTTTTTCAAATGCGATGTTTCGTTTCTAGACATATTTGCGACACAATCAGATTTAGATAACCATGATCACCCACTGGTAACCAGCTCAATGGCTCAATATTCAATACCAGTACAGATTTGTACCATTTATAAACGTTGAATCCTTCCAATATATCTCAGGATACTATAACCCCTCACTCTTATCACTTTCGATGAGATTCTTCCTATTCTGCGCTCCATGGACTCTGGCAGTCCAAGCCATCCCACAATACAGCCGTAAAGAGCCTGAAAAGGTTTTTGAGTCCCTCTCTGTGACAATGGATGGTGAGTACATGTACTATTTTGAGGTTTTGGCGTACTTACGCCACACACTAGTTCCCACGGTCGTCGACGATATTGCCAGCTTCGACATTACAGTAACACTAAGAAATACCGGAGAGGAGACAATTAAGGTCGTCAAAGATCCGTCGAGTGTGCTGTACGATGATCTACCGGTGCCGGTGAACGCATTGGCGTGGGTTGGTCCGGAGCGGGAGCCGACCTTTGTCGGCGCAACTGTTAACTGGTCATTGAACCCGTACCTATTCGGCGCTGTCGGGATTTCACAAACGAAAAATGGAGAGAACGACACAGACTTGGATCTATCTTCTGCGAATCCAGATGCGTTGATCACGATCCCTGTTGGAAAATCAACGGAGGTTGTCTATCAAGGTGAGCTGTTTCTCCTTCCTCAAGTTGTACGCCTTTAGTAACACAAGTACGGAAAGTCGGTTTGGCGTATGACTTTACACGGTCCGGAGTGGGGGAGTACTTTGTAAAGCTCGCTCGAGATACTCTTTGGGTTATCATCGATAACGGAAAGAACTCGAAGCTTCGGGAGGTGAAGGTAAACGTGAAAACGCATAAAGTTAGGATAACAAGCAAGAAATTGAGTAGCGATGGACGTGGATTCGATAGACGTCTCGATGGGTCTGCCCAGAGTACTCGCGCTCGGGCTATAACGATGGAAGCAAATACTATACAATGTTCTGATTCACAGCAAATCAAGATCCAGGACGCGGCGCTAGTAGCGGACGAATATGTGGAGGAAGCGAACCAGTGAGTGATATTTCATTCTTTATAAAAACCCAGGGAAGTTCACCGAGCCTTTGAGGTATCTGAAGACGAGTATGTCTCCCAGAGAGAGGTATACGTGGTGGTTTGGTGATTGGGATTATGAACCATCGGGTCCAGACGACATAGCGCCACGGGATAGAGTGACCAAAGCGTTCAAGATCATGGGGGAGCGGCCGTTTGTCTCTAAGAAGTATACATACAACTGTGGGTGTACGAAGTGGGTGACTGCCTATGTCTTTGGTTCTTTGTGCGTATCCTTCTACACAAGGTGTCAGTGCGGCGCTCATCTTAGTAATAGCACTACAAATCCTACTATCAACCTATGTAGGATGTATTGGGCGAGGTTCCGTGTACTAAAGGGACACAACTCGTACGGGGGTGTATTGGTCCACGAGGCATCTCATTTCCACGATGTGGCGCGGACGGAAGATCACACATATATTGTTGAGGAAGAGCATGCGCTGGCGCTGGAATCGCCTACAGATGCAGCAGACAATGCGGATAACTATAAGCGTTTTGCGGAGAATGTCGATGATAGGATGTAGAGGATTTTGGAAGTGAACACCGAAGGCGCCGGTGTCGATAACGTGAAATTTACTATATGTTTTATAGTATGACTGAACAGTGATCAGAGGTTGAGGATGGACGTGCAATTATGCCGTCACCTACCACAGTGGGAAGGAACAGAAAGCAACACTCCCACGACATGTTGTTCATTGACTCATACTATCGGCGGTACCCTAAATTGCAGACACACTTCTGAAAGTACTCCATTATTCGTCTATGAACATCATATACATCTCCCCCCGTGCTATTCGGCCATTTGAAGCGACTTTGAACACCGTGCATCCGGCTAGTATTCGAACCCTCCTGGAGTGGGTAACCAGCTACATATCAGTCATCAATCCCAAGAGGTCTTTCGGTGTAGCCTGGAGATCCTGGCTCTATGTTCTATGATTCGTTGCACTCACTACTCAAAGACTTTCGCTTTCCGATGTGAGAACACACTAGCATTCTCCAACTCGAAGGACTTAGTACTATAACCATTCAAAATAGGTATACAGTTATCATGGAGTCGGTCAGCAATTGCAAGACAACTTAGACTAGGGACTGTGATAGACTTGGGCATAAGAATCGTATATTCTAGTTCGACGTGATCGTGATATAATAGTACAACAGTCGTGATGAATTAGTTTGTACAAGGAGAGCGGGGAAGACGGGAAAAAAGACCCAGGGAATAATATGTCATGAAAACCAGCGGATCCACTATCATGATCATGGAAGGATGAGCTGGAAACCCCATGGACCACCAGCTCTTTGGACGAGGACGTTGTGTCCCATATGTCCACTGTTCACCGTCAGGCTCCTAAAGACCGTGCTAGGCGATAAACACTGGTAGCCACGTAAAAGATCTTGGAGGTAGTGATGTCCTTTTACGTCTGACGCCAACCCAGTACCCCCTCCGCTCAATTTCCTCTTGTCATAAACAATAGGTGGAGTCGCCACGTTCAATTCGATATGTCGAATCAGCGGTAACGTTTCCGAAGCTATAGCATCGAATAGAATAGTCTGCGAATAAGATAAATCTCGAGGGAACACGATGGAAGGACAGAAGACATACCGTGACGGGAACGACCTTGGGCTTGTCTACTATCTCGAGGCCGACCTTGAGAGTCGTCAAATTCTGACACGCAAGAAGGGGCGTCATGTATTTGGCTTGGAGGCAGAATTCGCCGGCATGTGGGGGGACGACGTGAAGTGATCCTAGAGTGTTGCGATGCTTTGGGAGGACGCATTGGTAGAGCACCGCGCCCAGAAGCTCCAACTCGTGGGTACTGTGTCGCTCAAGCGAGAGCATCGAAGCGTCGATTGAGAGCCTCTTGAGACCAGAATAGGACTGCAGATACGCCAACATCTCATCGCTGATGGTATACGTCGTGAGCTCCCGCAGAGGGATTTTGCTTGTTCGAAGAGAGTTCCAAAAGTCGACAGAGATGTCGCAGCGAATGTGAAGTGTATCAAGCTGCTTGAGGTGGCGAAACAAGGAGGGAGAAGGGGATGAACCGAAGAGGCGAGATGTGGCGCCGCCCAATGAGAATGTCTTCAGAGGGAGCGATACGTTGTTGGGAAGGGAGCGAAGTGCGTCTCCGACAGTGTCGCGTTCACTGTCACGAACAGATTCTGGACCGTCTACGCGTAGAGTCGTAAGAGTTTGATGACTGGCCATTAGGAGAGTGGTCAAATCCTCGGCATGAACGAAGTCGCCACCTTTAAGATGGAGGCTGCTCAAATCGTGGAATTGATGGGCGATAGATTGGAAGAGGGGACCGTGGCTGTCGCAGCCATGAAGACCAACCGTCAAATGGCGCAACTGTGGGAGGGAGGCGATAAGGCCAAAGATCAAACTGGCGGATTCAAACGGCAACGCGCGCGCTCCAATTACCGAAATACTTGAGAGGAACTGGTTAGCGATCGGCCACACTAAACAAAACAAAAGAAGACTCACGAGACAGATGTCACGGATACGAGCTGAGCTAATGCACACGGAAGGTATTTCTCGGGCCCTTTGACCTTGCGCTGCCGGCCGCTTATCCAGCGCCACAGCTGCGAAGGGAGAGAAGGGGAAGATTTACGGCCCAGTGACCGGAACTCCACAGAATGGAACAAAGGACCTAAATTCGTCTGCTGTCGAGCGAGGCTTGAGAGGATATCGATGCCAGACCCATTCTCTGCGTCGATGACTAGATGACTAAACAGAAACGGCGATACGGCGGCATTCAGTGCTTTCGACACCCGACGCAGAACTTTCAGCTCAGAGGGTTTGGACTGTGAACGTCAATCAGACGGGATGATAGAGGAGACTGTGATGAACATACCTGGCGGAGAATCGAGTTTAGCAATTCTGAGGGTAGATGGGCAAACATTTTTTTTTTCGGGGAGGGAGGTCGAACGAAATCGTCGGACGGAGGTCTTATTTATTGGCCACCACGGTCTCTCCAGGGCAGAATCGAACGCTCGAGGCCACACTGGATTGTATCGTCCATAAAGGAGAGTGTTCAGATTATACCGAGCATCATGAGTCGTGCGTCGTAGACTCGAAATGGCTAGCTGGCATGATCGAAACTATAACCCCTCAGGTTGGCTGAGCGGAAGAAAGCGTTGAGTCAGAGATCGTTGAACAGAGACAGGAACACCAAAGGGGTAGTTATATTTTCGAGGTGGCGAGCCAAACTACGGGCTCGTGCCAATGCAAGTACTAGTCACCGGAATCCAGTTCTGAGCCTGCCCAAACCAAAAACAGTGGCGAGAGAATGGGATTGATTTGTTCGCCCCTCCAGCGAGTCGGAGCTCTGTCCAATTCCGAGTCAGCGGGATGATTCATGGAGGTTTGACCTTGACCGTGGCCCGTTGCTATAATTATTCAGATCTCACACAATCCGAAACCGTGGCAGCGTCGTCGTCATCGAGCTATTTAGAGATGCCCCGTTCCGTAGCGGGAAAATGGACGAGACCTCCTAGTGATGTAGCATTTTCGGGGAGGAACAGTGTGGCCAGAAGTTAGAAATATCATTGGAGACGTTCGGCTGACACAGCTGTGGTAGGGTTCTACTTGTGCGCCTCAAAAATTGGGTGTAAATAGTAGTAATATACTTACAATGTCACGCTGCCTATTTAAATTTGGGCCAGCTTTCTTAGCGTGCAAAAAAAACAATGTGTACTAAAAGATAACAAAGAAAGGTGACTAGATACTTGGCAGGAAAGTGCGCAGTTCTTTGACATGTCCAAAAAGAGCTCAAAGAAAACGTGACCAGTCACATCATACAAGGAAATTGCCGCCAACTATCTTATGAAGAGGCGATAGAATCTAAAAATTGCGTCCGCGCGACTCGCTGGGCGATGTCGCTGGGCGAGTGGCTGGGCGCTAAGCGAGAGGCGATGGCGAGGTGTTTGTGGGCGCTCATCAAAGGGCGACGAGTTAATGACCTTAATGGCAGCCGTATGTTATGTGTGTTGAAATGGTGAATTTATATTGCTGTATCTAATGTGGCGCTACATGGTACGGGTGCAGGGCGTCACAGAACCACTAACGTCGTCGTCGATTAGTCGAAACGATGTCGAGAGTAGTGGGATACGGTATGTGGAGCGAACCGTCGCGAGATTCTCGATGGGGAAGCTGTAGGACAACTTTGCTTGTACCATCATCACCACATCGGCTCGGCGATCCAGCTTTGAGAGACGGGGTCATATCCAGCGACTGGTGCGTCAAAAAACCTTTCTATGTGTTCTCTGCTGACTTTGATAGACCGCACGCTTCGACTCGTCCCTCATTTGTCTCCCTCGCCTGTCGCTGCCACCGCCCGTCTCGGCGACGAAACGGCAAAACCACGAAACCGCTGCGCCTAGTGAGTCCGTCCCTCTCCTTCTCCGCCGTCTCATAGAATTGGCAGGCAACCCGCTTTGACTAGTCGCGTATCGACTATCACCACCTCCTGCAAGCGACGAGAGAGGATCTTTCAACCTAGGGACTACAGCGGCTGGTGCGTTGCTATATCAGTTTTCCTGGCTCTTCTGACTTTCATAGCCCACTTACCTCGACTCGTCCTCCGCTCCAAGGACGCCGGGTTAAGCGAATACCATCCAGTGCGTCGTTGAACTGTTTTTCAGCCCGACTTCCTGACTAGAATTAGTCGCACAGAGTCAACTCGTCCATTTCTCCTTGCACCCCCAACAGATTCCATCGGATCACTCTCTCGCACGTTCACCTCTACCATTTCTTCTGCCCCACCCCTTTGCCTGCATCAAACTAAACTGATAATACGATGGCTCGTCTTTTCTATCGTCGAAGGATCGCTCGGTATATGAAAATAGCGCAATATCCCTACGTGAATATGGCGACTGAGGTGTTGTTGGATGCGGAGGCACGTCATGCGGCAGAGGTTGGTCACCTTGGACAATGCTGGTTCTTGATGTATGCATATTGATGTTTCTCCGTACTCATTTCCTGACGCGCTTCGTACCTAGGGGTGAATACCATGAGTCGACACGTGAACCCCTTCGCCACATCACCATTCACGTCTGTCGTTGGAATGGGGTGCGCCTTGGCACCGTTCACTATCTCGAAAATGCACCCGAAGGAGAAGAAAGGTCGTACTATATGCCACTTGCTGCCGGTGCTCCATCCCCACCGATTCTACACCCAGAAAGCCCAAAGTGCATTGAATGTACTTGACGCTCCAGAGAATGTTGGGTTCATTTACTTGTTGCTCATTTGATGTTGTACTAGTTTGAACAAAGTATTTCTTGCGTATTTCTGAGCTCTGCGGAAATGTTAACGGAGACCCAATAACTTCACAGGACGACGCACCAAGGTAATACAGGTTGGCAAACAATGGCTATTTGGCCACTCGCTAAGGCGCTTCTTGATTAGTTCTAGAGCAGTCACCTAAACGCCAGGCTTTTTTAAGTCGGTGGGAAGACAAGACTTGCTAAGTTATTCCTTGAATGCCACCAGTAAGACCCCTAAGAGATGATACGTACATTAGAATTGTCGCTTAGACGGGACTGGGGCTATGGTTAAGTTGCGAGTCGATTACAAGAAACCAAATGGATACAAAACATAGGTCCTGGATTAAAAATTCCGAATATGTCTACGAAGAGATCGATAGTTCGTCCAGAAAGAAAAATTCTAAATTAAAGGTTTCAAATGCGTCGGGAACGGGTGGAGGGAGAGTGATGCCAGGTGTCTGCCTCAGGCTGTATACGAGGCGCGCCAGATGACCTGAAGGCGATGGCGGGCGATATACAAGAGAACGGCACGTCGGACATTGGTAGTCCACCCACGAGTTACATCCCTCTAAGAGTAATGCCAGCCAGCCGTATCGTCTACGGCATGCTTCGAGAGTTCGGGAAAAGTAGGAATGGAAGCATTTGGCGCAGCACGAATGTCCACATGTTGTTCTGCTGGACCCGTTAGGATATTCCACAAGCATATACTAACCAACACCTACAAGTATGGCATGTCCATGATGCAAAAGCAAATCGGACATTCCAATGTTGAAATGATCAAGTGTAGGAGCTGCTGGAGGATGAGATAAGGATACACTGAGGGACGCAGGGGAACATACCTGGAGGGCAGGAGTGGCCATTCGAGACAGGTGCAGTAGGCTCATGGATGCAAGGGCCTTTATACATTTTCGATTGACAAACGAGGAACAAGGGAGTGCAAGGGTCCATTATCTGGGAAACGTTGCTAGCACCTTGATTCGAGCGTCCCATTAATGGAGATAATTCGAGCCGGACCACGACTTAGGTCGCAGCGTAAGTGGTTTCACGTCGAAACTCATTTATTGATATCTATGTTCGAAGTATATATTAGTAGCCAATGGATTTCAAGACCGACGTTAGGACGCGATCCTTCATCCTGAGGAAATTTGAGTTCGGACGTGGGTATTGGATAGTAACTCACGTATAAAACAACAGACGACTGGGGCAGTTAGACGTTGCATCCGCATGAACGCGGCCCTCGTGGTGGCATTGAGGTAGATTTTTGGAGAACAAGGGCAGCTAAACTAAATGCTGCATAGCTCAGCTAGGACAAGGGCGAGGGGAACATACAAGTTGCGCTCCCTGCCGAGCAATAATATACACTTCAAATGGGTACGCTGCCTGTTCCTTTTCAGAAAGATGTAGGAATATGATACTCTGCCGGGGTAATGTCCAGAATGGTCGTGATTCACACTCGCGACAGCCAGTCGCAAGCTGAATTATACACTAGACAGCAAGTCCGGCGTACTCCTCGAAAGCAAGAGCCAAGTGATAGCCAGAGTCCATGATATCCCGTAGACGGTAGATGATGGAAGTAGGTTGTCAATTTTTGTGTACGTAATCAGGCTACTCGACGTTTTCTGCTACTCGCACAGACCTATGTATTACCAACACTCTTACCAGTAGTGAATATATACTTATTACTCGTGCCAGATTCTTGCGGAAGTGATGAGAATCAGATATGTGCATTGTGGTGTTGAGTACATGGCGAGCATGATATTTATTTATCTCACTACGTAGTACGAATGTATCCGGAGGAATGGGTGAAGTATTTGATCAGGTCTACTGTTGCAGCCTCTTCGGAAAGCGCATCGATGCCAGAGTTTGGCAAGTCCAGAAGCTTGAGAACCAGATCCTGGAGCTGGGGTGTCGGAGCTGGACAACACCTGAGGTTTGTCCTGCAATAGGGACATGTGTAGTCTGCGCAGGCAGGTGTAAACCGGAGTCTGCCAGCAGCGACGGCCCTCCTCCGGGCGTCGTCACAGGTGATTTTGAACTGGTCATCAAGGCATGCGCCACAAAAAGAATGACCGCACATAGTGCTACAGAGCTCAGTTAGTCAAGGGTTGGATGGAAAAATAGATGTCTGAGCGCTCACGTGTATGGCAGAGTCATGATCCTCACGCATATACTGCATTCGAGGAATTCAGTCATCACTTGGATGTCCTGCCATAACCTAGAGTAAGCTATGAGGTAAAGTCGAATAGAGCGAGCACTCACAGCAGGCGTTGCGATAGAGCCACTGGTTGAGGTAGACATTGGGATGGGGAAGTTGAGTTTTCCGGTTGGTTTATGTAGTTGCAGTCTGAAACGATGTCTCTGAAAGGAATAAGGGATAAACATGCATGAAGAATAAGGGAATAGGTTGGACAGGAAGAGAACAAGGGAACCTTGTCTTGAACGAGGACAAAGGTCAACCCTTTGCTCACGACAGCTCTGCGACAGCGAGTCGCAACCAAAACTATTCCATTTGTCAGATGAACGTTTCGTCGCGAGTTGGTCGAGCTTCGAGTTCGCCACTTTAGCGCTGGGAGTTCGAGTGTAGGTGGGTCACGGATGCTGCATGGATGATATCAGTCAACGGACCCTGTCGACTGTCGATCGCATTTCCGGTGGTGGCGATGCGATGAATTCGGATTCAAAGTGCTAGCATTTATGAACCATTAAATAAAAATCTGTAACTGAGATATCAATTAGGATATATACAAGGAAGTACTGGAGGACGCTGAAATGTATCATAGAAGCATTGTGCATAATGTAGAACGAGTGCCCTTTCCATTTTCCCATTATCCATCAACTGGGATGTAAACGTCTCCTCCACCAAGATCGGTGGCAGGCGCCTCGACCAATCCTTCATCAGCTCACGAAATGCATCGAGATAAACGGAACGCGCAGTCCAGTCCCGCGCGCATAAGCCATATGAGGTCAGTGAAGGAAAGACCGCAGTGAGAGAGTTTTCGGGAAAAATGCGTAATACTTTGGACGACCGGTCGAGCTCGTCGGAAGCATCATCTACCTGCCACATAACCCTATCCAACGACGCCAACTCGCAACGAAAGTTCAGTTCACATAGTTTCCAAACCAGGCGACGGCCTTCGACGACTTCATAAGGAACAGAGGAATCAGGAGAGACCGGGGGAACGAGTGCTACAGAAACACCCTGCGAGGCAAAACAGGCGCCCAGGAGATCCTTTGCTTTGTTGACCGATTCCGTTCGCCTGTGGTTGTCCGCATTCTCGATGAATCTCGGAAGCGATAGGACGTCACGCCATTCTTGAGGGCGCAACGCGCCCCCTTCGGAAGATGTACTTCGATAGATGAGGGCATCGAAGATGTGGTTGAGCTGTGCGAAGTATTGTGTTCTAGTAAGATCTTGAAGTTCGGGATTGGTCAACATTCCAGGGTCTGGGAACGCATACTTTGAAGGGCGACTGATACCGGATTCTTTGATTTCCTTCTCGACGGCATCTCGTTGAATCTCCTTGTTGATGTTAGTCCAAGCCGGCAAAAGGTGGGGAGCATGAGGTCCATCGAGATCCTGGAATTTATCACGTTCAACCTCTGCGAACTTGTCAGATAATGAGTATGAATTTAATATGGAACTTACTGGGCGGGTTTACTCGTTTTTTGTTCTGGGAGGGATGCTGGAGTTTTGAGCGATCGGCTTTTGTTTTCTTGGAACGGGTGGGGCCACTGGATGGTTTCCGTGAGCCTTGAGAGCCATGAGAGCTGGGTTCGGTTTTGAATGGGTCTTTGTACGTGAGGAATGTAGCCAGGAATTTAAGCATGGCGTCAATCTTTTCGGTGCTGGTAGGAGGGCCAGAGTATACGACGGAAAGGCGGGGAGATGGGAATATTTGACTCGGGGGCTTGACCAACTCAACAGCTCTGAGGATAATTTGGTTGGAGAAGGATGTTAAAGGGCGAATGAAAAAAATGGGAATGGGGGTGGACATGAACATTTCGACGACGTGAAGCTCGGTTGTGTATGCTCCCATGACGCGAGGCATTGCATCTATGTCGCGCGCTTCTCCGTTCATGATGGGTTGGTAGACTTCGGCGTAATCAAGTCCTGCCAAAAGATCAAACCACACTCGCTGCAGTCCGGCCATGGTGATTCTGAGCGACATGACATCGTTTTCGATGGCTTCAAGCCGGTCAAGATATGCTTGCATCCTTCGTGTCCTGAGCGTAATGAATTTGACCATCTCGGGGGAAGCTGATTTGCCAGTGCTGTATTTGGTTCCTCGAGATTTCAAGTAGACAACAGCGGAACATAGATCGCTGAAAAGTGGGGACTTTAGCAATCCAATTCCGCCGACGGAGCCAGTCGACCAGCGTATGTCGGAATCCATGACGTCGGACCACATTGACTTGTATTGATAGTAGCAATGAGTAGTCTCATCCGCCAGGGGAGGGAGGGGAATTGCAGCGAAATGGGGCGCGCGCGAATCATAGAACTGTGGCCATCGTGTGATATCGTGCCAGCCAAATCTTCCGTCCGCCATTACGTGCACTGCATGGTCATTGGGGGGCGTAGGGATGTCGGCGTCAACAAGTGAAGTGATGAAGCTGGAGCTTTGGGGCCAGAGAGCACCAACACGTCCATCTGTCGCCTTCAGCTGTTGAGCTGTAAACAGTGAGTTACCCGTTCGACCTGGGCCAACCGACACGCACCATCCTTATTGGACGCGTTTTTTGTAAGATCTTGTAACATGCTTGTACACCGGACTAGACAAAAAGTCCAATCCTTCGCAAAGACACAAGTCCTCGCGAGTTGGCGACGCTCTGGCGACTGTCAAGTTTGAAGGCAGGCAGGCAATTCAATTCAGATGCTTTAGACAAACATTGACATACGACCAAGTATGCTCTAAGACTCAGAGCGATCGTAAAACTACTATAGACTCGCTCGTATCGAAATATATTGTTATCTACGTGGAGAAAAGAGGAGCCCGTCAAAACAACTCTTCTTCAAGGACTGCGTCAGGATCACTATCTGCATGTCGATCTGAAAGAAGCACAGTCGCAGCATGCGTCTAAAATACTGTGAGCTGTAAAGCAGATGGAGGCAAGGATTTTACATACCCGAGAAAGAGATTGGACTGCTGTGACTTCCTGGCCCCTCCAATCAACATAGCAAGCTAGGTGGTGCGCTTCTATGTCAACCAGAGGGACTACCTCAAGGCGGTCCTCCAATGCTCTGTCAAAGAGTTGCGCTCGGAAGAGTTTGAAGCGACTGAAAGGGTCGTATCCATCCAGCGGGCGATATTGTTTAACGACAGCCCATGCGCCGTGATGTCGGTCTTGGCTCTTCTGTGTTGGACACATCGAGCGAGCAAAAACCAGGTGCTCAATCTGGAGGGGGATCAAGAGGGAAGGATCTCTGTATGTAACATGGCTATTTCCTGAGTGGAATGAGTTCGTGGAGACACTTTTGCCGTGAAGAGTGAATCGCTTGAATCGTTGGATCTCAAGGTCATGAGGCACATCGATGCCCGCCCTCTTGAACGCCTCCAAGAGGGAACTATCGTTAGATAGACGTTCGGATAAACCATCTATATCTGGGATGACAATTCCGGAGGTAGAAGTCTCGTCTAAAGCACGTTTATGTCCAGTGAGGCGATTGAATGCCTTGGCACAAGCGTTGACGATTGACTGGAGCTCCGGCCTATCTCCGAGGCGACGCAAGTTGCTAAGCCGATGGAACGAACGACTCATTGTCTCCTCGAATTGACCTAGAAGTAGGATATCAGTAGAATTCACAAAGAGGTAATATTTGTTGACTTACCTGGCTTGTGATTAGTTGGCAGTCGTTGCAATACACCGATCGATCGTTCGAATGGATATGCCCACCAGCCTGTCACGGGGCCCCAGAGTTCAAGAAAGTGAGGAATATGCATCATTAGATGGTCGTTCGTGGTGTATTCGTACTCTGGAAAGAGTGTCTTCATCGCTTGCCGATATTTCATGAGCGACAGCTTGCACTCTTCGATGATAGCGGGAGTGACCTCGTACGAGGTAGCCAAAGTGATACTGGTCACCAGATGCATGACCATGTCCAGCAGTTGTTGGTTCTGGGAGTCCTCCCCGTCATTGTCCGACGTCAAGTCCGACATGACCGGGATTAAAGAGAGAGGTAGATAACAAAGCCCGAACACCCTCCATTGGTCGGCCTTCAGCTTTCCCTGTCCAGCCTCTTTCCCCACTTTGTGCGGGATTTCAGAAAGCCACGAAGGTCGCTGCATCGAGTTGCAATACTCCCAGCATGTTTCCATTTGCGACTCCGAGATACAGTCACCAAGAATAGGGAGGTCAGCGGTTTCCTGTAGGGGGGCCGGAGATGGTGTCGAAAGCGACTGTACCCGTGTTACGTTCTGGTAGACGAGTTGATTGAACAATTCATCGATATAGACATATCACATACCCAATCGATAATCTGAGTTGACAAAATATCTCTGTTCGCAGACGAGGCCATATTCTTCACAGTCCCAGCTGCAATGTACGAGAGAGCAGGTTTAGGCGAGGTGGAAAATGTTTTGCGTAGTTTGGCGAGAAACTCGCCATCGCGAGACTGTTCAACCGTCATATCGACCAAGGAAGCGATCATTTTCTCGACGTTCTTGCCGTGTTCCCGAGGATACGGATTCGTCGCGCTGGGCTGAAGATCGTCGGACAAGGCCTTCCATCCAACGTCGTGTTTCTTCGTCTTCGTCTTCGTCTTCTGCTTCTTCTTCTTTTGCTTCTTCTTCTCCGACCTCGGTTGGAAGCCTAAGACACGGCGAATGGTCGCGTTGATGACCCCCAAGAAAAGGTTGTGCATCGAGTCGACAACTATCATATTCGGGGGGTCGAAGTAAGGTAAGTCAAGAAGGACGCTTGTCCGTACGCCTGATTTGTTGTAGCATCGTTGCTTCTCCGCCCCAGTCGATGCTGCCGCATATTTGAGAGACCATGTCAAGATGTCGGCGCGTGTACGGGGAGTCCACTCCTCGACTGCAAAGTCCTCCCTTCCTTGGTATAGATTTCGCTTGTCGCCAGGGATGTGAGAGTCTGCTGCGTCTCGTGAAACGTCTGACCGTGTCTTCTCCATTTTCGTCCTCGCCTTTTTCTGGGCTGCAGGGCTCGCGCCTTCGGGAAAGGCTGGCGTTCCGGTGTTCCAATCCGCGACTGACGCATACGCTGCCTCCAGGGTGTCATCATCTGCTGTTCGCGAACGACACCAGCATACATGACAAAATCGCCGATGTGTTGGTGGAGAAAACCCGCCAAACTTCCTTGCAGCAAGGACGTCGCAGATGATAAGTACGAGGGCAGCACGGATTAGGCGCCCAAGCTCATATGCCCAGGTACGTGTGTAGAAAACTCCCGTGTACCACAGAAGTAGGAGGGCTTGGATGATTGGCTCGAAGTATGGATTACAAAGCTCAAGAGGTGGTTCATGAGGCCCCGGGATAATGCCTGCTAAGAAGGTATTTTCCGACTTGTATCGTTCCTCCAGAGGAAGATTAAGGCAGACCAAAAAGAGGACCTGCACCGATACTGCTTTCCCAGCAGCTTTGTTCCCGAGAGGATTGAACCCATCGAAGCCAGCGGCAAACAGGTAGCGTCCTTCGCCCTCTTCAGACGGTTCATGGAAAAGTTTGCCGTCAGGGCCCTCGAAGTTGCGAACGAGGGGGCCGTGGAAAACATCCGTCATCGGTTTGCCTGGTTCGATGGCCGTCTGGTTCCAGCGAGTGTCCATCTTTTCTTCGATTCCCGGACGCGCTAACATCCCGCCAAGCCAATCTATGAAGTCGAATGAAACGTATCGCCTCATGGGGACCATCCGTGTCACGCCCATCCGTTCTTGGGGGAGGAGTAGTGGTGTTCTGCAAGTCGAGAAATTATGTTTGGCAGTACAGACGGAAGGGTACGGAATGAAAGGTTCATCAGAGCTGAAATCAATGGGCTGAGGCTTTGGAGCGTAGAGGTGGTGACACTGCGGACAAACAGCGTAGACGGTGTGTTTGCTGTCGAGGTGGAATTTGGACATGGCAGTGGGGACATCCTTTGGAAGTAACTTCGACATTCGACTCCAGAATGCCTTGAACATGCCACGTTCCTCCTGGGGGTAGTCTTGCGATAGCAACGCGATTACGCTTTCGATGATGATGGAGACAACCTCGAAGAGCCATGTCCCACCACGGCGAGGGAGCGATAAGACGATGGTGCAGACAAGAACTGCGTAGGAAAGCATGACAGCAATGGGATTTGGATTCTGGAAGAGCGGCGTAAACCGACTGGCTAAATTTTGGTTAATCGCCAGATCATCAAACCCGAGGATTGACTTACAATTATTGTATGCATTGAAATCTTCGTGGCGTCGTTTCTTTTCGGAGACCTGCGCGGCTTGTATGGCTCGCAGTCGCTTGAGTTGCGTACCACAATCATCGACTTCTGCTCGGAGTTCGCCAAAAAAAGTGGTGCGTGCGAACTTCTTGAACGTTTTGTTGCTTTGGCTTCCAAAAACCTGAAAGTCTCGCTGAAGCTGATGAAAGCGGCGGATTCCCGTATCAAGGTCTGTCTGGGCCAACGGCGCTGATGCCAAAAGTGTCTGGAGCTCTGTCAAGCCGTCCGATAACCGAGCAACCACGATAGTCACATTAGAGGCAGCATCACGAGCATACTTGGGTTCCTTGTGGATAGGCGGGTTCGTAGAAATGAGTAGTTGTGTGGATAGAAGCTCTGCACTAGACCAATCATTCGCATCGATTGTCGCCAATACGTCTGCACTCCGAAGCCGATGCTCCTCTGTGAGAGAGGGCGGAGCAGACGTCGATTTCGATTTATTCTGGTGTCGTTCTTGAAGCCTGTTGACGTTGTCGTCTAGATCGTGTTTCTTCTTCAATTTCGAGGCTATCAGTCGACCTGGCTTTTTTGTCCGTTTGTCGATGCTACAGCACTGATGGCTCGTGCAGTAGCACATCACTTGAGCCCCACTAAGATAGCGTGTTAGCCTCGATGAGGAAGACTGATAATGTGCGTACCCCATGTTGGTTTGGGTGAGAGATGGTCGAAGCGACTTCAAAGCGACTCTTCGGATTGTAGCGACTGGCAGGACAGGGCCCACGACGAATCACCGTCTGATGATCATATTCTACAGGTACCTTATGCATGGGACGGGCTAAATCCAGGACAAGCTGATAATCATGAAGGATCGTAATCATGAAGGATCGTAAATATCATTATCGTATGCAACATGTATGGAACGTAATAACCCAAGGCTAGTATCATCAGAGTTCGTAATAAAATCGTAGGTTTCGTATGGCAAATGAAGAAGGATGCGTTGAAGTCTCGGGATATCATAAGTGTTCGTAAGGCAAATGGAGAACGGTGCGTTAAAGTTTCGGGAAATCATACTCGTCGTCGTCCCATTGATGGCGCCTCATGGCAGCAGTTTCTGGTAGGCTGAGAAGCCCTTGGAGGATATCGAGGCTAAAAGACACTGCGGGATGTAAAGCTTCGCGCTTCTTGGGGGCAAGACTGGCCAGCCATGTTTCGTCGTACCAATTACGTGGGAGTCCAGCAGGAGGAAAGCGTGTGCTGGAAGCGACTGTCGATGCAGGTACTCGAACGCGAGTGCTTCCTCCTTCAGCTCTGTAATCGAGCCATTTGAAGAACTCGACAAGGGAGCTAGCTCTCCACGGCTTGGGGATGACTCGGTATTGGCGGTGATGCATCTCCTTGCGATTGACCCGCACCCCATCCTCCCTCCCGCTTTCATCCGAGCTCATGCACACTGCATCTGCACGTTTTAACACTGTAGTAGCGACATCGGCCAGAGGACCCGTCAAATTGTCGACCACAACAGATTTGCGACGATTGAAGAGCTGGAAGTGAATTAGAAAACGAACACGGTGCTTGTGGAAAGGATAGACTCACCGCAACACGCCTTGAAGTCCTCCGAGAGCTTTTCCTACTAGTGTCAACACCTCCTTCCAATATCTTCGTTTCCCTCAGTACCTTGCTCCGAAGATATCCAAGGTGCCTAAGAAAGTGATCGATGATGTACCGCTTGTCCCTGGCCCAGTGCTCATACTCAAGGATGAACGCTTGAGCGAATTGAGCGGCCAGCCTCTTGTTGTACTCGTGGTCAAGCTCATCCAAGCAAACTTGCAGGGGACGAAGCTGAGAGAAGAAAGAGGATCCATCGTCAACAAACGATCTCGCATCTCCGATAGAAATACTTTGCGAAGCAAGAGTCAGTAATAGATCTCCTTTCTCTGCGGGCGCAACGAGTTCCCTGAAAAAGCTACGGATATGGCTCTGAGGAATAATGAGATATCGGAGACGATGAGGATAAGGAAAGAATTAACCATGCAGTCGTTCTCGTCGACCTTGCGTACAACATGACGTCTCTGACCTGGTGTTCCTTCCCCTCGAGCCCTTCTCTGCGGTTTGCGAAGAGAAGGGCTAGTGTCGTCCTTGGTACTGTCGTCCGAACCCTCATCATCGGACCCATACGCATCCAAATGGTAGCCACGTTCCGTGATAGGGGACCATGCTCGTGGTGAATCATGGTCCCCTACTGAAAACGCGCGCGCTCAAGAAACTGACGTGTAGGCATGTATCCTCCTTTCGTAGTCGATGGCCCCGGAGTCGCTTGTCGCCCTTTTCCTTTATCTGGACTTGGGGTAGGTGTGGCTTCTTTTGTTGCCTTCTGAGATCCGTCAGTATAAATAATAACCTCTGTTATGCACTTACTAAAAATCTGCCCGCAATATGGTCGTCCTTTCGAATTGGCGCTGGAGACGGATGCAGAGGGCTCGTCTGGAGCGAATTAGGGGGATTGATATGACTGTAATATAAGAACAATACCGTTGAGGCCTGAGGAGGAGGAGGAGGGAAACACCAGTACTTGTCCCTCTGGGATGACGGGGTAGACTTGATACATCTGTGAGAGAAAGAAGGAACGAGAGGCGGGGATACTCACAGAAGATGACAGAGGTACCGACGTGCCCTTTGACGAAGACGGCTTGTTACATCAGTAAAAAAACAAACCCAAAAACACGATGCTCACCAATGAAGGTGGAGGTGGGCAGGGCTCTGGCATCCGCGTCGAGGGCCCCGGTATTGCGTTGCGTTCTTGACGAGCCTCAAGACGAGTATTTTCCATCTCTAGGAACTGGCATTTGAGTCGGAGAGTTTGAGCTTCCGCTGACTTGGTCGCTAGCTCGCAGGTCAACCTATTCAAAGTGTCTTGCTGGTCGGTAGCCTTTTGTGCGCGATTCCTCAAGAGAGTCAACTGGTCTGTCAAGTCGAAGAGCTCATTCTTGTGCCGCAATTCTAGCTGATCATGCTGTTCCTTCCAACGTGAAGCCGTGTCGTTCGCCTTGTTGTATAACGCTTTGTAATCGACACCCTGTGCGCCTTGAGCATAGAAGACCGAGGGTAACAATCAAGAGAACGTACGTTCTTTGCAGACACCGATAGCTTGTGTGCTTCAGCGATTGCCTAGAAAAGGTTGAGTCTTTCCGGACTTCACGGAAGGCAGTGAGCCACATACCATCCGTTCATTCGATTGTGACGCCTTTAATTCTTCTTGTAGCTGTTGAATCTGGCTTGAAGTGCTCTTCTTCAGCGTTTCATGTGTTTCCGACCACTTTTGGGCTGACTCGTTAGCCGTAATGAAAGCTTTGTTGGCCAAGCCGAGCTATGACAACAATTCATTCCAGAACGAAGAGCAGGCTTAGGACACACCTCCTTTTGGGCAGCTGACAACTTGCTGGCTTGGTTGGATGCCTGGATACGCATGAGTGTTGAACAAGGATCGCGGAGAGAAAGTCTGTACCTCCTGTTCACTGGCTCGTGACACTTCCTTCAACTGCTGGATCTCGGTTGCAGTATTCTGCGCTAACGTTTCATGAGCTTGCCGCCATCGCTCAGTCGCCTCGTCTGCGTTATTCAGACTCGTCTTAAGTTTGGCAATCTGCGATATGATATGTTAGAGAATGAACGAAAGACTTCAGTAGAACATACCTCCTCCGCAGACGACGAGACCTGGCCAATTGCCTACGAAGTCACTTTCAGGACAGGCTGAATGAAGGACTGTGGGCACGTACCTGCTGCTCGTTTAACTGCAATAGTCTCATGCTCTCCTGGAGCTGCTGAAGGTCATTTGTGAGTGTGTTGTGGGCAGTTTCCCATGTAATCGCCGAGGTTCTCGCTTCGTCAAGGTTGCGCTCCAAGTCAGCCTACGTTGGATGAGCGAAAGCAGATATAGTGGAAAATATGCTTACTATTTCGTCGAATTGTCCTTGGCTCGAGTTCATCGCGCTCAATGCAGATCTAAGTTTATCCAACTGTGTAGAATGATGAATTATGTGTAATTCCTTAGTATTAGAAACCAACTTACTTCATCCTGTTGCTTTTCAATCGTACATTCCGCCTTTCAAAAACGCAAGTCAGGTCTCAGTGGCGGTGTGTAACCAAAAATCGCACCTCTTCGAGAGATTCTTCCCCTGCTTTACATTTCGCCTTCAGCTTGTCTATCTGGATGGTTTTGTCCTTAGACAAGGTCCTACCAGCGTCGAGGACCTGCTTCGAATACTGGAGGGAAAAGTCAGTCAGCGTACCAATGCAGATCCACGGTTCTTACACTATGCTCGCGGTGTAACGCATCCAGATCCTTGTTCAATTTCTCGACCTTCTTGTTGAGTTCTCCGCACAGCTCCTGAGTCTTGGAATTGTTAAGATCAATATGTTGTATGCGAAAAGGAATGTACCTTCGAAAGTTCGTTCTGTTTCAAATCAGTCTGCATTCTCCAGTAAGCGCATTCATTCTGTTGTTGCTCTTGATCCTGTAAGGTGGGCGGCTATTAGTCAAGTCGACGAGTCTTTTAGAGATCCTCTTTACCGTCTCATTGCGTGACTCCTGTGGATACGAATGCTGCTGCAGCGAAACCAATAAGAAACGAAATGATCTAAGAATTATAAGAACATACCGGTCCTTGTTGGCTGGAAGATTGTCGGACCTCCATCTCAGAGTCTTCTCCCGGAAAATTAGCTGTGCTCGGAGCCATCTACGGTCATTAGCGAGTGTAAAATGATTAAATGGGAACACTCACATCATAGTGCAACGGAGGTGGTGCTGGGGGCACCGAAGTAGGCTGCGGAGCTGGATCATGGGCCGGCGTCGTCTACACGTCGGGCTGAGTTGACGGAAATGAATCAGAAAAGAACACTTACATTAGTATCCAAAGGAGGCGGGACTTGAGGTACCGAGGTAGCAGGCGGTGGAAATGGAACATATGCCGTGGTCGTCTACGCGTCGGGCTGAGTTGACGGAAATGAATCAGAAAAGAACACTTACATTAGTATCCAAAGGAGGCGGGACTTGAGGTACCGAGGTAGCGGGCGGTGGAAATGGAACATAGTCCGGCGTCGTCTACACGTCGGGCTGAGTTGACGGAGATGAATCAGAAAAGAACACTTACATTAGTATCCAAAGGAGGCGGGACTTGAGGTACCGAGGTAGCGGGCGGTGGAAATGGAACATAGTCCGGCGTCGTCTACACGTCGGGCTGAGTTGACGGAGATGAATCAGAAAAGAACACTTACATTAGTATCCAAAGGAGGCAGCACCGAGGTAGTGCACGCTTGCATGGGAACAACGGTCTGGGTGGTCTATGCATGGTTGAGTTCACGTTGACGTTTGAACGAGAGCACTTACAGTGTTATCCGAGGGAGGCGGGACTTGAGGTACCGAGGTAGCGGGCGGTGGAAATGGAACATAGGCCGTGGTCGTCTAATCCCTTTTGTTGAGTTCACGCTGGAGAAGATAAGCGAGAGCACTTACATCGCGGTCCAAAGTTGGAGGTGAAGTTGGAGGCATTGGAGGTCCCGAAGTAGTGGGCGAAGGGTTGACGGCCGGGGCGACTGGTATCTTGGTTTTCGTCCTCTGCACATCTGGTTGAGCCTTGTAACAACTGCGAAACGAATTCACTTACTTTCCGACCCAGGGGAGGTGGTGTTTGAGAAACCAAATGCTCAGTGTCACGACGGGTCGGAGATCGACCTCGAGTTTTGACTCCTTCCGCTTCTTGGTAGGGATGGAAGCGACGAAGAGGAGGAAGGGTTATGGTAAACGATGTAGAGCGCGGTAGAGGAGCGGAATGAGAGGGCTGAGATTGTTCAGAAGGAATACTGTCTTGGGGAACCTGAGATGATATCGTATCGCGTGAACCCGTCCTAGATGCGGAGCGTAGTAGACGAGAGGAGGGTTCTCTCGGTTTAGCAGACCGAGACTTGGACATGGGGGATGCTATCTAGATGACTACATGAGTCTCTTTTATAGTCATTGGACAAGAACATCCGTACAGAGAAGAATGCAATTCTCGTCCCTGGTATTCCTGGTCCTTCATCCGTTTTCGCTCTTCCATGATTGAGTGCTTTCATCTGGGTCCGACGCTCCGTAACGAGTTGAAGTCCTAGTTATTCGAGAGCATAACGTTCATCCTCCCGGCCAAGATGGGACACAAAACGACGGTTCTGCATCACGAGCGAGGGATTTGGGTGCACTCGACAGAAGTCTAGCGCCACGTCCAGGACTGGTAGTCCTAGCGTCCCTTGTCCCTTGAATAACCCTCATTTTCTGAATAGACATGATCATGATGATGTACGGAGGAGAAGTCGTGGCAGTGCTCTCATCAACGCGGAGTTCTCCGAAGATTTCAGCGACTCGCTGAGTACTGAACTTTGGCTCGAGTAAAAGCCTTGAGCGAGGACGCGCTCCTCAACGATAAATTAGCTTATTGAAAGATAATCAATAATCCTGTTCTCGAGGAGCCAAGATATATTATATGACCCTCTACACAAATACTAGTAGCCCGTCTACCCAAAGAAATTGCTAATGCGTTCGTCATAATTCTCTGTCGCCCATTCTGGCAAGGTCGTACCAGACGCCGCCAAAGCGATATCGATTAGCGGAAGAGCTGCATAAAACGGAGTTGGGGGTTCTATGAACGATGTCCGGCATCGGTTGCAGGAATATATAGGATTCGGCGGAGTATCCGTAAATTGTCTTGTCAGACAACGGCCGCAGAATGAGTGTCCACAAGGCAAACTACGAAAAGGATTAGAACAATAATTAGACAAAACTGAACAAATTCACGTATGGAGGCGTCCAACAAGATGCCTGCATCCTGAGCAACTAAGGCTTCTGATAAGTACATCAAGAATCTTGAGAAACCTGAAATCAGCAAAGGGCGCCTTTGCAAACGAAAGGAAGTCTTACCAAATTGAAGGTGGCGTTGACGATAGATGACATAGAGCCTGCGTAGTCGATGTCGGTTTACGAGTGCGCGAGGGAATTCTATAGCTTATAGGGTAGATACGTTGGCCCGAGAGTTTGGATGCATGTTAGTTGATGGTAAGCGGCGGCCAATGGCGTCCTGCATCTTATCCTCAAAAGGATATAGCGCCATCAAAAAATGCCTGACTATAGCCAAGAATACGGGTCGTAGCGACTAGCGACTTCGTCCTTGTTCCGAAAGGGAGACAGCGCCACCAGCAAATGTCAAAAGTCCGCCGAGCCGTGGGCAAGAAAGGTATGAGAACAAGATATTCTTTAATTGCGGAAGAAAACTAGGTGTTCCGGGTGGTAGCGTTTTTTTTTTGTAACCGGGCGCATCATTGAAGTCGAAAGAGTTGGAAAGACACTGAAAGTGAATCAGATTGATCGGCAGTTTCCATTGAATTAAAGTCTCCTACAGGCAACAGTTCCAGCCATGAGTATACTGCAGTTACTGCAGTGTTTTCAGCCATCTTGAAGTTCGCTAGAGGCCAGAGGCAATAATTGCGCGCCGGACTTGAAAAGTCTGAAGCATGATCGACGACTCGCGTTCATCCGTGTCGAGAACAAAGCAGCTACTCGCATTCATCCGTGTCGAGAACAAGGCATCCCATTTAGCCACAAGAGCTCTACAATTTATAAAGGTTCGACAGATGATCAAGGTATGCTCAACCACTCTCACATGCCTGACAGCCCATATTTGCAGGTCGCCCTTCCTCGTGTCAATCCTCGCATCAGGTGGATCACTTACCTGGATGCACCCCTTCCCGCCGTCAACCCACGGGTGAACTTCGACTATAATTATCAGCATGACGCTGCATCCCATACCGCGTCGGCTCCAGAGTATCTTCATTCATATAGCGGTTTTCACCCGTCCTTTTCTCCAAGTGGACTGCTTGCGTACACTACGACAACCACTCCTTCTCCCCATACACCGGTACCAGGATCTGCGCCACATCTTTTTACTCCATCGTATTCGGTGTCGCCCACTGTGGGGGAATACCTCTTTGAGAATGACGGCTCCGACGACGCTGACAGTGTCCATGGGTTACTCCAAGTCGGCATCAAACGCAGAAGTCCCAGCGTCAGCACCGCGCAATTGGCCACTCTACAGGATATACAAGCGGTAGCAGATGGACTCCCAGCGTCCGATCGGCGCGCCTCCAAACGCAAGAAGACGGCGCCCCTTCGTCTAGACCAAGAGCAGTGGATTTATCCTGCACCGCCTGGTGAACCCGGTAAAGAGACCCAAGGCGGTCATAGCCTTCCGAAAGAGCTCGAGAAGGCGGGATGGAGCAAATCCGACGTGAAAAAGCTCCGAGTACGTTTTTCACTGTCATCTGGCACTTTTGGCTGAATCATTCTAGGACTGTGTCCGTGACCTTATCAAGTCGTTCGGCCTCAACCAGGATGCTCCCTTCAACCAGCAAGATCCCGAGAAGTGTCGCGCGCTCAAAGATCAGGTATGTTGGTACATCTCATTCCCTGGCATCATCTCACCGATCGTAGGCTAGAATCGAGCTTCCAATGCTCCTGCTTTGTGAAGACCTTTGGCCTGTCACATCGACCTTGAAAAGTATTCTGAAAGGGAGGAAGAAGTAGTAGATGCCACTGTTTACGCACCGTAACGCCGTAATGTATCATCTCGCCATGAATTTATACGCCCTTCAATCTCCTTCGGCGCGCCATTTCATATCCCTTGCCGTTAGTTCTTACTATATACTTAGGGCATGGCCCGTATACTATATCGCCAATTTACGTTGCGTTAGCACCTCTGCCCCAGTTCATGTTTAAGAAACGAGTAGGCTCGTCACAAAATTGAATATGATACGTTCCATGCTAGACAAAAAATGCAGATAGAAGTCCTTCCACTTCTTGTAAATCTGGGATTGAGACGCCAGTAGCCCCCGAGCGTAAGATGCATATAATATCCCATAGGGATCGACATATCGACGGCAACGTTGCGATGTCTCGTCGACATACCGGACACCTGTCCTCGCCACCATTGAGGCATGCTAAAGTGCAAACGGAACAAAATGTATGCCCGCATGCGAGGCTGTTAATGTCTCAATTCACTGACGTGCAATGAAGTGAATTACATACGTTACGGGCAGACGTCCAATCCCGTACTCCTCCGCGCAGATGCAGCATTCGATGATAGGGCTGATGTTCCGTCGTAAGTTATCCAGATTCTGCTGGTTGTTGGAAATCAATTCATCCTGCTCCGTGATATGCGTCTTGAGAGCTAGAGAAGCCTGCACAACGTGAGTGTATTGTTAGAGATATGGGAACAGACAGACATCTTTGATTATCTCGATATCTTTCATCTTCGCCTTGACGTTTGAGAACAGCGCGTGTTTCTCGCCTTCACATTCTTCCAAATCCTGGCGAAGACGGTGGATTTCCTAGTAGACAAGTTAATTTCAATGATTCCTGTTCCCTCTAAAATGGATACCTTTTCTGCGACATCGATTCGACTCTCAGCGATGCGAATTTGTTCCTGCAGCTGCGCTCTCTCCTCTCGCTTCAGATGTCGAGTCATTTCTAGGGTCTGGAGGTAGATAATGCACGTACGTCAGATGTCGAACTCTTTCCAAGTATCAGAATTGCTTACCAGCTCTGTCGTCGTGAGTTTTTGCTTCACTCTTGTGAGTTCATCGTCATCGTCGATTGGATCCTCAGATATGTTGGTAGATGTCGAGATTATCTTATGATGATTTGGTAAGGCCTTCCTAGAAGAAGAGATATTCTTCATCTTTCGCAAGTGGCAGGAGTCGTAGTATGTGAACGGAAGTGCTAAGCGATGACTGCCACTTACTTTATCTTTGTTCCCAGATGACAAACCATTGAATGATCAAAACTCGCTTCATGGGCGAGTTCAAAGGTAACAGACTTGATAAGGCGATGTGATTCATAATGTAGAAATGGTCAATGAGCAGGTGGATTGGAAATTTGGATAAGTAAGTAAATGTATGTAAATCAATCATCGAAAAATTCCTTGAAGAACTCTCTAACGAAGCTGGGATCGTCGAAGGGTGAAGGCGGCAATACGATACGGCGACGCTCGATGAGATTCCCGATGATGTCGGCCATGATAAAGGCTTTCGTAGGACGGTGACAATGGACATAAGTACATTTCCTACATATGTAGTATGGTTTGGGCGAGAGGTGTACAAACTGCCTGAGAAGACATTGACCGCAGAATGCATGGCCACATGGCAGCCTAAGAAGACAGTCAACACCATTCGTATAGAAAAAGATGAGACTTACATGAACGGCATGGCTACAACCTCGCCGCATTTCAAGCACCCTAGGCTTTTAAGCAGCGTTCGAATCTGACACACGATGAGCAAAGAATCTTCAAAATTGGCGAGTCGCGTACCTCAACACCTTCCGGGACTGGATCGACCTATGAGGGAACGGCGATGAGAAGAAGCAAAAACGAATGAGACAAAGATTACTTACCACTTCAGGAGCGGTCGTGGAGGCATCTCTCGCTGCAGCCGAAAGTCCGGCTCTCCGTTGTGTTTCCATATCCCTCAACATATCTGTGAGAAAGTCCAAGACGGTGGAACGAGGACCGATAGGACGCAGGGCAGCTCGCAGTCGAGGGGACACTAGACGAGCAGAGGTAACAGTGCGGGGTCGGTCTGGGGGCATTTGAGTAGTAGGATTATGGTTGCATTACGACCTGGCTACCTTCCTTTTAATACGCTGCCGCACCTTCATTCCCAAATTGAGACCGTACCAGGTCCCTAGCACCAAATAAATGGATGCATGATGAATATCCAGGGTTTTATGGCCCTGTTCGAGGAGGATACGCAGACCAGTCCCACCAGACAGTATAGTCTGGCGGTACTTGTCAGCGGCTTTGACAAGACAGAGAGTCTCATCCAGAGCGGGTTTTGGAAATGTCGACGTTTGCGTCCATAGAGGTCCATAGTAGAAATCAAAAGTATCAAATGATACTTTCTTGGATATGCCCGGAATTTGCCGTCTACTTTCCATCCCTACCTTCTCCCTGACCCACTCGTCGGTGGAGGTCCTCGTGGCATCGTCTTCAACGGCACTCTTTATCCACATTTAGCGTTGCGTTTATGATTCGGAAAGAGAATAAGGACCTTACGTTGGTCGGATAGAACGCTGGACACTTCGTCTAGTGCTCTCCCCTGGACCATCGCAGCCGAACTTCCATGTTTGGTTGACTACTTCTATTCTATCTGCGAGAACAGGTGAGCGGTTCACGAACTCTTCGCTGTGTCCTGACCCATCATTGCCTTGTTACCGAATAGTCGACAAATTGGCCTTGTTCATTATTCGACGAACTATAAAACTCCTGATCAGTCCTCCCACAAGTCCTCATGATGATGACTTCCAACGACGTGAACTACGAACATGCTACCGTCTTCAAGGGCCATCTTGGGCCTATAAACGCGCTAAAATTCTACGATAAGGGCCGAATGCTAGCTAGCGGTGGTTGGTGTCCTCTGCAACGTATTTGATGGTTAGACTTACTTTTTGGCAGCTGACGATGGGACGGTCAAGATATGGGACGTAGAGAACGTCTCAGGATCTGACGTTTGTGTGCAAGAGGTGACGGGTGGTGACTGGGGACAGGTCCTAGCCCTCGAGATAGTGGAATCGCAACCTGGCAAGGCTGGCAAGCTGTTTGTCGCCACAGCCCATGGGTTGTTGTCAATCATCCCAATGACCGGCAGAACCTTCGTAAATGGTTTATTCACTTAAAGGTCTCCACGCTCACACCGTCGCAGAATCTACAAGGCGCTTCTACCTCAGAGTTCAGTGACTCGCCCATCGAGTGTTTGGCAGTAGACGAAACACATTCACGACTTGTTATCGCAGGCCAGGTTGTAATATTAGACCCAAAAGGACTGGTTGCGAGCAGTGGCCCCTTTGCCAAATTTTGAAGTTGCTCCTAGTCAGGCCAGGCCCTACACTAGGGTTGCATTAGCTTAAGTGCTCAACCGTCTAATTATTTGCAGTGGAATGCATAACCACTGCATAACCGATACATAAAATGGCGGCGGCGTTTGCCGACACCTTAAACCAACCGGCAAACTCCGCGTACTCGGCCTTCTCGGTGTCCTCTAGTGTGGCGGCATTCCAGCGTGGCGCAAAATAAAAGCACGCTACAAAATGAAATGAATTCGGGTGCTACTAACTACACTTCGATACTCCGCTTGACGCTTCGGTGCAGCAGGTCTACTCTTTGCCCTTTCCGCCCCGCTCCTGCATTTTCCCGCCCCGCTCCTCGGTTTGCCCGCCCCCTTCGTCGACCTTCAATCCAGGCATTTCAACCTTCCCGTCACGCTCACCGCTCTGCCCCGTCGCCTGCCCGCCACCCTCCTGCGTCTTAGCGTTGAGTCTCAACTCCAAAAGGATATCCGCCGCCTGCCCGCCACGCTCCTTGGCTAGAGCCAATGCGGCCCAGACGGGTTCGATGCCTTCACCGTCGACTCTTGGGCCCGAGTAGAGGTCCCGAATGTGGCTGCATTGCACCTTTTTCCCGTCGCGGCGCCCGCTCTGCTGATCCACTTGCCCGCCACACTCCTCAGGCTGGATTCGTTCGATGCCCTCACCGTCGAGATCCGCCACCTGCTCCTGTTCACCGGATACATCCTCGTGGGTGTCTCCAGCGCCGTCGATGCATTCGTCCTCGCTGAAATCGAAGCCTCCCGCATACGTCCCCAAGAAATGAAATCTGTCGACGCAAACACAGCATCGACAGTTGCCATTGCCTCGAACTAGGAAAAGAGATGAATGGGTTTGTGTTGGGGGTGTTGACTGGAGAACGTACGAATAACTTCGAGCTCGCAGCAAAATGGATCGTCGCAGTGACCATCTCGAAGGCTGGCCCACCCAAGACCTACATCTTGGCCAAATCAGTTTATCAGCAAGGACAGGGGAATGCCACGTACCATCGGACAGGGAAACCTCCGCACAGTCACAACCATCCAGCGCGCAAAACCAACAGTCACCAGCCAGAGCGGCAGACTCTGCGATATCGCCATCTTCCCAAAGCAGGTGCGTCGCAAATTCGGCCTCCTCGCGAGAGCATTCCTCAATTACGAGAAGGTCAGCCTGCAAAACCAAGTAGCGGTCGGTGTTGGCGTCGTAGTAGATCGTCAACGCTAAAATAGTTTAAAGCCTCCGTCTCTCAGAATAAAATAACAACATACAACAGCTATCACATGCGCAACGACAATCTGCCGAAGATTAGATATCATGTCAACACATGGCATAAAATATAGGCAAACCGTCAAATGCACGAGTCCCGCTACAGTCCAAACAGTGCAGACTCATCGTAGTGCAAAACAACTAGTCAATTACTACGTAAACTGACCGGACCCCACGGCATCGTGCTGTACAAGAAAACTACATTCCAATGGCTACAAAAAAAAGACAATACAAGTAAGATACAGTAAATAATGCCAGTAGTAGTATAAGCAATAAGTAAAATTGTCCGGAGATTACAAAATTCAACGGGCCACCATCGAACGCAGTACCCATTCAACATCCTCAACGGCGGCCACCCACTCACCCCGCGCAAGTACCGACTCGGCTGCGAGGTTGCACGCCTGCCCCCAGAACGCAAGAGCTGTGATCGTTGAAAAATGACCAGTACAGCCACTGGTCTTCATGCCGCCCCAGTCCTGGTCCTCCGTGTTGTCCTGACGATGCTGCTGGCGGAAGGGAGCGTCCTCGATAGTGACCGCCCTCCATCTCGGCTGGAGTTTGGTCCACCAAACCCAAAAATCGTTGGCGGTCTTTCGAATATTGTCGGCCAATGGCTGGATGGGCGGGTAACGAATTCTGGCGCATTGCGCCCAGTATTGGACGCCTGCTGGACGAAGCTTGGGGAAAGGCAACGGCTTCTTCTTCTCGAAAGCGTGTGCCGCTTCCAACGTCACCCAGGCGTCCAGGAGTTTGTCGAACTCGGGCCCCAAGTCCAGGCTCTGACACCACGGAACACCTGCTTCTCCAGAGAGCCACTCTGGAGCACCCACGAGTTTGCTTGCCAAGTCGGGTACTTGGGAGGCAGGAGATGGGATTGGTGACAGGGTGGGAGGAGTTCCCGTAGACGTCGTCGAGGATGGCGAAGTTGGCGAAGATGGTAGCGGGAGTGTGTTCGGCCCAGTTGGAGAGTCCAACGGCCCGTTCGTGGGTATGTCGAAGGCGAGCAGAAGCGCAGGATCGAGATTGTTGACATCGAAGGAAGAGCGAACGAGAGATGGGATAGTGTTGGTGATGTCCTCGAGGACCGCTCGCGAACGCGTTTGATGTGCCTTTTTGCCAGTAGAACCTGTGTCTCCCATATTCTCGCCGTCGTTGTGAACCTCTCCGTCATTGTCCACGTCGTCGTGGTCGCTGTCGCGGCTGCTGTCCTCGCAGTCCGACCCACTTCCCTTGCGACGCTTCCTACGCGACGACTTCTCTCCGCTTCTCTTTCGCTTCCGTTTCGTTGCCGTAGACGGCGTCGGAGATTGTGCGTTGGATGGACTAGTCACCTGCTCCGCCGTCTTTGACGACAGGGTGCTGGTGGACGAAGTGGAGGGAATGACAGTGACCTGGCCACCAAGACTATTGTTCCACGGCATTGGTTGACGCATGAAAGCAGGCGCAGCGCGAGACATAGATATTCCAGGAAGTGCGCGTTCTTCTTGTTCCTCTAAACCTTCGAGAACATCAGTACGAGGAACCGAGAATGGGAATAAGAAGACGCACTGTAACATTCCATAGCGAATTCTCCAATCGCCGCCTCAGCGTACTTTCGGCGTTGCTGTCCCCTGTCCCCGCTTGCTGTATCAAATGGCTGGGGAACTGCAGACTTATCGCTACCAACATGAAGGCTGGAAATGTGGGTAAACGACTGGAAAATAAATGTAAAAGACGTACGAGATCACATTGACCTGCCCTCCCTTCCTGGGCTCAGGTCCAGCCCAGAAGAAGTGGATATTACCACCCAAGGACTCATGCAAGCCCTCAAGCAGTGGCTGCAAGGTACCTGCAATACCATCTAACGCTCTGAACGAAGATTAGACGTCTGCATATGGGGCTCAGAATAAGTGAACGTACTTCTGCAACTCTGTTGGCTCCAGGCGATGCAACGGCTCCCTAGCGCTCTCTTTGTCGTTCGCGCGTTCTGCCTTTTCCTCGTCTGAGGCCTTCTTCCAGCGTTTCTGCTCGGCCTTGTCGAGAGTGGAGAAATGCTTGTCCACCCATTTGTTACGAGCAGGGAGGCGCTGGGTTTTGGCGGACAGTCCACTGGCAGCGAACCATGGATTGAATCCCGCGTCAATGGTCGCCTTGTTCGCCTTGGCCCAAAGTTGTTCGGGAGTCCGTGAACGCTGGAGTTCATCGACATTGACATCGCCGACCTTGGCCAAAATTGCCGCGATAGGATTGCTGCTAATTTCCTTCTTCGTCATCTTGCAAATGGGTTCGGCTTTGCTGTATCGATGTGCGAGCCACTTGGGAATGGCCTAGCGACATGTCGCGTCAGAAAATACGATAGAAAGTGGAGGGGAGGAACATACCGACTGGAGGCGGGCAATGGCCTCCTGCTTGAGGCATAGAGTTCCCAGAGGTAATAAGGCCTCCGAGCAGAGGTTGGCGGCCGTTGGCTCCGCATCCATTTTGAGGTACCACGTATACTTGGCCAGATATTCGTTGACGACAGAGGCGGCATATTCGGTGCCATGGTGGGTGCCACGATTGCGAGCAGAAGTATAGGGAGAGAGGTAGTTTTCCAGCCACGTCAGACGCGAGCCCTTCGCCCAGCATCGGACAAACGGCTTGACTTCCGTGATATAGGGTGGTGGTGGAGACCTGCAAATGGAACAATCAGAACACGCGTGGAATCATAACGTTATCGGACTCACTCAGCCGCCATATTCAAGTGGACAGAAAGAGTAGTTTCCGTATGCGTTGAGACGCGACTAGAACACGACTAGAACGCGACTTGCTATAGATGGGGGAAAATTACCAGCGACGCGACGCACCAGGAAAATAGGCAAGCCTTTCACAAACAAGGCCATATAGTCGGATCCTTTTCGGCTTGAGAATATGATCCGTTCATCCTATATGGACCCCACCCCGTCGACAATATGCAAGGTTATGCTACATAACCTTCATTCATCGACTTCGGAGTAGCATATATGTTATCCTAGATATCATATACATGCACTCCCATCTTGATTTGGATACCTGGATGTAAGCGGGAATTAACGTCTCAATAATGTCTGGAGGATAATCTTAGCGGGTGGGTTTTGTTTGAACACTCTATCAGTATCTCACTCTTGTACTTACCTCGGAAGTACCACAATGTTCATAAAATAACGTCTAGTTTCATTATCCATGAGGTTTAGCTCATTGGAGAACAACTTGAATAAATGTCTGAATAAATGTCTGAAGAACTCAGATCCGTAATATGGATCCCTTACGGATTTGTGATTTGACCCTCGACCACCAACACTGTTTCCCCCCTCCTCACCAAATAACTGCTCACGTTCGGAACTTGATTACCAATGTATTTGGTCTCCTTTTGCCACCATGAACGATGTCGACTGACCCATTTTTTGCAGGGCGAAGCGCGGACGTCCGACCCTCTACCATACCGACGAAGAACGCCAGGAGGCTGCACGGGAGCGCAAACGTAGGGATTATGAAAGGTGCGCATCTTTCTTTATCTTCTGGCTCTTTTCTCACTGCTCAAACTGATAGCCACCGCGTCCAGCGTCTCCAAGCGGCCAAGAACAACTATGATAGAAAAGCAACGGTCCTGGACAGAAAACGTAGATCCCAAGGACCCACACCGCTATCCCCTCTCAAGTGCGTTATCATGTCCTCTCGTACTCTCATACCCTCTAACGAGTACCCCCTCCCACATAGAACTATTGATGAAAAGTTGACTAACCGCAGTCTTCGTCGTATGCGAGCCATTGACGCTCAACTGCGAGTCGCCTCTTCCAATTCCCTTGTCGGCTGGGCTGCGTCACTCGTCGTTGACTTCAAGAATCACTACCTCTTCGACCAAGCTCGCCTGGAGGTCGCCGAATGTGTCAACCGCCTCCAAAAGGACTTGGAGATTTGCCAGGAAGAGCTGGACAAAATCCAGAAGGAGGCGGGGGTCATGCATCAGGCATACCAGGATGGGGTTGTTATCCGCTCTCGCCACGAGACGATGCATGGATACGTCGTGGATCTCCTCCAGCACGCTGACAAAGGCACCTTGTTAATTGCGAAGAAACAACGTACTCTCCTGTACCAAGTGGCGTAGCGCAATAATCTATATCCTGCTGCACCATGCTCGTTTGTTTGGTCTGTCTGTTCCACGCTGCGCCCGCCGCATACCATTTGCGCCCACCCCGCACACTGTACCCTGGTCCGAGAATCTCTTCGTCATCCACGACCGGCGTATTACATGTAATGTATGCTTCGCTGGCCCCTCTACTGCGATTGCGCCTCCTCAGCCGGGCTCGGATGGCGAGCGGAGTCTGATAAACCTTATTTCGCCACTATAAAATGCGCCATCGCCCGTTTCGTCTCTTATCCCTGCTTTCTTTTCATCCAGTGCTCCATTACTCCTTCTCAATGGCCAATATCTCGAAGACCAGCCGCCCGCGCAAGGCCTCCATGCCCTACCAGAAGAACAAAATTCCTTTCCCGGTCATCCGCAAGGTAAGAGTTTTTCTACGCGTCAATGTCTCTTCTTACGCGTCCTAATCATCACACAGGCGCGTATTCGGGATAAGCCGACCTCTGAGCCTCAAAAGACGCGTAAGGTCAAAGAGCAGGAGCAGACAAACACGCTCCCGCTGCCTATCCTTCCTCCGGTATGCCCTGTCGTTATCTCTCATCGTCCTATTACTGACACTGTATTTTTTCGTAGGCGTCCTTTCCCAGTGGTCGCGACTGGATGCTTTCCAGAGCTCGGCCGTATATCATCGCGAAGCAGACTGGGGACGAGGAGGAAGTCGAAGATTTCCTCTCCCGTCTGTATGTTGCCTATCGTTTGGATTTCCCCCTTGTACGCGGACTCGACGAAACATTGGAGCAGTACGAGGCGCGCCAGGATAAGGAGATTCAAGTAAGCAGCTTTCTCCAAGGTCGTTGTTTTTTGACTGACATGTTTCTAGGATACAGTGTTACCCATGCTCGAATATAGTGTCACAAAGTTTTGCATTATCGCCTCCAAAACTCCGTGGACTATTCCCGCCATCGAAAATGTCGAAGTCAAGCCAATATCATCCATCCGCCCGCGTCCTCGTCCCGCTTGGAACGTCAAAAAAGTTGTTCCTGCCGAAACCGCCCCAGTGCTCCCAGTTCTCGCTTCAACGCCTGGGAACGAGTCCCTATCTCCCAGTCCATCCCCTTCTCTATCACCGTACCAGTTTGCGTCACCGGCACCTACACTTTCCCCATTTTCGTCGATCGGCGTGAGCTCTCCAACCCAAGAGCTTGGATCTCCTTTCGAGCTTTCACCTCCATCGCCGTTGTGTCTTTCTCCTCGCGATGACGATGAGGTCGACGAGTTCTCGCCTTTGCCTTTGCCATCGCTGTCCCCTTTCTCTCTCTCTCCCCGCGACGACGATGAAGTCGAGTTTCGCGACGAGGCTCATTTTGACGAGTATTGCGGACACGTGATCGACGATTGGTGTCGCCCTTTCGTTGACGAGAGCTCGGCATCTGATTCAGAGGATGTCGACATGGAAGAGGCTGAGGTCAGCCAGATCCTCGGAGCAGGCAAGGAGGACACGGCAGACGGTGCCATGGACGACGTCAAAGTCGAGAACGTCGAGGTTGAGATCAAGGTCGAGCAGGTCGAGGAGAACAAGACCAATTGGGACGAAATGGACGGTGACACTTCCATCAGGGAGTGGATTGACTCCCATAGGCGTGCAGCCGCCGAGCTTCGAGCGGAGATTGCCCGTCAGAGAAGGAATCCTGTCCAGATGGAGGACACAGCAAAGGACGAGTGGGAGTACGCCAGTCCTTGGGGCCCGGAGTTTTGATCACTCAAAAATGTATACACCCATCTCTTTTGTTATCTATCCTCCTTTTTTTGTCGTCGCATCTCTTTTTTGTTATTTGCTTTCTTTATGTACATTGTAATCACTTTATTTTTGTTGTAGCTCGCGGTATATAATATGTAGTGAATTGATGTAATCAGTGTCCCGTGACCAGCCAAATATGACCACATTTGAAATTTTCTTTCTTCAACTCGAACCATCACCACCACCGTTCGCGCCTTGACCATGACACCGTCATTGTGAGTCTACGGTGTTTTATGATTGGGCTCAGGCTGATTGTATGGCAGTGAACCCTTCTTTGGCGCACGCAGAGAACTTCTGGCCTCGTTCTGGCACTCATACATGGTTGAGCGCGATACCGAGGAAACCCGGGAGATCGCAGAGGTATTTGCTCGTTCAAGTGGGTTACTTTTACGCTCGTTCGGATTATCATTGACGCCATCGACAGTCATCGTTCCTGCCTTTTTCAAGGCCTTCCCTTGGTGGTACGCAGACGACGTGGATCCTGTACCAGGCACTTTCCACACCGAAGCCAACCTGGACGCAGCCACACTTGCTACAAAGTCGGACCGCATTGAACAATTGTACCAAGTGAGTACTTCCCCCCGTGGTCCAGTTCTTTACTAACCTCGCGATGTAGAAGATCATGACGTGGTTGGAGTACAACTGGGCGAGGCATCGTATCACTCACCGCATCATGAACTTCGAGGCGTCTTACGGCACGCGTTTCTGTGAGCACGACCATGCTGCCCCCTGCCGCACGCATGGCCCTCGTCGCGCTGTTGACGTCCCGGAGTCCGTCAATCCTTCAACCCATCTTCCACATATTCGCAATGATACAATCTACTACTAGCTATTTTACACGTACTCTTACTGTACCCCGCTATATTTGTTATCTTTTCTTGTTGTTGTAGTGCTGTAACTTGCTCTCAAAATGTATTCGCTCTGCCTGCCTTGAGAATCATGTGATTTACCAAATATGGGCCTGACTTTCAAGTCTTTGTTGATCCTACCATGAAGAAGGGATGCGCGCCAAAACGAACACTCAAAGTAGTACGCGCTGACGACGATGATATCGACGACACTTCTCTTCCTGCTCGAGTGGTCGCCACCTCAGTGGATGGGCGTCGACTCCTCAGATCTATCCCTATGACCTGTGCCCGGATCGACCAAGGCCAAGCGTCCGCCAATATCGACCTCACTGGATTCCAACCTGCAACCAAGGCAAAGCCCATACAACACAGATATGCAAACTCTGTACGTTTGCTCTCCCATACTTTCCTATATATTCTCACCATAGTTACAGGACAAGAATATGATACAATGGGTAGCCGATGGCCGTCCCCAAGAGTTCCTCTACGAGATGATACGGCTAGAGGGTAGAGGCGAGGCTGCTGGGTCTGACTGTGCGACCTGTGGCATCGCGGACGCGTGTTATGGATGCGAGGATTGTTGGGGGAACTGGTTAGAATGCGAAGACTGTGTCCTCACCAACCACAGACGCCTGCCGTTCCATCGTCTCAAGGTGCGTTTTCTTTTCCCCTGCATCAGACCCAACTCTTTATTGACTTGGGATGCAGTTCTGGAACGGCTCTCATTTTGAGCGCCATACTTTGCAACAGCTCGGGCTCCGGCTGCAATTTGGCCACTACGACGGAGCGCCCTGTCCAAATCCTGTTCCTGCCGCGAAGGATTTCTCCATCATCCACGAACATGGCATATCAAAGGTCAACGCGGATTATTGCTGCTGTTCCAGTCGAGTACCCCGCCGTATACAGCTCTTACGCGCGGAGATTTACCCGTCGACTACTCGCTATCCGAAGACTGGTGTCACCATGCGCGCATTGGAGACGTACGAAAAACTTGCGGCTTCGGGCAAGTGCTCAATTTACGAGTACTACAACGCGTTAGCCAAGATGACTGATGGGCTGGGCATTGACGTCCCAAAGGTTTGTTTTTCTAATGATATTCTTGCGGCTTTACTAATAAAACCCCCCCAGACGCGTTATAAATCCTTGTTGCGGATGAATCGTCAATACGGCCATTTGAAAATGCTGAAGCGCGGAGGACGGGGGGCAGTGCCAGATGGCATATCAACGACCAAGCCGGGCGAGCTAGCGATTCCTTGCCCCGCCTGCCCACGCGTAGGCGTTAATCTCCCGGATGACTGGAAATCTGCCAAGAAGGAAGATAGGTACGTTTGCTCGCTGATTTGACCAAATGCTGGCTGATTCATTTTATTTAGCTTCCTGTACATGTTAATTGTGGCCCTCGATGCCAACTTCCGCCTCAGCAATCTTCGTCGACTAAGCTCCGCAGACCCAGGCCTCCACACCGGAATGGCATATTTCTGTGGACTAGCGGATTACTTCAACTGGATTGCCCAGAATGTCACGCAAACCGATGTAAGTATCTGTTTATTTATCTTCTCTTCTGTTCGAACCTCAACTGATCTTTGTATAGATCAGTACATGCAGTGGCTTCAAGACGTTAGCCCACGCCGAGTCCAAGAATAGTACTGGGCTCCAATCGACGGGCGTAGGCATGTGTGTCTGTGCGCGACATGAAATGATTCGGCCACTCGGTGTGGGTGATTTACAACGTGGGGAGCGGTATGTTCATTTATTCTCTGCACCAATATGTTTTTAATCCGTCTCCAGCTACTGTAACATGGACTGGATAGCCACGTCGGCCACACGCGACACTGGCCTCTCTGCCATTTTCTTCTCATACGATATTGTATGCCAATGGTCCATCAAATTCCTCCAACGTATGCTATTGATGCCACCAGCCCAACAACTCTCGCCCGATATCAAACTTGGATACGGGGTTCCGAAATGCCATTGCCGCGGGCATAAGATGGAGTGTCAGTGTCAATTCAGCATGCACGTACAGCCGGGAGTTGGACGCACCGATGGAGAAGGAATCGAGCGGACATGGTCTAGTCTAAACCACGCCGCCTCCTCAACGAAGGAAATGCTCCCCGGAAGTCGACATGACATCCTGGACCGTCGTATGAGCTTTCACAATTGGGACAAGACTATTAATATCGGTAAGCTCCCATGGATATGGCTTCGGTTCAAAAACAAGCAGATAACACTTTTTGCAGCGACTAGCCTCCATCAACGGGAAGCCGACGCGCTATGGGAGTACAATGTTCAAAGTACTACTCATGACGACTTTACGGCGGTGATGCCAATCGATGCTATCGCACGCTGGACGAAGCAGGTCGTCGACTGGGAGTCTGACCAAACACGATCCAATCCGTATTACCTCCCCGTTTTGCGTAAGTCTTCTTCGGTGTTCTCATATCTTCGATGTTCTGATTGATTATTAGATGCCTCAGAGGTCAATATACTCCTCAAATTGAAGGAGACGGAGCGTCTGGAAGCGCGGATGAAGACACCCCTTCACGTTGTCTCAGCAAGTGCGTGCATCGCACTTGGGCTCGTGATTGAGGACACACAGTAAGTTCACCATTGCTGTAGCTTGTTCATGTCCCATTTCTCACGTCAATCAGGCGACAGATCATCCAGCTCCTGGTTTGTGATGACAAGGACACACCGGCTGTGATCAAAGACGTTCAAGAAAAGCGTACGGTTCTTCAACGTCACCTAGATCAGTATCGCAGCCAGCAGCAAGTTTATATGCCCTGCGTCTCGGCACTGCTGGCTGGACTCTCCGGCTCTCGCGTGGGCGACATAGAGGCAGAACAGGTCTTTCTCCCATCGGATTTGGATGACGCTGGCCGGACGACTGGTTGCCTGGGCGATGTAGCCAGCAAGGAGGCCCAGCTGCGAGAGGCCCAATGTTTCGACTCTCTGGAAACCCTTCGAACCGTCATCAGATCTCGCCGGTCGATCACTTACTTTCGCCAGCTGAATCAGCGCTCGCAGAGACAGAACACGCGGTCATGGGGGGCTCTTCATCGACTGAAGGCTAGGGAGAAGTTGGCGGTCCAGAAGTATCGCGCTGCCAGAACCGCGCTCATGCATCTTCGAGGACCAGGAGATTGGACCAGGACACTGCGGAACCTCGAAGACAAGGACGTCAAGGACCTCGACAGCCAAGTCTTCGATATCGACGACACACAGGACGCGCCTAGGAAGAAAAGGCGGGTTGGTCAGAACAGCGAGAGGGCTGAGTATGGAAGCTCGACGTTCCAACTTTCCTGGATTTGGCTTATTGGCGGCGCTATGGATTCGATGGCAAAGGATGAGATGGACGGTATGGTACGGATTGAATGGTTGAAGAGCCGCGCACGCGTCAACCGTTCTTGGGAAGATGTACGGCTCCTTCGCGAGGAGAAACGTAGGACTTTGCAGTCATTCAACCACACGGCAACAATCTGGGATGGTCGGACATCAGGTTGGGCTGGGTTGGATGACGACGCATTGACGGAAGGCATCGCGGCTTACGGCCGTCAGCAAGCCAGCGTTTATCGTGCTCTCGCCGAAAACTGTGAAGATGTCTGGCAGCGGGTCGTCAAGGCAAAGAAGGCGAGAGTGAAGGATCGCATCGACCTCAAGGAGGATGTGGAGGATGTGGAGGAGGAGGAGGAGGAGGAGGAGGAAGAGAGAGGAAGAAATGTCGAAGATCGGGTCCCACAGCATGAGCATGGTGGCGTGAGCGCGGACCATGTACCAGGAGACGGTGATGTTCCGCGGGGCGGCGACTCCCTGAGGCCACCATCTCCTGACGCCAATTCGTTCGCCACGCCCACTGGTGCCGAGAGCTAATCGTGATATATGCATGGACTATTCGAGTATTGGACATTTTGAGCATTTTTATATTCTTTTTGATTTATTTACGCAGTAATAATCGAATTTCCGTTTTATAAATGAATTCTTGACTTAAGATACACGGTGGCAAATAAGTAAGTAACCCAAGATATGGTAGGTATTGCCTGCCCTTTAATTACTAAGGTTTGAGTGGTTGTAGCTTGTGGATTTGGGTCGGGGTGACTGGTAATAAAAGGGGATTTTCCCAAACAGATGACTGGTTGCTACTAGTGAGGGCTGTCAAATCTTACAGCAAGGGTTGGTTATCGCAAATCAGAGTGGCTCCATCCAAGTGTATACGTTTGACCCTCACGGTGCGTCTCAGATTCCTATGAGATACAGAGACCTCATCAGGTAACAGGACTGACGTCCCTTTGGGATGTCAATGTAGGCGAAGAAGTTTCAAGCATTTTATTCGTCGAGGACAAGCTATGGGTGCATACCTTACGGTTTGGATGGGTGTAAGTGTGTAGTTAGCTCGTCGTACACATAATTGATCATATGCGCAGGCAATCAAGAAATGCACGCACTGGAGAGCTTCTCGAGGCGCGTAAGATGCTTGGTCCACCGTAAGCTTGACGTTCTATTTGAAAAGCGATTCTCATCACCTTCTTTTTCTCCAGTGGAACTGTTGCTGTATCTTCTGATAAAACCATGTTCGCCGTGCAAAACCTCAACGCTCATCGCTTCGAAATCTACTCGCCCATAGGCGCCCCAAGACCACATTTCCGCCTACAATGCGACAAAAGCGAAGATGCGCGCGGGATGATGATGAAGGCTATCTTTGCCGAGGATAATCAAGTTCTCGTCTGCGGTTCTGGGAATGGGTACGTCCGAGTCTTCAATACGGAAACGGGGCGATTGGTGAACAGGCTTTCACACGATGAAGACTGTGAGCCGATCTAAACATGATATTTTGTGTCTGTAACTCAACAACTCTGATTAGCTTCCGAGATTTATGCTGTCGCTGTGAGTGGTGTAGTATCGCTGGAAGTGATCGATGATTTAGGTTTCCAGGCATTTTCAACCGACGACAACCATTGCATCGCCTCTGCAGAGACAGGAAGGATCCCGCATATATACCTTTGGAAGAAACTGGTTCGTACCTTCTTTCGTGATCTTGCTCCAAATTGCTGATTCGGAGGTATTACAAAAGACCAGCATGGCGCATAGACGTTTATTGGCGCAGCAAGACGAGGAGAGTAGATTGATAATGGAAGAAGGTCGCATTCGAAAGGAGCGCGAAGAGGCCAGCGAGAGACTTAGGCTTTCCGAAATGGCTGCTCGCCAGGCCCGACAACAAACAATCCTATTCGTTTCTGGGACCTGTGCGCTGGTCCTTATGTTCATTGCCCATATGTACCTCGACATTATCGTTGTGGTAAATTCTTTGTCTTGTACTTTTTCCACGCACTAACAGCTGTATGACATATAGATGTTTCAGACCACTCGAGTGTCGTCGCTTGACGACTTCCTTTCCCCCAAGGGACTAGAAACGCCCTCCGTGGATCCTCGCGGAATGGATGTTGTGCTTTTTCGGGAGTGAGTGCCGAGTATGCTCGGGTTTCCTGTACATAATCACATAAAATGAATATTGTCTACGTGCACAAAAGTCCTGTAACGACTCGTCGGTCGACATATGGGGCAACTGTGAGATAGCCCTATCAGGGGGTGCAAGTGATCTAACTGTTCAACCCTAGGTGTGCCGTGTACTTGCACGAAGTATGAAGGGTAGGCGGCGCCTTGAATGAGGTTTGACTGCACTTTGTTCCGTATTTGGCGAGTCGCTATACCGGGACGTTCTTGTATTATTCTTGCTTAAATTGAGGCTCCAACAGGACCCCCGAAATATTCAATCATGTCTTCTTCATCTTCGTCGTATGCCAAGTATGAGCTTGAAGGTCGTCTAAATGGCCATGCCGAGCCGGTGAACGCTCTCCAGTTCACTCAAAATGGATGTTATATTATTAGCGGAGGTGAGAGCAGTTTGGTTCATATGTGCAGCAACTGACAACAACATAGGCGACGACGCACATCTTCGAGTTTGGAGCGTGGCCAACCTTTCCTGCATCCAAGACATCACACTCCCCGAGTGGGGTCAAATCCTCGCAATCGAAATTTTGGAAGATCGCTTACAAGGCGATCGCACTTTATTCGTCGCAACTGGCAAAGGCAACCTTACCATTCTCCCTAGCGATTCGAATGGTCAATATGTGCGTCAGGATGATTCATTCCGACTTCATAACTGATGAACGGTTTAGAATGTTGGCGCTTCGGTCACTAGAACACTCTTCGATTCGCCAATTGAGGTTTTAGCGCTGGACTCCAGGAACGCCCGTCTGTTTTGTGGTACGCACGCAAATCAAGTAGCCATGTTTCTGTTCAACCAGCCTGGTGAGTGCTTTTTTACTAGACACACACTGTCTGATTGTCATATAATGCAGCGTTCACGAAAGGATGGGAAAGAAATCTCGAAGATACTGCTTCAAGTATTGTCGTTCTCAACGCACGACAGGGTACTGTTTTGGTGCACACGTTATACGAAAGCAACGTGTACGTCTTGTACCTCTCGTCTCAATTTAGCATTTAATCTTTCGCAGTTACACTTTAAACCCTACGAATGGTGACGTTCTCTACAAGTCGTGCTTGGAGAAACCAGGATTATCGTAAGACATTCTTTCTAAATTGATACGACACTTATTCTTGACAGGACAACCATCTCTGTATCGTCTGACGAGTCCATGATGTGTTTATATCAGGCCAGTTTGCACAGCTTCCATCTCTATGCCCTGCAGTCGTCGCGATTTTCATCCTACACGTTACCGAACGATCCCAAAAGCTATGGATTCATGAAGAAGTCGTGTTTTACAGAGGATAACTCCGTCATTGTATGTGCAGGCGGGGATGGTTGTGTCCGCATCTTCACCATCGGTGACCGACATTCGGCCCAGGAACTGCGACACGAACAACGTGAGGGCAATCTTTTCTGATGTGGGATAAATCTGACAGAAACACCCAAGCTACGGAAGTATACTGTGTTACGGTACGTAGTCTGACTCTTCCGGCGCACACTCTGTTTCTTATTTGCCGAAATGTAGGCATCTAAAATGGACGACTACCTCCTTATCGCCAGTGCTGACACCAGCAAGCCGTCTGAGATCTACCTCTGGAAGAAACAGGTGTGTTCTTCACTCAGTATAGAAACCTCAATTTACTTAAGAGGTTTCGTTCTAGACTCCTGAAGCGAGAGAACGTCAGCTTATCGAGGAAGCCGAAAAACGAGTTTTGGATGAACAGGCTCTTGTCTCCCAGAAGCTTGCCCTTGAGCAAAGCGAGAAAACAAGGAAGGCGGAGGAAGACGCGTATCGAGCGCGCCGCCAGGCTGACTTTTGGAAATTAGTCCTACTATTGGTGCTGGTTGGCTTGGTAATCCACTGGGCGAGAGTACAATATATTCATGCGATGATATATAGGATGTAACTTCCGAGCATGAATGTATAGATTCTATAAAAGTAGTGAAGCAAATAATAAGACCAAACACCAGGTGGCTACCCCGCATCGCATCATACTTTTTGGTTTCCTGCGCCGACATGCTGGACTATCCGTTCAGTGTACCTCCTTGTTGCGACTCGTCGTCGCGACTTGACGAGATCCTTGGCATGTTCTTGTTCTCATTGAGGAACAAAAGCCGTAGACCCAAAAAATACCAAAGCCGCCTGAATCTCCCTCCCTCGTGCATCTTCGTCGGGATGTTGTCACTGCATATGTGCATTCAGACGCGTCAACCTTAGAGAGCTTGTCCTATTATGCGCCAGTGCATCGTCATGATTTCTCTCTTCGAACGTAACTAAGCGACCTTCATGCGAGCGCGCCCTTGTTATCCAGATATCCCGTTTTGTCTATTCTTGTTCTCAAGTAGATCCATGATCATGTATAAAAGCCATATTCGATACAAGCTACTGTGCATAATTTGCTCGACCTTGTATGGAGGACCCAATAGCCAGCACGGAAGTCAGCACACCAGTTGAAATCTTGCAAACGCAGGAGGGCGCGGAGGTCTGCCTATCCTTCTGTCTACGTCCTCTATTCTCAAGACCCCTCTTAGCTTGGTGCAGACAACACAACAGCGAGCACAGAGGTTATCACTTCCGCTAATGTTTTGCAAGTGCGGGAAGGTGCAGAGGTAAGCCTGCCATTCCAACTACGTCTTCTGTATTTCTGAAAGCCTCTTAGCTTGGTGCGGAGAACCCAGCAACAAGTACGGGGATCAGCACATCCGCTGATATTTGGGAAACACAGGAGGGCGCGGAGGTAAGCCTACCATCCTGATTGCGTCTATTTTCATCATGGCCTCGTAGCTCCTCCGTGAAATCGTTTCTGAACTCGGGTGTCCGGTGTGTTTTCTCGTCATGGACGCTCCCTACACGTACGTTCTCCCATTGGTCCACTGTCTTGTCGCTAAATTGATACACAGAACCTCGTGTGGACATTCATGTTGCTCGGATTGTCTCTTCTCCCTGTTCTCGGTCCAGCTTCAAACATACCTCAGGCCATACATCAGGCGCGGTCTGGAGGCTCCCATGTCTTTCGCCACTTATCGCTGCCCCATATGCAGGACCATCCTAGATTGTCCGCCATCACCTTCCACACCATTAATGCGCCTGTTGTGTCGCTTGAGAGAGCTCCCCGGCATCGACCTTCCTCCTCCTGAGAATGGAGTTCCTCGGGCGATATTAGACAGGTTTTTTAACGACTAAAGGATTTAAATTTACCGTTGTCTCTTACATACCAATATTCCTTACTCGCCTCTCTATAACTGTGTACAAATTTAGTAGCTCGTCTCCTTTTATTACTGTGTTAATCCATCTTTCTATCTCTACCGGGTGTGCTTCGGTGTCAGCCGGCCTGTATGTCAGTGTAGGCTAAATATGAGGTTAAAGGGAACCAGTGCTCCAATTTAGAAGCTAACAGTCGCACATTTTTAGAGGAAGAATCACTAACACTAAGACTACTTACAAGTCAATATTCAATACTTGAGATATTTCAATTTGATTCAACGAGTCGCTTGATTACGTACACATAAAACTTGACAACTTACCTCCACGGATAATGAGAAGGAATCTGGCTGTCGCCGGGTTCTTGCTTAATTTAAAAGAGTACGCTAGACTGGCTGTTTAGCGTGCGATTTTACTTGCGACTAGCTGTCGCGAGCACGAGGAAACTAGAATATGACCACTCGCTCATGTTCGAAGAATCTACGAGCGCACGGATGTCTTCCTTCATGACCCTTATCTCTGCACGTCCATATGTACAAGAAAAGCCCCTCAAACATTGTGCAACTGCTTGTCTTGGTTGAGATCTGGCTCATTTCCGACAGGCCAACCTCTGCCAATTCTTATGTTCTTGGTACTACGAGTACGTGGTCTGATTTGCGCCGGGAACACAGATTTGTTTACTAGGGCTTTCTTTACCTCCTGCAATGCGCAATTTGCAACTCGTTATGAAGCTGCAGTATACGTGAGTTGCGTGGCGACCTAGGTCGTAATTGAGCTCGATTTCACCGTATTGGATGGCGTGGCATGGCATACTCTCATATTATGATACTTCAAACCAAGCACTAATGATATTTCCTATCCTAGATGGTGTCGACGAGATGCCTTGGGCGGCCTTGGCTCCTAGCTGGCATTAAAATGTATTTCTTCTGAGACTGAACGAACCATACATTAGACTACAGCGTCTGTTACAGACAACTCTTCTACTTATTTATTATATAATGTTCATCGCTTTTCCAATCATCTTTCGCTACCACCTCCGACTCTGGCGTCTCTACTTTCCGGGGAGGGATTTCAATTTTTATTGTCCGTATCGTTCTCCGACCCATCCAGTCACGGCTCGAGGCAGAATTGGTGAGTTCTATTTTCGTCTACGATGTGTAACCGCTGACGAGAGCCTGTCATATTAGCTCTCTTCAACTGATTGGGCGACTACGGTGGTCCTAAATATCAATCGGTATATTTTTATCTGCTGCAGAATTATCAAGAGCGCAAGAAATATGTTATAAAACAAGATATTGACAAAAAATGAACCCCAAATTTACCGCGATTTCACGTACACTCGACGTAGATTGGGTCGTTGGGATTAACGATTGGTTTGGGCCCGGCGCTGGATGGAAGCGGAAAGTATCTCGACCTTTGTTTGCCATCTAATCCTCTTTTCCCCTTGACTTTGGGTGTCTTTTCCAAGTAATGTATGGTGCCGAGGCGTACGCCGTTCGAAGCACATACATGGATAGTGATATGGCGGCGGGACTCAGAGCTCGACTGGTGATAGTCGCCCCTGTAATAAAGGTACGTCGAAAGGTTCGAGTGCAAGTCGCAGACTCGTTTACTTACATCAGAACCCAATATTGTCCGAGAGGACCCACCTCTGCAGCGTGGCGTCTTTTTGCATCGTACAAATCCTTTGTAGCCTTGTTGAAGTATCCTTTTTTCATGCCGTCTGAAATGTTTCGAGAATAGAAGAGGCGGCGCATCGTATAGGAAAGACGATTTCCCGCAGGGGTGGTCGGGGAGATGAATGAGTTGCTAGGCGTCCGATTTTAGCCCCGAGGCCGCGCAAAAGACTAGCTAGCGACGCACGGGACGGCGCACTGGACGTAGATGGGTGGATGGGATGGGATGGAACGAGACGATAGGTGGTCTGTCAACTTTAGAAGAGGGCATCGAACGAAAAGGCATCTCGCGCACCTGAATAGCACCTCGAGTATTTCGAAATTCGTCTGTGAGACGAACCAATGCCTTCACCGGCGGGGACGAGTCAATGCGCTATGTACCAACGTCAGAACCGAGGACAGCAGAGAGTGCATTGGCGCCGGCGCACCAATAGAAAGCGACAACAACTTCACGGGCGTGCCAGAGGTTTCAGCGAATCACATATATCTTTTTCGTTCGGAATTGAGATAGTGGTGGGTGCTAGTACTTGGCCTTATTGGAATGAGTCGGACGCGAATGCTGTTAAAGTCAGAAAGAGCGCAAGAAAACAGTCGATGGTCGTACCAAAATGTACGATTCCTCTCGTGTATGGCAGTTCCTTCGTCAAGCACTGGTGGTGGTGGTGGTGGTGGTGGTGGTGCGAGTCAGGTAGTTTTTGTCGACTAAGCAAGAGATTCGACGAGCTAATCATTCGTAGAGTCATGGCACTCGGCATCGTTGTAACGGAATGTGACGACAACGTCGTCGTTCACGCCTCCATGCCCTCTCATATAGCCCCGCCTGCTGCCGTCGAGTTCCTGAGACGTATGTTAATTCGTACATGGAATGCGCTAACAGATACTAGGTCTCGGACGCTGGACTCGCTAAACATATCGTCCTCAAGCTCTCTAGATACAAGAACTCATCGTATTGGATTCATTTGTCATCCTATCCGGCTCCCTCGACGCAAGACGAGTTCTCGCCAATACCGCGTATCGGGCCTGAACGTCGAGCTACCACAAAGATTGCGGAGAGTTCTTAGATTTGCTCTGTGACATCGGTGTTGCATGATGCAAGTGTCATGGGATGGATGGACCGGTGGATTTATTGGGAGTCGTCGAAGACGGCGAGCGGTACAATGATAATAATTATGCTCAAATGACATTGACGACTCACTTACGAGTATCCTCAGACACCTCGCCCTCGCCTCTCGCTTAGCGCCCAGCCACTCGCCTAGCGACATCGCCCAGCGAGTCGCGCGGGCGCAATTTTTAGATTCTATCGCCTCTTCATAAGATAGTTGGCGGCAATTTCCTTGTATGATGTGACTGGTCACGTTTTCTTTGAGCTCTTTTTGGACATGTCAAAGAACTGCGTACTTTCCTGTCAAGTATTTGGTCACCTTTCTTGGTTATCTTTTAGTACACATTGTTTTTTTTTGCACGCTAAGAAAGCTGGCCCAAATTTAATTACGCAGCGTGACATTGTAAGTATATTACTACTATTTACACCCAATTTTTGAGGCGCACAAGTAGAACCCTACCACAGCTGTGTGAGAGACGTGTTGAAAGAGAACACAGTGCCAAGCACGACCAAACACAGTTCGATCGTGATCGTGGCGTAACTGGTTGCGCTCCGAGAATGATGATACAGCACAGGCTAGCACCGGTCATTGCTGAGATGATAACCCCACCAGCTACCGCTGCGATATTGTATAACAGCTTGTAGCCCAAACCCGAATATACCCTTATTTCGTCATCCCAGCATACATAAGACTACATATCATTTTACTCGTTCCGCTCTTTCACCAACACACGAAGCCCCCTCCCCTTCCATGAAGGCAGAACATAGTCGCGCGTCTCCATATCACGCGCACTTTACACAAACAGTCAGATCATCGTCTTCTGCACCATAGTTAGAACTCACCTCGTCTCATACAACTTAATATCAAACTTGCGCACCAAATGCGAAATCGCAAGGTATATTTCGCACCACGCCAAGCTAGAAATACCTGTCAGGTCAACATTCCCCGGGAACATGAGAAGGAGAAACTCACTTCATACCAAGGCAAGTCCTGGGGCCCCGGGAAAACACCACGAGGTGTTTATCTAGTTCCGCCGAGTTTGACTGTATCCAGCGTTCGGGTATGAATCTGTTAGGCTGAGGGAAGATGTCCGGATTCAGAAGCAGGAACTTCGCAGACACGCCCACGACGGTCTAACCCATGTTAGCCTCCGCGGTGACGAACACAACGTAAAACTCACTCCAGCGGGAACATAGACTCCATCAATCGTCGTCGGATTGACAACAACACGAGCCAGCGGTAAAGAAATACCAGTACTGAGCCTCAGAGATTCCTTCACGACACCTGTCTAGAAGAGGATCACAATCGATTCGACAAAGATAAGGCACATCGCTTACAAGATACGGCAACTTCTCAGCCTGCTCGAACGAGAAAGGCGACTGTTTCTCCGGCCAAGCCATCTTCAGCTCATCCTCTAACCTCTTCAACACATCCTCGTTCCCGCCCGAAAGTAGATGATAGAACCCTTGGCTGAGTGCATTGGCGGTCGTATCAGTTCCAGCGCTAATAAGCACCATAGCCTATTGGTCCCATATCAAAAACATTGTTTCGGTCAAAAGGGAAATCAAGAACATACCTCGTCGACCAAAGATGCCTTCGACGGCCACTGGCTCGGGTCCACCGTCTCTGGAAGCAAATGATGATATATCGTCTCTTGCTCTCCCTTCCGGAAAGACTCTGGATCGGCAAGATATGTCTCGACACTCTTCCGGATGGAGTTCGACAGATTCGCATAGCCAGCCTGGCTGGGTTTCAGCATCGCGCCGATGTCCGGGGGTAGCCATTGGATGGCACGCAACCAGGGAAGATATCTCGCAAAGGCCACTAGCACGACGGCGCTGTTCAAGCTCCTGGGAATGGAATGGTCGAATCCTGGTGCGGAGAGACCGCCGAGGGCATAGCCGTAGGAGTACGTCGTGATAACATCCATCGTCAGCGCGCGAAAGCCGTTTTTGAAGTTGACAGGTTTGTCTTTGTACTCTTGTAGGCGTTGGACGAAAAGATCGATCTACTGCGAGTAAGACGAGATATGGAGACGAACCGATGATAGAGCTCACATTGTCCTGTATATTGCGCTCGAACTTCAGGATCGCGCGCCTCGAAAAAAGGGGATTGATTAGGTCTCTTCTCTTTTTGTGCTCTTTGACATCGATGAAGCCCAGAGTTGAATCTGTAATCCCGAAACTGGAATAAAACTTGCGGTCCTTGATAAAACCACCGCGTGGTGGATAAATTGCAAAATATGCTTCGGGCGTGTTGAAATGAAGCTTAGAAAGCGTGAGGATTAATGGTGGAACACGTATCGAGCACCGCTTGCGTACCTCGTTTGGTCGAATCCGTACAATAGGACCTATTTGAGTTCAGCACGCGATTTCAATTGTGTTCCAAAGAGCACACTGACCGTAAACGCGATGGAGCTCATCGAGATGATTGACAAGATCCCCGTCTTTCCAGAGTTCGTAGTACGCGGCGTATAGATCCGTGACGCTAGCGAGACGGGGCCCAGGGAACGACTTGAGGGGATGTATGAACAATCTTGAACCAACGACGCATACAAGCAAGCAGATAGCAATGGATATCAAAGCTTCCCGAATGGAAGCATAAGAGGCGATACTCTCGAGTGCGAAGGACATCGGGAAGATAAGGACTTCTTCGTCTTGAGCGACCTGTTATAAATATCGCGCTGAAGCGGTTCTCACGCTTTGTAGCAACCTTGTTCGGTACAAGTCAGAAAGAATGGAAGCTTTCGACGTACAACGTTACAGCGCACCTAGCTTCTTTTGACAGGTGGTTCTACCTTCAATTGAGTGCTGCCATGCTGGTGGCGCGCACTTGTATCGATAGCATAGCTTCCGTCTCCTTCCATAGCTGTCGCGCACAAACTCCATAGGAACAAGGTCCAAGCTGAGGAAAATCCTGTAGACTCTCAGGAATGGCATAATCTAAAAGGTCGATGAGATGGGTGCTTTTTACACAGGCGTTGTAGAAATACCTCGCGATTCCATCATTGTTTTTGCCAAAACCAGCCCACATGTGTCTGTGTCTGATCGACTAAACTGTCGCTACCATCTTGACCTCTGTATCGACAGGGAAGTCAGGGGAGTCGGGACAGTGGCATAGACGACGGGAAATCGGGAGAGTGTTTTGTCGTCGTTGCTCTTCGTAAGTGTACGACCTCTCAATGGACGGCGACAAGGGGCGGTGTCGTTATCCATCGTCCTCGTCTATCGTGCTGTGAGCGGGAAGGGCTGAATGTGCAGAATAACAGCTGGGGCGCCCATGGTAGTTATGAAGCGCATTCCATAAGACGAGCGATCTTGGTGCACGCGACCGTCAAAGCTCCAATAATAGACGCCTGTTTGAGGACATTGTTGCGAATAGCTAGCAATATGTAAATGAAACTATAACGAAGCGTAACGAAAACACGCACCTTCAATCAGCGGTAAGGCGACGCGCCAACGACCACCGCCGGGGTTGGGTGAAGCAAGGCAGTGAGGCGGCCAGAAGGGAGAGTACGAAGTTTGGTAAAATTATTTTCGAACGCTGAAGCTCGGAGGACTGTGCGTGGATATTAACTTGAATTAACCAACACCATGTTTCTGACAGGCGTGTTAGTTGAGTAGCACAAATCAGGTTTAATCAAGAACTCACTAGTGAATACGGTTCGCATTCGGAATCAAGAGGGAGATGGATGGTCACTGGTAGATACTGAATTTGCCATCTATTGGTGAAGAGGGTTCGATGTTCCTCACTGGAGAAGTTTGGGACGGGCGAACATGTCGGGGCGATAAGTATGCTCAGATGAGCGCGCAACCCACGGAGCGCAAACACTGCCAGTGGATAGTAAATATCTACGACCAGGATCTGTCAGTAAGGCGAGACAGAAAGGGTCAAAGACACACCTCTGGACCGACGAACACTTAAACCAACGCGCCAGTTGCAGCGCTGAGTCGGTATTGCTAGGCTACCAATGCGCGCCGCGATATATGCTTGCAGAGAATCCCAAGTTATTGGTTCGCGAAGAGCATCTGATATCATTGAAGGGATATAAACACAATCTTTGAGAACGTTAGAGGTGTTGGCTAAGAATTGTGAAGAAACGCACATAGAAATACGACGACAATATGGATCCTTTGAATAGTCCAACCAAGACTCAAAAACCAAGTAAGAGCCCCGTCGTCGGTGGCAGCGCTGTTATATGATCTGGGTTGGCGGTGGTGATGGTGAAAGCCCAAGTTGCGTAAGTATCATCTTCACCACTTACCACCACCACCACCCCCGTTATCTGCATTCGCCACGCTATCTGCAGGAAATAACAGCGGAAAGGAGCGCGATGGGATGAATTACTGGTATGCCGCCTAATTTCTCTTTAGGATTCACATCTTCAACTTCATTTCAGATTTACATCGCTTAAATCTACTCATAAGTATACGTGCCCACAAGGTCATCGCCTCGAAGTAAGGCTGAACTATACAACACCCAGGCTTGACTGACCCTGTATTCAGTAGCGTGTCCTCCAACAGGTCTGCCTTTGTGTCGTTCATGCACCCTTGTGTAGACTCATTACTGGCCAAGCAAATCACCAAACATTTGCTCTTCGATGATCCATGCAACTCTCGCTCAATCTGCGCATTTGTATTCCTCAACAGCACTTTCCGTCATGCTTGGTCGCATCGCAGCAACTGCACCGACAATATGGAACACCAACTCCTCATCGCTAGGAAACCTGTCGACGATGTCGACGTCTGTCTCGAGCAGACCATCAAGACAAGGCGTCTCATAGCCAGACAAAAACGTCAAGTCTGCACAGAGTAGACATATTACACCGCTGGGATACTGGGGGAATAGTCCCTAGCTTCGAACCTGCTCTGAGGGTGCAGCATACAGAAAGCTGGGAGTACTCGTTGCCAAATAGGTAAGCTTGTTACATGTTGTTATGCTTCATTCTCATTATCTCGCAGCGCGAGATGAGGGAACAAGAGTGGGAGGACGGAAGAGGCGCTGTCGCAGTCCGAACGTTGGGAAGAAGTGGGGGAGCATGAGAAAGAGCACGAAAGGGTAGTGAAGGAACACGAGAGAGCAGAGAAGGAATATTGCAACTGGCAGAGGCGCCTTCGGAAAGTGAGAAACAGACGCTGAGAGAGCAGAGTCTCTCCGAGTTATCGGTGTCTTCTACCATCTCCGTGGATAGGAGGAGGAAGGTGTCCGTGTTCCCCAACAATGCGGCTTGTCGCTGAGGTCGTCGAGGTGGGGTTGCATGAGAGGACGAGGTGGAGGACAAGTCCCCGAAGAGGTGAACAGTGTAGCGAGGACTGACTTTTTTCCATTGACGGTCAAGGTAAACCCTCTTTCCTCTCATTTCACGTCGACTAACAATCCTACAGAACGTGAAATGAGCCATTCAACTAAGGCTATTCGGCGCATATACCTTTCCTCCGGCCGCAAGTACGCTGCTCCTCGGAAGCGACCACATATTATCATGGCTGTGCCGTACTACAATTCATGTTCGCGACATCTTATATCTCTGTGCCACTACCAATCTCCACCCAGCCAAGACTCCGAATCGGCGTGTACAACCGAGCCCGAGAGTATCGCATCGAGGGACTATCGAGGCGCGGAGAAAGAACCGTCTCTGCACAGGGCAACTCCCATCGCTAGCTGGAAGGACGGAGTGGGAGGTCGGGAGATGAAGGCGAGAACTGAGCGCGAATGCGGAAGGAAGGTCGGAGCACGCATACGCACTTCGAGGTCGGTGTCCCCAGTCTCACAGTGCTCGATGCCTGTCACTCTTGTTTCGGCGGTGCCGACTGAACTCTTTCCGTATGATCTTAGTATTGAGAATGGCCAGGTACGCTTCCAGTTCGCACAAACACATCTATACTGAAATATCTTTTTGGTAGCACTATTCCGCATTATCTATATATTCTTTCCCACCCCAACCCGTGTTTTTTCTTCGTCAAAATAGACATAATACTCTTTGAAGAACGGAGCACCCAAGATTGACTGCGTGTGTTTATCAACTCTCAGCCATATAATGCTCCTATCACATCCCGTAGCGGAAGGAAACGGAGGGCCTGTGGTTTTCAGGGATTCCATAGTGAGAGGATATGACTTGCCGCCTATCTCGATGGTGAGCGTGTCTTTATCCTTCCTGTAATATTGAGGTAGGATTCCTGTCTGGCCACCACAATTCGTCACTGGGCCGCCAATCAGGTCTGTGAATCTTATATAGGTTGCCTCATCCAGAAGGATCTCTGAGGTTCCGGTATCCAGCTCCATCTCGACATTTGGATATCTGGTGTTACCTAAGACTATGATGTTGGTCATGACTGTCCAGTGCTTCGGATATTCCGTTAGAGCAGGACTGACATTCGGTCAGAAATTCGAAGCCAAGTACACGACTCGGACTTACAAAAATGTGAGATCATTGTTGATAGATTCGCCTGCAAGTGTTCAGTGGTGAGTAAATTGATAGAACGTCAAAGGTTTACATACCCCATGTTAGTTGACCAGCTGAAGCAGGCGAGGAAGAAAAGGAGACACCGAGACCATTTTGGCCCCGAGCCGCGAGATTCATCAATATCGTAGGTGGCGCTTGAAAGCCTTGACAAGATGAAGATGAACTGAGCCTGCATGTAAAATCAGCTTTCAAGTCAAAGATCCTTGCTTCCGGAGGCTACTATACCCTAGAACACCATCCCAGAGAGAACGTTCGGTTCTATGAAGTCAACAACATTAGATTACTATGATCGTATCATGAAGAGTGGGCACTCACACGTATCTATCTGCAACTCCTATAACTTGATTTTCGACGACCAAATTACCGTTGCCCACCGTGATCTGGGAATTGTACTTCTTTCCTGAAACGGATTCAGTTGCATAATGGATGACCTTTAGGTCAAGATGGATCAGAACCAAGTTACGCCACATAACTTGTACTTGTACTCACAAATTCCCCACTGTCCGTTCCCAAGCTATGTCCATCAAGTCTATCCTTCTTAATCCATGTCCAACAGCTCCCAGTGTCAACAAATAATCGGACTTGAATAAATAATCAGTTACTACTTCAAGCTCAAGACGCCAAATTAAATGCCATACACTTCCTGTTCGAGCCACCTAAAGTAACTTCCGATACCCAATCTTGGTCGCTTTTATAGAGATTTTCTGTAACCGCTGGACTACGAACAACGGGGTTCGCAGTGCACTGGCGTGGAATAACGAAAGCTGCAGCGAGTGCGACATGGAGGTAGGAGAAGAGCATAATTGTGTCCGGCAACAACTAGCGCTTGAGAAATTAATTTGAATATAGACAAACGGAATGCATAAGACTGTCCTTTTAAACATTTTTTTGGACGGCACTGGCACGGCGCTATGTACGACTAGCACCCCCCGCTGGATTGTCTTCAACTTCCGGTGGTGCCTATACCAACAATGAAATATCATAACCAAAAGTCTAAGAGGCGCCACGGCAACGAACCACTCAAATACCGTAGCCAAGATATGCGCCACATCGCACTGTGTACAGACCTTCGAATGGTATAGCATTGATAGTATATCATAATCATTCAGTTGAATCATCCCAACCGTGATCGTTCTAGTATACTTTTTCTCACCTGACTGACCAGTGCCTCGCCTGTGCTACCAAATCGATGTGTACTTCTGTGGAAACGCTGTGTGAATGCGTTGCGGTTATCGGGTTGGCAGGAGGTGAGCGCGGAGTATGTCTAGAACTAGACGGCGTCAACTGTTTCCAGTGCGTTGGGGAGTTCGTGCACGACCTCCGCCCGGAAGACATCTGCTACATCTTTCGCTGCGCCATGATCGACCCGGAACACGATGTGAGGCTAATGATACTAGCAAGGTGAACATTAAGAGAGACGCGGCCGCCTAGGAATAGTGCGAGTGCTCCATGGAGGACGATGGGGAGAGTGTCAATGATAGTAGGGATGTGCAGACCGTCGAATCGGTAGAATCGAATGAGGCTATGATAGCGGGCTGTACCAGGAACGATTGGCATGTACTGGTGTAGCCACTGCTCGCTTGACGATGACGGCCATCCTGGTGAGGCTCGTGAACGAGAGGGCATTGTCACAGACGTCAAAGCCAGACGGTACGGAAGTCATTTGACTGGATAGGATGCCGTCGACCAGGCGGTGGGGTGCCGTTGAATGCGCATTGCAACGAAACCATCTCAGGTAGAATGTAGAAAAGAGTTGGAGAAGCGGGTTGTTCGAGAGGATTTTGAGCAGGTCAGGAAGACCACCCATGTCGATATCAATGAAAGTCAAGTGTGGGCAATGGTATGTATACGAAGACCACAAGCGAGTCGAGATCATCGAGCTTGGATGACTACGTCGTTATCGTAAACCTCACACTCGTCCGAATTTGCCCTCCATGTGCGAGCGTTCTTCATAGATGGGGTCTTCTGGGTACCTTTCTTCAAAATTGAACTTGCCTATGACGTGCGCTGAGTTGAGTGCATAGATATCTATGCAGAATGAACGCACCAGCAACTTTCTAACTCGTAGGGGTACCAGACCGAATCGTTTTTTGGTTGTCCGTCGTGGAGATGGGCTGGCTGCTCCAGCAGGAGACCCGCGAACAGAATGACGGGGGCCGTTATGCGGGGAGGCTGAGCCAGGGTGATTTCGACCTTCCCGATGCCTCATTTGCTGTGTCCCGAAAAGGAGGGCCTACGAGAGCAATTTGACGATGGTAGAGAACGATTCCGTCGAGCGCTCGAGCGACTCGATAGATTGCGGTGTGGTGTTGGAGGGAACTAGGCAAGGTCGTCGTGAAGACTGAATAGCAAACACTTGGTAGGCCTCGAAATTCTGTGCACGATTTGCGACCCGACTGACACATGATCCGCCGTTCGATTTGGACGAAAACGTTCCTAGCCCCACAGAAACCTTTGCGCAGACACCATGAAGGGCAGGTAACCTGAGGCATGCATTGAACGTTCATGCCAATATGGCAGCCGTTTTGAAATCCAAGTGCACTGCCACATTTGCCCAGGCGTGAATGAAAGGAGAACACGCCTAACGGAGTGTAGAAGATGCCATTTGTTCAGCATTGTGGGGAAGCTGGCAGTGGGTCAATGATGAACGAGCGAGTGAAATTGTGGAGGGGAAGGCTTACCTCGAGAGGTACTACTTGAATGCAAAAATATGGTATCGGAAAGAAGGATCGGCACATGTCCGAATAGACGATCTCCCTGGAGACTGAGTCCCTTCAGCACGAGTTGTATGCCTCCCATACCACTGCTCCGTTCACGGGGGTCATACTGAACGGGAAGTGTCCATGAACAGAGAAGCGGGCCTACACAACATACCTGAGCTTTCCGACGCCCAATAGTGTTCCGCGTAATCATCCGTTCCCCAGTTATACGTCATTTGGTCGAGACGGCCCAACTCGGAATTACTTCTTGGTTTGGAATAAAGGCCCATGCGAACTTCCTCCGGAACGCGTTAGTTGTACGACCAGAGGGATGTCTACGACGGCCTCTCGTTGGCAAGAGAGCGGTGGCGAATTCCTTTGGGCTAGCGTACAAAATGCATGAAAGTGATGGTGTAAAGCCAAGTTATAGTTTGATCATTCTTGGCTCCTGACCACCATCTTGCTCAAATCTTTCTCCATTCTCAAAGCGCGTTTAGTTCAAATCTCTGGAAGCAACTGTATCTCTGAAGATGACTGCCACTATCATGTCTTCCACGGTTCTCCCTTACGAACTTACCCACACCATTTTCGAACTCACTGCAGACAGTCAGCATACGACATTCCTGCTCCTCTTCGTCTCGCACGATACACGCAACTGGTGGGTAGCCATACATTCATTGCCCTCTCCTATTTATATTTCTCAGGCTTGAATGCCGGCTATACGCACAAGTACAACTGTGGCGTAAAACCGACCGAAATGTTTTCGAGATGTCGGATCGCACGTGACGATGACTCGTTCCTCAAGAACGCTGTCCAGCAGCTTTACATTGCGCCAGACCCGGAACTGCTCTCAGTCTGTACCAACATAACTCATCTCTCTACAAAACTACCCAGGTCATGATTACCCTCTTCCTTCTCTACGACATCTCCATAGTCTCAAGTACCTTGCCGTCGGCGGGATTCGAGATGACTTGTCCGCAGACGATCTGCCGCCCAACCTCACACTATCGCGATTCTAGAATTCCCCTCCCATCGCCTACTATCCCCCGGCTCGCGACGGACAGCCAGTATCTATCCCATCTCATTCTGGACTTATCAGACCTCGCTAGTGATCAGGACGCCAACATTCTCCCAGATCTCCTACGTGTTCTGAGCTCGCGATGGTCCTGTATAGCCACTGTTCTACCTTGCACTTTTCTTCATGAAGACGTTTCAATCAACGATATAGACAGACTCCGACAACTGCACCCCCCTAATCTCTTCATGGTTGACAGCTGGAACCGTGACACACTCCGGGGTGTCATGGAATGCGACCAGTCTTTGTTTCTGCAATTTGACTTGTGGGACGAGATAGTATAAGCTAGGAATCGACATTCTCGTCTGATACGTGAGTGGGTTCTATATCGCTCCAAGAACCAACACTGAAAGTTACCCAAGTAGATAACCCTTTCGGCCTGACTGAACGAAGCCAAGTAGGATGCCTCTCAAGAGAGTCGCGGTAATCATTGTGGATTCTGCATCGGCTAATCGCCATGCATGAGCGAGCGTCTAACCGTCGTATTATCAGTGAATATCATCATATTTTGGAATAGACGTACAAACACCAGCAGCACATCCAAACTATCCCTCGCTTCGCCAACCATATTTGCATCGAAGACCTCGGCTTCTTCTTGATAAACTCTCCAAACACGAGCGTTTGGGCCTTGTTCATGATAACGAACATCATCTGGATACTTTTGCTCGAAGCCAAAGTTTCCTGTTCACTGTAAGCATCCGGACCAATTCCGTTCAAGTGTACTCACCCACATGAGCCGGCCTGTCTTGCTGTATTCCAAAGAAAGTCTGAGGTAACGGGTTTCGTCTTTGGGCAGAGGCAACAGGCCGAGGACGCGATGAACGATTCACATCTGGCGGCCTGTTCCTACTTTGACGTCCGCGGGAGGTCGACCTGTGGTCAGATGCAGGAGACGGTGAACAGGAGCGACGATCCCGAGTGGACAACCGATGGCTAGCGAGGCGAGAAGCTCTTGAACGATTGGAAGCAGGCCTGCCACGGGGAGGGGAGGAATCCACCATGGAAGATGAGAGCGAGAGTACTGCGATGGCTGGAAACTGACAAGCGCGGTTGGCAAGGACACCTGTGATCGTGAGAGTGAACCTATACAGCAATAGTATGCTGATGATCATTTCTGTGGATATGTCTCAATGTCAGTCATCATGGCAAGAAGAGATCCAGGAAGGACGCACAGCTATGTTGAGAGGACGAAATCCCAATCACCTTCAGTCGTATGGACGAGCTGGCGACAACGAGCGGTGCCGACTCCGACGTCCACAAGAGCTCGAGGTCACGGTGAAAGAGAACGGCGTAACCGCATGGATAATCCATGGCTAGCAAGACGAGAAGCCCTTGAAAACTCGGACGCAACATTGACAGGAGTCCGCCATGGAAGTTGAGAGCAGCGTCGATCCAGAACCCTAACCTTAGTCCTTGCGTCCTGCTTACCATCGGCATTCGTTGAGCAAACGTACAGCGCTCAACACAAACTGTGCGCGATGATGAGGTAGGGATTCAATATTCAATATTCAAGCTACATTTTCCCATTCTGTTCACGGCCCCGAAATAACCCACCATTCTTCAATCTTCGATCCGTCAGCTCCAAGTTCATAACCCGCCGCAAGCAATCTCTTTTCCTACAAAGTATACATCTCAGCAGCATTCAGAAGAAAACATATATGATACTCACCTTTTTTGCACCTCTTAATATTCTGAGCCATTCGTCGCGGTCCTTTTCTTTGGAGGCCATGGCAATCTTGTGGGTTCCCCACCCACCTTCGACTTGGTATTCAGCATCACCTCCTCCCATCGAAATGAGGGTAACTTCGTCATAGGCTTTCGCTTTGGAAGCGCTGACACCCAAGTCTCCGTTATCTGTTCCGTAAAGCGTGAGTTTTCTGTTTGCGCGCCGGTAGTTGGAGTGTGGGCTATATACGTGGAAAGGTTCAGAAATAGATCGGAGATGTGTCAGTGAGCACGTACGAAGCATAGGCGACTAGCGTCGGTAGCGCCAGTGCACAGACAGCGATCTTGAACGAAGACTGGAAGATATACATGGTGCGAGGAGTTGTGAGTTGGATTACAGTGAGAGTAAGGTTTTATACGGCCTGAACATCGTTAGCGTGGTTCGATGATTTGTAGTCAAGAATCTACCAGCGTATGTGAGGGAAGTGATTACACCGGACAGATACTTTGAGAATTTGAGCCCATTTAAGTGTAAAGGCACGACTTACTGCAAAGTAGGTTTCCACGATACGACTCGGATGTCATTGCCGTGTTGGGCACAGGAATCGAGTGGCTACAGGATGATCCTCACTTGGATATCTCAACGCTGATCTGTTAAGGCGTTGGTAGGGCAATTGTTGTACTTATAGACTGATCGTTTGAGTGTAGCTTGTTATGTTGGTGATCGAGGGACTGCCATGATCTGTGAGTAAGAAGTGTGAGGCTGTCATAGGAACATGGCGTACCCGACAGAGATAGAGCTGAGTTAATAGTACAAGCAGCGAACCAGTTCGTCAGAAGAATAGCGTAGATAGTGATGATTTTTGGAGGCCATAATGTAAGAAAATAATAATTCCTACAGGGTAAGGTTAAAAACCAATGATAGAATACATCAAAAAGCGTACTTGCCTCGTACAAACTCCGGCAACTGCGACTTCTTGATACCACGTCGGTTCGGATTCAAATTTTCCTTTTTGCTTCCAATTATCCATAAGCCCTAGATGCAAGAAGTCCCACATTCACTGGTCGCTCTTGCTGTAATACTACAAGAAGCCTTGTTTTGTGAGACGTGGCGCAGATTCCGTGTCCTGTTCGAGACTCGAGCTGACGGTTGCCCCCGGTGGAGTAGGGGATCCCGCCATGACGCGCCACAGAGTGGCGCTGTTTGGCCGTGTTTGGCGACAGATTCAGCCTTGTAGCGTAGCTCGTTGTTCTCACATCCAATCCATCATCATTGTGCTCGAGGCCTGCGATTCCCTCTGAGTCTGTCTGAGCGGATCCCACCGCTCCACCGGTAACCTCAATGTTCGATAGTTAGACAGGCCAAGGCTACGACACCTTGCGGTTCGATTTATTCGAGAAACCAGTCGATAGCCAGCGAGACAAGAAGACCTTGAGGCTCCTGGAACACTGGCAGGGCGGCTGTCCCGGGAAGACGAGAGCAGGTGAATACAGAGATTGGCAGCTACTTGTTATCAATCAACAGTTGTGTGTTGGTTGCAAGTAGTAGTCCTTGTCCGCAGAGAAACACAACAGTGAGTGATGGGCATAAAGGAACAAGCCGCCTGGGGGGGCGGGCCGATCGTCCGCTCCCCCGAAACTTGGCTTTCTACTTACCACCATCACATATCGACGACACCAATGGGGTCAAGCTACAAACCACTTGTGGAAAGTAGGACGTGGATGGACGACTAAACTATGGCGTCTGGTCACTGCATGCACGGGACATTATTAATCTGTGTAGTCTCCGTATACGTTTGAAACATGATGTCCTACAACGACTGGGCCGGGAACACGCAGTTCATTGTCTTTCCGCGCAAAAATAGGCTTGAAAGCGATCGACGGCTTCCCGACGTTCTCCTACATAAATACGCTACCATGGCACTTACAACCGACGGGGAGACCCCAGATTCATCGCACCTACCACCACCAGTCCATATCCCCAAGGCTCATTGTGTACGCTCTCCTCTTGCAACGATACCTCAATCCTCATTTTTTATCCAGTGACAACCTCAAAACAGCAAATTTTCTTTTGGCTCGTCGGCAGACTGAGTTGGACGGTCGTTGGTATCGAGTTCCCGCGCTAGCGAGGATGGAAATAGCGATGAGATGGACGATGATGAGACGGACATACCAGACGTATCTGGCTATTTGTATGCCCCAAGAAGGCGATCTCTCTCTCGACAGCTAACTTCTGTTGTCCTTCATTCCTATTTGCGATACACACTGGCGACTTCCGGATGACGCCTTGACGGAGGCGGTTCAGGAGTATCTCTTCGGTACTGTTACTATACGTCCTCGGATGAATGTGTCGCTGAGATCATCGAGCGAGCTGGTGTCAGAACCTCAAAGGGTGCTGTGAATGGATGGGACGACATGGAGTGGCTAGGTATGATGGTGCTTCGCCCAAATTTGACATTTATACTGAAATATTGCTTCAATAGTACTATTCTTGTTTATCTATATATTCCTTCCTACCCCAACCCGTTCGTTTGCTTCGTCAAAATGAACGTAGTACTCTTTGAAAAACGGAGCCCCCAAGATTGACCTCATATCTTCGTCAACTCTGAGCCATATAAGGTTCATATCGCCTCCCGGAGGAACACCTGTGCTTCTCAAGGAACCCATAGCGAGAGTGTACGGCTCTCCACCTATTTCTATCGTGAGTGTGTCTTCCTCATTGTAAGCTTGAAGTGGAATTCCTGTCATGCCGGCCAACTTTGTCACTGGACCGTCAATAAGATCTGTGAACGCCTCGTAAGTCACCTCATCAAGAAGGATTTCCGAGCTTCCAGTGTCCAGCTCCATCTCGAGGCCTGCATATCTGATGCCGTCTGGGAATACGATGTTGGTCATTATTGTCCAGTGTTCCGAGTGTTCCGAGTACAAGCTCGTTAGCGCAGGACTAACCTTTGATTAGAAAGTCCTGAAGCACGAGCAGCAATAGCAACGTACACAAATGTCAGGTTCTTGTTAGGCTCGCCTGGGAAATTTATAAGTAACTAGAATAACTTGGAGTGAGATTCACAAACCCCATATTAGTTGACCTGCTGAGACAGACGAGGGGGCAAAGGAGATACCTAAACCATTTTGACCTTGATCTGCCAGATTTCTCAAGATTGTAGGTGGCGCTTGAATGCTATCACAAGATGAAGATAAACTGAGTCTACACGAAAATCGACTTGTCAGTTTGAGTTAATGTCGCTTGGAGGTTACTATACCCTAGAATACCGTCCCAGGGAGCTTCTTGAGTTCTATGAATTGAACATTAGACCACTAGAGAAGGTATGATTGTATCATGGAAGACTTTACAATGGATCATAGCGATCTGCAACGCCGATAACTTGATTCTTGATGACCAGGTGACCGTTACCAACTGCGATCTGGGATTCATACTTCTTTCCTGTGACAATACCAATTGCATAGTTGACGACCTTGGGGTCAAGACGTGTCAGAATCAAGTTGCGCCACATAGCTTGTACTCACAAATTCCCCACTGTCTGTTCCCATACTATGACCATCAAGTCTCTCTTTCTTAATCCATGTCCAACAGCTTCCTGTGTCGACAAGAAATCTAACTTGGATATCGAATTAGATGCCTCATCTGTCAATGAGCCATGTTAAGTGACATACACTTCTTGTCTAAGCCACCTAAAGTAACTTCTGATACCCAGTCTTGGCCGCTTTTATAGAGCTCTTCTGTAACTGGTGAATTACGAATGGTGTGGGAGGAATACACGGGTTTCCCGTAACACTGGTGTGATATGAGAAAAGCTGCAACGAGTACGCCGACGTGAAGGTGAGAGAACATAATTGTGTCCAGCAACAACTAGCACTTGAGAGTTCGGTTTGGGTATGGTCCTATCGATGAGCCTGTCCCTTTAAGTAAAATTCCGGACATTGGTGATGACTGCCAGCCGTAGTAGTGGTGTCCATACCAACGACGTAACTTTATTATCCTAGGACACAGCCAAGACGTGGGCCGCATTGCATTCATGCAATCTGCGAGACCTTTGACCAGCTTCGGGTGGTGATTAAACTTGAGGCCTTGAGGCAGTAAGATGCACTCGTTAAGTTTTGAAGTCCCCCAGTGGCGTCCCATGAAAATGGTGAGAAAGACAAGTGCGGTTACACATATTCAATGATCTGACCATATACAGATAGTCAAGTACTTTGACATCGGCCTAGGCAGCATAGCGTTGATCATCAGATTATCCGATTATCCGAAGTGCGCCAATTTGTCCAGACGTCTCCATGTCTTTTCGAAGATAGCCAGGCTGATTCGTTCCCACCTGCGCCACCTTCCGAGTCGAATCGCAAAACATGCTTGTAGGGAAAGGCGGTTCGGAATTGAAACGAACATTGTTATGGCCGGCGGGAGGTGAGCACAGAGCTCGGCGGAGGGCCATGACCTAGGACTGGACAGTATCGACTTCTACTTTGGGGTGTTTGTGTACGACCTAAGCATCTCCTGTGTCGTTACAGGTTGTCTCCGGGACACTTCTCCGTGGACAATCGAAGACCAAATCGTTGTCTGAGCAAAGACTGACGAAAAGAGTAGTAAGTTACGAGCATGGCCGATGATGGTATAAAGGAAGCCTTGATGAAGGGGAACCCTACTTACCACTGCCATCACATCGACAAATTGCCCCCATCCTTTCTACTTACCACTAATCCATCACAAAAAGTCAAACCAAATTAGTATCATTACTATCTGGCAACATGTGATCCTCCAGTGTCCTTCGTAAAACCATTTTGAAGCGCTGGAACACTGTGTGATGATGCAGACTTGAATCGGGTTCCTATAAGTTGTATTAGTTAGCAAACCCAGGTATTAAAACACGGAAACGAACCGCTGCGAAATAATCTTCTATTGCCTCGCGAACACGCGCCAAATTCCGGAGAAACTGGATACGTCTCTGAAAATCAAACACTGGGAGCGCGGGGTCGAATTCCGATTCAGAAAATATAAGAGGCTGGATAGGGGGAGGGGAAATCTCTTTATCACTGTATCTCTTGAATGAGTGTTGCTCCAGATGGCTGCGAAGGCGTGCTCGGACGAACTCCCACGAAGGACTATGTGGGTTGAGCTTGATGAGCCCCACGATATCATCCTTGAGAGTGCGATTGGTGAATTCGTCGTCAGATTGATCTAAATCTGCAGCCGCCACCACCCAACAAGCACCAAGCAATTGCTCCGGTCTCGTCAGATACTCAACGTAGCGGACGGAGTCGTCGAGTTCAGGCTGACGTGCAACACCAGAAATGAAACTGGTCGCCCGTCTAGCACTTGCCCGCCAGTCGCCGTGATAAGTGAGAGTTGCCAAAACATCATCTTCGAGAACCGCGTCAAAAGCATCCGGGTGGTTGCATTTCAACGCGAAGGTCCAAAGCTCGTCGACTACAGAGCGTAGTGACTGTCCCGAAATCAATCCGGAGGATTTATCGACGATGGCGCGGAGTGTAGTTGAGGAGAGTGTGAAGGATTCGGGTAGGAATACACCATGCGAGACGCTGAGTTGGTAGTACACCTGAAAGATGTCCAACCAACATGCAGCAAGATTATCATGGTATCGAGATGGAATGGCTTCACATCTACAGGGATTGAAGACGGACTCGGAGCCCTGGAGGAGCTCCGTTGCTTTCTTTCGTAGAAGTAGAGATTGCTCCAAGTCGTAGACCTTCATCCTGTCACGATCCCCCAAAGCCTGCCATGTTTCCCGCATCATGAACAGGATCGAGGTCCAGGTCCAGGGATCGTCTCGAGGAGTAGAAATATGGTCAGATATGACCAACATGACCGCCAGGCGATGGGCGGCAGGGTACTCTGGGCCTGTATCTGCGTTGTGATGCAAGACGAAGCAAACAAAGTCGTCCAAGCATTGATTTATTGGTAGTAGAAGATCCAATGATTTCGCGGGCACATTTAATGGCAGGTCAAAAGTTTGAGAAACCATCTCACAGAGTCTAAGGCAAAGGTGTGGATTGGCTAGGGCTGTTCCTCCGTTGTAGAAGACTTTATACTTCTGTATAGCAGCCCGAACGAGTGCATCCCAAATAAGACGAGGCAGAACAAGACCGTCAGGATCATCGTGATACATGAAGATCCGACTCGTCAGGAAAGAGAAAGCATCCAATCTCATGCTAGAAGAGGAATGGTTGGGAATGTCGAAATTGCTGAGTACGATCACCGCCTGGAGTGCGGGATCAGTGACGTCTGCGATAGGATGTGATGGTTCATTGGGCCGGGGTGTTGGTAGGTGCAGTTGAGCCCGAAGGAGCCTTTCCATCTTCGCCTCTGACCCAGACGTTACGGAAAAGGCAAAGCGATGTTCCGTTGATGCTCCCAGTTCCGCAAACACTAAGTCGTCTGGGATCTCGATGCCTGTTTTTTGCAATTTTTTCGTCATCAATGGCGAGAAGCCACCGAGTGATTGCAACACGACGCTTTTCGTTGGAGGATTCGATGTAATGGCCATCAACCACTCCAGAGCCTCAACGCCAGCTTCTTCGACATTGACATCAGCGGTGACAACGGCGCGTTCACCCTCTCGAAGGCTGACGAAAGGTGCTCGCGACTTTGGCGTGAAAAGGGAGCTGATTGCGTGTTGGATGACATTGAGAACATCAGAGAAGGGGGTACGGTATGGACATTGGGTGCGGAGGAGTGGGAGAACATTGGTAACGATGTACGTGCCATAAACAAGCAAAGTGATGGCCCCGACAAAACCAGCGATTAGTGGACGTAGAGGTATGAGGAAGAGGACGAGCCCTGCAAGGAACAAGGCAAGCGCGACATGGAGGATGATAGGCATGACTGCGACGAAGGTCAATACATGCCATTTCTGCAGACCATCAAATCGGTACTGCCGAATATGGCTACGATCTCGTAACGTCCCGGATATCATTGACATGTATTGTCGAAGCCATTGCTTGACGAGAACTGCGAGAAGGGCTGCTCCGAGACTAAGCGTCAGGCTGACGAACCAAAGTCCGTTAACCCATACGTCTAGATTGGAGGAGGACGAGGTTGGAGCGGTAGCGGGAATGGAATCAAGCGACGACCCGTCGATTTGAGCACGTAGAACAAGTGTTATTTCGATGAGGGCGGAGGTAGAGATGGCCGCAAAGTCGGTGCGTAAGGATTGGGAGGTCTGAGCCACAAAGGTAGTGAGTACCGCGGAAAATAAACCAGCCTACTATTCGTTAGCCAAGTCTCGTCAGCAATTTAAAGTAGACTTACAAAGACGAGGAGTACATCTAGGCTATCCCTCGCCTCGCCAACCATATCTGCGTCGAAAACCTCGGCTTCGTCTTGATAAACTCTCCAAACACGAGCATTCGGACCCACTTCTTGATAGCGCGCATCCTCTGGGTATTTTTGTTCAAAGTCAAAGTTTCCTGTTTGATGTTAAGTATCAACTGTGTATTCGCTATTCACTTCTAGTACTTGCCCACATACACAGGTCGCTCCTGTTGTAAGCCAAAGTATGTTTGAGGGAACGGATCTCTCTTTGGAGGACGGGGCCGTATAGTGGGCTTAGAACTCGGTGAATGGGTTGCTAATGGCCGCTGCCTTCCCTTACGACCAGCAGATGTAATATTGTTCGACAGGTAGTTGGATGTTGGAGACAACGAACGTGAGCGACGTGAGCGCGTACAAAAGCGATGGCTAGCAAGGCGGGATGATCTCGAGCTATTGGAGTGAATGCTAGCAGGCCTTCCGCGAGGAGGTGATTTAGAATGATGGTCTGCCATGCAAGTTGAGAGTAAGTGAAATTTCGGAGTTTGCCGCTGCTGCTGCAAGCTACTTAGCACCACCATTTCTCATGCAAAAACAAATACACATGAGCGGCCACCTATGGGCTTATAATATATGCAATCTGGTATCGGTGACATCCTATCTATCTGTGATATATTCGTCGTTCTCCTCGTGTCTCCGTCAACTACTGCTAGTACTACTACTACGCTCCGACTCCGCTGAATAGTCTGAACCCGAATCTGAGCTGGAGTCACACACGACGGTCGGCGCTTTTCTTTCTTCTTGCAACCTCTGCTTTAACGTCTTCGAATGCACTCGATAGTGTCTCTGCATGTTGCTTTTATTATTGAACGCTCGGTCGCAAGACGCAATCGGGCAGACAAATGCTATAATGAATCTCAGTCCTTGGCCAAAAAACACAACAGATTCCACGTACGTTTTTCTCCAGTGTGTATAATTAGGTGCATCTGAACCGCGCTTGGCCGAGTGAATATTTGGGAGCAGATAGGACATTTGTGGCACAGCTTTAGCTTGTTCAAAGCTTCCTCCCAGATGTCTAGTCGATGTACTCGAGCAAAAGAGGGCTTGCGCTCTCCACGTAATGACAGCCTCTTTATGCTCCCCGTCCGTTGGTGGATCTTGCTACATTGTGGTTTCGTTTTTTCTTCGATGTTGATCATCCGAAGGAAAAGATCCTCTTCGGCGCGAGGTCAGTTTATTTGCCTGTTATCCTCTATAAAAATGACTGACCAGGAAGAAGTTCGTTTATACTAGGAAGTGAGGTCATGATGTCCCGGCTGATTTCGTTCGAAGGATGCTACTCAAGTTATCCGCAAATTATATAGCATAATGCTCGCCCGCCAATCCTGATGGTCGCCAATCCATACCTCGTCTTGCAGTGCTTAGAATCATAAAAGTATACCAACTCATAGGAATCATACCCAGTCCGGAGCTCGAACCACTCAACACAGGATCGTTCCGGCGATGATACTGTGGCGTCGATACTGCCACGTCTCACAAAGTCAACCCCGAAATGCACCGCCAGTGGTTCGTAGCTCAGCGATCCGTACATATTCATGGTTACTCATGCCTATCGGACAGAGTCACTGCACAGCTAGTGGCCGGTCGTGAACCTGATTATTGATACTTAGACCACTGAGTTGGGCGTATCTAAGTGCTCGCAAATTACAACAGACGATCAGGTACGATCTTTATGGGACGTGCTCGAATCCTTCTCATATGGTTCATTTGTAGAACACAGCACAGCGATCTCCGTCAGTCCAAGAATGTAATATCATCTCCTTGTTCTCATCTTCCTCTGCCTGCACTTCGTATATATCGCGCACACTTTCCACAGACCACGTCCTTTCAGTGCCAGGACTCCCGACCACCTCGGACAGTTGAAGGATGGATCTTAGTATCCAGGGAACACGCGCATCAATGCCATGGAAGCGTTGACCGATGTGGCGTTACCAACTCCAACTTTCATCAGGATCAGTAAGCAGAAAAAAAATCATAGCAATATCACCGACACTAATTTACGACGTCGGTATGGATCAGATTAATTCTTCATCGTACTACCATCGATATCATCGTCGACTCAATGTGGACAATATTAACGAGGCCCGAAGTGGGCGAGTAGATTGACGACTCCGTATACTGTATAAAACGTATTCAAAGATGTGGAATCTCACTAGTAATGGAATGGCAAGGAACCTAGAGTGCTCAAGCTAAGAGATAGATATTTTCCCGGCAAAGACTTTGCCACCCCAACCAGATATTGACCTCGATCTAATTCGACGCTTTGAGCGCCCTCTCTACGATGACCTTCGCCTTCTCTGGATCGCGCATGATACACATCAGCTGACAGGCTTCCTCGAGATGTAACATTGGAGCGCTTCGAGTGGCAGCATCCGCAAAACGTCCCGGTAGTAGTGTATGAAAAACGGAACGAAGGTGAGCATTGTCCGGATCGCGAGAATCGTCCGCAATAAAGTCGGGAGTCCTTGCCATCGACCAAAGCGGCGCGGTACTCGCACATTCCCAATCTATAATTGTTAATTTCGAAGGATCGTCATGGGAAACCATGATATTCGGAGGGTTCAAGTCGGGATGACGGAGAATGAAGGTATCGCTGGCGTCTATCTCCAACTTGGAGACGTAGTCTGTGAGACTATCATACAAGGCGAAATAGCCGTCGCAAAGAGACTTTGGGGCGAATGCCGTTCGCTGAGAAGCCCACTTCTCTTCTAGTTCCTGCTCGTGAGTGAGGAGCCAGGAACGCTCACGAGAGATACAAGCCAGGAGGTATTCGCGTTCGGAATTCCAGGGGCCTCTGTCTAGATCCAAGTCCTTTCTGAAGCACCATGGGTTACAGGTGGGCATCATCGGTCCCAACGCATTGGAGGGAGGATATAAACTCCCAATAGCGTCGAATTTGGTGTTTAAAAGCTCAACGACGATATTGGCTAGCGCCTTGATACTCAGCTCCTTGTCTTGTAATGGCATGGTGTCCCATTTGCGAGCAAGTGTCGTTCCTTGGATCTACTTCACTGTTAGCGATGCCGAAGGCGCGGCTTACAGTAAGGAATTGACCTTTTCCATTAACATGTAAGGAGCATTCAGCTCATTGTCGAAAGTAGCATCATAGAAAATAATCTTCGGAACAGGAATTTGGGTGTTCGCTCCCAGCCAGCTAATTGTTGCCACCTGAAACGAGAGGGAAGTATTTTCGAGCCTCCACAATTCGAAAATGTGGACAAACCTCAGATTCCATCTTTCTGCTACCTCGGAAATCGGTGATGTCAAAGGCCACTCGGACGACAAATTCTGCGTCGTCAGCGCAGTGCGCAAAATAAATCTGGAGGGTCGGTCAGTATACAGTGCCGAATTTGGTCAAACAGACGTCTCACTCGATGAAATCCTCCTAGACGCAAGTTAGTTTGGACACTGAAGACAGGCAGTAATCTCTACCTTCAGCTTTCTTGGTCAAACTATGACACTGGTAGCCAGTGATTCTTGTCACGGCAGCCTTGATGCCTTCCATGTTCAAGACGGCATTCAAGGCGACGCTTCGAGGCTGCCGCTCGCGTATTTCCAGGATTTCAGCACTGGAAAGCATTTCAAGACGGAGGTGGTGAGTGGGAACAAACAACGACGGACACGCGCTCGTGTGGGTCCAATGAACCGGAAATTGCCAGACTGGTGCCGCCACATAACGATCGTGATGGCTCAGGTCAAGTTGAATAACCACAGAATAGGGTTTCCTTCTCACCACCATGTCCAACGAAGAGTCGTCGAGCATTCCGCCTCCACCGACGGGCGTTCCACCGCCAACGGGCAATTTTGCGGTCGATGTGTACAATGTAAGTATCCACTGTAATTTCTGTAACAACGCTGACAATAATTGCAGAGTGTAACGCATGTTCTCCAAGTGCCATGCGCAAGGGACGCGTTCCTGCAAGGAATAATGGGCGGTGTTGGTATAGGCTTTATTCGAGGTACAACTGCCGGTGCGTCTGCTTGTAGTCTCTGCGTTTCCTCATACTAACGACTTCCGGCAGCACCCATAGTTGCAGGGCATTGGGCCATTACTTCCTTTGTCGGCATAACAAGTTTCTCGTGGTATCTCTGCCAAAGGCGTATCCAACGGGATCGCCAGCGAGTCTTGGAGATGATGGAGCATACGAAAAAAACCAAACACAACGACGACAGCGCACACAAATAATCAACTCCATTCCGCCGCCCAGACATCCTTGTCCCATCCCTCTATCAATTCTGAATCGTCCTTCAACCATTTCAGTCAATTGTTACATTCAGCAAAAGACGTCGAGCACACCTTGTACTTGACTTGAAACTGGGTAAAACCATCCTTCAAAATGAACACGTCTGGTCTGTCCGGCTCTTCCTCCTGCAGCATGTTCTGTCGCGACTCCGCGTATACCCTCGCCGCTTTTGGTCCCCTGACCTGGCTCAGCGCACAGTGGAAAACAAGCGTCTTCACGTCTTTTGTCTCCCTCACCAGATCGTCTACAGCGTCATAGAACGTATGCGATGGCACGTTCACAGCGCCCTTGATATACCCGCCTGCGAAATCGTCGTCTCGTACGTCGACGACCAAATAGTCCTTCTTTGGGACTTTACCGCTCTTGATGTACTCGGCAAGCTGCTAGTGGCTGGTGAGCGCAGTTCCAGTCGAGATTCGACTCGCGTACATCGCCAGTTATGTATTTGATAATTGCCATCGTCGATGGCGATGGATGGAAAGATTGGAGTGCGTGGCAGATTAGGTCAGCAAACAATCCTTGCGAATTTAGTGAGTCCCTCGTCTTGTTCTTTCTTCAGGATGAAATCCACACTACTACCGGAGGCGCTTCCTGTGGGCGTCGGTGAAACCATAGACCTCATCCTTTCCCTTCTGGGGCCTTTTGGGAACCGTCGTGCGAGAGGCTGGGGTCAAGAACGGAAATCTGACTCTTCATTTGTTTGAATACTCACTGCAACCTTGTACTCACCTGTTTGTCAGGTTTTTGTTGCCGATGGGACTATAGTAGACAGGTTTTACTCGTCGTATGTTGTACTCAATGAAGTATCAGTTGTTCCGACACCGCGCATCACGTTTCGCTTACGACCAACCACCTTGCGCTTCTCCGCTCGACTGGTGCAGAAACGTGTTGCTGCCGCCACCATGGTATCATCCCAGCGTTTGTCTGAGTGCCCATAGTACATACCCGTCCAGGTTCTCGTCAGCTGTCATGGATGACAAGGAGTGAGCGACGCGTTGACAACAGAAGGGCTGGTCCTTACAATCCTTCTCGTATGACTGGCGAAGCCTGGAAAACACCTTCTCAGTGAGCCTCAGCTCTTCCATGTCATCCAAGACGGAGGCTAAACATTCCTAGCTTTCGAAAAGACCATCAACTCCCCCAGCAGGAAAGTGGCGACATTGCAAAACTCGGCATTGGTGAACACCATCTGGCAAACTGGTCCATATGACAAGCTGCTTCATTAATATTCTCGTACTGAGACTTCAACGCCTGCCAGCCCCGTTTGCGTATCATCCTGGGTTGTTTCTCCAGGAATGACTTGTGCTCGTTCTACTTGTGGAGAGACTCCTGTTCAGCGTCGGGTCTTGTTAATTCAGCAGGCATTTGCAGTTCTTGACTGAGACAAAAACAAGAAACTCGAGGCGCGCTTAATTCCACAATTTTATCTGGATAGTGTAATCCAGTTATACAGACAAGATCCTCTACACTAATAATTCTTTGCTAGTATATCGGTTAGTACACGCGCCTGTCACTTTGACGACGCGCGAAAGCTGGGTTCGACTCCCAGGCAGAGAGTTCTAGGTAGCCCTACGTAATTTTTGTCGTCTTTTCAATACATGCTACTGAAGGCTGACTGCACGTAGGGAATCCGGAATACAGTTGCTAGGTTCTTTGTACATTGAGCGAAATCAAAACTCTGGCATTTAGAACAACAAGGGATTGAAAGTGCCCGGTTGTTTCAATTCTTGGAGGGTTTTACGACTGAAAACCTTGGCCATACAACGAACGCCTTGAGATATAGGATACCGCGGTGTATCTTCGAAGCTGGAGAACGGTGCAAGACTTACTTGGAACCGAAGAAATTTCATCAATCCTGGAAATCAGCGCTATCCTTATGATGCTCTGGGGTGGACTGCTTCGAGGGATACTTGAAAACTGCCTGGCTAGCGAGTTCGTCCTCTTCCAGGGGAAGATTAATCAGGGCGACGATCTCATCCGACATCGAATTCTCTCCGAATATTCCAACGGCCCTCTATGAGGGGCATCGTCCATATGCGCGCGCACGGTGTCTATGAGGACTATACGAACAATCGGATCGATTCCGAGAAGGGAGCGGTAGACTGCCAGAGAGGGACTTTTTAGGAATTGGGACATCTGCTCGGCGTTTCGGGCAGCACAGACGCGCTTCGCCGCGTTCTGCATGGTTTCGTCCCAGTGCCGGTCCCAGAACTTGACACCGCCTGTATTAGCATCCCCTGAGGAATGTAACGGTTCCATCCCCGCTCGTGACGGTGACCTTGACACTTTCTATGGAGCAATCGTGGCTGAGGAAGAGCGAGGACCCGTGTTTATCCTCCAAGAGGTTAGGTACAGCGTCCGGACAAATGGAGCTCTACGATGCCTTGAGGTGAGAGTCAAAATACGGACGAAAGCCAAATTTGGTGAAGAATGTCAGAGGCAGCGTCCGGACGTAACAATAGCATCCAAAATAGGTCAGAGCAAAATTCGGACAAAGGAGTATTTTTGTTCATTCTGCTACTATTGCTAGTATTATGGCATTGTGGCTCTCTAGCATTGTTTATTTCATCTGGAGTCTCGATAAAAGGATGGAACTCACACCAAAGACTCTGCATGGAATTTTCGTCCAAGAAGCTTGAGTACTGTAAGTACGACGTACATAGAAAAGATAAAACCATAAATGTCGTAGATATCAGACATTGAAGATGGAGAGTAGCGGTTGGTATTGCAGCGTGTCAGAAGAGATGGTATATAGTCTATGGGACTTTTAGAGGTCAGATACAAAATGCGGACGAATGGCCCAAAATCCCTAGGTCGGAGGCAAAATACGGACGAGTTGGGACCTCTGGAGGTAGTACACCATCCGGACAAAAGTTCAGACAACACCAATTTCAGTATCTAACCTCTTGGAGGATAAACACGGGTCCTGAAGAGCGTCAATGAGAAGAAAAGACGCGCCAAAACATACCGAGTACGCACCGTCCTGAGGAGTGCCGTGGTCTTTGAGCTGAAATCGAGACACTTTAGTAGTGATATTCCACATCTTTGAATACGTTGTATACGGAGTCGTCAATCTACTCCGAGTCTGGGATTCATCAATATTGTCCACATTGGGAAGAAAGACAGTCCCTTTTACCGAACTCGTTTCTCATGCTGTACGGTAGCATGAAAGTTCGATAATCATTTTGGTTGGAGTATCATAAATTGGGATGGCAACAGCCTAGCTATGGCGTAAACAGTAGTGTACTTCCTAGTCCTCAATCTCCTCAAACGTTTCCGAGTCCACCGTAATGGCACGGTCTCCCGGGCACCTTGAGTCAATTGTTGCTATTCACGCGCGGCATACATTATCATTATCGTTAAGAGATTACAATTTAGATTTCTCACTAACTATATCTTTTTTGTCAGCACTAGAAAGGTGAAAGTATTAGAGCATGCTATGGATTGGCATATCGAAACGCGAACTTACTCTCTCAATTCCGCATTGTCATGCAGTTTAAGCTCTTCTTGCAATTTCTCGACCGAAAATTGCTCGTCCAGAAGTTTGTCCACCTTGGCGACAAACGCCTCGATGGAATGTTTGTCGTACAATTCCTCGACGCCGGCGAACCTTCCGAGATTAGCTGTGAAATCCGCTCCCATGGCAGTCTCCAATTTCTCGTCGACGAAAACGGAACGGAGATGTACTTTATGATATCTGGCCCACAGTTAGAAACATTCAAATGGAGACTTTTCAAAAACGCACGCTACACCACTCTCCTCTGCGAACTTGACGAGGAACGCCTTGGTGGCTGTTTTCAGTCTTTCTAGGCCTTCTTGGGCCTTCAAAGCCTTATCGGCGAGGTACCACTCGTGGAATGGTTTCAATGGCGGGCCACCCTCGGTCGGCCAGCCATTGCGCACATTTCTTAGGAGGAGATAATAATGGGTTTCATCCTCCCAGTCACCCCTCCGTAGTCCGAACTGACAGGCGACTAGCATTACATAGTGCTCCTTGTAATCAAGTACAAGTAACCCACCTTTCTGACGTTCCTAATTTCTTGGTGCATACGACCGACTTCCGTTTCTTTCTTTTCAACGATCTTCATGATGGCAGGTTTCCCATTGAAAGTGGTGTCATAGATCTCAGATCTGGATCCCTGGTATGGCGCAGGGAGATCCTTGAGCTTGAAGGTGGTATTACCGAGAGTCACAGATTCTCTTGGGTTGACAAGTGCTTCTCCGCGGTTCCAGATAGTCTTCGTCGGGAGCTTTAGGGTGGCTGTCGGAGATGTAGGCCTACAGAAAAGAAACAAAATCAGTAGCCTGGAATAGAGCGGTCGACAGAGGCGGTCGTACGATGCGTTAGTGAGCATAGCCCTCTGTGCGAGGCAAAAAATGAAGAAGAAGATGGTCTTCTGGAGGAACATGTTAGTAGCAAGGACTTGGTGAGGCCAGCTCTAGATGACGATTCAACGACAAGTCGTTGTGTATATGTATCCTAGATGTATGCATAGCCCGTCGTGCTCCAGCGGAGATCTTGGCGGTGTCCGTCGTATAACTATAAGCAGCGCCACATGGTGATCTTATCATCGTACTAAGTACACCTGGCAAGGCTTAGCGGAGGTAAAGCTACTTGCCTATGAGCCCAGTATTTATTTAAGCCAGAAGGCGAAAGAGTGTTGATCGTACATCGCAGACCAGGAAGCGTGTGGCGTCCCTGCAATCGACAGCCCATGCATAGCTTCACCAACGCGCCACAATTGCAAGGCCTCGCTGTAGTCACCCTCTGCACCAACCTACTCAATGCGAGCATCGGGCAGACAAGCACCGCTTTGTACTTGCTTTGCAGTGCTCAATCACAGCTCGTGCCGCCGGCAAGTAAACTTGCTCTGAACCATCATGAGCAAGCAAGCTCAGTTGGAAAAAGAAAAGGTTGGTCCTTCTAAACACTTCTTATGCTTCAACTCTAACTATCACCTAGGGAAACTCCGCATTTAAAGCTGGCGACTATCCCGGCGCAGTTGGCCACTATTCTGCCGCCATTATCCACGACCGACAGGATTTTACATTACCTCTAAATCGCGCGGCTGCATACCTCAAACTCGGAAAGTACGTCTGCAACGACGGCGGCCGTTCTGATATGCCCTGGAACGCCTGCACAGATACGACGATGCAGAAAGAGACTGTACCACGACGTTGGCCTTGAAACAGGGCCATGCCAAAGCTCTCTTTCGTAGAGGCCAGGCTAGGTCAGCGACTTTGCGTCTGCAGGAGGCTGAAGATGGTGTGTGATCTGTGCTACGATGTGGGCGAGAAGTACTGATAACGAGTTAGACTTGAAGGCTGCTGCACAGCTAGAACCTTCCAACGCATCCATTACACAAGAGCTGGCGAAGGTCTCTGAAGCTCTCAAAATTCGGAGAGCATCCAAGGTGTGCTGCATGTTCTGTTTATCCATAACTCAACTCATCCCACTTCCAGGGAAAACAGCCCATGGATGTACCTCCGGTTTCTGCAAAGACCAATCCTAAAAGACGAAGAGTGCCCATTACTATCATCGATGATGATGCGAAGCCGCTACTTGTAGAGGCGTCTCCGCCAAAATCCATTCTAAAGAAGAGCTCGCCTGCGATTCAAGAAGTTCGAGTACGTTCTCTACTCATAAAATTTACCAGTTACCCATATCTTCCAGGACGTCTCCTCGACAACACAGCCCAAAGTACCAGCGCCTACTCAACCCGTAGCCCAGCCCACAACGTCAAAGCCCAACTCAAAATCAGAAGTCGAAACCAAGCCTGTTCGCGTTGGCGGCGGCATCTTCAGAGCAAACGGATCGCAGACCGTCTTTCCTACGCGAGAAGTCCAGCCCTCTACCGCAGCCAAAACCTCCTCTACTAAACGGAATGTGGTCTCCAAACCCCCGGCCAATTTGTTCGATCTGACCAAGGTCTGGGAGATGTGTGCCACGTCCAAAGACCGCTTTCACCTCCTCACGGTACGTCCTTTGTGTCGATCTTTTACTGTATATTGACGTGTCAGTATAGACGATACCACCGTCTCAATTCCCCGCGTTCTTTCAGTCATCCTTGGAGCCGAGCCTCCTCACGTCTATCCTGCGAACATTCCTCGACGTACTCGAAGACGATGTTCCGAAAACCAAGATTGTGGAATATCTCAATGCGTTTGGTAGCGTCCCACGGTTTCCGACGCTGATTCTTTTCCTGAGTAATGAGGAGAAAGGCGTTGCGCGAAGCCTGCTGTCTCGCATAGGCATTGATGGGCTGAATCCAATATGGGGGAAGATCCTATGACAGTGGGGTGTGTGCCTAGTTGGGACGGGGTTCAAAAGGCGATGTCCGTAAGACTATGCTACACTGAGAGGCTCGTCACCATTGATGTTGACAGTTGAACTATTTAATGTATTCGGGACCAAAGCGTGATTTATGGAGAAGCATGGGGCCTTCCGTACATGTCGAATCCCGCACTTCTGCTGGGTTGGTATCCTCATATATAATTGTTAATGGACAGCATGGTAGACATCATATTCAGCGACTTGTACAGGTTATGGACGTAAGCTTCATCAAAGGTGTGGTGAGAACCATGTATTCGATAGGCATGGAAACATGCCGGTTGCGAGTACCACTGCTAAGGAATTGAAGATATCTGATATTGATGATCTTCTCAACCCGTCATTCGTCAGTGATACTTGGAAAAGCATGAGTCCGAGCGCAAGCAAGAACCGTGAGAATTTGAGGCACACGTTGACAATGAATTGAACGGTCACCATCACTTTCTCAACAACGAGTTGCACGCTACACATCATCGACACGACCGGGCAGGCTCATGGAGACCCTTCATTGGAGATCTCTACACTGTACTTTGCTACAACCGTAAGTACGCAGCGCCATATTACGTAGACTTGCACTCCGTCGACTCGCAACGGCACGGTCACTGCCACTATAGAAATGGTCGACCGACCACAGACCGACCACAGCCTCACACTAACAGGGCCAACTGCACAACTTGACCGAAAATCTCTCAACAGTCACTACTGCTCACAAGTACTACTATTCCTATGCAGACCAACCCGGACTCTGTACAGTATAAAGGCTCGATCTTTCAACACTGTTTTCGCATCTCAACTACCTGATCTTACGATGTGCTGGCACACTCGATTCAATACTCTTCTGGCGCTGGTCACCGTTCTGGCCTTCATAGGGTCGTCTAACTGTTTGTGCGTGCAAGTTGTTTTCCTGCTGCCGTCCCCACTTACGCTGTCGTAGTCCTGTTTCCTCAGAAAGCGACAGTACCTCCCAACAGGGAACTTCTCCTCCTTCACTGGAGTCGTTATCCCTTGAACCAAAATATACCACGCAGAAAGAACACTTCGCAAAGCTCCGTACCGCGTTTCTCGAAGACCCTGAGCTTCAGAAGGAACACAAAGCCTATTTAGAAAGCGATAACAGCTTCCAATACACAAAATTGTGCGCCTTTCTATCATTCTTTTTACCTTTCGTTGATCATTGTTTAGGCATGGTCTCATTCCTGCAAGTCTGGTAGGTAAGGGAGATGTACCATACCAAAAATCAGACACTTTCTTCACGGTCAGCTCATGAACATTCATGTCTTACTATCCCGCTGACACGCCCCTAGGATTTCGCAAAACACAACGATCCAGAGAAATATATTCTTTCGTCGACGGAAGATTATTTGATTATCGGTAACAAGGCCAGTCCCGACGTGCGACAATATACAGCGGAATGGGATCCCAAAAAAGAAGATCGCTCCGCCACTGCGGGCATGTCCTACTTCCATTTTATGGTAATTCCAACAAAAAAAGGTACTTTCGCAGAGTACACCCTGTGAAGCAGTCACTGAGCATTTCCATGCAGTCTATAATGTGGTATCAGTTAAAGATACTTCCATTATCAACGATATGGTATCCTATTTCAAGGACTTCTGGCAGGATCCCGACGCTGCCCAGAAATGTATCAAAAGGATCGATCTTGCTATTACAGAACGCGAAGAGGAAGTTCTCACCAATCTCGACGAGGGTAAAACTGCAGAGTTCAAGAAAATCATGGGCGATGTTCGACAATCCTCGAAGGAGTTTGCTGGGAAGTTGATAAACCTGAAGGATTCCGACTTTTTCTTCGGGTTCCAAGCCGTGCCAGAGGCAAACATTGGACACCTACAGTTGCATGTCATAGCGATGCCCAAGGAGATGCGGAAAGATAGCACCGGTGCGCATGACGCGAAAACTATTCCCTTGAAGGCGGTGTTGGAGGTTATTGGAGAGGGTAGCAAGCAATAATAATCAGGTTTTGTAGTTTATAATTTCCAAAAATCCTACCATGTGGCGTGAATTTTACGTCGTGCATTTCTGGGCTGAGAGGGTATGCGCCACAATGTGATTGACGCCGTGCTTAGCTAGATGGAATGTCTGATACAACAATCGTTTGCTTGGCTACATATGGACTGTGGCGATTGTGGAATTGAGAGAACTCGAGCCAGACAAATTGAAATTACCCAATCAGGAGCGGGATATTTGACCGGAGTAGACCGGCGCAATCCGGAAAGGCTCTACTTCTGTACCTCATCTTCACCGTTGTTTAATGCTTGCGTTAAAGTCGTCGACGCGCAACGCGCAACGCCTAGCGCGCACCTTTGCCACTGTCGTCGACAGCGCCGGCTACAAAGTCGCCTCGCTCGACGCCAACCAGCCAACAGCCTCGGTCACTTTTCTCGTCAAGGGAGGCAGTAGATTTGAGCAAAAGTCTGGTGTTGCGCATGTCCTCAAAAACTTTGCTTTCAAGGTGCGTAGCGAGACAAGTAAACATTATGCGTACTGAGACTGTGACAGAGCTCAAGTACCCGGTCGGCTTTGGGCAGCATCCGCCAGACTGAATTGTACGGTGGTGTGCTGTCGTCCTCCCTTTCCCGCGAACACCTTGCTCTGACTGCAGAATTCCTTCGCGGTGACGAGTAAGCATCCCATCACTTCTCTAACAACAGCTAACCATTAAAAAAGGGAGTTCTTCGTCCAACTTCTCACCGAGTTTGTCCAATCCGCCCGGTTCAGCCGTCATGAATTGGAAGAGTATGTCGCGCCCGTCGTTGAGGGCGAGTCCACCCAGGCTGCGCAGGACCCAGCAACGACCGCCATCGAACTCGCGCATGCTCTCGCTTTCCGCAACGGTCTAGGCGCGTCACTCTTCGCCCCTGCCCACAGCGGTATCACCGTCACAGACGTGTCTGCCTTTGCCAAAACGGCCTTCAGCGATGTCGCAGTGCTCGGAACGGGAATTGACTCCTCTCGACTCGCGGAGCTCGTCAAACGGTACAGCAAAGACGTCGCCCCCGCTGTCTCTACCTCCTCGCCCGCCTCCTCGTATTTCGGTGGAGAGACACGCGTCTCCGCACACGGCGCCAACACTGTATTTGTTGGATTTGGAACCACGGGCTCTTCGTCCCAGGATCTCGCCGCTCTGAGCGCGTACTTGTCTCCTACCCCCTCTATCAAGTGGTCGGAAGGCATCTCTCCCATTTCATCATCCATCCCCGTCGGCACCACTGTCCAGAGCGTCTACTTGCCATACTCCGATGCAACTCTCTTTGGTCTCCTCATACAGGGAGGTGATGTGAAGACAGCTGCATCAGCTGCCGTCAAAGCCTTACAGGCAACTGCCGCGAATTTCTCCAAGGAGGACTTCGCCAAGGCCTCTGCGAAATCCAAGTTCGCCGCCGCGTCTGCTCTTGAAAGTAGAGATGGGTTCATAAACGTTCTGGGTTCACGGGCACGTCTTGGCATATTTTCCGTGGCATTCATCTGAGACTGACCATTTTTCAGGTTTTGGCCGGCTCTGACGCCACGGCTGCTGCAGTGCTGAAGCCATTGGAGTCGGTGACGAGTGCCTCTGTGTCCAAGGCTGCTGCCAACCTGTTCAAGACGAAGCCTACGTTTGTGGCGATTGGCGATTTGACTAGCTTGCCCTACTCTGATGAAATAGGACTGTGATGATGTATTAGACTAATGGGTAGATCTCAATTCGAGAAAACGTGCATCATCAGACGTCTTGGTTTCACTCAGTGAATATCGCGTCCCTACGCCGATATGTGCTGGTCCCTCCGCGTAACATTCCATCATGGTACTTACATACGTTGGTGAGCATTGTCTCTCGTAGCAGTGCTACATATCAGGCAACTTCAAAGAAGGAACAGCTATCATTTTTACTCTGTGTGGATCAGTCAGTCAGTGTGCTGACCTTTGTCGTCCAACAGGCCTTGTCGGCCGTTTGGATGCTGGACGGACTGCACCGTCAGATAACTAGTGTCCGATGACATCTGTGAAGGTCAACTTCCATTCTCTGCCACGCGTACAGTTGTTATGGGTTACGCAGCTCCTCAATCCTTAATTTATTGTGTTCAGTTTATTTCGTCCATCTCGGACCATGTGATGCGAATCAATATAAATGTGAGTTTAAATCCTTCAACGCTGCGCCGGCATATGAAGCAAAGTAACGAATCGATGATATTCATTGATCAAAGTAGATAGAACTACTCAAAGAACATGCCTTGAACTTGAATAGAATGAAACGATGAACTTTGGGATTTCCTACTCAACGACGCCGCCACTGCCACGAAGAGGCCTGGAACGGGCGCTCGGAGACTGCCATGAGAGTTGGGATGCGTTACGAATCACGTCCGCCATCAGCGTGCCAAACAAACTGAACGCAATACTTAATTCAAGCGTAACCAATCCACCACCACCAAGAATTGAGGATCACTATTAAGTAGTAAGTATAACAGCTGATTCAGGATCATGGAATATTGTTTCAACAATAAACTGACAACGACTTTTTCTCTATCCACATTGCCTGTTTCATAGCTACGATTCGTGTTATTCTAAAGACTGTCATCATTACGGTCTTCAACCTTCATCATCTCCAAGCTTCTCCAAGTACCGCAGGCACAGCCTTGAGCTTGACAGGTTGGGTAGGGTAGGAATGATAACTTAACATCCGACAGTTCTGTACTCGCATGAACGTTATATATGTAACGCATAACGCAGTCCTCGTTAAATATCCTATGTGTCGGGGTCATAACGTGTAACACAGATTGTATCTAATGTAGAGTGCGTTACGGACAAGTATGGCGCAAACATAGATAATCTGAAGATAAGCACTTGTCAACGAGAATACTATTCATCGATGTATATATCTTTGTCTGATCCTATTCCATAGTCTCCCGGTCCTCTATCGATACTGCAACAGCTGGAGGTCGCCACCAGAAAATAGTCGATAACGCAAGGTCGACATCTAGCAGTATCTAGCATGCAGTGCGTTACACACCGAGCCCGTAGCTTGCGAGTACAGTATTACTGTATATCCGATCCCTTCTCTAGGTGGCCCGGGGATCATATCCTTCGTCCATTCAGTTTTTCTCAGCCCGGTGCTCTCCAACTGCGACGGCAGTACGCGCGCTCCCTCCTGTAAAAGATCCCGTCACACACGGGATCCTCTGTCTGTCAAGTTTCTCATTTATATAAACGCCCCCACTATGTTTCCCAAACATAACTCTCATGCCCCTCCAGTCAAATCATCTCTTCATGACCAGGCGCGATCTCATTATTCAAGTCTTTAGTTTTTTGCTTGGGCTGGCCAGCAGTTCATCTGCTACCCGTGCTTCCATCATCATCTGCACTGTTATTTTCTTCTATCTCTCGGTTATTCTCGCGCTTCCGATGCTACACCCTGGAGTTATCTTGACGGATACCAAAATCCGAATCTCGAGTACGCGCCTTTGGCTCGTCGAAGAGGCAGCTACACGTCGCTCTGGGGCAATGTACGGGATATCTTACGAAGGACTTGTCGGTCTGGAGAGGTGTGTAAGCTTGGTCGTTAGTCTCAGCCCATCTTTATGCCAACTTTCACCAAGTGTCGACCAACGTGTCAACTCCCTCTTATCCCAGCACAATCGGAGCTGTACCATTCGCGGAGCCTTTCGATATGCCATCATCCTCCCGAAGTTGCTTAAAGATTCACATAAATGCCGATTGGACCTTAGATTACTTCGCTCCGATCTCGAAGATGAAGTATTTACTCCATCATCGCAATCCCTCGCGAAGCGATACTGACCCCTCCCAGGTCGACCGTCTCAACGACTCAGTCAATTTACATTCCAATAGTCATCAATTACGCCAGCGTTTATATGCGGGAAGGATGCTTGACATCGTTTGAGTGTGTTACTTTCGAAAATATCCTGCCCGGCATTGATATCTTATCCTACAGTTAACCCTCATCTGCTGATCCGCTTATTTAAAATGAGATAAATGTATCTGCTAGTATTGTTGTACTATACATGTGAACTTCTGCTTCACTCCACCTAATTTATCTATCGAACGCCGAACGGTCAAGAATATAAACGAACCTCGAAGTATGCGTCATCTCCGTGCCGGCGGTCCGACGAGGATCATCAATCCATTGCATTTCAAATTCACGTGCTTGAAGTAAATAAACAAGACATAAACGGGAGCCTTTTCTCGCTACTGTTGTGTGTTTCTGAGTTAGTCACAAGATCAAACAACGGGCGTTTGGCGATAGCCAACGGAAAGGACTGGCACCATATAGCACCTCGGACTCCAAGAAAGTAGTTCTAAGCACGAGGAACAGTCCGTGCAAGGTGATGGTTTCAGTGAAAAGACCGGAAACGAATGAAGTTGGGTGATTGTCGTCAATGAGCATCACGGTATGGTGATGAGCGCGTGGACGAGGGCTTACCATCACTCGTCGCTAGAGTCTGAATACACATTTACATAATTTGCGCCACACATGTCGAGCGCTAACTCTATCCGGGAGGACACAACTATGTATTGATTACAAGGTGGCAAACACATAATGTACAATACAGTATATGTAGCAAATAAATAGGATGGACAAGGTATAGCAATGATGTACAGACTTATGCAGGGACAGAAACGAATGGTGTTATAGTAGTGGGGGTAGACTGTGCCACCAGGGCGCGAGGCAACATGATGGGCTCCTCTGCTACCTGGAATCCCATCGCTCTCCAGTGCGGGTTCGACGCTGGGAAAGACTTGGAGAACTCCAGCACCCTCTCCGCCGCCAGCTGCCTGAAGCTGGACTCATACCACCCGAATCCGAGGTGCATGACATGGACGCGATGTAGCTCTGCGCCTAGCCTAGCCATATGCTTGACATCCTCGATGTCCTCCGGGATCTTGTCTTGCATGCGCTTCTCGGTCGATGAGATATGGTCGAAGTAGCCTTGCAGTTTAAGGAGGAGCAGGCAGAGGAACGGCATGAGCGGGACTCCGTGGACGTTGAATAGCGCAAAGGGCGGTATATCTGGGATGTTGAGGGTGCCAGGGGTGAGGATATCGACCTTGCATCTGCGTCGGCCTTGAAGACGAAACCACATCACTTTCCAATTGTTCTTGGGGTTGTGGGCGGGGATGAGGATGAAACGACGGTCCCATTGGGCGATGCGCGCTTTGATCTCTTCTGATGAATGTACAGAGGTGAGGACGACGATGTCGATGTCCTGGACGGGCGGGCGGTGTTAGAGATAAGTATCATCTGCGCTAGAACGGGACTTACATGGGGAGTACGGTGGTCCATGCCGTACATTGAGCATCCTGCACTTCCAAAGAGACAGAACGGGTATCTGAGAGCGTCGAGGGCGTCGACCGCGCTGTTCAAGGCGAAGCCTACTTCGTTCACAGAGAGCGGGCCCAGAGATTTCGGCTTCGACTTTGACTTTGATTTCTTGACACTGGCAATAGCGATGGGGGTAGAGGGAGTTGTATCCTGGACCATGTTGTTCGTGGGTAGCAGCGAGATAGGGATGATGGTGGTAAGAGGCAAGTGCGAACTCGGCGCTCGACACCAGATTTCAAGTTCCGGACCGATGCGGGCCGTGTGTGGCGTATCTGTTCATTTCACGTATGCTAATTGACCCATTACGCCTACTCAAAGTCTCCAGTGTACTCGAGATACGCGCCTCAATATCGAATGCTTATTATACTGACATAACGGGACCTTTCTGGGGTTAGGGTTACAGCTTTTGCCCTTGACTTCCATGTTCGCGTTGTCCCGACAATGGCGCGTCTGCCGCGTTTCTCTTTCTGCGCCACGCTCCTTGTCGACGGCGACGGCGACGGCTGCGCCATCTCAATGTCTGCGCACTGTACGCATAGGCAACCTGCCAGAAGGATACGACCTTAAAGCCGTTGTCCAAGCTATTCCGATAGGACCTGTGCAAAAGCTTGAAGCACACAGCGACAGCGTCGTTGCCACGTACCCTTCGCGCTTCCTGGCTCACTCGCTCCTTAAAAGAGGGGTCGTCGTGGACGGCAAGACTCTGGATGTGGTCGCCAACAACACGGAACCTCTGAGTGCAGCCACCATCGCCAGGATGGGCTACATGTCGTCCTCGCGCTCCGTAGTCATATACTCGCTCCGCGAAATGCCGTCCGACGAGGAAATCAAAGCAGCATTGTCGACAATTGGCCCGCATCTCCGTTACTCCAGAATATCGAACAAAGCCGGGGGAACTTCTGTCTATGTGAGCTTTCTGAACGAAAGCCATGGTGCACGGGTGAGACCGTACTCAACTGTTAATATATGCGTCTTAAAATTCCATGCAGTGTTTCGGTCTTTTATCTTCCAGAGCGTTGCCAGGCCTGGAGAAGTGTAGGTGTAAATTTACCGCCGAGGAAACGAATCGCGTCGCCCACGCTTACTCTGGGGCCAAGAGCGATGAGTTGAAAGACGTCCCAAGAATGGTCATTCTCTCCCATCTCCGAGACGACATCACCAACAAGCAGATTCTCCAATATCTTAACGACACACTCTCGACATATCAACCAGGGGAAAAGGTTGTTTCAATCCGGCGGACAGGACTGAAAAACAGTCAAGCGGTATGCGCGCACTCCAGCTACACGCAGGCGTTGTTCAGCTAACGCCCCACACTAGGCAATAAAATTTGTCAACGAGAAATCCGCACAACTATTCACCGAACTCTTCCAACAAAAGGCAGCAGAATGGAAGCTCAAAGTCGACATCAAAAGCATTTCTGCGCTGCGTCCCCACATACAGGTCGCAGTATGGTCTGGCGCCTCTCGGATTGTCAAAATTGAACTCGGCCAGCCCTCCTCTTTCAAGACCCTTCATTCAGAATTCTCTCAATTTGGCCCACTTGACATATCTTTTATTCCTAAGGAGAAGGCAAAGTAAGTGGGTCCATCGTCATATTTGATAAATCCTCACTGCCATTCCAGGTTTGGCGCAGTGCTCGCATACCACTCCTTGACCGATGCTATGAAGGCAGTTCACTACCTAACGACTGGTCGCCATTCGCTCAAGCGATATGAGGGATGCAAGATTTCGTTTGGTTCGCCATTCCGTCAAATCCAGCAGATCAAACCTTCATATGTAGCACCGCCATCACTGGCACCTTCGGTTTAATATGGTGCGTAAATTCGCTTTATATGATCAACCGGGGAGCTTACGTTGGGCTAGTCGTCGATCTTATAATTACAATACTACGATTTGCTCTTATGAGCTGCTACATATCTTTCGTCTGACATTGTCGCCATCAAGCTGGAACCTCATTACGCAAAGCGGTCGGACACGCAAGCCATCATGATATGCGGAGTCAAGGATTTAATCTCTTCACCCTCATTGTGTTCAAGCTCGCTGAAATCTTAGTTCCTTCAAGTTGGTTAGGACGTATGCGTATCAATCCGGGAAATTCTCCGAACTACTGTATCAGGTGGGTGGAGCATTGATATGTATGTCAATGACTGACAACGTTGTAGGCGGTTCCTGTGGAATGGAGGCGCTACCCATTTCTTGGTGAATAAGAGCAGGTCAAGGCTCACGTCCAGCAATATTGAAATGCGTTGGTTCAATGATGTATGGTCACACCTCAGACTTCTGAGGATGCCATACACCCATGCTCTAGACGAATTATATCGTCTCAAACCGGGGCGGATCGGGGCATATGGTTGTTGATTTTCCACTCTATGAACCTTCTGCTTCCGTTCTCATTCTAATCTGACACCGGCAGATTTCGATTTTCCCTCCCATTCAAATATGCCGATCTTTATCTCATCATGGGCCCGTAGGAAAGGTATATAAAGACTGCCATGCACGTTTCCCCCGTACCAATCATGCTCTCCCTTGTACTCTCCTGCCTTTTTTTCCTGCTGTTTGTTTACTACCTTTTTTCCAACGAGTCGATCCAGCAGAAGCTGCCTATAGCGGTGTGTAGACGACCATGTTCTTCTTCAAGCTCTGACTCTGAGTCTCTTATATCTAGCCCCCTGCAGAAACGAGCTTTCTATTGGGCCATGAATATAGGCTGGCAAAGCATGAAGTCGGTGTTGAGTACTTACGCTGGATGCAGATGCTTGGTCCAGTCTATCGCATCAAGGCAGCGCTCTTCCGTAAAGACATAGTAAGTTGTTCCCACTACATATCCAGCGCGCACCCGTCTGAACATCTCCTCAGGTTGTTATTTCCGACAGCGTCGCTGTTCGCCACATCGTCAATGATGTGTACACTTATGGTATGTAGGATCCGGCAGATCATAGTTTCTATCTTTCCCAATTCACTGAACGTTGCACAGGCAAAGCTCCTGTGTGGTCTTCTATTGCCTACAAAGCGCTTGGCCGTGGTCTTGTCTGGGCTCAAGGTGACGAACACAAGAGCCAGCGTAGGCTAGTCGCACCCGCTTTCACGTCAGTTTGAATATACCGTCTTATCTTCTTGAATTGAACTGATTTCAGGTCGTCCGCTGTTAAGGCGATGATTCCGAATATACAGGCGATTATCGAAAAGGTAAGTCGTGCTAATCAGGAACTTGTTGCTTATTCAGTCGTTTATAGAACATGCTCCGGATAATGACTGATATCGAGGCTCAAGGGCAGTCCGCTACGCTCAATATGATGCACTACATCAGCCCATGCATGTTAGTATTCCGGTCGAAAGCCTATCTGTGCCATACACTAACGGTTCTGATAGGTTCGAAATTATAGGATCTGTTGGGTTCGGCCGTGATCTGGGCTACAATACCCCAGAGTCCAAGGCTGTCTTTGTCGGCTGGCACGCAGACGTAGAGTTCTCCGCATCTTTCGCCGGATTCATTGCACCGATCCTCATTGAGATCTTCCCATGGATATCAAAACTACCTATCAAGAAACTCCAAGAAGATGGTATCACCAAACAGATCATTCACAAGTTCGGGAGGGAGCTCATAAAGCAATATCAAGAGACTGGAGAAATTGCGGGCGACGAGAATAGCATCTTCTCTATCTTGATGCGAGATGCATGGCAAGGGTCTGGGAAGGCTGGCGCGACCATGAACGATGAAACGCTTTTGGACAACGTGAATGCTTTTGCTCCTTTTGACTGGAAGTTTACTGAATGTTATTGCAGATCGTTACTTTCCTGTAGGCAGCGATATCCTGTCTTCTCTCTGACTGATCATCTCCTGCAGTGTCGTTGGGTTTGAAACCACTTCCGCTGTTATTCAGTTAACTCTCCTTGACCTCGCGAAGAGCCCCAGCAAACAGACGAAACTTCGTCAAGAGCTTCTGAACGCCGACTCTGACTCTGAGACGTTGGAGAGCTTGCCGTACCTCGATGCAGTCACACGTGAAGGGTATGTTGACACCCGATTGATTGTTTCAACCTTCTCTTGACTTTTTTTGTCACCTAGCCTTCGCCTGCATCCTACCGCTCGGGACACCGAACGTGTAGCTTTGAAAAATGATGTATTGCCCCTCGGAGATCCACTCACTTTGTCCGATGGCGCTGTCATCCAATGTATCCCTGTGAAGGCTGGCGATGTGAGATAGCACACTGCAGACTCGAACTCAAAGGCTTATCCTATCTTTGCAGGTCTTCCAAATTCCCTTCTCGATGGCGAATAGGAACCCCGACGTATGGGGACTGGACGCCGATTCCTTCGAACCTGAGCGTTGGCTGGGTGATGCGCTCCCTCGCGAACGTCTACCTACAGGCCCATTCTCCAACACATCCACATTCCTTGATGGACCACGTCATTGCATCGGGTGGCGTTTAGGTACGGCGACTCTTCAATGAAGCCACCAATATATTTTACTGAGATTTGTTGCAGCTGTTGTGGAGATCAAGCTGGTGGTGGCCAGTATGGTGAAGCTTTTCGAATTGAGAGAAGCTCCGGGTGTGGAAGTGAAGACATTTGCGGCTCCAAACTTCCAGCCGTTCGTGGATGGGATACCCAATAGGATGCCTTTGCTGGTTAGGCCTCTTCATGGTTAGTCTGTTGTGAACAAGGATGGGGAATCGTAATGCCGTGTTATGATGATGTATACGCCGTGGGCTTCAAGGCTGACGGTGATAATAGGAATTGGAACGGTGAACCGACCGCCCACTCCCGCTTCCAGTACTCTTTCGTCTCCTTGTCTGCGCTCAGACTCAAAATCTTTTATGCCAAAGCTGCGCGAGTCAAGAAATTCTAGCTTGTGTATATTCATTACTAGACGTTGGTTCAGTGCTATTTGATGTCGCCTCCGTGCATTTTCCTGCCCGTTGGAATCTGTTGGAATTCTTAGTTGCTGACACAGGGCGAGGGCGCTGAGGCGAGTACCACCTTCTCGGGTCAAGGTTTACTTATCATTTGACCTATTCAAGCCGCTCTATCCAGCTTCTTTTCTGTTCAGTTTGACAGCATGACCTACGCTATATAAAGGCTCTACACATTTTTCTCGTAGCACTGGCAGCCATGCTCTCCCTTACTCTTTTCTGCCTTGCTATGTCGCTTGCCGTCTACTTCTACTTTTCCTCCTTCTCCAAATCGATCCGGCAGAAGTTACCTATCGCGGTGAGTAGACAGACGTTCCTCCTCTTCCTCAGATTTAGAGTCAATTTTGTACAGCCATCTGCAGAAGCGAGCTTTCTATGGGGTCACGAATATCGGGTGGCAAAGCATCCATTCGGTGTTGAATACATGCGATGGATGCAGATGCTTGGTCCAGTCTATCGCCTCAAGGCGGCGCTCTTTCGAAAGGATATAGTCAGTCACCCCGATAACCGAACATGGGCCCGACTGAGATTATCCCCAGCTTGTTATCTCCGACAGCGTCGCTGTTCGCCACATCGTCAATCATGTGTACACCTACGGTCGGTTCCTGCAGATCATGGTTTCTATCTTTCGAACGTTGTACAGGCAAATCTCCTGTGTTTTCTTTAATTGCCTACAAGGCTCTTGGTCGTGGTCTCGTCTGGGCTCAAGGTGACGAACACAAGAGCCAGCGCAGGCTAGTCGCTCCCGCTTTCACGTCAGCTTGAATATACCTTCTTATCTTCTTGAATTGAACTGATGTCAGATCGTCCGCTGTTAAGGCGATGACTCCGAATATACAAGCGATTATCGAAAGGGTGAGAAGTACACCGCATAGCTGATAGAAATATTTGCTAATCTACTGAATAGAACATGCTTCGGATTTTGACCGACATCGAGCCTCAAGGCTCATTTGCTACGCTTAACATGGTTAGCTACATCGGCCAATGCATGTCAGTATTGTCATCCTACGCATGCTATATTCTGACCGGTCTGTTAGGTTCGAAATTATAGGATCTGTGGGGTTCGGCCGTGATCTGGGCTACAACACCCCAGAGTCCAAGGCTGTCTTTGTCGGCTGGCACGCAGACGTAGAGTTTTCCGCTTCTTTCGCCGGATTCTTTGCACCGATCCTCATTGAGATCTTCCCATGGATATCAAAGTTGCCTATCAAGAAACTCCAAGAAGACGGTATCACCAAACAGATCATTCACAAGTTCGGAAGGGAGCTCATAAAGCAATATCGAGAGACTGGAGAAATTGCGGGCGACGAGAATAGCATTTTCTCTATCTTGATGCGAGATGCGTGGCAAGGGTCTGGGAAAGCTGGCGCGACCATGAACGATGAAACGCTTTTGGACAACGTGAATTCTTTTGCTTTTATGTGACTGGAAGGTTTACTGAACGTTATTACAGATTGTTACTTTCCTGTACGCAACAGTATCCTATCTTCTCTCTGACTGATCTTGTCCTGCAGTGTCGTTGGATTTGAGACGACGTCTGTTGTCATCCAGTTGACGTTATTAGAACTTGCAAAGAACCCCAACAAACAGACAAAACTTCGTCAAGAGCTTCTACATTCCGAGTCTGACCCAGAGACGCTGCAGGGCCTCCCGTATCTCGACGCGGTAACACGTGAAGGGTATGTCCCGATCCATTGCTCTCAAGACCCAGGACCTATTGACTTTCTTCATAGCCTTCGCCTACACCCTTCCGGTCGGGATGCCGAGCGTGTAGCCTTCAAGGACGACATATTGCCCCTCGGAGATCCACTCACTTTATCGAATGGCGTCGTCACTCAATCCATCCCTGTGAAGGCTGGCGATGTGAGATAGCACCCTGCAAACTCGAACTCAGAGGCTTATCCTATTTTGCAGGTATTCCAAATTCCCTTCTCGATGGCAAATGTGAATCCCGATGTATGGGGACTGGACGCCGATTCCTTCGAGCCTGAGCGTTGGCTGGGTGATGCACTCCCTCGCGAACGTCTGCCTACTGGTCCGTTCTCCAACACATTTACGTTCCTTGACGGGCCTCGGCATTGCATCGGTTGGCGTTTAGGTATGATATCTTCCAGTTGGTAAATGTCATCCTGCACTCTAAACATCGTGGATTATCCAGCTGTTGTAGAGATCAAGCTTGTGATAGCGGCGATGGTGAAGCTGTTCGAGCTGAAGGAAGTGCCGGGCGTGAAAGTGGAGAAATATGTAGCTCCCAGCGTCCAGCCCTTCGCTGACGGAAAACCGAACAGGATGCCGTTGCTACTTGTGCCTCTTCATGCTTAATTTACGAGACATTTCACCTTCGGAATCGCTTTGTGGGCAATAAACTGGAAAGACGTATTCTTACTGTCGTACAGCCTACAGGTCTAGAGCCACGACGTCGGCCGAATTTCCTCCCATTCGGCCGAGGAATTGCGCACGATATAATATTAAAGCCAAAGACGAATACGGAGGCCACAGCAAGTATGGCCACAGATACCGACGCAACAGGCTGGTCCGCCAACCTGTACAACCAACATGCGAACTTCGTGTATGCCGCAAAATACACTGCGTCCGTTGTCAGCATGCTGGCGCCTCTTCCCGGAGAGAAGATCATGGATTTCGGATGTGGAAGCGGCGAGTTGACGAAAGAAATCGCAGCTGTGGTCGAGCAAGCTGAGGGTGGCGTAGTCATGGGTGTGGACTCAAGCGAGAGCATGGTTCGTACATCACAAGACTCGAAAATAGAAAGCTAACGGTGACTCCTTGCAGATCGATGCCGCGAAGCGCAACGGGCTGGCAAATGTGTACGTCGCTGATATCCAATCTCTGCCAGATTCGTCGGATGTCAAGTACGATGCTGTCTTTACGAACGCAACGCTGCATTGGTGCAAGCGTGACCCGAGGGGAGTTCTGCAGAGTGCAAAACGGGTGCTGAAGCCTGGAGGAAGATTCGTAGGGGAGATGGGGGGATTCATGAACTGCATAGGCAAGTAGATCTATTTCTGGGACCCGTTGGCCTCTAACCGTGGATCATGTAGGACTCAGAAGTGCACTGTATCGCGTTCTTCAACAGCGAGGATACGACCCGGCAGAGATGGATCCTTGGTTTTTTCCATCGGCGGAGGACTACACACAGGTTAGCCGCGTCTTAGAATTGGACATATTAAGGACTAACAACGTTGCAGCTCCTGAAATCTGAATCCTTTGAGCCAATAGAAGTTCTGCTAGTGCCGCGGTTCACCCCACTGCCTAGTAATGTGCTTGGCTGGCAACAGACGTTTGTGAGAGGGTCGTTCCTGCGCGAGCTGAGCGACGAGGAGGCCGAGTCGATTATGAAAGAAGTTCAAGACATTTGTTCCATCGACTGCAAAGATAGCCAAGGAAATTGGGCCATGATGTACATGCGTTTAAGATTTAGTGCCGTGTTGAAGGAATAAAGAGATGATGGTGTTGGTTAGGGTACAAGCCGCGTCAATATTTGTAAAGCCAGTAAGTGACTATTCTTCTGTTCTCTTTAGATCGTATACATATCATCACAGAGACCGTGTTATTCGTGCAGGGAAGAAAACAAATGTACTACAAAGTATCCTACTATTCACCTTTTGTAATTCCAGCGCCACAGATACCCGGAGCAACGACAGTCGCTTTTTGGAGGACTACGGCTGTCTGAGCTAAGATACGACCACCGACACTCCCATTCGTACGGACTGACACTTGTGTCTTGGCGAGCAAAGTCCCCTGGAATGAAGAAGTTGTAGCTAGGGTGACACTGTCCGCCACAGCCCAAACAATGTTTTCGGGCAAAAGGCCGCCAGAAAGTGTGATCGCAGCACCGCTGGAAAGGGAGAGAGTGCCGTCGATTTGGAAGATGTAAGCTAAAGTCAGTAGCACGTCAGACTGAGAGCGAAATATAGAGATCGATGGGCTTACTATCAGTAGGACCTCCAGTAAGGATGAGGTCAGGGGTGACAAGCACGCCGGTGGTAAACTGGGCACAAATATTTAAGCTATACTTATTGGTGGTTACTTATGCTCATGAAACGTACCTTGTACAAACCGGGCTGGAGAGTTGCACCACCAAGAGAACCTGCGGGGATATCAACACAAAGTATTTGCACAGATCGTAAAAGAACATACCGGCAAGCAAATTCGTAAAATTCGGATTGACGCGTCCTTGAGCATCATTGTACGCAGTTTCCATATCCAGCACAGCTGTCGTGAGCGAGGCTGGAGTGGGGTCGCCGTACGTCGCGGCAAACACTTTCCCGGTGACCTGATTCGAGGTAGAGAATGCGCCACCAGCGTCGCGGGTGAGAGAGAATCCGGTGACACCAGACGCTGCGATGGGGCTGACACCGATATGGCAGTTGACCGAGGAGTCGGGGACACTGGATACGCCCGTCTCGGACAGGACGGCAAAGCTGCCCGCGCTGCCCAAGGGGACGGGAGCGGGACCGAGGGCAACAGAAGAGCTCTAATACTACATGTTAGTGTGGAGATAGATATATAATCGGCGTTGAGAGCGTACGATGAGGCCGAAGACAACAATGGAGAGGATAGAGGAAGTCATAGCTGCTGTAGTAGTAGGTTACTGGCTGTACAGGAGAAGATGAGATTGTCGAGTGGGATTGCTCGATAGGAATAGTTAGTAGAGAGTGCAGTCTTATATAGTTTGGGAAACTGTTGAGCACTTTCATTCATACCCATAAACATACTGCTTTCCAACAAATGAAGATGGGCCGAGGACAAACTGGTCTTGGGGTCCATCCATCCACATAGATGTGTGTGTCTCGAAGGGAGACAGAACTAGGAAAATAGAAACCGAGCACTGGGACCAACCGAAGGGGATATTCCATCGATCACCACACTCAGTGGCAAAGCTCGAAGAGTAGGAGGCGGAGAGTCCGCTGATAGTCGGGCACGTCAGTAAAGACTGGCCCAGGCTAGCACTTACAGCAAGTAAAGGGAGCAGCCTGTCATAGAAGTAAGGACCCCAACACAAGTCCCGTTGATGCATCGATGAAACTTGAGTGACCTGCAACCAAATTAAAGTGGGTACACGGTATCATGCGTCTCATAACGAGAAAACGCGTCACCGCTAGGGCCGTGTCCTCTAGTTGGTAGAGACGGAACAGCAAGATCGTTCCAACACACCCTGTGATAATCCCGTCGCAAAGGTTCGCCCACACCGGGCTCGTCAAAAGTCGGTAACGGGTAGAGGCGCAAGGGTTTGTTGGAATTACAGAAAAGGCCAAACATAGAGAGGGTTTTAAATCCATTGGGCGCATATCGAGAGATCCAGGATATCAAAGGAATGGAAAGAAACGATGGGCCGGATGGTAGTGGTCAGTGGGCAAGCCGTGTCCGGCATCAATATTTCAATACTCAATATTCAAGAATCAGCCAAACCTCTTGTTAGCGTTGCTTTAGTACAATTGAGGGCTATGTCCATCGCAATTATCCATGTTGCCGCGAAAGTCCAAACTATCCACGAGAATTTTTTTTCGCGATGTGCGCGTGTTACTACGTATACTAATATGGGAACCTAAGAGCATCATACAAGCTTTGATATTCCCGTGCCGACTCGTACAATGGCCATACGGAATCGTAAGGGGATAAATGTGCTACTAAGTATACGACAAATGTTCTTTGACCGAAAACTAAAAGTTATTTAAGCGCCACAGACACCCGGAACGATGACGGTAGCCTTTTGGAGGACAACGGCGGTCTGAGCTAAGATACGACCACCGACACTGGCGCCGGTATTGACAACAACCTGCGTTTTCCCGAGCAAAACACCCTGGAATGACGATGTGGCAGCGACGGTGACACTGTCTGCCACAGCCCAAACAATGTTGCCGGGCAAGAGTCCACCAGCAAGGGTTACCTTTACCCCGGCAGCAAGAGAGAGCGTTCCTGCGATTTGGAAGATGTAGGCTAAGAAGGCAGACACATCAGGTTGGTTGAGGGGAAAGATAGAAGATGGATGAACTTACTATCAGTAGGACCTCCCGTAAGGACAAGGTCGGCTGTGATAGTCACGCCGGTGGTAAACTGGGTTCAAATATCAGAGCTATCTTAATGGGTATCGTATCTGGATATACCTTGTACAAGCCAGGCTCGAGGATTGCGCCACCAAGTGCACCTGCAAAAAAGTTAATTCAAGATATTATTCCGCAGAGAAATAACGTACCAGTGAGCAAGTTGGTGAAATCCGGGTTGACACGCTCCTGAGCATCCTTGTACGCGGTCTCCATGTCCAGCACAGCTGTTGTAAGTGACGCGGGAGTGGGGCCGCCGTACGTCGCGGCGAAAACCTTTCCAGTGACCTGGTTCGAGGTAGAAAATGCGCCACCCGAGTCGCTCGTAAGAGAGAACCCGGTGACGCCTGACGCTCCGATGGGGCTGACGCCAATGTCACAGTTGACCGAGGAGTCGGGGACGTTGGATACACCCGTCTCAGACAAAATTGCGAAGCTGCCCGCGCTGCCCAAGAGGACGGGAGCAGGACCGAGAGCAACAGAAGAGCTCTACGAAGGCACGTTAGTGAAGACGGGCGATATAAGTAGCCGTAAAGACGTACGATGAGGCCAAAGACAAAGATGGAAAGGATAGAGAAAGTCATAGCTGCTGTAGAAGTATGTTACTGGCTGTACAGGAGAAGATGAAAGAATCGAGTGGGAATGCTCGATGAGAACCATTTGTACGGACTTTAGTAGTCTTATATACCTCACAGAATTCCGAATACTATTGGCGAGCAGTGACGAGCTCACCGTAGTCATCTCAGAGTGTCCGTCAAAATTTGAGACATGCCGGAGGCCAATACTGGTCTGGGGTCCATCCTTCCGCTTGAATGTGTACGAGTCGGAGGAAGAGAGAACTGGGCAATTAGAAACCGAGTACTGGGACCTTCCGAAGGGGATGTTCCATTGAAGGACAGATTGGGTGGCAATGTTTGAAGAGCAAGAGGCGGAGTATTCACTGATACAAGCTTGCACGCCGGGCGCGTCAACAAAGGCTGGTCCAGGCGAGCACTTACAGAGAGCGACCTGTCATAAGTTAGGACCCCAGCACAGATCTCGTCAATGAAGTTTGAGTGGCCTACACCAAATTAAAGCTGTACGCGGTCTCAGGCTTCTCATAACGACAAACGCGTCACTGTTAAGGGTCGTCTCCCGCGATTTGGTGGCGACTGACCAGCGAGATGGTTCCAGGGCATGCGGTGGCCATTTAGTCGGAGAAGTTTCGCTCTTTGTTGAGTATCCAAACAGTGTGAAATGGGTAGACAGATACAATGGTTCGTAGAAGTCCCAACTCCGAAAAGACCTTAGGCCTTAACGCCGCTGAGAAGTTCAAAATAAAAAGATGGTAACCTGTTCTTGGATACATCCCAGAATGTCATACACGTACAAGCGCCAGAGATACGTCAGCCAGATATGTACGTTCAAGTCTCGAGAGTCGAGACGGCGTACTGTATTTAATGTCCGTCAGATTCAGGACAGACATTCAATTGCTCAACGTCACCGTCATGATATCGGGATACTGATCACCAACTAATTTCGCCGCCTTTCTCTCCCCACGCTTGAACTGGAGAAAATGTTAACGGATGCGCCACATGACACATAAACACATACGAGTTTTCTTCTTATCGTCCGGCCCAAGCAAAGCCCATGGCACCAAAATTTCAGCACCCTTCGCTGGAGTCTTCCCCCCACGCATGAATCCATTCAACTTGCTACTAACGAAGCCTGGCTCTGCAGCGTTAACCTTGACCTTTCCTTTCAGCTCCTTGGCAAGGCTGATGGTGTAAGAGTTGGCCGCAGCTTTGCTCGTGTTGTACGCGACCCATTTGTCGAGCGCCGACTTTCCTGCCTGAGACGCCATATACGAATTACTGGCCATCAAGGTCGTGACATTGAGGATACATGCGTGGCCAGGCTCGGCGTGGAGGAGGAGGGGAACGAAGGCTTTGCAGACGGACACGAGCCCAAAGAAATTGACATTCATGGCTTTCTGGATTAGATCGAGTGGTTCCTCCAGCGGTCCTTTGCTTTCGTTCAAGAAGGCGACGCCAGCGTTGTTTACGAGGGAGTCGAGGCGTCCTTCTGCGTTTTGGACTGCTTCTGCTGCTGCTGCGACGGACGTTGGAGATGTGACATCGAGCTGAATGAATTTGACGTCCAGTCCCTCGTTTACAAGCGTGCTCTCTGCTTCGACACCCGCCTCTTCGTTCCGAGCTGCGAGATAGACGCGGTGACCTTTCTCTGCGAGATTCTTGACGACTTCGTATCCGATGCCAGTGTTGGATCCAGTTACGAGGATAACGCGTTTATAAGCTGGGACAGACATGGTGGCGGGGAAAGGAAGAAAGGCGTAGCGGCAGACATCTGCTAGATAGTCGCTTTATATAGTTGGGCATCACAGCCGATCGCGCGCGAAGCTCGCTGACGTAGGCGTAGCTGCAGATCATCTGTAGTCTGCCCTTCTCAGAATTTTAGTTTCTGCTTCCTACACGAGTTAGACGTGGCGCATACATTGTAAAAGTTTGAGGCCAAGAAAGCAAAATGTCACACGTCAACATGTACAAAGGTAAAAGTGTGGCGTAGCTGAGACAATGCCGGCGGGACCTTTTCTAGCTTATTTATCGAGAAAATTTGTACAAAAATCTACTGGAACTCGAACTATCGTCACACCATTAATTACTCTAATATGGTCCAATAAAGATGCTCAACGCCAGGACGCAACTACTTTTTCAATCTCAGGCCAAGCAGTTAAGCGTGCACCGACCTCGCAGAAATAGCCGGCCTCTCCATCTCTTCCCTCCAGCACCCTGGTCGAGATAATCGACCATCTGCACCGCCCTTGCGTCCATGCAGGATTCGTCGCAAAGCCTCCCGAATAGATCACTTTGCCTCCGTCTGGTACAGCACCAACTAACGCAGCGCTAAAATCGAGTTCCCCCATTTTAGCAGCGGCCCAGCTGGTGACAAAGAAGTTGGTCCCGTTCGCATCGTTGTATGAGGGGAGCGCCCTACTTCGCGACAGTTCACGGAGGAGGGTTGTGGATCTCGATAGTTGATCTTCCGTGCGCGACGCGATGATGGTTTCTCGGGCCTCCAGGGCAAATTCTGAGATGCTCTTGCGTTTGAAGTCGGTAATAGAAACGGGAACGCAACACATAGGGACATGGGCATTGCCAAGGAATACTTTCGGTCCTTTCAGTGGAGGTATCTGGTTACGGAGGGTGCCGACAAACGCGAGTGTGATTTTTTTCTTGCTGTTGGGTCGGTTGAAAGAATGAAACTGGGACATTGTTAGCGAAATAACATGCTGCGAAGGAGAGAAACATACCTTTGCGAGTATAGCTACAACTATGTCGTTTTCGCTGACCCAGGGTGGTTTCTCGCCAGAAGACATGATCTCCTGGCGCGTCTTCTCGATTATCGAAAGAGGAATGAAAAGGGTACGCGACTCTTCCGCGTTCAGCGTCAAGTCGAGAATCAAAGGAGTGTAATAGCAGATGTTTTCCCAGAGGTTGAAAGCTGGAATCAACGCCCGCGTAGCCTTCCTGAAAGCTAGAGCCTCTTTCTTCTTCGAGGGATAAGGCGCACCAAAATCTGCCAGTGGGTCCGACTCGAAGAGAGCGGGAAGAACAACATCATCCTGCATGTTATCCTTGTTGGCGATGAGCGAGCACCATGCGCGGAGGATTATCCCAAGCCCGGTGTAATCCACCACAGCGTGAGGGATATGGAAGCCGATGCACGTCACGTCGATAAAGTGATGTACGTGAACGTGTATTATTGGCACGTCTTTCGCTTTGAGGAGGTCTGTAGTAAGGCGAGGCGTGTTGGGAGCGAGGAAGTGATGTATGCGCTTCAGGATTTCTGGCTGCAAATACTGGGATCTAGAAGGCCTGTCGGGTATAAAAGTGTTGGTTTCTTGGGTGGTGAAAGCAAAGGGTGGTCGCGATTCAGAGAAGGACTCGGGTACGTGTAGTTCGAGGGATCCCTAGCATAATTTGATTTTTCTGGGGGGAAGACGGGGGAAAAATAAGAAGCTTACCTTTTTGTTCCGTGCTATGCGCGAGCCCAGGACTGGCCAGCGCTTGACAAGGTCGTTCAGAGCTCCTTTCAGAACATCAGGATCCAAATGTCCTTGGACTATCAAGCATGAAGTGATAATGATGGTGTCGACGGGATTGATTTGGTCTAGTGGGGACAATGGGACAACTTTATCGGGAGCCATTGATATCGATGACCGGGTAGCCGACGGGAGAGCACGACACTGGTACTGGTAGAGTGTGAAGCTTAATTAAAAATAGTTGGACCACAATCGAACATGTCAGCCCCTAGGATTCGTAAGGGTCGATAGATCGGCCCTCATGACCGTGTCAAAGCTGTATCGAGAGAAACGCGAACTGTTAAGCTTTTGAAATGTGTTACTGGCTTGAAACATTATTTAAGAATGACCAGGTGAGTTCCTTCCGTCGTGGTAGAAGAAAGCGCCGCCAAAGTTTGTCCAATCGTGTGTATGTGCAGTACAGTACTAGAGTGGTCGTCCGACGATTAAATCCCTGATTCGGTCAATTACGTAATAGCTGCTTTTGCAGAATTTAGCCAACGAATGAACGAAGCTCTAGCAACTATGTCCAGAGAGACCAGTACGTATTGGGTGCCCTTGATAGATATCCTTGATATTCTGCCTATTTACGAAAATAGGTCTAACATCGTGGGCCATGTTTGATGTGCATGGCCGTCGACTACTACTCTACGCCACATGGGGCGTCATACATGATCAACAAAACTTCCACATAAAAGTACGATGGAGCACAGTGGGCAGTTGTCCTTGAAAGGAATCTCTCCAGCGGATATGCTGTACCCCAATCCAATCCTCGACAGGTGAACAGACCATTGAGCACATCCGTATCATCAACATCTGAGTTATCGCAATCAATAGATTATGACGGCTTTTTGACGGTATTGGGATCCCATAACGGGCGTTCCTAGAATGAGACACTGCGGCACAGGTCCAGCTGAGTCTTCTACCACGTCACGATAATTGAGAATCTCATCCGAATGTGGCGAGAAAAGTAGTACAATAGCAGAGATTTTGGAATGTGTCATCCGGCACATCCCGTTACGAACGACTTTCTCAGAAATGACCACCATCCGACCGTCATCTTTCTTCGTTTTCGTGGAAGGCGACAGGTCCCCCGAGGCCCTTCGTAACTTGTCCAGTCTAGCCCGGTGAGGTGAGGAACTCCCCCGTCCGGATTAGGAAGAGACAAAAATGGCCAATATGTTGAGAACGATGCAGTCGCGCCCATCTTTGTCCTGACGCATGAAGCTCAAAGAACGGCAGGATTGCATGCACTTCCCGGTATGTATGATGGTCCCCGTTTCTTGTTTGACTGAACAAGTGATAGGATCGAGGACGACTTGCGCGCGCGGTTCTAGCGACATTCATTAGAAACAGGCGAACGGAAGCTGAAAACTCTATATCTTACTGAGATGCACCCGACTACTGCCAGTCTATGGAGGGACTACTGTCCCAGGATCCAATGAGCGGGCGACCGTCTTCGTTCGATTGCTCTCCTTGGAACTTTCGCCATATCGACGATTCGCCTATGTTTATCCTAGCTTGGAACATCTCGAAATCAGCACCTGTATTTGACACGCACGACCAGCACATCACCATCTAGTCGATTCCAGAAGGCAGCAAAGGCGAACTTCCAGCCGGTCCATGGCAGCCAACGCGACTGGCTACTGATATATGACGAGGTGGGTCAGCATCGTAGCGATTCTTGCATGTTTCAACGCTTAACGCGCCTCGGGCCGTCCTCCAGAAGAAGAGCCTGCCGATAATCCTATCATGAATGCGCCACAATTCTATACTTGAGTATGACATCGACATCTGTTTTCCATAGATCCTCAGAAATGATAGAACATTTCCTCTATCTGGATTGTGTTCGTCATAAGTCTTGGTCTTTGATCCGAAAGGCTAGCCCACCGACGAACGCCTCCAATCAATGTGGCGGCAGCGAAAGTACGCTTTTCATCCTCGTATGCCGCTGAATGGTTACAACAAGACCTCTACGCACTTCTTTTTGCCTTTCAGAGAACTGCTTCTGATTTTCTTAGGACGCGGATTATTCGGGGATGGCATGGGCTTGCTGGCCAACATGTCTTTTTCGGGGTCGACGGTATTCCGCTGGGGTCGTACGGAGTATCACTTGATGTGAGTAAGATGGAAGGTTGTAAAGATGACAGTTTTGGGGACAGGCATGGCGAGGAATGCGCTACAAAGTGCAGAGTGCGGTGTCTAGTATTTTTGTTCAGCGAAATGGCCAGTTGGAGCCACGGACACAACATACGCACACAGTATGCTATCAAGATGAGTCCAACTGTGGACTGGGGCTCTTTGATACTGTCATGTTCTCGTCTTCCAGCACGCCCAATTCAGATCCTCCAGATGTCCTCGCGGGGGTCCTCGACGAGCAGATCCATGCTCAACCGTTGGTAATGACTGGAGGGCCAGATAGCGAACAGCAGTATACAAATGTCGAAGAACCACAGGAGGTGAGCGGGCGCGGTGAATAACCGTGTACGTTGCGTTGCTCAAGTTTGTTTGGTAGGAGATGGAGGAAAGAGTGACCAGCGTCACAACTCTTCCTCTATCCGTCATCAACGACACCCAAGAGCAGTTCCCTCTGGCGCAGAACAACACGGTAAAAATTCCTCTAACCCTCAGTTTATTTGAAGATAGACTTAAATTTATTCGCAGCATATCATCATCTCGAAGGTCTTCTACCAGGGCCTGGACAATACCGATACCGTGCTCAAATCTTCAGACGGCGTCCTCTTTCACGTCAACTTCACCATTCTCAATGATGCGACCAACAACGCATTTGGTTCGACGCTCCAAGAAAATGTGGCGCATGCCCTCGCCGTCGATGAATCCTCTGCAACATTGAATATCATCCTCCATGCGGTATATAACTGGCCGCTCAGGTCGACCCCCGCCCTTGGAATTTTGCTCGACGCTGTAGATCGCATGCCTTACTATGGCCTCTCCATGCAACAGTTTATCCAGCCGTCGACTCATATTTTCTCTCTCATATCGTCAATGGCCATCCATCATCCAGTGGAAATGTATGCTCTAGCGGCCCACCACTTCCTACACCCTCTCGCCGTCCTTGTATCCTCCCACCTGCTTTCCTGTGATCTAAACACACTCACAGACCCGACAATCGGCAGGATGGGCGTTCTCTACTACAAGAGACTCGCAGAACTCCATATGACTAGAGTTTCGGCGCTCCAAAACATCGTGGGAATTTTTCCCGTAACCGAACATGAAGACTGCACGAAGGATGTTGATACAGCTTGGGCGTTGGCAGCGCTGGATGTTACGAGAGACGGGAAACCTGGTAGATGTCTTTTTGCCTAACTGTTTACGCTTGTTCAACATTCGCCATAGACTATTCACCCGACCGTATGATTGCTACCATGACAGTATACGCACAGTATGTACCATGCGAGAGATGCCAGCACACCTTCTTACAGCTTGTCTCTGACGCTGTGGCCCAATGGGCAGCTGTTCCGGTTAGTCTCCCATTCCCCCATGTTTCCAACAAACTCATCAAGTCCAAGGCGACCATTTAATGAAAAAAGACTCGAGGTGTTACCGGTTGTGTTTCCTATCCCTTGTACATGCTTTACCATTCTAAGGCTATGGTTGTACTTCGAATTGCAAACCTTGTTTTCCAGCAGCCTCGGTGAATCACAGTCATGCCATCATGCCTTTCGTCATGGCCGCGTGTTTTGAACGACACTTTCTCTCCTACCAGTGACTGTGGTGTACCTCTAACCTTGAACATACAATGGACTGGGTGGATATTGATGGATATAACCAGAAAGGCATGAGCTGTCATTCAGCTACGAGTTACCGCCGGCTGACACCACTTACAGAACACTCTGCAGTTGATATGAGTGCGCCTGAGCACGATGAACCTCTCCGGGCTCAAGACTCTCCTGAGTTATCGGTAATTCACTACGCTGGTGCTCGAGCATCGTTGAACGGCCTCGTCTCGCGTTCTAGGTGACGGATGTTCATGTTGGAGATTCAGCGGTCGATATTGGTACTGGAGAGGCAGCGGACGACAAGCCCATGGTGACCAATCCAGCGTTATCAGCTGGCATGTATATACTCACGAGGCTACAACAGTGCTCCTCGCCAACCAACAAGATTTTCAAAATTCCCCCGGGCATATCTGTTGTAGGGAGCGGTATCGCGGACATGACTTTCGTGTCGACAGACCAAATGACCTTCCAAGTTCATCGGGCTATCATCTGCGCGAGATCGTCGAATGATTTCGGCTACGTCGTGCAGGACAAGAGATTGACCATTAATGTACCAGAGACGTCGGCCATTCTGAACGCCATTCTATGTGCGATCTATGATTTCCCAGGGGAAGCAAGTCTGGACACCCTCAAAGTTGCGGTGGGGCGCATGGAGAAGTACGGCCTGACCCCTTCCCGCTTTATCCTTCCCACCAAAGCGGCGTTCGTCGAATTGTGCATGCACGCTGATCAGCATCCCATGGACGTATTCATCCTAGCGGCAAAACATGATTTAGACCAAGTCGCCCAATTCGCCTCGTCGCACCTGCTGTCGTTCAACCTACCTAGTGTCACCGATGAGATGGCTGAAGAAATGGGGGTGATGTATCTCCGAAGGCTCTTCTTTTTGCATATGGAGAGGTTGGATAGGCTGAAGGAATATCTGACTATAGAGCCCGTTGTGCACGACGCTCTGGACACTTGCGAGGGTAATAGCGCGAAGCGCGCCTGGGTGTTCCCGGCTGTTTCTTTGATCACCAGTGGGCGGCACGGTTCGTACATGCTCTGCCTAGTGAATCGATTGACTGTAATCTTGGTTTTAGATATCTCGCCGGAAGAAATCACTACAGCTATGGTCTCGAGCGCTGATGAGCTTTGGTGCTCTGTTTGTTGTGGGAACTATATGCAGCAAGTTTCCGCGACAGTTGAGATGTGGTCTGCAGTAAGGGTGAGCTGTGGCAGCTGGTCTTGAGGTATCACTAATTCTTTGTGCAGTCAACTATCTGATTGTGTCCTTTTCTTTCTTTCCTTTTGTACTACCACTTGCTCCAGCTTTTACCAAAATTGTAGGAACGAGGATATCTAGCAACTAACTGTACTTCTTGAGCTGTACCACTGTTTGAAATGTACAACATTAACTATGGAAAAATCTAAAGCATGTCATTTGGTCGTTGAAGTCAAACTCTTTGGAGTCATTGACGTGTTGGCGACATGAAAGTCTTGTCTGAGCAGTTGTCACCCCTATACGCCAGACTCTAGTTAGGCGAGATGTCGGAACATAAAGAAAGCACTTGCTTGTAGATGTCGCATGTCGCGCCCGGTCCGAGGTCGAATTGCATGCTCGAGACCTTGTCATTCAAAAAAAGACAGTCCGACTTTGAAACAGGTACAGCTAGTGGGCGTTACGATATCCGCTGAACTGGTAGACGAAATGGGAGGAGTGCCACTAGCAGAGTCGGAGGGTAAACTTATGGTTAACGCTGCAGATGCTGTTAAGAGTGCAAAGGATGAAGCGAGGGATAACATGCTGGAGAATGATTTATTTGGTATTTTCCGTCATCTCTCGACCTTTTTATGAATGAGATTTCCGGAGCGCACTTCTGGGGATGGCGGAAACGCAGGAAGAGAGAAATGGCCGACGTATGATGAAGCGAGCATCCTTGGAATACAATTGTGGCCGCCCACGGTCGGAGATGATTCGAGGAGGTTCGTTAACCTTCAAGGACTTCCAATAATTCCCTGTGCGCTGGAAGTAGAGAGTCCTCGAGATGGAAAGGTATATCATCATGGGTGTCGTGTCGCGATTTCTGCAAGTTCAATGCAATCGGAGGTCATCCTTTCCAGAAGTGTATACACAGGTTGGAGAGGCATTAGCGCTGACATAATGGATGGGATGTTAAAATGCCAAATATTTGCGTACATGGTACATACATACGTTCCTTCTCTACTGATATTGCTTTGTCGTTCTATCCGCGATTCATAGTGTTCCCCGCCCCCTTGGGGTTCTCGTCGGTGTAGATCGACCAATTCTCATCTTTCAGTCTCTTGCGTTCCGAACTGGCTGCGCCCTCAATAGTACCGTCCATCTCAGCGTCTATCGCCAGCTGTTCTGAAGAAGTCGGGACGTTTTCAGAGGCAGGTCTGTTACGATTCGCGTAAGCGCCGGGAAGTAATGTCAAAAAAAAGTAGTCCACTTACCCTCCGCCCGACAAGATGTTCCCTCTCTGCCTCTCGATCTCTAGGTACTCGTCTATTGACATAGATGGTAGGAGATGTCCTGGTCCGAAGACTCCTGCTGCAACACGAGCTCGATCGTTCGTGACACCCGAAGGTAAGATGGTGAATGGACGTAGAGGCTGGAGATGCGTGAGATGTAAGCAGTGCTAAGTAAGGACCAAGAGCATACCTGGCCTGTAGGGCTTAGAAGCGGTCCCTGGTGTGGTGTGGCAGAAGACTCGAGTTTCCATTCATTGTCTGACGGAGGTATATATGGGAAAGGTGGTGGCGCAGTCCGAAGCAGTTCGAGTTCATCGGCTATGCTTTTGAGCTGCGCCTGCGACAGCGTGTAGAAGAGACGGAGGAGCAGGATTGTCGTCTCGCGCACTATTTCATCGTCTTCGTCTTCATCCTCGGACGAGGGAAGAAGAGATCGAGTGAGAATAAAGTCATTCGTTTTGTCGGTGTCTATTTTCTGCTTTCGCCGTTTCCGAATCACGTCTACGCGAGTGCGGAGGTCCTTTTCGTGTTGGTATTGCTTGATCTTGAGCTCGCGTCGGTTGGCAGCATTCGCGGGGAGTTGACCGAATAGCTTCGTGTCAGATTCGGTTACGATGCCGTAGTTCTCTAACGAAGAAACGTAGGATAGGTATAGTTCCTGAAGCTGAAGTTAACCGTCGTTCACCATTGATTGATTAGGACGCGCACTTGTGCTTTGACAAGAGAGACCAGTCGATCCTCTCTTTCCGTTGTGCAGACGCGGCCTTGTACTTCTGCAGCAACGTAGGGGACGGTGAGGTAGATGAGGTCTTGCGTCGATATGTCTTCTAGAGTTTCGTTGCTGCTGAAGAGAGAGAGGCTCGATATACGATCTTGGACGGTCTTCACGTCGGTCTGGCATGATTGTACAAGTTCCTACGGATTGTCAGTCGTCGTTTTTGTATTCTTGAATATAGATTTACTTGCGTGGATTCCTCAATTGTAGGTAGATCGTACGCATCGGAGGCGGAGGTGAGGACGCGAGAATACAACTTGGACAGTGGAAGGGCCATGACGGTCAAGCGCAAGTTCAAGTTGTCCACTTACCACCACCATCATTTCATTGCTCATTTCTCAGTTGATTCCATACAAGTCATTTGGCCTCAAAGAAAAGGTCGTTGACGATTCATATCATTGACTGTCCAATTGTTAGTCTCCTTTGGATTGTATGTACGAGTGACCAACATTTGTGTAGCGGCCTCACCGAAAGTCTAGCCGTCTCTATGGCCCTGTACAACAGGCTGACTCGTACAACCGGACTTGAGGTCAACGAACGTCAGACGAGAACCAGACAAGTAGCGGATGAAACGGTCACTTTCTGTCGCTGGTACATATCTGAGCAACCCCAGGTCGTCAAACGAGCATTATTCAAACGGAATAGCGTACCTCTGCGCCCAGCCGTGTGGAATCCTCAGAAAATGCTATTTAGCTCAATCATTCCGATGATGGGCTCCCGCTGGACAACACATTACTTGCTCCGTTTCCCCCGTCGCTGACGGTTTTACTGGGCCAGGTTACGGCATTTGAATTCTCATCTGGCGCGCAGAATCCGTCCCTCAGGCCATCTGAATTACCTCACTTGCTGATCACACCCATGGGTTACTTTAAATCCCGATGATCTTTCCTACGATTCCGTCCACCCCGCGTGTACGCCACAACATTCCCCTCTCGTAGACGCGTATAAAAGGCCCAACGATGGCGGTGGAATAAAATCAGCAGCATATCAACATGATCTCCCTCGCTTCAGTCTTTGCGCTCATGACCGCAACCGCGTTGGCTTTGACCATCACTTCAGAACCTCCCGCCGTTTCGCCTTCAAACATCACATCTGCGGAGGTCGTTGCTTCCACTGTACGTAGTATCACAAAGAACATAATATTCTCTCAACTCACTCCCACTATCACTGTAGGGTAGTTCCGACTTCGAAGCTTTGGCGTTCGGTACCGTCATCGTCTGCACCGACGCCAACCTCCAGGGCAACCGTGCCACCCTAGGCGTGGACAACGCCGTCTGCACCTGCTTTACTGGCGCTCTCTCGTCCTTGAATGATAAAGTCTCGAGCATGCAGTTCGATCTCGGGGCTGGCGCGACGTGCGACCTCTACGCGTATGTCCCCCTTCTATAATTCACCACCGCTGCATTCTAACTGGACTTCCACCACAGCGACAACAATTGCTCCGGCAAGACTCACCATGTCGCCAACACCGCGGTCATCAATAACTTCAGAGACATCGGGTTCAACGACCAGATGACCTGCTTCAGGTGTTTCCGTGGTTGAAACTTTGGCGCGTGTACTGCGTATGATTAAAGTCGTGATGAATGAAGTTTTCTATCCCGATTCCTTTCAAACCTTCGTTCTGGAACGCCAACTACTTACTCAATGGGAGTGAGTGTGAGCCAAATACCTGCTCTTCACGACGGAACACAGAGATCCGGATGAATAGTGAAGGTTGTTATGCAGACGAAGTGATCAGAGCCATGCAATCACCAAGCTACCGACACTGCACACATTTCACAGGTCGCATTTCTAAAGGCAGTGATCACCTTGTGGATCTTGTATAAAGTCATTTATTCGAGTCGCCAAAACCAACTAATTGTTGCTGGACACAATTATGCTTTTCTCTTCCCTTCAGGTGGCGCTCTTGGCAGCTTTCATTATTTTATGCTCCGGGAATCCGGCTCCTTCCACCGCTTCGCCGCACCAGGGAATCAAAGATAATCTCGCGAAATGTGGATCGTATTGGACGTCAGACGTCACCGTGGGCGACTTGGACACGAAATGTATGTCCTTTCATTTGCAAGAGTTAACAACGGTTTCTAATGTCGCCCAAGTCCAATTCATTGTCGATACAGGAAGTTGCTGGACATGGATCAAGAAGGAGAAACTTGCTCATTATAGCCTGGGAAAGGATGCTGGCAATTTTGTGAGTGCATATTGAACATGTACTTTGCCGTTCTTACGCTTAGGCCCAAGGAAATTGAGTATGCCACCGGCGTTGCATCGGGAAAGAAGTACAATACTCAAATCAAGGTTGGAAATGGTAGCCTGGTAGTCCAAAACCAAGTCATTGGAGTTGCAAATGCTTATGATGAACAGTAAAGTTTGATCTCTCACACTAATCGACACTTCAACTAAATCTTGTCCGTGAAACTTAGTGCCCAGAAAGAGTGTTGGGATGGTATTTTAGGGTACCTTTTAACCATAGTAACAATCGCCTTGTGAGCTGATTTTCATATACAGACTCAGTACATCTTCTACTTGTTACTGGCAAGCACCACCGACGCCGTTGAAAAACCTGGCAGATCAAGGTCTAAACGGGTTAGGTATTTCCTTTGCCCCTTCGAATGGTTCAGCTGGTCAGCTTATATGGGGTGTGTAAACCCGATTCTCGATATCCCCAACATACTCACAATCTGTTCTCGAAGGTAAATCGGACTATGATAACCTAACAATCGTGTGAGTCAAGACAAATACTATCTTGCTATCACTTCCTCTAACTTTGCAACCAACTCATGAGCAGTCCTTTATTGAGAAGTTTACAAGAAGCCCATTGGACGATAGATGCCAACATTGTATACCCAGATGCACATAACACCCGATATGAAGGCGTTGAGATGGAACTAGACACAGGAAGCACGGACCTCCTTCTTGATTCAGAGGCTTATGACATGTTCATAGACGTGATAGGTGGCCCAGTGACAAAGTTAGGTGGCAAGACGGGAATCTCACGTAAATATTATAAGAAGACAGATATCCTCAAGATTGAAATAGGTGGCCAGTCATATCCTCTCACCATGGAATCCTTGAGAAGCTCGGGCGTTCCCCGAGGAGGCGACAAAAATGCTATATGGCTCAAAGTTGATGAATACAAGAGGACTATTTTGGGCGCTCCGTTCTTCAAAGGACATTTTGTCTATCTTGACGAAGCAAAGCAGCAGGTCGGGATAGGAAAGAATACATAAATATTGTCAGTACAAGTAAACTCAATCTTAGAACTTGAGGTCTCACTCGAGGAACGCTGCATCGCGCAAGAGGTCAGAGATAAGAAAAAAAAGCTAAATGAGTGTTAACTATTTAGTAAAAGCAGTAGTAAGGACAGACATACAAAATGCATCTGATTAGCACGACGAAGGGTATATAAGTAAGATTCCGGAATACATTTAGAAACGACAAAAGCAAGAAAATAATTCACCACCTCACTCAATGAGGGGCAGGCGCCCGTTCCTTCGCGAGCATATCATCCAGATACTAAAGACGAAGCGTCAACACAACCCACAACAAGAGTAAGAAAAAAATACTCACCCGTTCCACGTCCTCCAGCTCCTTGAATGCGCCAACATAGACATCCCGTACCTTGGGATGCAACCGCAGGCTATCCAACGATCTCCCAAACAGCATCTCATCCACCTCATCAAGCCTCTTCAACTCCGCCTTCGTCACACCCTTCGACGCCCGACAATCAATAACCGCGATCATCTGGTCCACACCAAAGTCGTCCTTCGGCAGGAACAAAGTTTGTTTGCCCCTCGCGGGCGTAGGCGGTTTGTGGGATCCAGCACTGTCAGTCGTAGGTGAACGTTGCTGAGCCGTAGGAGTCGGCGCAGTAACATAACCAGAGAGATCCGACATGACGGACCCGATCGACACCTGTCGCCGTTTCCCACCAGGCCTTTGCGTAGGCGTCGTCGTGCCAGGTCTAGCGCCACTCCCACCACCCGGAAAGCGTCCAGTCAGCGCCGCTGAACCAGGAGTCACAGACCGCGAACGATCGTCTATCGAGTATTGTGATGCTGGAGACGCCGACCTCGACCGGAGTGAGGTTTGCGTAGGCGTACTCCGACCTTCCACATTTCCGCCTGCACCTGCACCCGCGTTCTTGCTTCGAATTTTGCTCAGCACCCTGTTCAACTTGGCACCACCATCCTTATTCGTCCCATCCAACACACCCTCCAATAGATCATTCTTCTGTTGACCTTCTCGCTCCTTCCACTCCTTCTCTACCAGATCACTGATATCGTAGGTTTCGCCATCCACATCCACATATGAATAACGCATCCGATCGTTCACATCATATCGCGAACTGCGTAGCATCGTGTTACCAGGAAGAAGTACATCCAATCCGCGAGCAGAGTTCGCCTGGGCAGACACAATGGCACGTTGGTTTTCCCTCTTCGCCTGCCTCTGCGCCTCGATGATCTCGCGATGTGACAGCTGAGACTTGGCCTCAGTATTAGATGTGGGCTCGGAGCCTTGACTGGAAGCAGACTCGCGATGCAAGTTTCGCAGTGCGATTTCGTCAAGTGGTGCGGACATGCGATGGCGTGAACTTGAATTGCGGTACGAAACAGCACGTCGCAAAATAAAGAGCGGGTCATCCTCGGCGACGTCGTCCATTGTTCCTAGGAGCAGCGTCGAGTCGATAGAGCGTCTCTTCATATCTTGAGACTTGCGATCCCCGTTTTTGTTCGCCGGAGGACGCGGGAATGCATCAAAGACCTTACTCGAAGGGCTGAGCTCCCGCTCTGAAAAAAATCAGTCAACGAAAAGCAAGAGCAAACCAAGGCTTTACCTTGTCCGTTGATGGAAACAGCCAGACCATATCTGACTCTCGCTACACTTCGCCTCTTCGTGGACTTATCCTCCACCTCATCCCCTCCATCCACCACACCTTCCGAAATTCCGAATCTCTCCAATCCCAGCTCAATGACTTCGGCGACAGTCACATTCTTGGGGAATACAAACACTTTCCTCCTCATATCCATGGACACAGAAGAAGACACCGATGTGTGGCTCCGTTCCCTCAGCGTCTCTTTGAACACAATCGCCTCTGTCAAAGTATCGAACGCCATATCCTCCGGAAGGTCCCCGGCTTGTATGACGAGCTGTATCGCAAATCTGAAGGACGGAGAGCTGAACCGCTCAGCAGGCACGTTTCCACTACTAGCCGTCGACACCGAGAGGTATTGCCTTCCAGACACATCCAAATCGCCAGATACGTCAGCCGCGGTCAACGTCTCGTCGGCATCCATCTCGTCGCTGTCTCCGTCCTCGCTCCCGCCGTTCCCGCGCCTGTTCAGATAGAACTTCACCGCAGAATCATCGGTGAAGTCGTTCATCGGTAGCTTCTTGATAGCGGGATGCATGGACAGGTTGCTCGAAATCGAACTGATACTCCCCATGCTGCTTCGCTTCACTTTTGGAAGTTCTAGCGCCGCCTCTACCAGCGACTCGAAAACCACCAACGGCCGTTCATCGTCCTTCAATTTCGCCGACGAACCCTCAATCTGCTTTACAGTGAGGTAGTAGTCGTGCTCGCTCTCTCCAGCCGGAAGTCTGAAGCGCTGCAAGGCCTGACGGACGAGATCGTGCGACGTCGTCGATGCATTGAGAAGCACCGTTTTGAATGTGGCATCGGTTTGAAGGTCCTTGCCAGCGAAAACTCGGATGACGCTGAGATCGGGGACAGAAGTAGAGGACATAATGAGTGATCCGGGGCGTTGTCGGCTTGAGGGAGGGCCAAGGGCAGAGGTCGAAGACCCCACAGAAGAACTATGATATAGGCCTCTATCCTGTAGCACTGCAGAAGCAGACTGGAGGCCGTATGATGGTTGTGCTTCTGGAGGAGAAGAGGGTGACCGATTAAGATATTGTTGGTAAAGTGCCTGCTGTTGTTGGTCTCGCTGGCGAAGTTGAGAAACTTGAGGCGGAGAGGACGGTACGCTACCGGTCTGTTGCTGCTGGCGTTTCGGGTCCGTTGAGTTCCTAATGGCATCTGTCTGTTGCTGCATTGCAGCCACCGTAGTAGGTGAGCCCTCGGAGGCTCGAATGGTACCACCCGACCTGCTCGATTCCGAAGAAGTTCGCCCTTCACCCAAATCAAGAGAGACCGAAGACTTTTCCTTCCCGTTCCCTTTTTCCTTCTTCCTCCCAAAGATACTCGACAACATGCCTCGCTTTTTGCCTTTACTCTCGTCGTCTGATTCTGAAGGCGTCTTCCGTAATTTGGATCCGGACACGGGTGCAGCCTGAGGCTTGTTCGCCACTGCGATGGGCGCTGAGCTGACAGGTGGAGGCATCTTGTTCATGCGCGATTTCTTGCGCGCTGCTTCCTCTTCCTCATCTCGGAGCCTCTTCTTCTCCTCTTCCTGCATTCGCTGCTGCATAATAGCGCTCGGAAGTAGAGGGCCAGTTGAGCGGCTCTTGGCGTCGGATTCATCTTCGCGAGCGATGTTGGGGGTGACGGTCAACTTCTTGGTCTCTGTTACCTCCGCGGGATCAATCTGCAGACGCTCCTGGGACGTTTGATGATGCAGTTGGCGGTTGACCACGTCTTGCTGCGCGTTGAGCATGGTTGTTTTCCGAGCTTGCTCTGCCTGCTGTGCACGCATCTCCTCCACCGCGGAATCATCCCAGTCCATCCCGTCGTCTGGGTCCATGCCTACATGACCATTCTCGCTACGACCAGCAGTCTCGTTCTGCTCTTCCATGATGTCCATGTCCTCGTACTCGTAGGGAGCATCGTCCCACTCTTCGTCTTCGTCTTCGGTTTCTTCCTCCGCCCAGATAGCGGGAGGATAGCGATTGACGGAGAAACTCGAGTTGAAGACGACGGAGCGAGTCTCTGCACGCGAGCGGTTGCCTTTGCTGCGAGTTGAGGAATGAGATTGGTCCGAACCGACGCCAGAGCTGTTCTTGCGTGTTATATGTAGACGCTCCTCGACTTCAGTAGCTTTTGCAAGCTGTATTTTGTTAGTAAACAAATCGAAAATCGCAACGGACACTCACATCAACGTTGCGGTGTTTATTCAGTCGCGCAAGGCGTTCGAATGGTGTTTCGATGTTTTCGGCTGGAATGTATCCTACTTCCTGCGTCTTCAGAACGCGCACAAGCCACCAGTAGCTGTTGCTGTCATCCATGAGGAATAGGCTATCTCCTTTGACGACATTCGCTTGTCCCTCTACCGTCGCAGCGAAGCTGTGGAACGCATACACGAGGTCAAAGTCGATGGACTCGTTGGGTATGGAAAGGTCGGAGGACATGTCGTCGTCGTCGATGTCATTTTGTTCCTCGCCGTCCGAGTCGTCCTCGAGGACTGAATGCTGTTCTTCGTCGTCCATGTAGTTTGCGGCGTCTGCGTGCGCGTGTAGCTCCTCGTTGTCGCCGGAATGAATCTTGTCACGAAGATCGAACGTATCCGAGCGAGTTGGGTGCCGTATTTCAATGGACATGGAAGTGCAAAGGCAAGAGTTCCAGACTCGAATGAATGTTTTCAGGCTGTTAACGCTGTTAAATGAGTTGTGTGGGGAAATGTCGTTGGCACACACCGGCAATACGCATGGAGGGAGGAAACAGGAATTAGCTTATAATTATTTACTTACTTAATTACACGTCAGTAATGTATTAAGTGCCGGGCTTTTCTCTAGTCGAAAGTCTACGTGCAATCTGCGGTAAATTGAAGTGTAAAAGCGTGTATTTTAGCCAATGGACAGGGCGAAGTCAACCTTTCTAATCGTGTGGCGCAAATCTTATTTTTCATTGACCCAATATTTGCTAAAATATCCAAGGTATACGAGGACAACCATAGAAGATGATTCATCCGGATTGAAAAAATTACCCAGTCCACCTAGGAAATATTCATCAGTCCGCATTATTAGGTCCTGCCTAAGAACTTACACTGCAGGTCCTGGAATCGGATATGGCTACAAAGAAAATAACCAACATCAGACAGGACTTGGAAATGCTAAGACCAGAACATACGATGCTAGTATCTGGAACAGAGATAGCCTTATCAATAACCATGCAGAGAACAGGATGTAGAACTCACCGCTATACATATCAAACAAGATTCCGGGGGTTGTAGCGTTATACGCGCCTAAGAGTAGATAAACGTCTGGACATGGGCAGAAATCAAATATCATACCAGGGAACGAAACAAAGGACGTGGGGAGTTTAGTCCCGGAGCCTGTCACCTCCACCTGAATGCAGCTAGGATAAACCTGTGCACCTGTACGTCGCATAGTTAGTAAATGCGCCACACTCAAGTTGGGCGATCGAGTATTACCAGGATAATTGAATGCTAAACTCCAATATGAGCTGCATGCACAAGAAATGATTGTTACACTTTACCTCCATGCAACGCAATACTATCAAAGATCAACACCTCAGGTCGCACAAAGCAAGAGATGTAGGAGGCTTACATTTCATGACGAATGATATACTGTCCAGGCTGAAGCGACGCCGGAATCCTGAACGTCGCAATACTGTTCGCTGCCGTCAAAAGGTCCGTCGCAGCCCATTTCCTGTCGGCAGTTTTCCCACTCTCAGCCACCTTGAACCAAACAGCACTTTTTATGCCGTCAGTCAATGTCCTTCTCATTTATCGGGAGACTGACGCTGTTCCAGGTGACCAAGAAGTAACAGACTGAGAGGCTGGAACCTTCGCCATGTATGTGATGATTGGCCCAGCATGGCTGTCAGGCCATGTCGTCCATTTTAGTCCGACTTCGGACCCAGCAGCGACTTTGGCGTAAAGTGGAGCAGGGGCTGTAGCGTATCCCTCAGCGGTATATCCGTTGCATTGGATACTAACGATGTCAGGTCTTGAACATCGGTGTACATGCAACTACGCACTCGATCAGAGAGAGATCCTCAACAGGGCCATTTCCGGGAATCTGGCGGACGATACGTTGAGGGACTGGTGTGGTGTATCTGGAAGTTATTAGTATGGTGTTGATAAAGTGGGTGGATGGATGTACGGGTCGGAGAATGGCAAGTATCCGGAATACTTGGTAGAACCAATTGTAATTTCCTCTACATAGCCGTGGCCTGCAACGATAGGTATAAGCGCTAGAAGGGCGAAGATGATCATGTCGTTCGCTTGTCGATAGAACCCTTCTACTGTAGCCTGCCTTTATATTCTTCAGCTGCCAGTGGATGCGTAGGCGGGCCCGACGAGACGGACCGGCTAGTCAACGCGAAGTTCAACCGTTGGCTACTGTACGGGTTATTCAAGGTATTATTTTTTGAGCATGGGAAAACTTACCGAGTGTAATATTTCCCCGATTGGCAGATTTTTACTCTTCCTCGCGTACTCTTTTGATCGCATTGGGCGAGTAAGATGGACTACTTGACCTCGTGATCGCCTAGGTGAACAGGAAGGCGGTAGATGTGTTCAGCCATGGAAGTATGAGTGATGTAGAGTGTCCTGTGCTTGAAAGTTCAGGCCAAGAACCCTCCGAGATTATCCGAGGTGAGCAGTGAGAGTTTGGGAAATGGACGTGGTGGATTCAAATGATACACAGGAATTCGTCTCGTGCGTCTTGACTATAGAACCTGGCCGACAGTATGATACGCGTTAAAAACGAATGGTAGTAAGACAGGGAGCGAAGCCAGAGAGTCGTTCCGAGAGAATAATGGGACCAATGCGCTAGCCAAAGTGTAAGATCAATAGTGCTCACGGGTCAGGATTCCGAAGCTTGAGGCCTATCTTTCAGCGGGGGGGATTCATATATTAGGAGTACCTTGGAGCACTGGTCTACTAATGCGTATAATAGAAAGAAAGAGAAGAAGAAATGCGGAGAATCGGTCCGGGTTGAACTTCATTCATTGAATCATTCACGTGTCACAAAGGTGCGTTCAAAGCGCGTCGCGATCGATCGAACGGCGCTTACATAGTAAATACCTCCTGCCACGGCCACTAGAGCGACGTGTACAACATGTCTTCTTCTCAAACACCGTCCGAGTCTACCTCGTGCGCTCACTAGGCCGCCGCTTAGATACCCAGATACTGCTCAAAGCAGAACAAGATTCAGGAGCTTCCTGCTGATGGTTGTCACCACTGTACAAGTATGTCGTCTCCAAAGAAAATTTTCAACTTCAGCTCTTCACCTCAAATCACCACGATAAGGTCCCTGTCTACAAGAGCTACCCTGTTCATGTTCAGCGCGTTCTGACATACCATGTTCTGATTTGAGGGTTTTACTAGCACCTATATGTGCCACGATGACCTCCGATGTCGAATCTCGATGACATCCCGACAATTTTTAGCTAGTCAGCGTAACCCTGTCGCGGAAATTCCACTATGTTGCGCTCCACTACCCCCGCCTTCATGAGTATCATCCCTGCCCGTTGCCGAGGTCGATTGGCGCTCTTACACGGGAATGTTTCCCCATAATATTGTAACGTATTTTTACTTGTACTACGTTTCGACGAATATTAGCGAATGGAACGTAGATGCTTGTATGGCGTCGAACCTGTAGGCATTGTTACTATTCAACGTGCTGAACTTAGTTACTGGAAGGGACACCGGAATCGGAGGGCCACTGCGTTGCCATTGGATGGCCTGTAACCAATGAATGCAAACGCCGATTATCGCAGGGCAATTAAAAGTTACCAAAGATTTCACAACAGCTTGGCGAGGAAGGTTCCGGCAGAGCAGGGTCCAGCAGGGTTCAACCCCTTCGAGGAACGTAGTGTTACGAACACGCTGGGACATCCGCTTATCGTGTGGCGGTGGTGGTTACAACTCGCGACGTCAGCTACGTAATATACCATACCGACACATAGACTCTCTACAGCTGCGCATTGACTCGTAGAATATGGCTCTCGGAAACTCCATGGTGCTCTTGAAGATTCAAACTGCTCGAGGGCGTAGAATTAGTGTGTTGCGACCTGGAATGACGCGTCCTTGAAGATCGTTGATGCCAAGAACTGCCAAGGCCTGTGTTATTTTGAGTGCCCTTGTCATAAAAAATGATTTCAGAGAATTTCAGTACATTACTACTAGGGTGGTACCTGTAGACCGCGAACTTTCCAAATATATTGGATGTCTGTGAGAGCGATTTCTTTCTCAGGTAGAACCATTGCATGTTTGCGCAAAATGGTAACGCCACACTCGATCTCTATTTTGAGTCCGTTGCATTCCCGTTGTCTTGGCAGTGGAATGGTCACCCTAGATCTCGATCGGTCTTCTTCCTGCATCGATTGTTTCCCACGTTGCCGCGAGTGGCTCCATCGTGGATAAACTGAAATGCTGAAAACAATGAGGGTAGGCCATTGGGTTCATTCTTCCTATCACTTTCCCTCACTTTTTAATATCTTCTTATCAACGCTGGCGTCTTCCTTTTACACTTTCTTTCTTTCACGCGCCTCGTTTCTCATCGTCTCGGTCTAGAAATTTCACCTTTTCCCCTTGCCTTTCAGCCGACTTTATCGCATCCAAAATCTCTAAAACCCACGCTCATTATGCACTCGTCGCAATCCGAGATTAGCGGCCGCGCCTCTCCATTCACAGACCCCGCACAACGCCCGAGTGGCTTAGCGCGGCGCATTCATGGCTGGTCCTGGCAAGCGGTGCGTCACTCTTGGACTCACACGTTTGGACATTTCTCATGAAGCCTTTCAATAGTTCCCAATTGGGATGGGCACTGGTGCCGTCTACGTGACACTCTCTGGCTTGAAAGAACACTCCTCCGCATTGACCGTCGTCGAAACGGGTTTCTTCTTTCTCAACATCACCCTATTCCTCTTGAACACCATGACTCTGCTCCTGCAAGCTATCGGTGCGGTCTCAAATATATTCTCGATGTTCTTCGTCTCATTACTATCCTAAGTGTTCCCTAGGCAAGCCTTGCGACTCATCCATGATCCCGTCAAAGGTGTCTTCGTTCCACTCGTTGTACGTGTCGGGATTCTTCCACACCGTTTATCATGCTGACATCATAACCGATTCGCAGGTCTTGTCCTTCGCCACCATCATCATCGGAACAATAAACTATGCCATCCCTACCGGCCATGTCAGCCCAGGATTCATATATGGCATGTTCTGGTGAGTATCTTGCTCACAGTTCGCACCCAAGACGCTTATCTCGCGTTATCAAGGACCTATGTCATGTTCGCGATCTTTACTTGCTTCCCGATGCTCATGATATGGTTCAACAAGCCTCACGATCTGACACATTTCACGCCTGCATATGCATTCTTGGTATGTGTACTCTCCCAAGTTATCGCCATAAGTTAACTGGAACATTCATAGGTCTTCCCAATGGTACGAGTGTTCACTGAAGTATTATGAATGTTTCCGACTGAATTATTAGATGCTTGTCGGTGTCGTAGCCTTCAATGTTCTGAAGGTGATGGATCCATCAGATACAAGAGCTCTAGGCGTGCTCCTTACAGGATACTTCTTCCAAGGTATTTTATCTGTACTACCCTTCGTTGAGTGCGTTGACGCTGACTTACTCGACAAACAGGTTTAGGATTCTTCATGACGTTCTTTTACCTCTGTATCTATGTGATTCGGTGCGTTTTTATGATGGCTCGCAAGTGGCTGCGACTGACATGCGATTATATTAGGGTCATGAGTGTAGGTTTAGCAATCCTGTTGCCTCATTCTAGTGCTAATATTTATTATTAGACTGGATTTCTTGAAGGGCATCAAGCTAACGGTGCATTCGTCGCGTGCGGTCCCCCAGGATTCACGGCGCTTGCGTTAATCAACTTGGGTGATCGTGCTCGCGATATGTCTGTCTATTTTCCTTCGTTACGGTAAATCACTGAATTTTACCCGTAGACTTCCCTTCCACGGAAATATTAGTGCGACTGCTGGAGAGATTTGGTACGCCACCAGCGTCATGGCAGCTCTTATGCTCTATGGTCTCGCCGTTTTCTTCTTCATTTTCGGTATACTTCCATACTGGTTCAAAGTTCACAAGCACCTGAACGAGATCTTGGGCTGTAAGTTGTATTGTACTCATTCGCGTCCCGCGCTGACTCAGATGATTATCTTATTAGGCTGGGCTCTGACTTTCCCCAATGGTTAGTACCATATTTTCCATGATACGTCCGACGACTGACTCGTTTATCACAGTCGGGTGGATTGCGACGACCAGAGCACTTGGCGATATCTTCGAGCTTCAAGGATTTTATTCCCTTCACCTTATTATGGCTGTTCTCATGTGCGGAACATGGCTCATCTTGTTTGTCTTGACAATACTGGCTTTCTGGCGAGGCCTCATCTTCAAGTCGAAACCTGAAGATGTCCTCAAAGACTCCATGTCTGCCAAGATCGTTGACGAGGAAAAAATTGGGATGGATTTCGATGAAAAAGGGAAGCAACGCGATTCCTTCGAGTCAGATATGACGCCTATCGATATCAACGGCCCCCAGGCACCTCCTCTTGTCTACCAACAGCCCCACCGATTCTAATCCGCATCCGTCTTTTCATTTATTATAGATTGTTTTTCTTTTCTAGTTTTTTTTATCTTGTCCTTTGTCTGTTCTCGTTTCGTATTACTACAGGTCTTATCACTGGCAACAGCTTCAGTTGATTATTAGAGTCGTTCTTTCGTTCATTTGTATTAGTGTTCCGGTCGCAATGCATGCATTAGTTTTGAATAAGAGTTCGTTGGTGTGTGGCGTAAATGATTGAGCGTGGGAACTCTTGTAAATTAACAGGGCCTGCCGCCTATAACTCAAAGATAAGGGTTCTACATAGCTTCAAGGAGTAGGCTTCATCAGCTGTACGAATAACCATGCATGGACGTGTAAATTTGTGTGAATGGAACGCGATCTCGGAGAAACGCCTGCAGTTGTCGGCATGCTCCCTTATTGACGTTGTCAACCTAGTCCCTCGCAAACCTGCATATTCCTAATGAAATAGCACGTCGAATTAACTTTTAAGTATCAATGCCCGACGTTCGGATGGTCTTGGGAGGTGGGGCGGATGCCCGATGCAAAAGAAAGATGATCTGGGTTAAGTTCCAGGTCTTGATCCACGGGAGAGGAAAGATCTTGAACAAGAAAGAGATGCGGCTCAACACGGCTTGACCGCATGCAGCCGACAGTTGCTGTTGATGAGAGATCGACATTGGCATTTGGGCAGGTACGACGACGCGCCTCATCGATCTTGACATACTGCTGAACTTGTTGTTGCCAAGAACTGGAAGAACCTGACGGGCAGACGAAGGGGGGTATCAGAAAATGCAGGGAACGAAAACACGTCTGGCTGCCGAACCGTTAGCTATCACAAAAAAAGGCAATAAGACTTGGAGCACTAGAGGGCATACCATGCTGACTTTCGCCATTTCCACGACAAGGATCTGAGTCAGTTCCTCTCAGAAGGTATCCAACGCGACCTTCTTGCATCCGCGACGACGACGCGCCTTGCATTTTCCTTCCCCGCCACCATCACTCTTCCTCACATTCAACATCCACCATACTGTCGTCACCTGTGCGCCCGCAAGCGGGTGAGGCGCCGCGCTGCACCATCCCTTCCGCCCTCTTCTTTTATTTCATCCAATCCGAGGATATCATGTCGTCCGTCTCTACCTCTTCCACTTCCACTTGTCGCTGTTCGGACTCCTCCCACCAGTCCGATTCTCCTCCTATTTTATCATTGTCATCCCAGTCCAACTCCACCCCGCCACTCACCACTCCGCAACGATACGTTTATATGGGTGGCAAGACCACTGTTCTCACCGGCGGTGTCATGCTCGGACTGGGCGGACGCCCGAACAAATCCGCCTCTCAGAAGTTGTGCGGAGACGAAACGAAAGAGTCAGCATAGAAAATAATCAGGAACCAGTATGGGAAGGCGCTGTGCGCGGAAAACAAGCCCTGGGGGCGTGCTCGTCGTTTTGTAAGAGTATTCGCAAAGTTGTAATTTGTAATTTGTAGACAAGACCGTGTATAGGCTGGAACATGTTGAGAATTTGAGAAGGTTTGAGGCGATAAATAATTGACGGGACGTACTAATGATTCTGAGCGCCACCGGAGCGCAAGGTGGTCCGGAGTGAGTGGAGGCCTTGAAAGTTTCCAACCCCGGCTGTTTGATGAGAAGTATCCGGGCGGAATGTACGTTTGAGAATGACACAGTGAGATCGAACGAGGACAGGTAGAATATGCTTGCCAAGTTCGAATAACATGGACCATGGTTTCAAATCTTCATTCTGCTTTCTTCTTTCCCCCCCAACTATTCGAGCTATAGAGCAAGCTACCCGCAAACACCATAACGGCGCCAACGCCGAATTGAGCATTCCATCCATTTTCGAACCACCATACACTGAAACAGAGGCTGACTGCTTTGCGTGTGGTCAGAACAACATTCGTCGAGACGGAGGAGACAGACTGAACGGCATCAGGCGAGATACTGGAAAGATGAAGGTAGAATGCACACCGAAGTTAATCGATTCACCCCTGACACGCAGACGAGCTGAGTAACCAAATTGCCAGCCAGAAAGAACCAAGCGACCATAGGAGATGTAGTATCGCTAGTGGAGAGGCTCCCAAGGCCTTGCTTGACGTCCTGCGCCAAGAAGAGAAAAATAGGCAAAGAAAGGAAGTGCTAATGGGAGTTGAGTACGAGGGTTTGTGGTCGGAGGAAGAATTATACCGTGTAGAACACGCCCTCTTTCCAGCACGGCCCGTAACGTTTGTATGTGTTTTCTTGCATCATCCCAAGGAATGCAGTGCAAAGCAATGAGAGTACGAGCATCGTGATGCCCAATATATATTGTCGAAGGTCGGCTGGACTCTGAGACGGTTTCTTGTTCGATGTGGTAGCGATAGTCACTCCGATCGATACCAGGAGCACGGAAATCTAAAACATGAAGATTCAACTTTTCCGTAGACGCCGCACGTACCAGCTGGACGGTGGAATATCTTCGCTTCATGAACAGGTAACCAAAGATCATTGACACAGGAAGACCTACTAGAGTTAGTATAAGTTAAGGACCAATGGGTTACATGACTCACCCGCTGATCGAAATACCATGAGAACGGAGAGCGGAACATTGAATGAGTATGCCCAGTTGTTCAAGAGAGATCCCGACGAAAATACTACAACCTGGGCAGCCCAATTTGAAAGGGGTACTTGTCGGGGTTTGAGTCGGGGAATGTAACTGTCCTGCAAGCGCACAAGAAAGGACGGTAGAGTTTGAAGGGTAATAAAGGCCATTTGGGAGAATGTGAGCGCGGAACCTAGTGCGAACAAGTTGGCTCACGTCCAAGACGATAAGGCTTGGTTAGTCACCAATGCGCGGATTCGAAAGGAGGAGGTTTTCGTAGAGCCAAACGTTTGAGCAGCACCCGCCGAAGACCATAGTGAATATCTAGGAGATGGTCAGGGATCTGAGCGTATCCAGTGAAAGGTGACTGCACTGAAGAGTAGTCCAAAATGGCTCCCAGCGCTGCTTTTGCCTCTTTAGACATCTTTATATAGCAAGAAGAATAAAATAAAGCAACAGATGGTGGTAGTGAAAGATGAAGGACACGTCGGTACCGGTCCGGCCTAAGAGCTTTTCATCATTCCAACATGTCACAAACAATACTCAGTGCCCAGCAGCAGCTGGACGCGCTGGCGATACAGTACCCCCGCGCGTTGCGTGTAATACCTGGAGAGAGTCATGGACAGCGGCTAAAACAGAGAATGAAGCAAGAGCCGCTGATTCCGTTGGGTATGCCTGCATTCACACCGAAAGTGCATTCAACTAACTTCTCTGTAGGCCTATTCAGTACAGTTGCTGTTTTCTGTGGAATGGTTTACCACTCGCGTCGAGGGAATTCACGTCAAGTGCAGTTATGGATGCGCTATCGTATCGCGTCGCAGGGTTTGACCGTCTGCGCCATCGTTTGGGGCATGTACCGCATCAAGCAGGACACACTGGAATACAACAAAGGCCTCGAAATTGTACGAAACCAGGTGGAAGCAGAGAAAACAGAAAAGTCGGCGTTTGAGGAACGATTGCAGCAGGCGGAGGCGGCGTATGAAGCAGAATCTGGTCTACGTACGTCGCGGAAGAAAAGTGACCCGCAACCACCGTCCAAGCGGTGGTATCACTATCTCAGCTGGTTCAAGACTGACCCAAAAGACAAGGCTTAGTACAGCATGATGTATACATCTAATTATCTCCCCGCGTTAACAAATCCTATGGTGATTTCGGTTGCTCCTCGACAGCCAATTTCCATCCTCCATATAGCTGGTTGACTATCGCACTCCTTCGCAACACAGTGAGGTCCCGCACAGCGTCAGAATACATGTTGGTAACCCGTGCGGGATCCGTTTCGCCCTATTTCTCGTTGAGGGTATGCATGAATGGTGAATATAAAACACACCTGTATATTTCTAAACGTATCCTTTGTCTTTCTCACAAAGTAGTTGCGAAAGTTGTACGAGCTGAAGGATTTTGAAGTCCTCAACATGGAATGATATAAATGCAGGACTGCCTGTTTGCTTGGAGGTGCCGCCATGGTGGTGTCTTCAGAGTGGTTTCTGACGAAATAGGATGACTGAACGATCTGCGGCAAGGGCCGGACAATCTGTTGCCAAACAGAACCACTTTTGAGTTGCGCGCCACTCTGCGCTGCTAGTACTATGCAAGAGACACAGAGATGAAATCCAATTATTCAATAGCTGTCATTAAGGTTCTCAGTTGCTTTCAAAAACGCTAGGGCTGTTCGTTACAGGACCATTGCCATGTACTTATTCTGGTAAGCTCTGAGTATCTGATACAGATGGAAATAACTCGAGTTACGCGTAGAGTACCCCACCAGTCAGCGTCGTGTTGACTCAATAGTGTTTGTTGCTGCTTTTCTCTTGACTACTGACCGGACACGGGTCCAGGAATCAAGGTAAACGATCTGTGGCTTAATCAGAGCGTCAAATACATTTTTCTCTAAAGATTATACCCATCCGTCGCAGATGAGATTGTACGTACTCAAGAAGAAATATCCAAACAATTTAGCTTGGCCTCATACAGTGATACAAAGGCGCCGTCAACGCCACAATGCTTATTAGAAGCATTGCCGCCGGCATCAAAATCATCAAACGTTTCACCGACAATTCTCCGGATCTCGAAATGTGACTTGCCCTTCGACCACGTATGCAAGGCGTATAAAGACCTGACCTACGGCCGTTTCTATCCTATCCCCCCACCATGTCTACTGCAGAGCCCGCAACAATTGCTGACGAGAAGGAGAACAGAAATCTGGAGCTCGAAGATGCAACACAGTCCCGTTCTTCCTACCTCAAGAAGAAACAAAAGCACAGAGAGTATCTCCAGATTTTTGCACTCTACGTGTGTATGTTCCTTGCTGGGTGGAACGACGGCTCTATTGGTCCACTGTTGCCGCGAATCGAACAGGTTTATAATGTAATTATTACAAGCCTTCATGAATAGCGGGGGACTAACGCCGCTCCAGGTCAACTACACCATCGTCTCGCTGCTGTTTGTCCTAGCCTGTGTTGTAAACCCATTCTCTTTTTTTTTCCTCCCTGTTTTCATTCTACGTTAACAGGGCTTTGTCTCTGGCGCAGTAATTAACATTCCTCTGTCGCCCAAGCTGGGCTATGGCAAGATGCTGGCGCTGGGATCAGTCTTCCAGATTGTTGCATATGTTCTACAATGTGCGGCGCTGCCGTTCCCTGTATATCTCATCTCGTTCACGATCAATGGTGTGGGGATGGCGATCCAGGTAACTTGGCCCTCACATAATTTTGGGATGTCTTCGTTGACGACAACCTACACAGGACGCGCATGCTAACGGATATATCGCGTCCATGGAGAATTCGGAAACGAAAATGGGTTTGCTTCATGCGGTCTATGGTGTGGTTGTTTATGATTACCTCGCACATCCATGCTCAATTGACACACAGGACTTGGCGCATTATGTGCACCCCTTGTGTCTACGCAGTTTGCCTATCTTCCTCGATGGTCGTTCCACTATCTGTGTTCCTTAGGTATTGCTATTCTGAATACGATTCTGTCGGTTGCCGTTTTTCGGCTGAAAGATCAAGACAGTACGAAGTTTTTATTCTCTTCCATTCGTTCATGTTCTAACTCACGGTACACTAGGTTGTATGGCTGAAATTGGGCAAGCACCTAGAGAGAAGAGTACCAGCCAACACAGCGAGTTCCGCCAGGTTCTTGGTCAGAAGACTGTGCATCTGTTGGCTTTCTTCATTCTGGTGTATGTTGGTGTAGAGGTAACAATAGGCGGGTGGATCGTTACTTTCTTAATCAATGAGCGAGGAGGGGGAAAGTCTGCCGGTTATGTCTCTTCTGGGTTCTTTGGCGGTAGGCATTCTGCTACCTATCAAAGTCATCATTTGATCCTCTACGATAGGTATTACGCTTGGTCGCGTCCTTCTTATATGGGTGAATAAAAAGGTAAGGATTGCTGTCTGTCTCCTTCTCTTAATCTAACCGATTCACTTTCCAGGTTGGGGAACGACGGATCCTATTCATTTACACTGTTCTCGCCATTGCGTACCTCAAATCTTTTCTATATGCAGCGCACAACGGCTCACTCATTATCTTAGCCTTGAATTTGTGGTATGGTTTGTGCCATCTGTCATAGGGAATGCTGTCGCCGTCTCCTTCATCGGATTTTTCCTGGGACCCATGTATCCCATTGTGATGAACCACACTGGTCGTATTCTCCCTCCGTGGACCTTGACAGGTGCTATAGGATGGATTGCCGGTTTCGGCCAGGCAGGCAGCGCTCTATTTCCGTTTATCACGGGAGCGCTCGCCAACAAAGTCGGCATAATGAGCTTGCAGCCTTTGTACGTCCTTCCAGAGCTAACATTAGGGATTGGTGCTAATTGCTGTATGTTTGTGTAGGCTGGTGGCGATGATGGGATTCATGATGATTTTGTGGGCGGTCGTACCCAATCAAAGGGTGCAAAACTGGTGAACGTGAATGGTAGCGTGCCGCGTTAGCATGAGTATAGAGTAGATCTTGTGAGGTCTCTCTTCACAACACGTTTCAACGAAGACAAGTTACGACTTCCGACAGCAAGCGAATTTTTGCAAGTGAAATGGTTTTACGGCATAGCCAAAATCGAACGTCTTTTGGCGCCTCTTGTGGATTGTATTGTGTCGAAGTAGCATTACATAATAGACGTCTCGCTCTGTCCAAGGCTCCATGCTGAGCTCCGTCACCGACCATCATCATCATCATGTCACTCTAACATGTGTTCGTCCAATCTCAGCTTCGTCAGGCTTTCCAGTGTCTATCCTCTGGCAAAATGTTGAACTTGGCCTTCGAAAGCCTATCCGGCGCTACGGTATAACGCTTCGTAACAAGTTGCTGTGCGCAACAAGAAACAATGCACGCTCTTGTGCACCCCAAATATCATCATCGTCATCGAGAATCCTAGAACTAAATTGACTTGGTCACTAGCTGTCGCCTTCTTTCTTTGACTCTGTTCACTCGTGCATTCGGCGGCCATATTGTCTGTCTACAAATAAACATATGTGGCGTGTTGGCTTCTATTTTTTGAATGGGGGCATATCATTCTAGTATACACTGCCTTATCTTGAACGAGCTACTATGACAGGGAAGCCGTTTGTCAGCCTGCCACTTGGAAGCCATGTGAAAGGACGGCTTCGCGGAGAATTCATCTCACGTAGCCCATACAAGCCTCAGCCGGGTTCTTTCTGCGAACAACCGCTGAAATTCTCAAACAACCTGATTATGTGACAAAACTTTGATGCGGGCCAATTAGCCAACCAATGTACGCATGTTTCCATTTGCGTACAGGATACCTTTGAGTGCATTTCGATAAAACCACATGACACGTCAACTTGTGTCCTTTCGTCTTTCCCCTCCACTGGCTGCGACAATGAACGAACCTCTGGGCACCAGTACTATTTCTTTAGACGATCAAAACGGTACGGTACGTTCATCGTTGCCTGGCTTTGTCAAGCTGTTGACATTCTTCCTGCGCCTCTACAGTGTATGAAGGACCCTATATGAACTACCTGTCGATACCACCTGTAGCTTTGCCTTTTCTGGATGCATTAGACTATCTGAATCCTAGGAATTCCATGGTCGAGGCCAGTGTTCAAACTAGCAAACTAGCCATTTTTTCGCAGCTGTTTCTGACGGTTCCATATGACAGGCTGACGTCGTTAACGACGTCATGGATCAGTTCATGCCTTCCGAGGATGAAGATACAACTTCAGTGAGTCAAGGTGTCAGTGTCCCGGTATCGCTTGTTTACCGTAACGTCCTCAGTCAACGGTGTCCAGCACGTTTCATCCTCTTCTCCTCGTCGGGCCCACGGAAATACCCGATGTCATCCTCAAATCTTCCGACGGCGTCTTGTTCTTTGTCCACTCTGACCGCCTGCTCTCAGCGTCGTTCAACGCTTTCGACGGTCATCTCACTCTTCTCTCGACCGATGTGGGCTGCTTCGACATCCCCGAGACCTCAGAAATACTCAGTATAATCCTGCATATTGTTTATGACATCTCCTGTGTCGCCACCAGCCCTACATTAACGGTGTTAGTGACTGCCGTCGATACCATAGCCAAGTATGGACTGCCGACGCGTATCCTCATTGGTCTGAATAATTCCATATTTTCAGTGCTCTACGCACATACGCCCCTGCATCCCATTGATATATATGCTCTCGCCGCCCACCATGGTATCGAGCCGCTCGCCAAATTGGCTTCGGGGCATCTGCTGTCTTTCGTTATGCACACACTCTCGAGTTGTCTGGTGGAGCGCATGGGGTCACGATATATGAAGAGGCTTTACTTCCTGCAGCTCAACCGACTTGCACAGCTCAGAGGTATCGTGTCCATGCCGCCAGATTATAGCTGTTGCAAGTGCAAATCTGATACCATGCGGAGCGCGTGGGCATGGTCTGCAGTATCGTTGGTGAATGACGCGAAACCTGGTCCGTCGTCCTCTTTATTGACCATAATGCAAGGAATGGAGCTGATGGAGCTAGGATTCGTAGATTTGTCACCTCAACTGCTTGTGTCGCTGATGAGGATTGGGGCAGGTGATGTTAACTGTCACTGTTGTAAGCGTGCCTATATACAGAGGGCAGACACGGTGGGGGCACTTTGGGCATTGGTCCCGGCGAGTGGATTTTTGTCTCTTTTGGCTTATTCCATCCTGATTCTTCCTCAGGCCACCAACTAAGAAGTTTTACTTTACGCCACAATATATCTCTTTTGTTCTAATTCTTCCAAAAATATCTGTATTCTACACTCTGTTGCAACCGTACCATCCATATATCAATATCTTGACTCAGAGTGTATCAGTGTAGAAAGACCAGTATTCGACCGTAGCTGTCATGAGACTATAAGATGTTCACTGACGCTATCCTGAAGTTATGTCTGTGTGCCGTGGCCGTCCACAAACAAACTTGATTAAGAAGGCCCCTTGTTGGACCCTTGGCCGAGGGATGGGAGCGGGAGTCTCCGATGAGGGTTCCCGCGTGGCCGCTTTGAGAGTCTGAGACCCCTCCTCCTCCTCCTCCTGTCTCGTAGGGCATTTCGGCTACTAATCACTGCTAACGTGCCGTTCAACGTAAGGAGATGATGTCCTAAGAGTGCGACCATGTTTTCTGATACTAACAAAGGCTTTCAGTGAATCCCATTGGCGATTTGAGATGCGCAATTGCTCCAAACCAGCTCAAGTCGCCCTCATCAGGCTAGGAACGGCCACCGGCCATATCTTTTCGGGATTGAAACAATTGTACTAGAGTCGTCCGGAAAAAATGCGGTTTGCTTCACTTGTCCTTCTACTACCACCCAGGGTTCAGCGCTGCGTGGTAAACACCGTGTCGTCGTGCTAGGTAAGCCTCTACCCCGATACATTATTCCAGGAAATCCTATCAATAATAATCATAGGCATAGTCCTTAATCCAGATTTGAGAAAATCCGACAAAAAAAAAATAACGCGGGTCGTCTCAGAGACGCGAAGGCAATTGGAGATTACTCAGACCAGAAGTACCGCAAGTCGCGAGACGGGATACCTTTCCTACAATGACCTACGAGCGGTATGTATGCGGCAAAGCTAAATTGAAGTAAGGGCACACCGAAGTTGTTTTTTATCATCTCTCCGTCTACTAAGCCCTGTCAGAGTCATTACCTTCTTGGTTTGTAGTCCTTGACGATGGCTTGGCTGGCCAACAGGCCAGAGCGGGGATTCCGGCCACTTTCGATTACTGGGGACGACTTGGACGATCAAATGCACACCTTTGATCACACTCTCATGCTATATACCAATGGGTTTCTCTTAGCTGTCGTAGCTACGCACGACGTTTCGTTTGGAGTACGCCACTTGCGGAGCTTTGATCCTCCACTGAAGTCACTAGTGTTTTCGAAGCGAATGACTTTTCGAGCGATGACGACAATTTGGCATAATACTGCATGCCACCAGACGATATTTGCGGCTGATTCTGCAACAGGCAGTAAGCTGCAAACATAACACACGTACACAGGACCCGTTAAAAAGACGGTAAGGCCGTTTTCAGGCCTCGTCTTTGCAACCATGTCGGACACTGACGACCACAGCTCCCCGACGCACGCCTACGCTTCCGTTGATGATAGCGGCCTGGCTTCACAGAATGTCCTCAGCCCATCCCAGGTAAGGCGTCGTGTTGTGCAAAGTAGCGAATCATTTGACGAACATCAGCTTGAGCAGGTAAATTGTTTCGACGACTGTATGCTTAGTGCACTTACTTGGTGGATACACAGGGAGGAATGATTACCATCGCATCTTTTTCTCAAGATTGTCAGGCTCCGACTGTCCTAGTGCGCTACTTTCTTTCGTTGCTCAAGCATAATTTCAAGCTGATATATCGGCAGTACGACATTGGAGGAAATTCTGCGACGGCCTTCGGACCAGACCAACAGAGTGTCGACACTGTACTCAAATCGTCGGATGCCGTCTTCTTCTACGTTCACCGCCACATCCTGGACAGATCGTCCGACAATGGATTTGGTGCGGGCAATGTTGGGAAATCTCTCATTGCTATCGATGATGATGCAGAAACCTTAAACATCATACTTCACGCAGTCTACGATCGCCCAAGCGACAAATTCTCTCCCACGGTTCTGCAGCTAATTCGTGCCGTGGATCGCATGCCAATATACGGTATATCGGTACCCCAGCTCGTCCAACAGACGTCAAACCTTTTTACTCTTCTATCCTCGATGACCAATCTCAACCCCATGGATATCTATGCTTTAGCGGCGTATCATTCTCTAGACGCCCTTGCCATCCTAGCGTCGTCCCATTTGCTTTTGTTCAACCTGTCATCTCTCCCGGAAGAGACGATCGATCGGATTGGCGGACAGTATCTCAAAAGATTGTCTGAACTCCAGATGTCCAGAAACCAAGAGCTCATGGATATTCTGGCTAAAGCGCCTCCCTTTGCTGATGAGTGCCCGGCAGACCCTTGTGGTGCTTGGGCATTCGCAGGATTTTCAGTGTTGAAGATCATGGACCCAGGCAAGTCATTTGTTCAATTCGATGCACAAGAAGACTGATATACGTTTCAGGGCTATCGCCCATGCTATTGGACGCTACCATGAAACCATTGGCAGACAATATTCATTGTGCCAGTTGCAAAGAAATCTTCTCTGACGCCGTTAAAGACGCCGTCAAGCAGTGGAGTATGGTCAAAGTAATTTACACTCTTCTTTTCAATTGTCGACCATCCACTGATCGAATTTCAAGGCTACGATCTAACCACATCTTTCTGTCGGGTTTCCTTAGTTTTTGCTCAGTGTATTTGTAGCTATTGTCGAAATCATCAAGTGCCTTATCTGTTATCCACCGGAATGAACATCTGGCTAAACCCTAACAAGAAATCCCCGTGCCTCATGACCAGATTCTCACCTTCGCACGAGTATCACGTAGTTCATCAACTTCAACTGCATACAATGAATTCACATGAACAGAGGGACACGGAGATTGTGATAGATACCATCTCATAGTATCACCCGTTTTGCGTTACCTCCACCACGACTCAGTGACTGATGGTGAAATTTTAGCGTACACCACACTTCTCCTATAACGACGAATACAACGACTTGTAACGTTACGGGAACAGCAAATGGTCCTCAAAAAAAGGTTTAGCTGATGACATCGGGGGTTAGGCTCTTGACAGAGGGTACTGCCGACGCCACATGTTAGTGCTTCGATGGCAGGATCATCTTAGAGAGGAAGGAAGTCGAAATGAAGGCTATGAATCGAAGCAAATAACGAGACTAAACTCAAAGAGAAGCAGGTATGCAATTTAAGATTTACAAATCCCCTCCAAATCCCAACCCTCAGAGTTAGGGCCCTGGCGTACGATGAACAAATCGTTGGGATCGACCTCCTTCTTGAGAGCAAGAAGACGAGGATAGTTGGTCCCCCATGTCGCTTCAGCCCAGCCCTCGAAGAGAAGGGGATCAGGCTGTCCGTAGGTCAGTGCTGCCAAGCAAACCAAGATATGCCCGAACACATGCCTCGTTCACGTATTGTCCTCCTGCAGGAGCAATATCCCGCAGAGTCTGTATCTGCGCAAATAACGCTTGCTGTGTCGCGTGAATCTCTTCTGCCGAGGAAGTAGGTTCCCAGGGGAGCGAGCTCGTGAAATCGGAGATCGAGCGGCGGAAGGCAGGGTTAACCGCCATTGCATCCTCGGGGACGTCTGCGACGACACCTCCGCTTGTAAAGCTGGCAACGGAATAAGGAAGAGACATATCTGGGTAAGAAAAACGTACAATCCAACTCCGACATCGATTTTGGCAAGAACTGTAGTGATCGCTTCTGCATTTTCAGGCGCGGTGACATCCCGAGGAATAAGCCACGAGCTGGAGCCACCGTGGGAGCCAGGGGCCACTAAGGCAGTCCAGTTGAACCCGAAACCTCGCGAAGAGTCGAACAGGTTGTCGTAAACAAAGGTATAAAGATTAGCGTACTGGACCGAGAACGCCTGAGTGATATCGAGGCCTGGCAAGGACCTCGCCTCGGTGAAGAATTCCTCGAATGTGGAATTTGCGACTGGGTTAGACTCAGGCGGGCCTTGCGAAGAGAACGTGAGGTAGAGAGTGTTTGCAAAGTATACATACGTCCCAGCCCACCCAGCGTCAGAGATGGGGTTGTGGAATCGCATGAAGGTGGTAAGAAGGGTCACAAAGGAGTCAGTGGAGTCGGCTGTAGCGACGAAGAACGCGACGGTGTACACTGGGTTGGGATGCGTCCTATAAGTGACGGAGGTCACGACACCAAAGTTGGGGCCTCCTCCACCACGCAGAGCCCACCAGAGGTCTGGGTTTTGGTACTCGTTGGCGGTCTCGTAGGAAGCGTTGGGTAGAACGACGTTGATCTCCAAAAGATTATCCACACCTGGTAGAAAAAGGAGATGAGCTTGCATCAGCATATGAGCGAAGAGGAGATTATTACCTAGACCATAGTATGGTGCCAAGATACTGTGACCGCCACCTAGAGGCCATCCAGCTCCAGCTCCAACAGATCCTTCCACAGACCAGCCACCTACGACGGTTCGCCCGTTATCGTTGGCTGCTTTGTAGACATCTCCCCAGCTAACACCAGAGCCAATGGTGATGGCTAGACAAGCGACCTTTAGCCCTCAATGTTCTGATAATAGTGAACACTCGTACCATCTTGACCAACAATGTCTGCCGGTGCTCCCTGCGGGACGAAACTGTCGCTGAATTCAATACCCTGGAAATTGTGTGTATACAGTTCAACGGCCCCAATACCAAACGCGCGACCAATGAATTCATGTCTACAAAGAATTCGCAAATGAGTTCGGGATGACATGAAGAAGATCGCGTACCCCGTGTTCCTCACCACCAAATGTAAGTCGTGTTCTGTCGCGAAGACAATTGTGTTTTGAATATCTTCCACAGTAGTCGCCGTAATGAGATAGCTCGGAACCCGGCCTTGGAAGCAGGTACCATTAACAGACACAGATGCATCCAAAGGACAGTTCTGAACCTCAGTCTCCGTGATCAAGCCTTCGTTGTTCCCGAACATCAGTGTATTTGGATGTTCCACGATGAACGATGTGGACAAGCCTTCTCTGTATTGCGCACAGAGCGCAGCGTCAAAATCTTCCGATTCTTGGTAGCAAACCGCGCCGAGAGGTCTCTGGTCGGTAAGCAGTGGTTGGCTAAGAGTGTCGGCAAAAGCCTGCCATTCATCTGCAGAAGGGAAGCAGTCGTCTCCAGGAAGACATTTACATCGTTGCGCAGAGACACTGAGGGCGCCCAAGACGATGCTGGAGAGGATATAGCCTCGCATGTTAGAATGGGAGCTGAGGGATTCGGGCTCTCTGTAGGCGGAGCTTATATAGCTTGAAAGTCAGTTACGCAGGTTTGTCCTGTGGCCCATGGTACGCATCGCAAGTACGCTGCCGGCGACCGAAACCGAGTAATCGTAATGCCGACACGGTCGTCGAAGGATACAGTGATCTAGGCATGCAATTTGAGTAGTTGGGCGGTGGACCGTGGATCTGGTGGCGGCCCAGCGCTTGAGAGCGAGAGCGAGAGCGAGGGAATACTGAGCTGTTTCAAGCAGAGTAAAGTTGGAGTACGCCGACAGGGACGATGGAATGAGGTTATCGAGTCCTCTTCGAGCTGACGTATTATCTGCGCCGATGCCACTGTCCAACTATGAAGATAGTCCACTCAACTCCTGAGTGATAGAGTCGGTAGTAAACATACCGTGGTTGACGCCTGAGCTTGCCTTTGGTCTCGCTGTTTTGTAGGGTGTCCATAAGGCGGTTAAATCTGTCGGGACACAGACGAGAGGGTACAATACTTGTTGTTTGAGCAAGCGAAAGCGGACTATCATGAGAAGTGAGCAACAAAGAGAGGAAGCTGAACTTTAGACATGCTCGACGAACCAAGCTCGGTTCCGGAAGAAGGGGAATTGGGATATGGAGCAGCCAGCGTTGCATGAAAATAGGAGAAACTTGCGATTGGTACTTATACTCCAGATGTGCCGTCAAAATGTCCTGTAGCTTTTCTCGCGCCTCGGAATTGTTTCAATGTCAAGTTCGGAATCGGGCCGCCAAACCCCGTCGATCAAATGTTGGCTTTTCCACTTGTTTACACTTGTACATGTCACTACTACTAGTACTACCAGGTACTACCACCATGCCTATGAGCGCGCACCAATGCCATCACGTTGCATCTCATTCTGCTTTCTATCATCGTTCCCATCGACGAGTAACACAGAGTCACCAACAGCGTGCAACTTTCCATAAAACAGGTACGAATGACTTCGGATGACTATGCGGCCTAGTATGCAGCGCGGTTAGCAAGGACACTCAATAATCTATAGGGATAATCATCAACCTATGACAGAACCTGACAGCACTATATCTACGTGTGTTCAACATGAATAGAAATATTGCTTGCTTTACTAAAAGCTCCAACAGACACTGGTTCTCCGGACTTGCCAGTGACGCGGTGTCTGAGGATAGTAGTAGACCAGGTCGGACTGAAGATTTTTCAGACGCCTTTACTAAGAGCGCTAACAAAATCTTTCAAGTTGAGTGCTTGAGCTTCAAGCTACCATTGTACCAATTAACTCCCTATCGCACAGGTGAAACGCTGGTTGAACCCGATAATTATTACTTATCAATGGCCAGCAATTTCCTGCTCATCGACTAGATTCCTATTTATTGGTAAAGGATTCCTCACATTGAACCCTCGCACTGTTCGACTGACTACGATATTAGATGTGCACGAAATAGTAAACCCACCATCTGTTCCTACATAAGCTTTTTAAGATCTGGTTCTGGTCTCCAGATGTCTATCATCATCAAGCGTAATCCACTATGATCTTGGACGATTCGAGCGGACCCGTTCGTCTTTCCACGTCGCGTCTCGTTTCCGTCATACAAATTCTTTGCACAGTGCCTACTACCATTCTCGTTCATGCTAATGCCGTGCGCCTGCTCTCTGCACCTCATTCTCTCCCATACATCCAATTTTTATCGTACAAGGCTTAGGCAAGGTCCACTGTCCGGCGTCCATCAAAATACGATTATTGGCCCCGTCGTCTAAACGACAATCATTGACAACAGAATAGCTGTGTTTACGCCACATTGATTGACCCTGGTTTTTGTTTTGCATTTGATGGCCTCACAAAGGTATATTCTAGTATATTCTTCCTTCCTGGCCCTTCTACACTGCTCACAATGTGCAAAGACATCCAACTCTTGATCATGCCTAACTATATGGAAGACCTCGACCCAGCAAAACCACGACGACGTCTGGAACCACGTTTTCCCACTCGAGTCGTTTGTGTAAATTGAAATTTGATCCAAATGGCTCAGGAGTTGGTGTGTTAAGAATCACCGCCCATCCATGATCTACTCAAACATCCTCATGTTCTTTGATATTTATGTTTCGCTCCTGGTACTTAAGAAGAACAGGTCTAGCTATTTGTCTACCGGTACCTTCCAACCAGACTTTTCATGGCCTACCACCCACAAACTCTGCAATCCTATAGTGCCCAGGTGTCGCCTTTACTACACGCACAATCATCGACGTCTGATAATCCGTCTATGGGTATGCTCTTCCCCTTCTTTCTAAATTCTTTTTGACGCGAAGAATATAGAACGCAAGACACACCACGAGCCCAAGACTGGGATACGGGCATGGCTCGACGCGACGAAGATCGCCTGCTTCGTCGTGCACCTCATTGTCTTACTGGCGTTCATTATCTTGTCCTTTTACCCCTTCGGGACGGTGAACGACATGCTTGGGCCCAACGTCGAAAGCTATACCAAGTACTTGGATAAAACGTGGGAGGGTAACGCGGACTTTTCCACGTCGACTTCGTCGCGTGCGGCTGTGGCTGGTGTAACGGGACATCTCATAGGCTTGGTAAGTTTACTTTTTTTCCTTCCGTATAGAGAGCTCAGCCTTGACCTTGTAGTTTTTTAGCACGGTGATGGTTCTTATGGCGCAGTGGCTGGCTCTTCGTCGACAACTGAACATGCACGGTCCTTTGACAGCCAAACATGATACCGACACTGCGTGGTCCGGATTGGGCTCATCCCTCGTCACGCTAGCTCGCCAAGTATCGCAACGGTCTTCCTTGCTACCCATACTACGCGCTCTGGCGTACTTCGGCGGTATAGCATTATTTAATACGACCGCCGCAGCACTGTTCGGTGTTGTCTACGTGAACCAGACTGAGATGGTCACCTTCCAGACGGCAGGTTTGCCGAGTTTTTCGACTTCGTTGTCCAACCTCATGACGTGTGTGGCCTTTCCCTCGTTTGATGCGACTCTGACTAATTCCAAACTCAGCGGAGCGAGCGCCCTTCTGACAATCGGCTCCATTGACTATCTTAGTCTACCAGGATTCACGGCAGGAACGATATTTGACCTTCCGGTTAACCCTACGACCCAGATGCCTGCTACTCCAAGCTACGAGACCTCTGCGACGTATTTCAACGTAACGTGTGGATATCTTGGGGATCATGCATGGATAAACGCGACCGAGGATGGGCAAAGATTTTTGGCCACAGATTATCAGATGCGACAGATGCGACAGATACCCGTGCCTCACATTATTTGTGAGTCAGAATTGTTTAAGCCTTCTCTGGTTGGTTGCTGACTGTTTCATAGCACAGAATGGTCTGTCTGTGATTACAGCGCCGTGGGGATTGTCACTTGTGCGCTATATCTTGTCTTAGTTTGACCCTCTCGTTGATAACCTCCCTTTTCTTATTTAGGAAGAGCGCGACCCTGTCGGTCTTGTATTTCTATCCACAATTCCTATATCAGACTCAGATGGAAACTTTGCGCCTACCAGTGTAGTGTCACCACCCATGACGTGTATGTTATTTTGCTTTTCTTCTCCATCTGAGCCCTGACTCCCTCATGATGCCAGACATATCGAATTCGTCTGAACAGGTCTCCGTCAACTCGGTTACAGCAATGGCATGCAACCTTACCATTATACCAATGGCAGCTACCGTCGACTCGTTCAACTCCACGTTGCTGTCCCTCAGCAATAATACGCAGAAGACTTCGTCAACGATGGGTGAATTCCCGAGAGAGATAAGGACCGCACTGTTCAATGATACCGATCCAATGGATGTTTTGTACTCTGCTGTGAGTGCCTTCATACTCCAACAGCTCTGAAGCTAATCTTTGACTTGATAGTGGGCGATCATGACTCTGGCTGAGACACCTTCGCCAGACGGCTTTGCGTATCAAACAATCTGCCAGACTAATGGAAACGAAGTTTGTGATATCATAACTGCGGTAGACCAGTAAGTCTGCGCCAGAGTTGTCTTTTTGTACGTCTAATTGAGTTGGGGTAGGTTTTCGATGCAAGAACTTGGTGTTTTCCCTGATATCATCTTTTCGGACGTGCCGCCCAATTCCACTTTGGCACTGCATGATATTGAGGGTATGCTGTCGAACATGACTGCGATATACTTCTGGTCGCGTGAGTTCTACATGGCCGAATTCTTTGCTATTCGCTGACATATCCCTCTCAGAGGCTCGGGGACAGAACCACAAGTTTAATGATTTAATGTTCGCACGCACTCTTGATGTCCCGATAGACCTCGCCCTCATCACACATGAGTCGGAGAGGGAGGTGTTCAAGGATACAGTAATGTATATATTAACTGTACGTTTTCTCACTTCTCATTTCTTCTCTTTCTAATGAACTCTTTTTTTTTCCACGCTAGTTGAACATGGCATACGTGAGTCTCCTCTTTCGTCTTTTTCTTTATAACTGACAATACTAGGCCTATTTTGGGGTGGCCATATCATTGTTTCTCTTCATCCTCGTTTTGCCGCTGGTCTTTGACCGCAATACGCTTCCAGTCCACTCTGGAGGAATCTTGCCTATGATTTGGCTTCTGAGCGGTAGGGATGACGTTACGAGAGGGGTGTGTAACGTGGAGGATCCAACGACGACCAATCTGAGGAAGGCAGGGATGGTTGACGCAAGTTTTGCCTATGGTGGTGTTGCGGGTAGGAAGGATGTCATTGTGTGACCACATTCTTTTCTGTGAACACGATCCTATTTAATGTAACATATGTATTGCTCTGCATTGGTATTCAGCATCTAGACATCACTTCACGTTGTTCGTCGGGAGTTGCCACGGCGGCGATCGCATCATTATTTATTATCATCATTCACGTTGCTCAATGCTCAGTACAGTCATGTTCGGCACTCTCCCCACAGAGATAATCGTCGAGATACTCGCATTTCTCGATATACCGTCGCTCATTGCTCTTCATCTCGTCTCCGGTTCTGTCAAATCCCTGCTCGATGCGAACGAGTCGGCGATATATCGAAATGCTGCGATGTTCCATGGTTTTATCGCATCCAAGGACTGCCCATGGAACGATATCTACTCATCCAGGGCTCTTCGCGGTGTTGTAGACTGGAAATCACTTTGTGCGTCTACGGGGCAAAGCTTTCTAATAGCCGGCTAATAATATCTGTGTATAGGCCAAGCGCGACTGCGAATTAACCAGGCGTGGAGGGGCCAACACCCATCTACTATCAGGACATTTTTACCTACCCAAGACGACGTTCATCGTCTCAAAGTAGACGAACGCGCCGGATTCGTAATAACCACCACCGTGAATGGCTGTATCACTGTGTCAGACCTCGAAAGCGGACAGACTTTATGGTCATTACCCGAGGTGAGTGTACCCTCTTCGATCGATAGGACTACATATTAACAATCTCAGGAATACATGGTCGAATTTCCTCACGTTGAATATGAAAACGGGTTCATGATTTTCAACATGCGCGGTCAGCGCAAAGAAGTTTGGCGTCTTGTTGGCTCACATGCGGATATACCTCTCGTGGGCGCTGATGGCCGGCAGCAACGACAGTCTGACCTCTCTCGAGCAGCACACGCATCGACGTATCCACGAGGACATTTCTAAGCCTGGTGCACGCTAAACACCCCGACGCCAACATCTGCGTTCCGCTTTGTCTATCCTGCTTTGCTTGCTGCGACGCGTCGACGACTTTTCCTCTACGACATTCCTTCGGGACAACTCGAGAAGGATTTCAGCATTACGGACCCAGAACTCGACAACCAAACCATAATCACCTACGTCGAGCTCAGCCAACGCCACGTTTTCGTCTGTGGCTATCCCTCTTTGAGAATAGTATCCAGAGAGACTGGTCGTGTGGTCCTAGATATCCCTTCAAATAACATCCGGTACTCCGATAGCATTCACTGCCTCAGCAAGACCATGAATGTATTCCCGGGTTCGGCGTTGGGCATTCACACAGATCGGGAGTACACTCCCGCATATCCATCACGTATACGTCAGATATACGACCAGTTCGCAGCAGGTCAGTTTCCTGTGCTATGTGTGCCCCCGTCTAAAAATCGCTTTTAGTTCATGTTTCTCCTTGTGGACGCCATCTTGCTATTATAGCAATGACATCCCGCCTCTTGTTCATACCGTTCTTTGAGCGACTCTTTTCTTCGCACTCTCCTCCGATCCGCCTCGTGGATATTGTTATAGAAATCGAGTTGGGTTCTCGTGGACGCCTAACTCGTTATTTGGCCTACGACGGATCTCGAATAGCTGTGGCGACGGACACAGGCATCTACATTGCTCACCTTCCACCCCTTGAAGAGGATGGACTCGGACCTAACACAGCACTGTCCATGAGTCGAGTCGTCGCTCTTGATCGCCCGCATGCTCTTGCAGAGGTGTCTTGTTTGCAGATGTCGGACACCGCTCTTTGGCTTACATGGAAATCTCCCTATCCGGAGGAAGAGGGAGAAGAGAGGGTTGATTTCAGTGCATATCTGGATGAGGCAATACAGTATCTCGGTGAGTCCATGAATGATGTATGGCGGGGATGCTTTACGGGATGCTTATAGTACGCTACAGAATATGAAGACCCCTTTGGTGGTGTCGAAATTAGGCATGTTGAGGGGCAGGGTGAGTTGTGTTTCCCGTGCAAGGCGTGGCATTGACTGTACGTCTTCCCCCCAGATGACAGAGTGGATGCGACGTTGCGAGCTGTTTGCATGGTTGATTTTGCCAGAGATAACTCAGCTTGATGATCATTAATCATGATCCGTCATAACGAACGACCGAGTTCTTAGAGGCAATTGTGCCCGAGTAGTAGAAATTGGCGGTATGCGATATTACCTCGGAAACGCGGTTCCTTTTCGGTCTGTTATTTTCATCAGGTGGGTCGACCAGAGTGCTACGAAGGGCCTGGTAAGTCTAATTCTGCCTTCAGGTCGATGATGACTCATAGCAACTTGGTAGGAACACGAACTTTTATCGGTCCTATGAATTTCCGCAATGCATAAATGCCTCTTCGTCGAACATAGATCTTTCCCCAGTAACTAAGTGACGGCCCTCTCGAAATGATTTACGCCTTCCTAGCTAGTCTGCTTGTGTTGCCCCTCGCAATTGGTCACTGTGCGTGTTTATGTTGATATGTGGTGCTGGATTGTATGATCTAACCTGGTTATTCCCCATAGACACTTTCCCTGGCCTCATCTTCAATAGCCAGACATCTGCCGACTGGCAGTACGTTCGGACTACGGCAAACCACTGGAGTAACGGACCTGTCAGAACGCTCTTCACGCTCACATACGTCAACAAGTACTGAAGAAATCCAGGTCACGGATGTAAAGAGCGCTGCCATCCGATGCTACGAGCTTGATTCGACGTCGGCCGGTTCAGCAGGCATCGCGACCCGGCTTCCACGCCAACAGCAACATCTACCACCCCGGTGTACGTATAATCAATGCTATCGTTTTCTCAAACTCAAAGTTCCATAGTACTTCTCAGCATACCTATCCACCGCCTCGCCTTCCGCCAACTCGACCAATGCTGGCCTCGGCAACACCTGGTTCAAGATTTGGGAAAAGACGCCCACCGTATCTGGGAGCCAGTTGGCGTTTGACACGAGCTTGACGGATTTCACGTTCACCATTCCAAAGAGCACACCTAGCGGGTATGTATTTTCGGTTATTGTTGCCCCCTATTCTATCTGTAACTTCATTTCAGACAATATCTTCTCCGCGGAGAGCACATCGCCCTGCACGGCGCTAGCAGCTTCGCAGGTGCTCAGTTCTACATTGGATGCGCGCAGATCAACATCGTGAACGGAGGCTCTGGGTCACCAGGCCCGCTTGTTTCGTTCCCGGGTGCGTACACAGGGAACGAGCCGGGAATTATGCTTAGTGCGTTTCAATTCTTCTCTTTTTGGAGTTGTTGTATTCATATTCGAATGTAGACATCTACAACCTACCCGGCGGATACAGCGGAAACACTGCTCGTGAGTAGCTTTGCTTTGAACGCTAGTCTTGTGATTGATGGATCTGTTCTTGTAGCTGGCCCCGCTGTGTGGCGTGGATAGATGTTTCCGATATTTCGAGGGTTTAGTTGCAATGTTGTTTCTGTACTTTTATTTCATCGGCATGAAGAAGTATTATAGACTGCAGCCCGTGTTAAGAAGGGATGGACCCCGTCCGCAGATAGCTATCCCGAACAGCATCGACGAATGGGAGTTCAGCCCATAACGCTCTTCATAGCTACGGCGCTAACGATGATGTTATCAATCAAGGCATGCTGGTTAGGAATGTCTGCGTTGAGAGCCTTTATCGCCGCCTCGTCGTTCAGTTTGTAGTACTGAAAAGGAATCAATAGAGGATGGGAGGAGATAAGTGAAATTGTCATACCTTCTTGATTTTCGCCCAGTCTGTAATCTCAGACAGAAATGAAGACGGCACAAGGGTTCCATCTACGACTCGTTGTAACTTGGCTTGGACGTCGGACGAGGATATATCGTTGTCAGCAATGTGTACGACTAACAGAGCTTTCGTCGTATCCGATATTCCGTAGCGGCGGATTGCTTCAGTTATCTGGACGTCTATAAGCGCTTGCTATGCAATAATGAAAGGCCATGAAATGTACATTGTTCGTCGGATTCAGCGACCACAGGATCTCCGAGTGGATAGTCTTCGTCCGCAGAGCACCGTGTAATTCTGCTAGAATGGCCTGGTATATCGCTGTCTGTAGATGCAGCAGACTCGAAATCTGTGGAAATGAGAGAAATACTATTGATAGCAGGTAGCGCGCACCAGAGTCGCATCGATGAACGCGAAATTGATTTCGTCGCGTTCTCTGTTGCCTTCATCTCCCTCGGCCTTTGCAGCAGCTATTATGCGTTCCTTTATATTTGCAGCGTTTTTGACTGGCGTATAGAGTGCATAGTGGGCTACTTGGCAGCGCTGGAGGTGGTTAAAGTGAAAGCTATTCATCGTCACAAGTCACACTGTTATCACATTCGATTAGATTCAAAAAGATTTAATTGCTTGCTTCCTTCTCTAACGGCTACCGTATATACGCGACTCATAGAGAAGTCTCCACTGTCCTGTTGAAGGTAATTGTCTAATTATCTTCCACCAGACTCTGCGCAACACGCGCAGTCGCATTCAAAAATTCCTCAGGACCTTGTATAGGCTTCCACCCAAGCAACCGACTCCTTGTGGCCGTGCCTCCAGTGTTCGACCCAATGATGTCCGGGATCACCTATCGTACTTTGTCAAACTACGCGCTACAAGAAATTGAAAAGACGTACAGCAAAGGGGAACACTTTGTCCATCTCCTCTTGAGTAAACGGCCTGTGCTCTGGGTTTGCTTGGCCGGAAAATATGCGAGCGGCGGTGAGCGCAAGTTGCTTCATTTCGACCGTCCCGTTTTCAGCGAAATAATATCCCTTGGTACCATGAGGGACGCTCTCCCATTCTGGTGAGAGTAGTTTATTGATAATGAGCATCACCAAGTCGACACCTATCAGGAGGTTGTTTAGTGTATAAACATTTCCGAAGATGACGGATGGTCGACAAACATTCATGTATCTCAACGACGGGCCAAAGGTTCAGGCCCTCTCCCACGGTCAGAGCTACCGCGCCGCCCAAAGCCTTTATCGGTTGCACGGAGAGCTTGATGATTATCTCCTGAGCAGCTACGATGCCTGCGTCGACTAAAATGCCCTTGGGCGGGCCGAAGATTGCACCAGGAAAGACTATGTACGACAGAATATGTCCTAAGTAGTTGATAATTGTGGTGAGAATGTTGCTGATCGTATGCAGAGGATATGGCACAGTACCTTGTTCATCAGCCTCTTGGAACTTGAGGTCGACAATACGATTTGGGCCTGTCTGAGGTAAAGCGGCTATCCGCTTGAGGTCTGTGTCATCGTATGGCACATAGTTTGCTTGTTGAAGGGATTTTCCTTGAGCAAAATCGCGGAGAACTCCAAGCCCAGACTGCGTTCAATTTAGTCTCCTTGTGTTGTCCGGCAAATATGAATGTTTGACGCACAATATGAATGACTCGGGGCGTCTTAGACGATTTCTTCAATCCTTCTATGACGTTTGTGGTTCCTACCACATCATTAAGGTCATACTATCAGGAAGGCGTTAGTCTTCATGACTTGAAAACAGCGCATGTACTAACTGCGTCGATTACTAGATCTGCATCTAGTAGGAGGGCTTCCACGATCTTGGCGTCAGATGTAGGAGAACCTTCCAAGACGTTGATTCCAAGGTTTAGTGCGCGCAATTTCTGGGCCTTCACCGCGCTTCGAACGAGCACAGATATGGAAAGATTGGGAAAGTCAAGGAGTAGCGTAAGGATCGAGCCTCCGATATACCCTACAGTCTTCGTTAGGCGGAACAGCACGTAATTATGTCAATGAAGTACCGGTGGCGCCAAAGATGACAACGTTGAGACTAGTAGCCGACATTGAGGTTCTGAAGCAAAGCCGTATATTTTTCTCTTTTTATAAGTGACATCCTGTCTGGTTCGTGTTTATCAGCTTCCTAAATACCCTTGGTTTCCCCGTAGAACGCGACTTACACAATGCCATATCTGATCCATCTTCCTGAGAGATTAAGACCCGGCCGAAGGGTTGCGAGTGGGGTTGCTGGAGCCAGTTGCGGCTGCCATCGTCGACGAAGGTTTGAAGATGAGGGATTTATACGTTTGGACGATGATGATGAAGATGCTCCCTCGGAGAAACGAACCGGCTAATGTTAGCGGGCTGGAATGTATCTATAGCAAACATAAGCTCATCATCAAGAAGGTGTCAATACGAATCCCACCGGTGCCAAGGTGGTACGTTATCTGCCCTTCTTCGTGTCGTCCATGTCTCTGGGTAGGTGGTCGGCACCAACATAACGTCGGCGTTGGTAAAGATGCTGTACGAGGAGCCGTAAGCCTATGTTCGCGAGAAGTCCGTCGATCCAGCGGTCACGGCCAGTGTATCGTACAGGTTCAAAGTCTAAGAGCTGGTGAGTGTTGTAGTGTTGCGGTTCATAAGTAGTAGCGCACCAACGCAAACTAAGCACACTCACAGTCGCTCGTCGCGTCCATCCAGTGAATAAAACTGGGGACATCGAGATTCATTAGAGCCTTAGCTGTCAATAGCATTAGAGACGACATCCAAATTTCCAGAGACTGAAGAGAGTAAGAGAAAAGAAGCAAGAGCAATAGTTCGGTAAAACCATGCGAAGTCATGGTCCCATAATGATATTCCCACGGTACTGCCTTCCCCGTTTACCCAGCAGATCTCATTTGTTTCTTCAGATGACATCTGTGTGTATACTTCAAAGTTCAAGCTACCATCTACTCCCTGGTGACAAATCGGCAAGGACACAGTTGACGTGCCCCCTCCCGTTCGGTCAAAGATCACCCAAGTAACAGTAGTACTGACGACGGTCATGGCCGCTGACCCTACAATAGAACATGGGCATGGTTTGCGTTTCTTTGACGAACGTGTAATCAAGATCGACAATGAAGGACTACTTTGTGGCGCTGCTTCTTCCAGCGGCATGGCAATCTACAAGGTTTATAGTTAAGTACTATTTTGGGAGCGCCCACATACTACACGAGCTGGCCTCCAAACATGTTTGTCTACCTACCCCCTCTTCACACTTGGGATCAATGCAATGGCAATGTTGGTATTTAGTCTGTCTAGCATCTGTCCAGTAATTCTTTCCTTGCAGTGACAAACGCGGCAAGTACGCCATGACAATAAACGGGGACAATTATACAGTTACCGACATCGCGGAACAAGGCTACCAATCTCATACCTACGACATTGTTGGCGGATTCAATAACTATCCAGCTGTCCTCAAAATGATCAGAAAGGAGCAGGGAGAGGAAAGAACAGCAATTGATAATGAAGTGTCCTTTTCCACAAAGGTATGGCAATGTGTCTTCCTGGTATGTCACTCAGTTGTGATTGACGATGGCTGTTAGGTTGGACAATGTCTCTATTTTAGTGACACTGATGACCAGTCATCGTACCTACTCGTCATGAGGAACGTCCGTCATAATTTTCCCACGAAATCATCTCCTGAACGCAAGTTTGCGTATGAATGGTACATAGATGGTAAAGACGTGGCTAACTCACTAGGGAAGATAATCAGCAACATAAAGAAGCGAGGACTGGATTACGCCACACAAGATGAAGTCAAACTGGCGTGAGATCCGCTTTCCTAACAGTAATATCATTAAGAATCTGAATGGTTGTCAACAGCCACCGCGACGTGAAGTATAACAACGTCCTCATGGACGAAACATTCGAAGACATCGAGTTTATAGACTGGGCACCAGGGTTCGACGATGATGAGGGCGAGGAGTTTGAACGCGGCGTGAAAGAAATTGCCACCAGTCAAATCACTGAATACGATAAAGACCTGGATAGGATTATCCCACTTACAATCAACATCAGGGAGCTGAATACCGATCTATTGAGGCATGGCGAGGCCTTGAGAAAGTGAGCTTCTGGCGCGTAGGTTTAGAAATGGGCTTAGGACTGATCATTTCAAACAGAGAAGACGAACCGGCATTGAAGGCCGAAAAGAAAGCTGCGAGGAAAAAGAAGAATTAGCAAAAACACAATGTCCCACCGTAGCAAATGAATACACTATAGCTTCGTCTCTTGCAGCGTAAGTCTGTGCGTGTATGACATTGGAGGACAGAGTCTCGATACAGAATAAAATTTGTGGCGTACCACAGCGGTTGCAATCTTGTGAAGATGGCATTAATTTCCTTGAAGCCTTTCGACATGCATATCATTCCTGGTACTGAATAGCTTACACAAAAATGCACAATATCGTATAAACGCAAAGAGAGCATGATGATAAGATGTCAAACAATGTGTCGGTGCCGACGGATCTGGCCGCCGCGACGTGGCGCACGGCATCTGCCGTTCCGACCTCTATTGTGACTGCCATCATCATCATTCAGTCTGCAACACCTCTGCTTTCAATCATACCTTGTACTAGCCCTGAAGCGCCTGCATCAAGACTCTCGTTGTCACCGAATCTTAGGTATCCTACAAGTGTCTTACTACACACACGAACATAACTAACACCGCTGAACAGCGATATTATGGCCAAGAGGAGAAAACTTGGGCGCACGACTACCATCAGCAACCTGCCGGAGCCCGAGCCAGCTAAAATATTAGAGCTCCCAAATGAGCTCCTCATCCTCATCCTCTTTGACACCGAGGAAACAGATATAATCTCACTGGCTTTGACATGCTGACGTCTCAATCATATCGCGTTTAGGTACTATCTCTCCCCGCCATCGTTCTCACCTCTTTCCTACATCCGGCAGTCAATCTCGCTACAAGACACTCTCTCCGTTAGCTACAATCGGGGGGAACTTCACATGTTTGAAGTGCTACGCCTGGCCTTTTTCAAAAAACCCATCCCGCGCATCATCTACACCTATTTCTCTTCACCTTCGTTTACAAGTGAGATAAGGCATGCCAGTTTGTTTTTTGAAACTGGTCCTTCCCTGGAAAAAGTCTCGCTCTCCTTTTATTTAGTTTATTACACCAAACCCAAACCCCCTGCTGCCCGAAGAACCATGGAATGCTTGCTCAAAAGTCTAACCTGTGTTCGTGTCTACCAAAAGACATTTGATCTGGAACTATCTGGCAGTAATATCGTTGTTGATGATACAGCGCCATCCTCATTCTTCAACGGGATTCTTCTTCGGACACCAACCAAACTCACTCTTAAAGGGACCACCTTCCTTTTCAAACATCCCTTCCACTATTGAACCATCAACTCGATGGACACATGTCGGCTCTCCAACCTGCACTTGGCGAACGTAGACATTGGGCCATATCTCAATCTAATTACGCTTGATACCCTTCGAGAGCTAACCGTCGCCTGCCACATGGTCACACAAGTCGAGCTCAGCGCGTTCTTATCCCAACATGATGGAATCGTCACTCTTCTCGTCCATAACATTGCCGACATTCCCAATGGTGACGCTGCCTTAAAGACCAAAGCCGATAAAGCGATAGTGGAAGGGTGGCGTGTAAACGACAACCAACACTAAACGGGCAAGACAGACAGGACAAAAGAATCTTCGTTGCGTGCAATACAGAGTCAGCTGGTAATACAAGAGAGAGATAAGTTACGTACCTTCGTTGCGTGCAATACAGAGTAAAGAGCGACGAAGGAGAATTGATCGTAAATAATGGTTCGGTGGCAGTGTGGGAAAGTGTGTGTATGTAGTAAACTGGGGGACCAGGCTTACACCCCTTCCCCCTCTGAAACATTCCGTTAAAAAAATAAAAAGTACGTGCAGAAAAATTAAGTGATTCCGATGAGAATTGAACTCTTGAGCCCAGTGGTGATTCGATTATGTAATCGTCTCCTGGCACGATCCAGGTCGCCCGCGCCATGATGTCGTGTGACGCGTGACGTGACGTGACAAAAAAGCTCCGGTCCAAAGTCCAAAATCCATTGCGTCATGGCACGATCCAGGGGAAAGGCGCCATGACATCACTGTTGTTGGCCAGCCTCCCATGCGTCCAGTGCGATAGAGTCCTTGAGTGCAGATCCACCTGTGGTTGTGACTTTTAGGCTAAGGTTGGGTTATACCCCAATGAAACTCCAGCCTAAATCTGGGTTGTTCCCCGGGGGATCCACCCCAAGCATTTAGGCTGAATGCACCTTATATTAGCCTTTTATAGCAAGTGTTGCATAGTCATCAAGCGCGACCATTTCCTTTTATGGTGCTACAGGGAAACCATCTCCTTCAGGCAATTTTCTTTGCAGGCATAAACTCTGTAAACAGTTATATCATTCATAGGCAGGTACAAAGCTACTATGCCGACTGACTAAGCTCATCCGAGACGATGGCTACCGCGGCTTGCAACACTGAGTCATCTGATTTGCTGTGCACCTTTCCCCGTGCGGGCAGAGTATGAGTCCACAGCTCCTCAAATGACTCCCGGATTCGATGTCGCGCTGCCAGTTGACGCATTGCGTAGGCGCGTCGTCCATGCTCTATATCCGGAGCCAGCTGAGAAACAATCCCGGCTCGACGTCGCCACTCCTCCTCCTCCCATCTCAAAGACCGCAATACACGCCGCATTTCCTCTTGAAGGAGTGCTACTTCCTCGCACCAACGTGTCTTCCTTGCCAGGGCGCGCGCCCATTCGATGCGAACACCTAGAAAGCATCAGTCAGTCACACAAGTCATGCAGCGCAAAGAACTCACAATTCATGTGTATAGCCAGAGTCGTCGCTGCCTGGACCCCCGTCAGCCGTCCAAATCCAAGACATCTTCTGACGTGTCTCACCCGCCGGTGCACGCCAGACATCGGTACGCTTTCCTCTCTGATGCTGATCACGCTTGCTGCTCTTCTCTGTCCTCGCACCCACACTCTTAGCATCTCTCGCGCCCAACCTCCCGAGCTTCTTCCACGAAACCGCATCTGATTCCTCCACCGAAAAGACCTCCACATCTGAGTCCTCCAGCTCCCTAAATGATCCACACCCCTCTTTCCCTACCAACTCGACCAATGCTTCCCAACTCGTTCGATATTTCTCCGTTGTCGCCAGAATCTTCTGCGCAACCGAGCCAATAAGACCTGCCGCCCGCGTTGAATCCCGCTAGCCGGTGACATATGAATTGCGATAGTTGACCAAGTGCCGCTTTGTGAGCAGGCGACCACGCAACCCTCGAATAGCATCCCCGCACTGACCCTTTCTCAGAGCAGCCTCCTTCGTCCGCAAGGCGGTGGGGCAGATTGCGCGGTCATCAACACAAGCCAACGGCAGGTATAATGTGATGTCCTCTGCGTCTGGATTGCCTTTCCTCTTTCGCTGACGTCGCTCTTCGTCCTCCTCAAGAATATCCTTCACCCCGGGCATGTGATGCTCTTGATGTCGACAGAATCCCTTCAGCTTTGCGAAGAACGCCAGTCTACGCTCGTGAACTTTTGTCTGACGTCCCACAGTGAAGTTCTGCGACGTGTTCTTCTCGCTGACAATCCGGCGCCTGTAATCAACTGTCAGCAAGCCGGTTCACAAGCACACCAGACACACATACTGCATCTCCTCTAACTGTAGCCCCAAGATGATGAACCTGGCTTGGGTGATCATCTTCGCTCCTCCCATATTGCGTCTCTGGCGACGCCCTTTCCGTTTCGAGGCAGGTACCTCATCATCCTCCAAATCCGGGGTGTTATCCTCTGCTGGTACTTGCGACAACTCAGCATCAGCAGCAGCGTCCGCGGCCTCCTCCTTCTGCAATTCCAATCGCACCATTGCCTCGGAGATGATAGCTGAAATAGATGTGAATGACCATGCCTTTGCGTAGGCAAATCAACATACCCTGGCCTGACGATGCATAAGGATTGGGCTTCGAATGGTCCGCGACCCAATTCTCAACCATAGTGAGCCATTCCTCACGCAGGTTGTTCTCCAGGCTGTCATTGACGTTGGCGAACCCTTCAATCTGTGCAGCACATTCTTCCAATGCTATCTTCAACCGCCGGAGCAAAGTGCGACCTAAAATCGTTTCAACCTCGAATCCGGTACAAATAACTCCTGAAGACTCACCAATATCTATATTTTTCTTGAAGTTGAGGACATCAGTCAAGTCCTCGAGGTCGTCGTGTCGGGCACCCGGCTGCTCTTCCTTCATTATGTACGACATGGGATTCATTGCCGCCCATTTCCGCTTAATGCCCTCACTGTCGGTTTTGCCAACACCAACTTGGTACTTGAGCGAGTTCTGGGTCTCGCAAGTGATCTCGTGCACGTTCCCGTGCCAAACAGGAAGCGCCCACAAGATGCTAGTGACGGCGAACTCTCGCAGTGTCAAGGGGAGCGCCTCGACGCGCTTCAACCAGTTCTTCCGATATTGACAGGCAATGTCGTAGGTAATTACGCACCCTAGGAAGTTGTCATATCTAGATATCATGCTCTAGTTGTAGGGGGTAGTATTTAAATGTCCATCTCATGTGGCAGAGCCTCTGAGGCGAGGTCAACAACTAATTGTCTGTCCGCTCTGGTGCGCTGGGGCAGGTAGCTCTAGCTGGGCTATATATGGATAGGACTATTGATGGTATTGATGGGGCCAGATGATGAGGAGCAGGGGATGGGGGAAATGTGGCACCAGGAAAATCCGGACCTAGGGATTGATCAGAATTGATGGGAATCATTGACAGGGGTTGGGGAATAGGGATAGGAAATGTGGCACCAGGAAAATCCGGACCTAGGGATTGATGAGATTGATGGATTGATGGGCAGATAGGATGGGGGATGAGGGATGGGGTATTGATAGCAGGGTACAATTGTGGCACCAGAATAAATACTGGGCTATTGCTAGGGTATGAGGAGGGTATGGGAGGGATGATTATAGGTTGAAAAATAAAATTCTTTCTAACTATCAGAAACATGAATGGGGATGTGGCAGCTACTGAAACCAATAATAAAACGATGTGTGGCGCATTTTTAATCGAGGAGCACATACCTCGGATCAACCTGGGGTTGTTCTAGATGTTTTCCCCTTGAAAAATTAATGTGTGCAGCACAAAGAACCATGTAAAAACACGAAGATTTGGCTGAGAAACAAGCAGAACATTATTGAAAATCCATCAAAAAGCACCAAAAAGGGAGCAGCACTTTGCCCTCGCTTGGGGGTGACCTGGAACCACTTGTAGGTCGTCCAGACACCTTTGGGGCATTGTATATGTCACTCAGTTAGGTCCCCAGGTCAACAGAACCCTTGGATATGATCAAAATGCCAAAAACCCGGACCACATAGCTTTGGGCCACACTATCAACTTGCCCTGACCTGGGGACACCTTATATTCAAAGATATATGTATATAATGCTCTAATCATGAGTTGGATGAAGTCTGGAGTGTCAAGAATGCGGTCAAAACCTTGGATATATCCCAAATAATGTCCCCCAAGAAAGCACACATACCACCAACTTCCCCTGACCTCTGGGTCGTCCCAATGTGTTCTATTATCATTATATATGATGTATTAACACCCCAGAGGCTCCCCCAGTGTGTCAAAATGCAAACATTCATGATACTAGGTGAACCCTTATTCACCCTTCCTCCTCAAGTACACCCATTGGTTCGCATATCTACATCTTTAGGACTGCTCTAATAGTCATTTGACATCATATAGATGATATCTTGGGGCCCAGGTCATAGGTAGACCTCGAAGATACACCCCTTTGGTACATGGTGAGGATATGATCTTTGTACTAATTCTCAAATGTCTATGCTCAATATTGAAGGGTGTTCAACCTGGGACATATTCTGGGAAGCTAAAAACACATTCTATGATGTTGAAATCAATAGTCCACCACTCAGATGTGTGATAGTTGGGGTGGTTCTTGCTGTAGAAGGAGGGGATATAAATTATTGTACCATTTATACAGTCGAACACCCCATATGGAATAACGGGGTGTGGAGGTCAGGGGAAGTTGAAGGTATGTGTGCTTTGGTGGGAGACATTATTTGGGGTATATCCAAGGTTTTGACCACATTCTTGACACTCCAGACTTCATCTAACTCATGATTAGAGCATTATATACACATATATTCGAATATAAGATGTCCCCAGGTCATGGCAAGTAGGTGGAGTGGCTCGACGAAGTGTGACGGAATTTTTGGGTATTTTGATCATATCCAAGGGTTCTGTTGACCTGGGAACCTAACTGAGTGTTATAGGCAATGCCCCAAAGGTGTCTGAACAACCTCCAAGTAGTTTCAGATCACTCCAATGCGAGGGCAAAGTGCTGCTCCCTTTTTGGTGCTTTTTAAGGGATTTTCAATAATGTTTAGCTTGTTTCTCAGCCAGTTCTTCGTCTTTTTACATGGTTCTTTATGCTGCACACATCTAAATTTCAAGGAGAATACAGCCACACTAACGCCTAGGGGATCCGAGGTATGTGCTCCTCGTCAAAAATGCGCCACACATCGTTTATTGCTGGTTTCAGCAGCTACCACCTGCTCCTCCTTGTTCCTTGTGTTAATAGAGAATTCTATTTTATATCCTTTATATACCCCCCATATCCCCACCCTATATCCTGGCAATAGCCCAGCATTTATGCTGGACCCACAATTGTACCCTGCTATCAATCCCTCATCAGGCATTCCCCATCCTCTCCCCCATCAGCCCCATCAATTCCCCTGATCTGCATTTCCTGGTGCCACATTTCCCCAGTCCCTGCCCCCATCATATTCCTGATTTGTATTTTCCTGGTGCCACACTCATCATGTGACCTACTGAGCTGGTGAACCAGTCCAGGGTCTATCCCAATCCAGTACCTAGCCCAGCAGGTGAGAGAGAGCCTGTATCGAGTTATGGGAGACCCCTCTAAAGGTGAACCCATATTGTAATACTCTGCCCTGCTATTAGAGTCTTGTAACTTGATATAGGTACTGCATAGGGTGTCGGCTTCCAGTATCCATCTCCTTCGTGTCGTTGGCCATACCGTTCATAACAGACCATACGCGTTCGGGCCCCTCTCCGTCCGTCTTGCCAGCGCCAGGCTGGTAAAGAAGCGACCAACACGTCTTGCAGGAAAGAGCATGGACATCACCATGCCAGACTGGTAGTGCGTACGTTCGGAAGCCATCTCCAGGCTTCGTCTGCATGTGCACGGGAAGCTTTTTCCGTCGCTCCTCGATATGAATCGCGTATTGACATGCGATGTCGTAGGATAGCAAAACATCCAAACCGCTGGCGTCTGATGTTGCCGAGCAGTATATGTAGTCCCTGTTTGACCATCTGGAAGTAAAGATCAGCAGGCGATACGTCGGGGAAGTCAATCATATACCTTTCACCTTTTTGAAGGTCGCCGAACCCTTATCTGGAAAGGCCTTATTCTCTTATGTTAACTCAAGTTACACTCATCCAAATCCTATAACTTAAGGCAGCTAAGTTATCTGGAGACAGATATGTTGCCTTAAGATACTCATGTTTAAGAACATATCTTGAGACACTTTCTAGTCAGAAAAAGATGACTGAAGTTGAATATAGTTGCTACAAGTTAGATATCATATACTTGTTATCTGAAGTTATACATGGTCAACTGAAGATAATTACACAGAACCTCGTAACTGTAAGTAACTCAAGTTGTTCAAAGTTGGAGCTGATATTGTAGTCAACTTGGGGTGTCTAAAGCCCAACATGGTTATTCCTAAGTTGTCTAAGAACTATCTGCCAGCTTGATGTGGATATACTATAAGCAAGAGAAAGGAGAAAATCCGAGTAAAATCATGTATTTTGCCTATAACTTGTGGTGCGTCCCTGTGATTCCCAAGATTATAGAAGCGTTTTGTAGCCTTAATTGTACGCTTTCTGACAGTATATAACACTTATACCTTCCAGACAAGTGTAGTAGTACTATTACTTGAACACAAGAAACAGAGAATTGATTGAATGGCTTATGGCTGGAGCTGCACCCCTTATTTTCCCACGGTTATAGGCTCGTCTTGTAGCCCTAATTAAACGCTTTCCAACCATATATAGGTCTGCTACCTTCCATGCAAGTCCCAGAGAGTTATTGAGTGAACAGTGGTAAATCAAGAATCAAGAATTGATCAAGTCCAAAAGGCAGGCAATTTAGGTCCGGACCTCCGGACCCAAACCCTATGCCCTGGTCATGTGACTTCATGTTGGTATTTAAACCAGAGCTGAGCTCTGATCCCATCATTCCTCTCTTGACCTCCTTCCTCCATGTTCTCTCTTTAAATCTTCAAGTCTTGAATGTTCTCTTAGTATGTGGACTTGCTTCTTCTTTTCTTATGCTTGTTAATCATTGTCTCTTGTTCAAGGGTATTCTCTTTTGACTGTGTTCACTGTTCTGGTATGTTTCTTGCTCTTTTTACTTGTATGTTTGACTAATCTGTTCTTTCTTTTAGTATTTCTTTTAAACTATTGTATGTTAGCTATTTAGTAGAGTATATTGTATCTGTTTATTTAGTTGCAATGATAATTGACTGTTTTCTATCTAAATTGTGTGATATCTAACTGGATTAGCTTCTAATCAAGGTTATTATATTGATGGAATTAGACAGCTTCAAGTTAGACTCAAGTTAGCCTTAAGAAGACTTTTAAATATCTTAAGCCATGGTTAAACACAGCTCTTAGCTTATCTCAACTTAGTTATAACTTACGAGTGATTTCAGTTACCTTATTCTAACTTATGATACATTGCGTGTTTAACCATGGCTTAAGTTAACTTTAATAACTTGACTAACCTCACTCACTTAAAAGCTTTAAGTTACGATAAGTTAGCATAAGAGAAATAGCCCTTTCCAGATGCTTGCGGTCGGACACATTCATGTCGAGAGCAAAAACACCCGCCAACCCCAGAGACACGTAAGCCAGCTGTCAATCGTGTCTCCTTCGAGCCATAGCAGTACTCTACAGCCAAATGTCCTGGGATATATCCCCATGGGTGAATGTCAGTGCTGGGGCTATATCCCTACTGGGGTTGAGTTGGTTCTCCCTAGGCAACCACAGCCGCGGATGATTTGTCAGCCCCGCCCCCGCCATTGGAGGGTCAGGCACACGATCCCGTCCATTTTCATTTGGTACCCATTCCTGCGGGATCTCCCGGATCGGGATCATGTTGCCGCGGACGGATATTGCCGTCGTTCCCGTTATAAAAGGATATATTTGTGGCGCCCGTCCACCTTACCGTTTGCCTGTAGCGCCACATATTGTCTGGGTGATACCTCTTGTTGCGCCACATAATCTCCCATGTGTTCCCATCAACGGCTCTTGCCGCCGCTGTCCCACCTACAAAAGGATATAATTGTGGCGCGACTGTTAATGGAATGAATCCCCGCTTCCAATTACAGGTAGCATCACCCTCTCGCGTGTAGCGCACTGATCCCCATACACATCAACAGCTCTTGTTACTGCTTCCTCTTTGCCACCCTTCCCGGATATAAATGTGGCGCCAGTGGATACAATCAAAAGAATCCCTCGTCAATTCCTATTTCGGAAAGTTACTCTATATGTGTGACGCCTCCGTATGCTTTGTGCGACTGCTACCTATCGTATACCTTTGGCGGCATATTGCCGGCGCCGGTGTCTTCATATAATAGAAAAGCTGTATTTCCGGCGCCGCACTGCAAAGGCAACAACACTTGAGCTATATATCGTAAGCTCTTCATCAGCTCTCGTCCGTCGTGCACCTGAAAAAGACAACGTTCGTCCAAGTAATATATTTCTTCTAAGTCCAAGATCGTGAGGTCATCCGGCAATTCCCGGTCCGGCAACACCTTGTCTTAATTCTACATACCCCGAAACACTGTTTACCACTACGAGCGCCACACCCATTCTCGACAACTACCAACTACGAAGACGACTAAGACGACTCGTACCCGCGTTCCCTCAGCCCTTCCATCAACCATGTGGCATCCTTTACGTACTCTTCCCACACGCTGTGCCCAACTTCTTCTCTCTGTGCGTCTCGCCACCAGTACAGGCAAGCAACCACCGACAGCCATCCGTTTTGGCCCCAAACATTCAGCGCGCCAAAATCTCGACCATGGCGCGTACGAATACGAGACCCCTCCTTGTTTTCCTTCCTCCACGATGGTTGGATTGAATCCCACCATCCGATGAACGACACCTTGAAAACTGCAACGTCCTTCGGCTTCAATGTCAGCATCTTCTTCGCGGTGTTTCCCCCCTTCCTCGGCTTCAAACGCCCGTCTGCCACCCACTCTGACAGGATCGCCGGGCGACCACTGGGGCGCAAGTTTCCATCTGCAATTGCAAACTCCACCGAGCCCTCCAGCTTGACGAAGGCCTCAAGCAACCCTTTCCAAGTGTCGCCCCAATCTGGCGCCGAGAACACGCGGTACGGGACCCGAAACCAATCCAACGCTTCCAACAATAACTCGCGCGCTTCATCGTCTACTTGAGTCCCCGGCTCAGCACTGTTGGGTTCGTTGTTCCTTTCCTCGACCTCTCTCATGTCTGCTGATGGGATTGATGTAGAGGCACCCGCCAGATTGTCGCCAGCAGTGATGTCGCAATCGTCTGCAGCCTGTTCCACCCTTCCGCTGGCCCTCGCAACCTCGTCGACAATAGGCAGGACGGGCAGGACGGTGGGGACGGATGAGTCCGGCATGATACCGCCCGAGGCGGGAATGGGACTGGCCGGGGGGACTCCACAGGCGGGCAAAGTAGGTGGGAGGATGGTCGAGGAAAGGGATGTGCTAGAGCTAGCCACTACGTCAACGTCCATCTCGTCGTCGTTGTCGATCGACATTGGCTCATCGGTCAAGGGGGGGGAAGCTGCAGTCACTTTGAAGCGACTTGACTGGCGTCGCTCGACGGGCTCCGTGTTGTCTGGAACGGACCTCTCTGCAGGGGGACGCGATACCTTCTTCTTCGTCGCCTGTGGTAGATTCGTCGTGTCAATATTCAAGGCTTCCAACGCCGCCTTATTCCTGCGGATATTTTCCTCCCTCTCAAGCTCGTACTTCGAGATCAGGACTCCGTTAACCCTGACCAACGTGGAGGAAACCTCAACTGCTCTCTCTTTCCCCGCCTCCTCCATTATCTTCTGTCTCTTCCTTGTGGGCGTGGGCGACACGGCAGCTGGTCGCTTCGTCCCTCCTGAACCTTCCTCATCACTATCCTCATTCTCCGATCCCTCGTCGTCACTTCCAGCCAACTCGCTAGTATCCTTTGCCGCCACCTTTGCCTTCACCGCCTCAACAACCCCATCCATTACGTCATCGTCGAAGAGCACACCTTTGAAGTCGGGAGGGAGCTGAGGAGTTGTCGCAAGCTTGAACGAGTCTTTATCCGCTTGGGTATACGCGGTGTTGGCGTACTTGACCAAATGGTTGCGCCAGCCTTCATACGCCACTGTGTCCCACTTCGCGACAGAGACGGGGACAGTATCCAGATTCTTGCCGGAACAAACACTTTCGTCAAACGTTAGCATCACGTTCAATTGCGAACTATCGTCCTCACCTAACCACTCCTATCTCTCCGTTCATAGTGCCCAATGGACCGACAACATGCACGATGGTCATTAGGCCCGTCAAGCTCATAATCCCTTCGGCAACTGGCTGGAGAAAAGCGGGGAGGTTCTTGACGCAACTAACAGACATGGTAAGCACTTTCGTCGAGTATGGAAAGCAGGCGAATGCTTACGCAGTACGATCCTCAGGTGCCTTTGAAGGAGGACCAAGATACAGGTCGTTCCATGCTGTTTTTTTGGCCTCGGCCGTCGCCTTGGCCTGCTCCGCCCAGGACTTCTGTGTGTCGGCACTAAATGACTTGAAGTGCGCCTGGATCGTCTCCTGTCGAAACTTGGGACAGATACCCCCTCTTGCAGGGATCCTCTGCCTCCCCGCAGCGACCTCCTCATCCCACAAGTCTGAGACCACAGACGTCGCCTCGTCCTTGTTACGCGCCTGCCATTCCTGGAAAGGAGTGCGAGCCCTAGGAGGGCGCATACCCAGTTTGCCGACTTTGTTGAGAAGCGCGAGGTAGGCGTCGGTAAGGAGGCGGCGACGGACAGTGGAGCGTATGGTTGTCAATTTTAGAGCCCTGTACACCATCCATGCACGAATTGCCTGGAATACTTGTGAGTACGATAGGACCTAGTTAATGCATGAAACTGACCTTTTTCTTTTTCTCTCTCAGGTCGCGTCTCGCCCGTAATTCCTCAGTTGTACCGTCCTCGACGGGTGGCATCCAAGATTCGTCAAACACCTTCAAGGGAAGTGGAGGTTCAACCGTATCGTCGAGGTCAAAGTGATAGAAATATTGACGGATGACCTTTCGAAGACATTCTTCCTCGGCGGCTGCTCCCTTGCCCATGGCATCCGCGAAATCATCGACGTAGAGGTTTAGGAAATCCTCGCGGGCTCCTTCAGCCCAGCCTTTCTTGGTAGTGCGGTGAGCCTTTGGTTTCTTGGTGTACTTTTGTGGCATTGTAATGAACTATCGCGTCAGATTGGCAAGGCAGCCTCAGACGACAGGGGAGGATGTGATGGACAGACGCAACGCAACCGCGGCACCCGGCTGTACCATATTCGCAAGGGCAGGGCATTGTGTCCGCCACATTTCCAATAGACGCACCAGAAGCGTGACCAGATTCTGCTCCCGCTTTATTAAGGCTGGCTGCCCATCTTTTTCCTTGATCCTCCTTTCTCTAACTATCATGTCGCAATCTCCCCCAAGCAATCTTGACGCCAACGATCAGGCGAAAGAGTCCTGCTCGCTGTCGTCGAATGCTGAGACACCGGCTGGTTCCTCCTTGGATCTCATCGAAGGTAGCGAGGACGGTTTCAGTGACTATACTATCATCAGTAAGTCACGGCCATCGACTCTTTACTTCGCTGATTTTTGATTCAGCTGAGCCTACTCACGAAGGTGTTCAATACTATGCGGTTCAACCAGCGCTAGTCGACGCCCCTCCCGCGCAAGTTGATGCTACTGCCGCGCCAATCGATGCCACTCCTGCGCCAGTCGATGCCACTTCGGTTGGCACCGAAAATACGTCTCTGACTGGGGCGATCCCAGTGACCAACCCGACCACCCTATGCTATACAGATAACTAGTTAAGAGGCCTTAGTGGCGGGGCCAAATAACTAGTTGCTGGCCGATGCTATAGGGCCATATTTTGGCTGGTAGAAATGGCTGGCTGGCGGGCTGGGGCGGGCTGGGGCGGGCTGGGATGGGGCGGGATGGGTCCCAAATATGGATAGGAATTGATGGGAGTATGTAGGGATTGATGGGCAGGGGGAGGGGGAGCAGGGGATGGGGAAATGTGGCCACACATAAATCCGGACCTAGGGATTGATGGGTACTGATGTCATTGATTGCCCAGGGGGATGGGGGATGGGGATAGGAATTGTGGCACCAGGAAAATCCGGACCTAGGGTTTGATGGGGGCAGGGGATGGGGGATGGGGGCAGGGGAAATGTGGCCACAGGAAAATCCGGACCTAGGGATTGATGGGAACTGATGGGATTGATGGGGGAGGGGATGAGGGATGGGGGCAGGGGGATTGGGGGCAGGGGACAATTGTGGCACCAGGATAAATACTGGGCTATTGCCAGGGTATGAGGAGGGTATGGGAGGGATGATTGTAGGTTGAAAAATAAAATTCTTTCTAACTATCAGAAACATGAATGGGGATGTGGCAGCTACTGAAACCAACAATAAAACGATGTGTGGCGCATTTTTAATCGAGGAGCACATACCTCGGATCAACCTGGGGTTGGTCTAGATGTCTTCCTATTGAAAAATGGATGTGTGCAGCACAAAGAACCATGTAAAAACACGAAGATTTGGCTGAGAAACAAGCAAAACATTATTCAAAATCCATCAAAAAGCACCAAAAAGGGAGCAGCACTTTGCCCTCGCTTGGGGGTGACCTGGAACCACTTGTAGGTCGTCCAGACACCTTTGGGGCATTGTATATGTCACTCAGTTAGGTCCTCAGGTCAACAGAACCCTTGGATATGATCAAAATGCCAAAAACCCGGACCACCTACCTTTGGGCCACACTATCAACTTGCCATGACCTGGGGACACCTTATATTCGAAGATATATGTCTATAATGCTCTAATCATGAGTTAGATGAAGTCTGGAGTGTGAAAAATGCGGTCAAAACCTGGGATATACCCTAAATAATGTCCCCCAAGAAAGCACACACACCATCAACTTCCCCTGACCTCTGGGTCGTCCCAATGTGTTCTATTATCATTATAGATGATGTATTAACACCCCAGAGGTGTCCCCAGTATGTCAAAATGCGAACATTCATGATACTAGGTGAACCCTTATTTACCCTGTCTCCTCAAGTACACCCACTGGTTCGCATATTTGCATCTTTAGGACTGTTCTAATAGTCATTTGACATCATATAGATGATATCTTGGGGCCCAGGTTACAGGTAGACCTCGAAGATACACCCCTTTGGTACCTGGTGAGGATATGATCTTTGTACTAATTCTCAAATGTCCATGCTCTATATTGAAGGGTGTTCAACCTGGGACATATTCTGGGAAGCTAAAAACACATTGTATGATGTTAAAATCAATAGTCCACCACTCAGATGTGTGATAGTTGGGGTAGTTCTTGCTGTAGAAGGAGGGGATATAAATTATTGTACCATTTATATTCGCATTTTGCCACACTAGGGACACCTCTGGGATGCTAATACATCATCTATAATGATAATAGAACACATTGGAACGACCCAGAGGTCAGGGGAAGTTGATGGTGTGTGTGCTTTCTTGGGGGACATTATTTAGGGTATATCCCAGGTTTTGACCGCATTTTTCACACTCCAGACTTCATCTAACTCATGATTAGAGCATTATAGACATATATCTTCGAATATAAGGTGTCCCCAGGTCATGGCAAGTTGATAGTGTGGCCCAAAGGTAGGTGGTCCGGGTTTTTGGCATTTTGATCATATCCAAGGGTTCTGTTGACCTGAGGACCTAACTGAGTGACATATACAATGCCCCAAAGGTGTCTGGACGACCTACAAGTGGTTCCAGGTCACCCCCAAGCGAGGGCAAAGTGCTGCTCCCTTTTTGGTGCTTTTTGATGGATTTTGAATAATGTTTTGCTTGTTTCTCAGCCAAATCTTCGTGTTTTTACATGGTTCTTTGTGCTGCACACATCCATTTTTCAATAGGAAGACATCTAAACCAACCCCAGGTTGATCCGAGGTATGTGCTCCTCGATTAAAAATGCGCCACACATCGTTTTATTGTTGGTTTCAGTAGCTGCCACATCCCCATTCATGTTTCTGATAGTTAGAAAGAATTTTATTTTTCAACCTACAATCATCCCTCCCATACCCTCCTCATACCCTGGCAATAGCCCAGTATTTATCCTGGTGCCACAATTGTCCCCTGCCCCCAATCCCCCTGCCCCCATCCCCCATCCCCTCCCCCATCAATCCCATCAGTTCCCATCAATCCCTAGGTCCGGATTTATGTGTGGCCACATTTCCCCATCCCCTGCTCCCCCTCTCCCTGCCCATCAATCCCTATATGCTCTCATCAATTCCTATCCATATTTGGGACCCATCCCGCCCCATCCCAGCCCGCCCCAGCCCGCCAGCCAGCCATTTCTACCAGCCAAAATATGGCCCTATAGCATCGGCCAGCAACTAGTTATTTGGCCCCGCCACTAAGGCCTCTTAACTAGTTATCTGTATAGCATAGGGTGACCCGACCCCCATCATCCATGGTGTTCAGTACTACACTGTTCCTACCACTGACATGGTGTACCTCGCTGCCGACGAGCAGGCTCGCGAATGGTACATTGTCACTCGTGGAATCTTTGTAGGCGTTTTCAAGTACTCGTCAGTCTTTTTCTTCGTCTTGCTGTATCACACCTCCTCATGAGTTCTTACAGCTTCTTGGTGGATCAGGCGACTCGCAAAGTTGGTTCTGCCCACGGCAAAAAGGAGGACAGCCTTCGCGATGCGGTCGAACACTTCAACGCCGCCCGCAACAGCGATTGGATGCGTATCTGCGTGTGAGTTGACTACTGCGTCCCTCGCTTTGCATTGTGAGATATTGACATTATTTGCAGGCGACCAGATCTTTGAAACCATGTACAGGCGCTCGGACCACATGACCCACTAAATAACTACCGTAGTTGAATTTCCAATGAAGCAAACATTGTTCTCTCCCCCACCATGAGTGACGTTGAGCAATACCCTGTCATCTGGGTCAACTCCTCGTCCGAGTCTGACGATTCGTCCTCCTACGCGACCTGCGCTGACGATAGCATCGATCTCGAGCTATCGGACAATGATGAAATTTGCCATCTAATCCGGGCACTCGCAGTGGCAGAAGACAATGCGGCAGAACGCGCAGGTATTTTTTGGAGTTTCAGGGAGACGTCGCGACTGATCTTGGTTCTTAGAACAGGAGAGGGCGCGCGCGGACGCAACAAGTTATCAAATCATATCGCCGACGGGGGCGATAACCACTGCTAATTGGTACGAAAAATTGAATTCAATAATTGTGGAAATTCACAGATTCGCAGGGCGAGAGCAGGCACTGCTCAGGTGGCGGGGGCCCATGTCGTCGCAGATGTCAAACGGACGAAGCGTAGGATACGCTGGCCATTCTATGTTGTCTTCATTGGGTGTCCGTCCGGCGTTCATATTGGCTGGCGTAACGCACACGCGGCGACCCAAGGCATTACTTGCAACTGCGTGAAGGGATACGCCACACTACAACAAGCCCAGGCGGCATTCGAATATGCTGCTGACCGGGGATGGGTTGGACCCCCTGATGGTGGACGGCCGATCCCACGTATTCTTCCCATTCCATTGGATGCACGAGCCATGATAGCTCCCGCGCTGACTCCATTGTGTCCCAGTGACGCCTACCGGCTGTACTACTGCGTTTATCGCGGGCAGCGCCCCGGTATCTATTGTTCCATGTGAGTCAGATAACCATATCTTGATTATCGGCTCCATTAACATGCACACAAAGCATTGAGGCGCATCTTTCGTCCGTGGTGTACCCACTTCGCTCCATGAACGTTTCTCATCGATCACCGTCGCGAGGGCGAAGTATGTGGAAGCGACAGAGAGAAATGAGATAGTCATTATGCCCGCGCCGTAGGAGTAGCAGTAATCACTGGAACGATAATAAACCTAAACTCATCGCGTCCACCAGGTCCCCTGTTTCCGTGCGATGATGAATTTCATCAAGGTATTGCATGACCACGGACATCTGGTTCTGGACGTTCTTCGCTTCCTTCCATTCGGAACAGATCCCGTATCTGTAAAACAGTGTCCTGATATGGGGACGAGCTCCGTCAATAAACGCAGCCACCTTCTCCAAGTACGTCTTGATAACCTCGATCTGATGATCTTTGGCAGTCACACCGACCTCATTGGCCACGCGGAGACAGAAAGTTTCGGGACTCGTCTGCATGTATCCGCCCAACAACCTGTTCTGTTGGTGCACGCGTCCCAAAAGAAGTTGTGGCGCAGGTTTCGAAATCTCCTCGTCGACATGTGTGAGCCTATGTATGGTGTTAATACACAGTAATTTAACAATGATATTTCCTTACTCTTTCTCTCTCTTCTCGTGAACAACACTAGCCTTGGAGGCTCGCGGTTTGGCAGTTGGCACCACGGGTTGGATGCTACGCTTCACCTCTCTCGTTCGTGCACCAGACGTGCCCGAATCCGACTGCCGAGCTTTGTATTCCTTCAAGATCCTCTTGCGGTTGCTACTCACAAATTGAATTAAACTTCTGAAAGCTGGAGAATAGCACAAAACTACCCACCGGTCGTACCAATGCATTCGGTTGCGACGCTGTGCCTCAGCTTTTTCTTCTTCACTATGGTAAAGCTTCTTACGCCCCATCTAGAAGCCCAATTGGAATGCTGTGAGTTGTCCGGTGGAGGGCAAGTCGTCTATGGATCGAAGTCGGAGAGTAAGTGCAGTAGGGAATCAAGATCAAGCTCTCCCTTTATTGGACTTTTATTGGACTTTTATGTTTCCCCGCGTTGTAGCCTCAGACAAACATTGTAGTATTTGTATATGAGTCTACCCAGATATTTTAAACCTGTGTTATGATTCTTCAGGGGGCAAGAATGTGCAAAGCAAGTTGAAGTATGCGAAGATTAGTCTATTTAACTTCCCATCGAGATATCATCGTTCGTTCGGTCCGACTGCCTTACCTTCAAACTTCCCACATCATGTCGTCCAAGTTGGCCACAGACAGGCTTCGACTCCCCAACGTTTGGGCATCTAATAGCTGCGAGTAAGTTCTAACGGCTTGATTCTTTTTCTTTGTGATCATGTACTTATCTACGTTTGCAGCTACATCCGGCAACTCCTTCGATTCGCTCGTCCTCTGCCGGAACGACATTTTCTCGAGCAAGGAGCAACATACCAAAGTCAGCTACATTTCTATCTCTATCCGTCACCATAAATTGATCCTGAGGTAGATTTGGAAGCTGACCCCAACTTCCGAGAGCTATACTATCATCATTCCAGGCTGCAGCCGGGATTGGTCTTGTCGCCAGACCCCTCATTCGTTCATGCCAGCGTACAGACCTGGCTCCGCGACAATTCCCTCGAGTACGCCACAGAACACTTTCGTCGGATGGGGGTGTTCGATCACGCAGACTTGGTAAACCTGGCCTGCACAATGTGGACGTCCAAAGAATGCCGAACTCACTTGCAGCGCGGCTTGAACCTTGAGCCCTTGGCTTGGCTGACCTTCGCATTGGCTCTCGTCCGTTACGCCCGACCTATCGAGTATACGGGCGAGCCAGACGCAGATGCGGACGAAGAGGAAAAACGGGAGTACGCTTACCTGTTTGTAGAAATGGAATGGCACGATAGACTGCAGGTGGCGCAGGAGCAGGTCATGATCGCAGAGCGCGCACGCCATAAGTGGGTTGAAGCATGGATAAAATTGCGCCTAGACCACGATCCTGCCTACGCGCAGGAGCGGGAGCAAGAGCAGGAGCAGGAACTCTGAATTCGGACCCCTTACATTATCATGTGGCGTAGAAAATCATTGGATTTATTTACGCCCCGTGGAACCAAAGATATCAAAGTTTCGCAATCGGCAACACTGTAGAACTGTTCCTTGAGCTATTCAACCGCTCCCAAACTCGTTCCGGGGTCTCGCCGTCTGCAACCTGACTTGTGCGTCTACTCTTCCATAAACAGGGGACATCATAGGAACATGACGGGGAGTGAGTGGCATGGTGCCAAATGGGTTGCGCCAACGTGAATCGTATGAATGTCCTGGGATGAAGCAGCGCCTGACGGTAGGACCAATGTCTTGGTGAACGCCACAGAACACGAAGCTCTAGTCGATGATATCGGTCAGTGACTCCGCCATAGAATAACAGCTTAAATACCTTCTGGAGGCGTGTTGGAAACCAAGGCTGACACGGTTGGTTCGGTCATCGTCGCGGTAGCTATGATGATTGAAAATAAAATACTAGTTCCCTTTATACCGCGGGGCGCTGATATCGGCACTCATATCAAATACACGTGCGAGGCGAGGAAACTTTGGGAAGGGGGCAACAATATTGGATTTCCGAAGTAAATAATTTCCCCTCTTCACTCTCATCGCCTACAGCCTCTGGGGCTGTCGAATGCCCGCGGCGAATAAAACCATGTGATCTAACTTGGCACCCAAGGCCTTTAATAAGGTCGAGTCAGTAAATTAGACGACATGGAAGCTACAAAGACGACTTACTCTAACACGGGCCTGGTGGAAGCGAGCGACCAAGTCTTCGTCTTCCGGAAAGGGCGGGATGTTCTGTTCAGGATAGACATCGAGGAACATGCGCCACACCGATTCAAGATACGCCATCCGCTGCTGAGGCTCATTCCTGTGCTGCCGGTATTCTGAAACATGCCCTCTGATGAACGTGAATTGGCCCGGCGTCACAAATAGAGATGTCGCTGAACGAAGTGGAATGTCAGGTCGGGGCGATGAAAACAATCGAATTAACGCACGGGTGCTCACTCGGAAGGCCTTCTCCTTGGGAGCTTTTGACTTTCTCTCATACGGCGGAGGTTTGCTGGTTTTCAGAGGCATGAGCTTCGGCATTGAGGGAAATGAGGTGACCGTGGTCAGAAAGAGTCAGATTTTAAAGCCCAGAAGTTCACTTCGGATAGAAGCCCAGAGAAGCCAAATGGTTGCCTAGTGGCGCGCGCGCGACAGATCAGACAAATTGAGTGAGCATAGGGCCATGAACATCCGGAGGCATCAGACAATTTGTGGCGAGGGGTTAGGTCCCATAATTCCGTGCTTGCATCACTCCAGCAGCACAAACATAGTCACAGACGACGTCTGCACATTTCGACCTTCACTCGACAAGACTGAACGCTCGTTTTTCAGAGAGCCACATTGCGACCAAGAAAACAGTGGAGACAGGTAGAAGAGAGCTACGTCACAATCACGAGTCACGGTCCGTATTCTTCTGTCGCTCAACGATCATGGCCAATATCATTCAATTCGCGTCCAGCTCTTCTTGCTCATGGTCGAAACATCTTGGGACTTTCGGTGGCGACCGGATGAAGAATACAAAGGGCGACGCAATTTCGAGTTGAAAAACTTTGGCACGACTTCCATTGGGCCTGCACCCACCAACTTCGCACCTGCCCGTCCACCTTTGATTGCTTCAGGCAGTGTACCAGCAACTCACCAACCTTTGCCAGGCGTTTACACCCTGCCATCCATTCCCGACGTTAATACTAGCAGCCAGCTCCCAGTCACACGCAAACTACGCCGGTCCACGAAATTATCAGATATCTCTCTTCCAGAACCTCTGAAACCTACACAAGAGCGCTCAGGTTACACTCGAAGGGATCTGGACACCACAATCGAATTTTCAACAAACGGAAACCGAGCGATTCGTGTGGCTGAACAACGGGATGTCCCCATACCCAAGCGCGTGCGTGTTAGTGACGCTGGTGGTTGGACTGGTCAGGTTGGGGTGGACATTCCTCTAAGGGAAGAGGATGGTGATGACGAGGAGAGTGTCGCCGGAGAGGAGTCAGAGACAGAAGACGTTTGGCAGGATGTGGAGGAGGGGTCCAATCCGGCTGCTCTCATCGACGAGAATGGCGAGATAAGGGAAGGGAAGCGCAAGAGTCATGCTAGCTCCGTACGTCTGTTTCTTCGATTTTTGGTATCATTTGTTCATTGGCATGGGTACAGGATGACCCAATGTCGCTCTTTCTCCCCATGGTTGACACTATACTCAACGAGATGTTCGTACGCGAGAGTCTCCCAACACAGCCGTGCTGTCAGACCTGCTGTTTGCCCTTGGCTTCCCCTCCGTCTATTTCCCCCCCGTCGGCTTCAAGTTCATCACCCTCGCCGTCATCACCCTCGCCGTCAACCACCTTCGAGGGGGACAGTGCTGCGTCACCACCTCCATCTGTTCCCTCTGCAAGCGAGCTGGAGTCCTCCGCATCCTCAGTCCCTCAGGCTGGTCTGACCCAACTGCAGTCCGTAGCGCAGCTCTTCAAGTGTACCACTTGTGGAGAATTTTTGGAATGTCGGGCGTGCTGTATGAAACACCATCAGTATACGCCTCTTCATACACTAAAGGTATGATCTCCCGTGTTCTGGACATCATGTCGACTGACTTGGTTTGTTGTAGGTCTGGAATCCCGTTGGCTTCTTCACCCGGACGTCTCTACAAGAACTTGGCTTATGCTTCCAACTCGGCCACGGTGGCGGGCCTTGTCCGGTTCCGGGTGCGCTGAGATTGGTCACCGTCATGCATGTCAACGGTGTCCATCAAGTCGCGGCATCGATTTGTGGATGTGACCTTTCAGACGAGGCAAACGAGTGGCGACAGTATGTTCGCATGGGATGGTACCCCGCTTCGACTGCACAGCCCCGGACGCTGGGAACGTTTGAATGTCTGCGCCATTTTCGACGTCTAAATGTCGTCGCGAACGTTAATGTTCGCGACTATGTGACCACTTTGGAGCGTCTAACTGACCCAATGGGTCTAGAGTTTGTCCCGGATCGCTACAAATCCTTTGGTCTGATGTCGCAACAAGTTTCTTACATGGACCGTATGCGTAGATCAGGTGTGGGTTATCTGAAGGGAGGTGTGCGTTCAGCATCGTGGGGGGCGGCGGCTGTACGTTGCTGGGCGTGCCCTCGGGCGAAGGTCAACCTTCCAGAAAACTGGAGAGATGTTGATGCCAACTTGCAGTAAGTCGTTTCCTCGTTCATGTGAAGCTCTACTGACACGACCAAAGGTTCAAGTATGCACTCATATTGGGCATGGATACATGCTTTCGTTTGGAAAATCGCCTGCGTGCGAAGAGCCAGAACAAACAGTATGCGATTTTGGCGGATGGACTCGGCTGTTTTGTGCCCCACGAGAGCTATTTTTCTCATCTCAAGAACTACGTCAAAGAGGAGGATGTACGTTGTTCATTTGGAATATCTATCATACTGATCCTTGTTACTCCCTTAGATCAGTAGTTGTATTGCGTTTGCTGCCTTGATGCAGAAAGACACGCGTTTGTCCAAAGGGTTGCGAGCAACGGGGGTGGGGGGATGTATCTGCACACGTCATGAGATCATACGTCCGCTGGGTTTAGGCGACCTTCTGAAAGGCGAGCGGTATGTTTTCCCGCCTCTTTCGTCTAAGAAACGAAACGATTGACGGCCCACAGGTACGCCAACATGGACTATATATTCTGGGCTTCAATCCTGGGTGAAGACCTCTTGCAATACATCGTCTCCTACGATGTGGGTTGTCAGTGGAAAATCCACTTGGAGGAGCGTCGGCAACATCTGCCAGCAGTTTTGCGGGACACGAGCGAGACACGCAAGATCTGCGTAGGGCTTCCAGTCTGGCATGGGGGAGTCCACGAGGATGCATGTGCGTCTTCAGAGTCACTGCGTTACAAAGAGGGCGCTGCTATGACGGATGGTGAGGGTGTCGAGCGCGTTTGGAGCAAGCTCGGCCCTAAGGCATGGGCGACAAAGGAGATGCACAAGAATACTCGGCACGAGAGTCTAGAGGACACGATGGACAACCTCAATTGGACTAAAAATCTTGGCCTTGGTGAGTGACATTTTGTTGTAATTGGGCTGCGCATCTAATGTTTGGTGATAGGTATCCTGCTGCGCCGCCGCTACGAAGTCGCAAGAGTCGAACAAAAAGAGCAGGCGGAAAACTTCAAAAGCACGAGTGCTACTCTCGACATCAAGTTGCGTGAGCGCTGGATGAATTGGATCAAGCAGTGGCACACGGAGGAGGATCTGCTCCGCAAGGATAAGACAGTTGGGAATCCCTATGAGGCTTCGTGGAAGCAAGGTAAAGAATTATTTACTTATTGCTGTCTTCCAGTCGCTTACCACTCGAACACAGACACTATCACCGTGGATAAGGTGCATACAGATTTGGATCGAGAGGAATTGGAAGAGCTTCGGAACGAGCGCGATGAGATGACAAAGGAGAGGACTAGTACCCGAGAAGTGGTGCCAGCGAAGGGGGTCGCTGGCGTCTTGGCATTCATCCACTTGGGTTTGCTCATCCAGAGCATGCAGTATGTCTCGGTCCTATTTCTGCGAAACGTAGTGACTAACTCCCTCTCCTGCAGATTGCGAATCAAGAACATGAAGAAAGCGCGGCGGAAAGAAGATGGTCACACTCGCCTTTTACAAGCACGACGTACGGCTTTCTGGAAGAAACTTTGACGATTCCGTGCCCTGCAGGCGACCTTCATGCCACAGGCCCTGTCACTAGCTTCAGAACACGAGCAGACGGTCAGCCTGAAGTGAGAGGAGGCGGCGCGCAAAGCCAAAATCGATGCAAAACCAGTAGAGGCGGAGGACATCAAACTTTTCCTCCCTTCTGAAATCCCGAAGTCAGAGTGTGGTCCTTCTTATCGGGCGGCGGTGTTCTCCGTTGAGTCGCGGTTGCAGGAGGCTCAGTGCTCGACACAACTGTCAGTGCTACGTATGCGTTTACATTCCAAATCGCACCTGATCCGTTTCCGAGATGCGAACCTTCGGGGCCAGACAAAGACGACATGTTCGCGGGGGGCGCTTGAGCGTCTGAGCGACCGCATTGACAGCGCAGTCCGACGATATCGCGTGGCAAGAAGAGCGTTGGTCCTATTGGATGGAGATGAGAAATGGCAACATTTCCGTCGGCTGGAGGACACCGACGTCTCGACTCGTTTTGTTACGGACTACGACGGCTTGCGGGCTAGGCGCTTGGCCAAGATCGGGCGCAATAGCAAGCGTCGTATGATAGCTGATGCCGAGGAAGAGGGTAAACGCTGACGGGTCACGGATCGAACCAGCATGGTCGGGACCACCAACGATCCGATCCGATCCGACCCATGTAATAGAATAAAATCCATTTTTTTCATACAAAAAACCCCTTCAATCCTCTAAGATATTCGACCCGGATCGATCCATATCGACACAGATATATACTGTTGAATTTGACTGTCTTCGAGCGCAAGTGAGAGTGTTCGCCTTGGTCGCGAATGGGATCGACCTCGTACGAACGTGAGCGCATGTCTAACTAAGTCGATATGGGTCGAACTAGAGTCGACGGTGTTCGCGCAAGTTCGCGCAAGTTAGGTCGTCGATCGTGATCGACGAAAGGTCGACGGTGTTCGACGCCGCTCAATTCGATCTACCGCCACATTCCGACCTCGTTCGACCATGTTCAATAGGTCGATCCGGTTCGAACATTCAGCGAGCTCCATGATATATATTTGATCGCAGTAGTAGGAACATTGGAATGTCATTCTACCACCAAAAAAGCACCAGAAACAGCTCAATCTCGACAGGCTCGTATATCTATTCAATTCGAGAATCGATAAGTAGGAGCGCGGGTCTGTAACACTCATACTCGCTGACGCCTTGTTTTCTCTAACGATGCCCTATGGTGGCGTTAGTAATCGTAGTCATAGCTGCCAAATAAACTTTGCCTCCACATACCTTTGTCCTTCCACACCGCCAGGAAGACATCGTTCATTGGTATTGGCAGTGCAACGAAACATTGTCGCGCTCGACGTTTTTGCCATTCACGCGAGGCGGCAACACCAAGCGTTTCGTTCTGCCCACTCCTGTACGTTTCCTCGACCCACTCCCGCCTTACAACGATCCAAATCCTCACCCAATCACTCTCAGTCACGCGCTGCCCCTCGTCGACGCCCGGAGCGGCCCCTTCTCCTCCTCCCGACGACGACCATTACTCTGTACGCTGTACAGCACCCACCCAACCTGTCCTTCAATTACATTTCCACCTCCCGAACCATCCATCCGCAGCCCGCGCTCACGTAGGACGACAGCGACACTGGTACATCGTCCCCCGACACCTCACATCCTTGTCGTCTCGTCCGACCGCTCACCGTCTTCGCCCCGCGACATCGGACGACTGTTTCGCCTCCATCTTCCCTCGCGCACACCCTATCGTCCTCGATAGACGACACCGCCCAGTTTCATCCACCTGCGATCTCGCGCCGTTCGGTGTCCAACTTGAACGCACAGAATTGGATGATATCGTCTCTCCGCATTCCTAAGACCCACATTGGTGCGTCACATTCTTAGAATTGCGCTCCCTGAACCAAATTATTCCCAGGTAATTAGCATGGCCAGCACCAACGACTATCCGACATACCCTTTCCAACGAAGATCCTCTCCTCAGCTGTTTTTCGTGTCTACCATCTCGCATCGTTTGAGGTCGCGTCCATCGCGTAACATGCCCAATATAGCGACATCAATCCTACGCCAACTTTCCAATAATGTCCACGCTTTCCAAGGGCGTGCTGCATTTCTGGTTTTGCTGTGAGTACTTTTCTATGTACCAACCAGTTACTCACGCTATCTTAGAAACGACTTCCATTTCTCCAACTCCGATTGGTACCGTCACCTTACGGTGAGGGTGTATCATTCCGATGGATCAACTATTGGAACCTATCATTTATATGAAGATATGTCGTGGAACGTATACGTACATTTGCCTCAGACTGTCTGCCGCCTCCGACAGCAGAGCCGCACTATCCGATACTTCTTCGATCCTCGCCATACATCGTATATTCGTACGGCCTAAAACGTAGCTAATGTTCTTCAGTATATATCCAAAGAATTACACTATCTTGTTTACCTTTGAACCTGGCTAATTAGTGCCCTCCGCTTTGCTAGTCAGATCCCTGCATATAGAGTTTCAGGCATTGACTCAACTTATTTACTAAATGTAGCTACGGGTGTATGACAATGTGGCAATTTCGTCTTATACAAACCAAGCATAGGGCATGTATCATATATTGTATAGACTATCACTACTACGATTTAAAAAAACGTCTCATGTGTACTGTAACTTCATACATCTGTTAACATGGCTGCTCGACGCGCACTCTTTCGAACTGCCGGACCTCCCCCTCCCTCAGCCACTAGCTTTTTCTTTCCCTTGGCCTTCCCAGGTTGCTGCTGCTGCTCTTCTACCCGTTTCTTCTTGCCCTTGGACTTCACAGGGTCCTCCTCATTCTCCTCTTCCTCTTCCACACGCTTCCTCTTACCCGTAGATTTCGAAGAGGCAGCTGCAGCTATCTTTGGCGCAGCCTTCTTTGACTTCGTAGTCTTGGGAGCCGTTTTCTTCTTCTTCGTCTTCGTCTTCAATGCCTGGGCCTCAAGCTGTGCCAATTCCTGGTCTTGCTCCTGCTGTCCGGTCTCCTCTGGCCCAGCTATCTCCATGTTTTCCTCGCCCGCACTGGCAGCTTGCCTTCGGGCAAGTGCCTCCACTAGATCAGGATGAGGAGGCACATCCTCAATTTCACTGTCGTCCTCGTCATCGGGTATCGAAGGCCTCTCGGGAGCACCTTTCTCCTTCGGTGGCTCCTTGTCGTCGTCGTCGTCGTCGTCGTCGTCTGATACGTCGTTGAGAGCGGTAGTGAAATCTTCCTCGTGCAGCGTAGCATCCTTATCGACGATGGTGGGTTGGATGGGTGGGTCCGTGGAACGAAAGCGGAAAGGCTTTCCCGCCATAGCATATTCCTCCAGAGTATACGCCAGCTCGTGTACTTTGTTGACGCGCCCTTTCGCGATTAACTTGTCTGCGTCTGTCGGGCACGCAATAAGGTTTGACTCGATTAATTCAGGCCACATTTCGACGTCGAAGTAGGTGCTGGGATCTTCGGCAATGGCTGTGTATGGCACTTCCAGTCTACCTCGTGCGGCCTCTACATGCAAGTTAGCTGTGAAATAAATTAGAATCAATGACACGTACTGAAGTTGACGCGGAAATAATCATTCAACATGATTCTAAGGTTCCCCACACTTGTAGTCTCGACGTCGATAGTCGGCAAGATAGGAAATCCGTCCAGCGTTAATCTGAACTCGGTGGTGACATCGCTTTCTGGTCACGCTGTAGAAAGGTCAGCGTTTACTTTAACGGGGTAGCAAACAAAACCCACGAAAGTGTTCTTGGCGGAAATTATCCAGTTCTTCCATAAAACCTTGGGGGAAAATGGAAAATAGGCTCGGGCCTTCGGTTTGCGTACTATGACAGGATTTTAGCCAACGGAAGATGATAACATTAGCGCTCACATACAAAAATGCCGATTTATGTTCCTGTCCACTCGCCGGGTCCAGTCCATCCACCGGGGTCCATGCTCCTATTACAGCGAAAGCAGCTTGATTGTTCAACGCTTTCCTCAACGCCTGAATCAGGGCCCAAAGTCGAGTCATCAAAAGCAGCTTGATCCTGGGAGGGGAAATGTTAGTTGATGAGAACATGGCTGGAGGTTACACGCACCCATCGATATCGTCCATTTGCTGCTGTTTTGCCTTTGCCTCAAAAGCAGGTTTTTCTTCGGCAGGTAACGCACTCCACAGTTCAGCTAGGGCCTTTTGATGAGCGCCACCCTGGTTACCGTCCTTCACAGTGTGCAAGATTTCAGCTGCGCAGACATCGATGTCTGCTTTTCGTTCAACCTTGAAGATGTCACGACCCGTCACTGCGAATTGAATCTTCAGGAGGCCCGACAGTTGAGACCGAATTTCAGCGTCCAAAGCTGCGCCTGTGATATCGACTTCATCGTCTCCTGTGTCGGACTCGGCAGCACCCGTCGCTTCCTTGTTCACCATTTTGTGCTTCAATTTTGTTTCTAGTGGTCGCAGCCAGTTCTTGAGCCAACCCTTGTATAGCTGCAAATATTGTCAGCCGGAGATAAGATTATTCGAGGTGAAGCAAGTACCGTCTTTAAGAAGTTTCGCCGAGCAGCCTCCTCAGCCTCCCTCGCGTCTTTATCAACTGCGACCACCTCCGGGGTGGTTGTCGGAGCAAGCTCGACACGTTCCAGCATTTGCGCCATCATGCGAGGCCACCATTCGTTTCTGGCTTTCGCCACGTCGCCGATTTTTTCGAAGGCGCTCAGAGTCGAGCGCTTGCAAAAGTCCAAAAGCGTCTCCCCTTCAGCAGTCAGCTTTGCCTTGCGCTGCTTTAGGCTGCAGCGTTCGTGCATGGGGGTAGCGTCATAACTCCACGTCGAGAGATCGGGGACCGGGGGAAGTTCGTCGTTCGGCATTGCTGGTTGATACTATGTCGTGGTCAACTAGAGGAGTGTGCGTCCTTTATATTATGCCAGCCGCTCTTTGTCTACAAATAGAAGTACCGTCAGCCATTGTTCACATCGCGTGTCGGCGCTAGCTACCTGTACAATCGATTCGGATCACATGACATTCGTGTTCACGTCCAACAGACACTACAGTTCGCAGGTAATTTACTAGAACCGGCATTCGACTTCTATATCATAGACTAAATCATCCCACATCGTGCAAGTTTCCACACCACCAGCGCGCAAAGCCAACAGAAGATGTCGATCGACGATAATCTCCTCCCCAGCCGTCCAATCCACCCATCCGTTCACATCCACTGCATAGCGCTGAAGTGAAGTCGTCTCCGACACAGAAATTCTCACGAAACGATCGCCATAATCCTGAGCTGGTAGGGTCACGAAATCAACTGATTCCTTTTGAACATTCATCAGAGAACGCCTTATAGATGAAATGGAAGCTTACCTCACGCCATATCGCAGCTAACACTGTTGGATATTCTGCCTCGTCGCTGCGTGGGGACTCCTGTTGGGAGTCCCAATAGTCGTCGGAAAAAAGGGAGTCTTCGGACCCATCGCTATCCTCGCTATCCACGATGGTATCATCGTCGGAGTCCACCAACGTCGCATCATCAGCATCGAGGTTCTGGACGGTGGGAGGTACGATAGCGGAATAAGACATGAGGTATAGGTTGAATGAATAAGTTCTGCCTCGTGGATAAGTACTTAAGTATAAACGCACACACAATGAAAGCACCTACAATGAATGAATGAGCGGTTCCGTGCGAAGACGGATCATTAATCGACTCCGATCATTTGTCGATCCCGATCAACAATGAACGCAAAAAAGGAAATGAACAATGAGTGTGGGTGAAGTAAGGTAGGCATGGATAACCGTATTCAAAGGGGGGCCAAATAATCTGCTACCTCGCTCATCCAAGTATCCGGCAGCGCATCGTTGGTAGCGTGGAAGAAGATGGGGGTCGTGTGATCCGCGGGGGTGGAAAAGAACGAGTACCATCCTATATTGATCCATGCCTCCGCATCTATGTATGTCCGACCTGCGGTGGGTAGCATTCTGAATTGAGGGCGTTGGGCGACCCCTGCAGTGGCCAGTGTCAGAGCGTGATCTGCCAGTCGAATCCTAGGCCCTACGTCCTCCAGAAAGACGGTCTTCCTGCGTCCATTCTTTGGATACATATCAGAAGGGTGTCTCAAGAAAAGAATTTTCCTTACCGCAAGATAGAAGTTGAGTGTTATCTCACGGAGAACCTCGCGTTTCTTCACCAAGCGACTTCGCCGTTTCTTTACGATATGGTCGGTGATTTTAGACTGAAAGACCTCTCGAGCCTTGATGGATGGGCGAGAGATAACGGACGGGCGTTTCATCTCCTCACTAGGAGCGTTGAGGTACGAAGATGATGGGGGTTTAATAGTAACGCACCATAGTTGTGTCATTGTTTTTGTATGCCCCTCACGCTCCGGCGGTCACGCGGGGGCTTGTTTGAACAAAAGTGCATTAAGTAAGTAAGTGTAACTGTAACATATTGAATATTGAGCATAGACATATAGTATGATACAAAATACAGAGCAACCCTTACTTCCGCTGTTTCTTCTTTGGTTTGGATGTATCCTTCACTGATTTCTCCTTTTCCTTCTCTTTCTTCTTGGCCTCCTTGGCCTCATTTTCCTTCACTGCCCTCCTCTGTCGAGCATCGACATTTCTTTCTCTTATTCCCATTAGCACCCTGACCCGTTCCAGCATGTCCTTGGGAGCAGTGGGGTACGCTCGTTCAATTTCGTCGACAGTCATTTGCAATGGACTGATCCCTTTGCGCACGTCCATAATATGCTTCCACAATGGCTTATCACCCAGATGAAGAATCCGGCCATACCCTGATTGGTATATCTTCTCCTCGAGCCTCGTTATCAAGATTTCGTACATCGAGGCTTGCTGTCGAGCGTAGGCTGCGTGACCAGGCTTGGTTTTCTTAGCGAAGGTGTCTCCTCGCTCCAGCCAGTCAGTCTTCGCCCGGAGGAAACTCTTCTTAGTTAGAAGGAAGCTGGCTTGTTTGAATTCCACAGCGTCGCGCCATCGGTCTTTCTCGGCTTTCAAACGGAAGTATCTGACGCGCTCCCCTGTATTATATGTTAGCTAGAAGTCTGACCACAATCTGTTGCTCGCACCGTCTTCACGCCACTCTTTGATGTCCTGCGTGTTCTTGTTAGCACGTTCCATCAGCACATATATCCATCCGTCCCCAGTATTAAACTCTGGGTCGTTGTGAACTGGCACGATGGTTTCCTCGCAATCCTTGTCTGTCGTGGGCGTCGTCTTCGTACGTTTCTTGGATCGTGTCGAGTAGCCTGCTGGAGAGTCAAAACAATACCCCGAATTGTGGACAAGGCGAGCACATACCCTCGTCAGCAACCGCTGTAGCTGGGCGTTTCTTGGAACGTGTAGAGGGACCTGGTGAAATCAGCATGGGAGTCCCTCAATTAAAGCAACACGCACCAGCTTCCGCATTCGAGCCTTCGGTTACACGATTTTCCTCGTCCAAGGTGTCCGCTAGAACAAGAGTCAGTTTCTTCGGTTCCGTCTGACCAGGAGAACAACGAAATACCTGGCGCTTCTTTGGGCTCTTCATCTTCTTCAATGAGGGCCATCTTGGCCTTCCGCTTGCTCTTCCGTTCCGGCAATCTTTTCGTACGGTCAAAAGTCAGAGCGCGTATACGTCCATTTGATCCCTTTCCCATCTCATGCGTGCTGTAGCTTCGATTGTAGAAATCTATGGCCCTCTCAGAACGGCGAGAGTCGTGGGGAGCCCTATTTTGATGGACCGATTTTTTCAAGAATGTATCCTGCTTGGTGATACGTGCCAATCCTTTGAAATCGCACGAATCCTGGCACCCAGCATCCTTGACCGCGTCAAAGTGAGCGTTCCAGTCGGCGATGGCCTTGTTCCGCTCCCATTCATAGCGTCGAGCTTTCGATACACTCTGTGTTGCGACGTCCGACTTCACCAAGCGCGCCAGAGCTTCTGCTGCTTTCTCTCCTTGAGTACGTGTCCTATCCGCCAAAGATCTGAGTTGGTCCGCCATATCGATGATGACCTCAAGGGCTGCGAACGCTGACGCTACTCGCATACTCATCTCCATGTCGCAAAGAGTTGGTATGTCACTCTGTTCCATGGGCGTGAGCGACAAGGGCAGGCCGAGTTGGCGATCTTCTATCTCTCCTGTCCCCCCAGAGATATCTCGTTCAGCCGTGAGGAATTTAGGACGCTGACACAGCCATTCTTCCGTGTCCCTCGTTAAGCTCACGCGTGCTCTGGCCACAGTCTCTGCATCGACCTGGGAGATGTATTTCTTCACCTTGGCGGAAAGATTTCGACAGTCACGTCTGGAAATAAAGTCAGACATCTACATAATGTGACGATCACTGGAAACTCACTGTTGTTTTTCCAGCTTCAACCCTTGAACGAGGAAATTACAAACAGCGTCTGATTTGGACTGGACGCCCTTCCCTAAGGCTATGGCAATCGGGTTTTCGTTGTATACATCGATCACATCCTCCATGGATGGTACTAAATCGTTTATGAATATCGCGTAACACTGGGGGGGCAATGGAATTACCTTTCGTCTTTCGATGTTTGTATGGGCTGATAACCTCTCCGGTGTTTTTTCCCTTGGTCTTCCCCCAGCCCCAGTGTCCAAATTCCAAGTTTGCGAACTCTGCTTCCCAGGCTTTGATGCGAGCAGGACCGTTCTTCTTGACGCACAGGTCAAACTGCGCGGTATAGTCTTCCAATTTGTCGGTGCAGTCCTGGATTTCTTTAAGAAGTGTTTGGGCTATTCCAATATGATTAACCCCAGTCCATTCTCTTGATGAAGACTCACATATTGATAACGTTTTCCGCCAATTCCAATCCATGGCTATGTGAAAATAGGTTTCGCGTCCGTGGTTCAAGTTCATCTGGGCAATGATTGCCCCAAAACGGTTGGTGTACGCCCATGCCTGTTCCGCCGTTTCCCCGTGCAATTGTCCTACGCCAGGCACGTAGAACGGCGAGTATATGTAGAGACACGCGTCCACATGGTTGTAAACATGCGCCGCTCCTATCACCTTGATGAAGTCCTTCATTATGCGCTCTGCATCACGCAGCTCAGGATTAACGTGGTAACGGTCTGCTACACGGACACCCCACCCGCACATAGCATCGTACGCTGTAAAAAGCGGGAGCTGCTTGTCATCCTGCATGACATTGAAGGCCCCACTGCGCCACAAACCAAGGAACTGTGCCATGTCAACTGATTTATGACTGTGAAAATATTTAGACTCTAGAACAGTGACCGAAGTTGCCAAAAAACGTACTCCTCGCCTTTGGGAATTTCGCATGTACCCGAGATGAAGACATGAGAACATTGGCTTTGTGCGATACCATTGTACAAGCAATCTGATAACCGCGGATTAGTTTCGGGATCTGACGCTTTGATTTGTTCGCAAGGACGTCGCTGTTACGCGTTAGGTCAGTATGTGCCCGGTTCAAGGCTTGAAGGCTCACATGCACATCATCCTCTCCCTTTTGTGGGCCTTTCGGAACCACCCTTGCGCGGTACTCGTCCATAATAGAAGGGTCAGGAAACAAGCCACGTGAACCAATAAGATCGATGTCCTCGTTCTGAGAGTTGGCGTTTCCACAGCGTATTTTGAAATTACCATCCAAAGTTTTTTGGAGGCAGAAAACATGCCTACAGAGATGTCAGCTTGCAATTCAGGGCCTTTTTTGACGATACTGACTTCAGTTCGGGCGGGATATCTTGATAATCCTTGACCTCTATATTGTAACCGATCTCTGGGCAAGACGGGCAAAGTACCATCAGGTGGTTCTTTTGGCGTGAGGGTACGACTTCGTGTATCGCATGCACATTGCCAGCGCGGCGTTCGGCCTTGATCAAGCACCAGATGCGGAACACGCGACGAAGTTGCTTGTCCAATTCCTAGAGGAGATTTTAGGACGGAGAGACGTCGACTGTTAATAATGCACTCACTGGGACATCCCAAGGTGAAACGTTGTTGGTTAATCTTTGCCATGTGCTACACACCGAGTTCACATTGAGGGCTGCCTCCACATGCAACAGCTGAAAGTGTCGAAGAAATTCGAACGAGAACGCAACGCCGGGCTGCTTTACGCTGCCAGGGAACAAGCGCGCCTCGATGAGCTGCTGAAAACGGTTGATCGGACCACAATTGCAGAAGTATACTTCAATGTCGTGTACCCCATGTAGATCCATGATGATGAGAGGGCAGCGAGTTTTCTGTGGATTGGGGCAAGGACGTCCATTATGGCCAAACTGCGGCCAACATTGAACATCTTGTTTCTGATCTTGGAGCAACTCATGGAGCTGGACGAGATTGAAGCTCTCGAAGTACCCTTTGTCCTCATTCCAAACTTGGGGAGTGTGCGTCCAGGTATGGCGATGACTCTCCGCCCAGCATGCAGCACATGTCGGGACATATCGATAGCACTCTTGGCAGCGAACAGTTCTTAGGCCACGAGATGGCGTCGATGGGCAGACGCATTCCTTTGTTACAGTTGGGTCGGACTCCTGGACCATCATCCAGTCATGGATCTGAGGTAACATGTCCTGGAACTCCTCCAATGCAGCTCGAGTCTAAAAGTGATACCGCCCGTCAGTGAGGCCGGTAGGGAGATAGAACGTGGATTGCTTGCCTGAGGGACCGGTGGCTGGGCCACATCGTCTTCGTCTTTAGCCTCCGCCAGACCTTGGGTCGTGACTTCGTCTTCGTCTTTAGCCTCCGCCAGACCTTGGGTCGTGACATCCACATCAACGTCAGGGCCAAAGACGTCTTCCATAGCTTCATCGGCGGGGGGTTGTCGAGAGTCTCTAACCGCAGGCGCGGCTGCTTGTGCCCTCGGAGGAAGGGGATGAGGGTTCCAATTTTTTGGAAGGTTTGTCGGCGCTCGGTGTGTCCATCCTTTCTCCGGTGATGTCGTGAAGATATATTTCGTGGTCAACTCGTGCATAGCCAGTTTGCATTGTGGAGAGAATGTGTACTGTGCTGCTGTCTGAGCTAAAGCTGCGGTTTCTCTCTTCTTCTTGGGCGATAACTTGATTTCTGGCTGGCGCGACATGACGGTTACTAACAAGGGTAAGAAGTCAGTAAACCCGACAATGAATCTCTTTTCAAAGCGCCGACTCACCAGCACGCCAAATCACGTGCTCAGAGTGCCTTTTGTACAATCTCGTGGCATAAATAGTACAATGGTATAGCGGAGAGGACATGAAGGCTGGATAACGAATCAGGATGTCGTAATGAATATTAAAGATAATTAACTATATGTCTTTCAAACAGTGAGCGAGGGGACTATAGCGCTTTTGAAGTACCAGATAGTCAGGATATCGTAAGCATTGAAGATAAATAATTATGTCTTTAGTAGAGTGCCTTGAGCAAGCGGGATGGGGGAACTATTGCGCCCAGTGCTTTCAGCACAACCGTAACCGAAGCCGATTTCAACAAGATCTCTTCCTCCCAGCCCCATTTTCGCCAACTGTCAAAGTCTGGAAAGTATCGTTCAAAAGACATCCCCGTCTCCACTCCGTGCTGACCCAGCTCCAACTTAAGGGAGCTCATTTTCGCCCTCTTCCGCTCTGCGACCACGTCCACCTGGACCTTCGTAGGGGAGTCTTTTGCCTAATAAAAAGTGCTTGGTCAGAGTGAAACCATAAGAATGATAAGAATAATACGTACCTTGGTGTAGACTAGGAAAGTCAACAACTTTCCCTGAGGCTTATCATCATCATCATCATCATCGGATATCTCAATTACCTCGTCGTCCGAGATTACGATAACATTGGGCTGAGGAGGGAATGGGCCACGGCGCCTTTTCGTGGGACGAGGAGTGGGAGATGGACTGGTATTCCTTGGAACCGGGAGTCGCTTGGGACGGATTTGGGTGTTGGAAGCTGGCAGGCGGGGCGTGCTGGTGGCAGAACGAGGAATGTGCAGAGGAGGGTGCTTGATGACTGGCTCCTCATCCTCCTTGTCGTCGTCCGATATGACAATAAAGGGGTCCGGAGATGGACTGCGTCGCCGTTTGAGAGGACGGGGAGCAACCTCGACTTTGGGGGCAGGAGGAGCCTCAGCCTTGACTTTCGGATGACGTGGCGTCTTAGTTGGAGTAGGATAGCCCAGGGTGTGTTGCCTCTTGGGCGTTCTGGGCTGATGGATTTGTGGATTCGTTGTGGACGTTCGCAGGAGTATGAGCGGCAAGATCTCGATTATCAAGATATCCCAGGGTATTTCTGGACCAAGCATAACAATGTCTCGGTGGTAAGGGCACTACATTCAAATTAGTAAACAGTTATGAGGCGAAGATAATAACACGCACATAAGCTACCTCACACCCAAGCAGAAAGAACCGGTAATGATGCTGGTCGAGCACAGGTCCTAACGTATTGCTCAAGCCGAGGCCTCTATACATGAAGGTGCGCTTATAAAGCCCATCGCAGCAGCGATTTTCCCCCCAACAGACAAGGAGGCGCTCTTTGGTAAGATTGAGACCATGCTCTCGACGCACACGGTGTAGCTTGTTTTTGATTTGTTCTTCGACGAGTGCGCTTGGGGCGTTTGCCATGGTGAGATGTGTGCGGGAAGGAAGAAGGTGGACACATTGGCCAGTTGTTGTGGTCCTTTATCTGTTGAGTCGCTCGTGCCCAGGAGCGAATCATTGTGATTCGAACAACAATGCAGACACGAGCGAGCTAAATCGATATGCCGATGGCGATCGACGCACAATGAATTCCAACGACCGGGGTGATTCTGGCTGTGATACTAATGAACAATAGGCGACGACGAAAATGCACTGCTACGCACCCAACCCGAATGGATATGTCGAATCCACAGACGACTATCCGCGGAACAGTGTGGCGCAAAAGCGACTGAACGATTACGAGCAAGTACGCCCCCGACGAGCAAAACAGATCCTAGGGAGAGCGACACGTTATTTATGGAGCGCACAACGACGAGGTAAGGCCCACCTTCTGACAGCTTAGGCCGTGGAGCACCAAGTTGCTACCCTGCACAACATATTTCTATTTCATGGTTCAGTCTTAATGTATCAATTGACGGTGATATACTGACTGGCTATCGATGCATTGTTTTCTACTATTACAACTACATGTACTACGACGAGGAGGAGGAGAATCGGTCGTTGGCGCTACCACGTCGTGGAACGAAAGCAAAGATGGAAAGCTTACGTGATTGTTTGGTCGGTGTATTACTGCCCATCCATCAAACGAAACGGGTACACCCGTGGATCGGATACACCCGTTTCGTTTGATGGATGGGCAGTAATACACCGACCAAACAATCACGTAAGCTTTCTGTTCTTCCTTCAACGCCACGTCCTATACCCCATCCCCAAGTCTCTCCGTAAGTTGCGTCTTTATTACAATAGTTCTGTAGAGTATGTAAACAATAAAAATGACTTCTGGGGTGAGGAAAACATAGAACTGAATTAAAATCTACAGGACCAGTCATGCCAGTCCGCCCGGCGCGTAATCCCTTCATCGACGTTGAGGCCGAAGAAAATGAGAGTGAAGTCGAAGATGAAGGTGAGAGCTCCGGTGTTGAAGAGGAAAACCAAATCTAAGCACTCAAAGCACCCTATTAAGTTGTCCTATCTAGATATAGTACTCTAGTCGTGGGGGGTAGTATTTAAATGTGCGTCTCATGTTATAGGGTCTGTAAGAGGAGGTCAACAACTAGATGTCTGCACGCTCCGGCGCGCTGGGGCAGGTAGCTCTAGCTGGGCTATATAGGGATAGGATTATTGATGGTATTGATGGGGCCAGATGATGGGGAGCAGGGGATGGGGGAAATGTGGCACTAGGAAAATCCGGACCTAGGGATTGATCAGAATTGATGGGGATCATTGACAGGGGTTGGGGAATAGGGATAGGAAATGTGGCACCAGGAAAATCCGGACCTAGGGATTGATGAGATTGATGGATTGATGGGCAGATAGGATGGGGGATGGGGGATTGATAGCAGGGGGGAAATGTGGCACCAGGATAAATACTGGGCTATTGCTAGGGTATGAGGAGGGTATGGGAGGGGTGATTGTAGGTTGAAATATAGAATTCTTTCTAACTATCAGAAACATGAATGGGGGTGTGGCAGCTACTGAAACCAATAATAAAACGATGTGTGGCGCAATTTTAATCGAGGAGCACATACCTCGGATCAACCTGGGGTTGCTCTAGATGTCTTCCTATCGAAAAATGAATGTGTGCAGCACAAAGAGCCATGTAAAAACACGCAGATTTGGCTGAGAAACAAGCAGAACATTATTGAAAATCCATCAAAAAGCACCAAAAAGGGAGCAGCACTTTGCCCTCGCTTGGGGGTGACCTGAAACCACTTGTAGGTCGTCCAGACACCTTTGGGGCATTGTATATGTTACTCAGTTAGGTCCCCAGGTCAACAGAACCCTTGGATATGATCAAAATGCCAAAAACCCGGACCACATAGCTTTGGGCCACACTATCAACTTGCCATGACCTGGGGACACCTTATATTCGAAGATATATGTATATAATGCTCTAATCATGAGTTAGATGAAGTCTGGAGTGTGAAAAATGCGGTCAAAACCTTAGATATACCCTAAATAATGTCCCCCACCAAAGCACATATACCATCAACTTCCCCTGACCTCTGGATCGTCCCAATGTGTTCTATTATCATTATAGATGATGTATTAGCATCCCAGGGGTGTTCCCAATGTGTCAAAATGCGAACATTTATGATACTAGGTGAACCCTTATTCACCCTTCCTTCTCAAGTACACCCACTGGTTCGCATATTTACATCTTTAGGACTGTTCTAATAGTCATTTGACATTGTATAGATGATATCTTGGGGCCCAGGTTACAGGTAGACCTCGAAGATACACCCCTTTGGTACATGGTGAGGATATGATCTTTGTACTAATTCTCAAATGTCCATGCTCTATATTGAAGGGTGTTCAACCTGGGACATATTCTGGGAGGCTAAAAACACATTGTATGATGTTAAAATCAATAGTCCACCACTCAGATGTGTGATAGTTGGGGTGATTCTTGCTGTAGAGGAAGGGGATATAAATTATTGTACCATTTATATTCGCATTTTGACACACTGGGGGAACCTATGGGATGCTAATACATCATCTATAATGATAATAGAACACATTGGGATGACCCAGAGGTCGAGGGAAGTTGATGGTATATGTGCTTTGGTGGGGGACATTATTTAGGGTATATCCAAGGTTTTGACCGCATTTTTCACACTCCAGACTTCATCTAACTCATGATTAGAGCATTATATACATATATCTTCGAATATAAGGTGTCCCCAGGTCATGGAAAGTTGATAGTGTGGCCCAAAGCTATGTGGTCCGGGTTTTTGGCATTTTGATCATATCCAAGGGTTCTGTTGACCTGGGGACCTAACTGAGTAACATATACAATGCCCCAAAGGTGTCTGGACGACCTACAAGTGGTTTCAGGTCACCCCCAAGCGAGGGCAAAGTGCTGCTCCCTTTTTGGTGCTTTTTGATGGATTTTCAATAATGTTCTGCTTGTTTCTCAGCCAAATCTGCGTGTTTTTACATGGCTCTTTGTGCTGCACACATTCATTTTTCGATAGGAAGACATCTAGAGCAACCCCAGGTTGATCCGAGGTATGTGCTCCTCGATTAAAATTGCGCCACACATCGTTTTATTATTGGTTTCAGTAGCTGCCACACCCCCATTCATGTTTCTGATAGTTAGAAAGAATTCTATATTTCAACCTACAATCACCCCTCCCATACCCTCCTCATACCCTAGCAATAGCCCAGTATTTATCCTGGTGCCACATTTCCCCCTGCTATCAATCCCCCATCCCCCATCCTATCTGCCCATCAATCCATCAATCTCATCAATCCCTAGGTCCGGATTTTCCTGGTGCCACATTTCCTATCCCTATTCCCCAACCCCTGTCAATGATCCCCATCAATTCTGATCAATCCCTAGGTCCGGATTTTCCTAGTGCCACATTTCCCCCATCCCCTGCTCCCCATCATCTGGCCCCATCAATACCATCAATAATCCTATCCCTATATAGCCCAGCTAGAGCTACCTGCCCCAGCGCGCCGGAGCGTGCAGACATCTAGTTGTTGACCTCCTCTTACAGACCCTATAACATGAGACACACATTTAAATACTACCCCCCACGACTAGAGTACTATATCTAGATAGGACAACTTAATAGGGTGCTCAAAGAAGGTGATGATTTCTTGGACAATTCGCAAGACGGACAGGACGTGCAGCATGTCGCTGGAAGGAGTAGAGGAGGGGACAGTGGGCCGTTACAGAAACCTCCTTTCATGGCCAGACTACAGGATATAATCGACGCGTACTCGAGAGGTGCGGAAGACATGCAGGAAGCTGAGGCTATCGCCACGAGCAGCGATGTCGAAGACGGTACCAATGTCGAAAACGAAAGCCAGGACGACAGTGACGACGAGTCTGCCCCAACAGCAGAGGAGACAACGGCACAACTACGTTCACTCGCCGAAGAGATCGCAGAGCACCCTGATGTGGCGATCGTACGTTATTCTCTGCGTTTCGTACGTTTACTTTCATTGATATCCTCTTATAAAGTTCGCTCATGGATTGTCAGGGAAGTAAACATCATATATTGCGCAGACTTGAACGCATGGCTCGTATGCGCGAGTTCACTTGCGATTTCTGGGTTGCTGACGGTGCAGGATCGTCGCGCTATCTATACATTCTTTTCTTCCCCGATATCCTAACGACGACGGACGCGAAACTCGCGAAACTCACCAAAGCTTGGAATGTCTCGCCCTTCGGAGATACCGTCCCCCTAAAGCTGAATCTCGAGGATGAAAACGATCAACGTTTTCTGTCAATCGCCAGTGGATTCATATCCATCCACGAGCGCTTGAAAAAGCTCCCCATCTTGCTGGATGTACGCTCTGCCCATCCTCTTCTGGACAGTCAGGATCGCATGTCAACGATTCTGGCTCGGGTGCGCAGTCGTGTGCCAATGAACTGGGCTGGGAAGTGGGTGGTTATCCGCGAGGGTGAATATAAGGGCGATGTGGGATTCGTACGCCCTGGGCGGGACATATGGTGGTGTGTGGGGAGTCGTGGCAGCTGGGTGGAGGTCCTTGTAGTTCCACGCGTATTCAACGACCCAACGCTCCGCGAATATGAAGAATCCACGAACGAGAATGGGAAACGACTAGTTGTGGAATCTGCGGATGGGCAGTCCAAACGCTTGCGGTCAGACGCACTTCCTCCTGCTGGACGCTTGGATTTCCAACTTCTTGTCGATCGGGCGGGTCTCACTGTAACAAACGAAGGGAGGGATTGGCAGGTGTACGAGCAATTCGGACCTAGGGTGTTCGCCACTGACCTTGAAGTTATCCGGGTTCAGGCGAAACATCTCACACTGGCCCTAATGACTCCGTGGCCTCTGCGCCTCAAATACCTAGCGTCGGAAAACAAGGAGATCGACTTAAGGACCCTACCGTCGCCAACGATTCCCAAGCTGGAAGCAGACGAACGTATCGTCCACGTACCCACACGTTGGATTGGATATATGATGGAATGGCGGGGAGAGGATATTTTGGCGTACAATGTGGTGGACGGAACCAAGGAAGAACGTCAGATTCCAGCATCTGAATGCCACAAGTATTTTGATGTAGGAGAGTATGTCGAGGTTGTTGTTCACTCTGAATCATCTACGGAGATTGCTGGTTCTGGATGGGTCATACAGAACATCAGAGGATCACTGTTGGAGATTTTTGACCATAGACTGACACCTGAAGGGCACACAGGCGAGGCAAGTCACTTGATCAATATAAGAAAACTATATGCTGAACAATAATCTAGCTGTATGACATCGAACCAAACTATTGCCGCTCCACTTCAGCTATCTGGAAGGGTTCCAACGCCCTGATTCAACATGTTCCTGGCGCACCTCCCTTAGTCGACACTCTCACTGTACGCCCACAGGTCAATTTGCCACCGCATATGACCCGTCCTGATTATTACACCGGCCTGATTCCCTGGAAAGGTCTGGACGTCGTAATCACTGGGAAGCACGACTTCAAAGGCCAGCGAGCGAACGTGGTTGACGTCACTCTCGCACCAGGTGCAACAAAATCGGGCTTGCGAATTTCCGTGGTCATGTATAACTCGGTGGCGCACACATCAGTACATGAGAATCTGGACTATGCTGACGTCCTTGACGAAAGGTTAGTAATTTTGTCCTTTTTTTGCAAAGTGTTGATGTGCGTAAAGAACAGGATGGCCATTGCGTGTGGCAAATCCGTTGAGTCCTCATCATATCCATGCTGGATTCTGCGGAGATAAGAAAGATTGGGAGGCGGAATTGGTTCGCCATCTCGGTCGAACATATAAGTTGCAAGACATCAGCCGCATTTCACCTCCACCTCTACAGTTTGACACTGCTGGAGGAGGCGCATCGACCTCCGTAGTGGAACCGGTAAATCCAGAGGATTTCTCGATTGGACGCGATTTCCTGAGTGGTGTGGTGGTGCAGGTGTTCCGCAAGAGTTCTCGAGCTGTCAAGCCCAGAAGTATCCCGGTCATGTATCGTGCATCTTACAAGGACGGCGTGCCAGGTGAAGTCTACGAGGTGTTGCCCAACAAAGGGAACATGAGAAAGGGTGGCCCACTGCCTGCTGATGACCTTGTCATACAACATCCGGGCGAACACCCAACTAGAGGGAAGTGTTGGATCGTGTTGGAGGGACCATGGCAGGGGACATATGTCCGCGCTGTGAAGTACAGGGCCTGGTCAGAGGAATTTGAAGGGCAGAGCGACAAGAAGGTCCCACACTGGGAGGTACTGGAGGTGACACGGCAGACCGCCAAATCTGACACTGCGACCGGGAGAAAAATGCTGATACGCAATGATTATCTCGCCGTCGTTGGAGACAGTCATTTTATCCTGAACATGAACAAGCATTTTATTTCATACCAGGTGGGGTCACGCGCCGAGGATCCTGGTGACCCTTGGGTAGTACAACCAGAGGACAGTATAATTGCGAGCTAATACCTACCAGTAGTATATTATTTACTTGTGTTAAATGTATCAAATGCAATCGATTCATAGCGACACGGATCGACGAAGAGAAATGATAGGTCGGATCGAACTATGGATCGACTCGACCCACAGTCGAACTCTGTTGACCACCCGACCCGTGAGCGAACACCATCGACCACCCGACCTATGGGCGAAAACCATCGACCACTCGACCTGCTCTCGAAGGCAATCGATCAGCCGACCAGTGTGCGAACCAGATCACTACAGATTCGACGTGGATCGCTACTTCCCCGAACTGCTCTCGGGTTCTCAACGAGCTGTTCGAATCTTGGGATCGAAAGGGATCGATCTTGTTCGCTCTGCGGGATTCCTTCTCACAAATTTCCAGTAAAATTATCATTGAAAAATCTACTGATAGCGACTTGGATCGATCTGGGTCGATTTTCTTAGAGGATTGAGTGTTTTTTTTGGACGAAAAAAATGTATTTTATTTTATTTTTTGGGTCGGATCGGTTCGGATCATTGGTGGTCCCGACCACCTTGGATCGAACGCTGACTTGTCAGGAGGTAGGAAGAGGAGAATAACGGGGCAGAAGTGCGTGGGGGCAGTCGTCGCAAATTGAGCTGGATCTGGACAGCTCAGGGCGTTCCAGATCCAGACGAGGATGAATCACTTCACGAATGTAAGTATTTTCTGAATGTATACGCCACAGGTACTGACCGTGTCCATGCAGCTATTAGAGTCGAATGGACCAAAGCATATGCTCGAAAGGAGAGATGGCGGGAGGAGGTAGTTCTGCTCGAGGAGGAGATGCGCCGGGTGGTCGCTTCCCTTGAGTACGAACGGGGGGAGTGGTTACGGCGAAAGGAGGAGGTTGATAGCACAGACAGAGTTGGGGCAGGAAAACGTGCCTATGCATTACGGCAGGCGGCTGCACGCTCCAAATTGCGAGACGATTTCAGGATGCGCTTTGACGCGACGGAGGAGTTGGGGCGAACGGGCAAGAAAAGAAGAGTAAATCATGTGGCGCAAGTGTGAAATACTTATGGTTAAATAGTGGACATATGACGTTTGGTGTTTCCTCAAAATTTGATGTGATTCTGGGCTGCTTTTGGCTGGGGTGCCTGGTTACTGCGGGATTCAATGGCGCTGTGAGAGCAGGAGGGCGGGAAATGATGTAATGAGGCGGACGGCACATCGGCTACGGTCGGTCCGGGAGGGGGACGCCACAGGAGATATGCCATGTTTCCGAGGTTCTGTCCCTGCTGGGGATGTATCCCTATCACATACTGATTTGACCTGGGGATACATCCCTATGGGCTCTCATTCACCTGCTGCCACAGGTGCTCCTTCTGCATCATGGCAGCATCTGGAAAGGCCTTATAATCTTAAGTTACCTCAAGTCAAAGTTACTTAAAGCTTGTAACTTAAGTCAGATAAGTTGTCTTTAGTCAGAAAAGTTGGTTCAAGATACTCGGATTCTAGCACACAACTAAAGACAGCCCCAAGTCACAGAAAGCTAACCAAAGTTGGAGAAAGTTAACTGAAGATAAATGTTTTTTATGTATTGTCTATAGTTGCTTCACAGTTAACATAAGATAATTGCACTGAAGCTTCTATCTAAAAGACACTCAAGTTGTCTCAAGTTAGAGCTAGTACAGGAGTCAACTTGAGGTGCCTAAAGCTCAACTGAGGTTCTCTCAAGTTGTCTAGTCATTGTCTACTAGCTAACAGCAATGATGTAGATATGCTGTGAGTGGGAGAGACTAGAGAAATCCGAGTAAAATCATCTATTTTGCCTATAACTTGTGGTGCGTCCCTGCAATTCCAATGATTATATAAGCGTCTTGTAGGCCTAATTAAACGATTTCTGACAGTATATAATACTTATACCTTCCAGACAAGTGTAGTAGTGCTATTGCTTGAACACAAGAAATAGAGAATTGATTGAATGGCTTATGGCCGGAGCTGCACCCCTTATTTTCCCACGGTTATAGGCTCGTCTTGTAGCCCTAATTAAACGCTTTCCAACCATATATAGGTCTGCTACCTTTCATGCAAGTCCCACAGAGTTATTGATTGAACAGTGATAAATCAAGAATCAAGAATTGATCAAGTCCAACAGGCAGGCAATTTAGGTCCGGACCTCCGGACCCAAACCCTTTGCCCTGGTCATGTGACTTCATGTTGATATTTAAACCAGAGCTGAGCTCTGATCCCATCATTCCTCTCTTGACCTCCTTCCTTCATGTTCTCTCTTTAAATCTTCAAGTCTTGAATGTTCTCTTGGTATGTGAACTTGGTTCTTCTTTTCTTATGCTTGCTAATCACTGTCTCTTGTTCAAAGGTGCTCTCTTTTGACTGTGTTAAATGTTCTGGTATGTTTCTTGCTCTTTTGACTTGTATCTTTGACTAATCTGCTCTTTCTTTTAGTATTTCTTTTAAACTATTGTATGCTAGTTACTTGATAGTATATATTGTATCTGTTTATTGATAGTTGCAATAATAATTAATTGTTTCCTATTTAAATTGTGTGATATCTGACTGTATTAACTTTTAATCAAATGTTATTATATTGATAGAATTGGACAGCTTTAGGTCAGACTCAAGTTAGACTCAAGTTGACTTTAAGACATCTTAGGCCATGGTTAAACACAGCTCTCAACGTATTCCAACTTGAGTGTAACTTCTGAGTGACTTACTCTAACTTCTGAGTGACTTACTGCAACTTAAGATAAGTGTCGTGTTTAACTATGCTCGTAGACAACTTTCATGACTTTTGTGACTTTAGTAACCTAACAGCTTTAAGTTGCCTATAGATAACTTAAAGAAATTACCCTTTTCCAGATGAGCAAAGGCACCCTATGCTATACAGATAACTAGTTAAGAGGCCTTAGTGGCGGGGCCAAATAACTAGTTGCTGGCCGATGCTATAGGGTCATATTTGGCTGGTAGAAATGGCTGGCTGGCGGGCTGGGGCGGGCTGGGATGGGGCGGGATGGGTCCCAAATATGGATAGGAATTGATGGGAGCATGTAGGGATTGATGGGAGAGGGTGGGGGGAGCAGGGGATGAGGAAATGTGGCCACACATAAATCCGGCATCTGGAAAGGGCTATTTTCCTTATGTTAACTCAAGTTGTGAAGACTCAGACTCCTGACCTTAAGCCAGTCAAGTTGACCCAAGTTTGCCAAGATAACTCAAGTCACCTTTAAACATATATCCTATTTCATCAGACTTACAGCTATTGAAAGCCAACTTAAATAAACTTGAGTTAGCTGAAGATCCAGGCTATATATTTTATATCTTAAGTTATCACATAACATGTGTCATATCATCCAGATTTAAAAGCTACTAGAGTTGTACTAAGATACAGGTTATATCACCTTTAATCTATGTTAGTTCTCAAGCTACTCAAGATGTCTAAACATACAACTCATAGTCATGTGTACTTGAAGTTGTATTTTAGCTCTCAAGTTTAGACAAAATGATAAATCAACCTCTATTGTATTCTAAGCCATATAAATAGTTTGATAAGTATACAAACTAAGCCAGTTGTTTAAGAGAAAGTCCTTTATATCATCTAATACTGGTACTTTAATATTATCCCAATCATAGTCCTTGTTCTTAGAAAAGCCGGGTACTAAATGACAGCTCTGACGTATATTTGTAAGTGGGATAATCGACCAAGCAGGTGTTACCCCGTCCGAAAGAAATGCCTTTGATAAAGAGGGCATTTTATGAGTACGTTCTGCCCGGGGTGACAGTGTTGCAGGTTTAAAGAACTGTACGTATGCTAATGGCTCCCGGGGCCAATACGACGGTGTGGGCATATTGAGACCTTGAATTTTGATAGACGACGGCAGCTGAAATATGCAGCGTACACGAGCAATACGTGTCCCTACATTGGACATCAGTATATATCCACAATAAGATAATGTTACTGAGCGTACCGTGAAGTCCTGCACTCTCGGCCTGGTCGCCGGTCAAGACAACAACAGTATCAAATCGTCCACCTTCTAACGGAGATGCTTTCACCCAATCTTGAATGTCAATGTCGTCCGTGAAACCCTCTCGGCTGAATTTGAAGGAGTAGAACGTGTCCAGGCCGGCGAAAGGAAGTGATGTATACTCAAGACTATGCTCGCCTCGCGCCTCGCGACCAAGACCATTCATATATCCCAGAAGGTGCGAGGAAAATTGAGGAATACCGTGCTGCTTAGAAATGCGCGCCAACGGTTTTCTTGGAGCGGTGGGACGTCGTGTGAGGCTGATGCGCTGCAACGGCTGCTGTTTGAGCGGAGGTGGTGCGTCTTTGGATAATGATGAGCCAGCTGATGGCAGGGGAACAATGCAAGATTGGGTGGTCGCAGCCAATGGTGCAGCGACGGATAACACAGCAGCAGGTGTCGACGTTATAGCAGGTGTCGACACTCCAGCAGGCGTCGACGCTCCAGCAGGCGTCGACGCTCCAGCAGGCATTGATGTTCCAACAGGCGTTGACGTTCCAGCAGTCCCCGCAGTAGGCTTAGATGGCCGTGATACTAGTAGCATGTTATTAGAGCATAGAACGGATGTAGAACAAGAAAACATACTGATCTCCTTTTTTACCCATTCCGTGTAGCGCTCAAAAGCACAAACATTCTCCCGCCTAACAACCCATTGGGTCATCTGAGGGAACTCGTCTCACTTGTTTGACGCGCGCCAGCCTTTCTTCGCAAAATCGATATGCAACCGTTCAAACATCTCGGTGTTGAAATTATTGGTCGTCCCAAAGAGGCGAATAGAGGAGATGTAGTGTCGAAGCGAATGGATTTTGGGTACGTTGAAGTGTTCCGGAAGACCGACTTCAACGAAGAAAGATTTGTTCGCGTCCCATGTTTTCAGTGCACCCTCCATGTAACCCAACGTCTCATCGTCGTGTGTGGAGTATTGCGCTAAGTAGATAAAGTCAAGGAGGGCTCTAGCAGCAGTAATCCCTCGGTCGGAAATTCCTGAACCAACAAGGCAGGCAAGCAGCACCTTGGCCATGTTCTTGCGCTCCGTACCACTGATCTGCGACAACGTGCTGATGCCGTTTTTGAAGTGACGCAGCCCAAGCGCATGCGGGAGACAACGGAGGCGACGGTCGAGCTCTGCCTCTGTCATGAGCGTCTGGCACCAACCAATGAGATGGCGAAGTAAACCTTGGTACAGCTGGTGTAGGACGTCGGGGGTTATGCTGAGGTGGATGTTGGTGAAGGGGAGATTGGCCCAGAACGGTGACTCGACGTAGCCAGAGACATCCTCTTCCATGCATGCTTTGAAGTATGCTGTCGGCGCTGTTGTTGACTCCTTAGCCTCTGCCATGACGCCCAGAGTCCACCCAGGAGTCCGCAATCCAGACGGTGCTTCGTCTCCTAGCCCGTTGGAACCGCACTTGCATTTCGGACAGGTGCCATACTTTGAACAGGCAACGAGACATTGTTCGGGATAGTCAGCTACGTAGCTCGCCAATACTGGATGGACAAGGCGCACTGCCCCGTCACCGCTGGTCATCTCGACACCATCCTTCCCGGCAACCTTCAACGGCTCGAAGATGTGCGCCATTGCAGCGTGAAACAGACGCTGGTACCGGGAAGAAATGTCCTTCTTGGATAGACGACCTTTGTGCACTTTGTCGACGGGGAGATACGCCAACAGGATACAAGCCATTTCAGACGGCTTGCGGCGAAGGCGATTAGGAATGTTGCCCAGTGTCAGGTAGACGGGGTACGCCTGCTTGCTACCAGAGAATTGCGTTAGCTGAGTTTTGTCGGTGGAGATGATGAGGGGTGCCAGTGTTGAGCCGTCGGGCAGCAAGTCCTAGAATACTCAACGTTAGGACGGCAACTAATAAGCACGTAAAGAAGATACCTGAATATAATGCCACCATTTAGAGGTCCACATCTCATTGTACAGGCGGCGAGAGCGTGTTTCGTCAGAGAAGAGCGTTCGTGGTTTATAGACCAGGTGTTTGGTAAGGTTGGGATCGCCCCAAAGGCTCTTGATAGACTCTATTATGTCGCGGTGCCGGAGAATAAACTTGTCGTTGGGACGGTCAGGAAATGACAAGTGCTTGACTTTCCAAGCTCCCGCACGGCGAGGAATGTTGTCGACTACCTTATGCAGGCCTGTAGTGTTGCTATAAGACAGTCCAAGTTTTTGTTTGACCTACAGCACTGTGAGTTGGGGTCTTTTTACGCAAAAAATCAGCAACGCACCCCAGGAATTGCTAGCAATTCATTGAAAGCATTATGTCCGATGCCTTCATTGACCATCCATTTTGCCACCTTCCAATCCAGCTCAGAAGCAAACGGACGGTACCATTCCACCCCACTGAGGTCAGGAGCACCACTGCCGTCCATCTTATCATCAACGCCAGCCAGCTTGAGGTTCGTGCCAAAAAGAGAGGCCCAGCGCTCGTGCAATTGATGAGACATACGGAGGACAACACCAGCTTTGGCATGCTCGTCATAGACGTGTCCGTTATCGTCGTCGTCATCGTCGTCGTCTAGATAACGCGCGCGCGCTCCCAGAAGGTTGGCCATCCGAACGCGCTGTGTCGAAGGACCTGGCCCTGCTTCTCCCAGCACCGTTCCGAAGGCCGTTGGCTCGAATAGGTCAGCGGTTTGAGCTTGCTCTAACCACTCTCGAAATACTTCCCCCACATCGTCCTCCTCATCCGAGGTCTCATCGTCGCCATCCCCGGCTGTCTCATCGCCATCCCCAGACACATCACCATCACCCGCCTCTTTTTCTTCGTCACCATCTTCAGAACCCTCCTCTCCGTCCATCTCTTCGCATGGAAATTGTGCAGGCTGCATATCCTCTTCGGACCCCTCATCGACAACAGGAGCGTGGACAAGGTGCTCCCCCGACTTGCTAAACGGTATCCACCAAGAGCAAGATTGAGCCTGACGGAGATGGCTTCGCATTCCGCGATCCGTAGCAAATGTACGGTTGCATGATGGGTTTTCGCATTGAACTACGGGCATCACAGAGAACTCAAAAGACGCCCTTCAGCTAGGAGAACGGCAGGTCAAATAAAGGATACGTACTGGGGCCCTTAGCTGGGGGTGAGGATTTGCTGGGAGTTATAACACAGCTACGCCGTTTCAAAGACCTAGGTCCTCTTAGTGTGGGCACAAAGAGGGCGACCACAAATGTACCTTGGGATATATAACGAGATCGGGAAAGTCTCGACCGTAAGGACACTCTTGCACGCAGCTGAGAGCAACGAGAACCACTAGAACGAATCTGAGTGGTAGTCGGGGAGTCTGTGTCAAGCACGGAGCTTTGACACTTCTAGCGCAGAGCACGGAGCGGGCGTAGGTGAAGCGTAGGTGAGAGATGGTGGTAGTAGTAAAGATCAAAATCTGTGTATTTGTTCTTATTTGCATCGTCCGACAAATAACGCATACGGGGGCTAACAGATGGAATTATTGACTACATACAAGAGATACAGTATCTACTGGGTGCAAAAAATCTACTTCTAGATATAATATACAAAGGATAAATAACAGCTACCCCTGCTTGTCTAAGAAAGGAAAAAATTTGAGACCTTCTACCCAACGCTGCTCGCGGTCCTTTTCACGTTTTTCAACGTCTGCAGACGACGCCTGCGAATACCAATCTAAGTCGGAACGAAAACCATTGTAAATCCAGCGAAAGAGCCCGCCACCTGTGTACTGCGTCATAGAATGGCGAGTCTCTCCTTTCTGAACGGCGAGGGTAGAGTGCGTAACGACGGCAGAAGGGATGTAGGTGCTTGAACCTCGAGGAAACTCGATGACAAGCTTTGGCTCCCATAGGACAAGGTGGGCGCTGCGTGTATGGTCAAATTTGCCCAAGGCAGTGATGCCGCACCACCCATCGGGGCGGTTATTGTTGTCTGTATGCCCATCTCCTTCTACCTGCCTGGCGAAGTTGATAGCGAGGGCGGCGAAGACGGAGTTTTTGAAGTTACGGCGGAGGCGCGAGTCCGAATTGAAGAGTGTTTCGGTCTTGGCTTTGTACTCTGCATACATTTCGGGATTGAAAGTGAGGAAAACCTCTGGACGACAGTCAGTGCCAGAGCGGCGAATAAAGGGCATAAACATACGATTCATGAAACCTGACCAGCGCCTAAAGCTTCGGCGCCGAAGCAAAGACCTCATAAAGCGCTGCTGCTTCGCACCAAGAGCTATGTTACCAGCCACCTAAAAGGAACAGTCAGACACTGAAAGTGCTGGTCTCGAGGAACCACACCTTACGCCCTCCCCCGAACCCTACCCCTACGTTAATAGCAGGAAACTTTCCGCGTTTGTGGAGAGATTGCTTCTTGGTGAACTTCAAACCTTCAACACCCTCCAAAACGCCTCTCTCTAGACCGCGTATGACCTTTCCCCAGCTTTTCTCCTCGCGTGGCATGCAATGGACCAGCCCGAAGGCCCGCCCGTTCTTATCAACCAAGGGGCGCGCACCGGAATCCGTTTTCTTGACGTAGTAGAAGCCGTCCGCCAGAAGGTCTTCCAAGGACTTAGAAGAACGAAAAGAAGCCTGGGCGTGGCCAGCAAAACCCGAAGAGCTCACAGGCAAGGACGATACATCGAAATCCTGCAAGACAACGGGGGAGGCTTCAGCTTTGTGCTTCAACCAAGTGGCTTTGATTCCCCCGTCCGCTTGGCGTTCTTTATCGCGTCTCTTTTTTTTATTGCGTCGCCGGTGGTTGAGGGGAGGAGGAGGTTTGCTGGGCGCGTCGCTTTCGGATGACAGGTCAGAGACGGTGCCTTCAGAAGAAGACGAGTCCCTGCGCAAGCGCTTACGGCTGGTGGAGGTCTTTTTGAGAGGCTGTGTGCGGCTTCAGAAAGCCTCCTTGCCTTAGAAGAAAGAAAACACACTTTAGACGCCCCGGGCTCTAGGAAGGGCCTGCCTTCGTCCTCTCTCTCGCCCGCGCCAACAGCATCGTCCCCTTCTAAGTCAAGCTCATCCTCAGACTCACACCCGTCAGCCAACGCCTCCATGCGCGCCCGGAGAAGCGACGGAAAATCAATGTTGCAGATGATGGGGGTACCGCCGGTGTAGGAGGAGTACTCCTTCCCAGAGCGTGTAGTACGCGCTAGAAAAAAAAAGGTAAGCTAAGGGAACGTGAATCCAGCACGGAGAAGCAGAGAAGGGCAAGGTGCGCGCTAGCTGTCAGAATCCATCGCAACCCCTGGTTGGGTCGCGTGGAATCAGCAGTATTCTGGGCGCGGAGAACCTAGCAGTGCCCGCCCGTCGCCACCCTATTAAGTTGTCCTATCTAGATATAGTACTCTAGTCGTGGGGGGTAGTATTTAAATGTGTGTCTCATGTTATAGGGTCTGTAAGAGGAGGTCAACAACTAGATGTCTGCACGCTCCGGCGCGCTGGGGCAGGTAGCTCTAGCTGGGCTATATAGGGATAGGATTATTGATGGTATTGATGGGGCCAGATGATGGGGAGCAGGGGATGGGGGAAATGTGGCACTAGGAAAATCCGGACCTAGGGATTGATCAGAATTGATGGGGATCATTGACAGGGGTTGGGGAATAGGGATAGGAAATGTGGCACCAGGAAAATCCGGACCTAGGGATTGATGAGATTGATGGATTGATGGGCAGATAGGATGGGGGATGGGGGATTGATAGCAGGGGGGAAATGTGGCACCAGGATAAATACTGGGCTATTGCTAGGGTATGAGGAGGGTATGGGAGGGGTGATTGTAGGTTGAAATATAGAATTCTTTCTAACTATCAGAAACATGAATGGGGGTGTGGCAGCTACTGAAACCAATAATAAAACGATGTGTGGCGCAATTTTAATCGAGGAGCACATACCTCGGATCAACCTGGGGTTGCTCTAGATGTCTTCCTATCGAAAAATGAATGTGTGCAGCACAAAGAGCCATGTAAAAACACGCAGATTTGGCTGAGAAACAAGCAGAACATTATTGAAAATCCATCAAAAAGCACCAAAAAGGGAGCAGCACTTTGCCCTTGCTTGGGGGTGACCTGAAACCACTTGTAGGTCGTCCAGACACCTTTGGGGCATTGTATATGTTACTCAGTTAGGTCCCCAGGTCAACAGAACCCTTGGATATGATCAAAATGCCAAAAACCCGGACCACATAGCTTTGGGCCACACTATCAACTTTCCATGACCTGGGGACACCTTATATTCGAAGATATATGTATATAATGCTCTAATCATGAGTTAGATGAAGTCTGGAGTGTGAAAAATGCGGTCAAAACCTTGGATATACCCTAAATAATGTCCCCCACCAAAGCACATATACCATCAACTTCCCTCGACCTCTGGGTCATCCCAATGTGTTCTATTATCATTATAGATGATGTATTAGCATCCCATAGGTTCCCCCAGTGTGTCAAAATGCGAATATAAATGGTACAATAATTTATATCCCCTTCCTCTACAGCAAGAATCACCCCAACTATCACACATCTGAGTGGTGGACTATTGATTTTAACATCATACAATGTGTTTTTAGCCTCCCAGAATATGTCCCAGGTTGAACACCCTTCAATATAGAGCATGGACATTTGAGAATTAGTACAAAGATCATATCCTCACCATGTACCAAAGGGGTGTATCTTCGAGGTCTACCTGTAACCTGGGCCCCAAGATATCATCTATACAATGTCAAATGACTATTAGAACAGTCCTAAAGATGTAAATATGCGAACCAGTGGGTGTACTTGAGAAGGAAGGGTGAATAAGGGTTCACCTAGTATCATAAATGTTCGCATTTTGACACATTGGGAACACCCCTGGGATGCTAATACATCATCTATAATGATAATAGAACACATTGGGACGATCCAGAGGTCAGGGGAAGTTGATGGTATATGTGCTTTGGTGGGGGACATTATTTAGGGTATATCTAAGGTTTTGACCGCATTTTTCACACTCCAGACTTCATCTAACTCATGATTAGAGCATTATATACATATATCTTCGAATATAAGGTGTCCCCAGGTCATGGCAAGTTGATAGTGTGGCCCAAAGCTATGTGGTCCGGGTTTTTGGCATTTTGATCATATCCAAGGGTTCTGTTGACCTGGGGACCTAACTGAGTAACATATACAATGCCCCAAAGGTGTCTGGACGACCTACAAGTGGTTTCAGGTCACCCCCAAGCAAGGGCAAAGTGCTGCTCCCTTTTTGGTGCTTTTTGATGGATTTTCAATAATGTTCTGCTTGTTTCTCAGCCAAATCTGCGTGTTTTTACATGGCTCTTTGTGCTGCACACATTCATTTTTCGATAGGAAGACATCTAGAGCAACCCCAGGTTGATCCGAGGTATGTGCTCCTCGATTAAAATTGCGCCACACATCGTTTTATTATTGGTTTCAGTAGCTGCCACACCCCCATTCATGTTTCTGATAGTTAGAAAGAATTCTATATTTCAACCTACAATCACCCCTCCCATACCCTCCTCATACCCTAGCAATAGCCAGTATTTATCCTGGTGCCACATTTCCCCCCTGCTATCAATCCCCCATCCCCCATCCTATCTGCCCATCAATCCATCAATCTCATCAATCCCTAGGTCCGGATTTTCCTGGTGCCACATTTCCTATCCCTATTCCCCAACCCTGTCAATGATCCCCATCAATTCTGATCAATCCCTAGGTCCGGATTTTCCTAGTGCCACATTTCCCCCATCCCCTGCTCCCCATCATCTGGCCCCATCAATACCATCAATAATCCTATCCCTATATAGCCCAGCTAGAGCTACCTGCCCCAGCGCGCCGGAGCGTGCAGACATCTAGTTGTTGACCTCCTCTTACAGACCCTATAACATGAGACGCACATTTAAATACTACCCCCCACGACTAGAGTACTATATCTAGATAGGACAACTTAATAGGGTGCCGTCGCAACCCCTGGTTGGGTCGCGCGAGAGGCAAGGTGGGTTCGAGAGGCGCACAGAGAAGCCCGAGGGAAATAGGAGAAAACGCGCTCACCCATAGATCTACCGGAAAAAATGCAGCGAATGGATGAAGGAGCCTGGCGATGGGCTGTGCCCGTTTCAGCGTGCAGGAACAGCGAGCAATAGAGAGCACCTACGTTGAAAGCACCGGCAGCAGCCAACTGGGGCAGAGGGACCAAGCAGCTGCTTTTGCGCGGAGCAGAAAGCAGGGCGCCTTGCTAGAACGAATCTAAGCAGGGCAAACCAGAGCCAAGCACGGAGCTATGGCTCTGATACCGCGACAATGGGGCCCCAGGACCAGGAGGGCTTCTGGGCGATGTTGTGGCGCTGGTAGACAGAGGTAAGCTTTTTGTTATGTACGCCTATTTGGCAAGGGCATTGCCACGGGCGCTAATCTCCTCCATCACCACCACCTCGTCCTCCCTTTTCCGACTGGCTGGATCGATAACTCAGAGCCATAGCTCCGTGCTTGGCTCTGGTTTGCCCTGCTTAGATTCGTTCTAGCAAGGCGCCCTGCTTTCTGCTCCGCGCAAAAGCAAGCCTGCAAACCTTCAGCCGCTAGAGATATTCTTTCTGTGCGACCTCGGTGAGTTTCCCTACGCGCGTGCTTCAAACGCTCAATGCTAAACACGTTTCACAGGCAATCTGCCCTCAGGATATCTCAACAAGGCCGCAACCTCTCTTGTGCAAAAGTGAGTTCAGTTCTCATTTCCGAGCGATGTAGTTTGAACTATTATGGCAGTGGTTAAATCGTTCGAAGGACTTGTCGGCCAGAGGTTTCCGGGCGACGGAGTTTTCGTGACGTCCCCCAACTCGCGATTCATGTACTCTCCCCTTACCGGCGAACGCTCTGTTCGCATGCGGCGCGATTATCATTTTGCAGGAGACGATCCCAGCATACGCCCTCAGTATTTTGACGGGCGAATCCCTCATCTAGCGCTCATCCCTTACCCAGAGCCCGATCCCTCCAATACCAATACCAAGGCCATCCTCTGGCTTCCACCTGAGCAAAGCCGCGACTTTGTTCCCTCTGCGGCGTCAGGCGCAGGACACAACATGGGCGTCATTCAGGATGAATTTCGCCAGCTGCTGCGTGGGGAGGCGAAGGACGTTTTAAAGCGGGTCAGCGACGGCCGAAAAGATGTTGTGTTCAATCCCCCTGGTGAAAAGGGCCTTACCAGCGACCACACGCTCAACGTTTTGACCGCACGCCTCAAATATTTGCTTGGTCGTCTCGAGCTCGTGGGTTCCTTCAACGAGGTAGCCTCAACTTTCTGTCTCGTTCAAAGGGTATCCTTAGAACTTGAAGCCAGGCTGGATTGGCTTACGGTGGTGCGCAAGGTGTACGTTGACTATGCGGCGGAAAAGGCCAGGCGAGTGTTACCAGTAGTGGGCGCCATGACAAAGGACCTGGAGGTGGCGGAGAATCTGTGGAGGGTTCGTACCGCTTGAATTCTGACTAGTGTATTCCGCTGAAAACTTTTCTGCAGGCAGGCATTCCCGTCTGGCTTGTCCGCCCTCTAGGACAGGAGGAAGGTCTCGTTGTGACCACTTGGTACGACCCGTCCAATGTCGCTCCCCGACGTAAACGCTGCGTCGAGGTCAATTACGAGGACGCGACTCCAGCTCATCCGGTGGTGTTCAAGGGAAACTCATCCGACCTTTCGCGTTACCGTGCAATGGGTCTGTTCTTGATGGGATTAGCCTCGGCGTACGCTTCGCAAGACACCAGCACCGTTGATCCAGCAGCTTCTTCCTCTAACCCGCCGACCACCCCTCTTCCAATCCCAATAATCCACACCGACTCTACCAAATCCGGGGCTTCAGGAGCCTCTCGTTCTACAAAAACAAGGCCAAGAGACCCAAAACCTTGTAAGTCATTGTTAATATACCCATGAAACGCACGCTCATCACTTGTGTGTTCATAGATCCGACACCCAAGCATGGCCCCCAGCACCGTGACAAATTCATCGATGTTCCGTCGAGCCTCTTGCCCCCTCCCATCCCTAACTGGCTGCGTGCTAGTGAGGAAGCTGGCAAAGGCTTTGATGCTCAACGCAACAAGCCTCTTAACGGTGCTCAGAACGGTTATGCCCTTCCCGACCCTAACAGCATAGTTGCTACTGCCAACGCCGAGGATGTGGTTGCCCAAATTCGTGTCTGGCTCAAGCTACGCAGCGTTCTGCTGTACCGTCTACGTTCCGTGAAATTCAAGGCATTTGCGCCAAAGGAATGGCGTGCAATCCTTCAAATGGAGGCTCGTGTGTCCACGGGTGCAACAGCGACAGCTAAGAAGCGCCAGGCGCTGAAGGACTCGTTAATGGAGTGCATACTTGCCGGGAACATGGAGGTGGGTCTCATTCTCATTGCATTTCATTCTATGTCGTTGCTCAAGATTTCGTAGGGTTCAATCGACCTATCACACACAGAGTCCATCCCGTTGATGTGGCAAAACGAGCCGGTCACCCTTCCTTGCCCTCCGCCTGAGCATCTAACGCGCGCCATTCTCTGGGAGTTGCACGAAATCAACTTCCGTTGGGAACTCTTATCTCTTAACCGCTACTGTTACGAACTCCAGCCTGCGTTCGACGGAGAGGCTAAGGACGGCCAGTTCATCAAAGACCTTGCAGCGTCGACGACAACCGAACGGGAGATGTTGGTCCTCGACTGCATTCCTCATTTCTCTGGTCAGCTGGTGCCGAATATCACAGATGCAAACAAGGGCTTTTCTTCGACCAATGTCGAGGAGAGGCGAGACACATTGTTGGCTTGGAGCCGAGTGATGAAAGGTTGGGAAAAGCACGGATTACCCTCGCGTAGCGCAGAGGAGGTCTTGGATCGCCTCGCGAAAGGCCAGTGGGCGGCCCAGGACGTTGACACTGCGGAATATCTTTTAGTGTATTATTACGTCTCTTTATTCCGAACAATCTTCAATCGCGCGCCTGTTCTCCCTCATCGCCTCTAGATATAGAAACGACTTTACTCTATTCCGTCCTATTCCGGTACTCATTATTCTTGTATATACTCAGCTTTCTACGCATCTACTATCAGCTAGCTAATTTCTTGTAGACCCTGCCAATGTCTAGACTTACGTCTGAGTACATGCCCTTGGCTTGCAACTGACGTGGCGGCCGGGTCCCGTCTAACCGCAGGGTACGCGACCCTTGGATTTTGGGCATATATAAAGTGAGCATGTTGGCCTTGAACCTCATCCTCCCTCTTTCCCTCTTTTATTTCTCTCTCTCTTAATTCCGTTTACTCTCTTACCTTCCCCTACGTCTACTTCACCACTATGGCTCCCAAATCTATAGGGAATAGCACGGGTGGATCCGTGGGTGTCCAAGGTCCACCCGCCACCCAACCCGCGCCACATCTACACCCGAACAGATGGGTATGGGTTTTGCAGGGGTGTGGCGCACCCGCGGGTAGATACATACCCCCGACCCGTGAAACCCGCGGGTCTGTCAATACCCATACACTAGACGTAGCTAAAATGGAATGAAACGTGCCATTAGAATCTAATCTGACAATAGTCCGCGGGGAATTCAATATCTACAGCAGATAAATCCTCTATATCACCGTAGTTCCTTGCCACTATCTTTGCTACAATGTCGTCCTCAACTAGTCCCGCATCGAACCAATAACCAAGGCACATTAGTGCCCGCATAGACTGTGGGCTGAGTCGATTCCTTTCCCATGTTGCCATTCGACGTGCCCGACTAAAGACCCTCTCAACATCAACAGATGTCGCTATAATACAATTAGAATATAACATAAAGCATTAATCTGACTTACCTGGTATAGCAAGATAGTCCAACGCCATTCGGGATAGACGAGGATACGCCTCACGCTGCTCCAACCACCATCCAATGGGATCATCTGTCGCCACACAACGAGCGTTAAGATATTCTCCAAGCTCGTCATGATCGTCGCCAGATACATCAGGGCGCTCACGACCAACAGCGAATGCACTTCTCTATGTAGCACATTAGAATGAGCTGTCGTGTGATTATTGATAATACATACCTTCTTTGCCTTCCCTTTAGCAGCCTTTGCCTTGTTTCTCTTCTCCTCACGCGCCTCTGGTAAAAGATCAGTACGACCAGCATAGTGGCTGTCGTATCGGTCTCGTACTAGTGCGCGCGCACTGTCGATCCAATCAGGAAGCCAGTCGTGCTTCTCGAAATATTGCAGCTTGTACTCCGGATGAAGGACTAGTAGAAATTAGTCAGTAAGCTAAATACAATAGGAAGGACTTACTCATGGCAAGACGATAGACATCTGATTTGTCTGTGTAAGTATAGTACTTGTTGAGAATATCTTTTGCTGCCTTAAGTGAGTGGGAGATTGCATCAGAAAGAACAGTGTTCGTCGTCCCAAATTGAACGATATGAGTAGCAAATACTCGGTCGATGTCGTCCATGGTCGGAATGACCTCCGAAAGAAGTACGTTCACATTAGAGAACTCAAGTGTCGCCTGTTTGAGAGTCTAACGATATGTTGATTATCAATAATTGTAGGGAACCAAATGAATTAAAGCTTACCTTCAACATATCACGAACAGACACGATTACTTTCCATTCGTCCTTGCTGAGATGTAGCTGCGTCAGCTTGTTGTCGACCTGGCCTGTGAGATTACTGATCGCATCCTTGTACTCCAGTGCGAAGTTTAGCATGTCAAAGGTAGAATTCCAGCGTGTACGAACATCACGCGGCATCATCTGTAGCTTCATATGCACGCTCTGGACGACCTCCTTCCACTTTGGCAGATAAATCGTGGAGGAGTTAATCATCTTGAATGACAGAGTGCGAAGCTAACGATAATAATATCAGTCAATGTCTAAGTTGAAAGACGGAAACATACCTTGATGATAGCTTTCCGGATTGTTTTCACCTCGTTATTCAGTTCCTCAAGGCGCTCTTCTGATAGATTTAAATCATCGAGTCCATACTCGACCTCATCCAGTCCATCATTGTCATCGTCCTCTCCATCCAAATCCTTGAGCTCCTCCTCAGTCAATTCGACATCGTCTCCAACAGCGAACCGTTTCAGATCAACGTCGTCATCCAGATCCATGTCGACATCCTCGCCTGCCCCCTTTCTTCGTTTAGGATCAAAGAGCTTGAGGAAAGCTTTGGCGACCAGGTTTACAACGTGTGCAAAGCAACGAACACGAGCACGTTCACCAGCGAAGGCAACTAGCTTCTCAGAGAGAGCATCTACCATGCTGTCGACATTGGAAGCGTTGTCGCCTGCCACAGCAAGCACCTTATCCTCTAAGCCAAACTCAATGATGACTTTGGCAAATTCTTCTGCAAGATTGTCCCCCGAATGCGACTGTATTTGTCGTTAGAATATTAACGAAGTGACCTGTGTATGACTGACCTTGGGAACTTCGATGAAGTCAAGCAAGAAATTGAAGGGTTCGCTGTCCTTGATGATGTGTGCTGTAATGGCAAACCACGAATAATGGTTGCCTGACGTCCATGCATCACATGCGAAACTGATATCGCCTTGATATTCCTGGAGTCTTGTCAGGTCTGATACGAGAAAGCGAAGAAAACAACTTACACGAAGGAATTTTGCAATCCGCGTACGAGTCTGCGCAAAGACATGCTTGGTGTCGCGTGACACAGTGGTCGGGTGAGGGAGTCGATAAGTGCTGGGACGCCCTGACATCAACATCGACACAACAGGCGCATCTGCGATGACCTCAAAAGGTCGCAGACATTGGCTAACCCATCGCACTACCATTCCACTAGAAAGGCAAGTTTGAATGACATTGAGAGAATAAAGACTGTAGAACGTACCGAGTCTCTTCTTTTGTATGGGGCCTCATCAGTATCTTGACGTTGCCTGGACGGTCGGCTGACTTGAAGAATGTTGAAATATCCTCCAACGGCGCGTCCGAATGTTGACGAAGAGCCTCCCGTGCCTCAGCAAGGGTTTTCTTCTCCAATGCCTCAACGAGTGGCCTTCCCCAGCAGGCCTTCATATGTTCTCGCATATTGCCACCTCCCGTCTTGTCCGCAGTATCTTGAAAGCGCTGGACAACCTTCGAGCAACCTGGCTTTGCACACTGAAAAGCGTGACAAAGGCGTTCGTCGATCACGACAACATATGGCTCATTGAAAAAGGCATATATAGGGGATCGCCAACGCTGATACTGTCGCTCTGTTGCTAGATTAGAAAAGTAGCAAGAACGAAGAGGGAAGACATACTGAGGTCAAGTTTCTCCTCCTTCAGAGGATCATTTGAGTCGTCCTCGCCTGTTAAGTCGATCTCATCGTGGTCGTCGTGGGCAGGATGGTCAGAGTCAGAGCCATGGTCGGAATGGCGGGACCTATCGCTATCATTGTCGCCGGGGCGGTGGCGGTGGTGATCGTCAAGGTCGTCGGAGTGTTGTGCATCACCCGAGTCGTTCCCCCAGTCCATGTCGTCGTCTTCTGGTGGAGAAGTAGTCGCTGGGCTGGGTGCACGAGTACCGGGCATCGAAGAATTGTTGGTAGATGATGGAACAGGAGACGGACTTGTTTGTCGCCGTGACGAGCGCCTGTGAGTGCGATCACGTCCGCGAGTGATGGTCCCAAGCATACCACGAGCAACTTCTGGAGAGTCCACTGTTAGTGTTCCAGAGCGAAGCCGTTTCGGAGGAAGAGATTCGGTAGTCGTTGAAGAACGTGTACGCTTCGTCTTCTCAGAACTAGTGGATGGGACATGGGTTTTCGCAGATTTAGAGGAGGTGGCCTTGTTGTTGCGGCGAGACATAGTGGCGATAGTAAAGACAGGAACGTTGGGAAATGGGAGCTGGTATATTGAGGTAGGCATATTCTACGCAATATATATATCTATAGTAGGACTGCAACCTGGTAAGAAAATTGAAAGATTGTGAAAGATAGGAAGGTACGTACCATACAAAAGACAGGTGGGCTGGAGGTGGGCTAGACACATCCACGGCTCCAACTATCGATGAAAGAAAATCAGATATGAAGCGAACGGAGCAATGTGACATACCTTTTAATCGACGTCGCGTATCTTCGCCAACGAACCTAAGAAATGAATCAGATACGAAGAGAACGGAGCAATGCGACGTACCTTTTAATCGACGTCGCGTATCTTCGCCAACGAACCTAAGAAATAAATCAGATATGAAGAGAACGGAGCAATGCGACGTACCTTTGAATCGACGTCGCGTATCTTCGCCAACGAACCTAAGAAACAAAATCAGATACGAAGAGAACGGAGCAATGTGGCATATACCTTTGAATCGACGTCGTGTATCTTCGCCAGACTCACAAACATGGTCTGTGCATAATCCAGAGAAAGGTACAGTCATCTGGGACAAACCCGAGATGAAAACCAAGCTTCCACTGATGCAAGATCGAGTGGAAGACAGTTGGCGACGAATGTATGCTGAGCGGGACATGGAGGTGAGCGACAAGTCAACAAGTGGCATTGTTTGGCTGCAGAATGTATGGCGCTGCTTACCAAGCTTCCACAGCTTTCCATTTCCTTCCATCCAAACTGACCTGCCTATACTACTCGCTCGCCCGCCTCCCCGCCCGTAAACCGCCTCGAATTTGCTTCAGGCTGGTCAGGACTGTCTCGTCTTTGTGACAGACAGTTTGCCTACCTGTAGGATCCTCAACACGCTTCCGACACCAGGCCTTATCGTTCACGCATCGTCCTCACATCGTATTGTCTGCGCATCGTCCTCGCATCGTTTGTGCATCGTCCTCGCATCCTATTGTCCTCGCATCGTCCGTGCATCATCCGCACATCGTCTTCGCATCATCCGCACATCGTCCTCGTATAGTCCTTGTGTCGTCCTCGTGTCGTCCTCGCATTTTCCTCGTGTCGTCCGTGCATCGTCCTCGCATCGTCCTCGCATCGTCCTCGCATTTTCCTCGCATCGTCCTCGCATCGTCCTTGAACACCCACCACATCGTGTGCAACAAGTAAGTGCAGACAGGCATTTGTACTTACAATTTCTGACCATTTCATTAGTGGCTATCGTTTTGCCCCCCGAAGCGCGGGACGCGTGTGATGGGTTGATAGGTGCCATCTTCCCCACTCTCAACGCATTCGTCACCTCTCCGAACCAAACAATCCCTCGTCATCCACTTCTCGGGCAGCGCAATGTTCGCATGCGCGAGCTCTGGCACTTTTCTATCGACGATCCACTCTACCATCCTCAACCCTTCAACAATCGCATTGGTCACCTTGCCGTCATCCCTTTTGGCGGAGTTAGAGAGTGTGACGGCGACGGTTGCTGGCATCCTGTTTCCGTGGACGATTTTAATCTACTAGACCCTACCGGTACAGCCAGCGGGCTCGGGCTCCTAACACCCTATACCATAGCCATAACTAGTTATTGGCCCGTAGTGGCGGGGCCAAACAACTAGTTGTTGCCCGTAGTTAGGCATAGGTCAGGTAGGTGGTCAACCTGGCTGGCTGGCGGCTGGGGGCGGGCTGGGATGGGGCGGGATGGGTCCCATATATGGATAGGGATTGATGAGAGCATGTAGGGATTGATGGGGAGGGGATGGGGGAGCAGGGGATGGGGAAATGTGGCCACACATAAATCCGGACCTAGGGATTGATGGGTACTGATGTCATTGATTGCCCAGGGGGATGGGGGATGGGGATAGCAATTGTGGCACCAGGAAAATCCGGACCTAGGGTTTGATGGGGGCAGGGGATGGGGGATGGGGACAGGGGAAATGTGGCCACACAGGAATCCGGACCTAGGGATTGATGGGAACTGATGGGATTGATGGGGGAGGGGATGGGGGATGGGGGCAGGGGGATTGGGGGCAGGGGACAATTGTGGCACCAGGATAAATACTGGGCTATTGCCAGGGTATGAGGAGGGTATGGGAGGGATGATTGTAGGTTGAAAAATAAAATTCTTTCTAACTATCAGAAACATGAATGGGGGTGTGGCAGCTACTGAAACCAATAATAAAACGATGTGTGGCGCATTTTTAATCGAGGAGCACATACCTCGGATCAACCTGGGGTTGTTCTAGATGTCTTCCTATTGAAAAATGGATGTGTGCAGCACAAAGAACCATGTAAAAACACGAAGATTTGGCTGAGAAACAAGCAGAACATTATTGAAAATCCATCAAAAAGCACCAAAAAGGGAGCAGCACTTTGCCCTCGCTTGGGGGTAACCTGGAACCACTTGCAGGTCGTCCAGACACCTTTGGGGCATTGTATATGTCACTCAGTTAGGTCCCCAGGTCAACAGAACCCTTGGATATGATCAAAATGCCAAAAACCCGGACCACATAGGTTTGGGCCACACTATCAACTTGCCATGACCTGGGGACACCTTATATTCGAAGATATATGTATATATTGCTCTAATCATGAGTTAGATGAAGTCTGGAGTGTGAAAAATGCGGTCAAAACCTTGGATATATCCCAAATAATGTCCCCCAAGAAAGCACATATACCATCAACTTCCCCTGACCTCTGGGTCGTCACAATGTGTTCTATTATCATTATATATGATGTATTAGCATCCCAGATGTGTCCCCAGTGTGTCAAAATGCGAATATTCATGATAATAGGTGAACCCTTATTCACCCTTCCTCCTCAAGTACACCCACTGGTTCGCATATCTACATCTTTAGGACTGTTCTAATAGTCATTTAACATCATATAGATGATATCTTGGGGCCCAGGTCATAGGTAGACCTCGAAGATACACCCCTTTGGTACATGGTGAGGATATGATCCTTGTACTAATTCTCAAATGTCCATGCTTTATATTGAAGGGTGTTCAACCTGGGACATATTCTGGGAAGCTAAAAAGACATTGTATGATGTTAAAATCAATAGTCCACCACTCAGATGTGTGATAGTTGGGGTGGTTCTTGCTGTAGAAGGAGGGGATATAAATTATTGTACCATTTATATTCGCATTTTGACACATTGGGGACACCTCTGGGGTGCTCATACATCATCTATAATGATAATAGAACACATTGGAACGACCCAGAGGTCAGGGGAAGTTGATGGTATGTGTGCTTTCTTGGGGGACATTATTTGGGGTATATCCAAGGTTTTGACCGCATTTTTCACACTCCAGACTTCATCTAACTCATGATTAGAGCAATATATACATATATCTTCGAATATAAGGTGTCCCCAGGTCATGGCAAGTTGATAGTGTGGCCCAAACCTATGTGGTCCGGGTTTTTGGCATTTTGATCATATCCAAGGGTTCTGTTGACCTGGGGACCTAACTGAGTGACATATACAATGCCCCAAAGGTGTCTGGACGACCTGCAAGTGGTTCCAGGTTACCCCCAAGCGAGGGCAAAGTGCTGCTCCCTTTTTGGTGCTTTTTGATGGATTTTCAATAATGTTCTGCTTGTTTCTCAGCCAAATCTTCGTGTTTTTACATGGTTCTTTGTGCTGCACACATCCATTTTTCAATAGGAAGACATCTAGAACAACCCCAGGTTGATCCGAGGTATGTGCTCCTCGATTAAAAATGCGCCACACATCGTTTTATTATTGGTTTCAGTAGCTGCCACACCCCCATTCATGTTTCTGATAGTTAGAAAGAATTTTATTTTTCAACCTACAATCATCCCTCCCATACCCTCCTCATACCCTGGCAATAGCCCAGTATTTATCCTGGTGCCACAATTGTCCCCTGCCCCCAATCCCCCTGCCCCCATCCCCCATCCCCTCCCCCATCAATCCCATCAGTTCCCATCAATCCCTAGGTCCGGATTCCTGTGTGGCCACATTTCCCCTGTCCCCATCCCCCATCCCCTGCCCCCATCAAACCCTAGGTCCGGATTTTCCTGGTGCCACAATTGCTATCCCCATCCCCCATCCCCCTGGGCAATCAATGACATCAGTACCCATCAATCCCTAGGTCCGGATTTATGTGTGGCCACATTTCCCCATCCCCTGCTCCCCCATCCCCTCCCCATCAATCCCTACATGCTCCCATCAATCCCTATCCATATATGGGACCCATCCCGCCCCATCCCAGCCCGCCCTCCAGCCGCCAGCCAGCCAGGTTGACCACCTACCTGACCTATGCCTAACTACGGGCAACAACTAGTTGTTTGGCCCCGCCACTACGGACCAATAACTAGTTATGCTTATGGTATAGGGTGCTCCTAAATATACAATTAACAGATCTTCTCAATGGATACTTTATTCATCTACGCAAACGTCTTCGCACCGCAAAAACCTCTTTCCCCGAACTTACCAACGATATCTACCTACGCATGTATGAGGGGAATCTCAGACTCCTTGTACGACGCCTGACTGTCGTCGCCACCTACACTGAAGCTGCAATGGTTGTTTGTCTCACCCAGCGTGGCCTGCTGGAGTTTGAGGCACGGCTCGACTGGCTGACAAAATTTCGTGATTATTTTCGCATGTCGTATCCTCAGCACTCTCCTCTCGCCAACGTCGTTGGTGCTTTGACGTCGGATATGACTGTTGCTGAACATTTATATCGGGTACGTCAGTCCCTTATCTCTAGATACCTGCAACTGATCAGCCAATAGGCGGGTATACCAGTTTGGATTGTTTGGACCCCGATTGAGCGTCGTTACCAGCTCACTGTAGACCAGTGGGTTGACCCACCACCCGACGATCCTGACATGTCCGGTCTCTGGGACGATTGGGCGTTGGATTGCCGGGATTGTGTTCCCCCTCGGCCTGTTATATATACAGGAAAGGCTGGTTCATTGGATCGCTATCGCGCCATGAACCAATACCTTCATACTTTGACCACAACGAATATCTACGCCGACGAGGATCCTCCTCCTCCTCCACCAGCGGAGACGACGACGAGCCAACCTGGTCCATCCAGATCTGCTTCGAGTAAGCCTGCTACACTCACACCCTGTGAGTACATCACAAACAATATAACTCCATATTTTCTTAACTCTTTCTGCAGATCCGAAGGCGCGCAAGGCCACCAAGGCAAGTGCGCCTGAGCGAAATAAGTTCGTGGACGTGTCATCTGAGCTGCTGCCTCCTGCCATACCTGGGTGGGCCAGCGCTAGTCGTGCCGTTGGCGAGGGCTTTGATGAGGGAGCTGAAAGAGCCAAACGCTTGCCAGGTGTCAATGGAAGATACGCTCTCCCAGACCCCAATCTTATCGCTGGCCATAGTAACTCAGCAACGCGGTCGGCCTTTCTACTTGTTTGGTTCAAGCTCCGTCGTCTTCTCATATACCGTGTCACCTCCCCCGTTTTTGAGCCATTCAAACTTACGACATGGCGCAAAGTCCTCGGACTGCTCACCTTTGGCCAAACGTCTGGGTCCCGTGCGGCAAAGGAGTTCGTGGAAGTTCAAGCACAACTCCAACGCTGCATTGATCTTTCGCAGTCCAATGTAAGCTTAATAAAGATGTCAATATCTACTTCACTGATACAGTTCTAGGCTATCGTAAATCTCGACAACTTAACGGCTACCCCCGTTGAGTTCAATGGAGTCCTATATTCACCCTCGTCAATTCCCCCGCCCACTGTCTGTCAGCTCGCATTATGGGAGATATTTGAAATTAACTTCCGTTATGAGCTATTTGCGCTGGACCAACACTGTTATGTTCTGCCAACCGACGTGTCGACATCTGTCGACTCTGCTCCATTGGATGGTTTTTTGAATCCTGGAGAGGTGGTGGACAATAGTGCTGCTGGCGGACACACTTGGGCTGAGCGCCACCTCTATATCTTCGAGATGCTCCCCCACCTTGAGTCGTCAATTATTCCTAGCGCTATTGATGATGGGCGGAGAGGTTTTGCATCGAAAAATCTCCGTGAGCGTTGCGACACTCTGGGTGGGTTGTACTATGTGATGAAGGGCTGGCGTCGCAATTGTAGGCCTCTGGACCCAAGTATTGAGCTGCGTGTCCAGAAGATGTTGGAGAGCGACGTTTTGGCAGACGGTGACGTGGCTGGCATGGAAAGACATTTAGTTTCATTCTATATAGTAACTTTTCTGGACATTTTTCGGCGTCCGCCTATACTGCCTCACTGTATTACTTAGAAAGATTCTGTAATGTATAGTATCTTGAATATTGACTGGTATATTGGTCTACGGGTGCTGCGGGTCTACGGGTTGGGTGCTTGGGTATCTGAGCTGGACCTGTCACCTGACCCGTCGGGGGTAAGGGTGCCGCGGGTACGGGTGACCCGTAGACCCATGCTGTTCCCTAGATTTCAAATCTACGGCTCCCAAATCTCTGTCTCAATTGTCTGTTCCGGCCAAGCGCCGTTTGGTAGCTTCCGCTGCTCTGGTGGCAAAGACGGCGGCCAATGAGGGTATGTCGCTGTTGTCCTGTTTGGTGGCTTGATTTTCTGACTCTTTGCTAGAAATTTGGCGCAAGGCTGCTGCCATTGCTTGTGCAGAAAGCCCCGACTTTAGTGCCCTTGCTGAGGGCCTCCCTGACGCTGGTAAGTTTGTTTCACCACTTGGCAGTATCATGTCTGATTTCCGACCAGCTGCTCCGAATAATGCTGCTGCGATTCCCACTGAAGAAGACGCCGAGGAAGACGCCAACACCGACGACGACGACGACAAAGCTTTGCGTCGTGGCACACCGGCCACTTCGTCGGACATCGAGGAAGGCCTGGATGATGGCGGCAACGGTGATGAAGACGACGACGCTGGAGCACTTGGTATTGTAAGTCACTGCTGTGTTCTGTATGGGACTGCGCTAATCATGTTGCAGCGTGTCGAGGACATCAGCCAATTCAAGACACCGACAAAGAAACGCGCTCGTGCGCCACCGTCCGAGGACTCTGAGGATGAGGCTCCCCCACGCAAGATGGGCTACAAGGTCGTCAGCGGTGAGTTCACCCCACGGACCCGTCGTCTCGGAGCCGTCTCCAAGAAGTCTCTGCGCGCTGAGACGGTCATGGTGAATCCCTATCCTGGGACGACGTCGCGGTTCGCTGCCGTCTACAACGTTGTTCGCCACCACTGGCAGTACTGGATGGCACATCTTCCTAGCTGTAGCTAGATTAAATGGTTAAAATTTCCATGGCTGTAGCCCTAGAGCAGGAAGGACAACTTCCCCTGGCTATAGCCATGGAAGATGTCCCATTTTCCAGTCACGGCCACTTTCGTCCCGGTTTAACCAGTATGCCGTAGCTCACCATCAACGGCATGTCAAATGCCGTGTGCCACGAGCATTAAAATGAGCTTAAGCAGTCCAAAACAATTAAATAACAATAATAATAACACCCCAATGCGTTGAAAATTAAATAATCTATAAGTAAAGTCCAGTCTCAGTCATCCTGGCCACGTTTCTTGCGTTTCCCTGAGATTCCGGGTGGCTCTGGAGAGAAGAGCTCTGTGAAACCATGGAGCAGTCGCTCCCGAATCGCCGCCTGACGTCGCGCGTACGCACGCATGCCTTCACCCGCGTGCTTTGACATATGCACCCCAGCCTCCCGTGCTCTCCACTCCTTCACCTCATATTGAAGGGATTCCAGTACACGCCTCATTTCCTCCTCTAAAAGAATTACTTCCTCCTTCCACCGTTCCTTTCGCGCGAACGACTTAGACCATTCTACACGAACAGCTACGCCACACATCAGTAACTGCGAGTTCGAGTAAATTGATTTCTTACAATCATGCAAAACCTGTTCGTCCTCCACGTCAGGAGCGCCTTGCGCGGTCCATATCCAACTCATCTTCTGTCTACTGGACCCCGCCACCCAAGCCCCGTCGGGCGCCTCTTCCCCGGCAGCCTCCTGCTCCGTATCATCCACCCGCATTATTGTCGTCTGGATACGGCGACGACTGGAGTGCTGCGTCAACTTCGCCAGTCGCCGGGCTGCCTGCCCGTCATGATCGAACACATATTTTGTCTGAATGTCGCCATCGGCCAGCGCGCGAAAGGGCGCGACGTCGTCCTCCAAGCTTGCCAGGGCAGTATATGCGGTGCGGTACTTCTCTTTCGTGGCATTGATCTTGTCGCCAAGGTCGTCTAGCAAAGTCCGAGCGCGAGTGGTCTTCCGTTGACCGGTGAAGTTCTTGTTCTTGAATCGAATTAGATGGCTTTTGGTGTGGAGGCGGAGGCGAAGTGCGTTCAGATTTTTGGAGCATTGGAGCTTGCGTAATGCAGCCTCCGTCGTGAACAGCGACCCTCGATAGGCAAGTCGCGATGCCTTGGGAATGTCTGAGGGGAGCCATAAGCACATGTCCTCCGGCTCGACATGATGCTGAGCCATAGCAGTACTCTACAGCCAAAACCCCGGGGTTGTATCCCTATGAGCAAATGACAAGGGTAGGGATCTATCCCTATGGGGGTTGGCCACCTCCCCAGTCTATTCCCAGCCCCTTAATACTTAGTAAGCCTCCCGCCGCCGCCAGGTACATGCTACCCCCGGCAATCCCGCACCTTGCTTTAGGACTGAATCCATACGGGACATCCCGCGGATGACAAAGCGACGCCGCTGGACGCCCGATCGGCACATTCCGTGGGATGACAAAGCGACGCCACTGCTTGCTCTTGCACTGCAATCCGCTTCGTACCCCGGCAATCCCGCACCTTGTTAGGACTGACTCCATGCGGGACATTCCGTGGATGACAAAGCGACGCCACTGCTTGCTCCTGCACTGCAATCCGCTTCGTCCTGGCCCGGTTATCCATTTAGAACTGTGGCGCAGGTCCGGCCTCCACAGTATTGGGTCGTACATTACGGGTGCAGCAGGAGCCCCGGTTGTGCCGCCTTTGACGCCACAGCACTCGACGCCACACATCGCACTTAGAAGAATAGCCATTACAATAACCAACGTTGAATTACTAATCATACGGAACGGCGGACCGATATTAACAGTGACATCATTCTGCATCCCTGTCTTCATTCCTATCTATACGCTATCCGTAAGTGACGCATACAACCAGTGCGAATATAGAGTCATCTCTAATGTGCAGTATAGCATTTAGTAGAGCTACTTAGACTGATATCCACACCCACTCAACCCTTCCATCATCCATGCGGCATCATTTACGTACTCTGCCCACACGCTCAGTTCGTCCATCTCAACTTCCCTCCACCAATACAAACATGCTACCACCGACAACCATCCGTTGGGCCCCCAAGCATCTAGGACGCCGAACTCCCGTCCATGACGCTTCCGAATCCATTTTCCATCCTCATCTTCTTTCCGCCAACTTGGTTGCATTCCATCCCACCAAGCACAGAACGTGGCCTTAAAACTTGGCAAATCCTTCGCCTTTAACGACAGCATCTTCCGTATCTGTCCCGCTCTCTTAGGCTTCAATCGACCGTCTGCGACCCAGTCCGACAGAATAATGGGTCTACCAGTCCTTGGCAAATTACCCTCCGTCACTCGGAACTCCACCGATGCTTCGAGTCTCACGAACGCCTCCAGAAGAGACGTCCACGAGTCACCCCAGCATGGCGTAGCAAAAACTCGGTATGGGACCAAAAACCAGTCCAGTGCCTCCAGCAGAAGTTCCCGTGCTTCGTCGCTCACTTCTGTTCCCGACGAGTTGTGTGTCGCGTCAAGGACGGGTGCGAGGGCAATGACATGCACGACGGGAGAAATCGGGATGGGGGGACCAGGAGGTGCGACAATGGGCAAACTGGCTGGCGGAACCACAGGAAGGGCGGGAGGGATCACGACGGGTGAGACGGCAGGTGCAACGATAGACAAAGCGGCGGGTGGGACGACAGGCTTAGCGGCAGAGGCAGGTAGACCGCCTGGGACACTGTCAACATCCATCGCATCTGGTACGTATTCATCCACATTCATTCGCTGACGCTCACCCCCATCACCAGCAGAATAGTCCAAGGCCTTTTCCGTCAAACGGCTCGATTGCCTTCGCGGCGTTGGCTCTTCAGAGACCTTGGGAGGCGCCTGAGTCCCGACTGGCACCGCCTTCCCCTTATCCTTCTCCTTCCACAGGGCATCTGTATTGATCGCCAACCTATCGAGTATAGCTCTGTTTTTTCGCACCCTATGCTATAAGGGCAACTAGTTAAACTGTTATAGGAGTGGGGCTAAACAACCTGTTGTCCACTACGGGTTTTAGGGGGTATTTTTTGGCAGGCAGCGGGCTGGGGGCGGGCTAAAATGGGGCGGGATAGCATCCAAATATGGATAGGAATTGATGGGGAGGAGGAGGGATTGATGAGAGAGGGTGGGGGGGAGCAGGGGATGGGGAAATGTGGCCACACATAAATCCGGACCTAGGGATTGATGGGTACTGATGTCATTGATTGACCAGGGGGATGGGGGATGGGGATAGGAATTGTGGCACCAGGAAAATCCGGACCTAGGGTTTGATGGGAGCAGGGGATGGGGGATGGGGGCAGGGGAAATGTGGCCACAGGAAAATCCGGACCTAGGGATTGATGGGAACTGATGGGATTGATGGGGGAGGGGATGGGGGGATGGGGGCAGGGGGATTGGGGGCAGGGGACAATTGTGGCACCAGAATAAATACTGGGCTATTGCCAGGGTATGAGGAGGGTATGGGAGGGGTGATTGTAGGTTGAAAAATAAAATTCTTTCTAACTATCAGAAACATGAATGGGGGTGTAGCAGCTACTGAAACCAACAATAAAACGATGTGTGGCGCATTTTTAATCGAGGAGCACATACCTCGGATCGACCTGGGGTTGGTCTAGATGTCTTCCTATTGAAAAATGGATGTGTGCAGCACAAAGAACCATGTAAAAATACGAAGATTTGGCTGAGAAACAAGCAGAACATTATTGAAAATCCATCAAAAAGCACCAAAAAGGGAGCAGCACTTTGCCCTCGTTTGGGGGTGACCTGGAACCACTTGTAGGTCGTTCAGACACCTTTGGGTCATTGTATATGTCACTCAGTTAGGTCCCCAGGTCAACAGAACCCTTGGATATGATCAAAATGCCAAAAACCCGGACCACCTACCTTTGGGCCACACTATCAACTTGCCATCACCTGGGGACACCTTATATTCGAAGATATATGTATATAATGTTCTAATCATGAGTTAGACGAAGTCTGGAGTGTGAAAAATGCGGTCAAAACCTTGGATATACCCCAAATAATGTCCCCCAAGAAAGCACATATACCATCAACTTCCCCTGACCTCTGGGTCGTCCCAATGTGTTCTATTATCATTATAGATGATGTATTAGCACCCCAGAGGTGTTCCCAGTATGTCAAAATGCGAATATAAATGGTACAATAATTTATATCCCCTCCTTCTACAGCAAGAACCACCCCAACTATCATACATCTGAGTGGTGGACTATTGATTTTAACATCATACAATGTGCTTTTGGCCTCCCAGAATATGTCCCAGGTTGAACACCCTTCAATATAGAGCATGGACATTTGAGAATTAGTACAAAGATCATATCCTCACTATGTACCAAAGAGATGTATCTTCGAGGTCTACCTGTGACCTGGGCCCCTAGATATCATCTATATGATGTCAAATGAGTATTAGAACAGTCCTAAAGATGTAAATATGCGAACCAATGAGTGTACTTGAGGAGGAAGGGTGAATAAGGGTTCACCTAGTATCATGAATGTTCGCATTTTGACATACTGGAGACACCTATGGGGTGTTAGTACATCATTTATAATGATAATAGAACACATTGGGACGACCCAGAGGTCAGGGGAAGTTGATGATATGTGTGCTTTGGTGGGGGACATTATTTGGGATATATCCAAGGTTTTGACCGCATTTTTCACACTCCAGACTTCATCTAACTCATGATTAGAGCATTATATACATATATCTTCGAATATAAGGTGTCCCCAGGTCATGGCAAGTTGATAGTGTGGCCCAAACCTGTGTGGTCCGGGTTTTTGGCATTTTGATCATATCCAAGGGTTCTGTTGACCTGGGGACCTAACTGAGTGACATATACAATGCCCCAAAGGTGTCTAGACGACCTACAAGTGGTTTCAGGTCACCCCCAAGCGAGGGCAAAGTGCTGCTCCCTTTTTGGTGCTTTTTGATGGATTTTCAATAATGTTCTGCTTGTTTCTCAGCCAAATCTTCGTGTTTTTACATGGTTCTTTGTGCTGCACACATTCATTTTTCAATAGGAAGACATCTAGAGCAACCCCAGGTCGATCCGAGGTATGTGCTCCTCGATTAAAAATGCGCCACACATCGTTTTATTGTTGGTTTCAGTAGCTGCCACATCCCCATTCATGTTTCTGATAGTTAAAAAGAATTGTATTTTTCACCCTACAATCATCCCTCCCATACCCTCCTCATACCCTGGCAATAGCCCAGTATTTATTCTGGTGCCACAATTGTACCCTGCTATCAATCCCCCATCCCCCATCCTCCATCCTATCTGCCCATCAATCCATCAATCCCATCAATCCCTAGGTCCGGATTTTCCTGGTGCCACATTTCCTATCCCTATTCCCCATCCCCTGTCAATGATCCCCATCAATTCCCATCAATTCCTAGGTCCGGATTTTCCTGGTGCCACATTTCCCCCAATTTCCTGCTCCCCCATCATCTAGCCATCAACCCCATCAATTCCCATTCCTATATAAGCTAGCCAGTGCTATCTGCCCCAGCCGCCCCCGGAGCGTGCACATAACTAGTTATTGACCTCTACTTAGAGACCCTCTAAATAGAAGACCATATCTATATACGACCCCCTCTGCCAGCAGGCCTATAACTAGTTATACCTACTTCTCTGGGTGAGCCCAGTCGATCTCGGGGTTGTGTTCGTCAAGCCAATCTGTGCCTAAGATGACATCGTGGTCACCAATATCGGTGACGTAGAGCTCGACAAGTTCCTCATGGTAGGATTGACCATCACGAGAGTAGATGCGCACAAGTTGAACGGTATAGTGGCGCACCCAACCCATGACGTTCTCAGAGCCGTCAACGTTGCGGACAGGGAATGGTGATGAAAGGGGAATGAGGGTAAAATGGTGCGCATTTGCGTACCGGGCGTTAATAATGATGCCTTCAGCACCACTATCAACAAGTGCTTGTGCAACGATTCTTTTGCCAGTAAGTTTGCCGATAAATTCGAGTTCCAGCGTGATTGAGGGTGTCTGTCGGTTGCGGGTGACTGCCGACATTCGAAGCTCAAAGGGATGAACACGCTCACGAGGATGGGGTGATAATACAGCGAATCGATTGGGTGAACATATGGCAAAATTTCGTACAGCTCCGCCTAACGTTGCAGTAGGGGAGCGTTTTAAAAATCCAATCCAGCAACATCTCTCAAACACGCAACTGCCTGCTCCTTATCCTCTCCCTGCAGTCCACGAAGAAGGTTAGCCACCGCACTGATCTGGGCGATGGCGTTGGTGGAGTCAGTGACGGGGGCGGTGGTGTCAGTGGACGGAGATGACGTGGCCACATCAGTGGCGCGAATGTTGCGAGTGGATTGAGGGGTTCCGGGAGTGGTACGCGTGGGGCAGTTGCGGGAGATATGCCCGGGGCGGCGACACTTGAAGCAGGCGCCCTGTTGACGAAGGATCTCGCGGTCCATAGGAGTCAGTCTCGGAACGTGAGGAAAGTTCGAGGATGCACCTGGGCGTCTAGACGCGTCAACGTCCATGGGAACTCCCATATCTGCAGCCGGGGCTCTAGGGGCGGCAGGAGCGCGGGGAGCGGGAACGTAACCAGGACCTCTCCAATTATTCTTCTCAGCCTTCCGGTTCTCCCATGCATGCTGCATCTCAACTGCGCGGGCCTTGTAGTCGTCAAGAGTAGCGGGGGGGGGATAAGATAGAGCGATGCGATCAACGAGGGAGCTATTGAGGCCCTTCTTGAGAAAATAGAGGAGCGAGCTTTCGTCGAACTCGGAGTCGTCAGCGTACGAATTGAACTCGGTGAGGAACTTATCAATATCTGAAAACTCCTTCTCTTGACGAAGGGTCTCAATGGCTGTGCGTGCCACAGTGATGGGGTCGATAGCGGCAAAGTCAGCCTTGAACTTGGCAATAACGCTGGCCAGGGTAGTCCACCTCTTGTTGGCAGCGAGAATAGTAGTGTCGTCCTGGTCGGCGTCAAATTCCTTCATGCGACGCTCAGCCCATTTGCCACCGAGGTTTCCCCTGAAGCAGGAGAAGAACAGGGCAACCCGTTCGGAGTCGGTGGGATATCGGGTGTCGTTGAGGCGCAAGTGATTCCGGAATTGAGCCAGCCATCTAGAGGCAGAGTTACGATCGCCGTGGAACTCTTCCAGTTTAGCGCCACGTTCGCTTGGGATAGGGGCAGGTGCGTTGGACATGATGGGGATAGCAGGAATAACAGGAGAAGGTGGACCAGAAGAGGAAGAAGACGAGGAAGAGGATGAAGACGAGGAGCTGGGAGGTTCTTCGGCTGGCGAAGAGGTTGGTAGCGGTTCCGGGGGACTAGGTTCTGGGGGAAGCTGGGGTTCGTCCGAGTGATGAGACGATACGGGGGATGCAGGAGCTGGTTCTTGAGTCTGAATGGGCTCGGGTTCTTGGGGTTCTGGTAAGGGTACAACTGATTCTGGATCTAATGATGACTCAGCTCTTTGCTGTTCTTCAGCGCGTTGACGATCGTGGTATCGATCAAGGTGTCTTTGAGCTTCTGTGAAGTCGAGGGAAGTGAGATAGATAGGGACGTTGTTATTGTCTCGGATGAACCAGCGATCGTCGTCGTCAAAGAAGAGTTCTTGCCACTCGCCACTGGGGTCGAGGATCCAAGCTGTGCTTTGATAAACTTCGGCGCCGGGAGGTAACGAAGGGGAGTCTGCGTCGGCTGAGAAGCGCGCGATGGTGCCGGCTTATCAGTGCGTGGGCGAAGCTCACGCGGGTAACGGCGACGACGGATTTTGAGATCGGGAGGCAGTAAGCTGAAGTTAACTTCGTCAACTGTTAACACACGAGGGGAACTAGTTTTCTTGAGTCTCAGGCGCGTGGCCCGAGGAGTAAGATCTGGCTTGGTTATAGAGGTACGGTCGGCGGGCATACGCCAAGCGAGGTGGGTGTAGAAGAGTTTGTCCTAGTGTCAAGGACGGAGTCCGGCGTGAACCAAACAACCACCCAAGTCGCGATCGGACGGAGAGCGATAAGATGAAAGTAGAGAATAGAGCGTAGATTGAGATATGAGAGAGCCTAGCTCGATACAGTGCTGGGATATCCGAACAGTGTAGAGACGAAGAGGACAAACTAAGGAACTATCTAGAAAGACCGTGAATATAAGTAAAGTGTCCATGAGATCGATGAGCCGTGATGATGTGATAATGAGCAATCCTATGATGCAATCCGGAGCGTGGGAATAAAGTGGTATGTGCCTTGCTTGAGGTCACGTGTCGCGCAAGGCACATACCAAAAACATGACATCATCAGGCTATGTCCCAACCCGGTCCGGAACGACAAACACGTGAAAGGGGGAGAGTGTGGCGTACCCTCGGGGAGGTCGGGGATCGTGATGGAGGAAGCAAAATAGAGGCGATTCGTGACAGTTCGCCTGTTTTGAACTTGTACTTTGGAATTCTATTTTTATGTTCATCCATGAATCTTTCTGCTGCTCTTTTCTTGGCTTCAGTTACACGCTGTTTCATTTTCTTTACGTCTTCTTTGTGTTTTATCAACTGAGTTGCTCGATACGCTATCAAGTCGGAGTGTGAAATCAACGTATCTGGAATATCTACAAGCCAAGTGGCTTCTTCGATATCAAGTGGTAACACTGGTTCACATCCTGTTACTGCGTAAAACGGTGAATGACCCAATGTCCTTTTAACCGTTATCCTTTCGGCCCATAGTACTTCATGTAAGAAAGCGGGCCATTCCTCTGGATGGCCTTTGCACACTTTAAACAATGATTGTCTAATGTCCCAGTGCCCTCTTTCCACTTTTCCATTGGCCTGTTTGTTGTAGGGAGTGATTAGAATCCCTTTAACACCATACTTAGCCTCGATATGAACCATTGCCTTCTTGATAGCAGGTCCGTTATCGGTGACTATCTGCTTTATACAACCCCATCTACACAATATGTCTTCGAAAATCCAATCCCCTAAGGTCTTGGCATTCTCGTTGATTAACGCTCTGGCCTCTGGCCATCCAGTCAATCCACATCGTGCTACTGTGACTGCATTATATCCTGAGTACTTCTTTCGAGCTCCAGTGCCGCCAGAAGTCGGCATTCTGAAAGTGTCTACAAAAGCCGTTTCATAGATTCCTGGTGTTGGAGTTATAGTTGGTTCTTTGTGTATTTTCATCTTCTGTCTCTTCTGACAGAGTACACACGTTTTCACGAACCAATTGATGTCTGTATCCATCCCTGGCCACCAGAATCTTTTCCCGACAAGTTTGCGGACGGAAAATTGACCTTTGTGCCCATGCTTGTCGTGTATGACTTGTACCACTGGCAATCTTTTGCCTAGTAGGAGGACTCTCCGGTGTTTTCCTTCTGCATTCTTTTTCTATAACTTGTCACCAGCTATGAAGAATTCCTTGTCACTGAAGTCCCTAAGGGTTTGAAGTTGTCGATCCGCTAAGATAGCGGGTGTATAATTCTCATCCTTCAAGTAGGGTTCTACGTGTGGTAGTAAGGTTTCCCATAGCTGCTCCCTAGCTGATCGTTCTAGTTCAGGGAACTCGTCGATAGCTACCCATTTTTCTAAGTCCTCCACTGCCATAGCGGCTAGTTGGGTGACTCTGTACTCTTCCTCGACTTCTGTCGGGGTTTCTTCTACTAAGTCCTCCTGGTTCTCTTCTGGTTTGCTAACTTCGAAGAGATATCCAGTCCTAGTGTCTATGCCGTCTTTGAAGTCTTCGAAGGGTAGAGGTTTGTCTTCCTCCGCTAAGTTAGCGGGTTCCTCATATTCGAAGGTCGATAGCTCCTCTTCGTACTCGTCCCCTGGTGGACCTGGAATGATCACATCGTTTGGTGATGCTACCCTTCTACTGAGTCCGTCTGGGCCATGTACTTTCCCAGGTACGTGTACTAGGGTGAAGTGGAACATCAAGATTTCTTCTGCCCAGCGTTGTAGATTCCCATTGGTTAGAGAGTCTATGTTGGACAACATTCCTTTGATGTACTTTGCATCGACTTCAATCTTCAATTTCCTACATCCAAGTAAATAATACTTGCAAGCCATTAACGCACGGTGCAGACCAAATAACTCCCGCTTTGATTGCGAGTACCTAGCTTCCCGCTCGTCCAAGGTTATGGACAGGAACTTAGCAAAATAGTGTTTCTTAGGGTCTTCTGGATCCTCTTGGGACAGATAAAACCCAACCGCCATGTAAGAAGTGTCGACCGACAAGATAACGGGTGTTGGCCAGTCATAATTCAGTGGTTTCAACATGGGGCTTGTTTCCAACGCTCTTTTGAGTGCATCCATTGACGCTTGTTCTTCCTCTCCCCAGACGAATGGTACTCCATCCCTGGTGAGTCTAGTCATAGCCAACGCTTTCTTTGAATAATCCTTGACAAAAGTTCGAAATACTCCCGCTGTCCCGAGAAATGAGCGGACGTCTCTAAGACATTCGCACGGCAACCAGTCTGAGATGACTTTTACTCTATCTTCCGCTGGTTTCCGTCCTTCATAACAACAAGTGTGTCCGACTACTACTGTTTCGTTGGCACAGATTATTGCTTTGTGTCCTGAGAAAGTTCCACCCGAATATTTCATTCTTTGTATAATCCTATTCATATTCACCATGTGTTCCCATACAAAACGGCGAATGCCTGGGTTTTCTGGAATGGTTTCGAAGTTCCCTTCCTTGTCCTGATACCTAGTGGCGGGTCCTCTTACAGGAACGTCGTCAATATAGGGCCGCGTATATGTCGGGATTTCATCTTTGAGAATATGCGTGACATCTTCATGGAATATTGGAACTGAGTTCGTCCATCCCATGGGTAAGGTCTTCAATCGCAGCGCCCCATAGGGTGTTGAGAAGGTAGTCATGTCTCTAGATTTTTCTGACAAGTGGCGCTCATCATACCCTACATACAGGTCCAAAGTTCCCCCACAGGCTCTTCCTGCGAATGCCTCCGCTAACTCTTCGGTAGCGGGTGGTAGACCAGAATGCGCTATAGTGACGGCATTTAGCGGCTCCAAACTATGTACTAGTCGAAGTTTCTTGCCGTCCTTCTTAACCACGCAAAACCATCTCGAGCGATATGAGGAGTTCGAAGGCTCATATACGCCTGAGTCTAGCTTATTTTTGATGATAGCGCAGACTTCATTAAAAATCCCTGGTGGGATTTTAATGTTCTTCAATACCCATGGTACATGTGGTATTACTGGCATATCTACAGGTGGAAAGAAGTCCTCTCGAAACCTTCCTTTCTCCGTCTCTTCCCAGGCAAAGCCTTGGTTCTGTTTACACATTAAGTCATCGATCAAGTTCCTTTCCTGAGGCCACAGAAAATCCCCGACATGGTCTCTCTGGACTTGTTCGTGTCGTTCTTCTGTGTATCTTCCCGTCGGAGTGAAGCTTGGCGGGTTGGGATTTAACTCCAACATGCCTTCGAGTGGATCCCCGACAATATTGCGGATGATCCTGAACTCTTCAGGTAAGGTTCCCAAGTGGGGTTTGACTTTCAACGCGACTGGTTTGTATTTCTTAGTGGCTAAGACCTGTCTGGGAATTGATTCCCGTTTTCTTGAGTCTAAATACTCTTGCTGTGAGAGAGTGAGCTCCTTCTGTGGGATACTAACTGTCAAGTGCTGAAGTATTTTCTCAAGTCCTCGAGGGACTGAGTCGAACAAGTTCACCGTTACTGGCTGATATTGTTCGACCTCCTCTAAAGTCCAATCTGAGTCTAGTCGGACTTGTGGTAACAAGACCCGACTTCCTGGCGGGTGGTCCGAAGTGGACTTCTCCGATACTGTTCCATAACGAAACCTGTTCCGCAATGCTTTAGCGGCCTTGTTAACACCATCGGAGGATTGAGACAAGTACAAGCTGGTTAAAGCTTGACTATCAAACGTCTGACGGGATTTTTCTGGCACAAAGGTGCGCTCGATCTGTATTTCACCATTCTCTGCTTGTCCAACCACTAGAGCCACCTCTCCTTGATCATTGATCAATTCCTCGAGTGCTCCGGAAAAACCGGTCCGGTGCCAGGTTGTTGTTGGTAGCGGGGCATTTGCCCCCGCTTGTATGTCGGGAGGGTAAGTCGTTTCCCATTACTAGGATCAGTAATGGTAGCAACTACTCCTCCATCGCGCAGTACGGATGTATTAATACTAGATACTACATCGAAGGGTCTTCCCAGTAGTACTTCATACGCTGGATCCCTAATGATGTGTACTTGAAGGAAATATATGATTCCTCCGAAATCGAACGCCAAGTTCCTTGCCAGTCCCACTGTCTTGGTCTGACCCTTGTCTGCACTTTCCATAGTGATGGAAAAGGATGGATCGAAAGGTACGCCTAACTCTAGCGCGGCCTTAAGTGACATAGACACTATTTGCGACCCGCTATCTAGGAGGCTCTCTTTCTTTCCTGCCCCGCCAATCGTTGGCCAGAGAGTTCTGAGATTAGCACTTTCGGATGCAACATTGGTGCGCGGCATCTGATACGGACCCGTGTAGCCAGTATGATTAAACACCCTATGCTATACCAATAACTAGTTAAAGCCCTATACTGGCGGGGCGAAACAACTAGTTATTGGCTCTACTTAGGTCGGGGTCAGGTAGGTAGGCGGGGCTGCTCCAGGCGGGCTGGGGCGGGCGGGTAGCTACAGCGGGATACTACTATTAGGGGACGGCGGGGTAGGTACTATAAATACTGGCACGGGCGGGTGTGGCGCACGGGGAAAACATGATCAGGGCACTTGATCAGATCAGGACCCTGCGGGGTGGGGATCATCCACGACACTCGATAATCGTGGGGCACCGGAATGCCTGGACCGGAAATGTGGCGCTCTGGGATGCCCCGTAGCAGCGGGGTACGACCGTAGGTGTGGCGCACTAAAAAATGTCAGAAATATAAAAAATGAAATGTTACCATAACGGTGCGTCGGAACGCGTCACCGACACCGTCATCGCGCGCGCAAATTGAAAACGAAATTGTGGCACAATAGAAACGGGAGCACTGGATGGGGTCCTTGCATTGCACAGCCACGGAAAGGAATAAAAAAAGGGTTCGAATGAATTGGTAGGTGTATAGCGGAAGCGTATATAGCAGTACGTATGAGAAAAGGGAGAGGAGGGGAACAGGATGCCGGGGGGAAATAGAAATGGCGGGCTCGGGGGTGGTATGTAGAGAAGAAAGGGCGGGAAAACACAGAAGATAGAATATAGAATGAAGTCGTCAAGTAGGGAAAGAAGGAGACGGGACGAGCGACTGGAAACCTCGAAAATGGTGGTGGATGGATGGTCGGATGGTTGGCCGTTGGCATTGCATTCAGCGTGCTGGGACGCATGAAAAAAGAATATCGTGCATATATGCGAGGGCGGGAAAATTGACGAAAGCGTGGAGGGCGCGTTGGGCTGCCAGCAAATGGCTATGTCGTTCCCTCACGGGTCGGTCCGCGGTTTGGCTGCTACGTCGCAGTGGAATACACCAACAGCGATAAGACGCGCTGCTGTTGCATGAGCGCTAACGAGCACCAACGAGAGGGTACGCGAAAGAGGTGACGGCGACGACACGACATCAAAGTCAGAGGTAGCCTGCACTGCACCGCAAATTCCGTACAAGTCCAACGCCGGGATGCCCGGCATCCAATCAATCCTGAGGATAGCTTCAAAGACCTTTGATTTTCTAATACAAGGTATATACAACTACTTATTCGCTGTCCCCTTCATCAGAAGCATCCAGTAGTGTATCATCTTCATCCGGCTCATCGTCATATATATCAACATGCATACGGTAGTCGAGTTGTTGGTCCGATGGCGTGTTATCCAACATATCACGCCCTACCGATACCAACGGCTGCCATGCCGCTTCCAAGCGAGAAGCGTCCTCTCGTAAACGAGCTGCCGATGCCAAAGCAAATGCTCGCACCCCTTCGACAATATCTGGTGGGGCGTTGGGCTGAGCGTCTGCTCGTTGAGTCCACCAATCGGCTTTCCAGCGGTCGAAGGCGACGACACGCCGCATCTCTTCGCTGAGGAGCTCAATTTCCTCCCGCCAGCGCAACATGCGCGCCCTAGCCTTGCACCATTCTCGCTTGAGATCTGCGAGCAAATAAAGAGTTAGTTGAGGCTAGAAAATTGCAAGCTGTAGCGCACCATCTTTACAAGCATCGCCACCCGTCATTGCCGCCGCTGACGCACTCTTCGGAAAGCTATACCAAATCCAAGAGATCTCCCGATGTCCCTCCCCTTGCGAAACCAGCGCGTCAACCGTTGCTGGGCCAGTCTGGGCCATAAAGAGCAAGCCGCGCTCTCGCACATCGTTTGCCTCCTCCTCTTCTTGCGACGTAAGCATGCGTTCATTAAGACCACTTACATGCTTGTCCTCGAGTACTCGGAGCTGATTCTCCCATTCGCCATGTCCTTTCAGTCGATAGAGAGCGTTTCGCGCCCAACGGTACTGCAGTTTTGCGAGGTTAATGTTGACGAGGATTCTGGGGAACAGATAAGACGAACTGTTCAGGACAATGGAGCAAGACCTCACCGTCGCTGAATTCCTTCAGCACGAGTAACAGACGTTTGACCAGTAACATTTTGAACCTGGAAGAGTAATGCAGCAGAGCGTGTCCGTAGTCCGGAACGTAGAGAAGCAAGGGATTCCCAACATTCAGCCTCGCGTAGCCTCATCTCCATTTCGGCCAAACCAGGTTTACAGGCCCGCGGCAATGCACGGTGGTCTGCCGAAAGTTCTGATGGCATGAACAGCTTGATCTCTTCAGGAACGACAATATCAGGTGGAGCGTCAAAGCGATTCAGCTGGTCTGCGGACAGAAATTCCTGAAGATTGGGCATGTAGATCTGCTGCAATCCTCGGAATTTCTTGATGCGACGCAAAATCACTACACATTCATGAGTAAACAGATGTCCTCCCGTAGAAATGAGTGTGGCGCACCGGTACGTCGCTTTTCAATGCTGAGTTGTTGATAAGTCGCGCCAGTGTTCCTCGCTTTCACTTCCCATGCCAACGAGCGTCTGATAGAATCATCAGTCCACGTTGTTCCGTCCGGAACCAAATTTTACTCACTGCAGGTTTTCAATTTCAAGGCCCAAAGTAAGCATTGCACTTGCGTTAGACTCCTGCACCACGGCCTCAGGATTTTGGGCCAGTGAAGCCTGCTCCTCTTTTTCGAGCTGAATCCGAATCTCCGCGACGGTCATCTGTGCAGCGGCCGACCCTTCGTATGGGCAGGGCTCGGTGAAATCCGCTTCCCATCTTTTGATCTCCCCAAGCCATCCATCAAGGACTTCGCGGCCTAAGACTGAGGCCAAGCCATCGTCAAAATTGCGGAAGTTTTCAGTATGTATAGGACAGCTCTTGAGCGCCTCGATCATTCTCGAGGCAAAGACACGTTCTGGGTTATGAGAGTGTATTGCTAGCGCCATGAATTTAGCACTTACCAAATGCCTCGATAGTCCGTCGGTTGATGTTATTAAAAATGTCATCAAGGGTGTCGGCACGAGCGCCTGGACCCATCTTTTTTGTTTGAGCAGCTGCCCGATTGCTCTGGGACCACAACCATTCGATGATCTCAGCCGCTGTTCGTCCTACAAATGGAAGCAGATTCAATGAAAATTGCGCGTGGTCGAAAGGTTTGTGGGACCAAAAGTGTAACTTCGGTATCGCGAATCACATGGTCTCGGGGTTGAGGAACTGAACTCCGGCAGGGAGATCTTTGATGCGCTTCAACCAATTGACAGCCCAGATACACGCAATGTCGTATGAGGTGAGCTTCTTGATTTCAGGATCGTGGCTGCATGTCGAGGCGTGAACGTAGTCAACGGAACAGAACCTGATGGATCGTCAACTACGAGATTATGAAGTTTTGTGTGGCGTACTCACTTTTCCCCCTTGCTTAAATCACCAAGGCCATTGGGGCGAAGACATCCGTGGCGCGCACAACACACTCCTGTTACCCCAGATACCCTCAACCCTTTCGCATTTTTAATGTTGGCAAGATGATATGCCTGGAACCCGGAACAATTCGGGGCATCTTTCTGTGACGCGTGCTTGGCAAGCCAGCGAAGGTAAGGTTTACGTGGCGTAAAGTACGCTGTGCCATCGCCCAGAGGCGGATCGCGTGCTTCCGTTGATACGTTCTCATTGCGCAGCCTGAAATTTGCATCGTTGGCTAGATAAGCTGTGTAAATCCAACTGTTCAATATGAGTGTCTATACATGTTACATAACCTATGTCAAAACGCACGAGTTGGGTCGAGTCGCATAGTCAACGGGAATGTTCTTCTCCGGCTGCGGACACGCCGGGCAGAGTAACGCCAGTTCCCCATTGGCGGTACCTGCAATCCCAGTAACGTCATGGGCGCGACCCCCATCGCGGCACATTTTAATATGTCGCCACTGCCTCAGGCACCGGAGAAGGACTCTATAACGATTTGGTGGCGGGGCGCCGACGCGCTCCTCTGTAAGCTCGCTCAAACTCCGCCAAAGATCCCAACTTGGAAGCTTGCCGTTGCAGTTTAAGGAGTGCGCGAATCGCAGGAGAGGAAAGGTTACAGCGGTTTGAGGATGTGTTGGTGTAGCGGGCCACCAACAGCTGCCGAGAGCGAGATTTCGGGAGCTGGTATCACCCCTGCAACCGCAGAAGCCAACGTCGAGAACATGTACACCGTTAATGTGAAGAACGGTGAAGTTCTTGATTAATCCAAAGGGGGAAGGGCATTGTCCTCCCGATGTATGTCCCAACGTAAAAGTGACGCCGAGATCAGTCAAGGAGACGTGACGAAAATGGGTCCCAGTCCATTGCTAATGCGTAGAGTAGTTAGTTCAGTGATCAATTTACAAGTTTGAACACACCTCTATCCAATGCAAAGGCAGGCACTTGTGGGTTTCGCCAATACAATCAACGCAAACGAGACCGAGACCGAGACAGTCGTCATCGTGGCACCGAAATTGCGCCACACTCGCGTCCTGCTGGCAGACGTTACAGACCCCACCGGCAGCGCATCCAGATCCCTCCAAACGAACGAATTGGAGTAGATATTCTTCTCTAAATGACCTCCAGACCTTCATCGGATCGATCTGGAAGAAAACATCAGCTGAAGATGTAGTTAGTCTAATAGTACGCTCACCGTGCTGTTATAGTACTTGCGGACATTGGGAACTTGAACGTTGATGCCGTCGAGTATGTCAGAGTCGTCGCCATGTGTATCAGAAGAAATCGACTCTCCGAGGAGGTAGGAGAACACCCTATTAAGTTGTCCTATCTAGATATAGTACTCTAGTGGTGGGGGGTAGTATTTAAATGTGCATCTCATGTTATAGGGTCTGTAAGAGGAGGTCAACAACTAGATGTCTGCACGCTCCGGCGCGCTGGGGCAGGTAGCTCTAGCTGGGCTATATAGGGATAGGATTATTGATGGTATTGATGGGGCCAGATGATGGGGAGCAGGGGATGGGGGAAATGTGGCACCAGGAAAATCCGGACCTAGGGATTGATCAGAATTGATGGGGATCATTGACAGGGGTTGGGGAATAGGATAGGAAATGTGGCACCAGGAAAATCCGGACCTAGGGATTGATGGGATTGATGGATTGATGGGCAGATAGGATGGGGGATGGGGGATGGAGGATTGATAGCAGGGGGGAAATGTGGCACCAGGATAAATACTGGGCTATTGCTAGGGTATGAGGAGGGTATGGGAGGGGTGATTGTAGGTTGAAATATAGAATTCTTTCTAACTATCAGAAACATGAATGGGGATGTGGCAGCTACTGAAACCAATAATAAAACGATGTGTGGCGCATTTTTAATCGAGGAGCATATACCTCGGATCAACCTAGGGTTGTTCTAGATGTCTTCCCCTTTGAAAATGGATGTGTGCAGCACAAAGAACCATGTAAAAACACGAAGATTTGGCTGAGAAACAAGCAGAACATTATTGAAAATCCATCAAAAAGCACCAAAAAGGGAGCAGCACTTTGCCCTCGCTTGGGGGTGACCTGAAACTACTTGTAGGTCGTCCAGACACCTTTGGGGCATTGTATATGTCACTCAGTCAGGTCCCCAGGTCAACAGAACCCTTGGATATGATCAAAATGCCAAAAACCCGGACCACATAGCCTTGGGCCACACTATCAACTTGCCATGACCTGGGGACACCTTATATTCGAATATATATGTATATAATGCTCTAATCACGAGTTAGATGAGGTCTGGAGTGTGAAAAATGCGGTCAAAACCTTGGATATACCCCAAATAATGTCCCCCACCAAAGCACATATACCATCAACTTCCCCTGACCTCTGGGTCGTCCTAATGTGTTCTATTATCATCATAGATGATGTATTAACATCCCAAAGGTCCCCCCAGTGTGTCAAAATGCGAATAGAAATGGTACAATAATCTATATCCTCTCCTTCTACACCAAGAACCACCCCAACTATCACACATCTGAGTGGTGGACTATTGATTTTAACACTATACAATGTGTTTTTAGCTTCCCAGAATATGTCCCAGGTTGAACACCCTTCAATATAGAGCATGGACATTTGAGAATTAGTACAAAGATCATATCCTCACCATGTACCAAAGAGATGTATCTTCGAGGTCTACCTGTGACCTGGGCCTCAAGATATCATCTATATGATGTCAAATGACTATTAGAGCAGTCCTAAAGATGTAAATATGCGAACCAGTGGGTGTACTTGAGGAGGAAGGGTGAATAAGGGTTCACCTAGTATCATGAATGTTCGCATTTTGACAAACTGGGGGGACCTCTGGGGTGCTAATACATCATCTATAATGATAATAGAACACATTGGGACGACCCAGAGGTCAGGGGAAGTTGATGGTATATGTGCTTTGGTGGGGGACATTATTTGGGGTATATCCAAGGTTTTGACCGCATTTTTCACACTCCAGACCTCATCTAACTCGTGATTAGAGCATTATATACATATATCTTCGAATATAAGGTGTCCCCAGGTCATGGCAAGTTGATAGTGTGGCCCAAGGCTATGTGGTCCGGGTTTTTGGCATTTTGATCATATCCAAGGGTTCTGTTGACCTGGGGACCTGACTGAGTGACATATACAATGCCCCAAAGGTGTCTGGACGACCTACAAGTAGTTTCAGGTCACCCCCAAGCGAGGGCAAAGTGCTGCTCCCTTTTTGGTGCTTTTTGATGGATTTTCAATAATGTTCTGCTTGTTTCTCAGCCAAATCTTCGTGTTTTTACATGGTTCTTTGTGCTGCACACATCCATTTTCAAAGGGGAAGACATCTAGAACAACCCTAGGTTGATCCGAGGTATATGCTCCTCGATTAAAAATGCGCCACACATCGTTTTATTATTGGTTTCAGTAGCTGCCACATCCCCATTCATGTTTCTGATAGTTAGAAAGAATTCTATATTTCAACCTACAATCACCCCTCCCATACCCTCCTCATACCCTAGCAATAGCCCAGTATTTATCCTGGTGCCACATTTCCCCCCTGCTATCAATCCTCCATCCCCCATCCCCCATCCTATCTGCCCATCAATCCATCAATCCCATCAATCCCTAGGTCCGGATTTTCCTGGTGCCACATTTCCTATCCCTATTCCCCAACCCCTGTCAATGATCCCCATCAATTCTGATCAATCCCTAGGTTCGGATTTTCCTGGTGCCACATTTCCCCCATCCCCTGCTCCCCATCATCTGGCCCCATCAATACCATCAATAATCCTATCCCTATATAGCCCAGCTAGAGCTACCTGCCCCAGCGCGCCGGAGCGTGCAGACATCTAGTTGTTGACCTCCTCTTACAGACCCTATAACATGAGATGCACATTTAAATACTACCCCCCACCACTAGAGTACTATATCTAGATAGGACAACTTAATAGGGTGAGGAGAATCCCTCAAGCTGTGAAGCCCGAGCGAGCGTATCGGTATCCTCCTCGGTATCATTGACATCGGGTTCAGCGATATAGACAGTGCGCTGCCTCACAGGTGGCCTGTCAGCGTCATCGTCGTCCGTGATCCTGGTGGCGACAGCGACACTTTGGGTCTGATGGAACATAGACCGTTCAGTTCCTTTCTTGCGTTTGACAGATCCAGAGGTAGACGTTGGCGTTGGACTAGCGATGTGGATATTAGACATAAGGCTATTTTGATATTTGAGAGTTTGTCAAGGCGAGAACCAGGCGAGGACAGCGAGTCTGTGTGTTGAATCAGCACGATGTTATAAAAACTCAAACCCATAGAACGAACCGAACAAAAAATGATACTGTTAATCTGTCAGCTGTCCTGGTCTTCTACCTGTTCGGAGAAATTGGTTAGATAGAAGAGATCCAATGAATTCATATCGGTAACATACGCTGCGTGGAAGTCAAGACCATGTGAGGTGAGAAGACAGTTCGTGGTCAGTTGATGATGAGCGATATCGATAAACAGCCAGCATCACAACTTTCGTCTTGACCATCACTATGGCTCAACCTCCTCCCTCCGTGCACATCTGCCTTCCTCTCTTCCTCTTCGACACAGGTCACGAGAATCGCCTCAATCTGCAGGTTTCAGATAACATGTACATCGTGGTATGCGGGGTGAGATCAGCTGTCCTTTGTACTGGATGGTGCGTATTTTCTCTCCCCTATTTCCAATCTCTAAATGACCAGACACTCCCAGGCCCTGTGCTCAGAAGCTGGTACAAAACGAGAAAGGCGATAAACTCAGCGGCGCGAGATGGAAAGGCATCAGAACTTGGGACGAAGCTGTGGAGTGGTTGCGTGATAAACATGGAGAGTCGGGTCCACATACCTGCCTGTCCACCTTCGTCTCCGAGCCGTCTACGTTTCCTGGACGTCCTCTCAAAGCCATAGGTCTCTCGCAACTGCCTGCTACTCGTATCGACAACCATTTATCACCTCCGCCTGGAACTCCCCCACGCACTCCCCGTGGCCGTGGGCACACTCTTACCATCCCCCCCGACTTGGCTCAGACATTCACTCCAACTCCGCTGACACCGTCGGCTCTACCGAGCACTCCCTCAAAGAAAACGAAGACCAGGCAAACTTCCGTCCCGCCTGCGTCTCCTATGGCGTCTACTTCTCCTGGCCCCACCTTGGCAGAGGGGAGTGACTCAGTCCCGTTTCAGTGGCACGTCGTCTTCTCTACATATCAAGAAGGTCCGGAGACGTTTGACAATATGTACGATATCTCACTACTATAACTCCAACTTACTAATTCGTATTTTAGTGACCAAGCGATGGCGTATATGACTAGCCTTCATCTTGCTGGATGGCGTGTGCGTATGAAAACGGGAAACGATGTCAACAGCATTATTCAAACATGGGGGGGATTTTAGATTCATTTTAGGCGCGTTAGTTTTTACGTGAATATAACATATGGTTAGGGTTCAAATTTCTTTGGTGTCAACGTTCAATGGGCAAGACTGCAAAGACCACAACGAAGGGCACCCGTGGGCGTGGCCCAGCGCACTGGATTCATGGCAGCAAAATTTCCTTCTTCTCTCGTCGTCAGCCTGACTGGATGCAAGCCAAACAAAATGGTTAACTTCAGACCTTCGCTGCCAGTATGGCTTCCGCCTACGATATCTGCTATGGCCAACTTCGTTCGGTCAACGACGACCTCCCGGATCAGATCACTCCCGACATGCCTTCAGATATCGAGCTCGCGCAGTACACAAAGCAGAAAGCGTTGGAGCTGGCTGCTCTTTCACCAGAGGAACAAGCCATCCAGAAGGAGAAGAACAAGAAGTTTCGTGATGTGCGTCAGCCGTCTTTTCTTTTGGGTTCCAACTAATGAATAAGACAGAAAATTCTCAAATGGTATCGAGAACAGGCTCCCCAAAAGGCAGCGCAGCGCAGCACCGACATTTCCGATGTCCTCTCGCACATCTTCAAGCACACTCCGCGTCCTCGACGTGGTCAAACTGTTCAAACATTTTGCAACATGTTTTGGGACGACTATGTTGGCGAGGCTGTCACCGCCGCATACTGGGACCTTTTGAAAAGTAGTGCGCAGGAGGCCGGGGACACCGACGCAGCTAATCTCTCGCGGGACAATGTGGCGACTGGCCGTGCTCCCGACGATCAGGATACCGAAGAGGATGTCGACGACGAGGAGAACACTGTGGATCTCGGTGGCAGTGTCATTCCTGCCGCCCTCAAGCAGTACGATCCCAAGAAGAAGAAATTTCTCAACATTCTCCATTCTCTTGGGCGTGAACTCTACGAGAAGTCAACAGAGGAGGTCAAAAGCCAGGTGGGGGAGGAGGTGGAGATGCGATACCAGAAGCGCCTTGCCACCTATAATCAGGTCAGGAAGCCGGTTGCTGAGTATGCCCCGGGGGACTACCTTGTGTAAGTACTAACTGTCGTCCCCCTCATTCGCATACTGACACTTCACGCAGTGCACTTGAGGAGGGAGCCACGTATATCACCAAGGTCGCCCGAGCATTTGCCGTACACTTTGGTATGGCTTGTACCATCGTTCTCGTAGGTCCGGATGACAAAGGAGTACCAACCGTCCGCAGGTGCGTTGCTAATCGTGGCATTGGCACATTTTACTAATAATTACATTTTCGTTGTAGCTGCCATGCCGGGAGGACCAAGGTCACAGGCGCAAACTACCCCGATTTTGATGCGACAACATGGAATTCATTTGAGGCGAGTCTTGTGCGTTTCGGACAGAAGGTATTTCGTGAGTGATGATTTCTGCCTACGTTGATATGTACTCATTCCAACATGAAGCCGATGGAAATTTCAGACAAGATCTCGCGTCTGATGATGACCTAAACGACGCTGACGCTGACACGGACGCAACACCTATTAAGGTGAAGACGGCAAAAAAAGGAAGAAAGTCGAAGAAGGGAACTGTTGCAGATCCCGACAACTCTAGCGATGATAGCGACGACGACTCGGACGATGACACTCCCCTCGCGCAACAAATGAAAAAAGGATACAAACCTAGCAACACGCGCCAAACACGGTCAACGACGATGGACGCTCGCTTTACCCCATCCCGCGAGTTCTCTTGGGAGCTCAGCATGCTCGATAGCAAGGACAAAGAATCAGTCACCAAGGACCTCGCAAAGATGTCCCTTGCCGATCTCGAAAAGCAAAACACGATAGCCCGCGCTAATTAGCGTGCTCGGGCCATGGGCTACAAGTGCTCCCCCAGCATATTTACAACCTGTCGCCGCCTACGTCCGTCTGGCCGCATTCAACGTCTGGAGGCGCAACTGCAAGCCATTTTGCAGTACGAGTACGAGTTGGAGAAAGCGGAGCGCTGGCCTGTCGCCGCTGAGAAAACTCCGATTCTGAAACCACGGCTCTCTAGCTACCCACCATCAGAGCCCGACGACAACAACAATTTTCCCCCTCGGTCACCATCTCCACTCAATGATCGCGCTAGACAGCCATCTCCAGACTCACTCGACATGGATGTTGATCCTCCCGCTCCTCTGACACCTCCTCCTGTACCGCCGTCAACCACTATGTCGCTGCAACCGTCTAGGAAGCGAGATGCTCAAGCTGCGCAGGATACCAGTGACGACGACGACGAAGCTGATGATGCCGTGCTGTCGTGGGATGATGTTGACTCATCGTCCTGGTCCAAGGACGTCGGGGGCATGTTCGAGGCTTGCAAACGGATTCGCCATGTTTCATCGTCGTGGCTCCGTCTCGTCCATTCGGTGATTGTTTTCGAACGTCGCCATGGTTTCCCAGGGCGCCTCGACGTGAAGATGGGGAAACGCCCAAAAATCATCGGGGTGTTTTTCAAGCACGCTCACTCTTGGAAACGAAAATATGTGATTGGTGAAAGCATTGAGGCTCACAAGAAAGCATGGTGGGACTGGTGGCGTGGTCTTCAACCGGACGGGCGCTTCGAGCAGCAAGATCGTTCGCGACGTCTTGTGCAACTTGAAGACGTCGTCTGGAATGACCTTCCCCAGATGTGCGGGCAGAATGGAATGGTGACTGTTGTTGGTTCGTTGCTTTGGTGGCGCGACGCGTTGGACGATATTGAAGGTACTGATGTCGCTAGTGAGCATGCGGACTGGGAGCAGGCAGTGAATGATGTAGCGTGGGCACTTGACCATATGATACGCCACGCTATTGACAAGGTATCATCAAGGCCTTCAAAGGTGTGTCATTTCTATCATTTCTATCCACTTTCTAACTCTAAGTTTTCTTATCAGCGTAGTAAACATTAACGTAGTGTAGTCGTCGCATATGATAGCAGAATTTACATTGTGTTGTCGCTGTATATTATAGGAATTTGATTGGATGCCGGGCATCCCGGCGTTGGACTTGTACGGAATTTGCGGTGCAGTGCAGGCTACCTCTGACTTTGATGTCGTGTCGTCGCCGTCACCTCTTTCGCGTACCCTCTCGTTGGTGCTCGTTAGCGCTCATGCAACAGCAGCGCGTCTTATCGCTGTTGGTGTATTCCACTGCGACGTAGCAGCCAAACCGCGGACCGACCCGTGAGGGAACGACATAGCCATTTGCTGGCAGCCCAACGCGCCCTCCATGCTTTCGTCAATTTTCCCGCCCTCGCATATATGCACGATATTCTTTTTTCATGCGTCCCAGCACGCTGAATGCAATGCCAACGGCCAACCATCCGACCATCCATCCACCACCATTTTCGAGGTTTCCAGTCGCTCGTCCCGTCTCCTTCTTTCCCTACTTGACGACTTCATTCTATATTCTATCTTCTGTGTTTTCCCGCCCTTTCTTCTCTACATACCACCCCCGAGCCCGCCATTTCTATTTCCCCCCGGCATCCTGTTCCCCTCCTCTCCCTTTTCTCATACGTACTGCTATATACGCTTCCGCTATACACCTACCAATTCATTCGAACCCTTTTTTTATTCCTTTCCGTGGCTGTGCAATGCAAGGACCCCATCCAGTGCTCCCGTTTCTATTGTGCCACAATTTCGTTTTCAATTTGCGCGCGCGATGACGGTGTCGGTGACGCGTTCCGACGCACCGTTATGGTAACATTTCATTTTTTATATTTCTGACATTTTTTAGTGCGCCACACCTACGGTCGTACCCCGCTGCTACGGGGCATCCCAGAGCGCCACATTTCCGGTCCAGGCATTCCGGTGCCCCCACGATTATCGAGTGTCGTGGATGATCCCCCACCCCGCAGGGTCCTGATCTGATCAAGTGCCCTGATCATGTTTTCCCCGTGCGCCACACCCGCCCGTGCCAGTATTTATAGTACCTACCCCGCCGTCCCCTAATAGTAGTATCCCGCTGTAGCTACCCGCCCGCCCCAGCCCGCCTGGAGCAGCCCCGCCTACCTACCTGACCCCGACCTAAGTAGAGCCAATAACTAGTTGTTTCGCCCCGCCAGTATAGGGCTTTAACTAGTTATTGGTATAGCATAGGGTGGATTAAACAGTTGCTCGACTAAGTCGTGCACTACTACAGACCCTAGTGGTAACTGGGTTGTATCTTGTAGATTTACTGAGTAATATTGTGGGTCTTCACTTTGGTGATACTCCGCTTCCATAGCGGGTCCGCTGCCTGAGTCTAATTCAGACATTTGTTGAATGTTAACTTTAACATTCTTTGCTTTGAGATTCTCTAGCAAATCCTTCTGCCAGGCTTCATTCGTGGCAAGAAGTTCCTCTGGAAGGAGTGTCTTCCAAAGGGACCTCCAACCAGGGTTTCTGAGTAGGAGGTCCTTGAGCTTCGAAATGCGCTGATAGCTTTTGTGCTTTTCCGGCTCCTTTGGAGTACTGTTTTCTTCCTTTGGGGGAGCATCCTCTGCTTCCTCTACAGAAACCGCCGGAATAGCGGCCTCTGTCCGTTTCTTAGCGGGGCCCGCTTCGATAGCGGGCTCCGGTCCTTCCAACACTTCTTCCAATAGATCACTCAGTTCTGGCTCTTCCTCTTCAGGAGGTGCGACGAACTGAACTTTCTTGGGCCTACTAGGCAACACTACTTCTACTCTAAGTCCCTTCGTGGGGCCGGGCTTTATCGGGTTTTCTTTGGGTATATTGGGTATATTGGGTATAACTGGTTCTCTTTCCTTAGCAGTATGGCTTCGAGTACTACGAATAGTATTCTGGCTCTCAGGAGGGGCAGTTCTCTTAAGTAGTAACTCAGAGGAACCCCCGTCCGTCCTCGAGCCTAATCGAAACCCTCCTGCAAGTAGGCGGGGTCGATCATCTGCTGTTGAAGGAAAACCGTCCGATCTATCTGTTCAGTCGGAGGAAAGAAGTCTTCCTGAAAAAGCCCTTCGTAGTTTTGTGCGCTAGCGGGTGGATTGGGACCATGTTCTCTAATGTACTTAAGTACTTGTTCCATTGGAGACATGCCATCTTTGCGCTTGCTTAGCGAAATTCCATTGGCTGTGAAGTACCAATTGGAGTTTCCTGGTTTATATATCCAGCCTTCTTTCTCGAACTTGTTCTTCTCAGGGCATTCTGTGAGGAAATGCCCATGTTCGTCGCAGAAATAACATTTCCCGCTAAGGGAGCGGGCACGTGACGGGTTAAAGTTCGCCGGGACAGGAAGTATTTCTTTTGGCATCGGCTGTATTGGAGGTCTAGGGGCTTGGTACGACGTGTTTTGTTGCACATAGTTCCCCATATGTTCAGTAGGGTAACTCTGCATTTGTATTTGTCGAGTTCCCATCCTATCCATCATAGCCATTAACCTGCGGGATTCTTCCTGTCGGACTTTCTCTAACTCCCTCATTTCGTCCTGTCGAGCCTTCTCGATGGCCTTGAGTGTATCTGCCAACGAGTTGATGCTGGCAACTTGGTCATGCATATCTTCGATCTTGACCCGCGTTGTTGACGGGGAAATGAGTTCCTGTTCGTACGTGTTCCCTGTTCTCATTGGGGCACCACCGAACGTCTCTATTTCCTCTAAGTACTTTTCTGCGACTTTAATGACTTCGCCTAGAGTCCACCGCTGTCCCAGCAGTCTATTCGGAGGGACAGGGATCGCTCGTAAATCATTGTAGATCGCTGCCCAAGCGGGTCCCACAAAGCACTGCTGGACTAGATCGAGAACCGATTTCTGGGTGACATCTCCAATATCGATTAGATATTGAAGTTTGTGCACGACTTCTCGGCGGAACTCCATCATTCTATCCTTTGAGCCTATGGGACGCGCCTTGTAGTGCGTCAAAAGTTCTTCGACCTCTTGCATGGTATATTCTTGATCTTGCTCACCCTTATTGTATAGCTTAAGGATGGCCTTTTTGTATGCTAACCAGTCACCTGCCGAGTATTCGGGTAGGGCGACCCACTATCTCCGTATGTCATAGTCTACATAGACTCCTGCAATTTTGATCTAAACTTGAGGGTTGGTTACGCGGTTCACTGAGTAGATCCATTCCAGTCCCATGAAGTATTCTCTGATTCCCCCGTCTCTGAAGCGGGGGGCATCTTTACTTCCAGGCGCCGGTAGTTTCTTGCCCACAATTTCTGCTTGTGTTTGCGTACTAAGTTGGTTCACGAAATTGTTAACGGGAGCTAGGTTTGGCTGTCCAGCAGCTTGGCCCGTGTTCCCTCCTGTGTTGTTGTTTTCCTGATCTGCTATTGGAAATAGAGGTTGTCCTAAAGGTACAGCCTGTCTAAATTTCTCAAATAGCGGGTGGACTTGATCGAGATCAAATCGTTCTGCAAACGGACTAAGTTCGTTTGGTGAAGGGGTGTGAGGTCTTCGGGGTATTGGACTTGGTAAAAGTCTTGGAAGACGACTCGAAAGCGGGACTGTGGATAATATAAATCCAGGGGGATAGGCTGGCTCCGACACTAAGTCGGGTGGTAGCTTTTTAGGCTTTTTGTTTGGCGGACGCGGTCTGCGTTCGTCTGGATATCCGTTGAATAGATCGCCTGGTTTAGGACGATTTTCGCGTAGATTCCTTACAACTGGAGCACCTGAGTTTTCACCCAAGTTCGCTCTACGGTTGTTTTGTTGTTCTAAAGCTGAGCTTTGACTAGTTGGCGTTTCCGACAACTTAGCGGTTGGCTTAGCTTTTGGGGCTATTTTGGATTGGGTGTAGAAATAACTTGTTAACTCTTGTTTTACGAAGAATCGACTAAGTCAAATTTATCACCCCTCGCGGTGGGCTCCAAAATATGATGTGCAGTGCAAAAGAACACCACCAAATCACACACACACACACACTAACAAGTAGGCATGGAAATGCAAGTCCGCTTCGATAGCAGGTCTGCTTTTAATTGTTTAGAGTTCGATGAACTGGTCTTTGGGGTTTCGGGAAGGTATGGGGGTTCGATTGCAACAGTTCAAAATGTATAACAAGTTCGAGGGGTAACAGGGATCTGATCTTTAGTTGAAAACTAGAGGCCAACAAGAGTCACAGGCCGATTGGGATGTGTGAGGCAGACTTAATAAAGCTCCAACCGGTCCGTCAATCTTCAACCACGCTAAGAGGTCTGCGTCCAGATACCCTGGTATCTATCTAGTGCTCTAAGACTCAACGGACTCTGTCCGCGGCTTAAAACGATAGCTTAGCTGCAGTCTAAACCACACTCAATGGGGACTGGGTCTTCCAATCAGATTCTTTCAAGTAGTTAGATGACTGTTCTGAGACAGCGCCGGGAACGTCGATGGCACAGGCAATGGCTAAACTTCAATTACTCAAAGTAGCTCCAATGGCTCTAAGTTCCTTTTGCTTTCAGATTCAAAGTCACCTATGTGACAGAACTTCTATTCAATCCTATCGAGCTAACCGACGGTAAATACTGCTTTGTGGGCTGCGTCTACTGGGGGTCTAAGCTAATTTACAGTATGCTAACGAGCGTATTATATAGGTATTTCTAAAGAGCGTGACTAAAGCTGGTTTACTGTATTTTACCCGCCACAGGAGCGGCCGCCACGTTGGCGGGCCCCGTGAACCTCGTTGTGCCCTGGGCCATATGGCCTTCATCATTCTTAGCCAGGTATTTGTCCTGGATGCACCCAATGAGGAGTGGCGTACCGTGCGGGTACACAGCTCCTGAGTGATCCAAGGTCAGCTGGCATGCTTGTTCCATGTGTATCTCTCCATTCTTAGGCGATCCGCGCGGACCTTCAATTAGCACCCGCATGGTCCCTGTTGTCTTGTGTTTTTCCTCTCTCGATAGAGAGGCCTTATTTCCAATAATGCCCCGCCCAGGAATCAGGCCCGTCGTGTTGGCGGCTCAACTCCTAGGTGGGTCCTACAGTGCCTCTGGCATTTCCTATGCAGAGCCCGAATGCTATCCAACAGAGGGACTTGGGTTTCTGTGCTCAATCTGGGAGATCTGCCCGATCTGGATTATATTGATGAGATCCAGGGAGTCAGAGCATGATTCAGGAATAAGGTTTACTTCCCCTGAGATCATGACTCATGACGCAACATGCCTTTGATGGATTCGATGGTCGATCTCCGTCCTCTGCGTTTTGGTAGCTAAGTCCGTCCAAGTGTAGCGGGTGGTTCGTGAACTGTCCTTGGAAGAGTGAGATCCTTATTTCTAAGTACCCGACACGATGGCGGGTGCAAGACTGAGTACTGGTTTTATTGATCGACCTAAGTCGAGTTACTTGTATTGTAGTTTTAGGTTCCTCCCGCTTCGAGAGCGGGGTCGATTGCCTGGCTGAACCAGTGCATGACTTCAAGGTTCCAAGGATGAGTCCCAGTAACAAGGACCTTCTCCGTACTGCTAGCCTGGTGTGGAGTGGTATATTCCGTCCATATTGCCTTCTTCCTATGTCCATTCTGCCTGGTTTGCCTTGTACCAAATCGCAAAATATGGGGTCTTTGCCCATCCAAATATTACAAGGTGTATCAACGCGCTCGCTTCAAGATCCGAAACAACGCCGCTTCATACCAGGACCCCGGCATATGCGGTATGAGGTCCGATACAAAAGTCGTACATTTTCGACGATATTTGACCTCGATGTCCGATATTTAGTAGTACATTTTCGGCCATTTTGAAGGGTATGTCAGAGGGAAAACTCATACACAAAAGAGCCGCCGGTACCAATGTCCGATACGAATTGTACATTTCTTGGTTGCCAAAGTCATCATTTCGAGGTGGCGCACAAGATTTTGGGCCCTTTCCAGCGGTTACAGGACGAAAACCCTCTCTATGGTGGTCGAAACGAAGGTTCGATAGAAATTAGTACATAAATCCCCATCGACACAGGTAAAAAAACAAGCGTGGTCGGCGCTGGTCGCACCTGAGGTCCGATACAAAAGTAGTATATTTTTGGCCGAAAAACACCAGCCCCGAGGTCAAACTCATACATATTTCATCGACTTCCAAGTCAAGGGGTTAGCGGCCGGTAAATCCGTGAAAACAAGTGCGTTCATCAAACCCTGAACAACCCCCCATGCCGCCGCTGCTGAGCGTTGTGAAAACTCATCGTTCTCTCACATTGCAAGACACTAGAGCTACTGTTAACCTATTCTCTTGTAATTATTTCTCTATACACCTCAACAAAGTGAGGAGAAAGTCTTCCATTGCATCTAGTGAAATCTCTTCCCATCTTTGGCCGATCTCAATTGAAAGAAACTACACCGTAAGCGAGTGCTAGTTATTCCATGGAAAAGTTGGAGTCAAAAGCAGGTATAGGAGCGCCTCCATCTACAAGCGATAGCTGCACCACGAAATTGCTTGGCGATGTCCGTGCTTAAGTAAACAGTGGCCCCCCAAGACCAGTTATCCCAGCGGCTTTTCGGGTGAACCCCCCCTGTTCCGAGTACATAAATCGCTCTAAAACAGGTTTTTTGTATCGGACCTCTTGCCGTATATGCCGGGGTCCTTTCATACCCTCATGCTACCGCTATACGAGCTTAGCAAAACATCACAGTGGGTGGACATACCAATGGAGGTTCGAGCTGAGCCTTAATCAGAGCGTCAAATACATTTTTCTCTAAAGATTATACCCATCCGTCGCAGATGAGATTGTACGTACTCAAGAAGAAATATCCAAACAATTTAGCTTGGCCTCATACAGTGATACAAAGGTGCCGTCAACGCCACAATGCTTATTAGAAGCATTGCCGCCGGCATCAAAATCATCAAACGTTTCACCGACAATTCTCCGGATCTCGAAATGTGACTTGCCCTTCGACCACGTATGCAAGGCGTATAAAGACCTGACCTACGGCCGTTTCTATCCTATCCCCCCACCATGTCTACTGCAGAGCTCGCAACAATTGCTGACGAGAAGGAGAACAGAAATCTGGAGCTCGAAGATGCAACACAGTCCCGTTCTTCCTACCTCAAGAAGAAACAAAAGCACAGAGAGTATCTCCAGATTTTTGCACTCTACGTGTGTATGTTCCTTGCTGGGTGGAACGACGGCTCTATTGGTCCACTGTTGCCGCGAATCGAACAGGTTTATAATGTAATTATTACAAGCCTTCATGAATAGCGGGGGACTAACGCCGCTCCAGGTCAACTACACCATCGTCTCGCTGCTGTTTGTCCTAGCCTGTGTTGTAAACCCATTCTCTTTTTTTTTCCTCCCTGTTTTCATTCTACGTTAACAGGGCTTCGTCTCTGGCGCAGTAATTAACATTCCTCTGTCGCCCAAGCTGGGCTATGGCAAGATGCTGGCGCTGGGATCAGTCTTCCAGATTGTTGCATATGTTCTACAATGTGCGGCGCTGCCGTTCCCTGTATATCTCATCTCGTTCACGATCAATGGTGTGGGGATGGCGATCCAGGTAACTTGGCCCTCACATAATTTTGGGATGTCTTCGTTGACGACAACCTACACAGGACGCGCATGCTAACGGATATATCGCGTCCATGGAGAATTCGGAAACGAAAATGGGTTTGCTTCATGCGGTCTATGGTGTGGTTGTTTATGATTACCTCGCACATCCATGCTCAATTGACACACAGGACTTGGCGCATTATGTGCACCCCTTGTGTCTACGCAGTTTGCCTATCTTCCTCGATGGTCGTTCCACTATCTGTGTTCCTTAGGTATTGCTATTCTGAATACGATTCTGTCGGTTGCCGTTTTTTGGCTGAAAGAGTACGAAGTTTTTATTCTCTTCCATTCGTTCATGTTCTAACTCACGGTACACTAGGTTGTATGGCTGAAATTGGGCAAGCACCTAGAGAGAAGAGTACCAGCCAACACAGCGAGTTCCGCCAGGTTCTTGGTCAGAAGACTGTGCATCTGTTGGCTTTCTTCATTCTGGTGTATGTTGGTGTAGAGGTAACGATAGGCGGGTGGATCGTTACTTTCTTAATCAATGAGCGAGGAGGGGGAAAGTCTGCCGGTTATGTCTCTTCTGGGTTCTTTGGCGGTAGGCATTCTGCTACCTATCAAAGTCATCATTTGATCCTTTACGATAGGTATTACGCTTGGTCGCGTCCTTCTTATATGGGTGAATAAAAAGGTAAGGATTGCTGTCTGTCTCCTTCTCTTAATCTAACCGATTCACTTTCCAGGTTGGGGAACGACGGATCCTATTCATTTACACTGTTCTCGCCATTGCGTACCTCAAATCTTTTCTATATGCAGCGCACAACGGCTCACTCATTATCTTAGCCTTGAATTTGTGGTATGGTTTGTGCCATCTGTCATAGGGAATGCTGTCGCCGTCTCCTTCATCGGATTTTTCCTGGGACCCATGTATCCCATTGTGATGAACCACACTGGTCGTATTCTCCCTCCGTGGACCTTGACAGGTGCTATAGGATGGATTGCCGGTTTCGGCCAGGCAGGCAGCGCTCTATTTCCGTTTATCACGGGAGCGCTCGCCAACAAAGTCGGCATAATGAGCTTGCAGCCTTTGTACGTCCTTCCAGAGCTAACATTAGGGATTGGTGCTAATTGCTGTATGTTTGTGTAGGCTGGTGGCGATGATGGGATTCATGATGATTTTGTGGGCGGTCGTACCCAATCAAAGGGTGCAAAACTGGTGAACGTGAATGGTAGCGTGCCGCGTTAGCATGAGTATAGAGTAGATCTTGTGAGGTCTCTCTTCACAACACGTTTCAACGAAGACAAGTTACGACTTCCGACAGCAAGCGAATTTTTGCAAGTGAAATGGTTTTACGGCATAGCCAAAATCGAACGTCTTTTGGCGCCTCTTGTGGATTGTATTGTGTCGAAGTAGCATTACATAATAGACGTCTCGCTCTGTCCAAGGCTCCATGCTGAGCTCCGTCACCGACCATCATCATCATCATGTCACTCTAACATGTGTTCGTCCAATCTCAGCTTCGTCAGGCTTTCCAGTGTCTATCCTCTGGCAAAATGTTGAACTTGGCCTTCGAAAGCCTATCCGGCGCTACGGTATAACGCTTCGTAACAAGTTGCTGTGCGCAACAAGAAACAATGCACGCTCTTGTGCACCCCAAATATCATCATCGTCATCGAGAATCCTAGAACTAAATTGACTTGGTCACTAGCTGTCGCCTTCTTTCTTTGACTCTGTTCACTCGTGCATTCGGCGGCCATATTGTCTGTCTACAAATAAACATATGTGGCGTGTTGGCTTCTATTTTTTGAATGGGGGCATATCATTCTAGTATACACTGCCTTATCTTGAACGAGCTACTATGACAGGGAAGCCGTTTGTCAGCCTGCCACTTGGAAGCCATGTGAAAGGACGGCTTCGCGGAGAATTCATCTCACGTAGCCCATACAAGCCTCAGCCGGGTTCTTTCTGCGAACAACCGCTGAAATTCTCAAACAACCTGATTATGTGACAAAACTTTGATGCGGGCCAATTAGCCAACCAATGTACGCATGTTTCCATTTGCGTACAGGATACCTTTGAGTGCATTTCGATAAAACCACATGACACGTCAACTTGTGTCCTTTCGTCTTTCCCCTCCACTGGCTGCGACAATGAACGAACCTCTGGGCACCAGTACTATTTCTTTAGACGATCAAAACGGTACGGTACGTTCATCGTTGCCTGGCTTTGTCAAGCTGTTGACATTCTTCCTGCGCCTCTACAGTGTATGAAGGACCCTATATGAACTACCTGTCGATACCACCTGTAGCTTTGCCTTTTCTGGATGCATTAGACTATCTGAATCCTAGGAATTCCATGGTCGAGGCCAGTGTTCAAACTAGCAAACTAGCCATTTTTTCGCAGCTGTTTCTGACGGTTCCATATGACAGGCTGACGTCGTTAACGACGTCATGGATCAGTTCATGCCTTCCGAGGATGAAGATACAACTTCAGTGAGTCAAGGTGTCAGTGTCCCGGTATCGCTTGTTTACCGTAACGTCCTCAGTCAACGGTGTCCAGCACGTTTCATCCTCTTCTCCTCGTCGGGCCCACGGAAATACCCGATGTCATCCTCAAATCTTCCGACGGCGTCTTGTTCTTTGTCCACTCTGACCGCCTGCTCTCAGCGTCGTTCAACGCTTTCGACGGTCATCTCACTCTCCTCTCGACCGATGTGGGCTGCTTCGACATCCCCGAGACCTCAGAAATACTCAGTATAATCCTGCATATTGTTTATGACATCTCCTGTGTCGCCACCAGCCCTACATTAACGGTGTTAGTGACTGCCGTCGATACCATAGCCAAGTATGGACTGCCGACGCGTATCCTCATTGGTCTGAATAATTCCCTATTTTCAGTGCTCTACGCACATACGCCCCTGCATCCCATTGATATATATGCTCTCGCCGCCCACCATGGTATCGAGCCGCTCGCCAAATTGGCTTCGGGGCATCTGCTGTCTTTCGTTATGCACACACTCTCGAGTTGTCTGGTGGAGCGCATGGGGTCACGATATATGAAGAGGCTTTACTTCCTGCAGCTCAACCGACTTGCACAGCTCAGAGGTATCGTGTCCATGCCGCCAGATTATAGCTGTTGCAAGTGCAAATCTGATACCATGCGGAGCGCGTGGGCATGGTCTGCAGTATCGTTGGTGAATGACGCGAAACCTGGTCCGTCGTCCTCTTTATTGACCATAATGCAAGGAATGGAGCTGATGGAGCTAGGATTCGTAGATTTGTCACCTCAACTGCTTGTGTCGCTGATGAGGATTGGGGCAGGTGATGTTAACTGTCACTGTTGTAAGCGTGCCTATATACAGAGGGCAGACACGGTGGGGGCACTTTGGGCATTGGTCCCGGCGAGTGGATTTTTGTCTCTTTTGGCTTATTCCATCCTGATTCTTCCTCAGGCCACCAACTAAGAAGTTTTACTTTACGCCACAATATATCTCTTTTGTTCTAATTCTTCCAAAAATATCTGTATTCTACACTCTGTTGCAACCGTACCATCCATATATCAATATCTTGACTCAGAGTGTATCAGTGTAGAAAGACCAGTATTCGACCGTAGCTGTCATGAGACTATAAGATGTTCACTGACGCTATCCTGAAGTTATGTCTGTGTGCCGTGGCCGTCCACAAACAAACTTGATTAAGAAGGCCCCTTGTTGGACCCTTGGCCGAGGGATGGGAGCGGGAGTCTCCGATGAGGGTTCCCGCGTGGCCGCTTTGAGAGTCTGAGACCCCTCCTCCTCCTCCTCCTGTCTCGTAGGGCATTTCGGCTACTAATCACTGCTAACGTGCCGTTCAACGTAAGGAGATGATGTCCTAAGAGTGCGACCATGTTTTCTGATACTAACAAAGGCTTTCAGTGAATCCCATTGGCGATTTGAGATGCGCAATTGCTCCAAACCAGCTCAAGTCGCCCTCATCAGGCTAGGAACGGCCACCGGCCATATCTTTTCGGGATTGAAACAATTGTACTAGAGTCGTCCGGAAAAAATGCGGTTTGCTTCACTTGTCCTTCTACTACCACCCAGGGTTCAGCGCTGCGTGGTAAACACCGTGTCGTCGTGCTAGGTAAGCCTCTACCCCGATACATTATTCCAGGAAATCCTATCAATAATAATCATAGGCATAGTCCTTAATCCAGATTTGAGAAAATCCGACAAAAAAAAAATAACGCGGGTCGTCTCAGAGACGCGAAGGCAATTGGAGATTACTCAGACCAGAAGTACCGCAAGTCGCGAGACGGGATACCTTTCCTACAATGACCTACGAGCGGTATGTATGCGGCAAAGCTAAATTGAAGTAAGGGCACACCGAAGTTGTTTTTTCTCATCTCTCCGTCTACTAAGCCCTGTCAGAGTCATTACCTTCTTGGTTTGTAGTCCTTGACGATGGCTTGGCTGGCCAACAGGCCAGAGCGGGGATTCCGGCCACTTTCGATTACTGGGGACGACTTGGACGATCAAATGCACACCTTTGATCACACTCTCATGCTATATACCAATGGGTTTCTCTTAGCTGTCGTAGCTACGCACGACGTTTCGTTTGGAGTACGCCACTTGCGGAGCTTTGATCCTCCACTGAAGTCACTAGTGTTTTCGAAGCGAATGACTTTTCGAGCGATGACGACAATTTGGCATAATACTGCATGCCACCAGACGATATTTGCGGCTGATTCTGCAACAGGCAGTAAGCTGCAAACATAACACACGTACACAGGACCCGTTAAAAAGACGGTAAGGCCGTTTTCAGGCCTCGTCTTTGCAACCATGTCGGACACTGACGACCACAGCTCCCCGACGCACGCCTACGCTTCCGTTGATGATAGCGGCCTGGCTTCACAGAATGTCCTCAGCCCATCCCAGGTAAGGCGTCGTGTTGTGCAAAGTAGCGAATCATTTGACGAACATCAGCTTGAGCAGGTAAATTGTTTCGACGACTGTATGCTTAGTGCACTTACTTGGTGGATACACAGGGAGGAATGATTACCATCGCATCTTTTTCTCAAGATTGTCAGGCTCCGACTGTCCTAGTGCGCTACTTTCTTTCGTTGCTCAAGCATAATTTCAAGCTGATATATCGGCAGTACGACATTGGAGGAAATTCTGCGACGGCCTTCGGACCAGACCAACAGAGTGTCGACACTGTACTCAAATCGTCGGATGCCGTCTTCTTCTACGTTCACCGCCACATCCTGGACAGATCGTCCGACAATGGATTTGGTGCGGGCAATGTTGGGAAATCTCTCATTGCTATCGATGATGATGCAGAAACCTTAAACATCATACTTCACGCAGTCTACGATCGCCCAAGCGACAAATTCTCTCCCACGGTTCTGCAGCTAATTCGTGCCGTGGATCGCATGCCAATATACGGTATATCGGTACCCCAGCTCGTCCAACAGACGTCAAACCTTTTTACTCTTCTATCCTCGATGACCAATCTCAACCCCATGGATATCTATGCTTTAGCGGCGTATCATTCTCTAGACGCCCTTGCCATCCTAGCGTCGTCCCATTTGCTTTTGTTCAACCTGTCATCTCTCCCGGAAGAGACGATCGATCGGATTGGCGGACAGTATCTCAAAAGATTGTCTGAACTCCAGATGTCCAGAAACCAAGAGCTCATGGATATTCTGGCTAAAGCGCCTCCCTTTGCTGATGAGTGCCCGGCAGACCCTTGTGGTGCTTGGGCATTCGCAGGATTTTCAGTGTTGAAGATCATGGACCCAGGCAAGTCATTTGTTCAATTCGATGCACAAGAAGACTGATATACGTTTCAGGGCTATCGCCCATGCTATTGGACGCTACCATGAAACCATTGGCAGACAATATTCATTGTGCCAGTTGCAAAGAAATCTTCTCTGACGCCGTTAAAGACGCCGTCAAGCAGTGGAGTATGGTCAAAGTAATTTACACTCTTCTTTTCAATTGTCGACCATCCACTGATCGAATTTCAAGGCTACGATCTAACCACATCTTTCTGTCGGGTTTCCTTAGTTTTTGCTCAGTGTATTTGTAGCTATTGTCGAAATCATCAAGTGCCTTATCTGTTATCCACCGGAATGAACATCTGGCTAAACCCTAACAAGAAATCCCCGTGCCTCATGACCAGATTCTCACCTTCGCACGAGTATCACGTAGTTCATCAACTTCAACTGCATACAATGAATTCACATGAACAGAGGGACACGGAGATTGTGATAGATACCATCTCATAGTATCACCCGTTTTGCGTTACCTCCACCACGACTCAGTGACTGATGGTGAAATTTTAGCGTACACCACACTTCTCCTATAACGACGAATACAACGACTTGTAACGTTACGGGAACAGCAAATGGTCCTCAAAAAAAGGTTTAGCTGATGACATCGGGGGTTAGGCTCTTGACAGAGGGTACTGCCGACGCCACATGTTAGTGCTTCGATGGCAGGATCATCTTAGAGAGGAAGGAAGTCGAAATGAAGGCTATGAATCGAAGCAAATAACGAGACTAAACTCAAAGAGAAGCAGGTATGCAATTTAAGATTTACAAATCCCCTCCAAATCCCAACCCTCAGAGTTAGGGCCCTGGCGTACGATGAACAAATCGTTGGGATCGACCTCCTTCTTGAGAGCAAGAAGACGAGGATAGTTGGTCCCCCATGTCGCTTCAGCCCAGCCCTCGAAGAGAAGGGGATCAGGCTGTCCGTAGGTCAGTGCTGCCAAGCAAACCAAGATATGCCCGAACACATGCCTCGTTCACGTATTGTCCTCCTGCAGGAGCAATATCCCGCAGAGTCTGTATCTGCGCAAATAACGCTTGCTGTGTCGCGTGAATCTCTTCTGCCGAGGAAGTAGGTTCCCAGGGAAGCGAGCTCGTGAAATCGGAGATCGAGCGGCGGAAGGCTGGGTTAACCGCCATTGCATCCTCGGGGACGTCTGCGACGACACCACCGCTTGTAAAGCTGGTAACGAAATGAGGGAGAGTCACATCAGGGTAATAAGGACGTACAAGCCAACTCCGACATCGATTTTGGCAAGAACTGTAGTGATCGCTTCTGCATTTTCAGGCGCGGTGACATCCCGAGGAATAAGCCACGAGCTGGAGCCACCGTGGGAGCCAGGGGCCACTAAGGCAGTCCAGTTGAATCCGAAACCTCGCGAAGAGTCGAACAGGTTGTCGTAGATAAAGGTGTAAAGGTTAGGGTACTGCACTGAGAACGCCTGGGTGATGTCGAGGCCTGGCAAGGACCTCGCCTCGGTGAAGAATTCCTCGAATGTGGAATTTGCGACTGGGTTGGACTCAGGCGGGCCTTGCGAGGAGAACGTGAGGTACAGAGTGTTTGCAAAGTATACATACGTCCCCGCCCACCCAGCATCAGAGATGGGGTTGTGGAATCGCATGAAGGTGGTAAGGAGGGTCACGAAGGAGTCGGTGGAGTCGGCTGTAGCGACGAAGAATGCGACGGTGTACACTGGGTTGGGGTGCGTCCTGTAGGTGACGGAGGTCACGACACCAAAATTGGGGCCGCCTCCACCACGCAGAGCCCACCAAAGGTCGGGGTTTTGGTACTCGTTGACGGTCTCGTAGGAAGCATTGGGCAGAACGACATTGATCTCCAAAAGATTATCCACGCCTAGTAGAAAAGAGAAGTGAGCTTGAAGCAGCATATGAGTAGAAGTGAAGATTGTTACCTAAACCATAGTATGGTGCCAATATACTGTGTCCGCCTCCTAGAGGCCATCCAGCTCCAGCTGCAACAGATCCTTCCACAGACCATCCGCCTACGACGGTTCGCCCATTATCGTTGGCTGCTTTATAGACATCTCCCCAGCTAACACCAGAGCCAATAGTGATGGCTAGACGAGCGACCTTTAGCCCTCAAATGTTTTGATATTGGTGGACATTCGTACCATCCTGACCAACAGTGTCTGTCGGTGCTCCTTGCGGGATGAAACTGTCGCTGAATTCAATGCCCTGGAAGTTGTGTGTGTACAATTCAACTGCCCCAACACCAAACGCGCGACCAATGAATTCATGTCTACAAAGAATTCGCAATTGAGTTCAGGAAGGCAAGAAGCGGATCGCGTACCCCGTGTTCCTCACCACCAAATGTAAGTCGTGTTCTGTCGCAAACACAATTGTGTTTTGGATATCCTCCACAGTAGTTGCCGTAATTAGATAGCTCGGAACCCGGCCTTGAAAGCAGGTACCATTGACAGACGCGGATGCATCCAAAGGACAGTTCTGAACCTCAGTCTCCGTGATCAAACCTTCGTTACTCCCGAACATGAGTGTGTTTGGATGTTCCACGATAAACGATGTGGACAAGCCTTCCCTGTATTGCGCACAGAGCGCAGCGTCAAAATCTTCCGATTCTTGTCAGCAGACCGCGCCGAGAGGCCTCTGGTCGGTAAGCAGTGGTTGGCTAAGAGTGTCGGAGAAAGCCTGCCATTCATCTGCAGAAGGGAAGCAGTCGTCTCCAGGAAGACATTTACATCGTTGCGCAGAGACACTAAGGGCGCCCAAGACGATCATGGAGAGGATATAGCCACGCATGTTGGAATGGGGCTGAGGGATTCGGACTCTCTGTAGGCGGAGCTTATATAGCTTGAAAGTCAGTTACGCAGGTTTGTCCTGTGGCCCATGGTACGCATCGCAAGTACGCTGCCGGCGACCGAAACCGAGTAATCGTAATGCCGACACGGTCGTCGAAGGATACAGTGATCTAGGCAGGCGATTTGAGGTAGTTGGGCGGTGGACCGTGGATCTGGTGGCGGCCCAGCGCTTGAGAGCGAGAGCGAGGAAATACTGAGCTGTTTCAAGCAGAGTAAAGTTGGAGTACGCCGACAGTGACGATGGAATGAGGTTATCGAGTACTCTTCGAGCTGACAAATTATCGTCTCCGCCGACGCCACTGTCCGACGATGGAGATAGTCCACTCAACTCCTGAGTGATAGAGTCGGTAGTAACCATACCGTGGTTGACGCCTGAGCTTGCCTTTGGTCTCGCTGTTCTGTAGGGTGTCCATAAGGCGGTCAAATCTGTCGGGAAGCAGTCGAGAGGGTACAGTACTGGTTGTTTGAGCAAGCGGAAGCGGACTATTCTGGGAAGTGCGCAACAAAAAGAGGAAGCTGAACTTTGGATATTCTCGGCAGCTCAGATCTGGAAAGAACGGGAATCGGGAATCGGGATATCGAGCAGCCAGCGTCGCATGAAAATAGGAAAAACTTGCGAATGGTACTTAGACTGATGTGCCGCCAAAATGTCCTGGAGTCTTTCTCGGAATTGTTTGAATGTCGATGGATGGCAGTCAGGGTTCGGAATCGGGCCGCCAAATCCCGTCGATCAAATGATGGCTTTTTATTGCCACTTGTTACACTCGGGAAGCTCCGCCTGTGGCGGCGGGCAACCTTGCTTGTAGAGCCCATGCACAAGTTTCGCGGTCAGTCTGTTTCTAGTGAATGGGACTGATCCCCGGATTGATAGTGAGAGTACCATTCTCTATATGTCTTGTTGAGTTGCCGCGACGGAGGAACGAGTGTAAGGCAATTTATAATATCTCGGGCTTGGGCCTCATTGAGTATAATGAAGTTTTTGGGCTAGTCTAAGTCAGTGATGCTAGATATGTGTAGCAAGAGAGTGGAAAATGTACTAATGCCTCTGTGCCCCAACGGAATATAATCCTGGGAAACGAGGTCAGCTGCGATAGGCATCCAGCGGTGGCCGCAGCGACAAGCATTTGGAAAGTGTCGCACCAGGTATATAATTTGCTTAATTTTATGCCAGTATCAAGAGCATAAGCCTTAAGATATCTCCATAGCACTGAAGGTGCGCGGCAAAGATTGATGTTATTGTACTTAATATATGGGGAGCTACAGTTGCCTAAGTGACATGATGCCCTTAAATTTAATAAGTGTTTTCTGAAGACGCAATGATGAATGGGAGGGAATTAAGGACAAGAGAGCTTGGTGGCGCAAGGGAACGGAAAATGCCGGAGGTAGCCGACGGTTTGTATTTATTTGTAAAAAAAAAGCCGGCGGTAAGAATTATCGAAAATGAAGGACCTTGACAAGCAAGGTAACTTGTCAATGTTACTACTAAGTACTACCGCCATCCTTTTGAGCGCGCCCCAACGACATCACGTTACATCTCTTTCTGCTTTCTATCATCATTCCCATCGACGAGTAACGCAGAGTCATTAACAGCGTGCAACTTTCGATAAAACAGGTACGAATGACTTCGGATGACTATGCGGCCTAGTATACGGCGCGGTTAGCAAGGACTTGAAAGGACACACAATCTATAGGTCTAATCATCAACTACGACTTGGAGCATCGTGACAGAACCTGACAGCGCTACATCTACGTGTGTTCAACATGAACAGAAATATTGTTTGTTTTACTAAAGGCTTCGACAGACACTGGTTCTCCGGACTTGCCAGTGAGAGGATCGTAGTAGGCCAGGTCGAACTGAAGATTTCTTAGATGCCTTTACTAAGAACGTTAACAAATCTCCAAGTTGAGCGCTTGAACTTCAAGCTACCGTTGTACCAATTAACTCCCTATCGCACAGGTAAAACGCTGGTTGAAACTGATAATTATAACCTATCAATGACCAGCAATTTCCTGCTCATTGACTAGACTCTATTCATCAGTAAAGGATTCCTCACATTGAACCCTCGCACTCTTCGACTGACTGCGATATTAGATGTGCACGAAATACTAAGCCCACCTTCTGTTCCTACATAATCTTTTCAAGATCTGGTTCTGGTCTCCAGATGTCTATCATCATCAATTGTAATCCACGATGATCTTGGACGATTCGAGCGGACCCGTTCGTCATTCCACGTCGCGCCTCGTTCCGTCATACAAATTCTTTGCACAGTGCCTATTACCATTCTTGTTCTTGCTGATGCCGTGCGCCTGCTCTCTGCATCTCATTCTCTCCCATACATCCAATTTTTATCGTACAAGGCAAGGCCCACTGTCCGGCGTCCATCAAAATACGATTATTGGCCCCGTCGTCTAAACGACAATCATTGACAACAGAATAGCTGTGTTTACGCCACATTGATTGACCCTGGTTTTTTATTTTGCATTTGATGGCCTCATAAAGGTATATTCTTCCTTCCTGGCCCTTCTCCGCTGCTCACAATGTGCAAAGACGTCCAACTCTTGATCATGCCCAACTGGATGGAAGACCTCGACCTAGCACAACGACGACGATGTCTGGAACCACGTTTTACCACTCGAGTCGTTCTGTAAATTGAAATTTGATCCAAATGGCTCAGGAGTTGGTGTGTTAAGAATCACCGCCCATCTATGATCCACTCAAACATCCTCATGTTCTTTGATATCTATGTTTCGCTCCTGGTACTTAAGAAGAACAGGTTTAGCTATTTGTCTACCGGTACCTTCCACCGGGACTTTTAATGGCCTACCACCAACAAGCTCTGCAATCATATAGTGCCCAGGTGTCGCCTTTACTACACGCACAATCATCGACGTCCGATAATCCGTCTATGGGTATGCTCTTCCCTTCTTCCTAAATCCTTTTTGACGCGAAGAATATAGAACGCAAGATACACCACGAGCCCAAGACTGGGATACGGGCATGGCTCGACGCGACGAAGATCGCCTGCTTCGTCGTGCACCTCATCGTCTTACTGGCGTTCATTATCTTGTCCTTTTACCCCTTCGGGACGGTGAACGACATGCTTGGGCCCAACGTCGAAAGCTATACCAAGTACTTGGATAAGACGTGGGAAGGCAATGCGGACTTTTCCACGTCGACCTCGTCGCGTGCGGCTGTGGCTGGTGTAACAGGACATCTCATAGGCTTGGTAAGCTTACTTTTCTTTCCCCTGTATAGCGAGCTCAACCTTGAGCTTCTAGTTTTTCAGCACGGTGATGGTTCTTATGGCGCAGTGGCTGGCCCTTCGTCGACAACTGAACATGCACGGTCCTTTGACAGCCAAACACGATACCGACACTGCGTGGTCTGGATTGGGCTCATCCCTCGTCACGCTAGCTCGCCAAGTATCGCAACGGTCTTCTTTGCTACCCATACTACGCGCTCTGGCGTACTTCGGCGGTATAGCATTATTTAATACGACCGCCGCAGCACTGTTCGGTGTTGTCTACGTGAACCAGACTGAGATGGTCACCTTCCAGACGGCAGGTTTGCCGAGCTTTTCGACTTCGTTGTCCAATCTCATGACGTGGGTGGTCTTTACCTCGTTTGATGCGACTCTGACTAATTCCAAACTCAGCGGAGCGAGCGCCCTTCTGACAATCGGCTCCATTGACTATCTTAGTCTACCAGGATTCACGGCAGGAACGATATTTGACCTTCCGGTTAACCCTACGACTCAGATGCCTGCTACTCCAAGCTACGAGACCTCTGCGACGTATTTCAACGTAACGTGTGGATATCTTGGGGATCATGCATGGATAAACGCGACCGAGGATGGGCAAAGATTTTTGGCCACAGATTATCAGATGCGACAGATGCGACAGATACCCGTGCCTCACATTATTTGTGAGTCAGAATTGTTTAAGCCTTCTCTGGTTGGTTGCTGACTGTTTAATAGCACAGAATGGTCTGTCTGTGATTACAGCGCCGTGGGGATTGTCACTTGTACGCTATATCTTGTCTTAGTTTGACACTCTCATTGATAACCTTCCTTGACTTTAGGAAGAGCGCGACCCTGTCGGTCTTGTATTTCTATCCACAATTCCCATATCGGACTCGGATGGAAACTTTGCGCCTACCAGCGTAGTATCACCGCCCATGACGTGTATGTTATTTTGCTTTTCTTCTCCATCTGAGCCCTGACCTTATGTTGATAGACATATCGAATTCGTCTGAACAGGTCTCCGTCAACTCGGTTACAGCAATGGCATGCAACCTCACCATCATACCAATGGCAGCTACCGTCGACTCGTTCAACTCCACTTTGCTGTCCCTTAGCAATAATACGCAGAAGACTTCGTCAACGATGGGTGAATTCCCGAGAGAGATAAGGACCGCGCCGTTCAATGATACGGATCTAATGGATGTTTTGTACTCTGCTGTGAGTGCCTTCATACACCCACAGCTCTGAAGCTCATCTTTGACTTGATAGTGGGCGATCATGACTCTGGCTGAGACACCTTCACCAGACGGCTTTGCGTATCAGACAATCTGCCAGACTAATGGAAACGAAGTTTGTGATATCATAACTGCGGTAGACCAGTAAGTCTGCGCCGATGTCATTTTTTTGTACGTCTGACTGAGTTGGGGGTAGGTTTTCGATGCAGGAACTTGGAGTTTTCCCCGATATCATTTTTTCGGACGTGCCGCCTAATTCCACTTTGGCACTACATGATATTGAGGGTATGCTGTCGAACATGACTGCGATATACTTTTGGTCGCGTGAGTTTTACATGCCGAATTCTTTGCTATTCGCCAACATATTCCTGTCAGAGGCTCGGGGACAAAACCACAAGTTTAATAATTTGATGTTTGCACGCACTCTTGATGTCCCGATAGACCTCGCCCTCATCACACATGAGTCGGAGAGGGAGGTGTTCAAAGATACAGTAATGTATATCTTAACTGTACGTTTTCTCACTTTCTCACTTCTCCTCTTTCTAATGTACTCTTTTTTCCCCGGTAGTTGAATATGGCATACGTGAGTCTCCTCTTTTTTCTTTTTCTTTTAACTGACAATACTAGGCCTATTTTGGGGTGGCCATATCATTGTTTCTCTTCATCCTCGTTTTGCCGCTGGTCTTTGACCGCAATACGCTTCCAGTCCACTCTGGAGGAATCTTGCCTATGATTTGGCTTCTGAGTGGTAGGGATGACGTTACGAGAGGGGTGTGTAACGTGGAGGATCCGACGACGACCAATCTGAGGAAGGCTGGGATGGTTGATGCAAGTTTTGCCTATGGTGGTGTTGCGGGTAGGAAGGATGACATTGCGTGACCATATTCTTTTCTGTGAACACGGTCCTATTTAATGTAACATATGCATTATGTGGTATTCAGCATCTAGACATCACTTCACGTACGTAGTTCGTCGCCGGCGGGAGTTGCCCAGGGCGATTGCATCATAATTTATTATCATCATTCACGTTGCTCAGCCACAGTCATGTTCGGCACTCTCCCAACAGAGATAATCGTCGAGATACTCGCATTTCTCGACATACCGACCCTCATTGCTCTTCATCTCGTCTCCGGGTCTGTCAAGTCACTGCTCGAAGCGAACGAGTCAGCAATATATCGAAATGCTGCGATGTTCCATGGTTTTATCGCATCCAAGGACTGCCCATGGAACGATATCTACTCACCCAGGGCTCTTCGCGGCGTTGTAGACTGGAAATCACTCTGTTCGTCTACGTCCTAAAAGCTCACAATAGCTGGCTGATAATGCCTGTGTACAGGTCAAGCGCGACTGCGACTTAACCAGACGTGGAGGGGCCAACACCGATCTAGTATCAGGACATTTTCACCTACTCAAGACGACGTTCATCGTCTCAAAGTAGACGAACGCGCCGGATTCGTAATAACCACCACGGTGAATGGCTGTATCACTGTGTCTGACCTCGAAAGCGGACAGACTTTATGGTCATTACCCGAGGTGAGTGTACCCTCTATTGAATAGGACTACATATTAACAATCCAGACATACGTGGTTGAATTTCCTCACGTTGAATATGAAAACGGGTTCATGATTTTCAACATGCGCGGTCTGCGCAAAGAAGTGTGGCGGCTTATTGGCTCACATGCAGATATACCTCTCGTGGGCGCTGATGGGCAACAACAACGACAGTCTGACCTCTCTCGATCAGCACATGCATCGACGTATCCACGGGGACATTTCGAAGCCTGGTGCACGCTGAACACCCCGACACCAACATCTGCGTTCCGCTTTGTCTATCCTACTTTGCTTGCCGCGACGCGTCGACGACTTTTCCTCTATCACATTCCTTCGGGACAACTCGAGAAGGATTTTAGCATCACGGAGCCAGAACTTGACAACCAAACCATAATCACCTACGTCGAGCTCAGCCAGCGCCACGTTTTTGTCTGTGGCTATCCCTCTTTGAGAATAGTATCCAGAGAGACCGGTCGCGTGGTCCTAGATATCCCTTCGAATAACATCCGGTACTCCGATAGCATTCACTGCCTCAGCAAGACCATGAATGTATTCCCAGGATCGGCGTTGGGCGTTCACACAGGTCGGGAGTACACTCCTGCATATCCATCGCGTATACGTCAGATATACGACCAGTTCGCTGCAGGTCAGTTCCCCCTTGCTATGTGTGCCCCCGTCTAAACATTGCTTTTAGTTCATGTTTCGCCTTGTGGACGCCATCTTGCTATTATAGCCATGACATCCCGTCTCCTGTTCATACCGTTCTTTGAGCGACTCTTTTCTTCGCACTCGCCTCCAATCCGCCTCGTGGATATTGTTATAGAAATCGAGTTGGGTTCTCGTGGACGCCTAACTCGTTATCTGGCCTACGACGGATCTCGGATAGCTGTGGCGACAGATACAAGCATCTACGTTGTTCACCTTCCATCCCTTGAAGAGGATGGACTCGGACCTAACACTGCACTGTCCATGAGTCGAGTCGTTGCTCTTGATCGCCCGCATGCCCTTGCAGAGGTGTCTTGTCTGCAAATGTCGGACACAGCTCTTTGGTTGACATGGAAATATCCCTATCCGGAGGAAGAGGGAGAAGAGAGGGTTGATTTCAGTGCATATCTGGATGAGGCAATCCAGTATCTCCGTGAGTCCTTAAATAATGGATGGTGGTAATGCTTATAATGCGCTATAGAATATGAAGACCCTTTTGGTGGTGTTGAGATTAGGCATGTTGAGGGTCAGGGTGAGTTGTGTTTCTCGTGTAGGGCGTGGCATTGACTGAACGTCATCGCCCCCCAGACGACAGAGTGGACGCGACGTTGCGAGCTGTTTGCATGGTTGATTTTGCCAGAGATAACTAAGGACTCGGTCGTTCGTTATTGATCATCAAGCTGAGAGGCAGTTGTGCCAGAGTAGTAGAAATTGGCGGTATGCGATATTATCTCGGAAAGGCGGTTCCTTTTCGGTCAGTTATTTTCATCAGGTGGGTCGACCAGCGTGCTACGAAGGACTTGGTAAGTCTAATTCTGCCTTCAGGTCGTTGATTACTCATAGAAAACTGGTAGGAACACGAACTTTTATCGGTCCTATGAATTTCCGCAATGCATAAATGCCTCTTCGTCGAACATAGATCTTTCCCCAGTAATTAAGTGACGGTCCTCTCGAAATGATTTACGCCTTCCTAGCTAGTCTGCTTGTGTTGCCCCTCGCAATTGGACACTGTGCGTGTTTATGTTGATATGTAGTGCTGGACTGTATGATCTAACCTGGTTATTCCCCATAGACACTTTCCCTGGTCTCATCTTCAATGGCCAGACATCCGCCGACTGGCAGTACGTTCGGACTACTGCAAACCACTGGAGTAACGGACCTGTCAGAATGATCTTCTTACTCAAAAACATCAACACGGACTGACCAAATTCAGGTCACGGATGTAAAGAGCGCTGCTATCCGATGCTACGAGCTTGACTCGACATCGGCCGGTTCAGCAGGCATCGCGACCGTGCAGGCGGGCTCCACAGTCGGCTTCCACGCCAACAGCAACATCTACCACCCCGGTGTACGTATAACTAATGCTATCGTTTCTCAAACTCAAAATTCCGTAGTACTTCTCAGCATACCTATCCACCGCCTCGCCTTCCGCCAACTCGACCAATGCTGGTCTCGGTAATACTTGGTTCAAGATTTGGGAAAAGACTCCCACCGTATCTGGGAGCCAGCTGGCGTTTGACACGAGCTTGACGGATTTCACGTTCACCATTCCAAAGAGCACACCTAGCGGGTATGTATTTCCGTTCTTGTTGCCTCACTTTATATGTAACCTTGCAGGCAATACCTCCTTCGTGGGGAGCATATCGCCCTGCACGGCGCAAGCAGCTTCGCCGGCGCTCAGCTCTACATTGGATGCGCGCAGATCAACATCGTCAACGGAGGATCTGGATCACCAGGCCCGCTTGTTTCGTTCCCGGGTGCGTACACGGGGAACGAGCCGGGAATTATGCTTAGTGCGTTTCAATTCCTCTCTTTTCGGAGTTGTTGTGTTCATGTTCGAATGTAGACATCTACAACCTACCCGGCGGATATAGCGGATACACTGCTCGTGAGTAGCTTAACTTTGTTTTGAATGATAGTCTTGTGATTGATGGATCTGCTCTTGTAGCTGGCCCCGCTGTGTGGCGTGGATAGATGTTTCCGATATTTCGAGGGTTTAGTTGCAATGTTGTTTCTGTACTTTTATTTCATCGGCATGAAGAAGTATTATAGACGGTAGCCCGTGTTAAGAAGGGATGGACCCCGTCCTCAGATAGCTATCCCGAACAGCATCGACGAATGGGAGTTCAGCCCATAACGCTCTTCATAGCTACGGCGCTAACGATGATGTTATCAATCAAGGCATGCTGGTTAGGAATGTCTGCGTTGAGAGCCTTTATCGCCGCCTCGTCGTTCAGTTTGTAGTACTGAAAAGGAATCAATAGAGGATGGGAGGAGATAAGTGAAATTGTCATACCTTCTTGATTTTCGCCCAGTCTGTAATCTCAGACAGAAATGAAGACGGCACAAGGGTTCCATCTACGACTCGTTGTAACTTGGCTTGGACGTCGGACGAGGATATATCGTTGTCAGCAATGTGTACGACTAACAGAGCTTTCGTCGTATCCGATATTCCGTAGCGGCGGATTGCTTCAGTTATCTGGACGTCTATAAGCGCTTGCTATGCAATAATGAAAGGCCATGAAATGTACATTGTTCGTCGGATTCAGCGACCACAGGATCTCCGAGTGGATAGTCTTCGTCCGCAGAGCACCGTGTAATTCTGCTAGAATGGCCTGGTATATCGCTGTCTGTAGATGCAGCAGACTCGAAATCTGTGGAAATGAGAGAAATACTATTGATAGCAGGTAGCGCGCACCAGAGTCGCATCGATGAACGCGAAATTGATTTCGTCGCGTTCTCTGTTGCCTTCATCTCCCTCGGCCTTTGCAGCAGCTATTATGCGTTCCTTTATATTTGCAGCGTTTTTGACTGGCGTATAGAGTGCATAGTGGGCTACTTGGCAGCGCTGGAGGTGGTTAAAGTGAAAGCTATTCATCGTCACAAGTCACACTGTTATCACATTCGATTAGATTCAAAAAGATTTAATTGCTTGCTTCCTTCTCTAACGGCTACCGTATATACGCGACTCATAGAGAAGTCTCCACTGTCCTGTTGAAGGTAATTGTCTAATTATCTTCCACCAGACTCTGCGCAACACGCGCAGTCGCATTCAAAAATTCCTCAGGACCTTGTATAGGCTTCCACCCAAGCAACCGACTCCTTGTGGCCGTGCCTCCAGTGTTCGACCCAATGATGTCCGGGATCACCTATCGTACTTTGTCAAACTACGCGCTACAAGAAATTGAAAAGACGTACAGCAAAGGGGAACACTTTGTCCATCTCCTCTTGAGTAAACGGCCTGTGCTCTGGGTTTGCTTGGCCGGAAAATATGCGAGCGGCGGTGAGCGCAAGTTGCTTCATTTCGACCGTCCCGTTTTCAGCGAAATAATATCCCTTGGTACCATGAGGGACGCTCTCCCATTCTGGTGAGAGTAGTTTATTGATAATGAGCATCACCAAGTCGACACCTATCAGGAGGTTGTTTAGTGTATAAACATTTCCGAAGATGACGGATGGTCGACAAACATTCATGTATCTCAACGACGGGCCAAAGGTTCAGGCCCTCTCCCACGGTCAGAGCTACCGCGCCGCCCAAAGCCTTTATCGGTTGCACGGAGAGCTTGATGATTATCTCCTGAGCAGCTACGATGCCTGCGTCGACTAAAATGCCCTTGGGCGGGCCGAAGATTGCACCAGGAAAGACTATGTACGACAGAATATGTCCTAAGTAGTTGATAATTGTGGTGAGAATGTTGCTGATCGTATGCAGAGGATATGGCACAGTACCTTGTTCATCAGCCTCTTGGAACTTGAGGTCGACAATACGATTTGGGCCTGTCTGAGGTAAAGCGGCTATCCGCTTGAGGTCTGTGTCATCGTATGGCACATAGTTTGCTTGTTGAAGGGATTTTCCTTGAGCAAAATCGCGGAGAACTCCAAGCCCAGACTGCGTTCAATTTAGTCTCCTTGTGTTGTCCGGCAAATATGAATGTTTGACGCACAATATGAATGACTCGGGGCGTCTTAGACGATTTCTTCAATCCTTCTATGACGTTTGTGGTTCCTACCACATCATTAAGGTCATACTATCAGGAAGGCGTTAGTCTTCATGACTTGAAAACAGCGCATGTACTAACTGCGTCGATTACTAGATCTGCATCTAGTAGGAGGGCTTCCACGATCTTGGCGTCAGATGTAGGAGAACCTTCCAAGACGTTGATTCCAAGGTTTAGTGCGCGCAATTTCTGGGCCTTCACCGCGCTTCGAACGAGCACAGAGATGGAAAGATTGGGAAAGTCAAGGAGTAGCGTAAGGATCGAGCCTCCGATATACCTTACAGTCTTCGTTAGGCGGAACAGCACGTAATTATGTAGTACCGGTGGCGCCAAAGATGACAACGTTGAGACTAGTAGCCGACATTGAGGTTCTGAAGCAAAGCCGTATATTTTTCTCTTTTTATAAGTGACATCCTGTCTGGCTCGTGCTGAATAACCATCCACGGACCACCGCTCGCTGAATAACCTCAGCGCTCGTATTCTTGATGCGGCGACGAACGGAGGGTGGAATCTTCGTCATGTCTATCGAAGAGTAAGTCGTAGAGCAAAAATAGAACCACAAACAGGATACCCGGTGTTGAGATGATAGCGTCGAGCGACACGACCAGGAGGCCGACCTAAAAAGTGGTCATGTCATCGCAGGTACTTAACGCTGAACCGAAGCAATATCGGCGCTGAGTTTCCCACAAATTGGACCATACCACGAGTGTCCACGCAGAACGGGCACGGCGCTGCCATGGCTTCAAGTTTGCCTTATCCCCATTTTAGACGAAGAAGCGGTGAGTATTTGGAATTTTGTATAAGATTCAAAAGGAGTGAAGGCAAACTCCGAATGGCAAGAGGAAAGCCCGATTCAGATCTTGGAAACGATTCCCACGACCCACCCGCCCCCAGAAAAAGGAAGGAGGAAGATCTCGTGACCTTCACGGCCATCAATGAATCAAGGATTCCGGTCCTTATAACCGCTGCGCCACTTATCGTGTTCGTCTACCACTCTCATGACACAAGAAAATACAATTTTTAGAGCCATTCGTATGTCATATAATCTCACTTCACATCTAATAGAAGGTCTCCCAACCTGTGAGAATATACCAGATCTCTGAGTGGAAGGATTCGAGTATGTTATGCAAGAATCAGTCACAGAAAGCTACATATCTTCGCAGAAACCCTTCTTTCATGAGAGAGCACTACTAATTGAGATCGGAATACTAAGGTAGATGGACGTCGGCTTGCGCCACTAAAATTCCCTTCAGTGGCCAGCCGCCTGATCGGTATTTGGCTCGCGTGGCTTGATCAGTGTCCAAGATCTGGATCGGGCTTTCCTCTTGCCGAATGGCCCTTTGTCGACCATGCTGCATGACATAGCGTGAATCGAGTCTGGTTGCTCACCACTTTCATTGCGCAGACCTCATAGTCCTTGACTACATATCTCGCTGCCATCTACATTTCCATTCTCATCGAAATTTTACTCGTTCTTCGTGCTCGCGTCGACGGCTCGTCAAGGGATTCCATCCCTTCTTCTATACCAACATCATGCTGGCGGCAAATCTTGACGGCCTGTCGTGAACTCACTCTGTCTCATCCCTCAAGGCCTCATTTCTGCTGGAATCTTTCGCGCTAAACCTCACTCTATTTGGTTTTCGAGGCACGTTCGCTTTCGTTATGTTCCAAGAAGCTTTGCGCTGAGATGGGTAAATCTACCAAACTCAGTCCCAACTCCTGCCTGCTAATGGCAAAGCAAGGCTAGCCTGGTGAGAATTTGAGTCCGAATAGCCTGGGATGACGTGGAAAGTCTAGACTCGGGACTGTGGTGCAAATTGCCGTGCAATCAACATCTTCCTTTAATACATAAGGGCTCCATGATGCTCTGCTAGACTTTTGGCTATTCCTTGCTTCGTCTTCCCTACGACGTTGGAGTCTTTTTTTGCCTCGCATTGCAGGCGATCGTTCGTTCTATTGACATCCGAAGATGTCTGCGGGCTCCAGCTCAAGTCTTGCTGGATGGTCTACCACGACCTCGCCAGGTTCGTGTACCGTGCCCCAGTTGTGAGATTTTGACTGACGATTGTCTACTGCCAGGTTCGTATTATAACTATGCCTTGGAAGTGGGTTGTCCTACTTATTGCCTTTGGTCGACACAATTGATTATTTACATTTACGCAAAGGACACTTTTATCGGGCCGGACGTCGATCATCACACGCCCCTTTCATCGTCGATGGTGAGTGTACGAATTCTGATAACGCAAATAACGTTCGAATAGCACGTCTAAAGTCTCCTTCGGAATCGCTTCAACAGATTGTCTCTCGCACGTTCCACCCAGATGCCCTCATCAACGGATTTCCCCCTGATAAAATGCTCGTCTCGTCAGACGACATGCAATTTTTCGTTCATTCGTTTGTTGTATCTACAACACCTTCGGCAAGTCGAGACACCATACAGGTTGAAGATGACTCTGTGGTGCTAAATATCATTCTACATACCCTCTACAACATCTCCTGCGCGCCTTTCCAGCCGTCTCTCGGCTCTCTTAGCCAGGCGCTTGACCGCTTGGTATTCTACGGGATGGAACCGACAGTGTACATCGTCCCCACGAAATCAACATTTGAGGTGCTAGCCAGACACGCACCTTATCTGCCCTTGGAACTATATACCCTGGCCGCCCGATTTGATTTGTATGATCTAGCGCTGGTTGCCTCGTCCCATTTATTGTCTCTGAAGCTGAGCTCCTTATCCGACGAAGCGTGCAGCCGAATGGGCGCTAGGTATCTTCTCAGACTCTTCAGAATGCACATAGATCGGTTGTCTGCTCTCAAGGACTTGATCCTCATTCCACCGAATTTACATCCAGAGACATCTTCATGCAGGGCGCGACATCAGGAGGCGATGATTGGAGAATGGTCTATCGTCGTGGCGTATTTGAGCCGCGATGCATCACCTGGTACGTTTGTGTGATCAGAGAGAAGCTTCGGAACCTTATTTTTTTTAGCGATGTCTTCGAGTCTGTTGATATCACAGTTCAGGCAGGTCACTGCGTTAACTTCTTGCTGGACATGTCTGCAAAATATAAATGCACGCTTAGACATTGTCGGCACAGTGGTCTGCAGTAAAGGTGAGTCTATGCATATTCTTTGTCTGTTGTGTGTTCATGATTTTCCAAGTGTACGATATGAAGACAGTGGTTCGGGACATAGACTATGGTTGTTATGATTGGTACATTTACTTTGTAGTTTGTGAGGTCGCATATGAGTACAAAAGAAAAACAGGGATAAAGAGATACAATCAAATAATCGACTGCACAAAAAGGTTAATGATACCTCAAGACAAGCCACTGCAGCTTACCCTAACTGTAGACCACATTTCTACCGTTGCGGAAACCCGCTGCATATAGTTTCCGCAACAAACGGAGCACCAAAGCCCATCGGCACCCGAGACCATGGCTTCCATGATTTCTTCAGGTGAGATATCTAGAACAGATAAACGACATATCCCACTAAATAGTGCATGTACGAACCGTGCCGCCCAGTAGTGATTAGAGCAACAGCCGGAAACGCCCACGCGTACTTCGCACTATTACCCATACAAGTCTCCAGAGCGTCGTGCGCAACAGGCGCTATCGTGAGATATTCCTTCAGCCTATCCAACCTCTCCATATGCAGCAAAAAGAGGCTTCGGAGATAAATCACACCCATTTCGTCTGCCATCTCATCGCTGATACCAGCCTGGAGGTTGAACGACAGCAGGTGCGACGAGGCAACTTGGGCGAGTTGGTATAAGTCATGCTTTGCTGCTAGGATGAAGACGTCAATGGCATGCTGGTCAGCGTACATGCACAATTCGACGAACACCGCTTTGGTGGGATGGATAAAGCGGGAAGGGGTCAGGCCGTACTTCTCCATGCGCCCCAAGGCAACTTTGAGGGTGTCCAGACTTGCATCCCCTGGGAAATCATAGATCGCACATAGGAGGGCGTTGAGAATGGCCGACGTCTCTGGTATATCGATGGTCAATTCGTCGTCCTGCACGAAGTAGCCAAAATCGTTCGACGATCTCGCACGGATGATAGCCCGATGAACTTGGAAGGTCATTTGGTCTGTCGACACGAAAGTGATGTCCGCGGTACCGCTCCCTACAACAGATATGCCCGGGGGAATTTTGAAAATCTTGTTGGTTGGCGAGGAGCACTGTTGTAGCCTCGTGAGTATATACATGCCAGCTGATAACGCTGGATTGGTCACCATGGGCTTGTCGTCCGCTGCCTCTCCAGTATCAATATCGACCGCTGAATCTCCAACATGAACATCCGTCACCTAGAACGCGAGACGAGGCCGTTCAACGATGCTCGAGCACCAGCGTAGTGAATTACCGATAACTCAGGAGAGTCTTGAGCCCGGAGAGGTTCATCGTGCTCAGGCGCACTCATATCAACTGCAGAGTGTTCTGTAAGTGGTGTCAGCCGGCGGTAACTCGTAGCTGAATGACAGCTCATGCCTTTCTGGTTATATCCATCAATATCCACCCAGTCCATTGTATGTTCAAGGTTAGAGGTACACCACAGTCACTGGTAGGAGAGAAAGTGTCGTTCAAAACACGCGGCCATGACGAAAGGCATGATGGCATGACTGTGATTCACCGAGGCTGCTGGAAAACAAGGTTTGCAATTCGAAGTACAACCATAGCCTTAGAATGGTAAAGCATGTACAAGCGATAGGAAACACAACCGGTAACACCTCAAGTCTTTTTTCATTAAATGGTCGCCTTGGACTTGATGAGTTTGTTGGAAACATGGGGGAATGGGAGACTAACCGGAACAGCTGCCCATTGGGCCACAGCGTCAGAGACAAGCTGTAAGAAAGTGTGCTGGCATCTCTCGCATGGTACATATTGTGCGTATACCGTCATGGTAGTAGTCATGCGGTCGGGTGAATAATCTATGACGAATGTTAGAAAAGGGTGAACAGCTGGGTATAAGGATAGCTACCAGGCTTTCCGTCTCTCGTAACGTCCAGCGCCGCCAACGCCCAAGCCGTATCAACATCCTTTGCGCAGGCTGCATGTTCAATTACGGGAAAATTTCCCACGATGTTTTGGAGCGCCGAAACTCTAGTCATATGGAGTTCTGCGAGTCTCTTGTAGTAGAGAACGCCCATCCTGTCGATTGTCGGGTCTGTGACTGCGTTTAGATCACAGGAAAGCAGGTGGGGGGATACAAGGACGGCGAGAGGATGTAGGAAGTGGTGGGCCGCCAGAGTGTATATTTCCACGGGATGATGGACTGCCATTGACGATATGAGAGAGAAAATATGAGTCGACGGCTGGATAAACTGTTGCATGGAGAGGCCATAGTAAGGCATGCGATCCACGGCGTCGAGCAAAACTCCAAGGGCGGGGGTCGACCCGAGCGGCCAGTTATATACCACATGGAGAATGGTGTTCAATGTTGCAGAGGATTCATCGATGGCGAGGGCATGCGCCACATTTTCTTGGAGCGTCGAACCAAATGCGTTGTTGGACGCATCATTCAGAATAGCGAAGTTGACGTGAAAAAGGACGCCGTCTGAAGATTTGAGGACGGTATGGTTATTGTCCAGGCCCTGGTAAAAGACCTTCGAGGTGATGGTACGCTGCGAATGAATTTAAGTCTATCTTCACAAATAAATTAAGGGTAGGAGGGATTTTTACTGTGTTGTTCTGCGCCAGAGAGAACTGCTCTTGGGTGTCGTTGATGACGGATAGAGGAAGAGTTGTGACGCTGGTCACTCTTTCCTCCATCTCCTCCTAAACAAACTTGAGCAACGCAGCGTACACGGTTATTTACAGCGCCGCTCACCTCCTGTGGTTCTTCGACATTTTTATACTGCTGTTTGCCTTCTAGTCCTGGAGTCGATACCAACGATTCCCCATGAATGGCTTCGCCAAAACCCCCCGCCAGGACATCAGAGGGATCCCTACTAGCTGCATATGATGTCGTGCTGCTCGTAGAGGTAGACATAACCGTATGAAGGAGCTTGAATCCACAGCTGGCCTCATCGAGATACCATCCTGTGTGCGTGTGTTGTGTCTTACGCTCTAAGCGGTCATTTTACTAAAGAAAATACTAGACACCGCGCCAGCACTGTAGCGCATCCATTGCCCTGTCTGTCCCCAAAAATGTCATTTATTCGAACTTCCAGCTTCTTCGTACCAAGTGGAGATCCTTACAACCTCAACGGAATATCGCCGATTCCAAAAACGACATGTTGGCCAGCAAGCCCACAGTCCCGAATAACCTGCGTCCAGGGAGAATCCATGCCAGTTCCCTGTAAAGAACAAAGGGGAACACACATATCAAGTGTAGGCAACCATTCAGCATAGCACGCAGGTTGAAAAGGTACATTTCCGTTGCCGCCACATTCGTTGAGGGCACTCGTCCCAGCCTTTCGGATCAAGATCGAGGACTTACGACGAGAAAAACGATCCAGATAGAGGAAAAGGTCTATCATTTCGGAGGATCTATAGAAAACAAAAGTCGAGGTCATACTCGAGTAGGGAGTTGTGGCGGCATCCATGTTGAAGTGAACGGTAGGCTCATCATCTGGACAGAAGCTCGCAGTGGGCTAGCTATGATGCTCACACACCTCCCCATGTGCTAGTATCCAGGTTGGGTGCTATGGACTGCCTGGATGTTCGCTTGTGCTGCTTCCTGGAGTGTAATAAACGGTGAGTGGTGGAAATGTGTGTACACAGGTGCTGATTTCGAAACGTTCCAGGCTAGGGTACCCATAGTCAGATATGGCGTTGGAAGGAAATCAACGTACTGAACGAAAGAGGCCCTTGTCTGTCCGATAGAAAGTGGTATGTGTTTTGACGACTGTCCCTCTGGACGTGTCCTAGTGTGAGATGAGGTTTTTACGTTTCATTCGCCTGTTTCTAATGGACGTCGCTCAAATTGTTCTCGATGCTAGTGCTTGTCGTCAGCCAATGGGGGGCCCTATGTACCAGCAAGTCCATCGTCCTTGGAACTTCATGCGTTAGGAGAACGGTCGGCGCGGCTGCATCGTTCTCGACAAGTTGACCATCGTGTCTTCCTTCTCCGGCGAGGGAATCAATCAGCTCACTGGGCTTGGCTGGACGAGATGCAGATATCATCGGGTGACCCGTCGGAATATGAAGAAAGGATGACAGATGGTGGTCATCGTCGTTTGTAGCGGGATGTGCCGGATGACACATTGAAAAATCCAATATCGTACTTTTCTCGCCACATTCGGACGCCTACGTGCAGAAATTGCCAGCGTGTTGAGTTTTCAGTTATGGTGGGTGTGGTTGAAGACGCAGCTAGACTCAATTGGTAGTGCTCTAGCGATCTCCCTATTAGTGTCCCAATACCGCCTGGCATTGATAGCATTAGCAGTGGCTCAAACTTGTATACTAGTATACTTCACTATTTGCTCTGTTCACATATCGACGATTGGTCAAGTGCCACGTATTATGTAGATACAGGGGAGAGGCTCAGCGTATATCTTCAATGATATGTTCGTCGTCCGAAAATTGTTGGGCTTTCCTTGGGCTAATCACGGACAACGTCAAATGTGGCGCAGAGGCGGTCCGAGGAAACCAATAACCTTATAGATCCTAATTTTCGGCACGTATTGTTATGGATAGGCTGCTAGTAACATGTCCACACAAAAATTCTAATGTTGATGGACGAGTCTCCCTAACTTCGATGATGCATCGAATTATATATGTCGACGCACCAGTGATGCACTCTCTGAGAAACTCAAAGAACAGTTACGTCACCATATGCTAAGTAGTACGAAGGAAAGAGAAGAAAGAAAGGACATAATGACTATACAAAGAGTGAACGATACAGCACTGGCAGACCGAGCATCAGAGCGCGAAACCATAAATGCACTGATTTCTTCGAGTACGATCCACTACGTGCATGCTACTCGCGCTAGATGCCATTTGTCATGTCAACAATCCGTGAATTTGCGCTACAACGTACAATACGATACCTATTTATGGGCGGTATAGTGTTGCATAATTCTATGCAGCACTTTTTTTCTTATTTGTGATGGTTACATTTCACTTCGTTGAATTGTGATTTTACTTCAGCAAATGTGGCGGCACTCTGGTAAATCAATCTTCACTTCATTGATCTTACAGTTCACTTTCTCTAATTCACATCCACTCCTGCAAACATTGCTGTACTTTCCAATAATTCACATTCACATAGCCAATTTATTTTTCCGAATTGGGTCTCTCCGTAAGCATGGCGCCACGGCGCGTTCTTACCTTTCCCAATTCAGACTTCTTCCCGATTCGGCTCTGCTCTCAACAATGTTATACAAAATACCCTACTCGTGGGTTAGCTTCTTCCTTCCTTCCCCCTCTATCAATCATAACGTGTACTAAACTTCATCCTGTGTGTCTTGAACTTTGTTGACGTTCTCTCGACGCGTCCCGCGCACTGTCAGCCTCGGGAACCGCCCGACGTTGCCCAAAATAAATGCCCTGTCCACTGGCATGCAGACTGTATGCATCTATTCGGGGAAGATCTTGTCCTATACCAATACCAATAGCCCGCGGCATTGGGATAGTGCCAAGGCATAGAGACCCACACAGAGACGACGGGAGCCTATCACAACATATGTGATACATCATACTAACGATCCCTAGCACTAGTATATGTATAGAGTACACCAAAGGCAAGTAGGATGTTTGCTGCGGCATTGAGGCATGCAACTGCACATGCACGACATAGTAGGTAGGTTGAGACGGTTCTGGAATAGAAGACCTGCTTGGATAGTACCAGGAGCTCATACAGTGTTGAGGGACTGACCCATAACGAGAGGACGAGCCGCCGATCCTCCCTCCATCCTCCCGGAGAGTGAAATAGCCTAAGTTTCAATTTGGGCTGAACAGTACGGCCAATATGTTGATGACAGTCAGCACCTACTATGTCATTATTTATGGGTGATTTGGAGAGAATTTGGCGTAATCAATGTCTTTCATTTTTTGCATATCCATTCATGCCCATCGTCTCAACGCGGCGGCGGCGGCGGCATATTTGGGCAATGGCACTACATGTAACTACGGTCAGATGAGTGGCAGTATCAGCCCAACGATAACATAAGGCCAAATCCGGGACCATCCTCACCGGCTGGACTCACGACTCGGATGACGATGACCTGAGTGGGCCTTCGGCTCGTAAGGCTGAAGAACAGGCTGAAGAGGCTGAAGCTTCATATTACTCGGCCTAGTTCACTACTGAATCATGAGTCATAGCCCTTAAGCTCATATGATGGTTATCTGCGACAGATTTCGAGCAGCAAGAGGAGCAAAATTAGGGAATAGGCTAGCAGTCTTACCGTATGGGGCACGATGAGCGCTGAGGCTTGAGCCATCATCCATGATAACTGCATCTCCCGGTTCATGTGTTGTGGAGGCGATGTATGCCCTCAATACTGTCAAAGCTGGTTATAGTTGGCCTCCTCCATGACACTTCTACTGTTTGATCTCCGGGTCATTCATCACCTATTAATGGCGCCGGGCACAACCTACGGTACTGCAAGAGTTCCAAGCCCTCAAGTCCAATAAGAGACAGCAAGCGGGATGAGCCCGGATGACGAGAGTAGGAGAATAGCAGTAGGACGGCAAACTCCGAAGTGGCGCAAGCCGAACGATATTGATGCGGATTGATGAAGTGGGTTATCCAAATGTCGAAGTAGATTGCTATTCTCAAAACTGAGTGTTGGATTCCCTGCAAGTGAAAAGGCTTTCCCAAAGCCCAAATTGAATTGTCAAAGTGAATAAATGTGAACAGGAAGTGGAAAATGAATTGAGAAAGTGCATAAATCAATCCGGAAAAAGTGCTGAATTATGCAACAGTATTACCGCCAAACCTATTACAGCAAAGAGGAGAACAACCTAAGTCAATAGAAGCTTGATTGTAAGGAAAACTTATCTCAAATGGTAGCCTGCGAGATAAGTTAGCAGGGTACTAGTGCACGGAGCTAGGGGATAACTCACAGGGACCTTCGCCCACCGAGAACCGGCAGAGTCTGCAACTTGTGCGTAGACCTGCTTACAAGAAATGCAATTCACCTCGGCAAGCCCCATCCTCATCTTCGAAATAAGCAAACACGGGGAAAGGTCTGCACCCCAAGCCAATCAGTTAAATTCTCTGAGGGAGAAAATCCACTAACCAGGCTTCGCATCGTTCACCAACGAAATTGCAGCCAACACCCACGCACTCTGCACGACACTAGTCATGCATGTACAGCCAGGTCCAGGTTCTGGTGGCGTGATTATGATAGCCTTCAGTCGAATGATTCGGTTGAGGTGCAGAAGGAAGAGCCGTTTCATATAGCGTGCTCCCATCTGATCTACCATCTCCTCAGAGAGCCTGTCCAATTGGAAGGACAAAAGATGCCCCGAGGCAAGCTGTGCGAGGGGTTCAATGCCGTGATGGGCAGCGAGCACGAACGTCTCCATGGGTCGTAGAGGTGCCTGTGCATAGAGCACCGCGAAGATGGCTGTGGTAGGATCGACAAGTCTTTTAGGCGTCAGTCCATACCTTCCCATGTTATTGAGAGCAGTCGCCAACGTCTCCAATACCGGGGAGAAGGCGGCACAGGATAAGTTGTATACAACGTGCAAGATGATGTTCAATACGGGGGATGTTTCTGGCACGTCGAGGGGCGTCGTCAGGCTTGAGAAAGGTAGGCCTGCGAAAGCATTGGACGACGCGGTGAGTAGAATATCACGGTGTACATAGAAGAGCACGCCGTCCAACGACCTGAGTACTTCATCTGGTGAAGTTGATGATGGACCGAGGAGTGCCAGCGGATTGAAAGTTGGAGAGATCATCTGATGTAGTAAAAGACTCAGAATAATTGACTAGCGTGCAGAATTCGAACTTACAGATACTTCCTCAATGTTCTGCGTCAGAATCAAAGTGTCCAATGATGACGTAAACAATGTCGAATCGTCAGTCTGAGTGACCCAGTTAGGATGATCGCCAAATAAGACACCAGCATCGGCCAGAATATAGACTGCATAACGCTTAAAGCTAGTACCACCGTCGAAGAAGACCTAGACTGCGTTGTTCACATGCAAATTGAAAGCCCTATCTACGATGAATATCAACCGGACCGCTACAAGACATGCAAACGACATACCTCTGGAGATACACAGTTGGAACCAGAAAGGTCGTTGGAGAGGTTCGCATAGGTCAATAATAAGGGAAAGGGTGAGTAGTTCCGTATGTGAGGCGTAGTCGATTACTGATGGTCATGAAATGTTGCGGTCGTGCAGGTCAGAATCATGCCTACAAGATGTCGCGATAAACACTTGTCAATGGCAGAACTGAGCCACATATCCACGCCCCACAAGACAAGACAGTGTATCTCTTCTCGGAAAATATCTATCTGCTAGGTGGGTCCACTGTCACCAACAAATTCATAAGAATTACCTTTCTCCTGTTCCTTTCCAACACAACCAATCAATGGCACCTCGTTTCGCCCTTCGTAGGTGCGTACCAAGTCGATTCGAATCCCGACGATCTGAGGAAATAGTGGCGGGCGTTGCATCACATCCCTACACGTCAACTTCGGGGCATTGCAGTCCATACCAGATTCAATTTGGGCACTTCCGCTCATGATAAGCGCATAAAATCGTACAGACGATGATTATGCCTCAGTGTGGCACACATAATGCCTGTATTGGCTTTGCCACACGTCCTGGAAATATTGGGTGAAAACGACGAAATAACTTCCCACGTGGTGCTAGCAATCATGAACGCCGGGACACTGCCGGGGCTAACGTTAAACGAATACGGCAGGGCGGGTGACAGCAGGAATAGAAGCTTTCGGTTTCGACTTTGACAGAGCAGCTACTGTTAGGTGAGTATCTGCAACCCATTGAGAATATACATTGGCGGCTCACCGAGAACATAGCAGGATGATCCAACCGTGAATCATGGAAGATACGCCCTTGTTCCCACCGCGGCTTTTTCTTGTTGACACGCCCATCTGGCTACAAAGTATCCCTAAAGCTCTGTGAACACACATACAATGTCGGATATCGGCAATACTCACTTGGATCCTCCTACTCGTACAGCTCAACGTTTGATAGTGATTGTGCCAGCGAATGGGAACGTTCAAGCTTGAAGGCTTGACTACTCAAGGAGCATTGGATGGCCATGGGTGAGTGTTGAGCACAAACGTGTCGTCGGTGTGTAGAAAGTCGAATAAAGAGCTGGGTTGATGCAAAGTTCACACACCGTGGACAAGGTAGTTTAGGTATCCGAGAAACTCTTTTGGGTAATATTTATTTTGGTGTTCCCGAAAAGGACTCAGTAATTGAGAAATTTAGTCCTATTATACCGGATAGTCATTGTCATGGTGAATTATTTTGAGTAATGTTGTACTGAGCCGCAAGATAAATGTGTGGGAATAACATAGCTTTCTACCAAATAGCAACTTGCGGAGATACATGTGTTAGCTACTCGCACATGAATTGCTAATTTGTCCATGCATCTTATTCATATTTTGAAGATCACTGACTACGCGAGATAAAGAAGGAGACATAATCGATATTACTAAACTTTCGCGATATGTACCGGCATATTGTTATTTACTCCTACTAAGATAAGCGTCACCCGGCCAGCGTCGACCGTCTGGAAGCTGGTCGCCCAGTGGGCCTCTCGCTCGAGCTCCTTTGGTTGGCTTTTACCCTGGTCTCCCTAGTCTTCTGGGTCTTCGTCCTCTGAACGCCAGCCTTGCAGTCAAAGATGAGGAGGTCTTTGACAGGCCAGACGTCGACGTAGTTGTTGAGTTGGGGATATCTGGTAGATGCCTGTAACAATGTGATTAGACCGAGAATTAGCTACTTGAGGCAGAGAAAAACAGACCTTGAGCTTAACCAGATTGAGCGCATCTTGTGTCTGATGTTCATAGCTGACTGTAAGGTCAAGATACTCTTGAGCCAGTTCCTGGACATATTGCTACACGATGTATCAGCCAGAACTAGATGTAGTTGAAGAGAAACTCACGCATATATCCTCTGTGGCCTCCCCAAGGTTCATCCTTAACTTGAGTTGCTCTCGGCCGGTGCTTTTCCCCGGATGCGGTATCAAGATAGTCGAAATATCAGAAGGAGCGACGACGGGAGGAGAAGGAACCGTAGGCAGTGACGGGATACTGCCAGTACTGTTATCCGTGTTCGATCTGGAATGATTATGAGTATGTCTTTCGAGATATAGATTTTGCGTACCCATCGGCGCTCGGCGTGACATTGGAGTCAGAAGATTCACTGATCAAAGGATTGACTGAGTGAGCCTTGGTCGGTAGAGTAAATAGTGCTACTTACTCCTCACGCCCTCGGAACCTCGAGAAGAGTGCAAACGTCGGACGACGTTGCGTGGCCTTCTGCTGACGAGGGAGTGATTCTTGAACTGTAGTTTCCCTGACATCTTGCAGTGCAAGAGGCAAGACAGAGAGAGTCTCTGCCGAAAACCCTGTCTGGGCGAGGGCGAGGACGGTGGGAGGCTTTGGATACGGCCGGCTAGCATGAGCTCCTGGCAAGGAAGTTACGGATGGTATCTTGGGCATGATGAGACTGTAGATACTTAGCTCGATGGTCTGCTAGCCATATTCATATGGCATGAAACAATACGAAGACCGATTATAGAACAACAATAGTTAAGTCAGATGACGAGCACCTATGATGGGAAACAATTAGACGAAGGGAACCTCAAGAGGAAAGCACAATTAGAACGCATACCTATTGTTTATTGATACTCGTAACAGTCATTGAGGTCTCCCTGGAAACGACGCAACGAGCCCACGGATTTCAATGGGCACTCACAATTGGCAAGTATGCCTATTGTTTCGATGAACCAGAAGGCCTATGGCGAGTTCAATGAGTAGATAATCGGAGTAGATAGAAACATAATAAACCTATTGTCTACGTACGTCGCGATTTGAGGAAACATCAGCGGCCAAAACGGAGCAGTTCATACCGAGCGGACTGACAATTGGAAAGACCAGCGGGAGCGCATGTCTATTGTGCGCCAGGTGGTATAAGTAGCTGTATGCTTGAAGAATCGTCAGCAATGATCATGAATTTCCGAAGCTGGTACCGCGCTGTGAATACTTATAACAAGAAGACCGTCCTCCGGGGCCACGAAAGCCATGTCCTGTGCTTGGCCATATCGGAGAGCGGAAAGCTCCTAGCAAGCGGAGGTGAGCGCATTTTCATCTCTCTCGACAACGTGCTCACTTGAACAAGGTGGGGATGGGACGTTCGTCTGGAGCTTAGAAGATATGGTGGAGTTGCACCGTTACTCGACATTTAACGTACGAGGCGCGACGACTGCAATCACTTGGATCCGACGCGATGACTGTCCTGAAGAGGGGTTCATATACGGTACTCTGGAAGGCTACATCGCCTTCTGCAGGTACAAACGAGAAGTGAGTTCCGACCCATTGATTTGTTGCCAGTTACTTACCCTCGCAAAGAGCGGTGTCGAGGAAACCCAAGTTGTCCGACTGGCGTTCCCTAGCGAGATCACGTCTATCACCTACGACTCTGCAACTTGCAAGCTGGTCGCCGCAAACAGAGAAGGTTGTATCACGGTGTTTTGCTTGGACCCGTCTACGATGCACACAACAGTTGATTTATGGACTATCCGAGTCGACAACTGCATCCCGAAAGTCGTTACCTTCACAATATCGAAGAATGTGATGGTTTTCGGCCTCCACGACGCCATGTTCGTACGCTGTCGCTTTCATGATGCGATTTATTGATTCCCAGTAGTATGATCTTGAATTCGAGCACGGGGCAGTTGGATAATTCACAGTCGATGCTGCATGGAATTAAGATGTGAGTATGCATGCCGACTTCATATAGACTGAAATTGACATACCCAAAGTGGAGCTGCGGCCTGCAATGCTACCAAGAACGTATTCTGTGTCGACACCATCTTAGGGGGTGTGGCATTGTACAAAATGGACGATGCTACGCGCCTCAAAGTGCTTGAAGTCCCGCGGAAGAAGGAGCTAGCGGCGCCCAAACAAGTCGCGCTAGCCGAAGATTGTACTGTCATAGTCAGTGGTAGCGACCATGGGATCGTCTACGTGTTCGATCGAAAGACGGGGACCGTGTTGCAAAGGCTCCAGACAAGTAAGGACGCCTGGGTTCAGGCTGTTGCAGTGAGTTCAACAGTTGTGGGCGCAAATTGATTATCTGACATACCAAGACGACAACTATTAACGGTGTTCCAGCAATCGTTGCAGGCCACGCAATGACCAACAGAGGCCGATGCGACATCTTCGTCTTCAGGAAGACGTGGGTCCATCGTCTATTCCAAGTAATCCTTGTCATCTTGGTCTCCGTGTTCGCCGTTCTTGGCGGGAGATTGGCCTGTGTAGAATCCGAGGTCAGCTTCTGTCATTGAATCCTACTGATCACTTACCTGTCCTTCAGCTGAGTGTTAGACAATACTTGGAACAAACGTGGTCGACATTGAGTCCGTATCTAGGTACGATACCTGGTATTATCTCCAAGGTTGGTCATATTCTCAGCAAAGCGACGATTAACTAACCGTTGGGTAGGAGATTATGCCAGACAATGATACAACAGGACAGGGAACACTAAACGAGATCCCAGTCGGAGTCGAGTTCATCGATGTTACCGGTACAGCCGCCACCAATACAGCCGTCACGACCACCAGCACCACCACCGTCACTGCTACTGCCACCAGTACCGTCACCTTCACCAGCGAGCTGTCGGATGGAGATTTCCCGACAGATACATTCCTGACAAACGCTACAAGAGTTAAGTGAAGCGGCGTTAGTTATTTAGTCAGTTGTCAATAACGTAGCTGCCTCGATACAAGTCGAAACTATGCGTGTTCGTACATCCAATTGATAATTTGAACGTTCCAGAGGCCTCACCTCACCGTGGCGATGGAATGACGCATAGTCATCAACACCATCCTGTACACAAAGTACAGGAGAGCAAGATACAATGACTCAGAGTCATTGGATCTACTGGAGATGGTGGCGGCTGGTGGTGGGTGGAGAAGACGAATTGATCCCATCATTTGGCAAATCATGATCACGACAACCTCGCGCTTTCTGGCTTTCACTACGATCTCAAACTCTCCGAAAACTTTGTGTTTTTGGCCCCCGCCACTTCAGAACTTTGCGCTCTGAAATTGAAGAACTGACTTTGTGTCAATTCTTCAATCTCGTGTCCATCCTCAACGCGTATTGTTCGTCGACAATCGACTAAATTGGTGATTTTCAACTGACATATCAATCCTAGGTCAGAATGGCTTCTACGAGCAAGTTTCTACGCGTCCATGACCTTACCCGAGACGCACCCAAGGAGGGAGAATCCAGTGAGTGCTTCTTGATCCTTGTAGTCAGTTGGCAGAGCTTTGAGCTCTGTTCAGACGCTCGGAGTCTTCCTTTTGCGTCGGACCTACTGTTCTACCCAAGTGCTCATCATATATTACAGACGTCCTGAAGGCCAACGACGGTTACGTAGGCACAATATTCGAAACGTCGTTCATTACTTGTCATCGTCCCGTCAAGTCTATCCCACCGCCACCCCCAGAGACTGAGGTTTCAGTGTATCGAGACGGGTCGTTCGGCCCTCACGACTTCGTCTGTGCCCCGCAATGGTACCACGAATCCATACCTCAATTGGCAGTCGTCCCATTGTGCCCAGCGCCGGATGATACGCAGCATCCTCTTTACGAAGACCGCTGCATGTGGGCCCTATTGAAATCTGAGGATGTCGACTGGACTCAGGGGGTCATATCCGGGATTGGGAGAGTCAGTCGCAAATTTCTGGACCCACTTAATCGATCCGTTACCGCTCTAAAAGTCAAGACTGAGACCTACCTCAATGACATTTCTGACAATTCAACCCTTCGCAGTCTATTGCCACTCTTATTGCGTCGTATGGAACTATACGCTGACCGCCTTTCTTCGTTGACGAAGGACATCCTTTCCTTGCGCGTCCTTGCACGTGGTCTCCAGAGGACGTGGCTCCTCCTCCTCGCCACAATACGTTATATGACCATCTACCGACCACTCATGAATGGATCGGTCCCTGATAGCGAGAGCGAGCTACGAGTCCGGGTTGTTGGTGTCTACACCTCAGCTCTACATGTTGTCGAGTTGTTTCTTCCTGCGAAAATTCCGACGTATTTCATGCGCCCATGGTCTGCGTTCGTCAATGTCAAGATCTTATCCACATGCGACGTTGGCCATCTTGGCCCTTTCATCCTGCCAGAAAAACCTCTCCCTGTCGTCTTCGCTCATGGGCAGAAGTCATTAGAGGCCCTACACCAAATGTCTATCTACGTCGCCCGTTTCATCACTTACGCCGACCCATATTCTTTCCGAGATGCCCGTGGCTCGAATTCGCAAACGCCAGCCATCCCCCCGCCAGCAGCGTCGTCTTCATCCTTGGGGCCTACCGCAGGTCCCGTTCGCTATACTCGACAAAAGGTTCAAGAACGGAGAGACTCCTACCGAGCTGGCCCTAACGCAAAAATGAAGACAAAGACCATTAAGAATCCCAAGATTAGTAAGTTCAAGTTTGGTTCTCGCATGATGTACACGTTTAATCATCTATGTTCCTCGCAGACCTCTCTCCCACTCTCTTACAAGATCTTGTCGGAGGTGACTATCCCCCCCTCTCGCAAAACTGGACAGGGATGAATGCCAGGATCGACATACAATCCACTCGTTTCTTCGACGAACGTCCCTCGAAACATCAGTACGCTTTCCCCCCGCCTGGCATGTTCGTTGGTACTGCTAAATCGACGGACTACTTTGCGCAATATCGCTACCTCCGGGATGTTTTAATCTATCGAGTCGCATCATCATCTCCCATGCTCCCGACACAACAATGGCGAACAATACTTGGCCTTCGGACGAGTGAGAAGTCCGGTAACCCGCAATCCCTGGCCCGCGCTTCATTTGACGAGGCGAAGAAGGTCCTCGGTAAATGCTTTGAAATGCAAGGCATGGAATTCCAACAGTCTCTAGTTGCGCCACCCGAAATGGGCGAAACCGAGGCAGAGGAACGCCGTCTCATACTTTGGGAAATTTCACAGATCGGCTTCCGCAGTGATCTATGTCGTGTCGACAGCCGCCTGTACAAGAACCCAAAGCATTCAATTGCTTACGAGCAGGATGAGGCCCTGGGCGCAGACTTGGATCATTCAACCAAACTCCTCTCCATCTTCCCTGAGAAGTCTCTGACGGCAGTGGATGCAAATCGTGCCCTCAGTGGTCTGCATGATCCAGAGTGGGCACTACGCTCCCTTTACCTCGAAAAGTGGAGAGATGTCATGGCTGAATGGGCAGTCCCACTTCCGGAGACCCTTAAAGGGGACGCGCCTTTCCGAGATGGCGAGCTTTGGGAACGTGCGCTGATTGGACATTACCTACAACTTGCATACGATGTTTTGGGACGCCCGCCTATCATACCTTTCACCTTAAATCCAACGTTGTCGCTGTAAAATTAGTAATCCATCTATTTCGCCGTGCGGTTTCAGTCACCATTGAGAAAGTCCTGGAACTACTCGCTGTCTTACTGAAGTTTATGAAGTAGCACGCACAAAGGTCCATCTCGCCATTGGCGAGAAGCTGGCCAAAGGCCAGTGTTGGCCTTTGCTGTGTGCGGATAAATACATTGATTATATTTACAAGTTGGTTATGGTAACCTCGTGCCAATCGAAATCGGGTTCTTCTACATACATATCCGATGTCTTCAGGCGTTCTGTCAACCAAGCGGAGTCGTAAAATGGCCTATAGAGTCCTTCAGGTGCGCGCTGCGTGCTAATCTCGTTGGTATATCTACGTTCTGTCGCAATCGCCGTCGGAACTCCCTTTAAATCAGCCGCCTTCGCCTCCCTGTCGATAGTCCTGAGCGCCAGCGAAAGAGTCGTGTCTCTCCAAGGGGGCTGTCCAATCAGGTACACGTTATGCTTGGTGCCGTCGCTCTTGGTTTCGATGGTAAATTCTTCGTCAGTCATGACATCCGGACGACATTTGGAGAGTCCCGTAGCCCATTGTCTCCAAACACCAAGATCTGGGGGCGGGGGTTGTTCGGCTTCCTTCATCGACAGAATTACGTTGACCCAGTACTGTCGACGTTGTAATTTCTAGATTGATTTGTTCTTAGCAATTCCTACACGCAATAAAGGGACTTACTGTTGTACGGATAGTAGTTAGGCTTGCCTGCCGAAGGCTCTGTTCTCGTTCAGAAGACGCCCGAGCTAAAGCTTCGTCTACTGTCTCTAGCCTGTCCTTCGTATCGTCCCTCCTGGGTTGCCATTGATTCCAGTGCTTTTGACATTGTACGAGGGAACTGTGGAGCAGTCCGGCGAGGTAGCCGTCAGAAACGGGAGGTAGCCACGATTGTTCCTGCGCGGCCAATTCCTTGAAGCGCCTAGTAAGTCGTTCGATGACTCTTCGGTTCCAGATAGAACTAGTGAACTGGTCACCAAAGTACAGATGACACTTTTCATCAGGTCCTGCACCAGTCCCATTCGAAAGGGCTTGCGCTTCAGCGTCACTCACGGGAGTGTAACCGCTAAAATCACTGTAGCCTGGAACTCCGTATATCTCTCTCCACAATTCGCGATTTATGGCCTGGTACGGTAGTCAACACATCAGGGCATGGCTAAGGAATAGAGGCAAAGTAACTTACATGGTATTCATTTGCGTAGTCGGAACGATTACATTTGTAATAAGCTGCGAGTTGATCGAGGTACTTGGCCCAAGCTATCCTTTCATCGGAAATGACTCTGGTCCAGGAATAGTGACTATGAAAGATTAACCGTTCCTCAGGACCGCGCGAAGGATCGACGCCAAGGCGAACTAGGGTTTTTGGAGGCTGAGGTTCTCCTACTTGAGGAGCGCGAGGTCTTGATTGAGGAGCTGCATCACTTGCTATTGACGATGGCATAGAAGCTCCTGCAGTCGCTGCGTCATCGGCCATTGACGATGCTCCTGTAGCTGTACTCGCATCCATAGGCACCTCAAGACGAACTGGAAGCGATGGAAGCGGAGCCGCCAGTTTCGAAGGATCGAATTTGCGTCCGCGCGCACGTCCACGAGTAGGCCGTCGAAAACGTGCATTGTGTCGCTCTGGAGATGGGGATGGGTTTCTAGGTGACCTGAACGCCTTGGAGAGAATGAGCGCCTTTTTTCATTGCGAAGAGACAGTACCTTACCTGTTCCAGTTGTGACTGCAATTTGACAATCTGAATATTTCTCTGCTCCTGAATGGATTGAATATATTTCGTAGACCGCGTGGTTATGGGCACATACCAGGATTTTGTGATACTCTCGAGCGTTTGATTCAATTTGAGCTTCAAATGTTTCTCTTTGGGCAACCTAGATTCGATGAGCGCTAGAGCGGCATAATGTGCAGAACACGAACCAGCAATGCGTCAGTTTTCACGGCAGCTTGCGCCAAGTCATCAGCATGCTTTTTCGTGGCTGATAAGAGGTCTTGTTGCAAAACCATTGTCGATTTAGCGAGTTCAGCTTTCTCAAAAGTGATAGCTTCGATTTGACGATTCTAAGGAATGTCAGTACGGAAGACAAGCGCCATCAGAGCCAAAGAAACGAACCGATATCTGCAAAGCTTCTTGCAAAACCTCGTATTTCTCCTCGAGCTCCTCGAGCTCCTCGAGCCTGCTCATCTCAACATCCTCGCCGTCGTAACTCCCTTCAGCAACACGTAGATTTAATTGGAGAATTTCATGGTCCCGGCTCCGTATGTCCTCGGAGAGTTTTCGCACGTCCACATCTCGTTGAGATAGATCCCGCCTGAGCTCTTTTTCGCGCGTATAGGCCTGTTCTAGCTTAGCCTTCAAGTCGTTCACGAGTTTACGCCTATCCACGGCCGCCGCTTTCTTTTTTGGAGTTGCAGCAGGTGATGGTGAAGGACCATCGCCTAGGTGGGGTCGCTTGTTGGGAGACTGTAGAATAGTTAAGACAAAAGCGCTGGATAAGTGAAACGAATCTTACATCGGATGTATCGTCAGACATGGGTTGGGTGTTGGAGGACTGGAGTGATAGACAGCGTATATGAGATGCAAGGCGGACTACTACCGCGCGATGGAAATCTATCTTATTGTCAGTTTCAAGACAATTAGGCTATTGTTCACATACCGAAAAACAATAGCCACCCATTCAGTTGGCCTTACAACGATCAAGGAGACTGACTCGACGCAAAGTCGAAACAGACACCAGTGAATCGCCACCGAAGACGCAAAGTCTTCGGTCTATCATCTGGAGACGCATAGTCTTCAGATGATAGTAATGAGCCAACCGCTGATTTGATGTCATCAGCCATCTTACCCGAGACCTCTACCAGCTTCTACCACCACCACCACGAGTGCTAGGCAATGACTGTGGGTCATTGCTCCGAGGTATTCCTGAAATGCGAATGACTTTGTGTCATTAGCTAGGCTTTCGCTTGGACTCTGTGTCCAAGCTGATTATTGTCTTCAAAGCGCGAACTTCGGCCCCATCACTTTCTGCGTTATTGTGTACGCGTTTGGATACCCAATTGTGAGTTTTTCTTAGCATATATAATCATAAAACAAGTCTTCCGTTATGCCCGTCTTCTCATTATCATGCTACCCTACAAACAATCGAAGAAATACGCTTTCAAGAAAGCACCCGGCAAGACAGCGACCAGCAAGAAATCGACCAGGAAATCCCAGAAGCTTCGAAGTCCCACACCTATGCGTCCCACTCGTAGCCCTCGCCCCAAGAGCAATTTGAATCATCCTTCCGAGGAAGCTCGCCGTGCTCGAAAATCCACAAGGTTCTTCGAGAAGCTCTTTGCAGCTAATGAACCATCGGAGGACTTCATGGCATCTTGCGCCCGGCAATTAGCTACTGTGTATGACAGCGGCCTCATTGTCAGTTTCAACCCTCGCACTGTTCAGTGGGAGGAGGTTAATAGGTAGGTCAAATGTTAACATATACCTTCCATTTCTTACCGCCATCACAGGCCTTTCATCCTGCGGGACGACGGAACAATGACCTCTCTGCATGGCTTCCAGTTTGGTTCTGCTCTGCCCACGCTTATCTGTCCGCACTCACTCAATCCCTACCGCTGTTTGGAGGAGTGTACAATGTCATTATTTCGTACTCCAGATGGCGTCGACTACTTCGAGGCCCGAAATGATCTTCATAAATGCTCGCTTCGTGGTAAGCGGCTTTTTGAGCCTTTGTACGCGGAAATTGATCTGCTTGTAGTGCTAGTCCCTACCTTGAATGATCCTCTGAGTGACGAGTTCGCTTGGGAGCACTCTCACTACCCTCCCACGCCAGAAGCCCAAGCCCCTCTTCCACCCTTCCATGTTTACTTCAACCGCGAAAAAGCTAACTCGCGTGCCCTCTATGGTTAGTTACTTTTACTAGTGGCCCCATAGATTTCGTTGATTATCTTTCCAGACACCGAGTTTTGCTCCCGGATGGAATCGTCGTACCGCAAGGGTGATTTCTCGTCAGGTAAAACTTTCGCTTGTAACAATGAGCTCGTTCTCAGACTTTTGATTTCAGGCCTAGTCGACCACCCAACACATACCAACACTACGGCTGACGTTCTACGACCATGGGATTTGGCTTTGGATCGAGCGGCTCAGCGTAATGCGAACCATTTCACCCAGTTCATGGGAACTGACATCGGTCATGCCATTCGGGAGCTCCATTCGACGTGTGGCATCCCCTCCGAAGCATGGCATATCATCCGGGATAATTCTGTCGTCTGTTCGATTTGCTCATGTGTATTCTCAAACGCGGGTTATTTCGATCACATCGTTGCGGGTGGGTACTGCCACAACTGGTATCAACGTCGCAAAGGTCAGTATCTCCCCTGCTCCGAAGTAATTGTCTCATTAAATAGCTTCATTAGTGATTCTTGATATCGATCAGCGAGAAACTCCTCTACAACGCAACTCTACTCTTCCGGAGGGGGCACCCGACTGGGTCGATGTATTCGCGCCGAGCCTTGCAGCCTTGATTGAGTGGAACTCGCGAATTGGTGTCCCTCGGGATGTATGGGCCGTGATATCTACGATGGAAATCAAATGTGAAGGTTGTGGTCGGTGTCGCTCGTATGCGGCACATAAAGCGCACCTCACAGATGGTTTGTGTAGTTTCTAGGCCTACTGCGTCCACCTGTATTTTCAGACAAAGACTGTATACGATAATTCTAATAATACATGTGCAGTATCAGGATGCTGCGTTTCGGACAATATTGGGGCGACTCGTGTATATTCTACAAGATATAATAATACATTTTTTCGTTGTGACCAAGATTTTTGCTATGTGATTTCACTCTTTCATCTCCTCCGTCTCGCTTTTGTCTCTGAATTCGTTCAAATCTATATCTTCGAAGTTGAACGCATCTCCGGACGGGACGAAGTGAACCTCGCAGTCCGTACTTTGATGCCTCCACCTCCGACGATTGAGAATCCCGTACATGGCAATAACGCGACCTACAAAACTTAGAATAGTCAAATATGAATCAGTGGTCCTTACTAGGAACAATGAACAATTCGATGATTCTCCCAATCTCTGTTTTGGAAGCAGCTGTCTGAGAGGCAATTCAATAAAGTATATGGGGCTGGAGTTAGAATAGCGCACCGTTGTGATAACACCACACGACAGGCATACAGTGAAAGCGCGAGTGACTATGATCAAGTATTTCTATGAATATCATTGATTGCTGGTAGAGATACAAAGTAGCGATGGTAATATACCTGCTGCTTTAGGTATCGCTGCACCATTTCCATGGAGGCCTCTTCAAGCTGAGAAATGATCACATGTGCCATCATCCCGCACAGAAAGTCCGTGGCCATAGAAGCTGAGTGAGTCGCGACGATGAAGGCCTTGGCGGAGGTCTGATTATCTAGTAACATTTCTGTTGCAGCGATAATACTGAAGACCGTGTTTGCGAGGATGGTAGTTGCGGTAATCCAAACTAGGGACCGAAGAAGACGTTGAATTCGGCGAGGGATGGTCCTCGAAAAGGAAAAGAATGAGGAGACGAAGTAACCATCTGTGGTCGCCGTGGCACAACCCATGAGAGCCAAAGCGATGGCGGAAAGACAGGTGTTTCTTTTTTTGTCCAATTCTCCTGTCAGAAATGCGTCGACGAGTCCGAAATGCGCAAGAAGAAGAATGCCGGCTAAAGAAGACTGGAAGGAGTCAGCAGCTGATGGATACGAAAATCTGGAACGACGAACGATGATGACGAGTCTTCTACCATTCAACCCGTGAAGAGAGAACAGTCCTATATATTGGCAGACGGCGACTATAATCGTGAATCGATGAACGTAAAGTACAGAACGCAACGTACATCCTATCATTCTGCGATGGATTAGATTTTATAGAAAGACAGGAGGGGAGTATACATACATTCCCGAGACAACTGTGATTTGGGTAACCAGAGCCCTATTTTGTGAGGTGAAAATGGGCCAAGGAGGTAAACGACGGGCGAGGACTCACAGTCTTCTCAAACCGGCTGAAGACTCAAAGTCTTCATTCAGCAAGACCACAAAGGCCTTGCGATTTGGACGGTAAATGTAAAAAAAAAGACGCACCTTCCCAAAAAATAATCCAGATTGGAGGTCGACATCGTAGTTAGAATAGAAATAGCGGCAAGCTGACTCAGCCGAGAAATAAACTTCCCAAGTCGCCGTCTTACGAGATAACCCAAGGAGACAGCATAATACAGGCTAGAGACAGTATAAGGAGTGCATGAGAGCCTGAAGAACGCAGAGACGATTGAACAGCTGTTACTTAGATGAGACGTTGGCTCGGGAAGATCGAGGAAGATCGAGGACGACGGATCAGGCGTCGGGTTATGTCAGCAATCTCTGTAAGGTTGCCCAGCGCCCACCACTACTCACTCAGGACTTTGCGTCCTTGAGTATCTTAGTGGAGCAGAACTATGTGTTCTGCTCTGCGATTTGACTTTGTGTCAAATCGTTCAAATCTTGGTGACCTACGTCTGATGAAACTAGTTTCGGCATGGTATGTTTGTTTATTGTTCTCTTCTTGCTAACAAGGGCTCACGAACATATCCTTTAAGACACAAGGCGCTCTCGCATTACGCCACTGGCCGTCAGGCGGCCATCAACTTGACCCCTTGTGGAGTCTTCATGGAGGACCTGGCAATGCACCTTCGAGATTCACAATGGCCATCTATACGACTAATTGCTCGAGAACTTTGCGTTCATGAGCGCCTCAGTGGGGAAAAACTTCGTGTTTTTCTCTGTGGTTTGACTTTGCGTCAAATCGTTGGACCATCCATATGTTGCTCGGCATAGGTACACCCATTATTCTCTCTTCGTTACAAGGTGTACTTACTAATCTATCACATAGGCCCTTTACAAAATGTCATCTTTACATGGTTCATTGAACCCTATGCGGTAAAACTTGACTTATTGTAAGTGCCATGGTGACTTTGTACTCGATTTGGTCGTCCTTACCTATATGTAGGAGCATGTTGCAACGCGACCTGCATACCCTCGAGTTGCCGTTCATATCATGAGTCGCTCTCGCGTCAAGAACTGCCTCTGTACGCTCTATCCTCCGCATCAAGTGACGTCTGCTCAGCAGTCGGAACACTTGCGCATTCAGGCATTGGTGAGTTGTTGTATGCATAGGTCGTATTTATCCCTTATTTCTCTGCAGCGTCAGTCAACAACAGGCCATGTTGCACCAGTGGTTGAAGGCGTCGAACCAGTCAGCCTGGCTCGAGGAGGGACTTACAGAGTAGGCGCTGAACATATCGGGATCGACAATCTTGCAGATAGGTCAACGTCTTCGCGCACGACACAGGATTCTCGATCAGATGATGAGATATTCAACCAACTAGCCGACATGGTAGCCGCTACGACAATCAGCGATGCCCCTCCCGCACATGAAGCTCCGCACAGACTGTGGACTTCACGAGATGCCTACCAAACCAGCATCTCTCCTACCATCCCTTCCAGCATAATGGGAGCTTCGCTTGGTGATCTAGAACATGGCGTGCGCTCAGTCTTTCAGTCTGGCCTATTCGGACAGGCGACACCAGCAACTTTTCGTGGTGGCTCTCGAAGTGTCAATCGGGCTGGCGGTCGAGTCCATCTTACGAAGTCCCAACGAGCCCATACCATCATACAGAGCGTCTCAGACAAGGCAGAGGCACTGGTCGAAGAACTCAGGTCACTACATCCTGTTGACGTCACCAATAAACAAGCGCTAGACCAACGCTATAATACGCTGGACACCGCCAGTGATACCGCCCGTAGCCTAAGCAAGAATCTCTCCGCTGTCCGACGGCGGAAAAAGGATGACTACGTTGCGGAACTTGCCACGGCCAGGGATAGCTTGCAAGAGCTAGACGGGATCATCAGTTTGCTTGGTACGACTTTGCCTCCGCGGGTAACGACAGAACCTCCTGTCATTGAAACAGGTATATAATTTCAGCGCCAGCTATCATATTCCTGAACTAATGTGTTGCAGGTCTTCTTTTTCAGGATCCTCTCCAGGGGAAGACTGCCGTTGCCCAGCTCGTCATATTCCTGGGTTTGGCGTGCAATCTCATCCTCGGCCTCTCGCACGCAGCTTGCGACTTCATCATCAGTATCGCTGGGCTCATTGCGGGTGCTTCTCTCGAGGTCGGTCGGTCGGGTCAACCGAAAACCCCTTTCCATGATCATGTCCTAGAACAGCTCCCCTCCACCTTATACTCCTCCCTCAACTCTCTCAACCTGGACGGGAAGCTCACGATATTTGCTGTATGCCCGTCATGCAGCTATTGCCACCGCCCCGAGTTCTCTAGCAGTGTGTCGGTCACTGCTAAATATCCCAAAACGTGTGGGTGTATGATCATTGACAAGGAAAATCCCCAAGCTCGTCGTCGTCCGTGCGGTGACGAGCTGACCGTGCTACGGCATGGTACTTTGCGCCCCAAAAAGGCATATCCTGTCGCCTCGCTAGAGGATCATCTCGCCCGTGTCCTCGCCGACGAAGAGCTCGAACGGCTTTGTGACAAGGCCTGCGATGATGCTTTCGCCAGCGTCAATCGCGATGCTGACTCCACCTCCGCATGTCAACCTAACCTACAGAACGCCTTCGACGGAGACTTCCTACGGACATTCCAGGCTCCCCCTTCCTCACCGACCACACGTAAACTCTTCATTGATCGAGGAGATCGTGCTCGACTAGCTCTCGCGATGCAAGTCGACTTCTTCAATCCCAACGGACTTACCCTTCGAGGAGCAAGTGACTCTCTTGGCATCGTCTCTATTTCCATCCTCAACCTTCCAGCCGACATGCGTTATAAGCCAGAAAACATATTTATGGCCTCTATCATCCCAGGACCGAAGGAACCTGACTACGACGAGTTGCCATGCTACATGGAACCCATAATCGACGTATGTGTTGTCGGCTGGAACACTGGGATACGACTTTCCCGAACGGCATCTTCCTCCACAGGCCGTATCATGGATTTCGCAATCGTCATTTCTGTCAACGACCTTCCTGCCGCTCGAAAGGTTGGAGGCGCTGCGGGCCCTCTTTCGTCATGGTGCACTGTTTGTGATCAATTTGCCCAAAGTTACAATATCACCTTTCCATGGAGCTTACGGGACGTGAACACTCTTAGGAGGGCAGCTGAAGACTACTTAGGAGCCGACACCGCTGCCAGCCAGCAAGCAATCTTCGATGCTCACGGTATACGCTGGTCGGAGTTTTGGAGGTTGCCTTATTGGAATCCCACCCGCATGCTTGTTATCGACAGCATGCATTGCGTCTTGGAAGGATTGGTGCATTATCATTGCCGTCACGTCCTTGAGATCGACAAAAAAGCCGCCGAGAAGAAGTTCAGACCATCTGCCGCTTTCGTTTACTCGTGGAAAGCGTACGTGCATGCGGAGGTGCCCTCAAATGCCCAAATCAATCTAGCCAAGGACAACTTCAAAAAGTGCTTAGCAGCTATCGATACTATTCATGACCTCCTGCAACATCCCTTCGAATCCGGCGAACATTCTTTGACCCGCGACACTCTTAAAGGTCGTCTCCTCAAGCAGCCGAAAGCAGCGCTTCGATTCGTGGCCTGGTCACTCGGAATCCACGAGTTGAAGCGAACACTCGTCTTCACTTCGGCGAGCGACGAGACCGAACGCAAGATCATCAACACGCCTCTCAAGAATAAAGAACAATACACGCTAGCTTTGATGAAATGGGTAAGGACTTGAACTCATGCATTGGACACTACTGATCGCCATGTTTAGCGCGATAATCAACCTCGCCCCTCCTTGACTCCCCCTCGAAACATCACCGTGGAAGTTATCGACCACATTCAGGCCGTAATAAAAGATTGTACTGTCCCCACATGGATCAACACTGTACCAAAGCGCTTCGGTGAAGCAGTCGAGGGGACCATCAAGGCAGACGAGTGGCGTACTCTGTCGACCATCTACCTTCCTATCGCGCTCATCACCCTTTTTGGGTCTCAAAGCTCTTCGCCTCGTGAACGCGAGGTCCTATCGCATACCATGGCACTTTTCCAAGCAGTCAACATCCTCTGTTGTTACAGCGTGAGCGTTGAGCGAATGGAAGCATATCGCGCTTTGCTAAAGACATGGGTCGACGGATTACACAAGGTTCATCCCCATACCGAAACGCAAAAGCGCAGACCAAATGTGCACGCGGCTTTCCATATCTATGACTTCTTGAAGCTTTTTGGTCCAGTGAATTCCTGGTGGACATTTCCCTTCGAGCGTCTTATTGGGACAGTTCAGAAGATCAACACGAACACTCATATCGGAGGTGAGTTTCTTAGAACCGTCATATGCAATGGTCTGATTCACTGCCATAGGCGAAGCTGAAACGACCATCGTCAGGTCATTTACTCGAGGGTCGAACCTACGCAAACTCCTGAGGCATCAAAATTGCCCACCGATACTCCGGGAATTCAAACGACTCTTGGACAAGGCCTTGTCGCACCGGTATTCACCAGACGACAATAACGACTTTGCACCAGGCACACAATCTGGCGAGACAGCTCGCTACGCCTACGATGGTGCTCTTTACACCCGTCAAAGCACTCATCTTGGTAACAGCTTAGTGCGTTACTCAATTCCCGGATCATTGACAACCTACACGGGGAGCATACAGAAGATCGCATCCTCGTCGGATGGCTTAAAAGTCCAGTTCCATATTTCACGCTATCGTCCTCTTCCTTCTGGCGAGTTTGACCCATTTTCTGTGTTTCCGTGGTTTCCCGCCACCAGCTATTCTTTGGAGACGGTTGCCGATCTCGATGTTATATCTCCGCTTAACATTGTCTGTCACGTTGCACAGTTCAAGTATAACGGACACTTGGTTAACGTTGACCTTGGCCGGGTGAGATTCCTCATTTTTCACATTAAAGCGCGTTCTCATCTTTTCCACAGCAGTGACGTCACATTTGATCAGTTGGAGGCTGGGCGCTCATCAGTAGCTAGTCGCCTCTCCGGCGGACGCTGACCGCGCGCCCAATATCTAGGTACTAGAAAATACATATTAATGGGTTTCAGCGATATCGAACAAGGAACATCAAATATATCTACTGTTTTCTATTTCCTAGCTACTTATTGTTCACCATTTGTTATCCCAGCCCTGTATATGTGTATGCTTTCTACCCAGTTCAAACATTGCTTTTGTCAGATCATAACTCATCAGATTTGTGTGTACATTTACAAGTGCGTATGCCAATCAGGTAAATTTTTATTTCCTTATTACTTTGCTATTGGAATATGTACATAAAGGATTATTGCAATTCATAATCATAGATCTAAATACATTTCGTCTTATCAGCTAAAAGAGTTTTGTCAAAGAGTTTCCACGCAGGGTAAACTATCTTGTCCACGGTGTGTCATGATGGTCCTCGTCAAGGTCGCCACGTGATGACGCATTCACTCCAGCCTGCTTCAACACAGTGCCAACCTCTCTATCTGATCTGCATTACATTGCGTGATGCAGCATTCCTATTTTCATTCATTTTGTTCCGAGGAAAAGTTTATTTTGACCGTGATAATCAACCGAGGTGCGCCACACAAGTTGGAGTTGTATGTACTAATAACACTACTTACAGGATCACTTGATCTTTAAAGGCCAGAACAAGAAGAGATTGCCTATTCCAACTCTATATCAACCAAGTCCTCGAGCTGTACAACATGCATTCGGGTGATTACATTTCGATATACAACCACCGCCAAACGCCATAGATAATGACCGGAAAGGATGCTACCGGCATTTCCGTGAGATCAGTAATAGCCGGATCACTTATTAATCATTTTACAGATCTTGAGAGGATTCTGAGAGGATCTTTCATTCTCCGGAAAATGCGGGATATGCTTAGTTGTACTCTCTGCCGGCTAGTAGTAACCCAGCTCGATTGCAAGACGAACAGAACTTAAAAAAGAACTCGACTTCAAGCTAATTTCCGCACAACATTTTCAACAGCCTCAGCATGTCTAAACCTCTCGTACTCCTTGTTGGTGGCGCCGGAAATACAGGACGTGTTATTGTCAGGAGCTTGCTCGAGGAGAACAAATTCGTATGTTCTCGCAAGTTTATTCGGCTTCTATGAATTTCTCACAACGATATCAGAGAGTAGCGATCCTTGCTCGAGAGCAATCTCTGAACAAGCCTATCTACCAGGAGCTCAAATCCGCTGGGGCCGAGATTCGTATCGGAGACATTACACAGTCTCCAGAGACCATCGAAACATTCCTTCAAGGCGTCGATGTGCTTATCTCCCTCGTGTTAGCAATGGTGGATCAGAAACCGCTCTTCAAGGCAGCGAAGAAGGTCGGTGTTGGCAGAGCCATACCTTCTGACTTTGGTCCTACTGCGCCACGCGGGTCGATGTTTATGAACGATTTGGTGAGGCTTGCCGTTGCATTCCATGAGTGGCGCTGACATCTCTCCAGAAATTAGACGTCCGGGAGTATATCAAAGACCTGGGCCTTCCCTATACCTTTGTCGAAGTCGGGTGGTGGCTTCATCAACTCTTCCCGTACCCGCATTCGATGCGGGACAGCCCTTTCACGCCAAAAACCTATGTTGGAGATCGCCAACAGAAGATATTGGTATCTAGCCTGGAATCCATCGGGACGTTCATGGCTAAGATAATCGCCGACCCGCGCACGTTAAACCACACTGTGGTTATCCACGACCTTGAAGCTAGCTTGTCGGAAACCTGGCCCATCGCCACGGAAGTGTCGGGAGAGGACTTTTCCGATTATCCAAGGGTATGTTCATTCATTGCATGAATTTGAGTTGCCCGGCTAACTCATAATTAGGTCCCCGACGAAGAAATCAAGCGAAACAAACAGAGCGACGAACTGTTTGTCAAAGTCCTGGCAGAGTATTTCGACAGCGTGTTCTTGCGGGGTGAAAACGTGCTCTCTGCTGCGTTGTCCAGGGGAGCTCTGGATGTTAGGAAGCTATATCCTGACGTCCCAGTCCCCGTTCTCCGAGAGGAAGCGAAGAAATTCTATGACAATCCGCTTGCTCTAGATTATGAAGTTTGAAGCTGATATGTACAGTCATATTTTTTTCAATAGACGTGCATTATAAGCGCCTTTATAAACGCAAGTCCTGTAGGGCTTTCTGAGCTTAGAAGCCTAATTGTGAATGGCGAGTGATACGGCTTTTGTTCTCTGGCGTTCAATGCCAAATTGGGAAGAGTGACACGGACATGCCGCGTCACGTACCGTCAGGTCACCGACCGCCTTCCCTCCTCCCACCACCATGTCGCACCACCGAGCGCTTTCGCAGCAAAACGGCAATGCAAAAGCGAGAATGCAACGCCCGCCGTCGTCTGGCCCGCTCACGCCCAACGAGAAGCCCAACATGGGCATGTCGCCGACGTCGCGCTACGACCACAATCTCAAAGTCCTACGCCGTCGCGATCCATCTATAACATCGATATTCGACCAGTTCAGCCATGTATGCGTCTACCACTTTAACATCCGCACCGAGAAATGGGAGAAACTGGGCTACGAAGGCTCCATGTTCCTATATGAAAGGTGAGTGTCGCCTTTACACGTCGTGGTGCAGTGGCATGAACGACTCTGCAGAAATGAATACCCCCCATACGGATTCTACGTGCTGAACCGTGCGGGGATGAGCGACTACATCCAACGTATGTATCCGGACGATGACATTGGCGAGGTTGGCGGGTACTTTATGACTCGCTCGTATCCGGAATACACCTCGCGCCGCCTGGCCCACATACGCGACGAGAACCCAGCTGACTCGGCGTTGCCATACTCGGACATCTGGTGCTTCCCGGAGCCGCGCCCGACAAAGGAATTCAAGGAGTCACAAAGCACATTCAAGACCACAGGCCTCTGGGTCTTCGCCTCGGACGCACGTGAGCCTCTGACAGATGTCATGAAGCGTCTCTACGAGTACATCAAGAAGAACGAAAGATATCCCGACGAGTATCGATACGGCCCTGGTCGTCCTCCTCCGCCTAATCCCCATCTGCGTACCGCAGAACAATGTGAGTTGTCCTGTATCTTACTCCCCTCATTCTGATCCTTCACCAGCTACTAAACCTGCTTCATCTACCCCAGAGTTCAACAACCTCTTGGCGAAACTCAACTCGTCCGCCACGAATAAACCTCCCCATCAGACTCCGTCCAGGATGTCCATGACCGTCGAATCCCTGTTTGCTTCGATAGGCAAGACCCCTCGGCTGAATGGAACATCGGCAGCCGTGGTGGTGAACACACCACCTCCACCTAGTACAGGCATCCCTCTCCTCGACTCGATTCTCGCTTCTGCAGCATCCCCGTCTCTGCAGCCCCCTTCACATCCTGAACCTGTTATCTATTCACCCAAACCGTCGGTCTCTGCTCTTCCACAGATTCTTAACCAAGACGTCATAACCACCCTACTCGGCCTCCCGTCCTCGCGGTCTTCGTCTAGCAACTCCTTCTCTAGCTCTAGGGAGGCGGATTGCGAAGATTTGTCCGACACTAGCACCGCTCTTGACCTTGACGCCGAGCCTGACGCTGCCGGTGCGAGTGCGGGTAGACCATTGATGAGTCGCGAGTTCTCTCAGGATTTCGTCAAACGTGCGCCCGTAAACGGTGATGTGACCCCACGCGCTCCTGCGGCACCACCACGTACGGGGCCAGCCCCGACAAACCCCCCGCCATCTGCGCCTGTTCAGGCACTTTTAGTCCCTTTAAACGACAACAGCAATGGGCGTCGGCTTGTACCATTTGATGACGCGGATACGTCTTTATGGCCGTACCCTCGGGCGCCGATAGACGAAGAGGAGGAGGAGCTAGTCGAACTAGACTTCCAGGATACCAGTGCGCTCAGTGACGCGGAAAAGTTCAGGCGGGAAGAGATAAAGTCGAAGCGTCGGCTTGCGGATGAAGGAACTAGTGAGAGTGAACTGAGCAGGAAAGGAAAGAAAGGCAAGGGCTCTAAAGCTGAGAAGAAGCGGAAGGAGCGGGAGAACATCGAAAAGAGCTGGGACGTGCCGGCCGCGTTGGCTGTGTCTCAACCTCCTCCACCACCTGCGCAGGCGCCAGCTGTTCCAGCCACAGCTGTCCCAGTAACGCCAACGACGGCGAAGCCTTTGAATGGCAAAGGCAAGGCCAAGGCCAACGGTCACCTACCGCCGCCAGCGACAGACGGGCTGGTGGATTCCATCGCTGTGAAGGAGAGTATTTTGAACACTGTACGACCTACCCGAGTCCATGTGGAGAGGAACGAATTCGTTCGGGAGGTTCTAACTCTCATTCACGTAAGTGCATTCCGGCCGACTTTTATGGGTCTGTCGCTAACCCTTTTGGTTGAAATAGACGGACAAGACATTTGTGGATAGCCTCTGGCAGGACTATCTTAATCGCACGAACTAAACCAACTACTCATGGACTGCACCCACCCACCTCACGTCAATTCTTGCATTCTCGTCCCCTTGTAGCTACAGTGTATTCAACGTTATTACGCTTTGTATTTTCGGTTACTTACTATTCATCGTTGCGTGTTTGTGTCGCTGCTATACAAATTGAGGAGCTTGACTCGGCATCCTATCATAAAACGACATAGACCTTTGCCGGGCGATGGAAAACAACCTTCATAGTTCAAACTGCCCGTTGTAGGATTGTAGACGGACAATTATACTTACACGCAACAGCCTGAGGAAATCAGAGACATGAAATGCATCACAAACATATCTAACAACATGAAAACATGATAGGTGGTGAGAGTCCGTCAAAATACACTTCGTAAAAAACATAAATCATCGAAGAAAAGGGCATAAAAAACATTGACAGGAATTAGATAGACGAAACAGCACGATAGCAAATAGATAGCAGAGTGGTTGGTGGTGAGAACGTTAAGCGTGAAATCAAGAGAGTGGCGGTGTCAGAATGCTGCTGCTACGTAGATGAGGAGAGATGAGATGAGATGATGAAATGCAATGATGAGACGAAGATAATAAAAAAGGGTCAAAAAAAGGAAAAGAAATGATTTGAGCGGGTAAGCCGCTCAAGCAGGAACGCGTGAAGACATTCTCCGGGAGACAACTGTCCGACCTGGCACTATTGCCTTGATCGCACGTCGCATTCGGGCAACAGTCGCATTGCTATCATCCTTGCCCGACGAAGTCGTCGAAGGTGGCGCACCACTATAGGTCATCATACCCAATTCATCGACAGACATGGCGCCCTTCGGCGGTGGGTCATCACTAGAAACGGGTGGTGGCAATTGAGACCTGCGCATCGACGCGAACGCAGATTTTTTGCGCTCCATCCCATGGCCTTGTACCGTGTGGTACACCGGCCCAGTGTTTTCGGACTGGTAGCCTTTCCCCAGGCGCTTAACGCCAGAGGTAGCCATGAGGAAACGATCATAGACGCCTTCCAGTCGCCGTTGGTTCGGAGTGTCCGGAAGTGGGATGTTCCCTTTCAGTTGTCGTTGAGGATAGGGCTCTACGTGTAGAGGGGATGATGTTAGCTCGTCAAAAGACTTGCTCATCGGTGTAATGGCCCCGCCGCGGATAGATTCGTCCGATCGTTGAGGTGTAGCAATAAACATTCGTCGGTCCAGAGGTGGAGATGGTTTTGGAGAAGACATCTTGGAGGAACCAGCTATAGAAGTGTCAGTTTCTCTATACGAACATAAAAGACAAAGTGCCTCACATCTCTTCGCAGCGATATCGGGACTAATTCGCATACCAAGTACATCGGCACGCGACCGGCTCTTTTCAGTACGCTTCGAAGAGACATCCTTTGAACCAGTCGACAAAGACTCCCTTCTCTCGTCGGTAAGAGACGTCCTAGAAGAAGAATGTTGTCGAGAAGTAGCCGCGCCCGTCTCCAAGCACGACGTTACATGCGATGAATTGGGTGACAAGCCTCGCTCTGTATCATCCCCGAAAATCTGATTAGCAGCAAGCAAGCGACGTGGTAGTCGCGACGAACGGTAGCTCCTGCTCCTTTGCGAAGAAGAAAGTCGGGCGGGTGGTGATAGTGGGGGATTCTCGACTTCTTCAACTGGAGGTGGAGACGGAGCAAATCCTTGTCGGGCGTCATCAACGACTTCTGTAAAAACAATCAGTAAATGGTAGTCGAGTCGTCTTCGTGAACCGACGCACTTTCTACATTCTTCATCCATAAGGAAATCCGATCAGCAGCCTGTGGGTCCCGTGGAGCTTCACCCAAAGCTGGGGTCGAAGCGTTAAGGTAAGACGGATTTCCCATCCATGGGTCAACGGCCTGAGAGGCATCGTTGAGGTCGACAGATAAGCTGTGAGCCTTCTTGTGTCCTTGCAGCGAGGATTTATACAACTGCAAAGTCTTGTCTGGCGACATGGGATATAAGCGACGGAGGGAAAAGTGTGAACAGTGAACGAACCTATGGACTGTTTGATCCCTTGCTTGAGGCCATTCAGGCCCGACGCCGACGACCTCTTTGACATGGAGCGAGGTGAGAATGAAGAAGGGCCACCTAGTCCGAGTTCAGAACTGTTTCAATACTATTCAAGGAGGGGAATCTTACCCGTCGCTGAAGCCTTGCCAAACTCTTGGGAGGATGGTTGTTTCCTAAGCGTAATGGGTGAAAATGTAGGAAGGGCTACAGACGATGAGAACAACTCCTAGACGATGGAGAAAGTTGACTCACCAGGTATGTACGCAGGTGTGGTACGGCCAGGAGTTTCAGGTAGCATAGATTGCACGGGCACAGGTGGTAGAGCATGATCTCTGCGGTCCTCGACACCCTCCTCAGTGTCCGAATCATCGTCCTCTGGAGATGACGATGAAGAGGCACGTCCAGCATCTTCACCCAGATCTGTCTCATCCTCAGTATCATCCATTCTCGATATCTCCCTCAGTTTTTCCCAATCCTTGACTCGCTGATTGACGTGATTCTCCTTCTCGTCCTTAGAAGGGCTAGTTGGTGCGTGTGCGGTCCTGTCCTTCTTCGAATGCATATCTTTAGCGATTCCGCGTCGTGCGGGAAGATTGTTCCGAGTTTGAGCGCCTAGAGGTTGACGATTCTTAACGTTTGTCCTTGCATGTAGAGCAGTCTTTGCGATGGGGGTTGCTGCTGGAGATACCGGAGGAGACGCTTTAATGGGTGACAAATCGGACAACGGTGGTGCAGGGATACGTTTTCTAGGGTGAACTTCGGGCGCTGGGGTTTCATGTCAGCCAGGTAAAGCTTGAAAACAAATATGCTCACCTTTGGGTGCCTCAAGCTTGGGCTGTGATTTGGACCGACCAATAAAATGGTGTCCAAGAGGATCATCGTGCCTCGTCTTGGGAGAGAATAGCCCAGGAGGGGTATTTACGTTCTCCTTGCCTCGCACGCTGCGCGGACGTGTTGGAGTAGATGCGTAGTCAATAAGCTTGGAAAGGTCCTTCTCGAAAACAATAGTGGACGTATGACTCGCTGATCTCCCTATGAACCAAGTAAACTACTGAAACAAGACGACATGGAGCGACTTACTATGTTGTGATTCCGTCTCTCGCACTGCAGTCCAGTATGCATCCTTCATAGCATGGGATATTGTGCATCGCAGGTCGGCATTGGGAGCTATCATCCTTCGAAGTAGTTTCTCCATCCCTCTCGACATTTTCCAGTTGCCAATCCACTGCCCCCGTAGCTGGAGAAATATGTTAGCGATTTTTGTAAAACTCATCGCTTGACTCACAGTTCTCGCCCAGTACTCCTCAAGATCCTCTTTAGTTGTGAATTGCTCTTGATCCGATTTTTCAAAGGGTGTACGACCAGCTAGAATTTCAAAGAAGGTGACCCCAAGGGACCACACATCAGATTTTCGCGTATCATGAGGCATCTCGCGCGCACGCTCAGGCGATAAATACTTGGGGAGAAACATCAACAAGGTCACCTGATCTAACACGCTAGACAACTCACCTCCGGAGTGCCATAGGCCACTTTGCTATGGAATGCGGTATCCGAGGATAGGTCGTATTTTTCGGCAAAGCCAAAGTCGACAAGTACAGGAATGTTCTTTTCGGAAATCAAAATGTTAGCGGGTCTGGATGAAACAGTGGTTAGATGTTAGGCACAAAGGTACGCGGAACACGAGCTACGAACTTGATATCATTGTGGACTATGCCGCGTTTGTGAAGGAACTCTACGCCTGAGAGCAAATAGCGGAACCAGCCCCGCGCTGCGGACTCTTCCACCTCCACTGGGACGAGAGTGGGTAGTAATGCCCTGCCATGGTCTGAGTATACTGCTAGCTGCCAGTCTGAAGTTGTACTCACATCGTGATCAACGCGAACGACGGAGTGATGATGAAAGAATAGAAAGGTATGATGGATGGATGCGGGTCGTTCTTGAACGTACGAATGATCTTCATTTCGTTCCATCTACAGTTCAACGACATGAGAAGCGCCCAGGGAGAACGAAAGTAAACTGACAATGATTTGACGCGTGCAACGCTCGTCTTGCTCTTGCTTTCGCGGTGGACGACCTTGACCGCTATGTGGGGGCGGAGGACCTTGTCAAAGTCTTCCGCTGTTGCGGCTGTTGGGTCAGCCTTGGGCTTGCATCTCCATACACTACCCCAGTTGCCATTTCCAATCTATAGAGGCATATTCTAAGCAATAAAGCTGAGCAGGACGCGAAGACGACGCACCTCTTCGATAAACGTGAGCTTGTCAGCGAGCACGTCGTCGGACAGCGAGAATATGTCGTTAACAGCGTCTTGAGCAGCGTCCATGGTGGCAGGCGACAGATGGGACCATACAGCGCAATGCTGGCAGCAGGGAGATGGAAACGTTGGCCTGATGGACGAAACCACAACACCCACCAAACACGCCAACACAACGCGCTCTCGTGGTCCTCCTCGGCATCCGGCCCGGCGTTCTCTTCCTTCTTACAAGCATAGAAGCAACTCAACAATACGCTGCGTCTGACTGATACTTATCGCATTGCTATTACATGGTTAAAATCAATCCGTTTCTTGACACCTACACACGCAAATCGTCCTCACTGACATATACAGGCAGGGTATCCCTACGACTATCGTATTCCGGCATACTAAAAGCAATAGCATCGAGAACACCACACCGGGCAGAGAAATACCGCTCCATCCACGCTGGACGATGGGTGTTATCCGTCAAGGCTCGCAGGTGTGCTAGCTGCTGATCAGACAGGAACGACGGGATAGTCCCTGGACCACCGTAAGTCCTGTCGGTCATCACGGGATAGTTCTTGCTGCTAGCCTTCCGACGCATGATATTAGATAGCTCGATGCCAGGCTTTGTCGCCGCTTGGGGGCCTTTAGTGAGAGGTCGAGCTATAGGGCTGCCATGACAAATACCTGGAGTTTGCCCAATCCTCTCGCCTCCTCGTGCGACCTCGAAACTGATTGCTTTGAATGCATTCTCCCCGATGCGCAAGATATGACTTCGACCACTAGCTCCAGCTTCAGTGTATACCTCGCTGAGTAGAGGAGAATAACTCTCACGTAACTCTCAGGAAACACGCAAGATAATGAATCTTGCGCAGAACATGGGAGCAGTCCGGTCCATTCAGAAATTTACTGTCCCCGTTGTTTAAACGCCACTGCGAACCGCGCAGACCAAAACATGGAAACGCACCACAGCACGTAGATACTAAGCACTTCATAGATGGAGTTGTCGTCGTTGCATAGGTCGAAATAACGAGCAATTTGAGACTGGCTTAGCATGCCTACAAACGTTTGCAAGAGCCAGCGGGGACGGTAGTGGATTCTGTGACGGTACGAGGCTAGAGCATATCAGTTGACACTCGGTCGTTTTAACCAGTGGCATCTCTCCACCAGCTAGAGGAAAGGCTCAAACAACTTAGGAAGATCGACGATCATCGTGGGAATCATTTGCGCTAGTTTCTTGAATAGATACATCCGACATACCTAAATGTGAGTCCTTTACTCCGAGTCCTTATTTCAAGAACCAATCATCAGAATAGAAGACAATGTCTCAAGCCTTGTGACTCTATAAGGTCGTGTTAAAACCACAGAAAGAATCAAGAAATGCCAGCCGCCGGATGTACAGCCGAGGGTATCTACTAGTAGCAATCAACTAGTTTGCAGCAGCTCGGACCTTTGGTCTGCCGAGGTCGAACCCTATACGTTCTTAGATCTCAGATCGCGGAGGATGTGGTCTATTTAGATGAAATGGCTGCTCTTTTGCCGACCCAGAAAGTGGCGCGATTAAACGAAAGCCGAAAGTCAACAACCCTGTAAAGCTGTGGCATAATTAATCATCTCTAGAACTGCACACATGCCCAGATCCCGTTTCATTAAAATTGCTCTACAGACAGGACTTCTCCGTTATCAACCTCTTGGTCAAATTGCGACTCATGAAGAACCCTTCCCACAGACTCCAAACCCTCCATGATATCCTGACTTAGATACACCGGCAGAGTATCTCTCCGACTATCATAGTCCGGCAGATTGAACGCGATAGCATCAAGAACACCACACCGCGCAGAGAAGTACTGCTCCATCCAAGCCGGGCGATGCGTATTAGCATCCATCAAGGTGCGCAAATGTGCAAGCTGCTGCTCAGATAAGAACGAAGGGATGGTTCCGGGGCCGCCGTAGGTTCTATCTGTGATCACGGGGCAATTCTTCTTGCAGGCTTTCCGACGAAAAATGTTGGACAACTCGAGGCCAGGCTTCGTCGCCGCTTGTAAAAACCTGTTAGCATTGAGACATGCAGTGTTCAATGAGTCGGTGAATACCTGGAGTCTTCCCTATCCTTCCACCACCTAATGCCACTTCGAAGCTGAGAACTTTGAACGAATTATCTCCGATACGCAAAATATGACTTCGACCACTGATTTCAACGTTAGTACGTGCGTTTGCGTCTAGATAGGAGAAAAATCCTCACGTAACTCTCAGGAAGCACACCAGATAATGAATCTTGCGCAGAACCTGGGCGCAGTCCGATCCGTTCAAAAATTTGCTGACATTGGTCAATCGGGATTATAAGCGGGAAGGTCATCTAAACTTGCAGGAAACACACCACATTATGTAGATGCTGAGGACTTCATTGATAGACTTGTCGTCGTTGCAAAGGTCGAAATAGCGAACAATCTGCGACTGACCCAGCATGCCTAGGGCAGGAGCAGATGGTGGTGGTAGGTCAGACAATCAGAGGTCAAAGCCTAGACGGTAAAAGTATTTGTTTGGTATCAATATCATGATTATCAAGGATCGGTGTCAGGATCATGCGAACTTGTAATCCCTCGATTATCAATCCCAGAAAACTCAGAGGCTGACCAATTATGGATCTTTCCTGTTGTAGTCCAAGTCCCGAAAAGACATGCACATACACTCGATGAAAGATCACACAGCATTCGAAAAACATCTTATACAATGGGACGTCTATGGGTATACGTCAAGATGACACGTCCAAAAACCACGTAGGGAATTCTCTAGCATTGCCCCAAGAAGCTATTTTTCGGCATAGGCTGCTTGTAATCATCCTCCCAAGTCGTAAGATTGGGATTTGTATATGCCTCGATGTACCTAAAATATAATTATTAGACACGTCAAAGCTGATCAGAAGAAAAAACCTACTCATTGATATATGCTTGAGTAGGGAAGGAAGCGGGGTCGCATCCGATGTTAATTTCGCCTTTCTTTTGATACACCCGAATCCAATCGATCGACATCGTTGCCGGGAAGATGATGTTCTCCAGATCGACGAAACCGAAGTTGTTAGACATACCCAAGTTGGCGAGGAGGTACTACACGAGCCGAGTTAAGTATTCGTGTACAAATGAAAGGTGATTCAATAACATACCATGGGCTCTTGGGGAACGGGACGTGCAGAGATTTCTACTCGTGGATCTGCTTCCATGCCAGTGGCACGTTGTAACCAGGTAGGCTTGTTGTCGCTAATCCAGAGGAGGTACTACGCCAAAGTTCAGAAGGGGGTGATAAGACCCACGGGAACACCTACAGCGTCGTCATAACCTGGGCAAGACATTAGTTGACAGCACGAGTATTAGTAGGATTAGATGTGAGTACATACCAGGCTTATATTCAAATCCATAAGTAGAAAAGCAACCAGTTTCAAGCTCGTAGCAGTCCTGGTCTTGAAAGCGCCATTAGCATACCTAAGAGTGACTTAGTCCTGGACATACTAGTTTTTGAAACCGCAGATGTTGCCTGCTGGAAAACACCACCCTTGTACGTGTTCAGATGAGTAGCCTCTTCGTCGTAGATAACGTAATTGTCGGACGTGTTGTGCCATTCATAGGCATAGTTGAATGGCTATATACGTGATCAGTGCGCGCACCAGAGCGACTAAAAGAACATACCGCCCATTGACCAGACTGCGAGACATCACCCACCCCATTCGCTACCTGGGCTTCAAAGATATCGATTTCGGGAGCGGATCGACCAACGTAAGTCCCATCGGCATGCATAGGTCCCGGATGAGATTCGCCGGGACAAGTGCAACGAGAGAGCCTTTGACCAGGAAGGAATGACAATGCACCATTCTGACCAGAATCCCCATCAACAGTAGCAAGCTCTGGTTGACCGTTCAGAGTCTGATTTCCAACGGTACCCACATCGCATGAATCGTAGGTATAGGGCCACTAGCGGGGGGTTTCAACGTTGAGGTCACGCAAACGCATCACAAACATGGACTGACCATGCCTTCCAGTGTGGCACCGTAAGCAGCGCGACCAAGATTACCCAACGCCCACACGGCGGGCCACAGGCCAGCAATGTTGTTCGCACCGGGGAGAGTAACGGAGACCTCAACAAGGCCGCCAGTAAAGCAGAATTTATTCCAAGAGGTCATCATGCCGCCCCTATAGTCCATTCCACGAGTCGGGATGTCCTCCAGTCTGATTCTGAGCGCACCTCCCTCCGTCGTGATAGCGATTGGATCATACCATTCCAAATTGTTAGTCTACAACACAATGTCATCGGATACAAGAAACCGGAGGGAAACAAAAGAGACTTACGACCCAGTAATGCAGATCGACAGCCTCCCAATAAGGATCTTCTCCGGGATAGAAAGTCCGGCCATCTTCGTTGAACTCGTCACTGAAGACGAGCAGCATTTCGTCTCCGCTCTCATATGATGTCCGTGTATATGCTTCTGTTGGAGTGTCCTGATCTATTAAGCCCCAGTTGCCCATGCTGGGAACCTACAAAATGATAACATACTGTTAGATAGGCGACGCAGAAGTATGGAGACAACAAAGGAGTACCTGTCCCGTGCCGTTGATACCACCCAGATTGAATCCACCATTAGATGACATTGCGTCTGATGTGAAGTACGATATTATGGGATAGCCGCCACTGTTGAACTTTAGTCTTACGTTGAATTGGTCGGTAGAATGATACGCACAATAAGCCAATAAGTCCAGCACAAAGAATAGATATACAGCCAAGGTTTGCGAGACCTCTAAGCGTGAAAATAGAGCCTCCAGCATCGTACTCCTTATCGCGCCGAGGGTCTGGATTGTGAAGGTAGTCGTCAGGTTCCTTGTCCTCTACGTGAAGACTGGCGCCCCATGAAGCAGGATCAGCGGAAAGAGAGAACTATAGTAGTAAGTTATATTGGATAGCGCGAAGAGACGCGAAATAAAAACCCACCTTGTCCGAAATGGAACTCGCTGTCCGGCTACCTCGCGAGTCAACCTTGGAATCAGGGAGAAGGTTTGTCCTCGACGAGTGCGCAGACGGACTCGACGAAATGAAGGAGGACATGGTGAAAGAAAGTCAAAGAGCGTTGTTATGTAGTGGGAAATGAAATTTCTTGTCCATTCTCGAGGTCATTTTGACAAGGGCTCAGGTCCCGGCATGCTTTGCCGGTGACCCGCGCCGCGTTGTGAGCTATTTTGGGACATTTCCGAAGTGTCCAACGGTCAACCTGACTACATTACGGAGTCATTCCGAGGATTGAACTTGGTGCGTCTCTTATTTCTTTTTTGTGCTGGTAGTACAGAGAACTATAGAGCTAGAGGAGCTAGATCTTGGCCGCCCGAGTTCATCTCATTCGGAAGCCAATGAGTAAGCTCTACAACAAGCCGGCGTCATTGACATCGTTCAACGAGAAGCTATATGTAGTAGGGTAATGTAGCAGCCGGGCGTTGCATAGCATCAGGTTACATACCAACAAGCGCCCCAACGCAAGATGGCACGGAGTTTGGAGGAACGAGCCCTCAACGTTCAGCCCGACGCGCCACTTTGATAATACAATCAGACCTGCTCGCTCGTTTGTCCATGAAAATAGCCACGCCAAAGATATCATACAAATTGATGCGACAGAAATACAAGGATAAGCACATCCAATGTTTGGATATATTAGAGTCTTTTTGCACCAATAAATATTGGGCTTTTTCGACATTAAGAAAAGGCTAGTAAATATCTGACACTTCAATTAGTCTCACAGCACAACTACTCTCTGAGCCGGTACGTGGACGAAGGAGTCTATTTTCCCCTTTCAAACGTGGTTGACCAGATCCACATACATAACCGCCACATTTAATCCACTGCGCGCCCTCTCTGACCCAGTTTTGCGGCCCCACAAGGGCTGAGAACTTGGATGCTGTGTTGGCATTTTGCACTTCACTTTGTATAGTATCTTTTACTGATGCTCAATATATATCCCTGCAAAAAGCCTCTAATTACAAGACTATATTGCAGCTGGATATTCTACTCTTTTAGCTTCTTCACTAGGCTATGAGTGCGCAACAGTCAACGCCTTGTCCGATCTTGACTTTACTCTGATTTACAGGGCTAATACTGTCAGCGTTATGTTGTAGCTCTAGCATTCAGTAGTAGTAGTGGCTCCCAAAAATGGCAAAAGAAAGAGGGCACTGCCCATATGTATAGAGTCATTTTGCATCCACTGGTCTACTCAACTGCCCAGATTATGGAGTAAATTATGAACAGAGTGCTGGATTTTTCGGCAGCCTCTGACATCCATCCTGTTTGTCTGGTGAATACGGAGACAAAGACAACAGTGTTGGAAACTAGACAAAGGATAAGTATGCTATTAATATATCTCAGTACGTCGTGGAAGTACTGAGGAAAGCCTTGATGATCGTGCGTGAAGGGAATGCCTCGCGGGCACGTGCCCGCGATCTTATCTTTACCGCGTTGGTCTCAACAAACAGCATGCATCAAAAATCGCCATTCTACGTATTGCTACATAAGGGGTCCCTTCGTGGTGTGGCACTCGCTTGAAATCTACTTCAATGAACAATCCCCCGATTCTCTTAAGTCAGTCAAAATCGAGAGCAAGACGATTGTGAGGTAGGTATGTCTGTAATCAAATTTAAAAGGCTAACCAACCTTGTAACTTGTTAACGCTTTGCCTCAAGCGCAACCGCCGACTTGACGATGTCCACGATCTTGTGATTGCTACAGTATGTATAAGTATTCCCCACAATTGTTTGATTCCAGCGTAGGGTCGATTGATATACATAATAATGATCGTGTGAATATTTTGCGGAACTTGTTAATCGTTATCCCCACCACCTAAAATTATAACGCAGCTTTGGCAGACTCTGAACGCCCAACGAACATGCTTGAAGGACTTCATAGCAGCAAATGCTAATCAACATCTTCAATGCTATATGACAATTGGCGACTAAGCGGTTGTCTCGTATTGGACATCCTACCATTCTGGATTGCGCGCTAGTGAAAGGGAACCAGGGTGTCTTGTAGTAGTACCATGTGTGGCGAGTAGATCTTTCTCTATCACCACGTGTATTCCTTTTTACACAGCCCTACAGCCACACTGAGGCTTGCCCCTCCGATGGTAATCGGACTACGAACAGCACAGATGACTGAAAAACAAACCTCCGCGTATCTCGGCAACCCCTCGCGGCATAGTCACTACTATTAAGTAGACCTTGGATAAGGATTGCCCTTGATTTGTGGTATCACCGTCTGCCATGTCTATGTTTCCACCTGCTCCAGATCCCGCGTCGAAACTTGGCGTGTATCGCGTACTGTCTCCTCGAGCTGGCGTGCGTGTGTCTCCCTTACAGCTCGGCGCAATGAGCATCGGCGACAAATGGGATCAATTCCTCGGCTCCATGAACAAAGAACAGAGTTTCAAGCTGCTCGACGCCTATTTTGACCTAGGAGGTAACTTTATAGATACCGCCAATTGCTAGTACGTCCGTTTTTGGATGCATCATCCATTCTTTATCTAACGAATTATCAATTTTGTAGCCAAGATGAGACCTCCGAAGAGTTCATTGGTGAATGGTCAGAAAATCGCGGGATTCGTGACCAACTTGTAATCGCAACAAAGGTGGGATCTACGCGCCATCCGTATACACATAACATTCTCAACTTTCATCCAGTACTCCACCAACTATAAGCGCACGGACGCTACTCAGCAAAAGATCAACTACGCAGGCAATCACCTCAAGTCGCTTCATCTCAGCGTGGCAGCCAGCCTCAAGAAACTCCGTACTGACTACATCGACATCCTCTACATCCATTGGTGGGACTACGAGACCTCCGTCAAAGAAGTCATGGACAGCCTTCATCACCTCGTTGCGTCCCACAAAGTTTTGTACCTCGGCATATCTGACGCCCCAGCCTGGGTAGTCGCCCAGGCAAATCAGTATGCAGACGACCACGGAAAAACGCCCTTCTCCATCTATCAAGGCAGATGGAGCGTCCTAGAGCGCTCTTTCGAACGAGACATCATTCCTATGGCGCGGTCACTAGGCGTGGCACTAGCGCCCTTCCAGGTCCTTGCTGCCGGGAAGCTCAGGACGGATGCGGAGGAACGCCGAAGAAAGGAAGAAAACGACAACGGGAGAGTTGTTGTCGGAGGGAAGGCGACCACGAATACCGAGAGAACGGAGAGTGAGCTTAAGATGTCGAGGGCATTGGAGCAGGTCGCTGCCGAAGTTGGCGCCAAAAGTATCACATCCAGTAAGTCCTGTTCCATGGCGTCGGCTGGTGCGCAACTTATTTACCCGTTACAGTCGCCATCGCCTATGTTCTGCATAAAACACCTTATGTCTTTCCCATCATCGGTGGACGGAAGATAGAGCATCTCAAGGCCAACATTGAAGCTCTTGACATTACATTGTCTAAAGAGCAAATCAAGTTTATTGAAGACGCCAATCCAATTGACCTAGGGTTCCCTACCAGCTCTTTGGTTAGCTCATTTATTTGTGTATCTGTAGTTTTCTCGCTGACCTATTACAAGGGGGATGGATCTTCTCACAATGCTTTTCTGAAGAGTGCTGGAAGGTTGGCGAAGCAACCGTTGCTTCAACCGATCAAGCCTACTGTGATCGAATAAAATTCCTCTATAGCATCACTTTATCGTAGCACTACTTAAGTCTTGATGCTGGTAGTGAAAGTCGGAGGGACCGAGGGAGGTCAATCTGAAGCGACACAACTCCTGACTTGCATGGTGAGATGGCCGAGCGGTCTAAGGCGCCAGACTAAGGACCCGCCAGTATTCCTGGCTAGCAATCTGGTCCGAAAGGGCGTGGGTTCGAATCCCACTCTCATCAGAGCTTTTTGGGCAGGAAATGTGGCGTATTTCCATCATAACCAACGTTCGATATTACGCGCTCAACGATCTGGTCCCAAATTAGATGAGTCTGTGCTCGAATACCTCCCCCGTCACTTCCTTTTCTCTCACCAACTAGGTACAACAATCCCTAAGTCCTGGACACCATCAACGATTTGTTCAGCCGATCAACTAACATTCCATCCAAAAAATACACTACAAATAAAAACGAAAGTCTGTTTGTCTCAGTCACTATCCTCTTCCTCGCTTGTACCAAAGCCAAACTTGATTAACTGCGTCTCCCAAGGTGAATCAACCTTTTCCGGTACAGGTGCATAAACTTCCGCACCCTCCGCGCGCTGTATGAAATCGACCAGTAATCCATTCACACTGTGCAGTGTATGATTTAGCGATGTACTGCCCTAGAGAAGAGAAACTCACATCTTATCGTGTGTGATCCACGGGTACTGCGGCGCATCTTCTAAATCGATGAGCTCAATGTCTTTAACACCCTCGCCCTCAAGTTGCTTCTTGAAATCCTCCACCATCTTCAGCGAATACGCGATGTCAAGTGCCCCATGGACCAACGCCACCTTGAGTTCAGGGTTAATGCCAGTGAGGTCAAGGTTGCCTTTGTCCACGAAAAAGTCCAAGGTAGCGTGTTCGAAGGAGGCAAAAAGCGGAGGCAGCCAGTGTGCCGTGATAATGGCAACAGTGTGAGCGATCATTCTTGAGGTGAGAGTAAGCAGAAAGCGAAGAGGGAGAACTGAAGACGAACGCGTTCATTAGGTTGTCCGTGGGTAACTCCGTCAGCGCCATCTGTCTCGCGCCAAACAGGGAATCTCGAAGCGCCGCATCGTCAGGAGGTGTCTGCTGCATCGCTTCCTCAAATACCGTCGTGATTTCCTGGCGGCCGTGTTTGACGAAATCAGGCTCTTCGAAGCAGAGGGGCGAAATTAGGAATATAGACTTGACTTTGGCAGGGTAGTGGACTGCCAATGCCGTAGCATGGATCGTGCCCATCGATAGGCCAACCACGTGGCATGGAGGGAGACCTAGTGCATCAATGAATGCAGCCACATCTTGCCCCGCCTGACGTACGCCGTAGCCCTCTGGCACTGGTCCATTTCGCGTCAGCCCATGGTCCCGCAAGTCTACCGCCACACAGTTGTATCGACGAATGTCCCGGTCAACGAACTGACAGTGTAGCATGAGCTGGTCGCCATATACTGAATGCAGGAATAGGAGCGTCGGGAGAGCGGGATCGATGGCCGATGCGGACGCACATATAGGCGTGGAGATTGTGTAGTGGAACGTTATGGCACCAGCACTGGGGGCAACACTAGGTTCTATCGTCGGCATCGTCGACGTGGTGGTAGAAAGGAAGGCCTCGCTCCTGTCTCCTGTCTCAGTGGGTGGCGCGAATTCGGCCAGATCAGCCGAAACACTTCCATCTTGAACGTGTTGGAATCCTGGAACTTGCGGATGGTCGAAAGTCAGGTTGACGGTGATAATTTGAATTTTGATTTCAATCATCCATCGGCAACGCCCGGGCTCCATATCGAAACAATAGTGATAGCGTTAAGCGCATACGTTCGGCCAAACGATTTACTATTGCTGTTGGGCATTGCAAAGACACTGGGAAGTTTTCCGAAATATACCGATAATTGGCTCATACCATTTCCGTGGTGTTGTAAGAGATTGTGACGCAGCGAATACTGACCGGTAGCCTGAACAATGGTTTGATACTGCGTGGCTTTAATTTCGCCAGGAGTAAGGGGATTGGACACATGAATAGCAGGTCGTTCAGAGTTCGCCAATGACACGTCTGTGCAATTGGCAGGCGTGTTACGTCGCGAGTTTTGACTGGGAGGATCCAGTGACTGCATAATGCATTGAAGCTGGCAGGCACTATGCAGGGACGTCGGACTGCCTCTTCCAGATTTTCCTTCCCGTAGGCGTCCACTGGCTATACTGTAGCAGGTTAGACGGACAGTCGTATCGCCCTCCAGCATCGATGGTTATGTCCGGCATACCGTCTATTGAGCGCGGACTGTTTAGGCCACAGTGAGTTGTATTCACCGCATCGAATTTGCTGTCAAGCGCTGGATCGATGATGAGATTATTGGCCAGTGTATTTGCCTGTAAGAAACGTGAGTTGTGAGGATTCAGGACGAAGTCAAAGGAAATATCTTACCCGTATACAGGATTCGTCTGTGTCGCAAATGTATCCTGGCCCCAAGAGTTTTCCTTGAAATTATCGTGATATGTGTTCAAGAGTAGTTCAAGAGTACGACAAGATACGGGAAGGCTTTGCGAGAGGTCTTTGCAATGCTTTGATAAGAGACGATGAACTCTGAAATGAGCCCGGTAGACATAGTAGAGGGTAGTCTCCAACGTGCAAAGACGTAACCTTTGAAGTCGTGCATTATATAGGCCGTGCTTGCGCAAAGAGATCAGCTAGTCACCTGGCCCAGCTAAGAAGACCTAGTAGTGGCGTCAGAGTCTTACTGCTGGAATGCATGGAAGCGTAATGTTTTTGTATGTTCACGGTGAAGTGTGTTGGACAGACGCTGTTCCAATGAACATGATGAAAGCATTTTGTTGTGCTTTGTTATTCAAAAGTATCGATCACGGCCGGCGCCGACAATGTGTGTTTGCGCCACGTTACAGATAGCGCGCTTTAACCTTAAAAATTCAATTCGTGAGGTTCAAAGCATAAATGTGGCAATATAGAGGGTCTCATCTTTGCCTCTGGCCCGGTCGAATCTCCGTAGCACTTACCATCAGGCGCTCGGAGACACCCGTTCTGGTACGAGGAACTAACGACTTGGCCTTTGTTACATGCTTCGTCCATCACGCCCATCCTCGTCGGGGTAATGGAGCTCCTTGCGGTTATTGAGATGATACAGCATGTTGACCACGTCAATTGACAGCCCGAGTGATTTCGTCTTTCCCTCCTCAATCACGCTTCTCCTTCGCGCTCTCTCCCTGTTCAATGGAGCGTGTCGTTATAGTTCTGTAGAGCCCCAGCGCTAGACCCGTCAGCCCAGAATTAGTCTAACGATGTTAAGCAGTGGTGAGGATCGGATTCAAAGCAATAGGCAGGGCATTTACAATCTGGCAACGTCCTAAGGGGTTAGTGGTCAGGGTAGATTGACCGTATCGCGACCATATTGATCGACAAAGCTCCCGTTCCCGAAATAGCCGTCAAGAGCCGAGTCGCTGAGGGGGGTTCATGCTTTGAGGCAGCGCTCAGTAAAGCGCTCGAATGATTGCACAGTCGTAGTAGGGCTGTAGTTGATCTATCTCAACGGGTAGAGCTTTTGTCTCGGGCGTCATGCCTCTACATACTTCATGCGAAGCAGTTGAGTCGACTTGTCCAATTCAGCAGACTATAAATCTTTGCCCAATGACTCTCCCAATTCCATCGTTCACGCAAACGAGCTGGCCTCGTACAGTATGAAGATTTTTTACGCTTTTTACGCTCTCCTCCTCCTCTGCTTCTTCTTCCAAACAGATGCATTGTACGTTTTCACAGTGCCAACTTCAATGTGCACTCATTCATAATTCCCTTTGTAGCCCGATTGAGCACAACAACTTGTCAACGATCTCTGTGCGGGCTGACTCGGAGGACAAGGTCCCGCTAAAAAGTGTCAAGCTAGGAAGTAAGGACTATGACCTCAAACCACTGCCGAAATCCGACCAAGGTCTGTACTCCGATGCTTACGATATTGTCGGCGACTTCGAAAAATTTCCCGCCATCCTGAAAGTCGTCAATGCGCCGAAGGGTTCGGAAGCCCTTGACCAAACAAGGAAAGAAATTCGGTTCTTGACAAAGGTGGCGTACACCACGATCTTCACAGCTGACACACGGTTTACCTTCACATAGGTTGGGCTGCTATTGCATAGCGAGGCGTCTGGCACGCACCACTACATTGTACTGAGAAATGTTCGGAAAGACTATCCAACAAAAGGAAGCCCAGGATACAAGCCTCTCTATGAGTGGTACATCGCAAACGAGGATTTGAGAGCAGAGGAAATGTTAGGAATGTTCAAGCAGATCCTCTCCGACAGACTAAGTAAGTTTGCCGCCGAAGATGGACTCTTGTAAGTCGCGTTTCAACAAATTTAGTCTGATCATTGGTGTTCATATTTTCCAATCAGATACAACGATTTGAATATGGCCAATTTCTTCGTAGATGCGAGAATAGAGAAGGTCATGCCGATAGACTGGGGCGCGCAACCTGGAGGCGTTGAAGAAGTCACAAGCGACGATGAGGCGGGGGAAGCCCAAGTCACAAAATTCCTGGCACGCTTAGATAAAAGAATCGAAAAGATTGATATCAGGACGCTACAAGCTTTACTGATGAGACGACACCAGGCATTAAGGTAAGAGTGGCAGTATTAACGCAGCACGTTTAATAACCTTCTTGTCTCGAATTATAGGCCTAACGATGTTCCAAAAGAAGAGTAGAACTTGCATAATGTTGCGTACACTCATTCATAAAGTACAATTATCCGCGCTTCCTATGTATACAATCATCTACTCGAAAACCTACACTACTTACATACTCATAAATGCATAGAAGTCATATCAGGCAAGTCCCATTCCCGCTGTCCCTCCGATTCAACCGACGACATATCTATTAACCGATGAACACCCATGACACAGAAGAACAGAAAGCACGTACCTGGACACTCAACAAAGTACCTGTTTATCGCCGCAACAAACCTCTCCTGGTACTCCGTCGGCGGAACGACAGTCACCTCCTCTGGCTTCCGAGCAGCGTTGGACTTGAGGTTGTACTCCAACGTCTTCGCAAAGGTGTACGACCCGATCGTATCCACAATCCCTCCCACAATCTCCCCCTTCTCGTTGTCCACCCCCAATAACAGTGAATAGTCCATGATGTTGCTCTGCGCCAACCAAGCAGCGTCAGCGCATAACGCAGATGTAAGGACTGCCTTCGATTGGGGTGTCACCAACAGTTGAGGACCCTGCAACCACTCCGCATCGAACAAAACGCCAGACGAAGGAAGTTCCTTCTCCTTCTCCTTCTCCCCCTCCTTGTCCTTGTCCTTGTCTTTCTCTTTATCCTTTCGCTTCACCTTCCTCGTCTGAATACCCTTCAGATCATATTTCCGGTCGATATTCCGGCCCCAGAATAGATTCTCCATCACCACAAGATCCACCTTCTCCCCCACCCCAGTGTCAAGATTCCGCACCTCAACCGTATAGAAGCCCATAAGCTTCACCATCCCCCCAACGCCACCAGCTTCCCTCAATACCCAGTCGAAGTATCGCCCGCCCATCCCAAGAAGCACACCAAGATCCGCGACACCCCATTTGCTTACAAGCCCTTTGATAACCCACCGCCCATCTTCACTTCGCCAGAACCCACTCGAGCTCTTACCACCTTCAGCGTTAAAGGGCACAATTCGCGATAGTGACTTCACGTAAGCCGAATTAGACACGGAGCACTTGGAACGCAGTGTGGAGAACGAGGAGGCGTAATAGATCGTACATGAAAACTTCAGGCGGCGAGGAGCAGGAGGGTGAGATGGTGCAAATGCAGGTGGAGATGAAGGAAAGGCGCCTTGCGAGACTGTAAAGTCGTACTTGATGTGAGGACGAGCGTCTGTAACTCCTTCAGCAACGTTTGCGAACAACCAACGATCCAAAGTCGAGCGGAGGGTGCTCTTTGATGGTAGAGGTGGTGGCTGTTCATTCTCGTCCGTCGGTGGGTCCGCGCCTGGAAAACGAATGTCTTTTGGAGGGACCTGTGGTGCGACGGTATCATCACTCCCGCCTTCGCTCGTATCGGAAACACTGCCATTGTCAGTCATGTCGATGCTACCCATCTCTACTTTCATGCTCCTTGCGTCTCCTGTGATGGTACCACTTGCCGAGGTGACTTTGGACCATGAGCTGCGCGGCACGCCATTACTCCCCGCTTCAGACAGAGCCGAATCGCGTCGATCACTACTTTTCTGTGTAGCTTGAGGGAATCGCAAGCTATCTGGATAACGGTTCAGAACAAGTGCCACAAAGTAGAGAAAGGCGTACTAAATTTGCTCCCTCTATCTTTGAACACTTCGAGCATTCCTGTGGGTGTTTCCTTCCGGCTAATGACCGCTGAGAACCCATCGTCGAAAATATCAGACTCTTTGTGTAAGCTGCTGGCAGAAGAGGATGCTGATGAAAGTGCAGAGGCTCTGAAAGAGGAAAAGAAACTTGGTGTCTCCGCTTTAGATAGTGACGGTGTCAAGAGTGGTTCAGACTGTGTCGAAGCGACAGCCAACGAAGCATGATAGTCTGCAGTGCTAAATGAAGAAGATCAGGACCGGGACAGCTTAAGGGCACGCATGCAACAATACCTCATAGTGAATGCGATTATGCTGCCCCAATCATTCTCGCGGACGATAACGTTGCCAGTCGGAGGGACATGACACGGTTGAGACCACCATACCGGCGCCTGAGTTTTCTGATCCTCACCATTATCAGACAAATGTCTTTCTCCAGCATCCAATGGTTTTTCCTTGACAGTGTCACCACCTGACGCCATTTTGAAAGTAACGGTACCCGTGCTCCCCTTGGATTTGACCGTCGACCCGTCAGAGCTATGCTGCATCTTTGTGAGAACATTATCCACATCTCTAGCTGCACGAAGAAATTGCCGCCGGACACCATTAATCCCGTCAATGCCACATTTTGCCAACTGGGCATAGAGCGCTTGTTCGCGCGCGTGGCACGTTTCGCGAAGGGAGCCAACGTCAGGATTATCGGAGCCAGATGACGAGGAAGAAGCAGAGAGTGTAGAAGAAGAGGGTGGGGGAGTATCCTCCGGGTGGTCGGACCACTCGCTGGGTAGACGAGGAAGACGTTTCTTATGGGTTACCACCTGGATGTCCTCTTCGATACTGTCGAGATGAGCAGCGACTGTCTCCCACCACGCGCGAATCTCGCGTCGAAGAGAAACTTTGTCTTCGTCGGCGTTAACATCATCGAATGAAGATGATGAACTAGGTTGGACTCGAGGGGCACATAATGTGTACACGGATATATCTCGCTCCACCGTGACCGCGACCAGCTTGGTTCCAATGCCAAATCTGAGAGTGTTGGAGTGCGATTCGAGGAAAGCCTTCATGCGAGGCGAGTAGACGACGAGTTCTATGAACTTGCCAAAAGAAAGATGGGGAGTGAGGGGAGTGTCAGAGAATAGGTGGATGACAGGTTGGTCAACTGCAGGCTCTGGCGGAGAATGGTCGGTGTCTGAAGAGGCTGGTTGGTCTGAGTCGACAGATACAGTGGCGCGTATTCGTACACCAGCATGTGTCCAGTCCGTGTCAGTGTCCAAAGAACGTAGGACTGCTTCGAGACGCTGATCGTCCTTTGTATAGTAGTGGAACGTTTCCATCTTGTGAGAATTCACGAGGACGCAAATAGCCTGGTTGCGCAGAAAGTCTGAAGGTGAGGAAGACGAGAATTCGACGCCTGGAGAAGTGGAAAGTGGATATATTTCTGGCTCCCTCTTCACCTCTTTGACTGGATAGTGAAGATTGTGATGCAGAAGGGAGAATCTCCGTTGTCGAATGTATCCTGGCGGACTGTCGAAAGATGACCTAGGTGACGTATTGTCGCCATTCCTCGCACTGCGCTTGGAGAAGAAATTGAGAATGCTCGAAGGAATGAAGCTGGTTCGCTTGCTGCTGCTCGGAGAGCTCTCGGTGAGGGGCGGTGAAGACATGCTCCCAGCGGAACTGTGTTTCGTCTTGTCCTTTGGATGTGGATACGACATGGACACGCCGCATTCGCGCAGAAACGTCTCTTCGACAACGAGGCTGCATTGGAGATAAATAAGCGAAGACGCGTGCACAGACGGGGGCAACAGAGATTCAATATCGCTCGACGCTGAAACAAATGAGGTCTTGTACGCGTAAAGTCTGGTGAGACTCACTGTCCAACGCTCTCTCTATGCGAGCAACCGGTCCTGGATCTCTCTCGCCTAGATCTTCCCAGTCGGGATCTTCAAGTTCAGGTTCTACCTCGTTCAATAGGCCCAGCAGCGCCTTTATCACCTTTCGTCGATGTTTTCTGGCGTCGACCGACAGGAGATGAGTGACGGGAATGTCAGGCAAAGGCTTGGAGGCGTCGGCCATGGTGACATTGACTGCGAGTTATGATACAAAGAGCCGCGACGACGGCGATAGCGATGTCGAGGCCACTATTCAACGTCGTTGCTCGATGTCAAGGGCGACGCTGAGAGCTCAGTTGACGTCACAGTGACAATCATGCGATTATTCGATCACGTGGGTCAATGTACAGTAAGTAGCTTATAGTCAGACGGCCGCACGGTAAACTTGTCAAGTTGGTTTTAGTGTAAAGAGGTATACTACGTGCGCGCACATCTGTTCGGCGTCTCTCCAACGTTGAAATGAAGAACATGCCCAATTTCTTGACGCCACACTGATGGGACGGTCACCTGGTGAGGCCAATGAAATAGAACGGTCCGACCTGAGATAACCCTTATCATCCGGTCCGAAGCGAATGGCACTTAAAGGCAATCTTAATCTCTCACCATCTCTTCAACGAGCCTTCTCTACTACGAGATGAGTGAAACCCGGTACATCGAACTAAAGTCCAACTGGAAGTGGAAACAATGTGAAGTCGGCCTCGAGAAAGCTTTGGAAAGCGACAATTGGAGAGAAACACAAACATACCCATCCGAGGTGCACGTCGAATTGCTGAAGAACGGACTGATTCCCGATCCGTATCTTGCTTCGAACGAACACCAAGTTCAATGTACACACTTTCAAACCCCTTCTACAGCCGAAGGCTAATCATCCGTCACTGACAGGGATCGGTGAAACAGAGTGGATCTACAAGTGTACCTTTGATTTCGATACCAAAACAGACGCAAGGGAACATTCTGTCCTTGAATTCCTCGGCCTCGATACCGTGTGCGATGTGTACTTCGTACGTCCCTTGATTTTTCATTTGGCGCTCTCTATCTAACATTAAGACCTGCAGAATGGCTTCAAGATTCTTGAAACCAAAAACATGTTCCAAACATACCTAGTCCCAGTAAAGCCGCAGCCAACCAACACCCTCGTTCTCCACTTCAAGAGCGCCGCAAAGCTTGCGCGAGAGCTCGAAGCCCAGTTCGGGCGCGTTCGCGCTGGGTCGACCAACCTCGGGGACCCCAGCAGAGTCTACGTGCGAAAGGCACAATACGATTGGAGGTATGTCTCGTCCTTCCATCCGCCATTCCCTTCTCACCACTCCGCCGCAGATGGGATTGGGGCCCCGAGCTCATGACGTGCGGCCCCCATCGGCCTATAACGCTCCAAATCTTCAACGCCAAGATCGCAGAAGTGCAGACCCGTGCCAGTCTCACCCAAGACGGCACTCAGCTGAAGGTCGATACTAGCGTCGAAGGTAACGTCCCAGGCTCGAAGCTCCAAGTGACATTGGCGGACTTGTCCGGTAAGATTATACGCGAAGAATCCGGAAAACAGGTGGATTGGAAGTTCACGAAGGAGGAAGTTCAGCTTTGGTGGCCTGTGGGGTATGGCGAACAGATCTTATACGATGTCAAGGTGCAGTTGGTTGGATCGGTGAGCGCTTTCCTCCTTGATTTGGATTAATTCATTGAAAGAAAGGTAGAATGAATCTGTCATTGACACGAAGACGACGCGTATTGGTTTTCGCAGCGTGAAGTTGATCCAAGAAGAGCTGGAGGTACCAGACCAGTACGGGACTGGAACGACATTCTTGTTCGAGATAAATGGTGTCCGCATGTTTATGGGAGGCGCGTGCTCCGTCCTTGGAGTAGCTCATACTCATTGTGTCTTCTAGGCTCCAACTGGATCCCAGCCGATAACTTCTTGACAATTCTAACAGCTGAACGTTATCGCGCTTGGCTTACACTCTTGAGGGATGGAAATCAGAATATGGTTCGCCTTTGGGGAGGAGGAATCTACGAACCCGACAGTTTCTACGATGCTTGTGATGGTTCGTTCCCCTCTCAGCCTCCCACATATACATTTCTTACACGCAATAGAATTGGGCATCCTCGTGTGGCAAGACTTCCAGTTCGCGTGTGGCGTATATCCCGCGCACGACGACTTCGTCGCATCCGTGAAGAAGGAGGCAGAAGACAACGTCAAGCGTCTCAGGCACCACCCATCCATGACAATCTGGTGCGGGAACAACGAAGATTACCAGATGGTCCTGCAATGGGGAGGTAAACCAAACAATTTTCACATAGCATTCCCATCTGACAAAAAACTCACAGACGTCGCATCTTTACCCGCAATTAAGCTCTATGAGGATGTACTTCCCTCCGTTGTAGAAGCTCTCTGCGACCCTCCCATTCCCTACCACCGCGGATCGCCGTACGGTGGCAAAGGCTGGGATACCGCTGATCCCACTATCGGCGACGTCCATCAATGGAACATTTGGGGAGGCAAAGAACTCCCCTACCAAGAATACGACCGTATGGGCGGACGGTTCGTCAGCGAATTCGGCATGCCAGCCATGCCAGTGATGAAGACGATTAAGCACTGGATGGGCGGAGAGTCATTGGAGGGGGTACATGCGCAGAGTCCCATTATGGCCCAGCACTGCAGGGCAGGAGCGTATGAGCGGCGGTTCGCCATCGCCCTAGCCGACAACTTCAGAGCAAAGGAGAGCTTGGAGGAAACTGCGTTCACCACCCAGGTGATGCAGAGCGAGAGTGTCGGTTACGCTTATCAAAGTTGGAAGCGGCAGTGGAAGGGAATCGGAAAGCAATACGTGAGAGCTTCATTTTCATCCTATGTTTTGAACGCTTATGTTTCTTTCAGACATCTGGTGTGCTTGTGTGGCAGCTTAACGACTGCTGGCCGGTCACTTCTTGGGCCATCGCGGACTACTTCGTACGTGTCAGATTCGGCTTGCCTCTGTGAACATTTGCTGATATTTACTTAGCTGCGAGCAAAGCCTGTATACTACACCATCAAGAGACACCTGTCCACCTTTGCCGTTGGTATCTTCCGTACTGTCCAGAAAAACAGGCCAAATGATCGACCCCGCCAAGTATGTATCTCTCTCACCCTACCTCTTCCAGAGGCTGACATCCCACCTTTGCCAGTACTACGAGTTCGGCGCAATGCAAAGCATTGGAGCGACGATCGACGTTTGGGCTACCAATTCCTCTCTCCGACCTCGCTCGGTGGTTCTCCAGCTCGACTTCGTCGACCTCAAGACGGACTGGACGGAACGCGAGTCCCACATCTTCGAGCTTCTGCCTAATCAGACCACCGAGTTGCTTTCAGCTCCTTGCGCAGGCCCTCCGCGCGAGAAATCCCCATCGCCAAACGGTAATCCAGCATTTACGACGACCTACAGCGTCGTCGTCGGTGCGAAGCTGCTTGACCAGAAGACGGGAGAGGTGCTGGCGCGGTACGCTGACTGGCCGCAGCCGTACAAATATTTGACACTCCCCGACCCGGGACTAACTGTCAGCATCGATAGAACTGCTGGCAAGGTGGAGGTGGAGGTGAAAAAACCGGCTAAGTGTGTGTTCTTCACGACAGACGGGGACGTGGACCCGAAGTGGAGTGACAATGCGTTGGACTTGATGCCGGGAGAAAAGACGATCCTGAATGTTGAGGGGCTCGGTGAGCAGACAATTAGCGTGGCAAGGCTGGGCAGAGAGACGGCGTATGTGGTGTAAAATATTGTCCCGATGACGCATATGTTGCTGAAGATGGACATGATCTCGATTTCAGAGGTACAACGATCCTGGAATGTTCGTCAACGATTATAACGTGAAAAGAAGCAGAGGAACCTACAGTTCTTATCAAAAAGGTCATGGAGCTATGCGATGGCGCTATCATCATCAGAGTGCCCCCAGTCCACTTCGTCTTCGCTGTGCTCTTCCTCTGATACACGGGCATCTAAATCCGAGTCTGAACCATACGCGTCCAGGAGTGACATCCCAACGGGGACCATGGACGATTCGTGATGAACATCATCGTCACTGTTGTAGCCACCAATGAGATTCCTCATTGCGTTCGGGCCAAGCTTACGAGGCTTCTCTTCCCATAGATCGAAGGCTGGGAACTCAACGAAGGATCGGCCGTTCAGAGCCTGGCCGAGGGACATGGACATGTCGAGAGAGTCGTCTCCGAATGTACACCACGATGAAGGGTGCGCGTTCATGAACGAGTCTAGAGTAGCATCCAGACGATGTCTGTGAGTGATTGTTGACGTCTTGGATGTACTGGAAGAATGTGTCCTGACCTCGACGGTCAGAAACACGGTCTGCGATCTGACAACAATGTAAGAGATGATAAAAAATGGGGTTGCGCTGAACGCACTTTACGTCGAACGTCGATTGATTTAATTTCCTCCGCGACATTCCAAGAGGAAGCTGTTCCATATCGATGCCTTGCGCGGTGAGGTATGATTGGAGGATATCGCGTTTGTTCTTCCCCTTTTTAAAATTCGCATGGTCTTTGGTCTTGCCCTTCAAATCCATGGCGCGGCGTCCGACTTCCTCGAGATAAGTGTAGTCATTCATCATTTGCCCCCAGCCGTATTTGTTCATCGGAACGTATGCCACCTGGTTGCGTTGTCCGGAACAGCCAGTTTGAGATTTATGCCCTTTGGAACAGCTTAGAGAGCAAGTGGGAGTAGAGCAGCCTGGACAGGTGTATTTTGTTGGATTCTGTTTACATATTGGACAGATTGTCTGTTGGGAGGCGGATGGAAGCGACGCCATAAATGATTAGACTGTCAATCACTATTTGAGCCCGCTGCTCTGTCGGAGGAGATAAAATGATAGACATACTCGTCGAACTGGTGTATATTGCGCAATGCGCAGCCCAGACGAAGTCACAGCAAAGAAATCAAGCGAATAATTGAAAGCAGGCCCTGGTGGTTAACATTCAGAAGCAAACCCAGCTTTTTCGATCATAAGTTTCACGTGACTTCACGACTCTTCAACAATACCCATCATGGCAATTTTCCTCAGTCTGTTGGTTTTGATTATGGAACAGCGCTGATGGTCTTACTATCTCGGCGCTCCCTTCCTACACCAAACGCGCGCCTCCACGAAGTATTCCGAAACTTGTCCGTCCGAGTCCTCAAACAGTCATCGCCTAGGAACTATGTTTTTCTTTTTGATTGTCAGCTTTTCGAGGGGGGAACCCCGACATAACACTGTATTGGGATGTTGCTTCAATTCTACGCCGTTGTACACATGGAGTTGCCGAACATGAGGAACCATGACCGTGGCGGTTACAAGCCACGTACCATTTGGACTTCTATTGTCTGATACCTTCGTCGAACTAAGGATGGATGGCTTCCCTGCAGAATCTACAGCGGTTTTTCCATGGAGGTATATCTACTTTCTTTCTTTCCACATGCTTGGTCCATTGCCGCGCCACTAAAGCTATCCCTCCCGACTCGAAAACAGTTCGGACATCTTTTGACTCTTCAGCAGTATTCTCTAGGTCTGCTGCGATGCCAAGTTGGTCTTGAGCCGCCTTGGATATGCAACGCCACATTCGGGAAATATCCTGTAGGTTCTCTGTTCCGGCTGGACTACATGGATGTACTCACGACTTATTCAAACGATACAGTTCATGATCAATATAACTGTTCAATGCAGATCAAACGTGTCCACGTATCAAAGTAAATTTTCAGATTTGCGTCCGAACGCGGAAGGTCCACTTGAACCTCCGTATCTTTGATTTAGATGCGCCTTTTCGCAGACAGCCGGCTCACTACTAGCCAGCATCTCGTCATGTTGAGTGCAAATCTTTGATCTTCTATGCTATCTCAGCCATACGAATTCGGAATGGAACTATCTGCGTACGTTGGACTGTCACAACGGTCTAGCATCGCGGTAGTATAAAGGCCATTGGAGTCTCAGTGATGGTATCCAACATTTGTTGACGCTTCAGCTAGAGCACCACGATGAGCACTCCCGCATCCACTTTACCTTCTCTTTCCTACGGGTCTTCGAGCCCAAGCGCTCTCGGCAGTGACACCAAAGAGTCTACAGTCGTTGGCGACCCATCGATCAAGTCCGAGACCTCTAGTGTTCTCGAAAAACTTCCATGGGACGGCTACCTAGAGGCGAACATTCCGGAAAAGAAGGAGGGAAAGGTGATGCGCGATCTCCGCCATCTCATATTCACGATCTACCATCGTCTCTTCGGTGTGGTCTTCGCAGCGAATATCGGTATTCTCATCGCACTATTCGTGTACGGCGTGACCTCTCAGAGGTTGGGTTTGATCACCGTGGCCAACATCTTTGTCGCGATTCTAATGCGACAAGACTACGTTGTGAATGCCTTTTTCGACTTCTTCACTGCGGTGCCTACTTCGTGCGTTCTTTGATCTCTCTATATGATCTCCACTCCTTTCTCACATACGTCGCATACAGATGGCCTCTATGGTTTCGCCTCTTGATGGCTCGGGTGTACCATCTGGGAGGCATCCATTCAGGTGCCGCGGTGTCTGGAACCGTCTGGCTAGCTGCTTTGGCTGCTCAAGGCACTCAAGAACTCGTCAGTGGTGATAGCCCAGTAAGCCTGTCACTCTTCTATGAACCCTTCTATTCTAAACACACATTTGGTAGATCTCGGTAGCGACTGTAACGATCAGCTGGTTAATCCTGGCCTTCCTCGTCGGCATTATCATTTTTGCAATCCCTGCTTTCAGAAGCAAGAGTCATGATACTTTCGAACGGATCCATCGATTTGCTGGGTGGACTGCTACTGCCATGGTCTGGGCGCAGGTGGTGCTCCTCACGAACGACTGGAGGGGTACCGCATCTCTCGGTTATGCCCTCGTCCATTCTGCACCTATGTGGTTGATGTTCGTCATAACGGGTACGTGTGATGCAATAAGTGAGCTTAACATGTGAAACTTATCCCAATTCGACAGCTTCTCTCGCTCTCCCGTGGACACGACTTCGTAAAATTCCCGTCCGCAGTGTTGTCTTATCAGACCACGCTGTACGTCTCTTTGTTAACTATAAGGGTAAGCTTCTATTTCTTCTTCAAGTTCCAATTCTCACTACTTCCTACAAATCTAGTCTTCGGCTTCAAGCCAGCTCCCGTTCCTGGCTCCTTCAGTCGTATCTCTTTAGACCCTCTCCATGAGTGGCACGCCTTTGCGAACGTACCTGTCCCTGGAACCGACGAATTCTCCCTTGTCGTCTCTCAGGCCGGTGACTGGACAAAGAAGCTTATTCAAAACCCGCCCAAGGAAATATGGGTGCGAGGTACACCTGTATCTGGCGTCCTCCGAGTCAATATCATGTTCCGCCGTGTGGTTTTCGTCGCCACAGGTAGTGGTATCGGACCCATCGCCCCATGCCTCTTCGACAAACGCCAGCCTGCAAGGCTACTTTGGACTGGATCAAATATTAGGAAGACGTTTGGCGACGACTTGGTCAATAGTGTGACTGAGGCTGAACCGGGTGCTGTTATCTATGGTAGGTTATCTCTCGATAATCATTTCGCTGGATATTGATGAATGATTGTTAGATACTCGTGTATATGGCCGCCCTGACATGGTCAAGTTGACTTACAAGTTGGTCCAGGACTTTGACGCTGAGGCAGTGGTGATTATATCGAACGAGCCGTTGACCAAGAAGGTGGTCTATGGGCTGATGAGTCGGGGTATCCCAGCATTCGGTGCTATTTGGGATTCTTAGGATCCTTGTGCCGCTGATTATAATTCTTAGAAAGTCGTAGAATAAGACAGACCTATTACAGGAAATTCATGCTAGTGGAGCTTCTCAGGTTACTAACAGTACCACTATGTATCATGTACGTCGAACGAATAAATTCGCGAAAACGTTTGAAAGGAACACGTGACAACTGAGAACTTCACCTTCTTCTGCTCTCGACCTCCATCGTGGGTCATGTCCATGCTACTACTTTACTAGTGAGGCTTTCGATAGACAACAAATCGTGAGTCGTATCTTGTTCTACATCAATGGCATCCTGTTAATTATGACGCAGATCTAAGAAAGGCGATGTAGTATTCACAGTCCTTGTGTACTCAGCTGGCATACATCACCATTTATCGACTGCATTTCGCTGCACTCGTTTGGACTCAAGAGGTATCCCTGTACATTACGGCAATCTATATGACACAGGACATGAATTTTCCCCGCGCGTCAAGCCTTCAAATTTCAACTACGAGTGGGACCTTGCCGTAGCCTTGCCCGCGCCTACCCAACATTTCGGTGTCATTCTCCGATCCTTCCCAGAAACCGTATTGCTACCTACTCCGGGAAGTTTCAATCTTCTACGGGCTGGAAGAGAAACTGGGACGATAGCGATTGACATCCTCAGGCTATGCCGGATTGATTGGGTTATAACTCGACGACCTTTCGGACGCCGATAGTCGGACAAGCTTCCCGTATTCGACGCTGAAGACTTTAAGCGCCTCAGCAGCTGACACTCTCATGCGCTCCTCCTCGACATACCGGAAAATCCTCGGGGAATCGACATTCTGTGTTTTTAAAGCGTCGACGGATAAATTTCTCTACTTTTTATCGCCATGCCTCCCTCAGACTTTGCCAAGGCAGATATCGATGAAATTGTTGCTCAGCTAACTAGCGATGAAGCCATTCTCTTGACGGCTGGTGTTGGCTTTTGGCATACCCATGGGATTCCTCGACTGGGCGTCCCAGCTATCAAGGTAAATAATAGACGTTTTGAATGTTGACTTATCTGACCATCTTTCTGTAGGTTTCTGACGGCCCGAATGGTGTCCGAGGAAACCACTTCCTCATGAGCACACCTGCGAAATGTCTTCCCGTAGGTCTCAACCTGATTGATGAATCTTTTCACTTACTATGTCCTACAGTCATCTACCGGAATGGCGGCTACATGGGATACAGAGCTCATTAAAACTGTTGGCCTCAAGTTGCTTGCGGAAGAAGCCAAGCTGCGCGCTGCGTCAGTTATTCTTGCACCAACTTGTAACATTCAACGCGTGAGTACGCTTCTACTTTAAATGCATTTGTGGTTTGTTTAATTAGCTGTCATAGAACCCACTTGGAGGAAGGGTACGTTTGTTTGACACTTAGTGGACCCAGCCTGAACTTGGTGATAGAGCTTCGAGAGTTTCTCCGAGGATCCTTACTTGTCCGGTATGATTGCAGCTGCGTATGTGAAAGGCATCCAATCTGGCGGAATCGGAACGACCATCAAGCATTTTACTGGCAACGACAAGGAAGACGATCGTATGGGCTCCGACAGTATCATTAGTGACCGGGCCCTACGCGAGATCTATCTGATGCCATTCATGTTGGCTCAGAAACACGCAAAACCATGGTCGTTCATGACAGCGTAAGTCTTCCTGTCTTCTTTGTGGTCACAAAACATGAACAAAAATGCAGTTACAATCGCGTCAATGGTGTGCACGCGTCAGAGAATCCTTTCCTCCTGAAGCAGGTTCTGCGGGACGAATGGAAGTTCACGGGAATGACCATGAGCGACTGGCAAGTTTCCTTCCATTTCTGACATTTGCGTTAGTGACTCGTTTTCATTTCCATTGACAGGCTAGGAGTCTACAGCATCGACCTAAGTATCAAGGCGGGTTTAGATCTCGAAATGCCCGGAACATACAAGTGGCGTACTCTGGATCTCATGACAAGATCCATCGGTTCCCGAAAGCTCACTCTCCGAACCATCAAAGAGCGTGCTCGTGCAGTCCTCGAATTAGTCCAGCGATGTGCGAAGGAATGTCCCGAGATTCTGGACGGGGATGGTGAGGAGCGTACGGTGGACACCGATGAAACCAGAGGGCTCCTCCGACGAGTTGCCGCCGAGTCCATTGTCTTGTTGAAGAACGACTCGAATATCCTCCCACTCGATGCCAAGAAGGTCAAGAAGGTCGCTATCGTCGGTGGCAATGCCAAATCGATCGTCCTCTCCGGTGGAGGTTCCGCTGCGCTGAAGCCTTCCTACTTCGTTACGCCCTACGATGGGATTATCAACGCCTTGGGAGATGTTGAGGTTACATATGCCGAGGGCGCGAGGACGTTCAAGTCCCTACCGACACTTGAATACGAGCTACTCACGGAGAACGGAGAGCCAGGATGGGTTGGAGATTGGTACGCGCACGAGAACGACGACAGTATGGTGCCTCTCGCCAAACCTTTCTTTACGCAACGCATCGACGAGACGCGGCTATTGATCAGCACCTCGTCACCCAAGGGGATTACGCGCAGATGGACGTTGAGGCTACGCGGCTTCTTGAAACCTCGCGACACCGACACCGACTTCGAATTTGGACTGGAGGTCGCTGGACGCGCCAGGCTGTACGTTGACGGGAACTTGGTCATTGACAACTGGACACGTCAACGACGAGGTGAAGGGTTCTTTGGGGCGGGCACAGTGGAGGAGAAAGGTGTATACCTTCTTAAGGCTGGCGTCAAGCATGAAGTATTGGTCGAGTACTGCGACGTTCGTGGGCCTGCAGATGGCGACGAGGATGAGATTCTTATGGACACGTAAGTGTATTTGAACTTGACTCTATTCCAGTTTTTTGACGTCAATTATAGCTTTGCTGGTGTTCGTCTGGGTGGCGCTGCCGTCGTCGAAGAGGAAGCCCTCATAGCTGATGCCGTGAAAGTTGCCAAGGACGCCGATGTCGTCATTGCTATTGTCGGAAACAACGCTGATTGGGAGAGCGAGGGCTATGACCGCAAGACTCTTGCTTTACCTGGCCGATCGGATGAACTTGTCAGGAAGGTGGTGGCTGCCAACCCCAACACAATCGTGGTCATCCAGGCGGTGAGTTATTTTTGGAAAGAATTTTCAATGCAATGCGCTGGTGCTCATGGGTATCTAGGGATCATCTGTTACTCTGCCTTGGGCTGACGAGGTTCCAGCCATTGTCCAAGCGTGGTACTTGGGCAACGCCACGGGAGACGCGATCGCCGACATGTTGTTCGGCAAGCACAACCCGTCTGGAAAACTCACGTTGACGTTCCCCAAGGCTGAAGAGGATCTTCCGTCTTTCGGCCACTTCCATTCAGAGAACGGAAAGGTACGTGTCAGTGATAATGGTTGGGCTTAATGGCTGAAGTTGTAACAGGTGCGATATGCCGAAGACTTATATGTCGGCTACAAGCATTATCAACACCGCAAGATTGAGCCCGCCTTTGCTTTTGGGTGAGTCCACGAAGTTTTCCTTTGTTTGGGATTTAGTTGTCTGATCTTTTTTGGTAGACACGGCCTTTCGTATACGACTTTCGAATTCTCTGCTCTGGCCGTCTCGAAGCCTACCATCTCGGAGAAGGAGGTAGAGATCACGATATCCCTCGATGTGAAGAATACTGGGACCGTCAAGGGCAGCGAGACCGTCCAGGTGTACATGTCTCTTCCGCAGACGAGCGAACTCACTCACCCGCCTCTGCAACTTCGAGGGTTTGCGAAAGTGCGGGACCTGGAGGTGGGAAAGACGCAGAGGGTGGACATCAAACTCGATAAATATGCGGTGTCGTACTGGGACGATAAGATTAATTTGTGGGTGGTGGAGAAGGGAGAGTACGTGGTGAAGGTGGGGAGTAGCAGTGATAGACTTGTCCTGAACGGGAATGTTGTACTCGAGGAGTATTTCGAGTGGAGTGGGATCTAAACTCAACTAAATTGTATAGTATGTATTACCATTGATATGTTCATCAACTTTGGACCTGCTCTCAAAATCTAATGACGGCCAACCACGGTTCCTCGTTAGCATAGTCTGATGAATAAAGCAGTATTCTGATTCAGTCTATTGCCACACATTACACCGTGCTAATAACTTCAAGTAGATACACTGAACTTATACTCAGGATTTTATGATCCATGTTAGTAGAGTGAAACTGAGCTGCCACACATGTTCAGACCATGTCTGATGCATCTAGACGTCGAGTTCCCTGCTTACCCAGAAATATTAGAATTTGACTGCACAACTGGAACCACAGACTCACCTGGTCAGACGGGGGCAGAGGCTCGTCGACATCCTTGACAATGACTGGGGCTGGATCGGAAGCTACCGTTTCCACTCTAGGCGCAACTGTCGACCCCGTATCGGCAGCCTTTCTCGGAATCCACATGAACACGCCTAACAGCCCAACGAACACGGCTGTATGGAGCTCGCCATACGCTCCGGTACCTTTGAGACTACCGAGTCGGAGTGATATGGTCGCTGCGTGGAAGGTGAGCAGAATGATCAAGTAGCCAGATAACTAGGAGTCGTTGTTAGCACAAAAAGGTTTATCATAACATAACGTACCCCAGAACTGATTCCCTTGTTGAGGCACGGAGTAGGGTTGTCCGCGGATATTGGGATACCACACGGAATTCGGGCGGCATCAAGAGGGTCTACGGGCGTTGAGAATTAGATCAAGGTCAGAGAACACTGATAGGAAACCATACACCAAAGAAATAGCAGAAAGACTACCCACAGGAACAACCTCGCCTGATTGTCCTTGTTCTCTACCGCAAACATTGTGTAGAAGAGGATAGACATGGAAAGGCCTACCCCAATCATGGCAAGACCATTGAATCCCATGGAATTGACGTTTTCGAGGGGAACCGAGATAATGTATGCATAACCCATGATGACTATGAGTATGTTTATGCCCATCAAGAGACGTAGCCACTTGTGAGGTACGGGGGCCTGGGCGATTGTAGGAGAGGGAGTCGATCTGGTAGCAGGCGGGGCAGGCGCGCTGGTGGCTACATTGTTGATACCAACAGCAGGTTCAGTCGTCGAGGTAGCAGTATTGCCGCTGATCATAGGAGTACTTTCGTTGTCCAGGTTCAAGTTGGTACTCGACGACGTAGCCGAAACCGGAGCGTTCGTATAAGACGGGTCGATCGCGGCATTGGCGTCCATGTCGCTGCTGGGCAGAGTAGCGTACTTGGTAGTGGTGGTGGCGGTCATGGTACGGCAAAACCGTGAGAATAAAAAAATAAGACAAAAAGGGGGCTCCGGAACTGAGAAAAGCCTACCGCCACACAGCCTTGTTCACAGCCTTGGGGAGTATGGAACAGGTGAGTCAATTAATCATACTATCTAAATCTTGCAGTTAGATACGTCGTAGTCAATACTGTAAGAAAAAGTCAGAAGACAGCATGGCGACAAAAGAAGAAACTCACCAAAGCTCTATCTTCCTAGTTCTCGATCATCAGTCGATCACGTATAAAACCATACTTCGTTCCAATGATATCTTGCAGGCCTTCCTGCGTCCCAACATAGTCGTGTCCGCCTTGCGCAAGCTTGATGAACATAACATCACGCGTTCCATCCGTAAACTCCTCAATGTTGGCAAAGTGTTCAAGCTTGGTCTGCTTGACAAGTTCGTCTCTTCGTTCCTTTCGCCGAGCCACTTGGGAGGTAAAGGTGGACCATTCATCTTTGGAAAGTGATGCAGGATCTTTGGGAAGCTTTACGACCGGTAGATGGGGCTCGAGGAATGCGTTGAAGAGGACTTCAGAGTGTGTATACGGGATGTCCCAGTCATTTTCTGACGGATGGATAAGTAAGGTTGTGCAATGAATGGCTGGGCTTACGACATACCGGCATGAACTATGACAACTTCGCCTTGTATTCTCTGTGGATAATTTAGCGCCAAGTCTCTTGAGGAACAGATAAACCTACTGGAACGGCACTCAGCGTATCGAACTTGTGGATAAGAGCAGCCGATACGACATCTGGAGAGAACCAATTAGAAAGAATGACAATGAACGTCATGAGATGCTTACTCGTCGCATAAGGGATCATGGCGAGAGGTTTCATAAGCGGTACGGTACCCAGGATGTTGTATGTCTTGAGGACTTCCTCAATGCTGGAGAAAGGACTCATGAGAACAACCCCCCGATAAGGAACGTTCTCGTCTGAAAGTTCAGCGGCCAAACGGGCACCAACACCAGTTCCGAGGCTGTGGCCCATGATGAGAATATCCTCGCCGCGTGCACCTTGGCTGATGAGCCATTCCCACGCAGCACGGGCGTCGCGAACGAGACCGTCTTCGCTCGGGGATCCTGAGCTTTCGCCGAACCCACGATAGTCGATAGCGAGGACATTTGCGCGTAGACGGGATGAGAAAGCAGAGTAGTGTTGTACGCGAGCGGAAAAGGCGCGTGTGGCGGCATTTCCGTGGAGGAAGAGTATGGTGGGATGTTGCCTGATAGCTTCAGGAATGAGACTGAGAGGGGACGGGGGTGGGAATGGCACGGCCTGGTATATGCTGTCGGAGAGTATGAACCAGGATCCAAGGGTTTCGTTATCGGAGGTCTGTATCTTGAAGTTGTAAGTCTTGTTCGCTGTTGCATTGTTAGTCGAAAGAGGCTGGCAACGACAGGAGAAGCCACAAACGTGCTAGCCCGTACTTCTCCGGGGCGTCAAAGTTGGCATTCCACGGCCACCGTAGGGCGTTCAGGTAGAGGGTACTGTGAGTCTGTTAGACGAGCGAACCTGAACATGATTAACAACTCACTGTCGTTGAAAGTACGGTACTGTAAGCAAGCCTATGGCAACGACATAGACGCCACCAAGGATAGCAAATGTTGTGCGCGCCTTTTGAAAGAACGGATTCGTTATGAGGGCATCCATGATGGTCGTAAATGGAGAGAACGCGTCTACTGCAAATTTCAACAGGTGCCAGTCACGTGCGAGCCTTGATGGCTGCTGCGGGGCATCGGGCCGGTCTTTGGGACTCTGCTTCAAGCCTTCACGACGCCACCTTGACTTTGCTCGATGCTTCCGCAATGTTTGTGGCTGTTGATCACCGCTGCGCTCGCTGCCGCTCAATCTAAAGAGCAGTTATCGTTGGATTCACTAGGCAGCTTCAACGAATCTCTGTCTTTTACTCTTCCATCCGCCAAGAACTTGACTGTTTCTGTGGCTGCGTGCAACAGCAATAGTCAATCTCTGCGCTTCTTTGTCACCAATTCGTCGTCCACCGCCGATAATCCCGGGCCACAAGGAGGCACAGACGTCTACGAAATCGCATTGAAGGATGGTTACGGCCAGTTTGCTGGCCCATTCACGGATGGCGGTGTGCTGTCTGTCAATGCCGGCCGGGGTCTTTCCTACCAGGTTGGAATATCATTAAATGGTAAGCCCAATCTGTCCTATCCGCGCCATTTTCTCACCAATTTAGGTGCCAAACATCAGCTTTTGTCTTTGCCGCCTCTACTTGGTGACACTACAAACAACCAAGCCATAATATTCTCACCACCCCTCTGGCAATCCTCCACTCTCGTACCGGCCTATCCAAATTATACCCTCCCCGCAGCAAATCTATCGGTCCCAGATTCTTCGTTCATCACGTCCAATGTGTCCCTTCTTATCACAAAAACCTCAGCGAGACCTTCATTGCTCTCGGGCTGCGCGTTACGGCAACAGGACTCTGAAGGCACCGTCATAGACCAGCGCTTCTGGAATAAAGATCGCGATGGCTGGAGAAGACAATGGACGCTAGGTGGCCTCTCTCCGTCCACGAACTACACAGCGTATGTCGTCGTAGACGATGCTCTTGTGAGCGGACCCTTGTCATTTGTTACGAAGTCTGGTAAGCATTGTCAATATCCACCTTCGAATCTTCCTGAACACATCTTTAGCATCTTTCTCTTGTCCTCTACTCTCGCAACTCCCGTTCTGCCCAGGTATAGCCTACGCAGTCCCTCTACCCCGACCGGCTGCCCCTTTCTCCACGTACAACGCAACGAACCTACCTTCCAATATATCTGGTCCTCTCATCTCATCTCTAACCAACTTCACTACCATCCTGTCTACGTTTGCTTGTGGCCGGGACGCCTACTCCCCCCTCGTCACATGTAATGACTGTCAATGGGAATACAGACGATGGCTCTGTGCTGTCAGCTTTCCTCGCTGCGGAGAAAGCACGTCTTCTTCCTCCCGCGACGACAACGACAGTGCACAAAAGGTTTTTACCGCTCTTGCCAGTCAACCCACAACTGCGGTCCAACGCAACCCGAACTTCCCATCCTACAACGAGACCTACGAAGTACTCCTCCCTTGCATAGAGCGATGCAACGCCGTCGATCGCGCTTGTCCAACGTTCTTGAAATTCCAGTGCCCTCTGCCACGATTCACCGCAGCAGATAGCTATGGTGTAGGATATGTGGACAGTGGGGAAGAAGGCGAGGAAGGACACGGTTTAACAGGGACAGCTCAAGATGCTTTTGGAAACATCTGGTGTAACTGGGGATGAGGGAGCTTGTTCGTTATTCTGTGAAGCGGGAGTAGAGATAATTTGATAAATATGCGGGTTCAATATGTATGCAACGAAAGCGACTAGAATACATCAGTCTAAGCGATAATAACCTGTGAGATACGATATAGGATGAGGGGCTACATTAACGGGGATATATACTTTTCCTATGATACTAATGTATCTGTGGAACGGGAGCAGTTCTACCGTGACCATCGTAAGACACCCTCGTAGATTGAGTACATGACGATAGCGTTTGGAACAACGCGCATGAGGTGTGCACTCAGACCGCCGTACATAGACGCTGCACCTTCCTCTTTAATGACGAGCTTTAATGTTTGCATCAACCCAGTGTATCGGGTGACTCCGTTGACTTTTGGTTGTCTTAACCGTGTTCGGATGACCTGATGATGAGTGTAAGCAATTGCGGAAAGAAGATAGGGTGGGGAGTACCTCGTGAGGATACGTGATAAGGCTCGCAACACATTTAGCTGTGCCAGCGCTAGCAAGCATGCCAATCCATTCCTGCGCCCCGCCTTTCCCTTCGGTGTCCGCCGTGATCCTCTTGAGGCGCTCATACAACACCCATTGAATGGTCCCTTCGGTAACCCCTAGATAACTTGCGCTAAGGCCTTTATAGAACCCTCGCACGCCCTCCTCGCGCAATATCTGCTTAATCATCACGGCGCTGCTCACGCGGCGGTTATGCTCCGCGCTGAGCTGCAGACGCGTCTTGACGACCCATATTGGATTCGTCGCGGTCCCCGTCGCCAGGCCAGCCATCGCAGCAGCGCACAGATGGACATAGCTGTTCTCCTTGCCATTGTTGAAGGTATTCGCAATGATCTGCTTCCCGTTTCCGTATATGAAGAAGTTGATCGAGCGTGCGGGGATGACGCCAACTAGCGTTGGCCCAAGACCTTTGAACAGCGCTCGTGGTGACTCGTCGCGGTAGATATTCCTGTAGTTCGTTGAGTATGGCCCGAGCCGGACAAGCGAAAGACGGCACACCGTAGAATATGCCCCGTTTCGACAAAATGGTAGAGCAAGCTTGCAGTCCTTGGTGCAGCGACGAGTACGCCTCCGCTTCCTGCTTGCAGTGTAGCCGGGGCGACGTGTTTTACACGAAACAAGTCGGACTGGAGGCGCGTCTTGACAACGTCGAACGGACTGGTGACAATTGCTCCGCACATTCCTCCAAGTCTAACAAACATTTAGCAAAGAAACGGTGCAGAACAGATTGGGAAACGCACCCTCCAGCAGCCAAGTGCACCCATGACTGGACAGGGGCTTTCGAAGAGGACGCTTGCGAACTGGCCATGGCGGTTTTGGTGAACACGAAAAGCAGCATCGGCTGTATTTTTTGGGAGCACGTGCGAGGGTGAGATAAGATTAGATTCTCCAAAGTTAAACCTTCCCACGATGTGCGTTCCCTCTCCCGCTCGTGAGCTATATAAGTCTTCGTCCCTGTCTCATGCTCTCGCGAATCACTGATATTCCCTCCCTCAATCGCCGTTATAGACTTGTCCACCGCAGAGCAAAACATCAGGCCCGCAATTCACATCAGAACCCCTCAGGCAAGATGAAACTCGCTTTGACCCACGTCAAACTTCATCTTTAAAAACCCAGGACGAGCTATCAGTTCCAGATCCCAACCTTTCCTTTCGTTTTACACCTCCATACCCTCCCGTCATGAGCTACAACGGCAACGGCAACGGCCTCCCCACCCCCCTCCTCATCCTCGTCTCTCTTTCACTCCTTCTCATCCCACTCACTATCGTCCTCTCGATCTTTACACCAGACACACTTTCCACAGTCATGGCCGTCATCCTCAGCACTCTCACCATGGCATTCCACATATTCTGCACCGCACGGCACTACCAAGGTCGGCTCACCCCCTCCACCCCCGCGGGATTCTCAGCCAGATCCGGACTGGCCCTCGCGTACCTCCTCCTCTGCCTATGGCTCATCAACTTGGGTATAGCCACGCGACAATACCACTACCAGCACGCAGATTCAGAGTTCCAGATGGGCTCTTGGGTGGGGCTGGGGTTGGAGTCTGCGTCGATGTTGGGCATAGCTGTGTATGCGACTGTGGCGCGATACCGTATGCCTAGGCCTGTTCCGGTGTCTAGTGGGGGGAGCGGCAAGTACTAAGTATGCATCGCGAACACGGTACGTTTCTGGCACATCTTCTTGACTATGAAACGATATTTACGCATTACACAGGCTACCTTTATCATTATTGTATTCTCTAAAACATCTCCAACGGACTTTGGTGGGGGCCTGGTCCTTGTGCATTGTACATCCACTTCACTTCTGTATTGATTCTCGCTATCTATCATTATTTATCCACATCTGCTGCGTTCGTTACTATATTTATTTTGTATGTATGTATGTAGCTTTGTATGCTGTTATGTGGAGCAGCTATAGGTCGAGATGGTTCAAAAAATGCTGCATTTTTTGGTGTGGCGTCGCTGCTGACCAAGCGTCCCTTTCTTGATCTCCTCCATGATCATCATTTGACGCTGAGAGTCATCACGCCTGAATGCTCGAACAGGTGGGGCGTAATCTGTTTCACAGTGATTGGGAGAGACCATCAAGCCAAGGTGCGCATCTTTTAGGACTTGTTCCCTGAAATATCATTCCCTATATAGAAATATGTCAACCGCGGATATTTCCTGAAATGCTCTAATTAGAAACATTCCAACCGCAAATATCCCACAGTGAGTAATCGTGATGAATAGTACGCGAATCAGATCTTCGATAGTTCACGACAGGTGTCTTCGGCCCACCGCTGCGTTCTCTTGGAACACAATTGACGAAAATAGCTACTACGATGATTTACTCGACTGGTAATCTGCCCCCTCGGGACATAACAACAAGTTGGAGAGATTATTGAATAGAACTCCAACTACTAGTACAGCGTTGACTCGGAGTACTGGATGAGATGAGTTTTATCACCCAACGATACGTTGACGACTATTCAGCCTGTCCAGACAAGCTATCAATGATAGGATTCAGAATGCCGTAGCACTATATGGAACGATTGGAGGACGTGTCGGGTATGTACAAGATCCTCCAAACATTCATGATCACTTATTTCGGCTCAGCCTTTCAATGACAGCAAGAACGAGGCTGAATGTCTGTTTTTTCTGAACTCTAGGACACGGTGAATGGTTCGCCCAAGCTAGGTATAAATATCTGAGATTTAGCGAGAAGAGAAGAGCATTCGAACAACCCGCTTCGACTCTGCCATTCGTTTACAATCTCTCTCTCTCATCTCTAACATCTTCACCATGTTCGCCCGTCAAGCCACTTCTGTTTCTGCCTTCTTGGTCCTTACCCTCAGCTTGTTTGCGGCCGCCTCACCCTTGGGGGTGAGTTACTGCATCCTTACTAGTCGGCGGGAATTTCACGCTCATTATGTTCACAGCCCGCTCCCCCCACCACTTCGCAGTGCAACGTTGGCAACCAGCAGTGCTGCAACACCGTCCAGGATGTAAGTATTCTCTCTTTTTGTTCATACCTTCGGGAGCTGAACAATATTCTAGTCTTCTTCCGCTCCTGCCGCTGCACTCTTGGGTCTTCTCGGAGTAGTCCTCCAGGACGTCAACGTCCTCGTGTAAGCCAGCTCCCTCTCGATATCTCACTTTATCTAATGTGTATATTTTCCTGAAGTGGTATCAGCTGCTCCCCCATTACGGTCATCGGTGGCCTGAACAGCGCTTGTGATGCGTCCCCCGTATGCTGTGAGAACAACAGCTTTGTGAGTACCCTTTTGTTTTGCGCCACTCTGAATGGCTAACAATTCGTCGTGTCAGGGGAGCCTCATCTCTGTTGGCTGTATCCCGATCAGCCTCTGAGCGTACCAGCCTCGAGACAACACTTCGCTAACCCGCTTTCATTCTTTTTATTTATGGCGGCGTTCAGCATTACCTTCTTTTGATCGGGAAAAGAGAAAATATTCACGCTCATGGTTCCCTTGCTTACAACTTTCACACTTATAAAACACGCATTATTAATTCACAACGTCGCAGTTTGCACTACTTCACCTTTGGGGGGAAACACATCCAAGTCATCTCGAGGAAGCGCGTACTTCTCTCTGATAGAATCGCTCTTCGCGCAGCCCCAGAATATCACGCGAAACCCAATAACCTTTCCCTTCTGTTCCATATCTCCCTGATCCCTGAAACCGACCTTCCAAGTCCCATGAGGTGTTTCTCCCCTAAACGAAAGTAAACGATGAGCAGGTGTTATACAGACAGTAACCAACTCACCAATGCTTCAACGTTGAGAACGTCCATCCCATCAAGCCATCCGGGCTGTCGTCCTTCCATCGCCTCTCCCCCAGTATGCTAACAATATTCTTCGGACTTTCAATCGCTACCTCGATATCCCCCCTCTTTGAATGGTCTACCCACACTTTTACCTGTACATGCTCAATGGTATCAAAATCTCTAGCTTGCATCATATCCCTCGACACCCTAATCTCCGCCGTGACAGCCTCCTTCGATAACACCACCCCGCCCGAGAATCGACCAAATCTATCCATTTTCGCCCTATCCTTGACACCCCACATGATGTTCTTGTTAAACTGCACGGGGGGCATCTTAATCCACGTTTGGGGCTGGACGAGCGACCATTTTTCAGCAGCCTGTACAAACTCGTATGCATCAAGCGCCCCAAAGCCGTATTTATAGCTATACAGACGATTCCCCCCATCCCTTCTGGACGCCATCTTCTCCCAGGACTCCGAATCTTTGTCGACAATCTTCGCGGTTTTCACGCAGAGGTACTGGATATCGCGCCACGTAAGATCCGGTCGTGCCTCCAAGGCTAAAGCAAAGACACCAGAGGCGTTGGGTGCAGCGCTGGATGTTGCTCTGAAATCCTTTTCACATGCTTCGGGGTCTTTGTTGTGGATGGTTCGCTGGGATGGGATCAATCTCAGCTGAAAACGATGTAACCGCACTCACAATCCCCTTTGACCAACCGGCGTATGCCACGACCATGACAGCTGCGCACGCCTCAGAGAACGGTGCAAGCACCCCGCTATAATCAAGAGCGCCAACTCCGATGGTGTAGATGCTGCTCATTGCTCAGTTACAACACTAGTGACTGGGCCTTGAAAGCGCAAACAACTCACCTATTCACGTAAGCGTCAACGTTGCAATTATCACCATCTTTCAACCACCCGCCGTTCCCACTGGCAAAGACAAATATGCTTCCCTTGCCTCCTCGGCCGTTGTTGACACCATTAAGAAGGGCTTGCTGAACGGCATAGCGTGGGTATTGGAGAACCATGCCATCATCCCTGGGTCCATAGCTGCAGCTGTAGATATCCACGGTTAGAAACCCGTAATTGAAGGCTGCTGCTTGATCACTGGGCTTGACTCCCTTGCCCACGACACGTACACCAGCGATTTTTGCGTCATACGCAACACCAACGCCACATACATTGTTTTGGGCTGATGCAATAACACCAGCACATTGCGTCCCATGCAGGTCTTTCTTCTTTGGTGCCTGCGGAGACTCCTTGTTATCAACGAAATCGTAAGAGCTTTTTTCATCCTACACTCTTACTCGTTAGGATATAAAATAATATTGAGTGAGCAGAGATACACGTACGAATTTGTCTCTGATATCACGATGCATGTGGTATAGACCATTATCAATGACTGACACTGTAACGCCCTTCCCGGTATATTTCAACTTTTCCCAAACCGGAACGACGTTCATCGTGTTTTCGGGTTCCTCTTCGTTGAGGAGATTCCATTGTTCAGGAAAGAGAGGATCCTGGAAATTTGACACCCGAGTGGTTGTATCCTTGACCGTACCATTGTCATCGTTCAAGTTGTCTTGCTCGGAGGTAAGCGGGGCACGGACTTCGAGAGGGTCTGGTACTTGACGGGAAAGATGCCGTATCGCGGACATCATGGCCTCCCCTCTCGAAGAAAGCGACTTTTCGGTATGCATTCTTTCGTGTGTATCGATAACAAAATCACTGTCTGCGGAATTTTCTGCTGTGGCTTCAGTCCTCGCCAGCCAGTGATCCTTCAGCTCTCCTACTTTTTCGATGATCTCGAGGTTGAGGTATTCTGCAACCTCGGGCAAAGTCGCGTAGGCGGGATCGTGGTGCAAGACATAGTAATTGTGAGTGTCCAGAGTCGCTTTATGGAATAGGGCGGAGGATGCTCGGGAGCAAGCGACGGTCAGAACCAAGAGACACAGGAGCCCGGGATGCATGGTAGGTGTTGACTGGCATTGGAAGAGTTTGGATGTTATATCTTCCGACAGAACTGCCCATTGTTACTGGGAACGGGGACGACGAAGGCGGTTCAGTACGCCTAGGGAACGGCAACCGGCAACTTTGACCAGTACGCACTGCACAGGGCTATAATTCAAGATAACAAACATTTGATGAAACATACCTCAGACGGAGGTGAGCAAGGAGGCATAATAATATAACAGTCTTGGGATGGTGTCGCGGTGGTGATGGTCGAAAACAGCTTTGATGATCATGTAGAGTAATGATCGACCATCAACTGAACCTTCTGCTGTCTACTAAGCACTTCGACCTATCACATACATATGTAGTAGTAGTAAGAGTCTAGTTGTTACGTTCTTCACGCAACGATGAAGGAAATCAACACCACTTCGATAGTCTGCTACGTCGAGTTGATCAAAGCCAAACATCCTTGTTCTGTTCTACAAACTCCCTCAGCGTCCTTTTCCCGGTCCTTTTCTTGGGAGGAGATATAGCAAATATCCTTTCTTCCTCGCCTTGTGCGATAAGCGATTCGGAGTATGCCAATACCCCAGCGTAGTCTTCCGGCAGGCCCCAGGAAGACATCCTCTTCTTCAAATCCTCTTCAGATATGCGAGTGTGCTTGATAGTTCGTCCGAGTACTGAACTAAATGTCTCAGCCACCTGAAGATGAATACATTGAGTATCTCCGGTGGGAACGTTAACACAAGACATACCTGATCATAAGACAGCAGTTCGGGCCCGGTAAGAAAAAGGTCGGTGTTATAGCTCTTCTCGACCAAGAGCGCCTCGGCGACAAGGTCCGCAATGTCGTCCGCAGAGACTAAACCGACCTTCCCACCCCCAGTCGCAGTAATAATCTCATTATCTACCTTGATGCTGTGGGAATGGATCGTCAAAGCATTCTCTATAACACGAAACGTCACCAAAATGCTAATGAGAAAGTCTGACTCCCGGGACTTACCAAAGAACCAGGTCGGCCTGACCACGCAGTAGTCAACGCCCGAATTGGCGAGATACTCTTGCACCTTGGTGAAAGCTGGGCCGTCTGTGGTTGCGCCGATGAAGACGAATCGCTGAACCCCTTTCTCGATGGCCACGTCCATGAATCCTCGCATTGTGTCGAAGACCTCTGATATCCCGGGAGAGACGAGATACGCGCTCTCGACCTTGCCCAAGCTTGTCTTGAATGGATTCTCATACATCGAAGGGTTCGCCCAGTCAAATTTCACAGATTGTAGAGTAGGGGTCACAGAGCTGGACGAGGGATTACGCGAAGCGAGTATGACTTTCTTGTTGGCTGACAAGAGGAGACGCGCCACACGAGATGAGGTCTGGCCAGTTCCACCAGTAAGGAGAATAGACATAGTGGCAATGAGGGACGGGATGAGCAAGGAACATCTTGATAGAGCGTGTTTAAATGAATAACTCCCGCGGATCGTCTTTCCGTGTTTGTAATGTGTGTGGCGCCATTCCCGAAGGTGCAGCCAAACACGAGCAACAAATTGATCAACGCAGCTTTCAGCACCTCCGCCAAAAATACCGCCCACCGTCGCATCCTCAAGACAAAAATCGCCATGTCGGTGAGTCAATCACGAATCTAGAGAGCATCGGGAGGTCTTGCAGGAATTTTGGTGTCCGGGGAAGGAAAACTGAGGCTGGATGGCAAGGATGGAGTTTGGATGACGATCGAAGGGGGAAATTTTGGTGGACATTCCGAACGACCTCCCTTTCCTGCTCGACTCCCCCTCACGACACCGTACTGACGACTGCCTATCACACAGGACTCAAACTTCAAACGCTTCGTAGAGGTCGGCCGCAGTGCGTTTAACTCTGGAATAGTTTCACGAACAACATTGATCTCACGCGCGATTTAGTTGTTCTCCTCAAGTCCGGACCCAGCGCTGGCAAGATCGCAGTGATTGCAGAGATCATCGACCACAAACGAGTGCGTTTCCTCATCTTATTGGCGCGCCATAATACTCACTCAATCGCAGGCAATCGTTGATGGACCCACCACCGATGTCCCCCGCCAATCCTTCCCCTACAAGCACCTCACCCTCACCCCCCTCCGCCTGAGCAACCTCCCCCGTGCCGCCGGATCCGGTGTCCTCAAAAAGCAGCTCGAGAAGGAAGCCATCATCGAAAAGTGGGACAAGAGCGCATGGGCAACACGCCGCGCCGCCGTACAGAAGAGACGGTCGCTAAACGACTTTGGCCGTTTTGAGGTGATGCTGTTGAAGAAGCAGAGGCGGGATGCTGTCAGGAAGGCGCTCAAGACAAAGGCATGAGGAGTATTCGCGATTATGACAGCCATATGTTCCATGCCTCGTCAATCTATGTGTCTATAGCTATGACTATCCTGTCTGCACACACGATTATATTATCGTCTAAGATTAGGTCGATGGAGATACTGCGTCACGTAAAATCCTATGTCAGAGGTATCTTTCTGCACCAGCCCGTCACGATTATGCCGTCGTTGGAGGTAAGGATGTGTATGTTCTGTAATTCCCGGTCCCTAGACGACATGCATGTTGTCAGACATGTGTTGCATAATCTTAAAAAAAGACTAACCATGTCAATCACAAAAGTCCTGCTCTGTGTGGCGCCGTAAAGTCTTGAGCTCTCCAAGATAACATCGTAAACGGGAGATGAGTCGTTCCCAGGCGCGTGCACGCTCCATCCAAGCTTCGGGAATCTAACATCCCAGAACGAGACGACACTGTGTCGCGCAGACCCGGCAGCAATGTGGCTGGCAGACCCCCCACCGCACGACACAGAATAGATCGGTTCGCAGAGCAGAGGGTCATAAACAGACATGACTGGGTACAGGATGGGCGGAGATCCAGATTGAGAAGGACCACGCAGGCTCGCTCGAAGGTCGTAGCATCGTACCCTGCCGTCGTACCACCCGGAGGCTATGATCTGGGGAGATGATCCCCAAGGGGACGCTGGAGGAGCAGGAGATATGCCATACACCGCAGATTGCACGTAGGGGCCAGCTTTTGAAGACATGCCGAGGATGGCGGAGGGTTCAGAAGTAAATCCATCGTTGGACATGGTGTAGACGACCAAGGGAGTGGAAGACGAGCTGCCAAACGCTGCAAAAGGTGCGGGAGACTGCAGAGACATGTATGAGGTCCAGCTTCGTCCTTCCAGGCGGAGATGACTGGAGTCGGAGGTGGACATGTTTGTCAGAGCAGCGTGACCGTTTGAGGCGAGGGAGAGGAGAGTAGTCCCATCAGTGCGGAGGCTTTCTATGGAGTCGTTGTGTAAGAACTGGAATGGGGGATAATGGGGAGTAACAATGGCGCCCTCCAAGACGAACTCGTGAATGGATCCCATGTGGAAGCCAACCAAGACATGGCATTGGAAACCGTCGTCTTCCAGTATAGATATAGAGGTGATATCGTTGGTGATGTGGTCGTGATTGGGATGGGTATAAAAGGCACCATGTCGAATGGAAGGCCCCGTTGTAGTGTCGCCCTCGAATACATTAAAGTACATTGTGCGCCCGGCGGCAACAATGAGGTGGTAGGGCGATATGGCTAGCAGAGGCTGAAGCTTTCCGTGCCAGTCCATCTGAAGCGGCCGGGCAACGTATGCGCCGTCGATGCTGGCTCTATCCCAGTGTAAATCACTGCGGTTATCATACTGCGCGCTGGCTTGCGACGACACAGACGCGCGAAATTTTTCCAGGCCAAAGGATGGACGAGGATTCCGTTTTGTATAGTAGCTCCATCCAAACTCATCGACCTACAAGGAGCTTAGTCTACGCTGATAATCTGTAGAAACTAGCTTGGACTTGCCAGCGACTTGAGGGCTTTGCACGTTCGAGATACCATTGCCATATGGATGGCATCCAGCTCGTACAGAATAGATATCACCACATCTACAGGCAGGTTTAGCAAGAGACAAGTCATGGTTACTCTCCAGGTTATCAGTGCACGTGCCACATACATTTGTTTTGTCACCGTCACACAATTCACAATTTACTCTCATCATGCCGCTGGACGGACACTCGTTCCTCGTCGCCCAAGGATGGTCCGGAAAAGGAAACGGCCTCCGCCAAGGCGCAATCTCACGCCCAATCACAGTTTCCCAGAAAAAGACGCTTTCAGGCATTGGAAAGGACCGCGATGAGGCTTTTCCGTTTTGGGATCAGTAAGTGCATTCATTATTTATCCCTTCCATCCTTACGCCCGACAGTCTCTTTTCTGCGGCGGCAAAGTCTATTACGGTAAGAATAACCAGCAGCGATGAAGAGGATAGCGATTCGGTAGGTGGATGCATAATAATCTCAATAACTTTATCACTAAGGCTCTCTTGCAGGACACCCCCTCTGCGCCAAAACTACAACGCACCACTACTGGAATATTATCCAACAAACGACCAACTGAAGGCACGCTTGCGACCCCCAGCTCATCAGGCAGCTCTACCCCAGACGCCACAACACCCAAACTCAGCCTGCTCGCCACAGCCAAACGCGACGCTGCCAAACGCGGCCTCTATTCCAACTTTTTCCGTGGTCCCGTCCTAGGCCCCGACCCGGCGTTCGAAGAGCTCACTCCTACGGTGGAAATCGTAGTGGAGGAGAAACTTTTAATTCAGGCACAGCGCCTCGCAGCGAAGGAGGAGCGTAGGGCACGAAAGGAAGAAAAACGAGCACGAAAGCTCCGCAAATTAAACTCAACAATTGAGGACAAAGACAAGGCGGAGCGTAAAAGACGGAGAAAAGAGGCAAAGGCTGCAGCAAAAGCGCAAAAATCAGAGGGAACTGAGGACGAGGAAGAGAAGACGACAAAGGACGAGAAAAAGAAACGTCGGCGAAAGCCTGATGATGGCTCACCGGAAGAGCCTCTTCGCAAAAAGAAACGATAACATTTCATTGGCTTATGCTTGCTTCGTGGATAAGGGTGTAATATAATGGTACAAATTTCCTGCTCTGCAACTAGGGAGTACGTGATGCGCGATAGATATCTACAATAGATTGCAAAGTAATAGCGAAAGATGCATGCATGGATACTGGAAAATGCAATTTGGCTTAGGCCCTCGCAGAGCGCATTGCACTCTGAATCGCAATCCGTCGCGCCTGAGAACAGGTTTAGACACCAATGAAGACGAAAATAGAAGCCGAACGTACCTGCTCTAACGAGATCGAGCTCTCCTTCAATTCCACCTTCTGTCTCCCATCATCCTCTTCGTCGTCGTCTTCATCAAACATCGACCTGCTGCCTCCATTTCGCATACCACCAAACGCCGCCTTGTTGCCGGCCAACGAGAACGGCGTGGACGCTACTGACGTCCCGAACACACTCATGTTAGATGGCGCACCGAATGCAGCGAATTCGGTGACCACCTTGCGTGGTGGTGAGCCAGTGGCTGTCTTGGGGCTACTAGATGGCGAAAGTGACTTGAAGGTCGGCGAACGTGGAGGCGTTGCCGGGGCGAAGGAAGTATAGCCAGTACGCCCCATCGCTTTCATTTGCAGATACTTGTCAGTAAAGCGAGTTCCATGCACCTAGCCGATATCAGAATGCCCACGAGGAACATGCACAAACGATGCGAACCTTCTTTAGGTGTGGCCGCGCCTCCGCCAACGATGGCGCAGTCATGAAGATCTCCACATTATGCGTCGACTCTGCAGACTCCTTGTAGATGCTTTCTATCACCACTTTCTTCGTGCTCTCGTTACGTAGCAACAGTTTCTCGTGCAGTTCTCGAGCCACATCATCAACGCTCTCATTGTTGCCGAGGATTCGCGCCGCGACAGCGTGTCCTACTTCGCGCACCAGTCGTTCCATATCGAGGTTCTCAAGTACACTGCCTACGATAGCGTGGGCAAGAAGATCGGCGGTAGTAAGAGGAAGCATCAAGCCCGATGTCAGATTCGTTATTGCTTTGTAAAAGTCCGTCGCATACTATGAATGCCAGTCTGAGGATCAGTAAAGAGTCGTGAATGATTATACGCACCTGGTAGCCGCTTAAAGCAGGCTCGCACGCAACGAAGAACTGTGAATATTTTAGTTTGCAGGCGTAGATTGAAGATTATGGCGTGACTCACTAGTGTGATTCCACGACTGGCAAGTGTGCGCGCAACGTCAAGGGGATCATAACCATCCGGCGAGCCATCGTCAAATCCTGAAGAAAGGGGATAAGTCATATATACCAGCGGTTAACAGCAGTGACTTACCATCGCCATATTCTCCAATACCATGCGGAGGCGCATCTGCTATCAACACCACCATCTTGGTCGCACTCTCCCGCCAATCCATGTTGAGCGTTTCGACCAGCGCGGCGGTGATAGCCTCTGGGCCATCGCCACCCCCAGATGCATACAATCCAGACAGATGCTGGTGCACTTTACTGACGTCGGAGGTAAAGCCAAAGTTCTTGGTCACATAGGTGTGGTCTTGGGGCGGATGGTCACGGAATGCGACGAGGCCAACACGCAGATCTTCCTGGGCTTGCAAACGCCCCGACTCGTAGATGTGGCCACATATCTCTCTAATGTTCTTCGTCGCAGAGGTGATGTAGCTGCCTTGGCTGCCAGTGCAGTCTTGTACAAAGACGAGATCACTGGTCAAAGCCGTCTTGAGCGTGCTCAACGGCGATAATCGTATGAGTAGTACTCACAGCAACCTGCGGTTAGGATCCAGATTTGTCTCGCTTTGTTGGCCGAAGACTGGTTGGTATGACTGTGAAGACGGGTCCGCGGGCCCCTGGAAATCCATGTCTGTATCCATCGTTATCGTCGTCGTTGTGGTCGTCGTCGTCGTCGTCAATCGTTCACTAGAGATGGTGGTGGTCGCAAGTCAAAACGTTCAATTCGTTCAAGTTCAAAGTAATAATCAGCAGATCTTATTGTGACGCATGTGTGACTCTAATTGTTTACACGTGTATGCCGCATGCTCACGGCGATGCGCCACGTTCCAGCTTCTTCAAATTAGCAGAGTCTACGATATATTATAATGTCTGTCTACGTCCCTCGTCTTCCCAGTAGCCACGTTGCCCAGTGTGTCGTCCACTGTGGCAGACCGGTCGGCCGTAACAGCACATTTCGGTACATCATCACTAATGCTGCAGTGCTCCCACCAAGCAATGCCGTCAACGTCAAGTATCTCGTCAAACGCGCGGTTGATGACAGGGCGCGCTCGGCTCCACCAGGAACCGACGAATATCTACCAGCCGATAGTCATCAGTCACATACACGATGCATTCGTGAAGGGAAAGAACCCACGGATTCATCGCGATACCGCAGATGGCATGGAACACGTCTGCAATCTGTCCCGTCTTCACGCTCACAGAAACGGGAACCTGAAGGAGCAGTCTTCGGCAATACACATCGGGTTGTACTTCATGTCGCTGTAGAAGCATCAGTACATCGACCATCGAGACGGGCTGCTGATCACCTGTTGCGCCAAATCCAAGTCCGATTTCGTAGCAACGAATAGCGTAGGTATGCGGTCAAGGCTGTATTGTTGCTAGCAGGATGATTAGATGACGAGCAACCATGTCAACGGAAATCTTACCCGTAGATTACTGATGTATGAAAATGAATTCGTGTCGCTTGAATCATAGATGTAGACAATGACGTCTGCTAGATCGGTTTTCTTTGAATTCCGTAACACCTCCGGCTCGTACTTGGAGCCGAACTCCTGCAACTAAATGGCGAGACTCAATCATTCATGTCTGGTGATGATTGAAGATAACTTACCACAAGATACTTCTCCGACCCATCAATATCCACAGCGTTCACCACACTCAGCTGCTTACTCGTCGGCTCATAGACTTGTCGGAATGACTTGCCAACGAAAGACCGTAGCAGCGATGTCTTTCCCGAACCAGCTGCACCACAGACATAGCACAGAAACACATTCCGGGAGACTTTGCCTTTTCGTCGATCAATTTTCCGTGCTCTGGTGACCTGAAGTGCACTCGTCCGCGGTTCATCTGGATAGCCAAGATACGCTAGATATGCCAGTGTCGTTTTGTGATCCAGTAAAGTTGTCATACTGGAAACGTCAAGGTCAATTTTTGATCATCAGCGGCATTTGAAGCCTCACCTCCATTGCGCTAGCCAGCCTTGTAATGTCACAGCACCATTCTCATCCGCAAGAGTCGTGTCAGGAAATTTCTGACTGGCCCATGGGTTCCCTGGCGATGTACTGAAGACATCTTCGAGTTCCGATGTTTTAAGAGCGCCATCTTGATCCTAAAGGGCATGAGGGCCACCCAAGACTTAGTTCGTACAGCAAGCTCACCTTGTCGAACGTTTCGAATATGTCTGTTAAGAATTGGTAGCCAAGTGGGCTCAGTTCGACTGAGCAATCATGAGGAACGTCAAACCTATGAAAAGTCAGTATACAGATGATCGACTAGCGTCAAGCCGACGCACTTTGGTGTCAAGAATGCTTCAGTCAATCGTAAGTCTTCAGCGTAGCCGAATTTCCGTAACACTGTCCATGTTGTTTCGAGGCGTCCGCGTTGTATGAAGATCGTGTGGAGGTAAAGAAAGCCATCTTCGGTCAAGCCGCCGTCACGCACACCTCCTTCAGCGTGTTCTCGAACCATTTCCCGGATGCCCTCCAATTCTTGTGACTGCAGGGGCGCATCGAAGCACTTTCTCTGGAAAAAATTACAGCGTCACGCGATGGAGGAAACCCTTGTTGTCCAGAACACACCTGAAACTCATTCAGTTCTGCTGGATCCAGAATCCCGTCTTTGTCCGTATCGCAGAGCTTGAATATACGCTTGAGAGCCTTTATACACGCGGGTTTGAGGACCTATTCATTTGTGAGGTGACTGACGCTTGCGAAGGGGAGAAACGCGTACGTGCTCGCGGGAATCGTAGAGGGGAGCAGTGGGATGAAGTACGGCCTTTTGCGCAAAGTAGAACACTTCGGACACGTTGAGGGGGAGTTTGGCAGAGCATTCCACACATGTTTCTACTTCCTAATGGATAGGTGTAAGTTTGTACACGCGGATGTAGGCGCGCAACGCACCTTAAACTCGTTCATAATGGGCACAATCTCATCCTCCAAGGCTTCGTTTGTGACTTCTCCTCCGCGAAGGTCAATCTTGTTGCCAACAAGTATTACGGGAACCTGATATCCATGTAAACATAGCCATTCCGATGAAGACCGTACTCACATTGACGCCCAGTTGTCGAAAGTAAGGTAACCAATAAGCCGGTATCCGGTCGAAGGAGTTGGGATTTTCGATTGAATAAACGACACATATAACGTGTGCTTTCCGCATTTCGGCTTCGAGATGTGACTTGTCCTGTGGGCCAGCTAAAGAACAGATCGTTCAGTAGTCCGATAGATGAGCATAGGCGTGTATCACCTCCAGAATCCACAATATACGTAGTGACATTCTCCGGTGTTACTTCTGGTGGTATGGTGACTTCCGGCACGACATGTTGGACCTGGGGCGACGTTGTTGGTACTGAACGGGTGATCCAGATGAAATGTACACACATGCGCCACAAATGACTCTTTTATGAGTGAAGTTACTATCGTACTCTTGCCGACGCCCTCTGTCGCTGTGTGTGAGCTGGTGGATGCGTGGACGACATGGAAAACGCACCGTCGCCGACGAGCAGAATGCGAACATCTCTTCGCATGTCGGAAGTCTTGGCGTCGCGATGACGGAGGGAAGGAGCGGGATTGCGGTGGTGGCGGCGGTGTAATTAGGGAAGAGAATGAGGACGCGTCGATCCGGCAACACTTTCCCACGCTTCCTTGCGATGCCTTCATTGACAACTTCTTCCATTTGGTCAACGACTCAGTTGGGAGGGCTGGAAGCTGGAGAACGCACTGGTCGGTCTTACAGTTTAACAGGCACTCCTACCGGTCTACTTGTCTCTTTGGCAACTATGCAACTTGCAGTGCTCATATTTGGCGTGTCCTGACTACGGCTTCCATTGAATAAATGCTCAACGATTCTGGGACGACTGCATACCTTTTCTTTTCTCCGTCAGTCGAAACCTTTGGAATGCTCTTGCTTATACACGTCCTGGTGACGTCGACTGCCATGTTTACTTGCATGCCGTTCGTGTTCGCTCTGTACGTCCTCTTCTCTGCATTTTCCGAGACATTTTCCAACCTTAACCCTGGATATAGTCCTCATCCTTCGTATGGAGATGTTTTACCAGCGAATACCACTGCTTTCCATCGCAATACTAGTAACGAACGCCAGCAGTTTGATTCTCGCCGTAAACACAAGCGTGATGGTGACGACGAGTCTGTCTCTGGCGCAGCTGACAAAGGTCGTGTCGACGAAGCTTCGTTTGATATAGACAAAAAAGTGGGGAATATCAATGGCAAGGAGGTCTCCCTTGAACAGATGATAACAACATCATCACCTGGAAGGCTGGGGGAACGAAAACTTCTCGTCACATCCAAAGATAATAAGACACTAGGGATTTTGAGGGTCATTTATCAAGATGAAGTGCCTCCGAAGGTCCTCCCAAAAGTGGAACGAATGAAGAAAATCTTGCAGTTGGTGCGTCACATATCGCGCTTTGCTTTTGCTCACATGGACATCCTGACAGTTGGAGCCTGATAGGTTCATGTGGGACCAATACATCGATGAGGCTGGCAAGGCGAAAGTTTATATGGTGTTGATCAAGAATATGCATGGTACAGTTAATCTGGGTGACGATAGTACCGACCCTCCAGTCACTCTCAGGACCTTGACCGAATGGACGCTCGAGAAGGACTGGGATGAGAAAATCATGCTTCCACGTTGTCTAGAAAGGGCAATTCAAGAGCATGAAATGCTCCTCGAAAAAAATCTTGTGTATGTATTTCTATTCATCCCGCTCGATTCTGAGTACTTACCAGGTACTTATAGGATCGACAACTATAGATTATCGGAATGGGTGGCCGATATAGAGTGTAAACACTGGCTCCCTATAGACGTGCAATTGGGCTATCGGTATAGGAAAGGTGTCAGCCTTGAACTGATCACAGTGAAAGGTGCCCGGCTCCTAATCGACAAAAAAGGGGAGGTGAAAGAGGACCAGAAGAAGAGTTATAAGAAAACATTACGAGAAACACTTGAACCTTACTTTACACCTAGGAATAGGCCTGACGAAAATTAGTACCCTCAAATCTGTTATAGTTCCTTAGAATGTAAATGCAAAATATCGCTCTGTCCAAGCTATGTATACCTCTTCAAATTCTACGAGCTTGCAGCCTCGCTTTCGCTGACGTAATCACTTCGTTCTCAACTTTGACGGTCATGGCAGCGCCAGAAGCACCCAGGAATATTATCATCGTCGGTGCTGGTATCATCGGCTGCACGACTGCTTACTATCTCACCCGCCATCCTGCATTCTCTGCTGCGTATTCTATCCGTATCATTGAAGCATCTGTAAACGGAGCTGCACAGGGCGCGTCTGGAAAAGCTGGCGGTCTCATCGCAAAATGGGCTTACCCTAAGGAACTTGTTGACCTCTCGTTCCCTGAACATGTAAGACTAGCTGATGAGCACAACGGAACAGAAAGATGGGGGTGGCGATACGTGAATTGCGGCAGCTGGGAGGGCCACGGAGAGACTGCAAATGCTACTGGAACTGAAGTAGGAAGCGGGGGGAGAAGAAAAAGTTTGGAAAAGACTCTGGGACTTGATCCATCCGACGCGTCTGCGCAACGCAAAAGCAAAGGGCTCCCTGACGATCTCCTGTGGGTCAAGGAAGAGGTTACCGATTCGTATTCGCCCATGGCTCCTTTCGGAGCGACAGCCCAGGTCCATCCGTACCTGTTCACCACGAGCATGCTTTCTCTGGCCCAAGAGAGAGGCGTCGAACTTGTCTCCGGCGCAAAAGTCCTATCTGTCAACCAGATGGGCGGCAGAGTGATTGGTGTAACCTGCCAAGATCTCGCCTCGAAGCAGACGATAGACATTCCTGCTTCCCAGGTAATCGTTACCGCCGGTGCATGGTCCCCAGCTATGGTTCCCCGTCTTCCCATATCCGCCACACGCGCGCACAGTATAACAATCCAAGCTACCCCCGGAACGGAGATCGCGCCGTACGTGTTATTCACGGAGATCACGCTCAATGAGAGTGGAAAGCGGAAACGCGTATCGCCGGAGATTTACTCTCGTCCGGGCAACGAGATCTACGCTTGTGGACCGGGAGACGATTCGCCTCTCCCGGATACTGTTGATGGCGTGCAGGTGGACGCGGGAGCTTGCCAGAGCATCAGGAAACATATCTCCAGCATCTCTGACGAGTTGGCGGCGTGTACCATGGGGACTCAGCAGGCGTGTTTCCTCCCCATGGTCACCGCAGGTGGCGGGCCGATCGTGGGTGCGGCGGATGATATTGCGCATGGTCTGTATATTGGGACAGGACACACCTGTTGGGTGCGAGACGTTTTCTTCGCCCGATCCTTCTTATACTAATATGGACCCCTTGACAGGGAATATGTAACGCGCCTGGAACAGCCAAGGCCCTCGCAGAACTTGCGATGGACGGAAGGATACGTTGTGGTAACTTGAAGAAACTAGACCCAGCGAGGTTCATGTAATTTGTAGTGAAACGGGCTCATTTGATTATCTATGCAATTGAAATCGTGTACATATATAAAACTTTGTTTCAGCTATATAGTTTGCTATCCTCGTATAGGTGTCCTATGATTTTGTGGCTGGACTCACTCAGCGAGTTATCACCTGAATTGGTCGATCGCGGAACACAGTAAGTTGAGAGATGTGTTCTGATGTCTGTGTTCAACGATGATAAATTGATAGGCACGAGGACTATAATATCACCTTGAATCTTCTAGTTTACTTCGAGAAATCGCGTTTAGCCACTTGAAAGGGCAAAGAAGGCGGGGGGACGAAAGAGGAAGGAATGATCGTCGGTCCGTGACGCATGATCGCCAAGGATTGGCACCCTTGCTCTCTCCTCCACCTTTGCTGGCCTTTGCTGCTTTCTTTGTTCTTTCTGAGTCTGATGTTGCCTCAAACCCCACAAGTCTCTCAAAAACATCCTCAAGCTGATTTTCCAACTCTCGTACTTGCAAATATCGCTTTGTATCCGCGAAGTCTGGCAAAAACTCATAGGCTCTATGAGATTTAACGAAGATCTATCTTCGATGCCAGTGACCTGTGTGGCTTATATTACTAAGTTACTCATACTCTGAAGCAACGCCGAAGATCCAGCTGGCAGGAGCTTCCGTTCTGCGTTGACTGACCGCGTCAACCTTGATATCAGACCCGAGCGGGATCGTCTCCCGACTCTATCGAGGACTCGCTTGATAGGTGTGAAAGTTCAACTTAGGTGACTTATTCGCCTTCCGGGCCATTCTATACCGGTGTATCTAGGACACTATCCTCCATCCAAAGAATCCAACAAGACTCACCTCAACTACACCTCCGATGAGATCGCTTGGAATGGCTATTTAAACGGCTTCGATAATCTTCTTATTCTCCTAAGGCTACCCATGGCGATTTTGAGACTCATTGGGCAACACATTCTTAAACCTTTCAACGAATACCCCTTGACCAAGACGTTCGAGAGACGCTTCATCGGTGTAACGATTTTAAGCACCTCGGTCTGTCAACTTTGTTTCTATTATACCTATTACTTTGTCTAACAATACACGCTCCAGGCTCTCACCCTCATCGGGCTGGCTATATTCAATCTACTCACTCAGGGCCATGACCTTGTATCCTCGTACGGTGGTCAATTAGACTCCGTATATCTCTCGTTTTTAATCAATTCTACAGGACAGTGGTTCTGCAAACATTCTATAGCCCCGAAACCCCACTGAAAAATGGAAGCTCGACGACAAGCTGCGAATCGAGCCTTTTGGACGTATCAGCTAGTTATTTCACGCGAATGCCCAGCACAGTACATAACAATTCGGGACCGGATGCAGAGATAGATCCTGGATCGTTCAAGTGGACGATCAATGCCTTCAATCCTACTGGAAAACTCGACGCGGTACAAGCTGCTTACAACGGGGAGAAGTTGAATTGTTCTGTGAGTGATCTTGCCCCAGGAAAAGTGCAATTTGCTAAATATCTTCCATGCAGATTGTTAGTACAGGCATGACCTTTTATTTCTCGAGTAATACCTACAACTACGGGTTTGTCGTCAGACTTTGCCTTCACTTTTCGTTGTGCTTACCTCTCTCTAAGAAGAATCTGCGCCAAGTGTAAGTTGGTTGACCGTCAGAATGCGACGTACGGCGGGGCCGCGCATATAACTGTACTCGACGTGTGTACGAACTACGCTAGAAATGTCGATAAGTATGTCATCCCATTCTCTTACAAATTCGTGTTGTACTCACATCATTTGTAGTTGGCCGAGCTTTACTCAAAAAACACAGAACCGCATCGAAGAATACATCGTGTACGGATGATCATGCCAAACTCTCTCCAAAACTGCGCTGATACATCTTCCTAAAATGCAGCGACCTCCAATCCACTTACCCCAATCTAACTTTCGCACTTGACGACTTCCCACCCGAGGTCTACCCCGAGGATTTTAATTCCACAACGTCCAATATCACAATTACACCGAACCTCATTGACTATGTCAATGTCTGGTTCGGCGATATTAGATATCGCAAGAACGCCACCACGCACCAATGCCACAACAGCATATACTGTTCCAAAGGGAGCTATTTCCTCTGGGACAAGCCTGACCAGGTCTATGATGATCTTCGACTACTATTCAATCTCACATCCGAGGGCGAAATATGGTCGAGCGGATCCGTCCTGCTTATCCTAGGTGTTGGAAGGATTCGACCAGAATTAGCATTCAACGGTGATGTCAGTCGCCTCCCCGGTGTCCTCCCGGACATGTACGAAATCGTATATGCGGTGAACGGGTATCTCTTCGATGAGGCCATTCGAGACTTGGACGGGAGGTCACTTGCGACGTCGTTCATCTGCAACATCCAGACCTCCCAATGGAAGAGTCCTCTATCACTTCTCGCCGTGGTCCTTGGGAACTCACTGAGTGTGTTCAGCGTCGCCTTGACATTGATGATTGCTGTGAGTGGTCATCACGGTCGACGGATCATTAACCTTAACTTGTCTCAAGGTCGGGTCCATCATCGAGGAGCGATATGCAACCAACACGTCGACGGGGTTACCGGTCACTAACGATGAGGAAAAGCCCCCTGATTCCCCTTCATCTTCCTATAGCCAATCGCCTTCCGTGCCTGCACCTTTTGTGCGACCTTTCGTACCAATCCCTCAGGCTAGGGAAAATGAATTAGAGCAGGCAGCCCCGCCTGGTCTATATCCACTTCAAGCCGCGTGATAGCTCAAAAAGGCTTCCCTCTTAATGGGGCGGTGAAGAGGGTCGTTTCTTGAAGGTTTCTACAGTGCTTCGTCCAATTAATAGTTTATAGAATTATCCTACTTCACTTCTAATGTATATGGAGGAGCTTCCTACACGATGTAATTTTCAACTTCACACATATAATTTTAGTAGCTCGCTAGGCAACTACCTTACTTGACGCACGTTATTGGTCTACTACTGAATTCAAACTGAACTTGAATGAACCCCGCTTGTCTACGTAGTGAACAGGAGAGATAGCGTTACAATCGAAGGCATTCAACATTCACAATGCTTCCTATATGTTACAATTTAGCAATCTGCCGGCTTTCTTCCTCCTCACTATATATCATCTCGAGGCTCTCTCTATTTTCTGCCCACCACCGGATGACGAACGCCTTTTCCCTATCCCCAACTCTTTCAATGACCTCCTCACCTAACCTATCCACCTCTTGTTTGCCCGTAATCACCCGTCTGACTTCCTTCAAAATCCTATCCAACATATCCACACCCCTCACCGCCGACACACACGAAATCAAAGCCAATCGCAGTCTGTGTGCCCTCGCGTCATCTCCTTTGAACCGCTCGACAGCGCGCACGATTTCCTCCACGGGATACCATCCCATCGCGTCCTCAACCCTACACGCACTCCTCACCAGTGTTTGAAACGCCATACAAAGCTGCACAGTATCCAACCCATCGTCCCCAGAATTATCAACCAGACAAGCCGTATACCACGGCACCATCTTTGCCACCCATTCATTCATATCCTCCCGCGAGAGCACAGCAAGGACGACGGAATGCGCGGATTCGTACGTCTCGCGGTGGCCCGGCGCGTTCAGGTGCCCTTCGCATAACGCGAACACTCCCCGCGGGTCTCGCAGAACGGGAACCAGCTGCTCTGCGCAAGCCAATATGAACGCCTTCTTCGCCAGGTCATCCCCATTGACAGACATCTTCCCCTGCGCACGCAGCAAGCCAGACAAAAACTGCTCCGCCTCGTCATCCTTGGAGCTCCCCGCGACGATATCCAAAGCGAGGTACACCGCCTTTTTCAGCTCCACGAAGTTTGAAGAGGGCGTGATACCTCCGAACTGCTGGATGACAAAGGAGAGGTGGCTCAGTGCGTTGAGGGTGGTAAGCCCGAGGGATGCGGGGCTGGGCGTGACGTATATGGCTGAAGAGAGAATAGACTCGGATATCATTATAGTCGAGAAGAGTAATGTCTTTAGGACGAGCCAAATGCGTTGGTCATCCGGTCGGACTTGGATGCGTACCCAATCTGCCTCGACCTGTCGGCATAACGCGAGGAAAGCATCGAGTGTATCTTGAGACGTGGTAAGGCCTTCTCGGGGCCGAGAATCGAGAAGAGCGGAATGCACAAGGCTTGATAGTTTGGAGAGAGGTGCGACGGACGCGAGAATGGGGGAATGCTGGATATTTCATTAGGTAAAGTGTAATGTATGGTCTCTGGGCAGTGGGCACTGACTGACCTGGGCATCGGGAGCGGATAGGAAGGTGCCGGATAAAAAGGCCTCGGCGATGGTTATGGTTAGCAGACGTCCTAGGATATCGAGAGGGAGGACACATAGTTTGTCTTGTGACACGAGAGGGAGGGACTGAGCGGACAGTATTAAAGCAGCCGAGAGAAGGTCCTCTGAAAGATGGTGAGGTAGGAAAAAGCTGACGTGAATCTACCTACGATTTGGCTGAAATTCCTTCTCCCAGTCTGAAGAAGACGCTTGAAACGACCTAAATTGATCCATGACCTCCGCTAATGAAAGGACTACTTCGTTCTCCGCGGGTCCTTTGTAGGCGCGAAGTTTTTCAAAGTCATGTATGCCCATCAGAACACCGGTAGAGCATGCCAGTCGCATGATTGGCTGGCCTCCGTGGAGGCCTTTGAGCAAATCAGCGACCCATTGTCCAAGCAGAGTGCGTGTTCCGCGCGTGAATATGGCTTTAGCAAGAGAGCTCTCGTCTGCGGCTTTGGTTATCAGGTCGTATTTGATGTGTACGGCGTGGCGGAAAGCAGTCGCGAGAGTATCAAGTTTAGTGATTGTGAGAGGGAGAGCAAGGAACAGTGGCGCAGACACAGCACTGGCAGCCAGAGGGGTGGGAAGCGGTGATAGGTGAGCTAGATGATGCGACAGAGTGCCCTGGATCGTTTCAAGCTGGACCGAAGGAGTGGGACGTTGCAGATGAGCGAGGAGATTGTTGTACATGCTGGCCATCTCAACGACAAGTTGCTCGTCGTGGCGGTCGTTGATGAAAGCAGTGTACCCTGGGTAACGCCGTCTCGATTGCGGCGGGTTATGTACGTTTTGAAAGATCAAAGTACGGACGGGAGTTGTTCTGTTTCAGTCAGCATCTGAGTCCGTTTCCACTTACTGATTCGGACTCACTGAACTTGCAAGAAATAGCTGACCGGAGCCAAATCAGGCAGTGAGTGTGGGAAAGGCAATAGTACCCGGCTGACATAATATGTGATGTGTGACACTGAGCATAATGAAAGAATGATGGTGGGAACCCTTTGAGAACCTCGTGGCACTGACCTGAAAAAGAAAGGAACGAAAGTAATTAAAGCAGCGACAACAGAGCGTTGCGGAACGAGGATTCAGCGCAGAGAAGATACGAACAGATGCCAGAGATCGAGCAACAAGACCGATTTGTGGGTGGCAACGAGAGGATGCTTAGCTAAGGGTGTCTGGGGGTCCGTTATGAGATCAGAGGTGACATGTCACGGACTTTGCTCTTGTTGCCTCGCTCATCGCAGCCGTCCGCCTTGACAGGATAATGCGATATAGACTGTACTGAATCCACCCTCTCATAATACGCCAGGGTCTTCTATGCCTTTCCAAAATCCCCCATGGCCAGCCCAGACACCGCCAGCAGCATCGGGCTCTTCTTACCGCCAGCCGTCCTCATCGTCCTCGTCGTCCAAACGGATTGCAAAGCGTCGCAAAATCTCTCCGCCAGCATCTCCTAATCTCTGGTCGCGCCAGATAACCGACAGCAGTGCAGTCGGTGCGTCCATACCTCCTTTATTTCGTGTCTAGCCTGCTCATCGTCGATGCAGAGAATGCAGAGTACAACTGCCAGGTGTACTCTGGGAATGAAGTTATCACCTGTTTCCCCACCTCTGACTCTATATTCCCCCAGCACCAGTGGGCTACTGTCGTTTGTGCGTGTGCCATATGTTCCCTCTGACCATGCGCTAACCTAATAATCATCGCAGGGAATTCTCGCCGACCAGAGTTCACGCAGACAAACTTTGTGAATGTCTACTTGTTCCACGCTGATTCGCGGGAGCAGCTTCTCGCGTTCCCCAACGAACCAAACCCGCCGAACCAAGCCGGCTCTCTCACCGCGCAGGTCAATGACGACTGGTTCGGCGCGCAGGGCGCTTCGTGGAGCGGATCCAATCTCACCTATACTTTTTACTGGGTCGTCACGCGGAATGACACGGAGCTCGATGGCTCAGAACTAACTCAGCCACATTTTACGGCCGTCCGTGCGTAGATCTTCTTTCACTCAAAAGCTGTACCAACTTCGTTTTTTTCTTTTTTTTCAGAAACGACCTATGCAGACTCTGTTTATTCTTCAATGCTATCGTCGTCATCAATGGCCGCCGCGTCGACCACCGGATCTCCCTTGCCTACATCGACACTGTCAGGCTCTGGGCCTAACGGCAGCGGAGATGGTAGCGGAAACGTGCAATCTGGTGACGACGACTCGGGCTTCCCGCATTGGGCGATAGCCGTCATCGTCGTTCTTGGTTTTGCAGCCATCGCCTCATCTTGCATTTTGGCGTTTTTCATCATGCGAAGAATACGCCGGCGTAACGCCGAACGCGACTCCAGCAGAAATTCAATGGGCTCATCATCTCCCATGATGGCCCATGTGGGCAACGAACCCGCGTCGCCCTTGCTAGCAACTGGTCCTGGTGGCGCAGACCGACGCAGTTCGGTAGGCCACGGTCAACGTGCACCAAGTATAGTCTCCCCCGATGGAGCCTCGACAATATCCCGAACTGGTAGCGCTGGCGATTCGGGCCCTTTCTCGGGCGCAGACGCGGCTATCATGGCAGACGCCTTCAGGAAGGCTTTACGGAAACCGGACTTTGCTGGTGCTACTGTAGAGGAGGGCGAAAGCCCAGACTCACAGGTACAAGGCGCCATCCTAAACCGAGAACTGGCGGATGAAGGTCGAGACATACGCAGCGTGAGCTCGTCGAGAGGCGTCAAAGTAGAGACGCTTAGCGACAGCGGTGATACGATACACGATGACTATCATCGTTAGTCGGTCGATTACCCCTCGCGTTTGTCCCGCTCTCCGTCATTTTCTTGGTCTCCTTGTCTCATGGGTTGTTTGTAGCTTCTTCATTCCCGACCGCATCGTTTCCTGACTTTATATATATTATTACCGCATACTTCACGAACTGTCCAGTCCGCTTGTGTTTTTACTACCCCGCCACCGACTCCCGGCACCCCTTGGCATCTCCTCATCCATCCCCACCCTTTTGTGCCGTGTTTATATGTTCTTCACTTCATCCCCTGGACTTTTCTTCGTTTTTTTGCCTTTCATAATTCTACAAAGAACCGAATTAGTACCGTGTGTCTTTCGCACTTTCACGCGCCCCGCCGCGCAACAGCACAATTGCATCCACTCGTTTAGTACTTCTCTCTCTCTCGTCGAATGCCAATATACCCCCGTTATGAAGTCATTCATGAGGCGCGTAACGTGTCGTACATTTATCGCAGCATTATGTAGATCTTTATCTATATAATTAGCGCGCGCCACATCCCAAGTGCTTTCTTGTGTGGCGCATGCCGTCCGGCAAGAGACGTACGTCAGTTGTTGCGGATTTCGGTCCGGGGTGACGCATTCATCTTTCTCTCTTCCCTTCAGAATCATCTCGAACGCTATGAGTAGCGTTAAACTATACGTCTATGACCTCAGCAATGGAATGGCGAAGCAGATGTCGCGACAGCTTACTGGTCGCCAGATAGACGGTATCTGGTATGTATTCGGTCTACTTTCGCGGCGGTTCGTTGACTAATGGTGTGGATCGCAGGCATACGTCTATTGTTGTCTTTGGGATAGAGGTTTTCTATGGACAGGGAATAGATATCACTGCCCCGGGGAGATCTCATGTGTGTTTCTAGTCATTTTGTCGATGCATAATTAACTGACGGGTATTAGCATGGCGCTCCTCAACAGATTGTTGACCTTGGAGAGACCGCAATAGACGCGGGCACGTTCGAGGAATACCTAGATGAGCTTCGCGAACATTACACTGCAGACAAAGTATGTATCTCCGCTTTGTATGTCTGGATAACACTAACGTTTGCGTGTAGTACCATCTCTTAGGTTAGCAAACACATCCTTCCCTCACCCACCTCTCACAAATCTGCTCAGACTTTAATTGCAATTCGTTTACGAATGACGTTGCCGGCTTCCTCACTGGCAACTCAATACCATCGTTCATTAAAGGTAGAGGAAGCCACCAGTGTCAGTATCCCGCCCACTGACCATATCTGTAGATCTCCCCACCGACTTCCTCGCGACACCATTCGGTCAAGCCCTACGGCCTACGATCGACTCAATGTACAGGCGCCCCTCCGGGCCCTCCGCCCAAATCACCCCCGCTCGTACACCCACTGGCATCCCAGCAGCGACAACCCCCAACCCCGATCTCGCCGCAGCCCTCCTCCAAGCCGTCGCCACCCAAGCCCACGGCCTCCCCGCCACCGAGTCCCTAACCGGTCCCCTCCACGTCTGCACCAACTCCGCATCCTTCAACAACCTCCTCCGAACCCACAAAGCCGTCATTGCCAACTTCTCCAACATCGTGACGTGTGGGCCGTGTCGGATGATCGCGCCTGTGTACGAGCAGCTGGCGAGGGAGAAAGGCGGGAAGGAGGGTGCTGGTGCTGCGTTCACGAAGATTGATATGAGCACCCATGCTGGTGGTCAGCTGGCTTCGGAGTGGGGCGTGAGGGTTATGCCTACTTTTATGTTCTTTTTGGATGGCAAGAAGGTGCGTGAGTTTGAGGTTCGGATGGACGACGGCTTATTGAATGACAGATACACGAAATGAAAGGTGCAGACCAACAAGAGCTGCGCACCCAGATCGATCTGTTGATATTCCAAGCCTACCCACGTATGCTGTTTTTGTTATTGAGAGTGTTTGGTACTAAAGCACTTTTGCGTAGCTCACCCACATTCTGCGTTATCTCTACCGAGCTTCCAAGCGCTGTCGTTGAAACCCATCTTGTTCACTCAAGTGCCTGCTTTGGACACCGTTGGCAACAAGTTAAATTCGTTCATCGATGCTGCGACTTGGCCAAGTACGGCGCCCCAGAGTGCAGCCCAGGTCAAGACAGCCCTCACTGGAGTAATCATACCATACCTCAAATTGAGGGCCCCATCGGCAGGAGGAAAACCAGCGAGCGCCTCGTCTGGTGTTCTCCAATCTTGGTCCACAATCACGGCCGTTTTGGCTGACATCCTACCTTCAGAGTCAATATTCCCGCTGGTGGACATGTGGCGTCTGGGCCTCTTGGATCCTGCTGTCGGTTCGTGGAGTGCGTCGAATGTGTCGACTGCACATGACCCTATTACGCTGTTCTTGTCCAAGGCCAGCGCGACGTCTCCGCGGAATTACACGCTCACTGTGATCCGGATGCTCTCCAACGCGTTTGCGACGCCGCTCCTTGCGCAGCGGCTGCTGGGTGGAAATGCGAAACAGAGCTTTACGGCGTTCCTTGTACCCAATCTCCTCCATGAGGATACGGCGGTGCGGACGTCGGCTGCTAGTCTTGCGTTCAATGCCTCTGCGTTTATTCAGCAGGGACGGGCGGAGAAGATCGGGAACGGCGGGCGGGCGACGGCGGACTATGAAGACGAGGAGTGGGAGGTGGAGATGGTGAGCGCTGTTGTCGAAGCACTAGATCGTGAAAAGGAGAATGAGGATGTCGTGCATCGGTTGACGGCCTCCCTGGCATGTCTCGTGCGAGTTTCTCCGTTCTACGAGGGGCAGCTAGCATCGCTGTTGGATATTTTGGGTGCTCGGAGTATATTGAAAGGAAAGTTGGAGGGAGGATGTGTGAAGAAGGCTGAAGTTGATAAACTTGTGCGAGAGGTTGCCAGTAAATTGTGTCCATAGAGTTAGAGTAAGACGTCAACTTGAGGTTATTGTACGCGAGATGCCGAGCTGTTCCGATCCAGATCCTTTTGCGACCGACGCCCGCCTTTGCTCGTTCGACCACGAATAAATCACGACGTCTGCTCGATAACAGTGCTTGGAGTCCGCGCATCTGCGCGGCAGGAAGATGCAATCAGGCCAGCCTAAATGGACAGCACACAGTATGATCGGTAAGCATCCAAGCGCAGCAAATGGTTTGTGAAAAAGAGCGAGCTCTGACTCGTCGCAGCTGGTGCAGGCGGTGGTCTCGTTGCGAGCATAGCGACGTGTCCGCTCGACGTCGTCAAGACAAAGCTACAAGCACAGAGAGCAGTACAGGGCCAACAGGCGTACGAGGGCATCGTTGGTGCGTTGGCCGATATTCGCTCGCTGGCGCCGTACTGACCGTACGACAGCGACGATAAGGTCCATATGGTTCCACGACGGCATGCGAGGCTTTTACCGCGGTCTTGGCCCGACGATGCTTGGATATCTGCCGACATGGGCCATCTACTTTGCGGTGTATGACGGGATTAAGACAACGTTTGGCGAGGCGCCGTTGGGCTTGACGGACAATGCACAGGAGCGACTGTATCCCGCTGCACAGCCAAAGGGATACCAGCCAGTTATGCGCGAGCATCCGTGGTCGCTGCATATTCTGTCCGCGATGAGTGCAGGCGCCACCAGCACCGTTTGCACCAATCCGCTCTGGGTTATCAAGACCCGATTCATGGTACGTTCACTGGCACGTGCTTATATGCGTGCTCACTCGCCGTGCAGACCCAATCCAGAGATGAAGTCCGGTACAAACACACCTTGGATGCCGCCCTTACGATATACCGCACCGAAGGCCTCTCTGCCTTCTATCGCGGCCTGTTGCCCAGCTTACTGGGAATTACCCACGTGGCCGTGCAGTTTCCGTTGTACGAGCAGCTTAAAGTCTGGGCGCAGGACGGGAACGAGGAGCCGATTTCTAGCAGAGTGATTCTGCTGTGTTCTGCCGCCGCTAAAATGACTGCGTCTATCGCGACGTATCCGCACGAGGTCGTGCGCACGCGTCTCCAGACGCAGCGGCGCCCCCTCGCGGACGACTACTCGTCCGATGGCATGGTCAAGAAATATCCTAGGAGCGGCATAATTTACACTATAAAGAAGCTCATCCGCAAAGAGGGATGGACTGGGCTGTACAAGGGTCTGTCTGTCAATTTAATACGGACAGTCCCAAACAGCGCTGTCACTATGCTAACGTATGTCGTCCTTTCTTCTCCCAACTCGTCTGTTGACCTCCTCCTCCCTTTAGGTACGAGCTCTTAATGAGACACCTGTCGTCACGGACGTCCTAGGCTACGCCAACCGTTCCCTTTGTGCTGCTCTATCTGTATAACTAGTTACATCTATTTTTTTTGGCTCTCTCTTTTCCTTCTTTGTTTTCATTTGTGACATACCATCGACAACTGATAATTCATTGTAGACCACTAATCGCCCCTATCGTCTTCCGCTGAAAGACACGTTGCTTGAGTTTAAGGAGCACGCAAGACGATGCGTAGCCATTATGAAGTGTACAAGGAAAAACCAGATATCTGTTTGCGATTCCTTCTTCTCGCATGAAAACACATTCCTCTATTGGCATTGGTATCGAGTACTTACATAAATCATGGGAACCATCCAGGAATTCTCAAGCAGCATAATGCGATACTCCCTTTTTCTTGTGAGCCTACGCACGCCTCAAGCGTCACTCTTGTCCACTGGATAAATATCGTCGGGTATCTGGTGTTGGATGGACGTCTCAATCGGGGCTTTATTCCTCGAAGACCAAACACCATTAGCATCTACCAGCTCTATAAACGTCGACATGGCGATCAGAGTAGTTCCCAGTCTCGAAAATGATTAATACTCACCAATCTCATTATCATGAGTGGTAAACTGCTGCCTGGCGACTTGAACTTGTACGGCCGTTGTCGTCTGGAAGCGACTGGTGTTGAAACTTTTCGAGTGCTCCGAAATGGATTCCGACATGTTGATACCTATGAGATGTGTTGGTTTGGTTAGGGGGAGCAGTCAGAAGAGGAGCACTAACCTGTATCGCGCGCCACTTTGATGATCAAGTTAGACATGGCCATCTCGATATTGAGCTTGACGATGTAGGCCACAGGATGCTACACGTGCATAGATTTAGGGTGTATTCCCACCTCCCTGGTAACAGCCACTCACGAATTGCATATACACAAAGTCATTTCGAAGAGACATCATGGCTAAATCGCGCATATTAAAAATCGTTAGGAGTCGAAGGCTATTCAACGTACCGATAATTAGAACATCCATGGACAGGGAAACCCAGACGATCTGGATATTGAATCGGACGAGCTTTTCGTACTTCTTCAACTGCGGGGCCAAGGCTATCAGTCTCAATTTGGAAGATGGGTCATTGAAATAGACTTACGCCACCATGAACAACCAGCCGCTCCTTGACTGTTCTGATGAAGTACCAGTTGAGGAGACCATCGACTAGGAGATAAAGCACTTTCTAAGACGTGTTAAATTAGACTGCGAGACAGACAATGCGCGTAAGTACCTCGCAGCGATCCCACCACAAGTTTATGTCATGGTACTTGACGCTGATCTGGAGTTTCGCAGGTAACCAGATGCAGTAGACGGTTATATTGATCGCCAGGATGATACCCGCGATGCCCCATCGAAGGAAGTTCTGCGATTAGGAGATTGAATGGACGGGTGCACTTGAGGAAGAAACAACTGACACGTCTCGTGTTGGTGGGGAGTAGAATGCATAGCCGGTTGACAATAATTTGGAGTAGAAGCTGTACTTGGAATGCCCAGGACCTGACGCCAGGTTAGGTCATATTGTAGGCCATACAAAAAACGGACGAACGTGAGGATGAAGAAAAAGAAATAAAAGCTCGGGGGTATCACTTTGGCCAAGTATAACCAACACATGATGGCAAATATCAAACAGCTAGAGATATATGTCAGAAGGAAGTCACTACATAGACGAATGGACGAATTGACGTACGCAAGTATTTCCCCCCAGATGAGTACAACATATGTATTTACCCTATGCGCGCGGCGCGTCTCCCGTATAGCGTGACACACAGCAAAGTAACCGAATCCCATCGTCCATCCAAACGCAATGGACGCCACTGTAAATACAAGGGAAATAGTGGGTCAGAAAAAGGTTTGGTTATGAGCACATAAATCAAGTACGCACGATTCATGTCCCCTCCGGATACCTTGAGGAGCTCGTAAGGCTTCTCCGTAGGCCAATACATCATCGGGAGCGTTGGCTGGACCGACATGGTGGGATGGAACGAATCAATGAATGGTTACCCTCGATTCCAGTTCGTTCACTCCTTATATATATCATTCCGCCCTACACGACAGGAGGCGAGTCCAAGAGATCAGGGAAACGAAACGAATTTAACGATTTGAAGCTGCCAGTGCCCCTCCTTGTCTCCTCATCCTTCCAGGCGCTGAATTTGGTGCGATCGATGGTGGTGGTGGTGGTAGTGAAATGGCATGGGTGGAAGAGGAATGCGGGACGCCCCTATTTAGAACCTCGATCAAAATTCGCACCGTTGTTGTTGGGGGGAACGCGTATAGATAAAATCCATGGCCACTTCGGCCACCATTTAGAGTAGGTAGTGTGGTATCTTTGGTCAGTTTTAGGTCTCCCCGACGTATTATCTATCCGACTCTCGCGGTCACGAGAAAATTCAAATTTTGGAATGGGGTAATCGAATAAATAAGATTCCTAGTCTATTCTTAGGATCCACCCAGAACGCCGTGCGCCAGTGCTTACTAGCAGTTTGTTCTCCGTGGCTACCTACTATAACTATATGCCCCTCTGACCCTCTGACCGAGGCGTCCCCCCACAATCCGCACAAGCCATCAGCTTCAGTCAGGGCTGAAAGACTTGAACGGTTGACTTCCGCCGTTTAACGTCAGTTAGCGTCGAGCGACGGTCAGTAGCCACCAAGTAGTACAGCCTTCCTGTCGTTCTCCTCAGGATCACATCAGGATCCAAGTTGTGGTAAATCATCGGCAAAAATATTTTACAGGCAGAAAGGACAATGCATGGATGTGAAAGTTAATACGAGTACTGTTAGATAGTACAGCGCATATACTGATTCACGCTACGCGAAGAAAAGTGGGGTTACCCAAGTGGCGCCAGAAAAGAACACAGTTTACAAAGAACACGTGATCGTGTAATTCGGGGTATAATGCGGCGGGTCGCGGCATGCCAGGCATACTCCTTGCTGCGGCGAAGAAATTGAGCTTTCCGAAGGGATCCAGCTAGCTACATATGGTTGTCGAACACCATTGTTAATCCATTCAGGTATGATTGGATGATGACCACCGTGGAACCACACATCTCGGTATGAATTGAAATATCTCCCTGGCAAACACGCAGGTAGTAGATGGTAGTACCACAATTTTATAATCAAAGATGTACGCATAGCACTCCAATTTCAGGTATCCTTCGACGCCACACAAGCCTTCTACATAAGTAGATGAGATAACGTGAGACATTTGATAGGAACATAGGGGCAAATGTTGACCCTGTATATCTCTATTGCTGTTTTCAGTCATCTCCGGTCGATTCGCAACCTCCAACATGAATGAAGACAGTGGCAGACGCTTAAAGAGAGCACGCCATAGCAATAGCGCCGCCCAACCCTTCGATCAAGAAGCCTTGTCGCAGCCCAAAGAGCATATCTTCATCGCTGACAGCGTGGTTGGCACCAAGAAGTCTGGGAAGAAGGTGCGTAGTATTCCCCGGTTCGTTCTGCAGCTGATTGTCTCTAGACGACGCTGTCGTGTTGTGAATGTCGTCGGTGCGTATCCTTGTCGTGCATTTTCTAGCTCGACTGATATCTAGTAACGAATAGGCTAAAGCTCAAGGTACGTGTCACTCCTGTCGACGAAAGCTATCCGTCCTTAGGCAACTACTCGCTAGTGCGACCGAAAGTTCCCCTGGTAAACACCGTTCCATCACCATCTTTCGAACTAAACACACTTCGAATGTAGCTCATCATGCACGAAGCGAGGCGTGAGCGATATCTGCCCCGAAGGTAAGTACAACGTTGTAACGATGCATTGTAACCATTTTGACGCCCTTTATCATTAGGCGCGCTAGTTTCTGGAAAAGGCACACGGTAAATGTGGCGTATCTATATTTCGCAATACTCCGAATAATTATTTCTCCAGGTTTATCCTCGCAAACACAGAGCAGCTCCATACGAAGATCCAAGATATGGGGAATCGTATTCGGGACCTCGAAGAAGCTCTAAGGCACAGCCAGCCAGCGAATTCTCCGATTCATCCATTGTTGGAGCCCTATTTGCTAGACATCAAGAGCACCGCTTCGCTTTACCAAACGAACCATGGCTCAGAGCAAGATGGTAACACCAGCCCTATTCTTACTGCCTCCAGTCGAACGCTCAGTGGCAGCTCGGATAATTCTATGTCTCCCGGTAACCTACAGACCGCGGTATGTCGTCCTGGCCCCATCATTTATTGATACAGTCACTGGACATTTAAATAGGATGAACCTTCTCAGGACGACGCACAAATCGAAGCTGAAATACTTCGTCTCAGCCACAACTTTCCGATATGCAGTGTCGTTCACACTAATAACTATCCGTTGAGGTCATACATACGTGGGTTATTACCCCCACGCGGTGAAGCCGCACATCTATGGCAGCAGGTCAAGATGAACGCACTCTGGCAGTTCGTGATTATCCGCTTTTGTTGTTTTCCCTACTCATGTCACTACAGGTACAACCCGCACCCAAATGAAAACTTCTACGAAACCTTACTAGATCAATGCTACAATCTACCTATCGAGGAAACATGCCCGCGGCGTCTGGCTCTCCTCTTCCTAATTCTCGCCGTAGCGGTCCTCGTAGATTTGAGGCGACAACCGTACTCTCCAATGGCTGAAACGTACCACACCTTGGGAAGAGCTTCTTTGTGCGAGAGTTCGGTCATGGAAGACACGACTATCGAGACTATCTTAGCGCTCTTCTACGAGATATGGTACCTCCTTGTTTTCTCCGACAAGAAAAAGGCGGCTGGCTACGCTTGGGGCCTCATGGGATTGACTTCGAAACTAGCTCAAAGCGTACGTATTCCAGTGTTGGGCGTCGCCAGTGCATCTCTTCAAGACTAATCTTTCTCACCCCACTAGATTGGTCTCCGTACGCCCTCTTCCTTATCACATTGGGGGCACCGTGACTCACCTCAGATGACTTAGATCGTAATTCTTCTAATACCAAGGTCGATCAAGACGAGGTAGAGCGTCGGCGCAGGTAATCATATTCTTTTTGACAGTCTAATTGTGCTCAATGTTTTCGCAGTTTATTCTGGGAACTTTTGTATCTTGACGCCCGACTCTCCTTGTCACTCGGACGTCCTCCGTCCCTATCGCTTTCACACACGGACTGTCCACGTCCGATATATTTCTCAGACGTTCTCAACCAACCGGCGGAAGGTTTACACTATTGTGAGGTGTCCCGTTACCCGAGGTCATCATTTCGTGCTCAATCCACTTTATAGTCCAGGAATGGAAGCACTCTTGCTACGTCCATTGCCTAGCGCCAGTGCTAGATCTTGTGTCCCAACCAAATTTGGATTACAATAAGGTTCTGGAACTGGATGCCAAAATACGAGATTTTTCGGTTCCTGTCGCGCTACAAGCGCGGAACCCACAATCGCGCGCGTTCCTCATGCAGAAGGCCTCGCTAACGACGGCCATCGAGACTGGTAATTTTGATACCGAGCCTAGCTGATGCTTCACTGATCCCTTCTAGTTCTGCTGCAGTTACATCGCAATTACTTTACTCGAATTATTGGTGGAACTGAAGGTATGGTGGATCGCACTCATAGGTTCATACCGTCCTGTGTGGCTGTCTACCTAGGTGCATCTAGAATGATCGCAATTGTACAAGATCTATATGATCGCGAACCCGAGCTTACCGCGCGGATGCTAGGCTATTGGTCCAATACATTCTCAGCAGCTGTACGTGGCGCAGCACATTCCAGGCATTGAACTGACTGCTTGTGAAATAGGTGGCCCTTTGTCTACTCGTTTCCCGTGCACCTGCTGCGTGTCTCGTTCCTACAGCACTGGAAGAATTAGAGCGAGCCCGCTCATTGTTTAACTCTGCCAAGGAAGTTTGTCCTCGAGCTACGGAAATTACGGTGCGTGAACTACCGTGAGAGATCGATGATGGTCGGAGCTGAGACTTGCACGTAGCCAATTCTGGAGACGATGATCGACAAGGCGAGTAATATACATGCGCGATGGAAGGCTACACAAAACGTGCCCACCGTGTACTATGACGAGGATGTGCTGCAGTCGCAGCTGCCAAGGGAAGAGTTAGTGATGCTTATGTCGAGTAGGGGGCCGTTTCGCTCGGCTCACCCCAGTCTGGTGCAGTGCCAGATCGAAGTGATTCGAAGGGGGAAATGTGTACCCCCGTGTCGGCCATACAGCGACATTGCCACACTATTTTCGAACACTTGGAATCCGCCACCGGCGCCGTTGCATGTGACGTCGTCTGTACTCCCGCATTCCAATCCACGCCCGACGCAGCAAAGGGACGGTCAGAGCAGTCCTATCCCAAAGTACACTGGGGTGGATACGACTAACATTGAGCTGGGGGCGATGAATCTCGTGTCCGATAATGGTATGATGGCGTGGTTTTAGTCTGTTATCCTTCATATCCGGTTCCCTCGGGTTGATGGCCGGGATGTAAGAAAGAAAGAAACGGCTGAGAAACGGGTAAACAGGATGTAAATAATGGATCTATGAAAGATAGAAAAAAGCGAAATGGCATGGACTCCCGTAGACATCCATGCAGATGAAAAAACGGACCTGAGGCAGGCGTCGAGTAGATGTTCGGTTTAGACGCATTGGACCCGTAATGGGACTGTTTACCTTGAGCGTCAAATCAACCTTCGATAGGCTTAGTCCGAGGTCACTACGGAGTTCCGTTCTTGCTCTCAGTCTACGCAATTGACAGCCCTTGTCTTTTACTTTGACCGCTGTCCGCCATGTACAACTCTATACCAGGTTTCGACGTCGACATGCACGACGACGGCTTGGATTCGGTAGGGCGACCCAGTAAACGGTCCCGAGGATGGCAGCAGCAGGCAGAAATGGAACAGGAGCAGCACCAGCAACACCAACAACACCAACAACATATGCACCACAGCGCAGCAGAGAGCTCGAACTCGAGGATTCAGAGGATGGACGCGCCACCAGTAAAGCACCAAGATAAAGAAAGAGGACGCCTCTTGTCGTGTAGAGAATGTCGAAGGTCGGTGTGTTTGTTTTCAGAATCGTCTTTCTTTTTTAACGACTTTTTTCAGACTAAAACTCAAGGCAAGTTTTCTCTCGTCTTGGTTGGGTCCATCGTTAATCCCATTTGTCAGTGCGATCGTGTGTTTCCCTGCCAGGCAAGTCGTCGCTTAAATTGTTCCACCCTGAGGATCTTCATCTTTCTTCAACCAGTCATGTCGAAAGCGAGGCTGCGCGGACATTTGTCCTGAAGGTTGGCGTTCTTCAGTCTTTTTTTTTGCGCTACTGAACACCATTATTCCAGGCTTATTGACCTCAGGTCGGGGCAGCCGGTACGTCGTTGCATTTTTTGCCTTTGCAGAGTTTATGATATTCCCCAGCTTCATTCTTGCAAATACTGCAGAATTGCACGACAGAATAGCACAGCTAGCAGATCGCGTTCGGCAATTGGAGGATGGCTTGGAACTTTTACAGAGCACGATGACCCCCGAGGCGCATCCCCTCCTTGCTCCCGATCTCTTGCGCATCAAGAATGTGCATCCTTCACAGCCGCTGCCCCCGTCGCCACATTCCAATAACCGAGACGATGGGATCGGAGCCTCGTCCAGCTCTAGGCAACAGGGACCACCTATGGATTATTCTATGGAGGTGAGAGATAGAATGCCGCTTCCTGGAATTTTACTCACAGGTCAATGTAGAGACCCAACCTTATTGTAAGGCTCTCTCGTGATAGGTACACCTTACTCTGGCCTCACCTCTTTTCTTTAGCCATACGGCGCGATGGCGCTACAGCCCGATATTAACATTCCCAGTGACATTATGCATTTTAGTGTCGCCTTTCCTTTCCCGTGGAACGTCGACGTTAACGTCCGCAGGAGGATACGGGATTGTCTTCCCCCACGTCCTGATGCGCAGGAGCTGTGCGAGCAAGCGTGTCATAACGCTCTTTGGCAGTGAGATCCTTCCGATTATTTTCTCCTGGCGGAAACTCACCTGGTTCATCTTCCCAGATACAATCTAAATCCTGCCGACAGTTTTCTGACGAATTTGTTGCATCACTGCTACTCGCTACCAATCGAGGACGTCAGCCCTCGTCGATTGGCACTCTTGCTTATGATTCTCTCGATTGGCTCTCATGTTAATCTGAAGCAGCCTATCGGTGCTAATGTCTTGCACGGCGAAGCCTATCACCACCTTGCCCGCGCCGCCGTCTGTGAAATCCCATTGATGGATGAACCAGACTTTGACGAGCTACACGCATTGGTAAGTGCTCCGCCATTTTCTTCGTTGTTTTAAATGTTCACCGGTAATTCTGTAAACAGTTTTTCATGGTCTGGTATCACCTGGTATTCTCTGACAACAAAAAAGCTGTTGGTTACGCCTGGAATTTGCTAGGTTTCGTAGTGAAGCTGGCACAAGGAGTGAGTCTTCGAAATCGGTCTGCTTTCTGCCCGAGCTGAGACTCAACTTTGCTTCCACAGCTCGGACTACGTACGTCTTGACAGGATTTTCTCTAGTGTTCACCTTCCGACGGAACTTCTAGATCGGGATGGAAGGAAGATGAAGGTGATCCCGGAGGAGGATGATAGGCGGAGGTCTATTTTCTGGGAGCTTCTCAACCTTGATTGCCGGCTGGTGCGTCCTATCTATGTCACGTCGAACTGTCGATAACAGTTTCAATGTTATCCAGAGTCTATCCCTCGGACGTCCACCATCAATATCCCTAGCCCATGTCGACGCTAGAAGGCCAGACTACGAGGGCCAGGGACTTAGTGTCTCTCGCCAGGAGGTTTTATGTGCGTCGAATTCGAAATGATCTTCTGTACCTGCTTATTTATATGCCATTCAGACCACAAGTGGAAGAATGGGTTCTACTACGACTGCCTCAGCCCCATTCTGGAGTCAATGACCTCGATCACCCTCCTCGACTACGATAGTGTGATGGCTCTGGACAACAAGGTTCGCAATTATGCGATTCCGCCTCTCCTGGACGAACATGGTCTTGTCGGTAGCCAGTTATTGGCGATGCAACGCGCCTTTGTCGCCACAAGTCGACACATTGCGATCTTGCAACTTCACCGACGCTATTTCACCGACGCCATGAATAATAGTCGCGAATTCTTTAGTTTCAACCACAAATACGCTCCCTCGGTGGTTGCCACATATCTCGGAGCTTCCCATCTAATATCCACCGTGGAAGCCGTGTTTGACAAGGAGGCGGACTTAAGCGCTCGGTTTCTGTGTTTTTGGTTCAATGCCTTCTCAGCTGCGGTGAGTATCGAAGGATCGAGCAATCTAGATACATGAACTGACACTACCACAGGTTACTTTGTCTCTCCTTGTATCTCGAGCGCCGCAGAGCTCCTTGGCCACATTTGCGCTCAAGGACCTTGATCGCGTGCGGAAGTTGTTCATGCATGTCGCGACCGTCTTGCCTTTCTGCGGGAAAGCTCTGGTGAGTGTTCGCTTTCGTGAAGCGGGTCGGCATCTTATTACCTGCCTCCCTCAGCCCCTCTTGGAAAAGGTCGCGTCCAAGTCAATGAACTTGCATATGCAGGTGCGGAAAGGCCAAAAGGAGGAAGACTTGGAGGGTTTGATGGAGGGTGACTCGAGGAACACGTCACTAAAACTGCCCGAGTCTTTCTCCAAAGCCCACTCGTCAATCTGTCAGTACGCGGAGCAGATCATGGCTACGCCTTCGATTCCAGAATCAACGTCGCGGGTTTTCGTGTCCCACCTCTTGCAGACGGCTGTCAACAACGAGTCGGAGATGTGGTTACCCGAGGTGTACAACTTTACTAGTGCTGGGGTTGGGCCGGAGGATCGGCATAGTTTTAAGGTGGCGGCACCACACCCAACGCCGTTTTCGCCGATGGATCCACGAGTCGGAAAGCACGAAAGCGTGAACTTTGATCACGGCGCTATTACGGTAGATTTGACAGACACCAGCTACATGGCGTGGTTTTAGTGTGGGGTGTGTATCTTGGAAGTATTTTGGGTCGAGTATATTTTTGAGCTGCTAGTCTAACTTCTTATCATATGTATCTATGTAATTGCTTGCGTGTAAATGTTAGAATACTTTGGTGGCTACGGATTCAAATCAATCTCAGCAGTACTACTTACGGCTTAGGCTTTTGTAATCGAATGTTGTGCGTATTCTTTGTGATATAGTCCGTAGGTCAGGAACTCCAACATCACATTTCTTTTTTCGTCGATTTGGCAGTTATGCAGGACACATATCACCCAAAGATTTCGAGAAAGCGGCCGCCTCGAATAGACATTCGACAGTACTTGCGATACTTTACAGTGCTTGGCTGTATTTCTTGACCCCTGAGGAGTACATCTCCACACTCAGTATACGTATACGTTCCTTTCAACGCGTGACCTGCGACAATTATCGTCTTGAAGAAAGGAGGAGAGTCGCTCAGTAAATATCACCAAGTAGGACCTCAAGAATACGGTCTGGCGTTTCCCGAAGTTTACCAAATTATTACCTCCTGCATAGAGTCTGCATGATGAAATAGATGTAACAGTCTCACAGAAAATGAAAAACCAACTCCTTACGGATTACTAGCGACTGCCAGGTATTAAGATCGCAAGGAGTTTCTCACGCTTTGACAGAGGTTGGAGCTGAGCGCTGAAGCCTGGGAGCTTCACAGATCAACAATAACCCGGTATGTTGAATGCATTCTTGGAAGCTACTCAGGCTGTGATATCCTAAATTTTCTGGTAGGTTTTGTTGGGTTCCGTGTAAAACATTGTGGGAGTGTGGGGGCATTTTAAGCAGTGTGATAATGCTCCTGTGAGTTATGATAGATGCATATATACGTACTTCCATATCCCATTTTATTTTTGGAGAGCTGAGGAAGCTATCCGCTGGAGCAGACGCAGACCAGCGATTTCGAGGCGGTGATTGCTAAAAGCAAGAAGTCATTTTACGTAATCATTACCCTTTGTCTTTCGCGACCACGCATGAATGGCCCGAATACGCGATGTCTGGGCGCCAAATCTCGACTCTGAGCTGCAGATTATCCGTGAAGTCGTCGAAAAGTATCCGTACATTGCCATGGTGCGTACAGTCCGCCAGTCGCGACATCTGGTTCGCTCAAATCCTCGTCAAGGACACGGAATTCCCTGGCGTAGTCGCGCGGCCAATAGGAAACTTTAGGACGTCTTCCGATTATCACTATCAGACTATGCGCTGCAACGTCGACCTCCTCAAGATAATACAAGTTGGCATCACGTTCGCAGATGAGGATGGCAACTTTCCTGCAGATGGATCTACGTGGCAGTTCAACTTCCGTTTCAGTATCAAGTGCGTCGTTACTTGTATCATAAATGCCTCGACTGACTCAATGTTTGTCCCAGCGACGACATGTATGCCCCTGACTCCATCGAACTCCTGCAAAAATCAGGTCTCGACTTCCAGCGCCACGAAGAAATGGGAATATCGCCACAGGACTTTGCGGAACTCATGATTACATCTGGCATGGTTCTCTCGCCAGATACAAAATGGGTATCTTTCCACAGGTAAGCCATCCCCCACGCCAGCACCTGCCGCGTCAAACCCCCTTTGCACGGTCTAACAAACTAAGTGGTTGAATATAGTGGCTACGACTTTGGTTACTTTGTCAAGCTCCTGACCGCGGTGTCATTACCAAGATCTGAAGACGAATTCTTCGAGCTTCTCCGGATATGGTTCCCTACCGTCTACGACATAAAGTTCATGATGCGCGCCTCACAAGTGCTCAAGGGTGGACTACAAGAAGTAGCTGACGATCTTGGGGTTTGTGGTCATTACAACGGCCTTCCTCCCCAATCTTATCCTCCCACATCTAGGTCCTCCGTATTGGTAACTCCCACACAGCTGGATCCGACTCTTTGTTGACATCGTCCACGTTCTTCAAAATGCGCGAGTTATACTTTGGCGACAAAATCGACGATAGAGAGTATTCTGGGAAGCTGTATGGCTTTGGTCAAACGTTTCCGAACACGAATGGCTTGGATCCGGGGAGAGGTGGCGCGACGATTGCAGAGAGGGAGGATAGGGGTATTCACCAAACACACACTCCAACACCTGGGCAAATCAACGCTATTGCACAGACGCCGGGTGTGTCCATGGGTATACCTATGCCAATACCGACACCTCTACCTAATGGGGGTTATGGTCCTCTTGCCGCGAATGGATACATGAGGCCATCGCTAGTTGGTGGCGGTCGTTGAGGTACTTTGGACTTTTCCTTTTTCGTCGCTTTGTGTACAGAGTAAAGATGGAACTCCGCTTTGTATTTCTCTTTATGTTTATTAATACCTGCTTTACCCTCAGTCGACTGTATCAGACTGTATCGGGTTCGTTGTATTTTTAAGTGCCATGTGATAGTACTCGGTGACGATAATAGGTATTGCGCAGGATTGTGGCGTCCATGAAAGGGTGAAAAGGTTCAAGGTTGTCGAACAAATACGGTATATGTATACCACATCGGTTGCGCTCATGGCCGATATACGCAGCCTCGAAAAAAGATTGAACATATACGTCATTTTTGTGCGTGCGGGGAAGGTACCTAGATTATGAGCGATTGGGAATCCATCGTAGGGTCAAAGGAATTCATGATAAGCCAGGTAAGCTCCGCAGATCTCAATAGATCTAAGAACGTCACCGACGCCTGACAAGGGGAGAAAAACGCATTTTAGCCGCAAACATACACTTCCGAATTGGGCACCACCGATCGGAAGATCCCGAGGGTCTTAACATGCTGTAGCCTTGGGTATCTATATCGGCTTATCAACGTACGTATCTCCGGCAAGGTTCGAGATGGCACAAAATGTCGACGACCTTGTCCCTTGCTCGTAGATGCCCCTGGGCTACGTGCGCCAAGTGCTGGGAACGATGTCAAAAACCACGCAGTCCACGGTGTAGACACTTCGTATATTAAATATAATCATCGACTGTGATTCTCGTACTGCATGGAGCCCCGCTTAATTCATTCCCTTCGAGGGCCTTGGCAAGCAGGAAATCTATGCGACCATATGCCTTTTTTAACAATTATCCTTGAGCCTCGTCCCGTCCTGCGAAATTCGCCGACGCACTCGTTTAAAACATGGTATTGTATTTACTGGAAAGGTTGTATAGTAGAATCAATAAACAAAATAATCCACTTTGCGATAGTCGAGGGCGATGTCCAATAAGACTAATAGAACGTCCGCCAGGATGCAGTTGGCTGACACAAGTGTCCTTCTCATTCCTTGGGATAGTCGGCGTAGTCATCCATCGCAGAAGCGCGAGTCGGGTTCAGCTGGCTGGACTAGCTGGCGCCCCTTCTACTCGCGCTATGCAACGGGACTACTGGCGACGATGCCGCGGTTGGAGTAGGTACACCACGGTCTAAGAGAAAAAGAGCCGGGAAGAAGGATTGAACACGATGTGGGCGTAGCGAGATCGCTTTATATATGTGCGGACATTGGGTTCGACACGTTGCGACCTCGGCTGGTTCATGTAAAATCGTGAAAGGACGAGAGGAGGAAGCCAAGCCACCGAACCAGCTTGCAGAAAACACCGCGAGCAATGTCCATATCAAATGCAATAGCTGATCCCTGGCTTCGATTGAATTTAACCAGTTGGAGAATTGCTGGTGGGCTGAATTCTGTCCCTATGCATGGAGGCGCAAGGAAGGGCGATTGCCTCGGCGTCGAGCATGATTAGAATTCTATGAAGTTCGCGGACGACACGATCCTACTGACATAGACCGTCACCGCATGACCTGCGGGAGGAGCTTCTAGACCAATGAACGAATTTAACCACATCGGATAAGTAGTCTTGTGGAAAAAATAGACAGTCTGTCGATATGTCCATGTCAACACTTGGGGCATGGACGCATTGCGTCAATTAATATTCGCACGTTGTGTTGGTTACCACAAGCCTGGACGTCGTGCACCTGGGACAGGCGTCTTTCCAATAATCCAGCTGCAGATATCAGTCGCGTCGCCTCATTATATCATGTATAGACGAGGAGGATAATAATTGTGCGGTGGCGATGAATTCCAGAAAATTATGTCACCATATAACTTTGCTCTTATGCCTGAAAAAGTACCGTGGTTGGCAGGACCGGAAAGGCACCGCTGTCACAATTTATCACGGAGAGTTGTCCGTATTTGAGACTAAGTTATTGTTTCAGAAAATTCATCTACGATGTCGCGACATTTCCACGCCAGCGCGTCCGTCTCGACGGTAGGCGTCGAGACGCGTCTGGACGCCAAGTCATTGTTCAAAGTAAGGAATAAATAGGTCAATAAAAATATATTTCTAGTCTGGTAGTACTAGTAAATAGCTAATTGATATACTTGTCCCCCTTCCTCACGTCGAGACGCGGTAATCCGTCGAGACACCGCTATCGTCGGGACGCGTCAATCGTCGAGACGCGTGGATTAGTCGAGAGGTGTGAATCCGTCGAGACACTGATATTGTCAGGCCATTGTAATTAGTCAAGACACATCAATCCGTCAAGAAAGTACGATTAGTCGGGACGCTAACATTAGTCGAGATGCACACGCCAATCACCGAGGACGCACTGATTCATTGTCAATCTAACATGAATGAAGTCATCTCTGGTCAAATTGACAACTATACACTCACCAGGTCTCACACAAGCATGCCAGAACACGCTCCAAAGGAAGTGGTCGAGGGCAGAGTGGCCATTTGGCGATAATGGTGGTAAGAGACAAAGGTCGAAAGGGAGTTACACGGCACAAAGGGTCCCTCTTTCAATGCTGACAATGCAAAAATTCCGAGTTCGCCGAGAGCATAATTGAACAATGAAATACATTTGTGCCACACAACATTATTGTTCTCGGCGAACTCGGAATTTGTGCATTGTCGGCATTGAAAGAGGGACCCTTTGTGACGTGTAACTCCCTTTTGACCTCTGTCTCTTACCACCATTATCGCCACTGCCCATATGGCCACTCTGCCCTGGACACGTCCCTTGGTGTGTTTCTGTGAGTCCTGGTGAGTGTGCAGCTGTCTGTTTGACCAGAGATCACTAACACTAGTTTTCCGCCTTGCAATGAGTTGACTATGCCTCCTATCGCAAGAATTAATGCCTCGACGATTGACGCGTCTCGACTAATTGACGCGTCCCGACGATAGCAGTGTCTCGACTAATTATAGCGTCTCGACATGGGGAAGGGGAGCAAGGATATTAATTAGCTATCTACGACTAGACTAGAAATACATTTTATTGATCTATTTATTTCTTATTTTCAACAATGAGCGGGCGTCGAGACGCGTCTCGACGCCTACCGTCTCGACGGACGCGCTGGCGTGGAAATGTCGCGACATCATGGGTGCAAAGTCAGATTGTTTTGCGCGACAACATCATAAAAGGAGCATGCTGCCTCAACTTCCCAATCGATGTGTCCACGATCTGTCATACGTGTTAATCTTAAGGGACAAGCTCTACCTGGAAGATCATTAGAAAATCACCTCTCAGCAGAGTAGTGAACATACATAATTGCTGGGAAATATCCCCTTCTGTCCGGCGGAGTTGTAGCCTAGGATTTCGTGAATCTTTCATTGATTAACGTCACAGTCTGACTTACCTTCCCACCACCCGTCACCGTAATGTTTCCCACCGGTTGGCCCGCTCGACAATTCAATCATCTCCCCACCACCGAGGCCGAGCTCGTCCGATCCTCTTGCCACGTATTGATATATAGCCTTAACTGCGACGGGATGTCAGCATCGGTGCGGTCGTTTCGGCGGACAATCTCACCAAATTCCCCGGACCCATGCGGTGAGAAGGACTGAGTGGCGCTAGGTCCTTCTTCGTCATACTGAAGATAACTTGCCGGCACCAGTCCATCTTTTCCTTGTCCATTAGCAACTTTTACCCACCCGGAGCCGTCGTCCGGCTCTAGAACATTGACAATTATTCCATCTTGAGGGTCAATATCATCAACGTCAATAGAACGATACTTAAGACGTCCTACATACCTTGAACACTGAGTTCAAACTCAGACGAAGCCACAAAGTCAAAGATGACACGGGCGACAGGGTAAGATTCTTCCTCCTCTTGCGGACTAGACACAAAAGATGACGGCGTAGAAGGCTGGACAACCGAGGATGCTAACAGAAAAATTAGCGCCCATGAGACAACATATAATCTAGAGAGAGATTTACTGATAGTCGATCGGTTCGTAGATGTCCGAGTCAAAGAAGCCGTGGATGACACTGTCCCATGTTGACAATCGGCGGGGACCTCCTCATATTTAGTTATCATGACAAAGCTGTAGGAACCAGACTCACTTTCAGTTCACATTTAGAATGAACGGATAAGTTACACGCTTTGCACGTTTTCCCTTGCTTGCTAAGACCCCAGATAGATGCCTAGATGCAGAATGTCAACAGGTCGACATCAACCGGCGGTGTTACATGCACCGACCTTGCAGTAACCACAAGTTGTGGGAATAGAAAAGGAGGAACTCTTGAAAGTATGGAGCCGTTGGGCACCAATGTCGTCTAGAGGGTAGCATACTATGATCAAGTTACTCTGAGCGACATTGCGCTATTCAGACTTACCCCCTATCGCAGACTCGATCACGTCGATTTCGGCGTTCAGTATGCATTCCGAGCAAGTAAAGAAGACCAGCTGATGTCTACTTTCCATGTAGCTCTGGTTTATACGTTAGATGCGCATACTCCTTGAAAAAGACATCGTACCTCAGATATATCATCGACATTCCCCAAAGATTTTTCTGTTTGGTACGCATCAGATAGCCTAGAGAATTGCTGTACTTCACGTCCTGGAGTGCGGACGTAGTTAGGACGAGGTAAGTGATGGTGTTAGACGACACACTCTTGGTCTCTAGCAACGGTCCGAGTTCCTGGAGTTTGGACCTACTTCTTGTGAGCTTGTTTTGTAGGAAGATCTTCGGAGCTGGGTCCACGTTTAATGCATCCTATAAGAGATCAATCCATCAACAGAAGACATACAATGAGAAATATTTACAGTGTCATAGAAGGTGGCGCATGGTTCAAAAGTCCAGTCGCCGGGGGCGTTAAATGGACGGATGTTGTAGTCAATAAACATGACTTGATCTTTCTCTGGGCTGATCTCGGACAGTGCTCCTTCCACAGAGGTCAGTCTACCCTTCAGGACATCCAGATGATTTGTTTGGAGAACTTGGGCATGCGTAAGGATATTTGCGAAACGTGTGACAAGCTTAGTTTGCAAGATTTCTGCTCTGAATGAGAATCCGATCTGAAACGCAACATAAACGCGTACGTAGTTGCTGAGATGCAGTGAGCGTCTGCCATGTAACTGACATTCAGAACGACGTACATCTTCTAATTCTGGTAGATCCTGAGAATAAAACTTGTCTTTTATCTTGTTGGCCACGGAGGTGGAAATGATATACGAGCTTGAGAGTCGTGATAACGTGAGTACATAGTAACGACTCAAAGAGACCGAACATACTTCTTAGAGTTCAACATGTCGGTACGCTGTTGATCTGCCTGTCTGGCAATGCGCTCTGCGTGCCTATCATCATGAGAACGTCCCTGATGATATGTTGTTCGTATATGGATATGGATATGTGGCGCAATGCGTACCTGCTTCTGGCGGTGAAGGTCTACGTCTGCGCATTCTTCATCATACTGAGATATAAAAGATGTGTATTAGATCTTTAAACACGCTTAAACATTGCGCGCACCTTTTGCTTAGCCTGAAAAATAGTAATTGCAGGATGAGGAAGTGGACATCGGACAGAGGTTCTGAGACTCACCTTTACGCGATCGGTGTAGGTGCGATCACGATCGGCAACCAATTTCTGAAAGAATTGCATCTCCTAGTCATATCGATGATTAGGACCATATCTCGGAACGAGAAGCGTGTGGTGCGTACCTTCTTCTTGTACTCTTCATTCTTTCGAGTGACGGACTTCAAGACATCGACGACCTGGGTAGAAAGGGAGTCCGCTATGTTTACATGATCATCGGCGGTAGTGAGCATGGAGTCAATAAGCCGGTCGTATGCTGCGTTTAGGGTGCTACAAAGGGTGTCAGACGAGACGTGCGGCTGCGTGGTCAACGTACCTCTGCTTTAGAGCGTGCTCGTCCCATACTTTCGTGGGTTCGTCGCCGACTACAAAGGAGGACTCAGTTTTGCTCTTCTTCTCAGCGGCTCGCTTGGTAAGGGCCTGAAGCTTCGCTGCGTATTCACGCTCTAGAACGACTCTATCCTTGTATAATTCCCGTACCTATTGAGTCTGTGAGCATAATCCCAGCCCGCACTAGTCGAGCCTACATCGCTGATCAGCTCAATGTGCGAGTCGAAGAGTGTCGATATTCGTTCAGCCTGATCCTGGTTCATGTCATCAGAGTTGGAGTCGGAAGTGGCGATATCGACAAACAGGCAAGCTTTCACCGTATTTCTTGCCTGCCGCAGCCATTCCAGCGTTTAGTTTCGTGGAGATGGTCGTTGTTGAAGTACAAGAGCAATGTCTTTCTCCGTGCCGACATCCGATCATTGTAATATTATAACACAGACGTAATTATCATGGGGCCAAACAAGAGTTTAGTGAGTTCATGAAGGTAGTATAGACCACCTGAAAGCTCGGAGAATACACCGTAGCTTAAGATAGCTTTTATTTAAGCACCCGTCTCCAGCGCTTAGTGGAAGAACCAGAGGCAGAAACGTTCTAATGCCATCGTGTCAAAGGCCAGAGGCCAGAATCATGAAATCGGCCTCGTCAAGAAGCCTTTGCATACAATCATAGCTAGATCCATTTCAGAAATACAACGCGTCCTCGGGGACGGGAGAAACTACATCTCTTTCATTGGGAGTAGGCTGAGGACCTTGTCGCGTAACGGCACTCGAGATTAAGGACGCGCATTGTCGAATACAACGCCCGTATGGATCCGTGAAGAGTATTACTACGTACGATTCTAATCACGACGCGTAGCATGAGCGTTCATTTATCGCTAGTCCGATCGAAAGGGATAAAGGGGAGACATTCTAGGGCCGCAGCCTGAGTGAAATGTAGGAGTGTAAGAGGCGTAAGAAACATCCAAGCGAGATTTTGGAAATTTACGGATTCGCGACTGAGAATCCCTTGGAGACTCTCCAGCTTTACGCCATAACCGATGGTAGCATGGCATTTCTTAATTACCTATCTCGGATCAACTATTTACATAATGCCGATTTTCTCTCTTGAAAGTGGCGTCCTCCTTCAAAAAAACGTGCAGCAAACGAGATGAGATCTACTAGTGTCAGCCTTCTTCAAATTCGAGGTATGGATATCTGGATCTAGTGAACTCCTGCTGCCCATCCGTCGATGATGCACATGTCCGCGGTCTGTCCTAACTTCCCGCGCCGCTCTCCGCCACTCTTTGGTGACTGGAACCCATCGCGACACGTCTGGATGTTAGTCACCATTTAAGGCATCTTCCCATGTTATGGCCTTAGTTGGCAGATCTCTAAATTGGGGTGCAAATAAGCTTTTTCTCGAGCTTCGGTTTGACCGGGGTACACGCGATGATACCTTACTTCGCTCAAGTATAAAAGCAACCGGATGGTCTACTAGATGTTTCGTCGAGCCATCCCACCTACTCGCCTCGCCTCCCCCTTCAGCTTTCCCTTCGCCAGACTCATCATTCCACATGTTCTTTGCTCTGACCATGTCGAAAGTCTTCCTCCTTACCATCGCTGTTGTATCATGCCTAGCTATGGTCGCCGCCGCACCCATAACCAGTGACTCTGGCTCTGACTTGGTAAAGAGGGTTACACACGAGGGTCGGGTGAGCACCATTTCATCGAGATGGCCGTCCTCGGACTAAACATACAATTAGGGGACTTGGTTCTGGCCCGGGATGGGAAACTGTGGATGGAACAACGGCGAGAACGACAAGATTGTCGCGATTTCCAAGTCTCGCTATGACGCGGAACACGCATCTAACTGTGGTCAGGTAAGACCATTCTTAGTCTGAGCATTGGACTCGTCACTCAACGAGACTTGTTAGTGGATGGAAATCACCAATCTGGCAAACGGCCACACAGTCCTTGCCCAGACGGTGGACAGTTGCCCCGGCTGTGGTTACGATGACCTCGGTAGGCCACCAATCTACCTTGCCAACGTCTAATACTGACCATCGATTCAGACATGTCCCCCGGTGCATTCAAAGCTCTCGCAGATCTCTCTGAGGGACAACTAAAGGTGAAATGGCACTTCGAGAGCAAGTCCTTCCATCCTTGAAGGCCTCCGATACGAATTCGAAGCCCTCCATTTCATGACCGGGTCTTACGAGATAGAACGCCTATACCACCTATTTGCAGGGACTGGACGAATGCTTACGATGGAAGTACACAATGATGTAACAACAACGACGGATAACGGGTGGTATTATTTGACGACATCGAGCGCTATTCACGACGACAGACTCTGGAGTCTGCTCATCACGATACCTACTTGCGTTCAATATTTATATTGTCTGAAATGGGGTGATCGATGTGGAGATGTGGTTAGGATATAGAATGTAAAACATGCGATGAACCTATACATTCGTTCGTACTAGATCTAAGCGACGAGAACACTAGCGTCATTCCTACTGGCACAAAACTCCGAGGGCCAAAATCCCGAGCATGCCTACGCTAAGCATTGATGGTTCAAGGCTTCGCGCACCATTGTCCGTTTCGTTGGCGCCAAATGCAGTGGTGCTCTGCGATGATCCGAAGGTGCTAGTGGACGAAACTGTGGCTGGAGGGGTAGAAGACACGCCACTGCTGGTTGGCGCGGACGCGGACACCGTGACGGATATTGTAGCACTCGATGAAAGCGAGATTGCGTCGGATGAAGTTGGAGTGGAGCCGCCAGTAATCTCGGTACCCGTGATAGGAATGGGCGTGGTGATGAGAGACTCAGATGGCGAGATAGCAGACGAGAATTCATCTGCGGTTCCACGGATTACAAATTCTGGGCTAGCATTGCCAGAGTCACCGAATACTAGAGAGGGTTGAACGACACGTTGGCAGTGTGAACTGTTCCTAGCACTCACAGACGATAATGTAGTCATTACGGGACACCAAAGATGGCGGCACCGTCACGTTTACTTGTCCATCGCGCAGCTTGAAGTCCTGGGCGAGGGGGTCGTCTGCAAAAGTTTAAAACTTCAGCCAACGGGTAATTCAACAACACGATGCACACCCACTATACATCAAATTCATACTATCGTTCTCCAAGTATCCCAAAACGACCTTGCCGTTCAAATTGGTAATTTGGGAGTCTGGAGGCATATTGGAAGTATCCCTGCTCGACGATAGTCGTTAATACATGTTCTGTTCGTGTATTGTGAGACTCACCATGTCACTGTCGCGACTTGTCCAGCGTTCCATATCGTTTCAGCATTCGGACTAGTGATAGGTGGCGAATAGACGTCCCGAGCGACGAACGGGAGCGCATCCACGACCAAGAGCGCCGCCAAAAGGGTGAAAATGGGAGCCCGCATGGCCGAACATGGAGAGAACATGGCAACTGACGGTGTTACAACAGTCAGCTGTCCAAATTGGCATGCTCCGAGCTATCATGCTTCTTCAATGAAGATAAGACGTCGTGGGAACTTTCGCAGCTCAATCACGCTCACGTGTCCCCGGTACGGCAGCCGAGGGCAGCCGCCATACCCTGAATGGACATTCGACCTGCACGCCGAGCGCTGAGCGCTGAACGATGAACTCTCGAACCTCTAAGATGCTGAGTAGGAGAGCTATGAAATGGTCGTCGTCAATTTACAAGATTACGAAAGAAGCTAACTATAACGAAGCGATTAGGTATACAAGGTACGTAAAAAGTAAGAGTTCGTATAATGGTGTTACAAGTCCGTCATGAATAGGCATTATCCCGTCGTTCTACTATGCGAGGAAGCTATGGAAGATTTTTTGAGGGTTTTCCGAATCTAAACCGTGATTTCAAAGGCCTGACTGTCATTCCCAGAATCTCCGAAAACTAGTGTGGCGTCAAAAATAAGTATATTCCTCTGGGCAGGACACTCACGAACAAGTTTGTACGTCTTTCCAGGCTGAACATCTGGGACGGTGATGGTCACTGTGCCATCCAAGATGTCAAAGTTCTTCGCTATGGGATGCTCTATCACACCAATGAGTTCGCCGTCGACGGAAATGCGGTGCGAACGTACCGACATCCAGTTTCCCATCAAGCTTCTTGAGGACAATCACCCCGTTACGGTTGGTGATGCTCGCAGGTGCATTGGTTGTATCCCTATCGAAAAAGGTCAACTGCGAATAGGGAGCAAAGCTCAATGTGGCGCACCATTTGACGGAATGTGTGCTCCCTACTTTCCAGACAGTCGAAGTGTTGGGATAGAGAACTGGAGGAACAAAGACATCCCTAGGGGACGTAACAAGAGGGGCCGATGCTACGACATTGAAGAGAAGGAAGATTGTGAAGAAAAGCGATATAAGGGTGTTCATGATGATGATGGTGATAATGGGCACAGCGAAGTTCGTAAAGATGAAAGGTGTGAAAGTCGAAAAGATGAGTGGACGATGAGAATAATTGAGGGTCCCAGCTCGAGCTTTATAGCTTGCGTGGGCCTATCCAAGAGTGAATGAAGCCAAGCCCGATTGTGACCATGTCAGGTCGTCCAAGGAGCTCTTGACCGAGCTTGAGCTACGCTCGGACAGCTTCTGGGCGACTCAGGTGTCCGCGTGCCTTCTTATCGACGCCATTTTGCCTACACCTTATCATCGCAAATCCAGTTCCGCTGCGTTCGCTCCTTCCTGCACCGACGCACTAGTAGACGGTATCAAATTTGAGAGCTGTGTTGACGCCCCGCCCCAGTTCAGGTAGCCAGAGCGCGTACCGTAGCACGCACAAAGGGATATTCGGTTCGCCAACTTCAGGTGGCGCCCCTTCGGATCGATTACCTTTTGGCACAACTACGTGTACAATATAGATCGAGGGGACATACATACGCTAAGAAATGATTTCATCCTTTGCGCGTCGGTGGATGCCCACCCGAAGTGCTAAAGGTCGCCACTAACCGAAGCTGCAGATGAGCTCGATTGTGTAGCTTCGGAAGGATGTTGATGCGGCCTTGAATATCTTCTCTTCGCCGCTCGAAAATGGGGTAAGAAACGGGCTGACGTGTTTATTACGCACAGGAGGGGCGTGTACCCACCTCGTATTTTCCCCCGCCCCATTCCAGGTGAGCAGACTATCTCATTCGCTCAGGTCCCCACGAAACGCGTTGCAGATTCGCCTCTCCTTAATCACACGGACGTTTGGGCATCCCGTTCAAGATCTAAGAAAGTACATCGAGTTGTTATTAACTTGAAGAAGGAGGTCTAGCCAATGCCTAGCAATATGAATGCCTGCGCAAGATTCATGAGCATCTGGATTGGATCTGCAAGATAAAGGAGAAAGTCAGAGTTTCTTTCCCTGTACCCAAACGTTCAGTCGATTGCGATTGTCGCCCAAACACCACCATTTCTCGAGGGATTCCACGTTGACCTCCTTACTTTCTTCGTCGAAGAAGTCGAGCGCACCAATACCTGCTCCGTCAGATCCCCAAAGAGCAACTGAAGCGAGTCAAATCAGCATATGATGATACACGACCCTCAATTACTCACTCTCTTGCGCATCGAAAGGTGCACCGACCTCGAATATCCCTGTGAGAAGCCCCAAAGCTTTCGCTCCCCCTCTCGTAGCGAGGTAGAGTGACTCCACCCAGTCGATAGCCAGCGATCTATCGGATTCAAGCTTCATGATGTTGGTCCCTTGCCTCAATCTCGACACCGCAACAGCTTGTCGCATCGAGTTCATGATATCCAAGCTGTAACCGCCCGCTACGTCCGTTCCGAGGCCTACCTTAACATTCAAATCGAGAGCCTCGCGGAGGCGAAAGGGCTCCGCCGAGAAGTATGCGTTCGAGAGCGGACAATGTGCGACGGCTGTACCCGACGAGAGCAAACGTGATAGAGATGGTGCGTCCAAAAAAGTACAGTGAGCCTGAACGGTCCGCGATGTTAAGAGTTTGCTCCTTTCGAAAACATCGATGTCATCGATGCCACGTTCAGCGAGAACGGCTGCTACTTGGTCGTGTGATTCCGCGAGATGGCTTTGAATTCGAAGTTCGTGCGACGCTGCGAGTTCGCCTAGACCACAGAGAAGAGTATCTGAGCAGGTAGGTACAAACCTGGGTGTAATGACAGGCTCTACGAGGGCAGGCGAAGGATATGTGGCTGTCATGATTTCGGCGAAAGCCTTTGCTGAAAGAATGGCACTTGCGGCCGACGCCTCGATATACGTCGGACTAGATAATTGATCCATTGATAATTTGCCTACAAATCCGCGAAGGCCAGCATTGTTCATACATTCAGCAAGGATAAGACTAGTAGGAGGTAAGCCTTCGACAGCAATACAGTGAAGCTTAACACAAACTTGGTATCAGGTTTGATTGTCCCAAAGAGAAGGGCAGCGCCAGTCCCGTTCTCCTTCAATCGACAGGCTAGACGCGTGTATACCTTCCGAGCGAGTTGTGGATCGTTGTCCATCCGTTCTTCCGCCTTGAAAGCATACTCGTTGAGCCATTGCATCAGAGGAAGGTGTAGGCCATTGCCTTGGTACAGGAATTGAGGTGCATGCAGATGGAGATCGCAGAAAGTGGGGAGAATGAACGACCCAGGCCGTAGAGTTTCTACAGCAGTATTTCCTGTACAAAGAGACACGGAGTCTGGAGCGTCGGAGGGCGCAAAGTGGGTTATGATCCCAGACGAGTCCACGCCTGTTCGACGATTCAAGGCGCTATCGCTGCAGCAAAAGCAAGGGCAACTTGCCTAGGAGATAGTCGAAAAATATCTCAAGTCGTTTGGGGGAAGAACAATGGATAAATGTACCTCGAATCAACGGCGACATGATGTTACGAGTATAACCTTGAATCGGCACCTGTCGGACCGGACGTTCACTCGTGTGCTCTTTCTACCAACAACGGCCACAATACACGGAGTGCCTTTCAATCTTTCAAGTGAACGGCTTGCTTGCTCTTCGACACTGATGATCAGCATTCATTAGGTACCCGTTCATTATTGTATAGTTCCTCAGTCCTGCCAGTGTCCATCTGTTGTCTTCAGTCGAGTCACCAGTCCCTCTCCGGCTTGGCAACTTGTCTAACTTCTCTGGTCGGACTCCGCTACTCCTACTGTCAACACTGGTGTATATCGAAGCTTTCAAAGCGAAGTCAAGGCTGTCTTATCGCTCCGAACCTCACGGACTACTGGCTGGGATGTGCAGTAGCACGCTACCAGGACCCAACTACGGCATCAAGAATCATTCTCGCTGTCCATCGTGGTGTGGTCCTTATATGAATAACTAGGGCCTGGCCACTCAGTGCATTAAACACTTAGATCCAAAAGACACAACCGGTGTGGTGCCTACCATTTTCTAAGCTACGTGGAACCTGTTAAAAACGGGCCTTTCGTGTCTATGCCGAAATCGAGTTGTCCATCTCCCCCTTCGCCATGCTGACGTCCAGTCTTTTCTACGTTGCGCTCTTTGTGTTCTATGTCGGCGCGAATTTCAACAACAACAACAGCACCGATGGCAGCAACAGTACTGTGACTATCATCATCACTACCACCGCCACCATTGAACCATTGCCGAGCGGGGCGGGCGAATCGTCGTCGGCTGCATCAAACTTGGATGGGGTTTCCTCCACGGCGTCCAACTCATCGCTCACCGCTCCGACCAACACTACCAGCGCTGATCTCTCAAAGGCGACAGGTCCTGTCTCGAAACTGCCCAAGCGTGGAATCGCATACCCGGCCGTGAACAACCCCGAAGACGTACTGAACATCAACCAGACCAGAAGTGTCGTATCCTGGATCTACGACTGGGCGGTTTCCCCTCCTGACTACCTCGAAAACACGGGGATCGGGTACGTACCGATGCAATGGGGCGAGGGGAACATCGAAAACTTGGCTTCCATCATTGAAGAAACGGGCGCGAAAACTCTATTGGTAAGATGTCGTTCATGTCCGGAGCTTGTATCTCTAACGAAGGTATCTGTAGGCATTTAACGAACCTGATTTTGACGAGCAGTCTAATCTCGACCCGACGTATGCTGCCGACTTGTGGAGGACGTATATCGAGCCATTGAAGGCCAAAGGCGTTCGTCTCGGTGGCCCTGCTGTGACTGCCTCGGGGACGGGAAGGCCTTGGCTCAAGACCTTCTTCGCTGCGTGCGGAAACTGTTCAATTGACTTTTTGCCGTTGCATTGGTGAGCAAGAATGTTCCGTATGAATACTCACACTCACGTTTGCAGGTATGGAGAAGGTACCGAAGGCTTCTACAATTATCTATGGGAGGTCCACGGGGAATGGCCTCAATACGATATCTGGATCACAGAGTATGCTGACACGCGGAACAATTACGATGGTATGCGATGAATCTTTGGGATTCCTTGCGATGTGCTCACCTGCTTCTCAAAGATGTTCTTGATTTCATGAACGCGACTGCTACGTACATGGAAGGGATAGAATGGATAGAGCGATATGCCTGGTTTGGGTATTTTGTAAGTGTCTTGCTTCGTTTACTCTCTTGCCTGGCGCGCGCTAATCAATCGCTCGCAGAGGCCAGAAGATGATACGTACTACAGTAGGAACTCTGTATGCTTATCTTCAGCCTAGGACTGACTGTTCTTCTAGATATGCTCCACGGTGATGGTGGTCTCAACGCACTCGGTGAATTCTACATCGGAGCAGGCAGCGTAGAGAAGAGCGGCCGCGCTACTCATTCTCCAACTCCCGTTGGAGGAGGACCAACCCGAGTGTTATCGACTGCGGTGGTTGGGTCAAATCTGGCAACTCCGTCGTTCTCAAGTGCCAGTCGAGTACTAGCAGACAGTCATGGCTGGATCATTATTTCCGCCGTCAGTATGGTGTTGTTCTGCTTGTGCTAAAGTGTACTGCTATATTATACCATATGTAGACTAATATTGTTTCCGCTATCGATGCAACCTTGCGCGTGCCATTATGAGCAAGTTTCCCACGGGGTGACGTTTTGCAAAGTGAGACCACCAAGCACGCCATTTGAAACAAGGATGGTGTCGACCATGAAGGGACTCCGCAGAATAGTTAAAAGCAAAATACATCGATAACGGGACAACCACACTTCTCCAATGGCCAACCCCTTCTACCGGTCAGTTTTTTCTCTTTTTTTGTATGCTCATTTACTGACGTTGTGGCGCAGTGAACCCGAGTTCGAGACCATCCAGCTACACGGTGGACAGCGCCCCGATACTGCGACCAACGCGCGTGCTGTGCCCATCTACGCATCGACGAGTTTCGTGTTCAACAATGCCGCAGTACGTCCTTGTCCTCGACCTAGTTCGACAGCTTGCTAAGCGCGTATACAGCACGGAGCCGATCTCTTTGGATTGAGGTGCGCCGACATTCATCTTGATACTGTCAGACCTAATCTCTCCACAGGGCGGCTGGAAACATCTACTCGCGCATCGGAAACCCCACAAACGTGCGCTACATTTGCTATCTCATCTGCTAGCTGCTAACTAGCTCTCAGAGCGTGTTTGAAGAACGGATAGCCGCTCTCGAAGGTGGTGCTGCAGCAGTATCCGTTGCTTCAGGCCAAGCTGCCCAGTTCCTAGCCATTTCCGCCCTCGCCGAAAGTGGAGACAACATCGTTTCGAGGTGAGTACTCCCCTCACGACGCGTCAAACCATTCCTAATGATAACATCCAGCTCTTATCTATACGGCGGAACTTTTAATCAGTTCAAAGTCACCTTCAAGAAGTTCGGCATTGCTGTCAAGTTCGTTACCGACGAGAAGCCCGAATCCTTCGCTGCCGCCATCGATGAGAAGACCAAGGCCATCTATGTCGAGAGCATCACCAACCCCAAATACGCCGTCAGTGACCTCCCCGCCCTTGCCAAAGTCGCGCACGATCACGGTATCCCCCTCATCGTTGACAACACATTCGGCATCGGTGGATACCTCATCCGTCCCATCGACCATGGCGCCGACATCGTCGTGCACAGCGCAACCAAATGGATTGGCGGACACGGAACCACCATCGGAGGTGTTGTTATCGACAGCGGCAAATTCGACTGGAAGCAGAACAACAAATTCCCTGGGATCACCCAACCCTCGGAAGGATATCACGGCCTCGTCTTCGCTGATGCGTTTGGTCCTGTAGCCTTCGCGCTCAAAGTTCGCACGGAGGTAAGGACATCTCTATCGCCGAAGGATTGAGCTAATCGTATTATAGCTCCTACGTGACATTGGTCCCGCCTTGAATCCCTTCGGCGCGTTCCTGCTTCTCCAGGGGCTCGAAACTCTCTCCCTCCGTGGCGAGAGGCATTCTCAGAATGGGTTGGCATTAGCAAAATGGCTGGAGCAACAACCAGCTATTACTTGGGTGTCGTATCTCGGCCTGGAGAGCCACGAATCGCACGCGGCGGCAAAAAAGCTTCTACGACCAGGCGTCTTTGGTGGTATGTTGAGCTTTGGCGTGAAAGGTGGTGCTGTGGCCGGGAGCAAGCTGGTTGATAGCCTCAAACTTGCGAGTCAGTTGGCTAACGTTGGAGACGCTAAGACTTTGGTCATTCACCCTGCGACGACGACCCATGCTCAGCTCACACCAGAGGAGCAGCTGTCTTCTGGAGTGACACCTGATTTGATTCGGGTAAGATTGTTTACTATCAGTACATTTCGGTCTTACTGATTTGACTTCTTTCATTAGGTGTCGGTGGGTATTGAGGCTATTAACGATATTATTGCTGATTTCAATGCTGCGCTGGAGATCTCGCAGAACTAGGTATCTAAGTTGAATTATATGTATAACTATGGAGTGTAAAGATATGTGCTCGATAGGTGTTGATGCATACTCTAAAATCGGTTCATGTGGGATATCTTACAGGTCATCCCATCTTCCACGAATTGATCGAGCTGTGCGAGAACAGCATCCGGAGCTTTCGACACGCCACGTAGGTCAACGTCTTTCAGTTTCCCTCGCCTCAACTCCATCATCCCAATCAGGATATCCGAAATTTTCGCCCCATGGGTCGCCCATATTGTCAATTGATTGAGTCGCGGAACAAGATTTGTCGACTGCAGTAACAAGCAGATTTCGTCCATGCTTTCATGCCCAATCAAGCGTATTGACAACGAATCCAAGACTGGCGTGCTCTCCAGCAACGCGCTGAGACTGTGCAAGGTAGTTATGGTGTCAATTGTTGAACGCAGGCCGAAGACGCGGTTCCGTATGTTGACGTTTACACGTTGTTGTCCTAGATGAATAGACTAGTTAGCTTATAAGTCTCAGCGTGGTGGTTAAACGCTTGTATTATACCTAGATGAATAGACTAGTTAGCTTATAACTAGGAAAGGGCATTAGTAGCTATACGGTGCATAAATGAGTGAAGTACTCACGTCTCAGCGTGGTGGTTAAACGCTGAGACGCATCTACGGTAATTGTCCGATTATGTGCATAAGTTCCCACGGTCCATGCTCCTACTCGTACTTCAATAATTCCAACACTCCCCCTCGAGTGGAGCACGGACGTCAATGCAATCCGAGCTTACCACGAAAGTAGACGAATTTGGTTCGCCCTAGCGCCTTGGTCAACGCGTCCGCTATCATCTGATCAGTGGAAATCCACTTCAGTGCCACATCTCCCATCTCAATCGCTTGCCGGACGAAGTGGTAACGAACACCGATGTGTTTGGTGCGTTCATGAAAGACAGAGTCTTTTGAAATCGCAATCGCGTTCTCGCTGTCCGTGTATAGAGTTGTAGGATTGACCGGATAGATAGAAGGGACTTTGATGATGGGGTCCAAGTCGGTCAATAGCTTGTGAAGCCAAATGACGTTGGTCGACGCGGGGGTAAGACCAACATACTCCGCTTCGCCAGAGGATAATGTGACCAGCGGTTGCTTCTTTGAAGTCCACATGACCGCACCTTCTCCAACAAATAGAAGGAAACCGGACATTGACTTCCTGCCAGGTTGGGATGCAAAAGAAGCGTCGTGGTAGGCGTGTATGGTGATATCCTTTCCGCCAAGGGTAAGTTTGAGATCCTTGGTGCGTACAAGGTAATGAAGAACCCGGAATGCTGCCTTGAGATGTGTGGCGGTCGCATTTTCGAAGTATTGGGAAAGAGTAGCTATTGCAAAAGCAATATCAGGGCGAGATGCGACCATGGCGTACATTAGAGAGCCTATAAGTTCACGATATAGAGTTTTGTCGTTGTTGGAAAGAGCGTTAGATGAGACGGCGGAGGATTTGGGGTCAAGTTGGATGGATTCTTCCATAGGCGTCAGCGGATTGAATTTGGAGTCCTCGATGTGGAATCTTCGCTCTAGGGTCTCGATGTAGGCCTTCTGGCAGATGCTGATGGTTCGCTTTTCAACGTCGCGCGTGATCTGCATACCGAGGAGCCAATGAATGGGTCCAAGATCAACAAGCTCGAACGTCTTGCTGAGATCATGCTTGAACTGGTTGGCGACGTCTTGCGAGCTCGCTATGATGGTGAAATCATCAGTAGCAGCTGCAACGATGATGTATTCGTCACCCGAAAAGCAATAGAAAACTGCTTCGTCGGCAGTGCAGACTTTGAAGCCAGAACTGGTGAACGTCGTTTTCAGCTTCTTGTAGAGTCCGCGGCCAGCCTGTTTGGTGCCATACAAGCCCTTCTTCAGCTTTCCAACGCGTTTCTTGCCCTGCAGATGTGCGGGAACGGTGAACATGTGTTCGCATTCCGAAGGGAAGGTGATGTAGACGTCTTCCTTGATCTCTGCATGGAGGTACGCATTTTTGAGATCTGCTTGGTCGATGACGGCGTTGAGAGAGGCTGCGAAGGAGAGAAGGATGCGAAGGGTAGATTGACGAACAACGGGAGCGTAGCTGTCATAGTAATCCACACCTTTGATCATGGAGAAGCCACGAACAACCAGACGAGATTTGGCACGATCGAACTCGCCGTACTCGTTGCGCTTGACACGGAACACGAAACGGGTTCCAATTAGATTGGTACCCTTTGGAACGTCGTCTGCAGCAATGAGTCTCCAGGTATCGAACTTCTCGCATTGATGAATTTCGTCCTGGATTGACGCGGTCCAGATGTCCTTGTCAGAGCCGTTGAGTGCTTCTCGGAGTGACATAGGCTCCGTGAACATGGAAAAAGCGTGTTCGATAGACCGTTCGTAAAAGTCGTCGTCAGCTTCAGCGATGAGGGATTCCAATAACTCAGCAAATCCGGCTGTCGTGGGACGTTTTCGCAGATCGCGTTCGGTGTACGTTCCGGAAGGTTGAGCTGCCTTGCGCGATGAGCGACGTGGAAGAATGGATTCAATTTCCTCATCCGACTCAGTGAGAGGTGATAGAGGTGATAGAGGTGATAGAGGTGGTTCCTGTTGAGCGACAGGAGGCGGCGCAACGGCGGCAGGAGGTATGGTGGTCGTGATGGGTGCTGGAATGATAGGTTTTGGTAGAGGTGCCTCTGGCTGTTCGACAACTTCGTCGACCACTGGCGGATCGGCAACGTCTTCAGCCACGGCTTTTTCTCCCTCCCCCTCGAACAGCAAGGGCTCTGGGTGTTGATCATACTTCGAAAAGTACACATCCCGTTCGACAGAAACCTTCCTATGCCCAGGCCAATAGACGCGCCAGCCTTTAGATTCATTGTCGACTCCAACGAAACGAACCTCGAAAGCTTGCTCATTGAGCTTGCCAGGCTTTTTCAGCTTGATCCAGCATAGACTACCCCATGGGCGTAGAACGGAGAGGTTCGGCTTCGACTTGGTGGCTACTTCGTGCGGTGTTTTTCCGGAGGGAATGGCTTTGGTAGAAATCCGATTTGAGACCCATTCAGCGTGGCGGTGAGCTTCAGCCCACAGGAATTTCGGCAATCTGGCTTCGATGCGAAATGCCCGAGCCATGTCCATGAGATAGCCGTTTCCACGTTCTGCCACACCGTTGGACTGCGGGGAGTCGTGCACCGTCAGATGACGGATAGTGCCTTTCCCAGCGAGATGTTTGTTGAACTCATCGCTGGTAAACTCTCCCCCTCGGTCCGAGCCCAGGATTTTGATAACCTCCACCCCTCGTTGTACCTTCATCCAGACCTCGTAGTGCTTGTAAGCCTTGAACGCCTCCGATTTCTTTTTGAGGTATTCGGTTTTCGACTCGCGGCTATGAAGATCGCGGAATGTGCAGGCGTATTTTGCTCCGTTAATCGATGCAACCTCCATGGGACCCATTAGGTCCACAACGATCTTGTCGCCAGTCTTTTCCACATATTCGTACTTCCCCTCTTTTGGAAAAGGTAAGTGCTTCGCCTTCGCCAATGGGCAGGTCTTGCAGACAGATGGCTTCGAGTTCAAATCAAGTTTGATACCCAGGACGCGGCCGTCTAGATACATTCGTCGTAAAGCTGCGTGGTTTCGATGACCGCATATTCGGTGGAGCATGTCAATCGATACATGCTGCGTCGCGCTAACAAGTGAGATTTCTGGCTTGCGTTTTGGGACAGGAGCACCAGACAGATAGACGGGATATAGGCCGCGCCGTTCAGGAATACGAGCGAAAATGTGTGATTTAGGACCAGGCGAGTGAAGAGACATTGTGCGAGTGGTAGGATCAATGTCGATGCGGATTCCGCTGCGACTGAGCTGAGATAGTGAAATGAGTGTATAAGCGATCTTTGGGGCATAGAACGCGCCGCGGATTGTCACCGTCGACGTCGACTTCTTTCTGCCCGTCGGCATTGGGACAGTCAAGTCACCACGAGCGACCGCATAAATCACTTGTCCATTGGAGGAAGTGATAGGCTTATGAGTGATGTCGACTAGATTAGAAAAGCGATCACGTTCGGGAGAGAAAGTACTAGAGGCGCCACTGTCAAGAAGTGCATCAACAAGGAAACCGTCAGACACGAGCGCCTTGCACTCTTCGTCGTAAAGGGAACTGATGTGCATTGCCACGTTAGGGTGGTCATCTTCAATACAGGCGGCTACGGCGATATGGGTGGACTCGGTTTCGGACTCGTCGGAATCTCCGATGGCTGCTCCTGCCTTGCCTTTCCCTTTGCCGTTCTGCTTCTGCTCCTCGCGTTTCTTCTTCGCTTTCGCCCATGGACTCTGACCCTCCTTGCCGCCACCTTTCTTCCAGCAATTCTCCTTCGTGTGCCCGGTTCCTTTGCAGTTGGGGTTGGTACACTGCACCGAGCTACCTCCCTTCGACGACGCCGAGAGCGCGAGATTTTCGGACGTCTTCGCGTCCTGGCAGTTCTCGTCGTAGCATTCGGTGAGCGCCTGCATGAGGACTTCGGAGGTGAGGGTTGTCTTTACGACACGGGTGGCATTAGAGAGTGAGATTTGGGTCGGTTTATATCGGAGCGGGAGGGACTTCTGGATCATCGACACGAATTGCACGTCGGGGATGGTCATGCCCATGCCCTCGATTCGTTCGCGAATGTTCGTCATCTTGCTCAGGTGAGCGCGCATGTCGTCGTCGTCGGCACAGTGCATGTTCCCAAGTTGGGTAAGCAGGTGCTCGCGTACGATGTCGCCCTTCTGCGTCTGGAGCTCTTCGAGCTTCATCCAGGTCTTGTGGGCTGACCCGCTGCGCTTGATGTTGTTGAACGTCGTGTTACTGACTGACTCGTAGATGTACGTCTTGATTTTCGCCTCGTTTGTTTCCCATTTGTCGTAAACGAGTTCCATGCACTCCGCGGTCGTGCCGCTGACTTCCTTTTGGTCGTCGGGGTGATAGATTTTGTCGTCTTTGTAGACAGGGATTGGAGGCGGAGGGACGTCGTAGCGTATGTGTCGTCCAAGTCCGTGAGCCCGTATCTTCGTCAGGATCTTTTCGCTCCATGTCGTCCAATTGGAACCATCGTCGTCGAGCTTGAGGCTACTGACGACCTTGACTTGTGTCGTCGCATTTAAGTCGACCTCGGGGCCCATAACCTGTTGAACGCAGGCCGAAGACGCGGTTCCGTATGTTGACGTTTACACGTTGTTGTCCTAGATGAATAGACTAGTTAGCTTATAAGTCTCAGCGTGGTGGTTAAACGCTTGTATTATACCTAGATGAATAGACTAGTTAGCTTATAACTAGGAAAGGGCATTAGTAGCTATACGGTGCATAAATGAGTGAAGTACTCACGTCTCAGCGTGGTGGTTAAACGCTGAGACGCATCTACGGTAATTGTCCGATTATGTGCATAAGTTCCCACGGTCCATGCTCCTACTCGTACTTCAATAATTCCAACATCAATTAGCGCCGCCACAAGCGCCACAGATAGTGATGTGACACACGATCCCGTTGGTGACACCAACCCTTGGAAGGTGTTAGAAGATGATGTTAACCGGGAGGTCTCATAGATCCTGCTGCGAGGTATTTTGTCGAACATATCATCCTCCAACTTGGTTATAGACAGAGATTCCCATGCGGGTAGACGCAGAGCACCAATGAGATTCCCGACATGGCTAGCGCACCGCACAGTCAGGCAACGGAGTGTGTCGTGTACGAAGCTGTCGGAAGATTCCGTCACATCATCTTTAAGCCAAAATTTTGCGTCGACAAGTTGAGGCGCAAATGGCAACAGGTTAGCGACTTGGGTAGATGTGATAGACAGTAGGGAGAGGTGGGTTATTTGGTTCCAGGGAAAAGTTTGTAATAGTTCGAGGGTGGCCCATGGGTCATCAAGGTGAACTCGTCGGAGGTTTGGGGCGCGGGAGAAGCCCTGGTAAGGAGCAAGGGTATCATTATGCGTCACCTCCTCGTCCTCATCCTCGTCATAGTCGTCACTCCATCCGGGAGGATATGGCGAATGCATTGTAAACTGGATGCTTTCGAGGATCGAGAAATCCTCCGAGCCACAATCAAAGATGTGAAGACACGATGCACGAGTGCAAAGCTGGAGTGTTTTCCATCGCGAATAGTGGAGAAAAATCTCGGACAGGGAGCTGGATTTCTGAAGAATTTTATCTTCGTCCTGGAAGGATATGTGGAGGGGATGGTCTCCAGAACGTGACACGAGTAGTCGGACAAGGAATGAGGATCTGAAAGTGTTGAGAGGCTTGCGTGCCAGAGGGATGTGTATGTATGACCAGAGGCGGGGTAGGGAAAGGAGATGGTCGCGCCACCGCTTGCACACGTGAGAGAAAATCCAAAGGGGATGCCTTTTGACATCAAGGCTACTTGGATAAGTCGATGGACCGTCACCCAGTGGTACATATGGCGTGTGTGTGGCGGAATGAATAATGGGGAAGAGTATCTCGTACAGGATTTCGTTAGGAAGGCTGCGAACGGGATGCAGGATAGTCTTTATTTTCAACATGTGTTCTTGCACAACGCGAGACTCGACCTCAAGTTCGCGTCTTGCCGCGTCGACTTGGGCCTGCCTCTGCGCTAGCTTCGCTGCATATTCGTTGTGTAGAACAAAGGCATTCTCCAGCTGCGTCCTTTCGATATCCAGTGGCTGTATGTTCGTTTTCAGGAGCCTTTCAATGCCAGCGGAGACAGTGGCGTCCACTGGCGGCCTTTGTGCAAAGACTTTGTTATTCCCATCGTCGTTTTCAATAGAAGGAAGCATTCCTAGCTTTTCGTGAATACAATTCAATGTAGCAGTGTTGAGAGGACCTACGGAATTTCGGTCTGATGATGATGGTCAGAAGCTGACATCAAACATCCTTGACTTTGTACTACGATGTGCTAGGACCTATACAATGTCTAGACGACGACATGGCCCTCAAACGATACACAAAAGCTATCGATTCGACCATTCCAGTACCAGCTCTTCTTTACTCTGACGAGCGCTTGTACTCCTCGCAATATGGCGTTGGAATATACGATGGGTGCGCACCACAATCTCTTTACCGCGCTATAGCTAAATAACGCGGCAGACAGAATAAATCCATGAATCACCAGTCTGGTACAATACACGTATCCTCCCATCGTATCTTCTTTACCGACAACCAGACCAACTCTTTCGCACTGGATCTGGCGCTTGTAGCACAAACGGAGTATTACGCAGGCCTGTTCACTTCCTCATCCAAGATCACGCTGCACCTCGATGTCCGATCCAGCTCGACCGACGACGAAGAGGTGGAGAGCTGGGTATGCCATGTTTGTGGCCAGCGAAATACTCGCAGCGGTGCACTTTCATTGTCTCGTGCATGCGCCCTTTGTGGCGTCCAGCGTCAATCAACGACACCATCCAAGCCATCTACTCCAGTACCGCAAGACCCAAATACAATCGCCTGTCCAGCGTGTACGTTTTTGAATGACAAGACGAGGGCGAGCTGCGAGATATGTACCACGGAGTTACCCATACCCTTGGCTCCCGAGGCGTCTCTGGTGAAGCTTAGCTTCAGAAAGGGTGGTGATAAAGCGCTGTATCTGGCTCTGAGGTCTAGTCTGAAAGCCAAAGCTTGGGAGGTACGCAATAATCTACATACTATCCCGATTGTAAATCCTCATGCCACTTAGGCGGACTTGCCAGCTCACAGTGATCACCTTCCTTCTGGCTCTGGGATAAGTGCGTCAATAGAATCACCGTGTCTATCTTGCTCTGACCTTTGCCGTCTAGATGGGATTCTTCGAAGTGTTGAAACTTCCAACCAGGGCCTAGAGACGAATATGACGGACGCGTTACAAGATCTGGAAGCCCTCATGCTCAAAGCGAAGGACATGGTCAAGCTAGCGGCCGACCTGAACGAAAAGCTCTCGGCCTCGACGACTTCTTCAGAGCCAGAAGAGGCGACGTTCATCCGCTCCTCTCTTTCGCAATTGGGTCTCCAGATGGACAATGCTCCTGTAACGTTAGACATGATGCGCGATGAACGGGAATGGACGGCACAGTTGGCTCGGGAGCTTGCCAAAGTCTTGCAGACTATCATGAAGGGGCGCGGAGTTGTTGCTCTCGACGAAGTCTGGGGTGGTTGGAACCGTGCCCGAGGCGTCGCGTTGATTCCGCCTTCTACGTTCCTCCAGGTCATTCCACACCTACCCCAGTTCACCATCCCCACCATCCAGACGCGACAATTGCACTCGGGACTTACGGTGTTGCATACACCACCTTACTCTCACCACGCATTCTCAGCGAGACTATCGGGATTCTTGTTGTTGAACGGGCCTCAGACGATAGGCAATATAGCAAAGGAGGAAGGGATCACTATTGCGCTTGCTGAAGGAATGGTCGATGCTGTAGAGGCAGATGGTCAAGTCTGTAGAGATGACGCGGCTTCTGCTATTCGGGATCCTGGGCACCCAGGAGGGATAATACTGTGGTGGTCGTGGGCTTCTTTCTCAGACTACGTCTACGATGGACAACAATAACCCCTAGTATGCCATAGACGTGGATTCTGATTCAAGTTATTACTGTATGTAAATGTAGCTCGTAGTGTTTAATAATTCAAAATTAGATTAGTCCGTGCGTGGTACAAACATAATCAGGCTGAGGGAGACCATTTGGGAAAATGAGTTGGAGGTGGCGCAGAGGCTCCTGGGGCACCCATCGTGATATTCAAGTCGACGATACCTCCATATTCCATGTCGTAGACCAGGCCGTGGACCCAAAGAGATGGATTCGTCGAATTGGTCCAATACTGATGAGATGCTCTTGAATTGTTTTGGTAGCAGAATACGAAGAAAACCAACCTCATGAATGAAATCGCTTTCTGCGACATTGAGAACATTCCGCTTGACGTTTTCCTCTACTAGTGCACGAAAAGCGGCTAACGACACGCGTCAAGTTGTTGGTATATTGAATGAGATAGATCAATGACTTACGGTCACTCGGTTCGGGAACCTCGATAAACTCTTCGGAGGCGTGTTTCTCTCTGAATGCGACAATTTCCTCTCTGTGTTGTGTGGCGTCAGCATTAACTAGAAAAAAGGAAAGGGATAAACCATTACCTTTCCGACGAAGCATAGAGATCACGAATGGGGAGCACCCATTCTTGTATTCCACGATCTGCCATGCTCATAGGTTCTGCTGGTGGAGAGCCAATTGCTGCGCCCACACCTCCGCAGCCGTAGTGACCCATAACGATGATGTGGTGGGAATGCAGATGTTCGACAGCGTAGTAGAGGGTCGTGTGGCTATCCATAGATGAGATTGAGCGAGTCCTCCGCGACAGAGTACTCACGCGTGAAGGTCGCTCGCCTCGAACCGGTTAGCCACGGCTCTCTCAGAGAATATTGTTCCAGGAAGGGTGTTGAGCACCATCTCTGGGGCCACGCTGTATCGTAGTAAGTGATAGCGGAAATAGGTTGAATCTTCTTGGGACTGACCGACTGTCAGAACACGCAATCACCACGAAGTTGGGATCTGGGAGACAAAAGTTGAGGAATTAGCGTTGTGAAGAAAGAGGAAGGCTTACGTTGCCCATTGGTAGCCAAGTCCTTCATTAAAGTAGGATGGTTGAGTTCCATTTCGGCAAGATAACGCTGGTGGCCATCGTACAGAGCCTTCCAGCTGTCGTCTACGTCGACGTTGGCTTCGGCATCGCGCTTTATAGTCGGTTCAAAACCAGAAGGGCGTCCCAAGACTGAAGAGGCCAGAAAAATGAGACCGAGGTTTACTAGGAGAAGCATTTGTAGGAGTTGAAAGACGACGACGACGAAGCTGTCGTATTTATAGCCAATCCAAGGGCCGCTTACGCTGACTTCCACGCGTTCATCCGCGTACCAAGATGATCGAACTCAGCGCTCTATGAGGGTGAGCGAGTGGGCTGTGGCGCGGGATTAGGGTCAGGTGCAATAGCAAGACTTCCGCATTTGAGACGATGGACTGCGATACCAAGGACGGGTATTTGTGTGCCTTTTACCTGTGCAACGAGGAAGGTGGCCAAGGGGGTCTAAGAATTCGTCTTGAACTTTGAAAGTGGCGGTGAGGAACACGGTCACGTTGCATTTATTTGGCAAAAGCACTCACAATAGGTTCCGAACCTCAGGCCTCAAGCTTCAAGCTTCAAGTTTGAAGGGTACTTATCAATTAAGATCACACGCAAGTGCCAATAGCGATTAATTACTGATAGGACATAAAGTATGGAAGGAGATACTAACTAGAACTCGGAAAGATTAACTACAAGAGATTACTATAAACCAGACTATTATAAGGGACTATAAAGCGAGAAACTAGAGATAAAGGGATGAATATATCGATAGCGTTCATCGAGAAGAAAATAACATATCAAGGCAAAGACAGCGTCGAGAACCATAGCACAAGTCCGGGGCAAAAGCAACTTCACAGATAAATGTCCATCGTCCGGGGGTATAAAGCAAAGCACACGAGGGTATAGGTGGTGGCTGGCCTGCAGGCGAGATGATATCAGATCCGAACTTCGATTCCAAAATGACGTTCGTCGTCGACAACACCACTACCGGGCTATTGACTTGCCAGCCCAGTAGTGGCTCACGGGGGGCTTGGCTGGCAGTGGCTTAGGACCGCCCGGAGGACCGCCCAGTCCCAGCGAAGGACTGGGCTGATAACCGGGCTAGGTCTGCACAGAGCACGAGACGTCGACTTGAGGGTGGGTCCCGCAGGGCGATAACTGTTACTTCAGAATCGCCCCTACGGGATTGGCTCCACCAGTCGCGTAAGTCTGCCCCCCTTCGAAACTTGAGCGTTCCATACGGAAATCGGAGTGGAAGGACCAGATAGTCAGGCGGCAGGTCATGTTAGTACGGTGTGTGCGATGATGGTCTGGACGATTGTCGTCAGCGTTGAAGGGAGGAAAGTCAAAAAAGCTTACCAGTTGCCAGACTCGGAACACGTCAAAAAGAAGTTGCGATTAATCCCATCGTCATGTCATGGCTGTTGAAGAAGTCAGAATTCAGCATGCACCGTCAGAAAAGGGATTTACTAGTCATGCTATCAAAGGATGGGTATTGTCGATCCAATAGTGGTCCTTGCTCTATGGCTAATGATGAAGTTAGAACCAATATTCAAGTCGAAAGCAACAACGTACCAGTCGTGCCGTCAGATAGTGCATAATTTGCATCGACGCCTCCGTCGTATGCAAAGGGATCGATATCGATGTAACACTCATCTTCTTCGGCCAGTTCAAGATCAAGAACGGGTGGAGGCGTTGCCTCGAACAAGTCCTTCTTGGAAGTAAGCTCTTGTCCACAAAACGATGTCGGGCGGTTTGCGATATCTGACGCGCCCAAAACCATTCTTGGCGGATTCCATTGGGTGGAGGAAGTGAGAATGTTGGCTCCCAGATGCGCGGTTTGGGACGGGGCGTGCAGTAGAGGGTGAGTTCCAACTTGAGCATGTACCGAAAGTCTGCGTTTGGATTTGCCGGGGGAACGTTGTACTCTCTGTTTGACTTCGAGAGGTTGAATGGGAAGGAGGAGCGTTCGCTCGTCAAAAATGCTGAGGAAGTTCGGAATTGACTGGTCCATCGCTTCTACGCCTCCTTCGTATGAAATATCGCTGTGATATTCAGCCTCCTCGAGTTGACGGTCGACGACAGGAGGAGGCATTGCTTCGAACCAATCCCTCTTGGAAGAAACCCATCTGCCAGAATACGATGTCGGGCGGTTTAAGATTCTTGACGCGCCGAAGACTGTTCTTGGTGGATTCCATTGCATGGAGGAAGAGGAAGTATTGGCTCCCAGATGCGCGGAGTGAGACGGGGCGTATAGAGGAGAGTAAACTCCAGGTATGTCCGCCGAAGTTCTGCGTCTGGGTGTGCCTATGGGGGTGAAGGGGGTTCGTTCGGAGTAGATAATATTCGAAATTGACTGTTCCAATGATCGTTCGACGACGTTGGACGGCGCCTCGAGAGAATGATCCGCTGAGGGAAGGGGAAGATTCCCGCCGGCGTCTTCGATGATCTTTGTAATCTCTTTCAGTTCCAGCTCTTGCAGGTCGAACGGGAGCTGGTGGACGATCTCGGAGACGTGTTCCCTCCACTGGGCTGGGAGTTCTGCGATTTGTGCTTCTACGGCGTCAGACTCGTAGTCGACCGGTGGGAGCTCCTTGAGTACCGATGACGGCGTCGGGAGATCGCCTGAGATACAGAACCAGTCGTCGTGCCATAGCCCCTCGAGTACGTCCATCTGAAGGCGCTGGGCCTCATTCGATTGTTGAATGAGGATGGCATAAGACGCCTCGACATAGTCCTCAGAAAAGCCTGACCATGCCAGGCGATGCACAACGTCAGGATCAAGAGTGGGCTCTGCTAGTTCATTAGGGGCCATGTTGGAAGTTGTGCTGGACAGCGAGCTCGCTCGACGTACCAGGATCCTTTGGTCTAGCAGTGGCCTTGGGCCTCGACGTCCGCTTGGCCTTGAAGAGAGTCTGGTAGAAAGTAGTCATGCTGAATGCTTTGAAGAGTAAAATCGGCGTAAAGATGACGATAGAGTGTGTTCAAAGTGAGGAGAGACATTTCGCCAGCAGGTCTCATATATGTAGCTGAGCAACTTTTAGGAGCCTTTTTGTTGAAGGGCAGAACAGACATAATTCCAAGGCGAGTCCTCAGGATTTCCAGATACATCGTCGACCAGGGCTTCGGAGTCGCTATTTGACAATTTGGAGCAAGCGTAGCACCAGAAAGCGCAAGTCGAACGTTCAGCGCGGTCACGCGTTCAATATACGGTTCGGATTCTCGGGCCGGTCTTTGTCCTCAACTTCCAATGCCATGCACAATTGACAGTCGTTCAACATTCAACTCTTGACTTTATACCTGCCTTAGGAGTGCACCAAATTCTTTGCAGGACTTTTCCTTGACGGGCCCCCGGATGTTCAGTGACCCGCCCCCAAGTTTATGCAGACGGCACTTTTAGCCTGTCTAAATTTCTTGACTCGTCTCTTTCTCTCTTCTTCATCTCAAGATGCCATCATCACCCACTGAGAAGATCGCTCCTGATGTCGAGAAACAAGAGGCAAGCTCGTCGATCACGACCAATCTCAGTCTCTGGTCAAAACGCCTCTTGACGTGGGGTATAGAGGGCAGAGGTGCGTTCGTTCACTCCGAGGTGGGGAACTGTCTTCTGATTAAATGATAGGTACGATCCCTGTGGCTCCCGAGGATCGCATCGACACCCAGTACTACAAGAACTTTTTCCTATGGTTCTCGTGGAACTGCAACATCCTTACCTTCTCTGCTGGCACCCTGGGCCCAGCCGTCTTTGGCTTGAGTGTACGGGATTCGTGTTTGGTCATTCTATTTTTCAACCTTCTGTGTGCGCTGCCACCGGCATATCTGTAAGTGCATTTAGTTTATCGGTGATTCAGATTGTATATATCTCTTACTATTAAGGTAGACGACGCTCATAATCAACTAACGTATGTCACATCAAGTCACATTGCCCAAATCGGGCACTGAACGCTCTCATTGAGCATTCATTGAACATTTGACGGCCTCGCTGCTTGAAATTGGAAAATCCAACTCCAACATATTACGAAGAATATATCTAAGTGTTACATATTTCAAAATCTAGTCAATCTGGCATCAACACGTTGAGATAACTTCAATTTACACCCTCAAACCTGCATCATCAAGCTCCTCCATGTCCGAGCCAGTCCGAGTCAGTCTGTATTCTGAAAATGTGCTTTTATAGGTTACAATCATCATGGTTATATATTAGTAGAACCTGAATTGCTTGGAAAAGAGCAGACACCTTGTTCTCCCTCTTGGATTGTGCGACACCTTTATGCAGATATAAAGCCTGAATAACTCTCCTTAGGTGGTGATTAGCCTTTTCTGATCTGCCAAAAATGTTGAGGACCTCTTACTTCTTCCATTGAAGCTTGTCCATCATGTCCCAATGGAGGTTTTCGTGTCCAGGCGGGTGAGGTAGAAGATGGAAGTTAACTGGGTAGAATCTCAATATTTCTTGGAACTTGAAACAGATCTGAAAAGCTAAGATGATTTTACACAACATGTTGGAGACAGATTTTCCAAAATACTACAGAGATGCCTATAACCCCGCAAATACTAGCTAAATCGTTGTGATCGAAACGGGCTTTTGCCCGATTTGGTAGTCACATTGCATCACGTCAGGGTTCGTTGGTTATGAGCGTCGTCTACCTTAGGACGACATGGGGACCTCGGTTGGGCCTTCGACAGATGATACAGGCTCGATACTCATTTGGGTGCGTCCTCCGAATTATGTGTGTGCGATTGCCTGTCAAACGCTCTTCTAGATATTTCGGTGTGATCCTCCCTTGCGTATTGAACCTCATCGGTATGGTCGGATTTTGTGTGCTCAACTGTATTCTCGGTGGCCAGACCCTTGCAAGCGTCGCAGGAGGTAACATCAGTTGGAGGTCCTGATGATTTCCCATCCAATTCATTACTCCTCAAGGCTCATGTCGATGTTTTAGCATCGGTATCGTCATCATAGCGGTAATTTCCCTATTGGTGAGTTTTATCAGCGTCTTATTGAATTGAACTTGACGCTTGTGCAGGTGTCGTTCTGTGGGATCAAGGTCCTGTCATGGTACGAACGACTCTTGTGGATTCCGACGCTCATAGTCTTTGTTGTCGCCCTCGGTGTAGGAGGTAAACATATCTCCAACGTCAAGTCGGCAGAGCCTGCCTCCGCTCCCGCCGTCTTGTCTTTCGCCTCCACCATTGCAGGCTTCGTCATAACATTCGCGCCACTGAGCTCAGATTTCACGATCTACTTCCGTCCAGAAGCTCCCAAGTAAGAGATAAGCACCTCATCATCGAAGAAGAAAGGGACTGACTACATTCCTAATAGATTGAGATTATTTCTGTACTCGTATATTGGGTTCTTATTGCCAATCGTGCGCCTGTCATTTATTCCTGAGGACAGATATTTTTGAAGCTGAAGACTCGCTAGGTAACACTGCAATGCCTAGGTGCTGCAGTAGCTGCTTCGGCGCCTCTTGTTCCTGAATGGGAAGCTGGATACGAAGGAGGAAATGTCGGTGGTCTGCTCGAAGCCATGCTTCATCCCTCGAAAGGATTCGGAAAATTCCTTACGGTGCTCCTGAGCCTTTCTGTCGCTGGAAATATCGCACCGACCCTCTACTCAGCAACCTTGAACGTGCAGGTATTCATTCCAGCCTTGTACATCGTCCCGAGATATGTTTTCTCGATCGTTGCTACCGCCATGTGAGTGCTGGGATTTGGCTGCCGCGCCTGTCCATGGCTGACTTGCTTCGAGTGTCCTTCCGATTGCCATCGTGGGCGCTCATAGGTTCTATGATGCACTTATCAACTTCTTGAGTCTCATTGGGTATTGGGCGAGCACGTTCGTTGCGGTGGTCATCGTCGAGCACTTCGTCTTCCGGAAGGGGGACGCTTCCCAGTATGACATTTCGTCATGGAACAAGCCTGGGGAATTGCCGTGGGGAGCAGCTGCTGTTTCTGCTGTTATTGGTTCATTCGGGCTTGTCATTCCGTGCATGGAACAGCTGTGGTTCGTTGGACCTATTGGCCACATAACGGGGGATATAGGATTTGAGGTCGCGTTTGCGTTGACTGCAATCCTGTATGTGCCGTTGAGAAAATTGGAGATCAAGGTGTCAGGAAGATAGCTCACCGGGCTGAGGGGTTTAGTGGAGAACGTATACATTTTCTACATTCACAACATGTAGCGTAGGTGCATAGTATTGTCGTTGAATTTCGTGATCTATGATACAGTAAGTACATCTCTGGCAAGGCTACAACTACATCTATAAATATTCAGTCCACATAAATCCGGGTTAATAGTTGGAAGAGAGTGAGTGTTATATAGTGCTAGCCCAGGCACGAAGGTCGATTGGATCGTTTTTCGACATTATTATCCACTCAAAAGTCTGGCAACGTTATTCAGACAGACACGCTTGGATTAGGGTGAGCACTTACGGATAGTGTTCTAGGTGTTCCTCTGCGCTCGACGTCCTTTTCTAAACAGGCGTCTACGAATTCCGACGCGCCGGCTGGGAAACGTCGTGTGCCGTCTGGATTCACGTCCATGAGCCTCGGAGCGGGCTCCCTGACGATCTGGTGCATGAGCTCGATTATGCTCATAGTGAGGCGGGAGCCGTGCAAGGACACGCCGCGGCTCTTGCGCCTGCTCCCCGGCGAGATTGGATCCCGGACTTTGAGGTAAGAGTCATCCGCGTCTTCGTCGTCGGACAAGGAGTCGTTGAATGGGAAGCGCCCATGCGCGAGTTCGATGAGTGTTATTCCGAGCGACCATATGTCGGATTTGATGGAATAGTCTCCGCCTTGTATACGTTCGGGCTGTGGGTCACGTCAGTGAAGGCGCGATGTGGCGTAATAACGGACGGACACTCATGTATATTGAAGTGCCGACGAACGAGTTTGCGATGGAGTTTATGAGTTCGCCGGAAACGCCAAAGTCGCATAGCTTGATTTCGCCGGATGAGTTGAGGAGAATGTTGGATGGTTTGATGTCTGTGTATAGAATTAGCAGGGATACGTGCGATACCGAGGAAACGCACCTCGGTGGATGATTCGGTGCACGTCGTAGAGATAGCCGAGCCCGTCGAGCACGCATACAGCGACCTTGCCGACGACGCGTATGTCGATGGCGCCGATGTTCTTGTACACACCGTCGAACGAGCCCTTGTCCATGTATTCCATGCAGATACAGATGTTGGGCTCGTTCAGATATGCGCCAAACGACATGACAATGTACGGCGAGTCGCAGTCGTGGATAATCTGCAGTTCGCGCAGAATCTGCTTGCGCACCGTTGGTTTGGCGTCTATTAGCACAATCTGTAGGGACAGCGGTGAGTGCGATTATTGAGTGTCGACGGGCACATACCTTTTTTGCCATTATCAGACCGCTGGCAATGTGCTGCACCTTCATAACGCTGCCCCCGTTGCCGAGCCCGAGTTCTTTGATGTTGCGGAAGTCCTCGTTCTTGAGGGGACCAAAGCGCTTGCTGGGCTTTCCGTCGGCGTCTGGCGGCGCATTCAGCCCGGCGAGCGTCGTCGAAATGGCTGAACGAATGCCAGGCTGGTCGTTGGTGGGCGACGTGTGCGTCGTTTCGTGCGTCGTCGGAGAGTCAGACGGCAGCTGGAGCGCCTTGAAATTTCTTTTCTTGCGCAGCGAAGCCATTGTGATGTCGTTGTAGGTGCTTGATGAGGCTGCTAATGGCAAGCAAAGCAGATGGCGTTGACAGGGAAACGTCGTTGCATGATGAAAGCTTATTTCACTTCTTGCCTTTGATCCATCATGATCCCGACGAAAAGAATACTTTCGCAGGAGCAGCTGCTTGCATTCCAGTCTTCAAAGACATACGGCATAGTAACAGGATATATCGAGGCTCTCAACGACACCGTTGTCGGTGCAAAGCTCGCGGATTCATGTGAGGCGTCGCCCGTGCGTTGCTCCCGCGGATTCATTGACTGACGCTCAATGTGCACCCAGGCCGTCCAAAGCATCCTCAAGATACTCGACGACGTTGAGGACATTGCAAAGAGCACGCCGCCCGTCGAGAACTCGGCGTCGAGATTCGGGAATCCTGCATTTCGCACCTTTTACGATAAAGTCACTCAAGTATGTCATCGGTACCGTCTCGGTCAAATCGCGTGTTCATTTTCTAGGCATCTCCGTCGTTCCATTCGGAGATACCAGGTCTGCCGGAAAACGAGGTCGAGGAGGTTTCCGTTTACTTCAAGGAAGCTTGGGGAAACAGACAACGAATTGACTATGGCAGCGGCATGGAGCTCAATTTTCTCTGCTGGATGTTCGTCTCATCTGTTACCTTTGCATTTCATTTCATTGACAAAGCCCAGCATATGCTTGGAACGTCTGGGTGCCCTTCAAGAATCCGATCACAAGGCGCTTGTCCTCCGGGTTTTCTGGCGCTACATCCAGGTCATGCGCGTCCTGCAGTCCACATATTGGCTGGAACCGGCTGGGTCTCACGGCGTTTGGGGCTTGGACGACTACCATTTCCTCCCATTTCTCCTTGGATCAGCACAGCTAAAAGGTGCGTTCCTCGCCGAAAGTTTCAATTCGCGTGTCTAACATTCTCCAGGCCATAAATACATCCGGCCGAAAAGTATACACGACCCAGAGGTAGTGGAAGAGTACGCCAAGGACTACATGTACTTTGCGTGCATCCAGTTCATCAACTCTGTTCGTCTCGATCCATTCCAGCGCGTCGATTTCTAATTATTCTGTAGATCAAGACTGCGTCTCTACGATGGCATTCCCCCATGCTCGATGACATATCCGCAGTAAAGACATGGGAAAAAGTCAATTCTGGAATGCTAAAGATGTATCGAGCAGAGGTGTTGGGGAAACTGCCTGTGATGCAGCACTTTTTGTTTGGTAGTGACCACCTTCTGGGGTACGACGGTCCACCGCCGCCAGAGTCCAGTGGTACGTCTTTCAAAAAGTATTGTGACACCTCTCTGACAAGAAAGCAGGAAAAGAAGATGCTCATGGGCATATACATCCGCCTACTGGATGGGGCGACTGCTGCGGGATACCAGTACCTAGTGCATTTGCGGCTGCTGCGACGGAGAAGAAGCCTGGGATGCGTCTAGAAGGTCATGGAATACGACCGGTTCCCTTTGATTAATGGACCGAGTAGCAGATTATCTGTAATGTATGAATAGAATAAATGTATGTTTTCGAAATGGACGGTCATGACCAAATATGGATTCGTGACGAGTGTAACGTCACCTCTCTCTCTTGCCATCATGGACGTTGTGAAAGCCGTTGAAACATATGTGAGCAAGTTGGTATCAGAGCCGTCGTCGATGAAAGTCTTGCTTCTGGACTCGCACACGGTGAGCAGCAGCAAAGCTGAGTGTCGCGGCGCCGTAACGTTTGACAGACACCAATAGTATCCCTGGCGTCTACACAGTCCGTCTTATTATCGCAACAAGTGTATCTCACCGACCGAATCGACAACCAAAAACGCGACCGGATGCCACATATGAAATGTGTCTGCTTTCTGCAGGCATCGGAGGAAAGCCTCGAAGCACTCACGACGGAACTTCGTGAGCCCAAGTATGCAGAGTACTACTTGTGTCAGTCGGGCAACTCTCGGACTCTCTACGACAATCCATAACATTCGTCTGCAGACTTTACCAATATTCTCAGCAAGACGGTCATCGAGCTTTTGGCCGAGGTGGATGAATTCGAGGTGGTCAGAGAAGTGCAGGTGCGCTGTTGTGTGTATCGATGTCTTGTGGTCTTATTGACGGACGCCTAGGAATATTTCGCAGATTACGCGCCGCTGCTGCCGTCCCTGTTCTCGCTGAACCATACACCCAGTCCGCAACGACCGCTGTACGGATCCACCCCGAACACATGGAATCCCGATGCCCTCGAGCGGTCCATCCAAGGCATCACAGCGGCGCTGCTCAGTCTGAAGAAGAAACCCATCATACGCTATGAGAAAATGAGCGGAATGGCAAAGAAACTCGCGGGAGAGATACAGGTGCAGTTCGTGTCCTCTTCATACTTTATACGACCTTGACCGTCCTTCAGCATCGCATGCAGTCCGAGGCATCACTCTTTGACTTCCGAATGACACAAGTTCCACCCCTTCTCCTCATATTGGATCGAAGAAACGACCCCGTCACACCTCTTCTTTCGCAGTGGACATATCAAGCCATGGTCCATGAACTACTGGGCATCCAGAACGGTCGTGTTGACCTAACTATGGTACCCGATATAGGACCGGAACTATCTGTATGTTCGCGAGCTCTACTTCCTCTTTCGACGTTCATGATCTCTACAGGAAATCACACTCACGCCCTCAACCGACCCATTCTTCCAAGCGCACTACATGTCAACGTTTGGCGACCTCGGTACTTCTCTAAAAAATTATGTGCAGTCCTACCAGTCGCGATCTCTCGCGCAGGGACCTTCCTCTATCAACTCGATAGCAGATATGAAGCGGTTCGTGGAGGAATATCCGGAATTCAGAAAGCTGGGTGGTAACGTTAGCAAGCATGTTGCCCTCGTTGGCGAGCTTAGTCGGCTTGTGGGACGGGATAAACTTCTGGAGGTCGGCGAGGTAGAGCAGGGTTTGGCAACAAGCTCTGGCGCAGATTTCAAGGTAGGCCGAATTCTTCAACTTCTGGAAGAGCTTATGTTAAAGTCCAGTGCAGAGCGTGCAGGCTGTAGTTACTGATCATGGTGTACCCGCGTGGAATAAGCTACGGGTAGTCATGCTCTATGCACTCCGTTACCAGAAGACGCAGACGGCGAACATTGCTGCATTGATCAATCTCATGTTGGCGAATGGGGTATCTCGAGAGGATGCGAGAGTACGTTTCATAGTCATGATCTGCACTGAATCTAACGGGGATCTAGCTTGTATATGTTATGCTCAACGTTGCTGGGTCGGATCAGCGCCAGGATGACCTCTTTTCGACAGAGTCTCTGCTCGCGATAGGCCGGTCGGCGTTAAAGGGACTCAAGGTATGTTCCCCTTTGCACACGCAGTTATTTTCTCACTCGAATGTAGGGTGTGGAAAATGTCTACACGCAACATACACCGCACCTTTCGCAAACTCTGGAGAATCTGTTCAAGGGAAGGCTGAAAGAGTCTAGTTATCCGTTTGTGGAAAGTCCTGGACCCAATGCTGGATTGCACCGGTGAGTATATATTTTCTATCGATATTTTGGACTGTCTTCAACGAGTGCGCAGACCACAAGATGTCATCATATTCATTGTCGGCGGGGCGACTTACGAAGAAGCGAGGACAATCAATATATTAAACCAACAAACCTCGACTCCAGCTGGTGGATCCATGGCAGGTACCGGTGTATGTCTACTTCTCGGAGGGACGTGTGTACATAATTCCTCCTCGTACGTTGTTTGTCCTTCTCTACCTTTATGGGAAGCTAACGAAGCACAGATACATCGAGATGATTCGTCACGCTGCGACGTCCTTCCCTTCATCCGTGTATGAACCACCGCCCGAATCTGGGACCAACAACCTGCCGTCAATCAATCTAAATCTGGGCGGGGTGAATGTTAGCTTGGGCGGACCTGCTGGCTCAGGTCTGTACCGAACCGCTGGGGAAGGTGTTGGCTTGCAGACTGACAATATTCGGGATGGAGTAATGAATCTGTTTGGTAAAGTGAAGCAGGGAGTTGATCGTATAGCGGCGCCTCAATAATAGATCGACAACTCGGACTCATTCACTGTCTTGTTTAAATTATTTTTGGATGAATTAGGATATGTTTGGAAGCTCGTGCGTTGTGTGTCCACTGGCAAGGTTGTGGAATTGCCTAGCGGAACTTGTCGAACCGAGGTAAGTGCTTCTCTTGTCATCATCGTATCATCTACTGGGAATTCATCCTCTGTCTAGGTTTGTTTAAACGTCCTACGATGCCAACCGTACCGAACATGGGCATTGTTCCCGGGATGTACCGTCCTACGAGCGTTGATCACATTTATCTCGACCCAGACGTCCCGCTCGAAGTTACTATCGCCGTCTATCCAGTGATGGGGAACGATTCAAAAGATAACCACTGGGATATTTCTTGGACTATAATGACGCTACCCAACGATATATCCATCCTTCGTCGACTGCAAGTCGAACGTGCCATCATCTCCTTGCCCGATGGGATGTCAGAGAAAGCTGGGCACCTCACGAACTGGGGGCCTGTAACCAAGTCGGCGTGTAACCACCTTGAGGAAGCGCGGGTCTTCACTATAGCTGTGTTGACGCTGGCGCAGAGATTGCATTTGGAGAGAATTGCTAGTGCGACGGAAGTACAGGAGCCTGATGGGCGATGGAATTGCCAGGATTGGGTTGTGTCAGTGCTGGAGTCCACTGTTGTAGGTGGTATCTTTTCGCGGAAGGAGGTGGATTCGGCGCTGCGGTTGGCTCGTGGTGTGGCGCCTCGTAAGTCTGGAAGTGCATGAACTATGTCCGCCACTAATGGGATAGGGTCATAGTAGGTCGACAGTCCTAGCAACATTTTTGGTTGCTGTGTGATGTTGATCATGATGATCGGGTTGTCGAGTGGTGGAAAAGGTGTGACAGTGTAAGCAAAAGTGGCACGACTTGATTTACTGGTGGCACGAATCATACGATTTTGTTTGCATACTAGGCACAGTCGGGGTCTCCACAGCTTATGACGATCCAGGCGTTTTGTTTGGATGACCTTGTTCCTTCATTTTACGAGTCCTAATGCCGTTGCGTTCAAAATCACCGAAACAGCCTTCTATCTCAACGAAAAAATGGACAAATCGCTTTCTACTTTTTAGCCTTGTTGTCGCCTTTCTCCGATACCTTGAGGATGCACGGTGTACCTTTCAATTTATATGTTAGTGGATGTATGATTGATTATTTTACCGATTCACGGAAAAATAGTATCCTGGAAAAAGCATTGTAGACTTGAAAAGATATATTACGGATATGGATATGGATTTCTCTGTCGAATGAAACACCGCTTGCTCACTCGTTAAGTTGGCGGAAAGGTCAAAGCAATACCACGGGCGGTCATGACCATATATGGCTACGTGACAAATACAACGTCACATTCTCTTCACAACTGTCATCCTAAAAGTCTCCCGGAGAAATTCCACCCTTCGTAAACGCCTGTGAATCTTGGAACTTGAAAGAGAGGCATATACCAACTCTTTCTCGGTGGATGTTCTGTGGTGCTCCAAGCCTATGAATTATGGCGTGCAGCTGCTTTCGGCCTTTCAACATCTTTTTTAAAATGCTTTTAAAGTCCTGACTGGGGCGGACGACAACGGTGCGATCTAAGCCTTCGGTTGACTGAAACGATGTTGTTCACTATGTAGCATTGATATTCATCGCTGTTCCATAATGATGCTGACGGTTGACGGAGAAATCAAGGTAGAAAGTGGCACGATTACTGCCAATAATAAGAAATCATCCGATTCAGACCTGGGTGTATTCTTCACTTCTTAAGCCGATGGCTGCGATCCTTCGTCTGCAGTCGGCATGGAGCCAACAAAGAAAGCTGCAGCTAGCCCATTCGCAGGTCAGAGATTGACTATCCCCTTGATCATCTTCACTCTCTTCCTGGCTATTTGTGGATATGTGGATTCCATAAAGGTACAGTAACATTACAATCTACCGTATAATATGTGCGCCACATTTCTGACGTTGTTCCTTCTTAGGATCGATTCTATGTCCTAGATCCTACCGAGCTTCACGAACTCTCGAAAAGTGCCATCGCTGCATCCCCTGACAATTTGGCGGGAATGATTGAACACATCGTCGCGAACCTCACAGCGACGTACCCATCTGAGGTCATACGGTTCAACACGGATTCCTCGGAATGGATGTTCAACAACGCCGGAGGCGCGATGGGCGCGATGTACATCATTCACGCGAGCTTAACCGAGTATCTCATCATCTTCGGGACTCCCCTCGGGACGGAGGGACACAGCGGGAGGCATACCGCTGATGATTACTTCAACATCCTTGTCGGGGAGGAATGGGCGTTTGCTCCTGGCGCGCTGGAGATGGAAAGGTATCCAGCTGGGTCTGTAAATCTCATGCGGAAGGGGGTGGTCAAGCAGTACAAGATGCATAAGGGCTGCTTCGCCTTGGAGTATGCTAGAGGTCAGTCAGACACCCTTAACATGAGCTATGGTTGTTGACGCATTTGATATAGGCTGGATACCACCAATGCTTCCTTTTGGGTTCATCGACACCATTACATCGACGCTTGACTTTCCGTCATTCTTTCGTACCGCCAGAATTACAGCACGAGAGATGCTTCGTAATATCCGTTTGGGGAAGATATAGCATTTGCGCATTACAGTAGCAATGAACTATTTTGCAGTCGAGCTACGCCACAGTTCGTTGGATAAATACCGGAGGATGTGAACCAGAAGGAGAAACGCGTGGTCGTGTTTAGGCTCTTCCAGCTCATCCTTATGACCCCGATTCTGATGGGAAATTGAATCCGCATCTCGAGACCTCGAGGAGGACACGTAGGTATTTGGTCACGGGACTCGAATTTACCTGGAAATCACCGCTTCGAAACCATTTTACCTTCTTCCTTTTACTTGTTACTTTTCTCTTGTTTTCCTCTACCTCTACGGCCTTGCTTTGGCCATGGCGAAAGGCTTATTTGGCGGTCTCAAAGGCATCGACGCTTTTGGCAAGGTATATTTCGTCCGGCAAAGGTCGCGATGGACATTGGCTCATGGACGAATATTTGGTAGACCACTGAAGATGTCAAAGTCAAGACTCGCACCGGCGCGTTCTGTGAGTGCTATATTGTTGTATGAAGAAACAGCTTTTGACCTAGAAAACAGTGACTCTGCTCTCTGCTGCAATCATTATCGCGTTCTCGACTATGGAATTCATAGACTACCGGCGGGTATACACAGACACGTCCATCGTCGTCGACAAGAGCCGCGGCGCCAAGCTTACCGTCAACATGAACATAACATTTCCTCGAGTACCGTGTTACTGTGCGTAGTCTGCGGACATGAGCATACACTGGCTGACGGCGACACAGTGTTAAGTCTGGATATTATGGATATCAGCGGGGAGACCCAGCGGGACTTGTCGCACAACATTCTCAAACTGCGTTTAGACGTCGACGGCAAACCAGTAAAGGGCTCGGCGTCATACAGCGCTGACTTGCAAAACGACCTCGACAAGATGAATGCTCAGAGAGGCGAGGGCTACTGCGGCTCATGTTACGGCGGATTTGAGCCCGAAGGCGGATGTTGCAACACTTGTGAGGAGGTCCGCACCGCCTACGTCAACCGAGGATGGAGTTTCTCCAATCCGGATTCCATTGAACAGGTGTGTACGCCATCCTTGCAGCCTCGCTGTCGATTTAACACCCACGTTCCAGTGCAAATCTGAAGGCTGGGCCGACAAACTGCACGAACAGGCCAACGAGGGATGCAACATCTCTGGTCGCATTCGCGTCAACAGGGTTGTTGGCAACATTCACCTATCTCCGGGGCGCTCGTTCCAGACCAGCTCTAGGAATTTCTACGAGCTTGTTCCCTACCTTCGCGAAGACGGAAACCGACATGACTTCTCACATACCATCCACAAATTTGCGTTCGAGGGTAAGAGATGGTTATGACATCCCGTCGCTCTATATCTCACTCCGTTATCTAGGCGACGACGAATACGACATCTTCAAGGCCAACATCGGCCGGGAGATGAAGGAGCGTATGGGTATGGGTGTCAACCCGCTGGACGGCGCCATTGGACGCACGAGCAAAGCACAATACATGTTCCAATACTTCCTCAAAGTAGTCTCCACACAGTTCCGCACACTCGAGGGAAAGACAGTGAGTATCGTACCTTTTGGTAATGCACGTTGGGATCTGACCTTTTCTGAAGATCAACACGCACCAATACAGTGCAACACACTTTGAGCGGGACCTCTCCGATGGTGGCCAGTCGAATACACCGCAAAACGTTCACATCCAACACGGCGTTACTGGCGTCCCGGGAGCCTTCTTCAACTTTGAAATTTCGCCGATATTAGTTATCCATTCTGACACCAGACAATCATTTGCTCACTTCATCACATCGTACTGTCTACTTCATGCTTCGATGTTTCCGTGGTCTGACTATTCCGTACAGGACATGTGCGATCGTCGGAGGTGTACTGACTGTTGCATCGCTGCTCGACAGCGTTTTGTTTGCCACCACTCGAGCTCTAAAGAAGTCGGGAGGAACTGTGAACGGGAACGGGTACTCTTCTGGGAAACTCATGTAGTGTATATTTTGCTAGCAATCCAGCAATCTACGGCCTTAGGGTTCGTGGGGTAAGTGATACATTGATAGATCCCGTGTTGTACATTATGCATAACCAACCGAATAAAAATAAATACCACAAACCTCCAACTATCTCTTCCGCCGTGTCGCTGGCGCCGCCACCCGACGCTTCTTCTTAGGCTGAGGTTCGGTCCGGGGAGGAGATGGTTGTGCACGTTTGGTTTTCTTCGCGGTGTCGTGGGGTATCTCATAGCCGCACAGTTCGTCTTCTTCGGATGCATCATCATCCTCTTCCTCTGCTTCAGACTCGCTTTGTATTACTCGCGAGCGCCTAACAGAGTGAGACTGCGTCGAAGGTTGCGGCTCCTCTGGGGATAGTTCGTCGTCGTCAGATTCGGCCTTAATTTCGTATGTCGCTTGAACGCGACGAATAAATTTTGTTTGAACGGGGCGTCGGTCGGTGGAGGGCCCATCGAGAGGGTTGGGCGCTGTCGACTGCTTCGTTGGAAGGACAGAAATGGGAGGTTTAGACTTGGCTGGGGTGCGGGGGTGACCAGGTGGCACGGTTTCCTCGTATCTCGATGTCGGTGTTAATGGTAGGGTCTGTATATATTGTCAGCACAGAAATTAAACAAGGTGATAAGAGACGCACAGGGGGAGCTTCCCGTGTATCAGACACCAACTCGGCCAGTCTGGAGGTGAGGGTACATCGTTGCTCCTCGACGCGGAGGAAGTGTTCTTGCCAATTCGATGCTTGGTCGCGCCAATACTGGAGTTCTCGTTTAAGCTGAGAGATAGTATCTGCCTGGGCGGTAATCTTTTCGTTTTGATGCGCGATCTGCTTGAAAGTGAGAATGCGCGAATCGGCGATCATTGCTGCAGACTTGCCGTGGTTTCGTTTTGTCTCGCCTAGAACGCCAATCAGATATTAGCAGTTTCAGGTAGATGAATGATGCATGATGGCATACCTTTGCTTTCCATTCTTGCGCCTGCAAGTTACGCTCGTGTAGAGAGCGCGTTGTCTGGTCGCGTTCAGCAATTGCTTCCTCTGCTTTCTTCTCGAATCCGTCGACCTGGGTCCGTTAATCACAGAGTAGTTTGTTAGTATAGAGGATACGCACTATGGCGCTGACTGATTCGTTGAAAGACGCGAACGACTTTGCCAGTGAAGCCGCCATGGTGGAAGTACAATGTAGAGAAGTGATGGCCAAATACTGGCACTGCCACACTTTGTTATCATTTGTCCACGTGTTCTGATTGTTCATTGTGTGCGGAATTTGCCGATTGTGGCGCTCGGCAGTCAGAGAGGTACGAAGGCATGATTGTCTATATTTCAGAACAAATATCATAACAGAAGGAAAATAAAAGGTGACATAGATCATACAAGGTCATGAAATCGACCATAACAGCGCATTCATGCGGAAAGCTAGCCTTCAATGCCGTTGTCCAGATGAGTAGTTGTACTGCCGAACGTATCAAAAATGTCCGCGTTTAAGCCATAAAAAAATGCACGAACATTACCGTATGAGCTCGACGTACCATCAGTCGGGAAAGGATACGCGTTGTTTTCAAATTCGTATGACGCCTTGAGAAATTATGTGAGAAAAATCAGACACGGAGAAAGTGAGCTTACATTCATCTGATAGCCTGGCGTCGCATGGCCAAAGTTCCAGGACTGCAGCTCATCGTACTCCTCTCTTCCCCGGTGCGGTCCCAGAAACGAATCAGAGGCTCTTGGATCTGCTACCCAGTGGTCAAATGGATTCTCTACAAGCGCCGCGCTACTGTCGGGCCTAGTCGTTCGCATATCATAATCGTCTTTGTAAGGGCGCCTCCCAGAGTACGGGAGTACTTGGGGCTCAGATGGATCGGAAGATGAGCGAACGCGAGGTTCAATGCCATCCTGTGGTCCACTGACGCCGCCACTTCGTGCAGGGATATCCATGATTCCACGCGATACGACGTCCTGCCTATGTGCATTCTCGCGCCTCGCATACTCGTACCACGGGGCGCGTTGTTCGTCGGTCATGACATTCCAGCGGCTCACCGCCTGATGGCGCGTCTTCTGCTCCTCGGGGTTGGATGTTCGGTGTTGAATATGTTCGCAGAAGAAGCTGAAGGCATCCCCTTCGGTAGGATACCGGTTGGAAGCCTGCTTGTGCGACATTATTATCCTTTGAAAGATATTAGCCATTGGAATAAATTGTGAAAGAAACATGGAAGGAAAAAAGGTCAGTTGTGGTGGGTGATACTACCGGGCGAGGTTTCATGTATTCGGGGAGGCTCACCTTGATGGAAAGAGGCGGGAAGAGATAGAAGAAGAGCTGGTCTTTTATTCTATTAAAACGTATTTCACGCAAATGCGGACACGTTTTTGTGACCTATTGAAGGGTTGATCGAGTCCAATCGTTGGCCAAAAAATCAATGTTCACCATTTGATTGGCACTGGCGCAAAGGTCGTTCATGTTTGAATCATGCATGTACTATGAGCGCACCCTTTGTCGAGCGCTTTGTTTCTCCTCCGAATGTGAAGTGAACGTTATGCGGTCTCCCTGAGAACCAATCCGGAAGTGTGCATGTCCCGCCGGGTGGGGATATAGAAACGAGGCGACTCGACTGGCCATACCCTTGGACCCAACTTACCTTATGAATGTTCACAGAATCCAAGCTGGCATACGGTATACTGATAATAGGTCAGGGCGATTCGCGGAATTTTTGGACGGAGGCCTTACTACATTATAAAAATACGGCGTGTTGACGCGTGTGGCACACCGTCACCAGTTTCACGGTATGAGAATCAGGACCGTGCACGATATTGAAGGAGGTGGAACGACTCAACAACTTGAAGAATGGAGATGATTGTTGGGATCGATAACCTTCGTTGAATAGAGGCCTGATTCGACGAAGTAGCATTAGTGTTCTGTCACTTCTGTGGTCAATCGCGAGCAACATGTGGCTCCGACTAAGACCGAGTAGAGTTTGAGCTTTGGTCATATCGTAAGATCACGACATGAAGCAACGAGTTAAGCAGATGTGAAAACTAAGGAGTTGCGCGTACGTATAGAGGCGCGACAGTCGCAGAAGGTCACATAGATTACGTGTCGAGTCGATCGCGTCAGAACAGCAGACTTGTGAGCGTGAGAATCTCCGAGCAGATTAGATAGCGCAGAAGCCTAGAGATACTCAGAGATTCCATGGGCGTACTTGAGAGCATACATTCGAACATCGGGCACAAACAGTGGCGTGGGAAATTAATATCGAGGGCGCAGTGATATGTCACTGCATTTTGAGTTCCTGATCACTTCTGAATACGAACGATATCGTTACACCCGTGTGTACCTGCTACGCATGCATATGGGCGCCAAACCTTTTCTCAAGAAACACAGAAAGTGTTGCTTTGGGAACGACAGGCGGATGCTCATGCAGGCCATCTCGGAGGCTGGGCTTTGAGTATAGGGATACAAACTGTCGACGGTAAGGCACGATACCATTATCTAGTAACCCACGATCTCCTGTGATCTCCTACAGTCTAGGTCTGTGCGTACGGACGGCGGTACCTTCAGCTAACATATTGAAATTCCCAGAGTTGGTGGCCTCGGGCTCTCCTAACTCGCACCAAATAATATACGTGGCTATTCGAACTCCCTGAGGATTCTCCAAGCCGACGAGACACTCCGGTTTTTGATCGAAGACCTTATGAGTGCCCCAAATCTCCCGCTCTGAAGATCCCTATCCTTTACTGAGGCGGCCAAGAATCCTCCTCGCACGGGCCGGACATCCGTGTGGCGTAACAAGAGCAGACTCATAGTAAGTTAGAGAGACAGAATAGGAAGATATTGAGTTAGCTATGGGCGTATGTTTGACAGTGAACGTACTTTGGAACCTGGGCCTGAGAAGATTTGCAGTTACGCCTGTCAAAGTGCATTTCGCAAGACATGTGCGCTGTTGCGCCACGATCAACAGGGTCGGTTTACATTCAGTGCTTATGTCTGCTTATGTCCCGTTTTATCATGGGTGCCGCACCCCACTAATATTAACTCGGAATGATCAGGATCCTTGGAATACGAATCGTCCATATGCACTATCATATGAAGATCTGCGGTGTATATAAACAGAATATCCTAGGCAAGCGCAATTTAAAGGTTCGCAAAGTCAGAATGAAGCAGATTCAAGGATGCTCGACCCACGAAGCACTTGCTAAGTAGAGAGCCTCCGCAAGCCGCCAGACGATCAGAGTTGAGACGACATTGAATACATCAGGGTCAACAGGACGATGTCGCGGAAGTTGAACTTGCGCCTGATACAAGGTTATGTTCAGTGTGTTGTTTTGTGATTTTTGTATTGATGTATAGAGCAATTATGGTGCCAACCTCTCTACTATCCACATATCTTCTTGAGATAGGAGATATCTGACGCGATCATGCAATCGCGAAGGTTTCCCACTCCAGAACTCTACCTCGCTGGAGGGAGGGAATCAGCGAAGATCAGATGCTCTAGGGAGAAGTACGTACGTGGGTACGACACGCCATCCACCCCAGAAGTCAGGTTTATCTACATCGCGGCCATCGAAGCGAGCTTTCAACTCTTCAAGACGCTGCGCCACATCATGTTCACCAACGACAGTACTTTGGCGACTTGCCCAAGCACCTAGCTGGCTTTCGCGTGGGCGGGAACGAAAGTAGGTAGTAGCGTCTTCTACGGAGACCTTCTCTACATTCCCAACCACGCGTACGCTTCTGTTGATGTCTTTCCAGTAAAAGACCAAAGCGGCAACAGGGTTCTGCTCGAGTTCACGGGATTTCCTGGAAGTGTAATTTGTGTAGAAAACGAAACCGCGTGTGTCTAGCGTTTTGAGTAGAACCACACGAGCGCTAGGCAAGGGGGAAGGGCCGAGGGAGACTGTCGAAAGGGACATTGCTTCTGGCTCGGGAACGCCTGCATCGATAGCCTGTTTGAACCAATCCTGGAACTGCTGCAGCGGGTCTGGGGAGACAGACGAGGGACCAAGTGCGCCGAGCGGGGAGTTGTACTGAGCTTGTGGGAGCACGTGAATACCGTTGCTAGACGCAGAAATGATCTTGTCCATGATGATGAATGTGGTAGAGGCGCAAGATGATTCAGATACTTAATTATTTAATTTGTGTTTCTCGGCCGACGGCAAATCCCGAGATCAGAATCGCGGATAGAGATAATTCCACTTTACAATAGCAGGGACGGACCGTCGTCTTCCTCCTCCCACCATGTTGCACTCGATATACGACCTCACCACGAATTGTCGAAAGACCACCGGAGATGTCCCAGCCAAACTGGTCGGCGCATCCACCACCGTGGTGGGGTCATCCATGTATCTTTTTGGAGGCCGCCAAGTCGCAGAGCGAAAAATGGTGTCCGACTTGTATCGCTTCGACCTTGATACCCTCGTCTGGTCCAGGATGACACCACATCCCGACGACGACGTCCCCTGCTCGCGTTATTTTCACAGCTCAGACGCCTGGGGAAACTTTCTCATCATCTTCGGTGGAATGAGCAATCAGCCGGACAGTCCAAACCCTGAAGAGCTCTGTGTACTCAACGACGTCCGCCTCTTTGACTTGGAGACCAGCAGATGGCTTCCCCCTGCACCGGACAACGGTGGCGACTCTCCGCGCGCGCGTTACGCACATCTGTCAAGTGTCACCGCAGACCGGCTGTTCGTTATTGGAGGTCAGGATTTCTATAACACGTGGTTAGACGACGTCTGCGTCTATGACCTCCTTGCCCGGACATGGGTTCAGAAGCGTGACTATCCCCGCCATTGCGGTACCTATCGCTCCGTCGCCGTGGCCTCCGACTCTACCGTTCGTTTCCCAAAACATCAAGACGCCCCTCGTTTTCCCACTTCTCCCACCCCATACCCCGACACTACACCACCAGAATCATTCGTCTTCCACCCATACTCCGCGTCCCCAACAGAAGATCATCCCGCTGACATCTATCTATATTCCAATTACAATGTACGCATTTGCTTCTCCCTTGGCATTCAAACTGAATTTGTCCTCTAGTTTACCGACGTCAAGCGCGAATTAGAGGTCTTCTCTCCACTTCCCGACACCGACTTCACCATCTCCGATCGCTCTAGCGCCATGACCGGGTCCACATTCCCACCCGGCTTGCGCTTTCCCACTGGCGCCATCCTCGGCACACATCTCATCATCGCTGGTACCTATCTAGCGCACTCCTACCAAAGTTTTAGCATATGGGTGCTTGACCTTCAGACTATGCAATGGTCGCGCATCGACCCCGGAAAGGCGGTGGAATCTGGGTCGTGGTTTAGAGGCTGCCTAGCTGCCCAGCGCAACAAGTTCTACATCTTTGGAAACCGAGACGGAAACCTGGTGGACGACTACAACAGGCGTCTCCTTAGCTGGGAACATGTTGCCATCGTCGATTTAGAAGCGTTCGGTATCTATCAGCCTCCTCCGGCCAAGGTGGATATCTCGATGCAAGAACTCGGACTCAGCGCGCTGGAAGAAGGCGTCCTCGCTGACTTTGACATCGTATGCGAGGATGGCCGGAAGGTCAGCGTGTCTCGCAAGCTAATCGAGGAAAGATGGCCGTGGTTCCGAGAGCAGAGGATCAAGATGCTTCATGCCGCCATGCAAGCAATGGAGGGTCAGGCAACGTCTCCCATGCACACTGAGGCTCCCACGAACAGCAAGGGCCCTGACCCTCGGCTAACATCCCGCGCTCTCCATATATCGGAACCCTACCCCATCGTCCTAGCTTTGACACAATATTTCTACGCCCAAGCTTTGATCACTCCTCTGCAGCAAGCGCCGGCTGTTCTCAGCCAGCTACTCATCCTCGCCACCAACTACCAAATCACGCATCTAGAGCAGCTCGTCAAGCATGCTATGCACAGGGCACTCAGCAATTCAACGAGTGTTGGGGTTTACGAGGTTGCTACTCTGTGTAACTGTCGGTCATTGCAGATTCGCGCGCTGAAGACAGTAATGTCCTACACGCAGAAGCGACCGGGCAACAAGGGGAAGGATGGACGTGGCCCTCCACCTCCCTCAAACCCGGACTTGAATTCTAATGGCAGGAACAATGGAGAGCTTTATTCGCGGCCGAGAGGAACCAGTGATGCGAGATGGCGTACAGCAGCGGGTAACGGTGGGGAAAGTAGTGGTACTTACGGCAAGTTTTGATAAGATAGAGTTTTTCCGATTTTCTGAGGCACTTCCTTCTAGGCGGTGGGAGACAAGTTCCTTCTCGTACCCCAGTGACGCACGATGAGGACTTCTTCGAAGAAGACGAACCTGCACCTTTACCGCTGTTTACCCCTCGCACGAGGCATAGCCGGACGCCCAGCATCGTCTCAGTAGCGACGGACCAGGCCTTACACGAGACGGTAGAACTTTTTTCGCCGTTCTCGTCTCCCGTTTCGCCTTCGCCAGGACGACCAGAGCGACCGCAGCGGGAATCTGGCAGGATGCTTCACCCATTCGACGAGTCGGAAAGCGAAGACTACGAAGTGGAAGGCCTACACGTGTACATGCCATCTTACGACAAGCGCTCCAGTTCCGCGACTGAGTCTACGGCACCTTCCCTCGTTTCTGCGTCTAGTTCATCTAGCCGACATAGCTCGACTAAAGGCCCTGTTACCCCCGTGATGAGTCCACTTTCAGATATCGACGAAAGTCGGATGTCGTCGATACCTTCCTCATCGATGCATCGGCCGTCGTCTTCCAACTCTTACACCGCGACTGAAACGGACAGCGACGAGATGAGATGGCCGAAGCAGAAGAGCACTATCGAGTGGGTTACCAGCAGAGCCGGGATGACTTCTCCGTCGGGCACGATCCTGCCTGTACCCGATTCACCCACGAACAAAAAGGGCTTCAAATCGCTGTTTGGGGCCAAGGGAAAGACACAGACGCCTACGCAAGAGATGGACTTGAAGGAGCAGATGAAGGAGCAGAAGCGACGGAAAGCAGAGGACAAACGATTGAGGATGGAAAGGTTGGCGGAGGACCTCAAAGCTAGAGCGAAGGCGCGAAAAGAGGCAGAAGATAATGCCTCTCTCAGCAGTGGTGAGCGCAATAAACGACGTGTTGCCGTCGCCAACATGTACGGGGGTATCGGAGGGATGATTTCATAAAGTAAGTGTATGTAATTGGTGCTGTTCTACTTTTCATCTCTTCTTGCTTATTCTTATCTATTCCTACTGTTGTGATTCTTACTTGCTGTACTTCCACACTCCTTTGACTTTTTATATCATCTTTTTTTTTGCATGTATGCAGTACTTGTACCGGAAAACAAAATATGTTTGTACGCCACGTTTCGGAATCGGGCCGAGTGTTTTGATTTTGAGTAATCGGCCCTTGTTTGTCATCCACCATGTTTGCTGTTCGACGCGTCGCGCATCGTCCTTCAAAATTTGTTCGGTGGGCCAGTCAGGGATCGCCTAAAGCGGCGCCTCCTCCAATTCCGCATCTGCCAAAGGCTGAGAAAAATGCATTGTACGAAATGGAAGTGAAGGACTTCCGCCCGCCATGGGTATACACTGGCACAAAATTAGTGAACTATCTCGTTTGCCCAGGTGCGTTGCTATGCTTCTGTGGATCCCTTTGTTTGACAATACAAAGGGATATTTCTATATGCCATGTTTGTATACGACTGGGGCGAAAGGGATCACGTATTTCAGGCGGTAAGTATCCCGATGTATCGTCCATTCCGCTTCTCATTCAACGCAGCCCCGGAAATGGCTGAAACAGCGACAGGAAGCCTTCTTTTCTTTATCACCGGAACAGCAGAAGCTCGTGGATTCAACAGAAAAATCCACCAAGCCCGAGTAGGGAACGTGTATCTATCTCTCTATACAATTGCTTTCTTTCAGAAAACGTCAAAAGTCCCTTTGATGCTCCGGATTCGCACCCCGCAGGTTCTTTGTCCGTATTTTCTTTTATATACCTCTGAAAGGCGCTGTCGGTTTCTGAAAGACCGCCGTCATGTCCACCCACCAGATACGCGTGCGTCGTCCTCGTTTACCCCGCGAGTTTTCATATCACTAACGAAACGTTGTATGCAGCTCTCTAACGTGCGGTATCGTGCCCAGATCGAGGCCCTCATTCTCGAACGCAGCCAAGCATACATTGAACGCGAACGAGCGCTCGTAGGCCGCCACCAGGCTCTTTTCCTGTGTGAAAAGGCGCTGCGCGCGCGAGACCAAGCTTTGGCTGATCGGCGGAAGGAGAGAGTTGAACGTCTTCGACAGGTCCGTCTATGTTTCTCTTTGCTTCACGAACGAAACCTGAAGGTTTTGGAAAATAGGAACAGCAGTTTTATTTGACGGTGTGTTGTGGTTTTCTTTCAGAGGACGTTGACTGATTAAGTGTAGGTTACAGAGCAAGAGGAGCTCATTGAAGATCTGCAAGGACAGGTTCGTCGACTACAGCAACAGCTACTGGAGACTAATTTGGTGAGTCAAATACTCCAAGTAGAAACTCGAAGATGGGCCTGACTGTTCGTTCGAGCCACCGCGTTCCGACTCTACGTGCACCACTCTAGAGGATGATACACCGCCTCAATCTCCCAGTGACAGCGTTTCCGTTCAAAAGAATGTTTGTCTATCCCACGTTGTTTAGATCGACGGCACACTCACCCAACATTTCAGAAGGACATTTGGAAAATGGCTCGAGATATCTTTAGCGTTTTTCAGGAATCATCGGACGATGATGATGAGCGGAGCGCTGGCGTCGCGAAGGTTTGTTGTCAGAGTGATAACAGACTTGAATGGGAAAAGGACATGGACGATGTCTGGGAGGAACACCGTACATTTTTCCTCAAGTAGGATCGACTTCTGTTCTTCACTATAGCCTAAGTTCTGACTAAATACTAATTTTGTACCTGATCATCCGAGAGTAGCAATGTAGAACTCGAACAGACGCCAGCATCTGAGGTCAAATAATTTCGTATGAAACATAGATACCTCGAAGTTTTGAAGCTGTGCCTGGGCCACCTTGAACCTATTTGCGGCTACCACCAGACGTTGATAATATAGTCTAATATTCACTATCGTCCTCGTCTAATCCGTAGTCTGACTGGTCATCATCTTCTGGTACGGATACAGTTGCCTGTTGTTTGATAACGGGCGCATCGTTGGGATCTGCCTCGTCGTCCTCATCATCATCATCACCACCACCCGATGGTACCGGTATTGGAGGCGCTTCGGGCGCTGGAATGGACGCAGCAGGTACCACAACAGAAGTGTTCCCTTTCCTCTCCTCCCTTTGCTCATCAATCGCATTTCCCTCGGCCAAACTACGCCAGATGTCAAAGATCATCCTGCGAGGAGTTAGGTAGGCTAGACAGAGACAATTGAAAACCAACCGGGCGTCATTCCCCGCGCATTCCTTCTCTACTTCTTCGGGACGGGTCATTGGAATCTTGAGGTGCGACCGACCTGCTTGACGCACAGTCTGAGTGTCGTGGGGAGTTTGGAAGAGAGACTGGCAGAGTTTCTGCACGTCGACGATGTACACTTGACCATACTGAAGCTGCCCTGGTAGAGGCTTCGCTCGATCTGCCTGACTGGAGGAATAATAGAAAAGCTTTTGCAATCCGGTATGCCAACCCGTGGCCCCCAGATCGCTGCGAGCCAGCATGTCCCGAGTCTTTTCTTCGTTCCAGACCAATAATACGGTAGGTTCAGAGCACGCGAACAGGGTTTTCAGCTTCGCGTCGATAGCTGATTGATCAAGCCATTCAGTTGCACCGTGTTTGAAGTCCTGTAGAACGTTATTTGCCATTCAAACCTAGAAAACGAAAAATACGCACGGCTCTCTTGTGTTTGTCAAGCTTGGCGTTCCTATTGAGAGCAAGATGGTGGGTGGACGTTGGTACTTCCCCTACGGAGTATCCGATATCCAGGATAGTGTTCGGTGCGCCAATCCATTGGGTGAAAACGAGAGAAACAAGACGTAGTTTCTTCATGCGCGCCTCCTGGCTGACTCGTAGACCAAAATCGCGACAATCAGATAGCTGATTGTGTAATATACGGTATAAGACTCTATAATAGCGGTCAGAGCTACGCAGCGCCACAGATGTGTGTATACCTGTTATGCTCGAACATGGCCCTATTGGCACCATCTGTAGTTGAGTTCATGTATGGTTTATTAGCCTGGCTGTTATCATGGTCGTCTCGTCCTCTTTTGGCCGCCTTGGGTGCCAGCGCGCTGAGCTTCTTGTCCAGCTTGGTCGCGTCGTGGAAGACGACGGGAGAAAGAGACTCGAAGGCTTCGGCGCTGATAACTCTGTTGGAGAGTGGCGGTCTGTAACACAATGTCCGCGCAATCCCCGCCGCCTTGGACTCGGGAAACAAGAGATACGATGCACCGCTTGCTTTTATGCCTGCAGACGTCGTCAACAAGCGCACGACACCATCCAGAACGCGACGCGCACCTAGTACCATCTCCAACGGCGCGCCTCGCGTTGTACTCAGCAAGTCTTGGGCTATCGCTTTATAGTCATAAGTATTTCTGCTGCAGAGGTCGTTAGCGTTGCTGTAGCCTAGGACCGTAGAAAAAGGCGTACGTTATCCAATCTTGCAGCGTTGAACCTTTTCCTCCAAGTTGGTGATAAAATTCGGGCATCGCGCGAGGAAAGCAGAAGGAAACGTCGAGGCAGCGTGGTGATTGACATGATGGATATCCTCCAAGCACCGGATGATGCCGAACTGAACGCCGCCATTTACTACCACCTTCAAAGCGTCAAGCAAAGGCTCTCAAGACGGATACGTTTATAGAGTCGAGTGTTCACCATATTTTGCTAGCGACATTGACATAATTTTCGGCTTCGCTCCATCTTGACGCCTATGGAATTCTTGGCTCTTTTGTATCTGGGAATCTTGAGTTGTGCGCGTCTCCCTCAGGTGCTCCAGTCAAAGAGGTTGCTAAAATTCCTCTATGTCGAGAAACTATCCAAACGACCTCCATATTGTAGCCAGAGATGTACTTACTGTACCCTAGATCACAAAATTCAATGCCAGTACTATGCACCTACGCCACATATTGTGAGTGTCGCTCCACTAGACCACCTCAACCCCGTGAGCTATCTTCCTGACACCTTGATCTCCAATTTCCTCAACGGCACATACAGGATAGCAGTCAACGCAAATGCGACCTCGAATCCTATATCACCTGTCTTGCGGCCAATAGGTCCAACGAACCACAGCTGCTCCATGCACGGGATGACAAGCCCGAATGAACCAATGATAGCACAGACAGCAGCTACTCCCCATGGCAATTCCGCAGGCTTGTTCCAAGACGAAATCTCGTACCGGGAAGCGTCGCCCTTCCGGAAGACGAAGTGCTCAACGATGACCACCGCAACGAACGCGCTCGCCCAATACCCAATGAGACTCAAGAAGTTGCTAAGTGCATCATAGAACCTATGAGCGCCTACAATGGAAATCGGAAGGATGCTTGGAGAAAGTCAGCCATGCGCTTCGACTTGCAATCCTGTCACTCACATGGCGGTAGCAACAATCGAGAAAACATATCTCGGGACGATGTACAAGGCTGGAATAAATACCTGCACGTTCAGCGTCACTGAGTAGAGTGTCGGTGCGATGTTTCCAGCGACAGAAAGGCTCAGGAGCACCGTCAGGAACTTTCCGAATCCTTTCGCGGGATGAAGCATGGCCTCCAGCAGACCACCGACATTTCCTCCTTCGTATCCAGCTTCCCATTCAGGAACGAGAGGTGCTGAAGCGGCTACTGCAGCACCCAGACACTGGAGTGTTACCTAGCGCCTCGTCAGCTCCAAAATGTCTACCCTCAGCAATAAACAACTGGCGCACCATCGGTAATAAGAACCCAATATACGAGTACAGAAATAATCTCAACCTATCAGGAATGTCGTCGGTCCGTTTCTTCTTCAATGGTGAGGAGCTTATACTTACTTGGGAGCTTCTGGACGGAAATAGATCGTGAAATCTGAGCTGATTGGTGCGAATGCTATGACGAAGCCTGCAATTGTAGAGGCGAAAGACAAGGTGGTGGGAGCGGAAGCAGGCTCTGCTGACTGGACGTTGGAGATATGTTTACCTCCTACACCGAGGGCGACAACAAAGACTATGAGCGTCGGAATCCACAAAAGTCGTTCGTACCATGACAGAACTTTGATCCCGCAAAACGACACCTGTGTATACAGTTAACTTCAAGTTTAATTCAAAAGATGCTGATAAAATTCACCAATAGGGAAATTATCGCTGTGATGACGATACCGATGCTGTGACAACATGAGCTTGGGGGGTATTGAATTCAATAGGATATCATCAGGACCTCCAGCTGATGTTACCTTCCGTGACACTCGCGAGAGTCTGGCCACCAAGAATACAGCTGAGCACACAGAACCCAACCAATCCGATGAGGTTCAATGCGCAAGGGAGGATAACACCGAAATACCTATAACAGAGTTTGATAGGCTATCGTACACAATTTTAAGGACGCACCCAAATGAGTATCGAGCCTGTACCATCTGTCGAAGGCCCAACTGAGGTCCCCATGTCGTCCTAGTAATAGTCAAAGATATGTATGCAATCCAAATCATCGATAAACTGAAGGGACTTACAAATAGGCCGGTGGCAACACGCAGAGGAGGTTGGAAAATAGAATGACGAGACACGAATCCCGCACACTCAAGCCAAAGACGGCTGGGCCCAGCGAGCCAGCGGAGAAAGTTAGGATATTACAGTTCCACGAGAACCATAGGAGAAAGTTCTTGTAGTATTGGCTGTCGGTGCGATCCTCGGGAGTCACAGGTATAGTACCTATCCGTTTATCAGACGATTTCTCCTCTACTCAGGATGAACGAACACACCTCTGCCCTCTACACCCCACGTCAAGAGGCGTTTCGACCAGAGACCAGTGCGAGTGGTCGTGATCAGCGAAGTTACCTCTTGCTTCTCGATATCTGGAGCGATCTTATCGGTCAGAGATGACATTACGAGATAAAGAAGAAAGAAGAAGACAAATCATGAAACGTCAAAGGTGCCGTCAGCATAGACTAGAAGGTGGGTCATGGAACATCAGAGGGAGGCCATCAAGAAGAAAGACACGAAAAGGATCTGGTGCACTCCTAAAGCAGTTACGGAGGTGAAGAGCTATGCATATGTCCCTGTCGTGAGTAGGAATCGAGAGAGAGATGCATACTAACCGTCGAGAAAAAGAATTGACGGGCGGACAAATGACAACCGTCTCGTCGCTACTAAATGTACGAGAAAGAATACAGAGGGTCTCGTCAAGTACAAAGGTCAAGGGTTGAACGTCGAACGTTGAACGACTTTTAATAGCTGTGCATGGAAGTTGAGGACAAAGACCGGCCCGAGAATCCGAACCGTATACTGAACGCGTGACCGCGCTGAACGTTCGACTTGCGCTTTCTGGAGCTACGCTTCCTTTAAATTCTCAAATAGCGACTCCGATGCCCTGGGCTACGATGTATCTGGAAATTCCGAGGACTCGCCTTGGAATTATGTCTGTTCTGAGCTTCAACAAAAAGGCTCCTAAAAGTTGCTCAGCTACATATATGAGACCTGCTGGCGAAATGTCTCTCCCCACTTTGAATACACTCTATCGTCATCTTTACGCCGATTTTACTCTTTAAAGCATTCAGCATGACTACTTTCTACCAGACTCTCTTCAAGGCCAAGCGGACGTCGAGGCCCAAGGCCACTGCTAGACCAAAGGATCCTGGTACGTCGAGCGAGCTCGCTGTCCAGCACAACTTCCAACATGGCCCCTAATGAACTAGCAGAGCCCACTCTTGATCCTGACGTTGTGCATCGCCTGGCATGGTCAGGCTTTTCTGAGGACTATGTCGAGGCGTCTTATGCCATCCTCATTCAACAATCGAATGAGGCCCAGCGCCTTCAGATGGACGTACTCGAGGGGCTATGGCACGACGACTGGTTCTGTATCTCAGGCGATCTCCCGACGCCGTCATCGGTACTCAAGGAGCTCCCACCGGTCGACTACGAGTCTGACGCCGTCGATGCCCAAATCGCCGAACTCCCTGCCCAGTGGAGGGACCATGTCTCCGAGATCGTCCACCAGCTCCCATTCAACCTGCAAGAGCTGGAACTGAAGGAGCTTGCAAGGATCATCGAAGACGCCGGCGGGAATCCTCCCCCTCCCTCAGCGGATCTCCCTCTCGAGGCGCCGTTCAACGTCGTCGAACGATCATTGGAACAGTCAATTCCGAATATTATCTACTCCGAACGAACCCCCTTCACCCCCATAGGCACACCCAGACGCAGAACTTCGGCGGACATACCTGGAGTTTACTCTCCTCTATACGCCCCGTCTCACTCCGCGCATCTGGGAGCCAATACTTCCTCTTCCTCCATGCAATGGAATCCACCAAGAACAGTCTTCGGCGCGTCAAGAATCTTAAACCGCCCGACATCGTATTCTGGCAGATGGGTTTCTTCCAAGAGGGATTGGTTCGAAGCAATGCCTCCTCCTGTCGTCGACCGTCAACTCGAGGAGGCTGAATATCACAGCGATATTTCATACGAAGGAGGCGTAGAAGCGATGGACCAGTCAATTCCGAACTTCCTCAGCATTCTTGACGAGCGAACGCTCCTCCTTCCCATCCAACCTCTCGAAGTCAAACAGAGAGTACAACGTTCCCCCGGCAAACACAAACGCGGACTTTCGGTACATGCACAAGTTGGAACTCACCCTCCACTGCACGCCCCGTCCCAAACCGCGCATCTGGGAGCCAACATTCTCACTTCCTCCACCCAATGGAATCCGCCAAGAACGGTTTTGGGCGCGTCAGATATCGCAAACCGCCCGACATCGTTTTGTGGACAAGAGCTTACTTCCAAGAAGGACTTGTTCGAGGCAACGCCTCCGCCCGTTCTTGATCTTGAACTGGCCGAGGAAGATGAGTGTTACATCGATATCGATTCCTTTGCATACGACGGAGGCGTCGATGCAAATTATGCACTATGTGACGGCACGACTGGTACGTTGTTGCTTTCGACTTGAATATTGGTTCTAACTTCATCATTAGCCATAGAACAAGGACCACTATTGGATCGACAATACCCATCCTTTGATAGCATGACTGGTAAATCCTTTTTCTGACTGTGTGTGCTAAATTCTAACTTCCTCAACAGCCATAACACGACGATGGGATTAATTGCAACTTCTTTTGACATGTTTTGAGTCTGGCAACTGGTAAGCTTTTTTGACTTTCCTCCCTTCAACGCTGACGACAATCATCCAGACCATCATCGCACACACCGTCACACTAACATGTCCTGCCGCCTGACTATCTGGTCCTTCCACTCCGATTCCCGCATGGAACGCTCAAGTTTCGAAGGGGGGCAGACTTACGCGACTGGTGGAGCCAATCCCGTAGGGGCGATTCTGAAGTAACAGTTATCGCCCTGCGGGACCCACCCTCAAGTCGACGTCTCGTGCTCTGTGCAGACCTAGCCCGGTTATTAGCCCAGTCCTTCGCTGGGACTGGGCGGTCCTCCGGGCGGTCCTAAGCCACTGCCAGCCAAGCCCCCCGTGAGCCACTACTGGGCTGGCAAGTCAATAGCCCGGTAGTGGTGTTGTCGACGACGAACGTCATTTTGGAATCGAAGTTCGGATCTGATATCATCTCGCCTGCAGGCCAGCCACCACCTATACCCTCGTGTGCTTTGCTTTATACCCCCGGACGATGGACATTTATCTGTGAAGTTGCTTTTGCCCCGGACTTGTGCTATGGTTCTCGACGCTGTCTTTGCCTTGATATGTTATTTTCTTCTCGATGAACGCTATCGATATATTTATCTCTTTATCTCTAGTTTCTCGCTCTATAGTCCGTCCTAATAGTCTGCCTTATAGTAATCCCTTGTAGTTAATTTCTCTTTGCTTCATACTCCATATCTTAGTATCGTATTCTAATCATAATGCTCTATTTTCTGGAAATTGCGAACGAGCAACAAGTACTACGCAATATGTCTCGCAAGGCTTCTCTCATTGAAATTGTGGTCAGAGCCATCTCACTTAGGAGGAATTCATTCGCCGTCATTCGACAGACCCACGGGAGATGTACGCTAATTTAAAGTCTGGATTGTTACGATATGTGGCGCGAGGTAGATATATTGTGTAGGTATGCCAGTGTATGAAGATCTGAGAGAAGACAATAAATAATGAATGAGTCCGGCATCTACTTTCGCTCAGATCCCAGTGGTGGCGATCCAGGTATATCTGCCCAAGGGGAAGGCTCTTCCTGTAGCGTATCCTCCCAAGGAGCAGAACTCCTACGATGATGGGTTTCAACCGGCAACGTCGTATCCGACACTTCGCTTTCATCTTCGGTATTATCCTCCGTGGCTGCCGAATACCCAGATTGCGATTCAACCGACGACAAAGACTCCAACGACGCATCTACTTCTTTACGATCCAACGAAGATGTTGACCCAGAAGAGGATACAGTGGGCGATGGCGATCGTGATCGTGATAACCGACGCTGCAATATCGTAGAGCTGTAGGAGGATGGCCGGCTTTTGGTTGCACGCAAAGAGGAGCTGGTCGAACGTGGACTGCCATGGAAAGCCTCGTCGGAGCTACTGCCCCTCATTTTTACGTTCTCGCCTTCGACGACGCGCAAGGCTCTCCGAAGGGCTTCTTTCTCTTCTACGGCCTCCCGGAGCTCTTCTTGTATCTCTGCGCATCTCCGCCGTTCTGTAGACACCATCTTATTGGCCTGAGAGCATTTAGCATTGAATTTTGTGAGGTGCGTTAAGACAGTTACCTCTTCGAATAATGCTTGGCTCAGACTCTCAAGCTCTGCTTCGAGGTCAGCACGAGCCCGCCTCTCTTTGTCCAGAGACTCCTGCAGTTCCTTCTCGCGTCTCTCGGTTTCTTCTCTAATGATTTCGTCTTCGCGCGCTTTCTGTTCGCGACTTTCGTCGTCGACGATGAAGCCGAGGTTGGGTGTAGATGCAGCGTGCGGCAGCGTCGGGGATATATTGTTTGTGTTTGGCGTACCAGGTCGGGATGCAAAGCGAAACTTGCTGAAGAACTTGCTATCTTCCTTTTGCGCAGGCCTTTAAAGATGTCAGGCTCTGAATGGGATATGAATAATAGGAGAACGTAGTACGGTTGTTGATGAGATCTTAACGGAACACTCAGTTTAAGAACTTGAAGGAATAGAGGAAACAACGCACTGCGTAGAGCTACTTTCGTTGCTCTCGCCTCTACGATGCCATCCGAGACCGCCACCGCCGCCACGCAGGGCTTCCTCGAGCATTTCGTTGTTCGCAGTCACCATGCGCAGATTAGACCTCGTAACACCCAGCTCAACATCCTGCTCCGTGAGCTGGTTCTGCAGTTCTTGGATGCGCTTCTCCTTTACCGCTAAAGCCTGTGGCACTGATCAGAGCAGGATAACTCCATACACACCTCCACCGCTCACCTTTTCCTTTTCGCTATGGGCAAGCCTATCTCGCTCGACAATGAGGCCTTTCATTTCTTCGACGCGGCGAATCATCATCTGCAGCGCGCCGCGCAGATCGTCCTCTTCGCCTTGCGCAAGGACACGCCGGACCTGTAAGACAGTCTCGTTACGGTGACCATGTAAAGAGCAGAACGGATGCTCACGTCGTGCAGTTCTTCGTCGATGGCAATGAGCAGCGGAGCCTTGGCGGTCGCGTGTAGCATCGTACCACGATGCAAGTGCTCGACAAGGAGCTATGGCATTTGCCGGCACTTCGCCGCTTCACCAACTCGGCAATCCCAGGACGTAGGACCTCAAAGTCTCTAATAGGACGCTAGTAATACCCATACAAAACACACCAGTCAATCCGCGTCAATGATGTTATTCTATGGATACAAACAGGGTGCGATAGTGGTAATTAGTCGAGAAATGGGTCATTCTCCGCAAAGTACTCATAATTGTTAGCACTTGCAACAGCCAAAACCGGATCCCGTTGCGCTAGTTCGTGGGCAGCCTTTGGGCCAGACGCGATATCGAAAGAATGTCCAGCATTCTCAAAATGCGTTGCCTCGTGAATCAGTGTACCAGATTTCGAGTCTTTCCCTTCTATAGGCACAGCGGCAGACCAGAACCAATTGCAAAGGTGTATAGTTGGATCCTGGGTCCTATTCGATGTGATGGGTCACGGAATCATCATGAGCAAGAGAGATACACTTACTTTTTGGGCTGCACATATGCGTAGACGTTGTGTTTGCACGCACACTCGTAGATATATCCATTAGGCTGAGCAGGTGCGGCGAAACGTTGAATAGTGCTAAAAATGCGGTTAACCTCGTCTCGAGGACTGACACTTTGGTCTCCCCGAATTGGCGGGGGAGCATCCCAGCTCCCGAACCATTGTTCGTATCTGGGTCTTTCTCCCGTGTGAGTTTTCTTGAGATAACTAGAGGTGCGATGTAAGCCACAAGGCGGAGATATGAGATGTGGCACCCACTGAAGTGAATCGTCGACGGCTTCATCTGCGGACTCCGCTGCTCGATAGAGATTGAATGCCTGATCCTCGGTACATTGATTTGTGGTTATCTGGGGATCTCGTTTGTTTTTGTCCCCTTGAACAGGTGTAACAGAGGTGGCATCTTCACTGGAGCTTGCCGGTACTTTGGTAATCTTTACTATCCCTTGCATGGATACCTTTGCTTCAACAGGTTCGCCATTGGCATCAACCAAGACCCAGAAATAGTCACGCGCGAGCTTGACCTCGTACTCGCCAGCACCCGAATCAGTGAAGTCGTAACCCTCGCCAACTAGTAAAACATGATGAGACAATTCTTGATGTACGAGGGAAGGAAATGAGGGGCGCACCATTGTATTTGATCTTCATTGATTGGGCTGGCTCAAGATCATAAGTCGTTCCCGGATACGACGTTGAGCTCGTACTGGTGCCTCCGTCCGAATTTGTGTCCTGGTCGTCGGAGTTGCCGCTCGCACGTTTCCCTTTTTGCGCTGGACTCGCTGCATCGGGATCCGCCAAGTATGTCGACAACGACCATTTAACAATGGCGCCGATGAAATTAGGCGATTTTCCTGTCTTCGTGTTCGTAAAACTGAGAGCACCGACGGGAACGTGGCCGAATAAAAGCCCATCTGGATCCCTAACGACACTGATGGCCTGTGGCCCAGCATTTTTTAGTGTTCCGGACAAGATAAATTTACCGACAGTCGTCGATAGTGGGTGGAACTGTAGGATTATGTTGGTCTAAGGGGAGGGAGGGACAAGGAATGAGACGCACTATCAATAGATAGCACCAATTCGGCCGCCGTAACGTTCACGTCGAGAGGTAGCGATGTCGCGTCCAGGAATAGTGTGGCGAGAAAGGCGTAGAAAGAGGCTGCGCGGAAAAGCATGAGGTAGTGGAGGCGTCATTTGATAGTGATTTGCATTTATATCGGTTGGGATGCCCAAACCGTATTCAAGAACAGCATCCCAAGAGGAGTGCTACCGGTGTGAAGGTAGGTTGCAACTCGCAAAATCCAATTCGTCCATTTATAAGTGCCGGGCCGGGATGCGGTGTTTTACTCCGGTTGTCATTGCAGGTCATTGCTCGAAAGATTTCCCGGGGACATGTCCCCATAAATTTGATACGAGTAGCTGTCCTGCTCTGAAGGGGGTCCCCTCACACGTCGATGGTGGCTATTATTCACCTTCCATACCCAGACTAGGAGTTACTAGATCATCAATTATCAATCCCGGCCATAGATATACACCAACGCCACCAAGATACACGACGACTACAGACCTACTCTATACTTGTCGCAAATTCCAACTTCAGAATGCTCACAGGATATCACTGTGTAAAAGGTTTGCCAGTTTATCGTCGATCATCGATCATCCTCCGCAACGGAAGTAAATCTGGAATTGATCCGTTTATACTCAAGTACGGAGCATGTAGATTGAGTGGCCTCTGAGATATTTCGATCTTTCAGAATGTCAGAATGTCCAAGGAGTTGCCTGGAGTTACTGAGAGAAGTCACCATCAGCCAGGCACCTAAGTTTCCACAACCACTTGCTTGTACAACGATCAAGGTGGCGATGGCAGCGGTGACCATCCTTCCACCATAAAACTTACTGAGCAGTGAGTATCGAAGCAGAGGTGGGTGCAGATTTTCGTGATTTCGGAGGATACATGAATTGGTGACATCTTCGCTCCTGTAGCACTACTACTGGCCATCATGTCTCTCCCACATCTTCGTGCCACTGGTTCTAGTCAGTTACCACGTTCATCATTGTAGACAAGAACTCACGATGTCTGGGTGCTTATCGATGAATACCTGCATCATTTGTTTGGGTTCTTTGAGGTCTAGGTTGATAACCTCCACGCCCCGATCTTTGAGAAAGGTTTCTGCACCGAGAAATGTAGTGTTTTCGCCCAAGACAAGTCTGGGGATTCCAAATAAGACGCATGCGCCACAACACTTCAGGGCCGTAAGTATTAGACTCCTCAAGAGTTTCCAGCCATTCGTACCATTGGACAGGGAGATAACGTGGTGTACATTGTACACTTGGCATAGACGGAAGCCGGCAATCTGCCAGCGTTGTTCAGGCAGTCCGTTTCGCCGTGCTTGATTGGACTATTCTCTTGTACGCGCTTGTTGCGACCTAGGGCAAGGACCGTTCCATCGTCGTGTATCAGTGCTGCTCCAACTATGGCGCGGTTATCAGGATGTTCTACTAGGTGGAAAGTTGGAATATTTACTGGGTATACCTCCCTCTGCGAGGCCGGTTCTGGCCTGCTGAATCGCAAGAGCCATACCTTCGAAATCCTTAGGGGATGGATGGGTGGGAGCTGTAGGAGTATCTGGTCTGTAGCCTTGGAGAACCATTGAAGCTTGTCAAAGAGCGAACATCACCAAATTTGGGTATGCGTTGTAGACTAAGATAAGATAAGATGCATTACGTATCGACGATTGTTTCAATTTGTCGTCCTAGACTCTTGGCTTCATACCACCATCGAGTCAGTGCCTCTCGTCTGCTCATAGCAGTCCGCTCTTTCCTACGATGGCGTCGCCATTTGTTCGACATTTCGTGGACCCATTACTTCAGGATGCAGCCATCCTTGGCGGTCTCGAACAACTGTCGGTCTCTTCCCTTGCAGATTCTTCAAGAAAACAAAAATTGCGGGCTTTGCTCGCGTCTCTGGACGAGGCAACGACGGACAGAGTATTGGACGACTCGATTGATTTTCTCGTGGAGCTCGACCAAGACTCGCGTATCTCTGGACTTCCGCCGAATGCAGTGGATACGGATACGGAGCAACTCGCGCTACAACGCGCTCTGGCCAACAGGATTGTTGTCGCGTTATACGCCGAGTCAATGACGACGGTAATGGGCCAGTGCGTTCAACTCGAAGAAGAAGCGGATTGGTGGGACGAGGTCGAGCGGTCCCGATGGAATGTTGCCTGGTATCTACTGCAAAGTGAGTTCGCCGTACTGCAGTGAAAGACGCTAATGACACTACAATCAGCTCTTCCTCTCCGCCTTCGAGACCTTTTCCAGGTTATTGCAACAAATCTACGGGAGGATGCACGTCGCCGACAGACTCCGTTCAGTCTCGCTTCGCTTCGACAGCCGTTGAGCTTGTCTTTCCAACCGTCTATCCTGCTTTCCTCTCTCTTTCCTCATGCATCGACTATAAGCACATTCGCTCGCGTTCCAACGCCCTCCGGTACCATCAACTACGTCACACGCTTTTTGCATTCAATTTGGGCGTTCATCAACACACCACTCACCTTGGCTAGGCATGAATGTCATCTTCGAAAGAAGGAGATTAGAGAAATGCGGGATGAGCGCGCGGTTTGCATTGGCCATGTCAGCCACTTGCGACTAGACTTGGTCGCGCATTTTCAGGCTTCAGAAGATCCGACACAAATAAAGGCATACGACCTTGCTGGCATCCTCCAAGCGCGCCTTCAAGGTCGTTCGAATCCTCCTCCATCTTGCAGGTCGTCCCTCTTACGAGAACTTTCTACCGTCACCTTGCCGTCCTTACGAAAAGCCCAATCCTCTCGTCTCGAACAGAGACGACTTGGTAGACCATCCAGAATCGTTCTTCTGTGGCCCAAACTCCTGCTGTTGCCTCCTTTGGCACTCTACGCCATCAAATCTGCCTACGAGTCTCGGGAAAGCTTGTTTGACTTGGCACTAGAAGCGCACGATACTGTCAAGGCGTTCTACAGAGGTTGGCTGCTGGAACCTGTCAAAGATATTCTGAATACCGTTCGGGCACGCGGGGATGAAGGGGTCATTGTGCGAAAGGAGGGTGTTACCGCTGATTTAGAGGTGTGTCCATCCTTGTACTCCATCGACTTTCAATTGAGTTATTCTCAAGTCTTTGGAACGCATGACAATCACATTGGCCAAAGAACAGCTCAACTACGGACCAGAACAGCTCGCTAATCTATCGAGACAAATCAAACTTGGTGATATCACGCCTGTCCTCAAGTTGTATGAGAACGACATCCGTAGCCCTCTCAAATCTGTCATGACGGGAAACCTACTTCGGACACTGTTCATACAGATACAGAAGGCCAAGGTGGATATTGACCAGGCACTCTTTGGGATAGACAAGCTTTTGAAGTCTCAAGGTCATCGATTTCGACTCTGACTAAATTAAAGCGCTTATACTCCTTTTTAGAATTAACATTTGCATTCGTTGGAGTAGCACCCGCTTTTGGCATTGTGTATCTCTTCATAGGCTACCTCACAAACATTTGGAGTTCTCGTAGCCGTGGTCGTTTCGGAGGCAAGCATAAGCGTGTCGGAAGTTGGTTCGTAATGCGGTAAGCAGCTTCTCATCCGCGGCTCATAACGTATTTGGCGCTGATTTGGTAAACTTAGACGCCTAGAGCGGTTGCTGAATTTAGATGACCCAGAATCAAATGCAGGAAACATCTCTCCATTAACTGCAGGTCTCCTATTGGTTTCCATAGCACATCTGCGAGCCTACGGCGAGGAATATCTACCACCCCGATCCAAGCTTCGTGAGGGGTTCTTGGAGGACGTCGACGATCTGGCGAATCCGGCGCTCAACAGGGAGCAGAAAATCTCCGTGGTTGGGAGGATGTGGCGTAGCTGGGGACACATTCTCGAATGGGGTCGACAGTGAATGATTACAGTAAGCACGTACTAATTGATATTGTATGTGGAATGCATTTCTGGCAAACATTTCTTTTGTTGGTGTGCAACTTACCTACCATCTCAGATCTGTGTACCTCGGCCATTCCGGCAGGGTGAGCTAATTCGAAAGCGCACCTACGATGTATAGTGACAAACACGTTTATCTCATCGAGAATCACATAACGAGGCTTGCTTTAGCGCCCAGCTGCGGGACGTCGTCTTGTCCTCCCTCTTTCACTGTCGTGATGAGCACCCTCACTCAAACAGTCCTCCCAAGCCAGTCTCAGAGCATCCCGGTCATAAGATATCAAAGACGACATGCAGGAGACGCAGTCGAGCGCCTTGTCGACGCAACACCACCTGCTACGGTCGTGGGACTCTCAATACAACAAGACAAGGACCGTGTACTCGCCTTTGCTCTAGCGACCCCGACGACTATCGTCATCATTTCGTCATTGGATCCGTTAGCAGTCATTCCAAAAGATGATACTTTCTCAAGGTTCGTGTCTGGTGCGAAAGACCAAGCTCTCCTGGTGGGTTTCAGTATGCCTAGGCTTGCGGTCCATTTGCAAGGGGCATTGAAGATGCACGTCCGTGGCGCGGACCTATCAACGGTCGTAGCAAAAAGTGCTCAGGAGCCAATGTACCCTTCGGAGGTGTTCAAAAAAGTTGGGATGCCTGTTGATAAGTTTGGTGTCGATTCGGCATGGCATGAGAGTAACGGTGACGATGAGTCTGGGAAGTCAAGGAAGTTGTGCTTACAGGCGTGGCTTTCTGCCATGTATGTGCCTTCTCGGTCTGTCGTATGGTGCTGACTTTGAGTGTTAGCATTGGGACGAGACTCGTGGAACAGCTGAACATTGCGAACAAGGTGGATACAAGGCGTTGCAAACCTGTTGTAAGTGGCGCTTCGGCTTCGGTCTGGTTTCGCTGATTCCTTGCGGAGGTACTCGATGTGTTGCGGCGTCTGTTGTCACAGACAGATGCCATTGAGCGAATCAAACCAAAAGAAGTCGTCAATGAATTCACGTCGGCTGCCTTTGCGGATGGCAGAATTACGCTTTCCAACAGTCGTTACAAGAATCGCGTTCGTGTGAGCTCTCAGGTAAGCACATAGTTAATATCATGAACATATTCCAGTTAATCCATTCTACTGTAGGCGCAGGTTATTCTTACAACAGAAAGTGGACAGCAATTCACGGGCATGGCGAGGAGCGTACGAGGAAAGACGACGACGGTCAAGGTCAATGAACGGAATATAGGCGCGATCGCGACCGTTCGCGTTATAGGAAGGGAGCAAAGGAGCAATGCTGAGAAAGCCCGTGAAGAGATGATCTTGTTGGTTTTGCAGGGGGAGATTCACCTACCTCATTCGCCCTTCATCAGTGCTATCTGGTTTCCCGACCGAAGTTCCTCGACACCGGCACTGAAGACCAACACCGTCAATTCACCGTTGCCCACTTCGATTGCCTTGAATGATTCACAAGTCCAAGTTGTCTCTACTATGATATCAGAAGATCCACCCATTACCATTGTGCATGGTTAGTTGTGCCGTGCTTTCCCCGCGCTTATCACTCATGCACCACAGGACCACCCGGAACGGGGAAAACATCAACTATTTGTGCGAGCGCGCAGATTCTTGAACAACGTCGATCTCCAATGTGGATTGTGGCCCATTCTAATGTCGCAGTCAAGAACATTGCGGAGAAGATGACGCGTTATGCGATATCGTTCAAAATTATCGTTTCCAAGGAGTTTTATGTTGAATGGTATGTACATCTTTCAGGAAACTGTTTGGTGTGCCATAACGTGTCGTAGGCATGAGCATCTATACGACGACCGTGTCTCGGAGAATCTTTTCCGGGCGGATGAGCTGCCTGAGAAGCCCCAAGAATTAAGGCGAGCGCTCGCAGGCTCCAACATTATTTTGACGACGTTGGGCATGCTCTCGAACCCAGCGTTCGATGATTTGTTAAATATTGTTCCCATGGAACGTCTCGTTGTAGATGAAGCCTCGCAAATCAATGTCATGGAGTACATGGTGAGCGATCTTTATATAGATGTCCTTCTTCGATTAACGTGATATTTAGCATCTACTCTGGAAGTTCAGAATGACTTTGAAGAAACTATGTTTCTTTGGAGACCCACAACAACGTACATATTTTCCACATACACATCCGTGTGCATGAATAACGAGCTGTGTATTCATAGTTCCGCCCTATGGATTCGACAACGACCGGACGTTACAGAGCATCTTTGAAATCAACCACTTGGCGTCAGAGTCTTATCTTCTGAACATTCAATGTAAGTTCCAGATGATGTTGCAAATACCTAACTCAATAGCATCCACGAAGATCGGCTGCCTATCCCTTTGGGCAAGTTCATATCCAACACTGTCTATGCCGGCAGGCTTTCGTCCTCTCACCAGATTTCGTCTTCATCCTGTATATCGTTCATCGAAGCCCGTGGGAGTGAAGCAATGGCAGGTCTCAGCCGGGTGGTACGTCTATCAACCTTAACGTGGCGAGGAACAATCTCACATGGTCTCCTTAGAATGAGAGGGAGTGTGGCGTGATCATGAACCTTGTCCGGTACTATTACGGCAAATTAGACTTCTGCATCATTACACCATATGACGCTCAACGTTCTCTGATCGAGAGAGAGCTCAAACGCAACAATTTACCTTGGGAAAAGGTTTATAACATTGACAGTTTTCAAGGCACGTAACGTAACGAAGAACTATCGATCTATCTAAACTCATTGCAATCACAGGCAACGAAGCGGACTATGTCATCGTGTCCCTTGTACGCACAGATAGTGTCGGATTCCTGCAGTCGACCTCTCGAATGAACGTTATGCTCACTCGCTGTCGACGGGGCCTCATCGTCGTCACAAACCGCAATTTTCTCTCTTTCGGGGGTCCAGGCCAATTCACCCTCGTGTCCAAGCTTATGCGTCATTGGGAGACGCGACGAGAAGACTGGGTTGAATGGCGCGCAGTTGCAGATCAAAGTGCATTCCTTCCTGGAGTGGTTGGAAAGCAATCACGTCCTCCGCCATCTATCAATGGCAATGCCTATCCTACCACTATTTGGCCTCCTGTGTCGCTCTCGCAAAACAGCCAACGGGCACGGTGTTTTGACACGAAGAAACTGTTCGCTGCCAATAGGCCAGCATGGCAAGCACAAGTACCAATTCCCAGGCCCGTTATGACGCGTCCATCCTACCACGATGCCCCGCTGGTACCACAGAGACATACACGCTTACAAGTACCCGACGTGGTACGGCCGCTGAAAGTGCAGCCCAACATCCCTCATCAAATGGTAACTGCAATCACGCCGGACGCGGAGGGCTGGTCCAAAGTCTCCGTCACCAAAGGACGCAGGAGCAAAGGCACTTCTATCTTCTCTACAGGGAGTGTGATTACTCCCCCAGCCTACAATCGATACAGCATTCTTCGACGACGAAATATTTAGCCGAGTACATATGTGGGCCGTGGCGCTGTTAGGACGCAGTCCAAGCCATGTCCATTGTCTTCTTCTCTATGTGTATTACTCATTGTTCTCGGTTTACGTCTCCCCGTTAATACATCGACCCGTCCTGCTCTTGTTCTCGAGAACAAGAGCCAGAGTATTAAACAATCAATCACCTGGCGTGATGGATGAATTCCCATTCCCCGAGCAGATATGCGTTCAAGCTCTCGCGCACCTGAAACCTCCACTCTGGACGCCTCTGTTTTCGACGAGTACTGGGCTAGTCTAGGAAGTAGGATGTCGCCTCCCTGCGCTAGTACCCCGCTGCCGACGCCGAAACCTCTTCCTTTACAAAATCTTCATCCGTTCAAGGAAAGTCTATCCAGGCCAAATCCTACGAAACGACGTCTCTCTACAGCTCAACGCAGTAGTGAACAACATGTCGAGTGCCACAAACCACCTACCCGTCACATATATTCCCAATCACTGCCTCGAGTATCGGAGTCCAGTACCCTCCTGAACACGACACATACCACGTCTCTCGGCCAGACACAGACAGAAGCACAATCATCGACCCTTTTAAATTCCCCATTGCCGGATGCATCAGCAAGTTAACAAATGTCTAAACGGTCTAAAACGGTCTAATATTATACCATTTAGACCGTTTTAGACCACTTTCCCCCGTCTAATTTTACACTAGACCCCGATAATTTTACACTTCGCTGGTCTAAAATTATAGCGTGATTAGACTTGGATTAGACCATCATATACCATCATTAGACATGTCATATTCACGGTTAGACGCGTTCAAGAGCCGTGTTTTTAGACATTCTTAGACAGTTTTAGACCAGGATATTGTGAAACCACGTATATTGATACTGTAATACAACAGCTAGCAACTACAACAGTACTTCTCCCACCGCTTATTGCCTCAAGTTGTCAATTGCGTACTACTATGGGTCAGAGTTAGATTGGACTGCAGAATGTGGAAAAATTTAGCGTACACTGGCGGTGATGTTACACGAAGCCGACGCTCGCTGGACGCGAGTTCTGCGGGTTGCTATCCCCGGCAAGTTGCTCACGGATTGTTGCGCCCATCTTGTCGTTTGGGTACGGGCGTAAAATCTAGATGTTCCATGACGAGTAGGAACCATTGCCGCGGGGTACGATGCTCGATGTCGATGACAAAAGCGCCCGACACGATGGATGTCTAGGAGAGAGTAAGTGATAGCTAGGAGGTCAGATGGCCACATACCATATTACAGGCAACCTGCATGCAACGTTGAATTTTTATATCTAAGAGCGCATCCTGGTGGTAGAATCCGCTCGTGTCGTTGGGCCGGCAATCAGATCGTCGAGTCGTTGTGCTGTATCGCCCATGGTTTCGTATCGTCCAAGTCATCGTGTCATATCGCCTAGTTTCCGTGTCGTATCGTATGTTCCAGGCGTCAGTGTTTGACAGTCGTCGCAAGTCGCGTCCAGTCATCAGGTAAATTGAGGTCGTATCGTCCCAGTGTTGGAGCCGCAAGTAGAGCAGAGACATTCATCGGAGGGCCAGCCTGAAGTCTCGGGAACGTGGGGGTAACAGAGGCACAGAGCAGATGGAAGACGGAAGGAAAGAAATGAAAAACTTTCAAGTCCAACGTACTTCAACAACTACAAATAGCTGAGTCAGGAAATAATCCCGGTGGCGCCACATCGTTCAACTAACTTTTCCGCCCACAGTCCTTCCTTTGTCACTGTACTTGTGGGCCATCACTTCAGAAGACTTCGATTATGTTGACATCGTGAAAAAAACTCAAAATATAACAGGAAGTATATTCTGGTCTAAAATCGGTCTAAATGGCAGTCTAAAATCGGTCTAAACCATAGGCACCATACCCGTTATACCTTTTAGAGCGATTATACCACTTTAGACACCTTTAGACCACAATATACCTTCTTAGACATTTGTGAATTTGCTGATGTGCGCCACAAAGTCAATTTGTATGGATCCCGTTCCCTCGCCCAAAAGAGAAGAAATCCGCAGCTTCTAGGCTTCGCAAGCTTTTCCTTTTTCGCCCCCGTAAACGGCTGGAAGATGAATACGCCGCACATGGTTATTATCATTGGTTTTCTCCGGAGGTGATGGATGAAATGGATGCTGTTGCTCGAGAAGATTGGTCACATACATGGGGGATACCGATATCTGAACATGGGCCAAATCCCACCTCTCGATCTGTGCGAGGACGCGATGGAAGAGAAATTGTTGTGTATCCAGTTCGACAAGGCATGAATATGTAGATAAAAGGATGTAATTTGTATTTGCTAAATTGCAATAACCAGTGTAAAATAACCCATACAGCCAACATGGCACAAGTAATTCATAATTCATACAAGTCTAGAGGTCGTTCACGATGCATATGTAGGTAGATGAGAGTAAAAAGATGGTGTAGTGATTGTTCAGAACGCTGTAAACACTTACAGTCGTTACCTTTCTGGTTTCGTAAAGTCATAATCATTCCCTGGAAGGAGCTCGAGTGGGTGGAGTCCAATTTGGCCTTGAGCGCTGCCGCCGATCCTCCCGACAAGTGCGCGCTCCAACGTTCGATGCGCGCGCATCTTTGAGATCATCCACCGCGGGCATTCGACGTAGCGGATGGTTGACTCTGGAAGGAGGTGAATGTACTCGACCTGCAGACGAATGCGAAGATCTCCTGGATGCAGGTTTGTGTTGCCGAACAAGTAACCATCTCCAGATGCGCATATTCTGAAATTGGACACCGTCGGGTTTGTTTTCTGAGACATAAGACCCATGGACAGTGGATAGTGGCGGTGGTGGCTCCAGTGGCTCCAGTGGCTCCGGTGGCGGTGGCGTCGTGTTGGTACTAGACGGCAAGGTGACCCTGATTACTCGAGATGTCTGAGAATTGGCAACATTCATAAACGCCTGGGGAGGAGACGCCGCAGTCCTTTTGTCGTCGCCCAGCATCCTTGGGGAGTTTCCCGTACCAGACAAGGCCAGCGATTTGGGTCTCGTAGACGTCGTGGCAATTGTGGCGCACGAGAGGCGGCGGGTAAGAAAGAGCCCAGGATTGTCCAGAGCGGGTGGTACTTGGAGATGGCTACTCTTCCTCTGTATTTCCCAGCTGGTGGCAACACGAATGCGACTGGGTTTCCTTGGTTGACTCCAGTCGAAGGTGCTGTTGGCGGGCGATGAGACACATAGTTTCACGTGGCGGGTGCGCGGTTTGGATTTGGCGAGAATCCCCATGGCGCCACACTCTGGTAGAAGGAAGCGGGAAGATTGATGAACAAGCAACGCCTTTATATCGATTAAAAGGACCAACGTGAGCGTGAGAAGAATGCAACAAGGCGATAACGACAAGGCGGTGACAGGTCGATGCAGCTAGAGACCACCGGCCGGCTGATTAGGTTTGGTATTTGGACATGTTCTATGGACTTACGGGAACCTTCCAGTCATGTCAGATGTGGCGCATCGCCGCCGGCTTGGTCGCAGCAATGGCATGAATGAGAAAAATTAAATTTCCAAACAGAGTGCGAAGACAATCAACCACGTGACATCGATCACCCTGACAACGTTGTTTACACACAATGGAATTCCCTATTCCGGCTATTTTCCATCCTCCATCCCAACAATTGCCTACGACCGGCCACACCTATATATATAATCCTAGGCAACGATGCATGCACTATCAGTTTTCGTCTACGTCCATGTCTTCTCCCATTCCTTCGCCTGCTCCTGCCGTTTCACCCATTTTCTTGGACAAAACTTTTGATAGTTTTGGATACACTCTTTTCAATGCGCCGACTCGGGATAGCCGCCACGACCGTCGTCTGTCCACAGAGCTCCTGCCATCATATGCCGAGTCAGAGGCCATGCCTCCTCCGCAATATTCACGAAGAGACGAACCAACAACACTCGCCATGTATCTTTTCAAATTCGGATTTTGTAAGTCATCGGCCTTGCTCGCTCAAGTATGAATATTTATCATCATTCTAGTCTTCCCTCTCTTCTGGATCATGGGTGTCTTTATATTATACTCCCCGCTGCGCGCACCACCACTATCCGAGGCCGCAGGCGATTGGTTGCCGGAGAAGACGGACGTAGAGAAACAACTGGTTATCGACCGAATCAGGCGCGCAGAACTCAAATGGGCTCGACGCTGCCTTTATGCAACACTATCACTCGTTTTAATAGCGCTGGCCGCCGGTATGACCGCGTGGGCGCTTCACAGGCGCTGACGAACTCATCCACCACACATTCATTCATCATGCACTCTGACGCCAATCTCTTATGCCTGCACAAGAACACTGTATCGCTAGACATCCTCGTATTACTTATTACTATGTATGTATTCCCTTATTCTCTCTTAATCTCAGCACATTTTCTGTAACTCAACGCTCAGCGCTCATGAACGGCTTCGGCCTTACAGTTAGCATCACCTCCCAGCCTAGACTTATCTGTCAACCATTTAAGAACGCGTTTGGTCTCATTCATCCTCACCTTTTCCTAGTTCCACTATGGCTCAACCCAAGATTTTGGTGGTGAACGCTTTCATTGCTGCTCTAGTACCGACTAGGGCCCGTGATAAGTTGAATGTCTCCATGGACTTTTATGTACGTCCTTTCTCGTCATTCATTTCCAAGATATTCATCAGCCTGTAGATTATCGAACAGGCCAAACACGACGTCTTGGCAGAGGAGATTGCCTCCGCCGTAGAAAAGCATGGCCCATTCATCGGATGTGTCTTCTTTTTCGACTATTCCAAACCACTCCCATGGCCGTTGGATGAGCAATTACTCGGACCCCTCGTCAACACCGGCTGTAGATTTTTTTCTGGCGGAGGCTCAGGCTACGAATTCGTCGATGTCGCATACCTGACTCGAAACGGTGCTTACTGGGCTAACAACGCCACAGCTAGTGGCGTGCGCACAGCCGACTCTGCCTGTATGATGATACTGCAGGTGTTGAGGAATACGTCAAGGAGAGAACTAGATGCTAGGAGTGGAAAATGGCAAGACTTTTCCTACTTGGGTCAGGATGCGAGGATAAGTACCCTGGGCATCATTGGCATGGGCTCGATTGGACGGAGAGTCGGGAAGATTATGAGCTCGGCATTCGGGATGAAGATCATCTACTACAACCGGAATCGTTTGACGGAGGAGGAAGAAGTGGCGTGCGGCGGCGGGATGGGACAGGCAGAGTACGTCAGCTTGGATGATATTCTCAACCGCAGCGACGTCCTCTCGATACACTGTCTTCTGACAAAGGAAACCACTCACTTAATCGACAGGGAAGGTTAGTCGAATGAGAACTCTTAATTGAATCCCTCAGTGCTGACCCACGTTCAATCAAGCGTTCAACAAGATGAAAGACGGTGCCAGGATAGTGAACACCGCTCGAGGAGCCGTTATACACGAGGAAGCGCTCGTTGAAGCGCTCGAATCCGGAAAAGTCCGGTGTGCAGCACTAGATGTCTTCGAGTTCGAGCCCAAAATCCACCCACGTCTGGTGGAGATGACGGACCGCACCATCCTCCAGCCACGCTCAGCCGTCTTCAACAACACAGCCCAAATGGCTCTTCAATTGGAGATTCTAGATAACTTGGAGACGTTTATCGTGACTGGCAAACCTAAAACGCCGGTGAACGATCCAGTTGGCATCTTGCAATAGAAGCTTGTACAACGAGTTTATATGCGAAGCCGAATGATGATGGTGGCGTATTCCATATATATATGGCTTGTAAAGCAAATCCAACAACCGCCAAAAGAGTCATGATTGGGTATACAGACGCAACGATGGGCAGTGACGGGATCCTGATCGATGTGTTTCTCACTCTTCCCGCGATTGCCGTCTTCCCGTTTGTCATATTTGGCCCCACGGGTCATTTACATTTACCCCGCTTACGTCTGAATCACTTCTCTCTTTTGAACCACCATCGACTCATCGTCCATGAATCTCTTTGAACCGAAGCCTGAGCGAGACTACTTTCCCATCTCTGACCATGGACTGTATGTTGTTGCCACAGTACTCGGATTCCTCGTCTGAAATGTTGACGTGATGATACAGTATCGGTAATCTCCACACAGCTGCTCTAGTCAGCATCGATGGATCAGGTAAGTCCACGTAGTATCCTCTACCCTCTAGCCTCTGTTCAATTCCGTGCCAGTCGAAAGCTATTGCGTCCCCAACTTCGACTCTCCTTCGGTCTTTGCTCGCATCCTGGACAAAGACAAGGGTGGACATTTCTCGATCACTCCTACCGCGTCATTCAATACGAAGCAGAGTTATCTCCCGAGCTCAAATGTAGGTTCGACATCTTATAGAATTTGACTTGAAGTCTTACTATCTGGATAGGTCTTGCAAACCAAGTTTCTGAATGAAGAGGGTGTGGCAAGCCTTACCGGTAAGCAATGCGTTGGCATTAGTCGATTCCGTTGCTGATTATATGACCGGTCAGACTTTTTGCCTCGTCCCAAACAGTCGTCAACGTCTGCCCCAAAGCCTTTACTGCATTGGCTCATTCGCCGTATCGAGGTGAACGGGCATATCCTCTTAGTATTGATGGTTGTTCCCTTATGACTTTTGAATGACAGGTGATTCGTGGTACCGTCCCGCTTCGCATGGAGTGTGCTCCTGCGTTCAACTACGCACGGGATGCACACACCACTTCGATCGCAGACGACTCATCAAGCATTCAACCCCAAGAAAAGATCTCGTTCCATTCCGATACTTGTAAATTGGAACTGAGATACTTTGCTGAAGCTACTATGGTTCGTTCTCGCTGTCTCTAGAAATGGAATGTTGTATGTGACCAGACCAAACAGGAACACGCCACTGTGCCGGATGTCAAACTAGAGCTTCTTGACCTGGAGAAGAAAGGCCACAAAGGCAAGGCGGTATGCGCTGACTTCTCTCTTTCAGAGGGGCAGTGCATTTGGTTTATCTTTAGGATGCCGCCTAGGGACCCGTCGGAGAGCGCCAAAGAGCGCCAGGATCCGGATCTGGTTAATAGAGCTCGATCTGCTGTTGACGGTGCGGCAGGCGTTCGACCTCTTGACGATCCCTTCATCACCAAAGTAGGATATGGTTTTCGCCTCGTTTTAACACCTTACTAATCGATTAGGACTTCCTGAACGGGCTTCTACGGGTATGCAGGCTGCTTAGAAATCCTTGGAAGTCTTTGACAAATGCTTGCATAGTCTACTGTTCAATATTGGAACGCGTGGATCAGGCATTCATCGTACAATGGTTCATGGAAGGAAGCTGTACACCGAAGTGCTCTTGCTCTGAAACTTCTGATCTATGAACCGACAGGTACGTCGCTGCTCTTGTCGCCTTTTCAACATGCATCTCACTCCGTGTAGGCGCTGTGGTAGCTAGTCCGACGTTCAGTTTGCCGGAGTACATAGGCGGAACGAGAAACTGGTGGGTTCTCAAAGTAGACTGTGAACGGGATTGATGATTAGTTCCTCTTTCAAGGGATTATCGGTGAGTGCAGCGCGTCATCCAAGCTTATGTTGGTATTGATACCATATTTAGTGCATCCTGGATTCGGGATTCCTCCTTTATTCTCTATGCTCTTTTACGTCTTGGGTTCACAGAGGAAGCGAACGGTATCTCCTTTTCTATACGTTCGGATATGACTACCTGACACTTGCTTGCGAACAGCGTACATGGAGTTTATTTTCGAGCGACTGCGCCACAAAAATCCCGACGGGAGCATCCAAATCATGTATACGATCCATGGTACGGTTTCGTACACTGTTACTTCTTCATACTTACATCGTTTAGGTGGTAAGGAGCTTGAAGAAATTGAGTTGCCCCATCTGGATGGCCACAAGGGCTCTAAGCCCGTACGCATAGGAAATGGGGCCGCTGATCATGTACAACTAGTAAGTCTCTTTCTGAGCAGATACGCATGAAGCACGTTTGCTGACAGGATCGATAGGACATCTACGGAGAGCTGTTCGTTACTAGTCCCTTGGTCATACTTGAGATGGTACTAATGGTATCCTGGCAGCATGGATTGTATCTATCTGGGCCAGAAGGTCCGTCTCACTAATTCTTGGTGATTACACGCTCTGATCAGAGACTTAAATAGTTCGGAAGACCTATCGGCTATGATGATTGGTATGTAATTATGCTCTTGAATGCGGTGATAACTAATACACCATAGGGTACTCGTTCGAGAACTGTGAGTAATCCTTGTCCTTGATAATCTCATAATCGTGTTGATCTTTCCTCAGTGTCGATTGTACGTATATTTCCGCTGCGTTTTGTCGTCTGAAGGCAAACTTTGTCTTTAGATGTTGTGGCAAACTTCAAGCACCCGGATCTGTAAGGCCAAATATAGCATCTAGTAGAGAAAAACTAACCTGTACCATCCAACCAGATCTATCTGGTCCGTGTTATGCGTGTTATGCAATAGTTGGATCTCGATTTTTACGCTTTCACTTCTAGGGAAGTACGCAACAAAAAGAGACACTTTACGGTACGTGCTTTTACCCTGCTAAGCTGACTCAGCACTGATCTCAAGTAGTATTCCAAGGTGAGTCCTATCGAGCGCGATAGAGCGCTCACCAAACCTGGTCATCGCTCTAGGTCATGTTGTGGTGAGTAGTTGGTCCATGTAGAGCATTGACACCGAGATGTTTAAGATCATCAAGGGTCGCTATTGATAGAGGTTCGTCATACATAAGGACAATGAAAGTCAAAGCGCTCATCCAGGTGGCCCCTTCCGTAGGTTTGCGTTTGGCCGACAAACGATCACTGCCATGTCCCAAGCGAAGCGAATGGCTAGAGGCGCGTGACTTCCTCTACGAGGAAATCATGGAGAAAGCGTGGAACGCCGAATTGAAGCACTTTGGGCAAAGCTACGAGGAAACGCATGTCTTGGACTCGGCGGTCCTGATAATGCCTCTCGTGTTCTTCATGCAAGGGGTGAGTAATCATTTCTTATGTTATTGAACGCGCTCTACTAGTGGGGCTGGAATCTGCGTCCGCATACTGATTGCGATATATCCAGTCTGACCCTAGGTTCGTGAGCACACTCAAGCAGATCCTAAAGACTCCGGAACGAGGCGGATTAACATCCAACGTAAGTGATCCTACCTCTGGAGTGTGGATGTTCTGTTAACCGTTCAAAGAACTTGGTCTTCCGCTATGATGTGAAGAAGGCCAGTGATGGGGTAGGTGGCGAGGAAGGAACCTTCTGTCTATGCACGCTATGGTTAGTATTGGTGTCTAAGATCTGTTGAACACATTTCTCACAATGTATCTCTTACGCAGGGGTGTAGAAGCTCTCACTCGCGTCGGGCAATACGACAAGACGATGCTCCCGAAAGCTGTAGCGATGTTTGAGGTAAGCAGTACGCACAAATTCTAAGTATTGGCGTCACTAATAGATCACTATCAGGATTTCCTCCAATATCTGAACCATGTCGGATTATGCACTGAAGAAGTTTCGGAGGCCGGAGAAGGGTGATGCGGTTATGTTCCTGTTAAGAGCTTACATGCTCACGCCAGTTTCTTCTTCTTCAGGTTGGGTAACGCCGTCCAAGGATTCACGTAGGTCATTGTGTTGAGCCTCGTTTCGTGTCGCTAACAGCGCGCCTGCAGCCACGTCACATTGATATCTGCGGCGTACAATTTGTCTCGAACTCTTCATCAGCTCAAGTAAGCTGAGAGGCTTAACGGAAATCATAGTAGGAAGATGTACAACAGCATGATCCCATGGAAATAAACTGCTGTATATAAAGTAGAACCTTAAAGGATACAATGTATCCTGTGATTCAATCGATGATCTTTCCGCACTGGAGGAGAACAGTAGCGATGATACAAAACTCGAGGAGACCGACTCGAACAGCGTTTGAAGTCACCTCGAGGGAAGTGGTTTTCTCACTTCTAGTAATTCTAGCACAAGTGAAGGGAGGCGTTGAAGCGTGCGCTATGGCATAGAGCTACGATGTGAATCTGTTAACAATATTATTCGATGGTAGTAGACGTAGTACGTACTATGATTGAATTATCAGACGGCACCCAGATATACCATTTGCCGCGGATGAGCATAGCACGTTGACTGTAATGAGGTATAAGATAGGTTATATTGGGTAGGAGAGGTTCACCTACGTTTTGTCTGCGCTCAGAGGCAGCCAAGACGCCACAGGTTGCTCCTCGAGCAGGCTTTGAATCTGAACCCGCGGGTGCTGGATCCAGTATATAGCGGCTCAGGCGAGGCCTTGAGTGTTCACAAATGATGTGTGCGACACGCTCGTTGTGACGTGCAAGTATTCGCGAATACGGGGACCGACGACGATAGAATCGAGGATAGAAGAATCGTAGATGAAGAAAAACTGGAGGATGGTGTCCGGTTTTTCTGATTCCGTTAAATCTGAGAAGGAAGGTGCACCGTATATGGACGCGGGGGGAGAGTTGGTTGGTGTCCAAGGCCCATTGTTAACGGAGGACTGATTGGCGGGGTTGAACCAGCCCGCTTGTGCGTATGAATTGTTGATGTTCATATCGTGTGGTTCGAGAGACAAGGAATGTGAATAGCATTCATGGCGAACTCGTTGAGCATTTAAGGCCTCTGCAAGCGAGAAAAGAAACAAAGCACAGAGCGTTGAATCCGAAATGAGATGAGTCGAGTAGAGGTTATCGTACGTGCTTGGGAGTATATTATCTAGCAAGAGATCGGTCGCATAGTGTTTCATGGGCAAGCCGGAGGAGGAAACGACGAGGATGGAGTTAAGGCAGTGATCAACATAGCAGTTACCTGGTTCGGTGGTATCTACGATCGTCGATCCCTTCGGAATCGTCCGGAGGACGATGGCTTGTTGCCGATGACGAATTCGAGCGCCGTGCATCCTGCTACTGTTGCTCATCGTCATAGCAGTCGACGTCCATCACAAACGTCTTGTACGGAACATGAGCGCCGTGGCCTTTTATGGAAAAGAAAGAACCATCAACGCTTTCGGCATCTGCCTTTGCCACGTGGCTCTTGAGCCGAAGTGTGTGGCCAATCCAAGCTTCTTCCTCTTCTTCCTCCAGTTAGCGTTGCAGCGGTTGTAAGTCTTCAGATCCATCAGCCACTGATATCCTTCCTCATCACTTCATTCACGTAGGAAAACACAATGGAAGTAGCCGACCCCATCTCTGCTTTGGTGAACGGAATGGTTCGTGCTTTGTCCGAGTCGCGTTTTGCGCCCGAGGAATGTAGATTTAACGCGTCAAACGAGTAGAACGATATGCACATATTGTATCTGGATGCCATCAGCCCAAACAAAATAGTAGTAACGCAGGTATGTGTGTGAAACCGTCCTCGCCATCATCTAAATAACAATATTTTGTAGGACTGCTTAATGACCCCAAAGGACCAATCATCTGTAAGCTGGAGTACTCCTCCAAGCTACGACGAAGTGCAAAATGGCCACATCCTCCGCCAGTTCGACGAACAAACTTCCACAGAAGATAACATCCGAGACATGTGCGAGCGCTGGAGTCCTACCACGACGCCTGTTGCTTTTTGTGACTGGATATCCATAGACAGAGGCACCGTACATCGCACCCATCAGCTCCAGATCAAGAACATGCAAGCTGCCTTCCGGACGCTCTCGGAGATCAGCGTCGACGCGCTTGACCAGCTCGCCTGCCAGCACGAAGTCCTCTCTGGAAAATGGCTCCTCTTCGTGAAAGCTTCGGTTGTAGATAGCATTTGGAAGGACGTCGTCAGACTCGTCTGTCTCTATCGGAAGACTGGATGCGCCAAAGTCACTCCAAACAAGGGAACAGACTTTTACCTCATATGCGTATACGTCGAGGATTATACCACGGAGGAGCTGCACTTGGTTAGGGATGGTCTGAGAAACATTGGGGTAACGTGGCCCATAGGTTTCAAGATGGACGCCTATACGCACCTGGGAATATACGCTAAGAACCCGTGGAGTATTCGACCAAACCGTTTCTGGCTATGATAGTTCAAGTTTTGTGATAGCTTTGCTTTGTACTGACCTGCTGTAAATATGTTGTTTTTGCCTTCGTAATCACATTTTGCAAGCGATAAAACAGTTCCATATATACTGATCCCGGCACGCCAGTAGTTCATTGCCTTGCAAGCTTTTCTTTGAGTTTGGCCTATAAAACAGTCAAAGAAGATCTCTCTATCGAGAACTCTAAACTCACGATGACTGCGTCCATATACACGTTGGTGATAACCCAATGCTCCCTCTTCATGTCCTTCCAATGACGAGCAAAAGCCAGATCCTTGGTCACGATCTCGTCCTTGTCGATGACCTCAACGCATGCAGCCTCTAAATCCAGACACCACGCTTTGAGGGCTTCGTTCCCGTCGATCTTAGCGCGATGAAGCAACCCACGAGTCCAAACGAAGATGCACGCGACGAGGTTCGTTGATGTCTCGTTGCCCTTTTGGTGCTCACGGTAATGCCGTGTTACCGTCCCTGCTTTGATGTGAGCACTCAGTTCGCGGACAGATAAAGAGGGCGTACCGTGTGCAGCTTCACTCTGGATGATATCTCCGAGCCCATCCGCGGCAAACAGCTCACTGGTTATCATGCCCAAGCTGCCGAAGCCCTGCGCAAGAATATCGCTCTGCACGTCGCCATCGTAGTTCTTAGTGGCCCAGACGAAACCACCAGAGGACTTGATAGCCTGCGCCACCATATATATCATCGATAAGTCGGTGTTCGTAGTAAATGCCCGCAGTCTTGAAGTCATTCTCACACTGCGCCTCATAAATCTCCTGGAAGATATCCACAAACCGGCCGTCGTACTTTTTGAGGATCGTTTCTTTGGTAGACATGAACAGCGGCATTTTCTTGGATAGTGCCATTTTGAATGATGAGTGCGCGAAACCAATTATAGACTGGGTAAAGCGTGTTAGAAGAAGGACGAGAACAACCGACGATGGACCTACTTCATCTGTATTATACATGCAACACCCTTGCCGACAAAGTCGTACACGTTGAGAGTCGTAGCTTTGGAGCCGTCCTTCAGGGTGAATACCATTTGAAGCTTGCCAGGGCCTGGGGCAACAATTTCGGTGGCACGGTAAAAGCGTGTCGTCCAATAACGATGGGCTTGATCCATCTCGGGCTGGCCAAAGCATTCCTAGCCCAAAGATGTTAGGTCAAAGAAGAACATTTATTTCGTTCGGCGTTCGGAATGAATACGCAGAATTAATATCAGAATTAAACGAAGGACGACAAGGAAGTAGGCGTCGGTCCGAAACCCCGAAAGGACACGAGTCTGGAACGCGTGACCGCGACAAAATAACTTTCGACCTTCAACCTTGCTCTTCATCGCTTCGTCTCAAATTCTTGAATAGCGCTTGCGAACAACTGGCTCGTGATGTATCTGGAAATCCTGAGTACTCGCCTTGGACGCATCTCTGTCGCGTGCTTTCACCGAAAAGGCTCCTAAAAGTCACTCAGCTACTTATATGAGACCTGCTGGCGAAATGTCTCTCCCCACTTTGAACACACTCTACTATCATCTTTACACGGATTTTACTTTTTCAAAGCATTCAGAATGAGCTCTTTCTACCGAACTGTCTTCAAGGCAAAGCGGACGTCGAGGCCCAAGGCCACTGCTAGACCAAAGGATCCTGGTACGTTGAGCGAGCTCGCTGTCCAGCACAACTTCCAACATGGCCCCTAATGAATTAGCAGAGCCCACTCTTGATCCTGACGTTGTGCATCGCCTGGCATGGTCAGGCTTTTCTGAGGACTATGTTGAGGCCTCTTATGCCATCCTCATTCAACAATCGAATGAGGCCCAGCGCATTCAGATGGACGTGCTCGAGGGGCTATGGCACGACGACTGGTTCTGCGTCTCAGGCGATCTCCCGACGCCGTCATCGGTACTCAAGGAGCTCCCACCGGTCGACTACGAGTCTGACGCCGTAGAAGCACAAATCGCAGAACTCCCAGCCCAGTGGAGGGACCATGTCTCCGAGATCGTTCACAAGCTCCCATTCAACCTGCAAGAGCTGGAACTGAAGGAGATTGCAAAGATCATCGAAGACGCCGGCGGGAATCCTCCCCCTCCCTCAGCGGATCTCCCTCTCGAGGCGCCGTTCAACGTCGTCGAACGATCATTGGAACAGTCAATTCCGAATATTATCTACTCCGAACGAACCCCCTTCACCCCCATAGGCACACCCAGACGCAGAACTTCGGCGGACATACCTGGAGTTTACTCTCCTCTATACGCCCCGTCTCACTCTGCGCATCTGGGAGCCAATACTTCCACTTCCTCCACCCAATGGAATCCACCAAGAGCAGTCTTCGGAGCGTCAAGAATCTTAAACCGCCCGACATCGTATTCTGGCAGATGGGTTTCTTCCAAGAGGGATTGGTTCGAAGCAATGCCTCCTCCTGTCGTCGACCGTCAACTCGAGGAGGCTGAATATCACAGCGATATTTCATACGAAGGAGGCGTAGAAGCGATGGACCAGTCAATTCCGAACTTCCTCAGCATTTTTGACGAGCGAACGCCCCTCCTTCCCATTCAACCTCTCGAAGTCAAACAGAGAGTACAACGTTCCCCCGGCAAATCCAAACGCGGACCTACGGTACAAGCACGCGTCGGAACTCACCCTCCACTGCACGCCCCGTCCCAAACCGCGCATCTGGGAGCCAACATTCTCACTTCCTCCACCCAATGGAATCCGCCAAGAACGGTTTTGGGCGCGTCAGATATCGCAAACCGCCCGACATCGTTTTGTGGACAAGAGCTTACTTCCAAGAAGGACTTGTTCGAGGCAACGCCTCCACCCGTTCTTGATCTTGAACTGGCCGAAGAAGATGAGTGTTACATCGATATCGATCCCTTTGCATACGACGGAGGCGTCGATGCAAATTATGCACTATCTGACGGCACGACTGGTACGTTGTTGCTTTCGACTTGAATATTGGTTCTAACTTCATCATTAGCCATAGAGCAAGGACCACTATTGGATCGACAATACCCATCCTTTGATAGCATGACTAGTAAATCCCTTTTCTGACGGTGCATGCTGAATTCTGACTTCTTCAACAGCCATGACATGACGATGGGATTAATCGCAACTTCTTTTTGACGTGTTCCGAGTCTGGCAACTGGTAAGCCCCCTCGACCTTACTCCCTTCAACGCTGACGATAGACTTTCAGACCATCATCGCACACACCGTACTAACATGTCCTGCCGCCTGACTATCTGGTCCTTCCGCTCCGATTTCCGCATGGAACGCTCAAGTTTCGAAGGGGGGCAGACTTACGCGACTGGTGGAGCCAATCCCGTAGGGGCGATTCTGAAGTAACAGTTATCGCCCTGCGGGACCCACCCTCAAGTCGACGTCTCGTGCTCTGTGCAGACCTAGCCCGGTTATCAGCCCAGTCCTTCGCTGGGACTGGGCGGTCCTCCGGGCGGTCCTAAGCCACTGCCAGCCAAGCCCCCCGTGAGCCACTACTGGGCTGGCAAGTCAATAGCCCGGTAGTGGTGTTGTCGACGACGAACGTCATTTTGGAATCGAAGTTCGGATCTGATATCATCTCGCCTGCAGGCCAGCCACCACCTATACCCTCGTGTGCTTTGCTTTATACCCCCGGACGATGGACATTTATCTGTGAAGTTGCTTTTGCCCCGGACTTGTGTTCTGGTTCTCGACGCTGTCTTTGCCTTGATATTCTTTCTTCTCGATGAACGCTATCGATATATTTATCTCTTTATCTCTAGTTTCTCGCTTTATAGTCCTTCATAATAGCCTGCCTTATAGTAATCCCTTGTAGTTAATCTTTCCGAGTACCAGTCTATCTTCTGCTCCTTACTTTATAGTCTTAACTTGAAAATTAATCGTTAATTCGCACACATCTGGCACTTGAAAGCTGAGAAACATCTTTGAAACAATCGATGGCTGTGAGAGTTTGGACATGCCAAATACTAAATAATGCTTATGTCTAATACGAGGATATTGATGAAAGCTTCTCTCTAGTATGAGGAATGGCTCGTATAGATCAGATGACCGAACGTCCATAGGTACGCCACACTACTAAAACACTTCGAAAAAAATAACATCTTTCTCATCCTGTTTTAATTTATTACATCGAAATGTCAATTACTTCCCGGTGGGAGGAAAGAATCGAACACCTTCACCATCCGCCACAGCGATCAACTGCGCGAGATTGGTCTTGATGAGCACAGCGATAGCCCTTCGCAAAAGGGGAATAGGAATATCCGTCAGAGCGGACTCTATAGGCGGATCCGTGATCTCGTAGAAAGTCATTATGGTGTTGAGGTGCCCCGTCGACGTCGCCTGATCACAGCCATAATGAGCATACAACCCAATAGAACAACAAAAAACAACCCACCCATTCATGCAGCGTATCCGCCCATTCCTCCGGTAATCGCCAGTACAGCAGCACGGCGCGGGTCTGCTTTGCTGGCTCGTACGCGGCGAGGTTCTTGGATACCATGACCGACAAAATATGCTCCAGATACTGGGGGAGGACCTTTCCTGCTCGTCTTGGATGTGAGGGATGAGAAGAAGACGGACAGAAAGGCACGAACGATTTATCCGCTCATTCTTCAAGACCTCGTCCCAGTCATTTCCTGACGTCTCTGCATCCTCTACTCGCAGATAAAAGAGTTTGCGATGGCGAGCGTAAGCCAAGATTAGCTTGATCCATTGGTCAGTGAGCGACGCAAGTGTAGTGGCATTCGGTTGCTGTCTAAATGCCCAGTCAGATGGATTTCTATTGCGTGGCTTTAGGACAGACGTGAAGAACGGCGGCGCAGAGTGGATGGACGGCAGCAAGAAGCCTACACTTCGACAATCAGACAACACGGATTTGAAGAGTTATTGTCGCACCAGAACCAGTTGTATGAGTCGAGAAAGTCATAGGCGTTTAGGTCATGGTAAGAAAGCAAGTGACGCTTATCGCCGTTTCGGCACTTTCAAGTATTCATGTGACAGAAATAAAGTCGAGAAATATAATAAACGTCTACGCAAAGTACATAAGGTCATTCTTCTTCTTACTTTGGACTGTAAAGGGTCAGAAAACAGCGCCTGCACAGAGGGACAAGCAGCCTCACCTTCAGAAATACCGCTCAAGAAGTGCTCATGTCCAAGCTTCGTGGCACCCTCCCTTAGTGCGATCATACCAGCCTCAACACATACCGCCTTCAACTGCGCGGCGTTGAACTCGTCCGTACTCCTTGCAAGCTCGTCAAAGTTCACGTCCGATGAAAGGGTCATCTTCCGCGAGTGGATCTCCAAAATACGTGCACGAGCAGTCTCGTTTGGTAACGGGAACTCAATCTTACGATCGAGACGACCAGAACGTAAAAGTGCGGGGTCCAAAATATCGATACGATTTGTAGCAGCGATGACCTATAGAAAAATGTTAGTAGTTGTTCTACTCCGATAGAGCACGTAACATACCTTGATTCGCTCGTCACTACTGAAGCCGTCCAGCTGATTCAATAACTCCAACATCGTCCGCTGCACCTCGCGATCACCACTCTTATCTGAATCGAAACGTTTCGTCCCAATAGCGTCCAACTCATCAATGAAGATGATAGCAGGTGCCTTCTGTTTTGCCAATGCAAATGCGTCGCGGACCAATTTAGCGCCATCACCGATGAACATCTGCACGAGCGAAGGGCCAGCAAGCTTCAAGTAACACGCATTGGTCTGCGCCGCACACGCTCGCGCCAGCAGAGTCTTTCCGGTACCAGGGGGTCCGTACATCAAGCATCCCTTGGGAGGTTTGATACCAAGTGTCTTGAACTTGTCTGCATGCTCCATGGGTAATACGATGGCCTCCATCAGTTCTTCAATCTGTTTCTCTAGGCCACCAATGTCGGTGTAAGTCTCCGTAGGCCGCTCGTCGACCTCCATAGCTTTGACGCGAGAGTCGAATTCTGCGGGTAACTTGTCGAGAACGAGATACGAGTCTTTGTTCACACCGACGAGGTCGCCGGGTTCGAGTTCTTCTGCTGGGACTAGACCTATGAGAGGGAGAAAGACGGTCTGGCGCGTAGATGTTTTGATGACGGCGCATTTGCCCTTGCGCATAGAGTCCAGGTCTTGGTTGGCACCATCTTCTTCACCCTCTGGATCGACGTCCAAGATCTGGGATTGCGTTAGACAAGTCGGCGAGCGTAAGGCGCCACATACCTCCACGACATTTCCAACAAGATATGGCAGGACTTTGTTCTGCTTAATCTTCTCGCCGTTATCCCGAATCTTCTCCTTCATGACTGTCTGTTCGTGTTGTAGCCGTAGAGTTTCTGAACGCATAACCTATGGAATGAGTAAGCTCTGGGCCGCGTCGAACGAGGGCGAAATGCGCACTTTGATATCGTTGTCGATCAGTCGTATTCTTGTGAGGATCTCGTCGGTGCTCAGCGAGATTATCTCTTCTGGTATGTCCTCCCATGTCTCCTCGACGGGTGTCGTATCCATTAACGCATCCTCTGTTGACGCTGCTGCCGACTCCTGCGAGACTTGCTCTGGCTGTTTTTCTGGATTTCCCGAAGGCGGATTGCTTGGTGGAGGCGCAGAAGACATGGTGAGAGTAGCAGTACAAGGTCAGCGAACGCGACTAGTGACGCGTACAGGACATGTTCCAGCCAAGCACAGCCAAACATTGATCGCCTCTCTCTTCATGGCCACCGACGCAGCTCCCATCGACGAGAAGACAAAGTATGAGCAAATTAAGAGGGAACTCATGATGGCCATTCCAAAGAAACGGAATTCAGACAAGCAGCTGGTACGCTTCTGCTTCATAACGCGTTGCATTTCTCACCACTGATAGGCAGCGCTAGAAAGCGAGATATATAAACTAGAAGGACAGTATCTCCAAGAAACAATGGGCAATAACGGCGGGAACATCGTTTCTGGATTCGAAAACTTTCTCAAGAACCAGACCACGACGCGTCGCAAGTACGAAGTGCCCGACTACGATAGAGTCTTTTCCAACAGCAGTATCACTATCCAAAGGGTGCGTTACCGCGTCGTTCTTATATATACAAACTACTAAACGCAAACTAGTCGCTAGAGATGACCGGCGAGGGAGACGACGATACCGATTCCATGAAGCATAGTTCCGGGCCAGGGACTGTTACCCTCAGACCAACCACATCTCACGAGAACAAACTCATACGCGATAGAGAATATTCACGGCGGAGGAGAAATAAAGAGCGCGCGGTCACCACTGATAACGATGAAGAATCCGTTGTCGCTGCACCTACCACTGGCCGGCCCAGAAAGCGCGCACGCATGACTACGGAGGAGGAATGACAGTCTCAAGCTTTGGTGTATTTTGTACTTGTGTATAGATAGCTTCGTCAGTTGCATACGTTACAGCCATATTCCGTGCAATCTTCGCGAACAAAGTACACGATGTGATCTAATGGATCTATCAATGTCTACAACGCAGCTGGGCTACTACGACGACCTTACCGTTCAGCGACGCGTCGAAAACCCAACTTCGCAGTAGCAGAATTATTTTCTACCGCCACAGGATAGTCTCACAAATCCATTTCCGTTTGAATGCTGGCGAAAGGGAATATCGGATCGTCGTGAGGTACAAAGTCGTTACGTCCGATATACCTACATTCTATACGATTTCGTGTTTAATCGAAAGAGAGGTTGGCTAATGGAACACCTATTTTCCTTCACATATTTACTCATAAGTGTGGCGTAAGTGCGGACATGCGGCCCGGTAGCCGTTGTGAATTTCTTCAACCGATCTCCTGTCCATCTTCTTCATTCGACACCCTCACAATGACCGCTTTGACTCAAACAAACTTTGCTGATCTTACTCTCGTTTCAAAAGGCAAAGTACGGGATATCTACAGCACATCGTCTCCCGAACATCTACTCTTTGTCGCCACGGACAGGATATCGGCCTACGATGTTATTCTCAACAACGTTCGTCCTTGAGTTTTCCAGGGGCCCGTCCAACCCATCTACAGGGTATCCCAGATAAGGGCAAACTCCTCACCAAGATATCTCTTTTCTGGTTCTCGAAACTCGCACACATCATCCCGAACCATTTTGTAACGGCCGACGTTGATCAAATGCCCGAGGAGGTAAGAGCGTACAAGGAACAACTCGACGGACGCGCCATGCTCGTGAAGAAGGCTAAGGTCGTCCCTCTTGAGGCCATCGTTCGGGGATATCTGACTGGTGAGCCCACTAGCAATGACAGCGTACGTGAACTTGAACGAATGGGCCATCAGGTTCCGCATGGTCCGAATACAGAACGTCTGGGACAGTACATGGAATTCCGGTGCCCGCAGGCATGCAGGAATCTCAGAAATTCTCCGAGCCAATATTTACGCCGTCCACCAAAGCTGACCAGGGCGCGCACGATGAAAATATCTCACCAGAAAAAGGTGGGTGATCTTCCTCTTGCTACCTAGGTACGAGAGGGATTGAACGCATCTGCTTCATAGCATCTGCACTCATCGGCGAAACCCTCTATGCCAAAATATCAGAGGCAGCCCTCAAACTCTACTCCGAAGCTGCCACATACGCACTGTCCAAGGGGATCATCCTTGCGGATACCAAATTCGAGTTTGGGCTCATCGGAGACGAACTCATCCTCATCGACGAGCTCTTGACCCCGGACTCATCTCGTTATTGGCCTCTAGACGGGCATCAGCTTGGTGTAACCCCGCCGAGTTTCGACAAACAGTATCTGCGGGATTGGCTAGTGCGATCTGGATTCAAGAAAGGGTTGGAGAAAGGTGTAGATGGCACAGGATGGACGATTGCTGACGATGTCGTTCAAGGAACAGGACAGCGATACTCAGACGTTGTTGATGTATTAATCGGCTGATGATGGATACGTATGGCAATGCCACAGGAGTCTCAATGGCCCGTGGCAGCACAGGAATACACTCATTGAGAAGGGATATGGCCGGTGCATTTTGGGGCGTTTATCGCGAGAGCCTCGCCACGATTGTCGTTGGCCTACGTAGGGATCCGTCAGCCCTTTCTGTGTATCACAGTTGCTAATACCAGAGACCACTAAGCACCGACATACGAGGCCTACTTCTTGAGGAGTTAATCGTAACAATTGAATTACAGCCCACCACGGCATCCGGTACAACAGCCGTCAGGATCGACATATATTCGTGAGCGCCTTGTTAGCATCTCGGCAAACGATACATGGTGTCACCGTTCGCTACAGTTGCGATAGCTATATATCGTCAACGATCGTCGAGATGGACTCCGTATAAAATAGAACGTCGATTCCAAATTCACCCTTCGAGATAGCTGGTTCTATCTCACTTCCACTTGTTCAACCTCTCGTCGCGCCACATGTTTTCCCTGCCATCTCGTCTGTCGACCGTGGGGCTCGTACTCTTTGTCACACTTTGTACATCTAGGCAAGTCCTCTACCTAGTATCGCTCACCTTCATTTTGACGTTTCTGTAGCCCACTTCACAAGCCTGAAACGGTTGAGTTTAAAGGCCAGGATATCCAATGTATCCCAGTGGATTTTCCGGGCGTATTTTCCAAGGCCTATTGTCTGGTCGAAGGCTATGGCCCAGACAATTCGAACGCTGTTCTAAAGTTTCTCCATTCCACGGAACGCTTCAGTGGCGAAGTGGAAAATGCTAAAGAGGTATGTAAGCATCATTCATTCCTTGTTCAATAAACCTGACAAGCTCTCGCGACTATAGTTTGACCAATGGCTTGATGATGACGGGAAATCAGGCATTATGTTAAAGGACATCCAAACCGATTATCCCAAGCCAGGCGACGTAAAGAAACAACTTCATCAGTGGGTTGCGGAGCATCCAGACTGGAAAGACAAACTTGACGACAAAGTCGCCCAAGCCAAGAAGACGATCATGTTGGAAGTGTCTAAAATCGCAGACACAAAAGAGAAAGTGTACGTGCTTACGCTCACCAGTTCTAAGATCTTTGTTCTGACTCGGCCTAGTTTGACGGATTTGAGCGACAATGCCTTTTTGAATAAAGACCTAACGGAGGCCTCTTTTTGTGATTTGGACCCTCGATTCATTACGGACTTGAAGGGAAAGCCGGAGAATATCAAGGAGCTTCAAAAGAAGCAAGCTTTGGATCTTGCAGAAGAGAATCTGAACGAAAGATACACTCCGTACAGAATCCAGGTAAGGCTTGAAAAATTGGGCCATAAAGGAATTCCATGCTACAACCCAAGTGACTCTGGATTGGATGAGCAGGTAGATTAACCATACAATATGCCTGATTCAATGTCAACGAAGTGTGGCGTCATTATCCGTGATCAAGCAAGACAGTCTGTTCTTTTTATCGGCCTATGCTTTCTGAGGGACATATCATTATAGAGCTCAACAGGAATCCTAACAACTTACAAGTGTTCAATACACAAGCATAGCGACGTCGGCCCACGGGGCAGATCTACCACGACTCTAATATTCTATCGGATATATCCCATATTTTCCCTTCCATAGTATATCAATATACGGAAAAAGGTAAGTTAAGTACATCTATTTGTGGCGTGCGGACATACGGCCCGGTAGCCGCGGTAATTTTTTCTTTTTTTTCTTTTTTGATGAACGTTTAGTAGCTTCAATCGAAAACAACGTTAACGATTTAAGCCCGTTAGAGTAGCATGGGTTTTGAACCACGCCATAGGATCGAGAGTTCGAATCAAGGAGGAAATGCATAATGCACTGTCGCCAATCTCGGCCTTCGTGTGGGACTGATTTGCCTCGGTCAACTCCGGCATCGCATGCGATACCATCATCGTCGACCGGCGTCAACTCTCTAGGTTATACCCACTAAAACCCCCTTCTCTCCAATCCAATCCTCTGGTAATATGTCCTCGTCTTTTAGTATCCCGCTCCAAGTTTGGAGTACGAGTGGTTTCTTTAGCGCTTTTGACCCGTATTTGGCTTTATTAGTCAGTACTCGGTCCATCTCTAGGCGCCCGTTCATTACGAAGAGCCATCTATTTTCGACTTCTCTTTTTGACGCTGCGTCCTTTCCGTCGATTACTCTAGCGTTCCGTACTTTCCATATCAGGTGTGCTGATTCCGCTATCAGAATCCTACGCAGACGACTTCTACCTCTCCCTTCGGCGACATTGACGGCGCCACAGGCTAGGATGTCACCTATCGTGATATTTAATTCGGCACCGGTCTTCTTTCTCCAAGCTTTGGATGTGAGTTCCCATATCTCTTTCTGGCCCGGGATCTCACACTCCGTCAGGATATGTTTCATATCTTCCCTCGTACCACAGCTTGTGCATTCTGCTCTGTCTTGGAGGTTTCTCGTACGTTCCCAGTATCTTCCAACCTTGTATCCATCATGCATGAGCATCCATAGGAAATATCTGCCGCTTCTTGATATATCTTTTGATCTGAGGGATTTCCATATATGTTTTGGCGTCGGATCGACTTCTGAGCTTTCTCCTGCCGCTGCGCACGCTAACTCCATGTTGTGTCGTCGCTGATCTGTTTAGTGACTCTTGGTATGTCTGTGTTGCCATTTTCTGGGTTCTAATGAGTTTATAGGCTTTTGCCTGCGTCAGCTTATTGACTTTTGCGCCATCGACTCTCAGCGCAGGCGGGATCTTCATGTTCCTCAATGGGGCTGGTGTTTTCTCGCTTCCCTTTGCTGCTAGTTTATCTGCTTCTTCGTTTCCCTCCACCCCCGAGTGGCCTTTAACCCATTCGAAGAACGTATTTCCAGATCGTTGTCTAATCAATGCTACGGTGAGTTCTATTAGATTTCTGTTCTCCGCTAACATATAGCCATCTTCTTCGATTTTAGGTAGAAGAGTTGTCAGTGAGTCTATGACATACATCGAGTCGGTTACGATTTTCACATCGACGCCCTTCGGGATGAGCTCAATTGCCTCTTTTGCTGCTAAGAGCTCAGCTACCTGGTTAGTTTGATTGAAGGTCTTTGGGACCCTGATACTCCGATTTCTTCTGTCTCTAGGTCCGAAGTATATTCCCGCTCCCGCGGTCGCTTTTACTGTGCCGACGTTACTGCCGCGGTAATTTTCCTGCTTCATCTTCTGAAGTTGTTCTCAAGTACCCTCACGACGACTGCTTTGACTCGAACGAGCTTCCCTGAGCTTACTACTATTTCAAAAGGCAAAGTACGGGATATCTACAGCGCTAGTCATCTGCCGGAAATCTAGCCACTCTTTGTCGCCAATGGAATTTCGGTGCCCGCAGGCTTGCAGGAATCGCAGAAATTCCCTGAGTCGATATTTACACCATCCATGAGGCACGAGCATCCCTCAGACTCTACCCCGAAGCCGCCACATACGCACTGTCCAAAGACATCATTCTCGCGGATACCTGGCAGATTCTAGTTTGGGCTCATCGGAGACGAACTCATCTCGCTACTGGCCTCTGGTGCTACCCCGCTGAGTTTTGACGAACAACAACATCTCTAAGTACTCGCACGTTGATATGTTAGTTGGTTGAGGATGGACATGACAATGCGGGGTAAAGGTCGCCATGGTTAATCGACGCCGTATCTCCTTGGAACTTGAAGGGTAGAACCTGTGCATTTTCGGTTATTCACCATGACAGCGTCGCAGTGACAGTCGCTGACCTACATGGAGAGCTTTTGGTGATCTTCGTTGAGCGCAGTTGCCAATGCCACTGGCAGTAGTCTCCGTAAGGCATACTCTATAGCCCGTCGAGACTCACTAATACAATGCTAGGTTCCACTAAGTACCGACCTTCTAGCTCAAATTTGGCGCCTAGTGCTTGCGACTCCGGCACAGGCTACGTATCATGCCACTTTGATTCTCAGTCTACCATGGTGCTGAAATGACCGTCGGGGATCGACGTCTCCTCGTGAGCTACTCAGCATGTCGACGGATGATCATTGGTAAGTAGGACAGTTTGCTACGCCAACGATCATCGACATGGAGATTCAAACTGTTTAAAAATGAAAGTCGATCCCCGACTCATTATTTGAGATAGGCTGGTTCTATCTCACTTCCACTTGTTCAACCTCTCGTCGCGGCACATGTTTTCTCTACCATCTGGCTTGTTGACTGTAGGACTAGTATTCCTTCTAGCATTCTGTACAGCTAGGCAAGTTCTCTACTCAGAATCGCTTAGTCTTATTCTAACATCTTTATAGCCCGATATTCAAGCCAGAAACGGTTCAGTTCAATGGCAAGGACATCCGATGCACTCGAGTAGATTTCGTTGGAGCTCATTCTAAGGCCTACTGTTTGGTTGAAGGCTATGGTCCAGACAATACAACAGCTGTTCTGAAGTTTCTCCATTCCACGGAAAACTTCAAAGGCGAAGTGGAAAATGCTAAAGAGGTATGTAAGCATCATTCATTCCTTGTTCAATAAACCTGACAAGCTCTCGCGACTATAGTTTGGCCAATGGCTTGATGATGACGGGGAATCAGGCATCATGTTGAAGGACATCCAAACCGATTATCCCGAGCCAGGCGACGTCAAAAAACAGCTTCATCAGTGGATTGTTGAGGATCACCCAGACTGGAAAGACGAACTTGACGACAAAGTCGCCCAAGCCAAGAAGACGATCATGTTGGAAGCGACTGAGATCGCAAACACAAAAGATAAAGTGTAACTTGTTGCACTTGCTAGCTTGATGCTCATTCTGACCCGACATATAGTTTGACGGATCTGAGCGATAATGCATTCTTGAGTGAAGATCTGCGCGAGGCCGCTTTTTGCGATTTGGATCCTCGATATATTACGGACTTGAAGGGAATGCCGGCGAATATCAAGGAGCTTCAAAAGAAGCAAGCTTTGAAGCTTGCAGAAGAGAATCTGAATTCCAAATACACTGTGGAAAAAATCCAGACAAGGCTCCAAGTATTGGGCAAGAAAGGAATTCCATGTTATCTTCCAAAGGGCCTAGACTTGGGAACAGTAGATTAACTATACTTACAGTAAGTATAAGTACTTGACAAACTGGGCTTGAACATAACTGTGGCGTCATCATCCGTAATCAAGACATCTTGCTCTCGCATTCAGCCCGTTGTCTAGGCGAGTAATACTTAAAACTATCGATACACAGGCGCAGCGACATATGATTTATGGTCGCATAAATATCCTTTTATATCCAATCCTTCGGATGCCTCACAACAGCCATAAGCTTTCCCTCTTCCGACTTTGGGTCTTCGCCCATCTCTGTCATATACTCCCACCTCGCCGTCTCCGGCAAACTCATCAGGATACTCTCGATCCTCGCTCCAGGCGCCGTCAGCCCAAATTTGGTCCCCCTATCAATCATCAAGTTGAACTCTGCGTACCGCCCCCGACGAAGAAGCTGCCAACGGCGCTGCCTCGGCGTAAAAGGCATTTTAGAGCGTTTCGCCACGAGAGGAACGTACGACGGAACGAAAGCTTCTCCCATGCTTTTCACGAACGAGAAGATCTCTTCTGGAGACTTGGGGCGCTGCTGTTTGTCGGATAGCCATTTGTGTGACTCGGCCGTGAGGTCGTCGAAGAATACTCCGCCGACGCCTCGGCATTCTTCGCGATGGGGGATGTAGAAGTACTCGTCGCACCATTTTTTGAAGGCGGGGAATAGCTGCGCTCCGTGCGGGTCCGCTGCGTCCTTTAGGGTTTTGTGGAAGTGCACCGCGTCCTCCTCGAACAACTGGGTAGGCGTCAAGTCCGCTCCACCGCCGAACCACCACGAAAGAACCTTGGGCTCCTCATTCGAGTTCGGGTCTTTCTCTTCAGTTACTTCGAAGTAGCGGTAGTTGGCGTGAGAAGTGGGCGCGTTGGGATTGCGTGGGTGGATGACGAGGCTGAGGCCGATGGCAATGAAAGGAAGGCCCTTGTCGCTGTCTGTCGGGAGCGACGCGTGGTTCGCGCGCATTTGCTGTACGGCCATGGGAGGAAGTCGGCCATTCACGACGCTAACATTGACGCCGGCCTTTTCGAGGGCAGTCTCGCGTGACGGTGATAGACCATCTTCGCCGGGACGGACAGAGAAAACACCAGATATTCCGTACCCGCCCCCGCCGACTGTTTTCGTCCATCGGTCTCGCTTGAATTTTGGGCTCTCGGGGTCGATGCTTTCGAGTGCGGTGATGATTTGGTCTTGAAGTTGTAGGACAAATTCTTCCATTTGTTCGCGCATGGGTCTTTCTGTGGGTGAGGATGTAGGTGTCTATGACAAAGCTTTAGTATGAATATGGAGGTTAGAAGTGATAGGACGCGCCTGTGTAGGTTTAACAGCGGGAACGACATCTTTTATCTGTGCCACGTCGTAAGCGTTGAAGTCTACACGAAGAAGTGGCCACGACGTACCTTGGGAGAAGGGGTTTCAGTGTGGTTTGTAGGAGGGTGCTCGTTCTTCGGGTGGGTTTCCTCCTTCGAATAAAGGGTGTATGCTAGCTAAATAGTCACGCACATCAGATCGGAGCGGAAGAAAAAGACATAATACACGGACCACCGGAGCAAAGAGCGCGGCTGAGCCAATCTACGCGTTATTTCAGTGTTTATTCCTCGGTGCAGAGGACAGAGGAAGACAGACAAGCCACGGTTTATCAGATTTCTTTTTGAGGCCAGCCGAAGACATATTCCTCCGTCCAAAAGCATTGTAAAGAGTGTTAGGTCGTCGTATTGAGCGAGCCAATACGCGAGACGCCATTAAAGTAGGTGGTTGATGAAGCCAATAGGCAGAGTGGTAGTCCAAATTATAAGAGAGTGCGAGACGTCGAGATCAATCTGGACATGCACCGGATCGGTCGCCTCGGCCCGAGCCCCAGACTTTCAAAATTTGCGCCACACAATATTTATACGGGTCGCCAAAATACAGTGGGGTGATAATATCGTACATTTTACTAGGGTTACGGGTATGTACCAAAAGTTCAAAGTCCACGATGCGTAATTAATTGTCCGTCAATCTCTAAGAAGTCCAATCGCTGAGTGTCCATGATCATACTGAAGTTTTTGGTGCCGTTCCGTTATAGAGAACCGGGGTGGTGGTAAGCCCCATACGGAAGCCCAAAACACCCTGCGCAAGTCAATCACCCCATCAATGAGGAAGAAAGGAAAACGACGTACATTGCCAGTTGCGTACTCCTCGATGACCGTCACCCAGACAGTCGCGTTAGTTGCAGACGCGCCAGCACCCCATCCTCCAAGGTTTTTCGAAAAGTCCGGCATCACCAGCTGAGCAGGCGCTGGATGCGTCGGGTACGGAACAGCTGCGAATCCATCAGTCCCAGAGATAATTAAACACTGCATCAGAGCTTACCGGGATAGTTGGGGTAGTCAAAGCGCCCAAAGAAATAGCCATTGGCGAACTCGCCGGATGGCAAGAATGAAGTGGGCATCTCTGTGAAGAGATACACCGAGTAGTTGTAGCTTGAGACGGAATAATCCCCTACGCCGTCATATGAGAAATCGAAGGATGCTCCAGGAGCGATCACGGCGTAGCTCTCGGGCTGGACTATCGCGCCCTGGTATTGCGCGAAAGCGACGGAGAGGCTAGCAGCGGTGACTAGGAGGGAGCGAACGGAAACCATGTTAAGTGTGAGTGTTGGTGGGGATGATTGAATGTTATGCGTAAACTGAACAGTCAACTTTCAAACCAAGAGTGCTTTATACTAGCTGTGAGACCAGGGTCTCGCCATATGGTCTTCGACGCTCGCCGTGAGAAAATGCATCAATAGGAAACCCCGTACGCTTTTGAGATGATGCTCCTGAGCGCTTCCAGCGATGTTAAGGCGGAATTCGAGACTTCGAGGTGAATTGAGCCAATAGGAAGCGATAATTGAAGTTCCGAGGCCAGAAGGCTCCTCAACCGAGTGCACGAACTAACCAACATTTACTCAGACCAGAGGTCTAGGTAGCGGGTTCTGATAAATCTCGGCCGAGCACGGGAGTGCATGATGTGGCGCAGGTTTCAGGTCTTTGAGGTTAAGAAGACGTCGGGCAGACTTACCCTTGGTAGCACATGCATTCAAACTTTGGATCTAGAGCCTGAGTATATGTGACGGCATTTGACGCGACAGTAGACTGAAAGATTGAATGTTAGCGGCAGTTCATGACCATGCGTGAGATTTCTCAGAGCGGAAAGTCTCTTTGCGACCAAACTTCTTGGTGAAGGTCCAGAGCAAGATGAGTACATCGATCAGGTGGATCAGCAGGAAGAAGAGGATCATCGAGGCGAGTTCAGGTGGATGTCGGCCACGCTCGTAATGATGCCCTAAAGATAACGCACGGATCAGCGAAGCAGATTTGCTTGAATGGTGGTACTGTATTCGTCATAGCGCCGCGATTCGAAGACACGTCTATGTAGATACCTATCGAGGGGACGAATCTCAAACCAATCAATGCGAGTGTGGTTCGAGGATGCGATCAAAGGACCGCTAGTGTGGTGGCGCGCTCAGATAAGCTGGAGGCGGTTCCAAAGCCTCCGAGCCAATCAACCAATGGTCACGTATCCAAAGTGGCGAGGAATATTTTCAGTTGTTTTTCGTCCATGCCTCCTCCGTCTGGATCCGTTGCTTCGATGCAACGACATACCGTGACAATGTGTTTTGCCTCCTTCGAGTTGACCCATACGCGCCCATTGACGCCAACGGCGACTTCGAGCGGTATATGCGAGCCAAGGAGAGGCAGAAGGAAGTCATTGGGATCCAAAAGCCTATGGTGGGGTAAGTGTGAAAAAAGTATGAGTGAAGGAGGGATCTTACTTTCGACACATACTGAGACTACACCGCGTCATGAAGCCGCCTTTGAGCTCTCCGAAGCCATCTGCTTTGCGGGTCTGAGCATCGAAACATTCAAGCTCGGGTTCCATGTCTTTGTGCGCCAGAGATATTCGAGCATAGACTAAACTGCCAATCTGTAATCCAGTCAGCTTGGAAAATGCTATGAAAGTTATAGACATGCCTTGATGTTTGGTTTATTGCGTCTTGACGCGCCTTCAAAGGCTAATGCATCGAGGGACGCTGAATGCGCAGAGCCGATGTCTACCCGGAAGCCGTCTCCCGCTTTTTGCGTTACGACGCCAATGACAGATTCCTGCGGTGCCGGGACATACTGCTAGGCGTTAGAGATAGCCTGTATGCGCAGCTAAATAAGACGTACACGACGGGAATTGCTTTCTACCCACCACTTGCTTTTGTTGGCGGAATGGTTCAGAGTTCCTGCGCGGGTGGAGAGCACGGACGACGACGATGAAGCTTCCGATGTGGATTGCACGAGGCCTGGGCCTAGCTTAAGATTGACATGGTGCGCAGGGACATTCTCGCCGGGAACAACGACAGACATGATGATGGCGGTCGACAAACAAGGCAGGTTGTCCTCTTACCGCCATGTCGACGCCTCTCCTTTATGATTTCCCAGAGTTGGCTCATCTATCGTGCGTATATCTTTTAGTTGACCGCAATCCATGCTCACCGCTTTCTAGTCGCGAAGATTTAGAGGATCTTCTAGCAGATAATCAATACTTTCAAGCTGTATTCTCCTCCCTGCCGCGCGTAAAGGCCATGCATCAGTCTCAGTCTGAACTCGGAATGGCCAATGAAGCTATCGCTAGTCTGTGATTCGTATCTGCCAGCGGTTGCGTACCACTGAAGAAGAGTAGGGAACAACCTTACACTCCAAGAATCTCTCTACCAACTACGCTCGGAAACCAAGGAGGCCTTTGACGAGGCAAAGATTCTCGAGAACAGATGGAAGGAGCTTGAGAAAGAGCAGAAGGACGTCTACCAGGTATGCATTCGATAAGTAACGTCCTTCGCCAATCGATACTGAGTGTGGGACAGCGCTTTACTCCCCAATTTCTCCTCATGCGACTGCGTCACGCTACCACGGCGCAAGACGAAGCATCGGAATCACTGGCCGCTGCTTTTGTCCAACAACAGCCGTTTGCGCCACCCGCCTCTTCTGGCGTCGGGACACCGAATGGCAGAGAGATCGAAGACTTTGTCAAAGAATTCAAGGATTTGCGGGCGACGTACCACAAACGCGTCATGTGGGGAGATAGATGGACGAATGGACAAGTCACTTGGAGAGATGACTGAGATGCTCATCAGGCAGGTACATACGCGTTATTCTCCAGCCGTGATGACTTCAGCCTGAGGCATTTTTCCGTAGATCTCATTAGCACCCCATGGGACGTCCGAGGCTGGACTTGCATCACCTGAGATGCTCGTACTGCCGAGTACCTTGCACTCGGCGTCCTCTCTGATCTTCCAGCATGTCTGCTGCATGCTCTTTATGATCCGTCATAACTTTCCCGGTACTGAATACGCCTGTCGGCAAATATTCTCGCTATTACCTAGGATCTTTGCTATGCAATGACAACGCCCATTCAACACTCTCTCCCGATGTTTAACCATCGGGCCTCATCAGTGCCAATAAATAGTATCATTTCTTGAGCGCAAGAGTCTTTGTGAGTCCTCGCGATGGTCAATCTACACTCTATCCTCTTTCTTGCTTCGACCGTTTCTGCTCACACGATCTTCCAAGTGCGGTTCACATTGCTCATATACCTTCGTCGTGTTGATATATGGCTCATAGGAACTGTGGGTCAACGGCGTCTCGCAAGGTCATCTCACTGGCATTCGCGTTCCAGACTACGACGGGGTATGCACTTGACTTAGTAAACGACGATTCCTTCGCTGATCTGACACATCCAGCCTATCACAGACGTGAGCTCTAACGATGTCATCTGCAACGGCGGCATCAACCCCTACCACCAACCTGTCTCAAAGACAGTCATCCCAGTCCCAGCTGGTGCCCAAGTCACTGCTGAATTCCACCACACATTGAACGGTGCCGATTCCAGCGACTCGTCCGACCCTATCGATGGCTCGCACAAAGGTCCTGTCATCGCATACCTCGCCAAAGTCAACGATGCTACTTCGCTGAGCGTCACTGGCCTCAAGTGGTTCAAGATCTACCAGGACGGGTTATCTGGCGGCGTGTGGGCTGTAGACAAGCTTATCCAGAACAAGGGCAAGGTTTCGTTCACCATCCCGAGCTGTATTGCGCCTGGAGACTATCTTCTGCGAGTTGAATTGATCGGTACGCTGGTTGCGAATTTATCTAGACGACGCTCTTTAACATAATATCTATTCAAGCTTTGCATGGCGCCCAAAGCTACCCAGGCGCACAACTTTATGTGAGTTTCTTCGGACGTCTTAGATGCAATATGGTCGCTCAAGTTAGGATAGATGGAATGCGCACAGCTCAGGATCACTGGTGGTGGTAGCACAACACCCAACACAGTCTCGTTCCCCGGTGCATACAGCGGTATGTATACCCCTCAAACATCTGCGTATGGACCTCACTCACTCTCGCGCCCTAGGATCCGACCCCGGCATCAAGATCAACATCTACCAGTCGCTCACTGGGTACACCATCCCTGGTACGAGACTTGCTTGTCGCTTTACATGACTTGAGACTGAGGTGCGATCCCAGGACCTGCCGTCTTCAGCTGCAGTGGTGGAGGAAGTGCACCAGATTCTCCCGCCACAACTGCTCAGACGACTCCAGTTCCTTCTCCTACAACCGCTCCTTCTGGTACCGTCGCTCAATGGGGACAGTGTGGCGGGATAAAGTGAGCGACGTTTCTGTGAGCGGGTTTGTCGTGGCGCTAACATCGTTTGATTCCAAGTTACACTGGTCCGACCGGTTGTGTGGCGCCGTACACTTGTAAGGTCATCAACGAATATGTACGTTGTTTGCCGCCCTCTACTCTTTTGACCGAGAAGCTCAACATTACATAGTATCATCAATGCACATAGGGCATTGGAGTTTAGGTACAGCTTGTGTGTGTATACAGGTCTTGTTGCGAATGCACTATGGAGGTCCACTGTGTGTGTTAAGCAGTCTTCAAGTCTTTTATGCGCAGAAGATGATACAAATGCGTAAAACGTTGAAATTCTTAACACTCTGTATGTACAGCCTGAGTCCAGAGATTGTGATCTTCCGAGGGTAGATGTTGTTAGAAATCCCTAAAAAGAGCGTAGAAATAATGACAAGTATTGAGTCATCATGGGTATTACTATCAGACATCTCAGTGACCAGTCACTGAGGAAGGGGAATACACCGGGCCATCCTGAGATTGTCTGATGGCGGACAGAGACATACTCTATGGTCAATAGATCAGAAAGGTAACCTGGCGCAAGCAGAAAACTGCATGTACCGCTTTAGGATAATTTGGCATGGTGAGCCTTTTCCCCAAAACGGAATTGTGATCGATATCTATAGACCTTATACGTGAATAGACCTCAGGAAACAAGGAAGCGCGTACACAAGGAAGGCAGAACGACCCTCCCCGATCCCGACGAAAGTGTTGTGCGCCTCATTTGGGCGCTCAACTTCAGAATGATCAGGTTGGCGATGACAGTCAGGCTGTACACCCTGCCGAGGATAGCAACCATCACGTAGGATGCTTTACTGACTCGTGAGCACAAAGTAATGGATGGCAAAATTGAGATGCGTACCATCACTATTATCGGTCAACATGAAGACGATGGCAAGGATAGCAGCAATCGTTGTCGTTATCCCACACGACACAGAAGCAATTGCAATACGATGAAGAACACTAGACAGTCTGTTAACGAAAGAAGACTGGATAAATCCAACCGCCTACTTTTTGGTTTCCGTGTATAGTGGCGCAAATTGCTTTAGTCGGTAGGCCAGCGCACCGGCGATGACGATATCCGCTGCCGCCGCACATGCTGATCCAGCGCTAGGGCATAATTATAGAAAGGAGAATGTCACAAACGAAACCGAACGTACACCAGGAGATGAAAAGAGTTGGTATCGCCCCCGAACATCGGCTGGGTGCTTGCATATATCCCACCTGCTAGGACACTTGCTTCCTACAACCGTATCATGAGCAGATTCTGAGAACACTACGAGTTGACTCACATGTCCCAGTACGAGCAGTACGATTATGCTAGTCAAAAACATGTCCTTTGAGCTTTCATTGCAGTATTCAGTTCCATTGCCTAATTTTGAGAGAAGGATGGATGCTCACATCGACCAGTATCGATACGCGAAGAAACAGTGCTCCAATGCCACCGAGAAGCTCGTCAAAATGAGCTGGGCAGGAAGCGTCCATGGTGTTCCCACCTGTGGAGGTATCACGGTCGGGTTAGACAGTATGTCCGCTGATGGAGGAGGCGCTGCTGTACATTGGGATTAGCTACTTGTCCAAGATCAAGGAAAGCCACGGACCAGTGAGTTGGAGTAATACCTAATACACAATGAGTTTCTGGCACGTAGCTACCAGATGTCATGCTCACCATCCAAGTACTCGCGAACAATACAATGCTCGTTATCGCATCTACGATCAACGACACCCATATCCCCCACTTGATTATTCGCAGAGGCTTGTGCTTGATCAAGTACCAGCTAGATAACACAAGTTGCACGGTGTAAAGGGCCGTGTTCAGCCATGACGCCACAACTATCGCTCTGCATAGGTGTCTATAGTGAAACCCAGTCTGGACGCAAGCAGAAACGGGTGGACGTACCCTAATGAACTGAGGGTGAACATGGCGATATGTTGCTAGAGGCCGGAGAGTTCGTGTGTAAAGGAGCTTTAAAGCTCGGTAGCGCTGGCATGACACTCAAAAGAAGACTGCAGGCCTTGACAGCCAACTCCGAGAAGCTGGAGAGTCATTTGAGTCTTGGGGGCCTCGGGCACAGAACCCAATCCGGAAGAACTACACGACGCGTGCTTGTATGTGGCCCATATACTAATAGACGTGACTAGCTCTTTAGATTGAAGCCTGTAAACAAGTTAATGTTGAAGCTCTCGATGCACTGACATAGAAATACGTACGTATTTCAGGTTGATGCCCTTCTACCGAGACAAGAAATAGGCTCATCGCAGTTAACGTTGAAAGTAAGCGCCAGATCTCCGGAACATATCGGCGACATGTCGGGCCGTTCAACCGGATCAACGCCACAGAGTTGCAGTTCTCCAGAGTTGAGAACATCGACAAGTTTGGAATCTTGGTAAACCAGAGCCGAGGAGCACAAGACCAGGATGTATGGAAGTTTTAGAACCGTAAGGCCAGCGAACTATCATAGATGGAGACGTAATATTGAGACAGAATACAAGAGAGATAATCAATTAAGTATAAATCATCGGGGAGCTAATCATAGGAAACCTATGGATACAACAGATATGTTTACACGCACACAAGAGTAAAAGAACCGGAACACAAACTAAGGAAGAGTCAGTTGGAATCCCCATTGGTCTCCCCCGCTCTGAACGAGAACGTTATTTCCCATATGTCCGCTGTTGACTGTCAACGCCCGCATGACGGCGCTGGGCTTCGAGCACCGATAACGATCCAAAATATCCTGGAGGTAGTGATGTCCTCTCACTTGCGACCCCCACTTCCCGCATCCACTGTCACTTGGGTCATACACGCTTTGTCGAGTCTCCACGCTCAGTCCGATGTGTCGAATGCTGGGAAAGTATCCGTCTGATATCGCGTCAAAGAGCGCTGTCTAAAGGATAGTTAGATTACTGGTAATCGTGCGGAAGAAGAAAAGACGTACTGTGACCGGTACGGTGTCCATCGTCTTCGAGGCCATCTCTAGACCAACAGTAAGTGTCGTCAACTTCGGGCAGGACAAGAGCGATGGAAGGTATTCGGATTTGAGGCAGAGTGCGCCAGCGTATGGGGGAACCACTTGGAGTGACTCCAAGCTATCACCATGCTTTGGGAGGACACACTGATAGAGTATCGCACCCAAGAGCTCCTGATCCTGATCACTGTATTGCTGGCAATCCAGGAGTACCGTCGCGTCAATTGTGAGGCTAATAAGGCCAGAGTAGGATTGTAGGTAGGCTAGCATCGCGTCACTGAGCGTGGATGTGGATGTGGAGAGGTGGCGAATGTGAATACCGTTCGTCCGAAGGGAATTCCAGAAATCATCTGTAGCTTCGCAGTGGATATTAAGGGTGTCAAGTTGTGCGAGGTGTCGGAAAATGGAAGAAGAGGACGGATTAGAAAGGCGAGATGCGCCGCTGATTGTCATTGTCTTCAATGGAAGCGAGACGCCGCAGGGCATGGAATGAAGCGCGTTGCTAATAACTTCGAAGTTACTGCATTGGGGAGATTCCGCACCGTCTATTTGTAGAGTCGTGAGGGTGAGACGACTGGCCATCAAGAGGGCGGACAAATCCTCGGGGCGAATGGTGGATCCACCTGTCAAATGAAGACTATTCAAGCTGTGGAACTGGCGGGAAATGGTGTGGAGGAGAGGAGAGGAGCCGACACAGTTGTGGACGTCAAGCGTTAGATGGCTCAACTTCGGGAGGCAGGCGATTGTGGCTATTATTGTGTTGGCGGTTTCAGGCGACAATGCGCGCATGTTAGCGACTGTGATACTGAAAAGCAAATGACAATGAGTTCGTGTATAGATGAAGGACCATGTTGAAGAACTCACGAAACAGATGATACAGATACGAGCTGGGATAATGCGAGCGTGAGGGACTCGCCCATCCGCTCTTCCTTGAATAGGTTGCGCACCCAGACTGAGAGTTGGCGACGCAAGGATGATGAAGATGTACGGCACAACGACCGGATTTCTATGGAATGGAACAAAGGGCCGATGGTGCTTTTCCCAAGAGCGAGGCTGGACATAGCGTCGATGCCAGCTCCAGTCTTCACGTCGATGACTAGATGACTGAACAACAAAGGCGATACAGTTGCATTCAATGATTTCGACACGCGCCGCAATCGTTTCAGCTCAGGTGTTTCCAACTGTGAACGAGTGTTAGGTAGATGGATGGATGTAGTCGTGACGAACTGACCTGGCCGAGGATCAATCTTTGGAGTTCGATAGGTAGAAGAGGGAGCATTTCGAGAGTATAGTTGTGCACATCGGCTAGTGGCTTTATATAACCGCTGTTCTTGTTGAATTGCCGCTCGTTTAGAGGGATTTTTTGATTACGAGCTTGAGGGAATGTCATGATCGAGGGTCGAGAGCGCCGGGCGGGAAGGTTGTAAAAAGCTATGATCCGTCGTAATGGCTGTTGACTTGTTGTCGATCAGAATAGATAGTGTCTGAGCGCTTTGTGGAGGACGAGTGAACAAGAGATTCAAGCAGTATGGTAATGAGGTAACAAGGCAGGCTGAGGCGTAGTCACTGATATTTATACGCAATACGGATCACTTCAGTGTTGGCGACTGCGCCTGGCCGGCAAGATTAAACCGTACGACGGATCACTGATCCGAGGCACCGGTAACTATAACCGGTCTTTGAACTACAGTACTTACGGCGGAAGATAAAAAAGGGGGAGCATGTCTCGAATGCTCCAGGCCAAATGGTGAGAAACGTAGTACAAACTACAAAATTACCATCTAAGAGGTCCATACTAGTTCGAAAGGAAATCCTACGCCCCTTACCAGATCCACATTTCATATTTCCCCGCTCCACAATATCTCATCGCCGTTCGAAATGTCTATGTCCTCTTGTGTACCATAGATCGATCGCCGCCGCCCGCCCCCTTTTCTCTCTCAGACCTCTGGGCGCACTGAAGCACGATGCTGAGCCATGTAGATCGTCGTAATCTTTGTTTAGCCAGTGCGGTGCACACGGCCTAATATCCTTGAAATTTGACCACAGCCCAAATGCCAAGTGATTATAGAGCCAGTCTTGAAGAGTTCGTTCTTCCTAGCGCTCCGTGTCGACTCCTAAGTGGGATCCTGACGAGAAGCCTCCACAATGAGCGCAGTAGCAGCAGCGAATAGAATAGTTCGAAGCTGTCGCGTCTATGCTGCGCATGAGGTATTAATATTGCTCCATGTCTTATAATAAAATCAAGAAGACGACGAACAGCTAAACTTGGCAGCGAAACTATAAACGTGGGTCAGGTTATCACTGCGGGCATGGCTGAATGGGAACAATAAGTACTAGTTTGGTAGTAGATCAAGGTGGGGTACAAAACTCATCATAGCGGTGTTCCGCGATTTCTCACACAAAGAGCGTCTCAATATAATCAGAGATGGAACAGCGCAGTCGTGACTGTACAGCAGACCAGCGAAGAAACCTAGGTTTATTGTTAGCTCGAAATGTGGCGCTGTATACTCAGAGTCTCAGGCTGAGGAAGTGGTCTCGCCGACAACGGTAGGCAGTGATACGCATAAGCCTGTTTCATGATGAAGGTAAGATTCTGGCGGCTGTCAGTGGCTGCCAATTCATAATTCTCACTTGTCCGTGAGAACTTCGAACAGCAGAAGCGGTTTGAAAAATGGTATAGTGCGTTCAAAGTGGGAGAGACATTTCGCCAGCATGTCTATGGAAAGTAGCTGGGTGATAATAGTAGTAGTCTTTGGTTGGACGCGACAGAGATGCGATCAAGGCGGGTCCTCAGGATTTTCAGATACTTAGAAGGCAAGAAATTCGTAGGCATTGTTCATAGATGCATAGTATTGCCACTAGTGAATGTCGAAGTCCTTTGAAGATCAATATGGTTAACGAACACGGTCACGCATTCAACTTGGCGATTTTCCGGTCCGATATATGCAGTGTCACTGTAGGACCTTACATGAATAAGCTGGCCAGCTCACTCTGAGTCTTATCATGGGTATCCAGGGTGTAAACACCAGTATCTCTCGTTGGCGTCTGTCCAGTATCAAGAAAATTCTCTCGGTTGGTCTGTTCAGAACGCAAGACGCTGAAGGATCAGATTCGCCATCGTGATTGAGAGGTCTCCAGTTCGAAGCTTCTTCGATGAAAGTTGGCATGGTGAGGTCCGGTAATCGGGCCGGCAGGTTCCCTTCCTTTCCCACCATAATGAAGGCGCCTCTTGCGCTGCTACCTGTGCTTGGTCTTTCACCGCAGAATCCCTTCCAAGTGCCCTCTTCGCTCTACCATATCGATTCTATGGTCGACTTTGCCTTCAACCAAACCGCGGACGCGTTTACACCCAAGGATCTCGTACAACTCGGCCGACCTGGTATTGGCGTGGCAAATGCTGCAGGAGATCTTGCATTCATTCCATACAGCCAATATTCATTCAAAGCTAAAAAGTGCGCGTACTGGCGCAACCTGGCGTGCAAAATCTCACAGACTACGATAGGAACACCAAGTCGTTGTACATTGCGCCCTTGACATCAACAAAGACCGAACCTCTCGAAATCCCCGTCCGTATCTTGCAGCGTTTATGGTGCCATATCTGACTCTTGAGTTAGCTTCCTGAAGGTGGTGAAGCCTTCTGGCTGGGTGGAACCACACTCGCACACGTTGTTGAAGCAGATGGCAAGCTCGACCTCTACGCGATCGATATTCACTACACAACCCCAGCGAATGGCGGAGCTGATGTACTAAGCATCCCACAATCGCCCGCTCTACTTGGCTCGTTCCCCACTACTTCTGCCACAAACTTCCGATTCACGCCCCAGTCCGGCCAGCTGGTCTTCTCCGACTACGTCTATGCTGACGGCGACCTTACATCGGTCAAAACGAAGGACGAGGACTGGGCTAATCGAGGGAACAGTGCCCTCGTCTACGACACGACTTACGAAAGACATTGGGATACATGGACAGGCCCCAAGTCTCCCTCTCTCTTCAGCGTAAGCCTCTTCCAGGACCCAGACCACATATGGCACTTTGGAGACAAGTTTACTAATCTATTGTCTGGGACAAATCATGTACGTGGCACTTCGATTTCCTCATCTTCTCAACTGATTGCGTCAATCAGAGCTCACCCGTAGAACCGTTTGGAGGAACAGACGACTTTGACGTGTCAAACACTAAAGTGATCTATACCACCAAAGATCCGGAGCTGCCCGTGGCCTGGCATACGCGTCAGAATGTTTTTCTTGTGGATATATTGGGCGGCAAGCCGAAGGAACTTACCGGCGGTGACCATGGCGCGATTCATAGTCCAGTCCTCAGCTCTGATGGCAAGAAGGCTGCTTGGCTTCAGCTCGACAAGGATGGATATGAAGCTGATAGGTATGTACGGCATTGTCGTAACTTTGCATTCTACTCACAGCTGACACAGGGCGAAAATTGTCATATACGACCTGGTCAAGGATGTCAGGTTTACCCTTACCCAGCAGTGGGATCGGTCTCCCGACACACTTGCGTTCTCGAAGTCCGGTGATTTCATTTACTTCACGGCTGGCGATGAAGCCAAGGTCAAAGTCTTCGTACTTCCTATTCCGGCTACACCACCGACATCGACCGAGCATCCTGACTTGGCCGCCAAATACACAACTCCAGTAGCGTTGACCTCGGGTCCTTCAGCTAGCGGGTTACAGACCTTGTTCTATGGTCGCCTGCTGATATCCCAATCCTCCTTCACATCTCCAAAAGACGTCTACCTTATTAGCGGTCTCAAAGAATTGGAAGCAAACCTTCTTGCAAGCGATTCGCCTGTCGAGTTCCAGGGCGACGTGCAACAGATTACACATCTCACTGCAGACCAACTCAAAGGCAAGTCTCTTGACAAGGGCGAGAACTTTTGGTTCAAGGGGGCAAATGACAAGGATGTGCAAGGTTGGCTATTCAAACCCAAGGGCTGGAAAGAGGGAGAGACAAAGAAATGGCCGGCGTTGTTGTTGATTCATGGTGGACCTCAGGGCGCCTGGGAAGATGATTGGTCTACGAGGTGGAACCCGAATGGTACACTATCCTTTGGTGCTGCTTTCGAAGGTTGAAAACTCACGATGCCCAGTTTTTGCCCAACAGGGGTACTTCGTTGTCGCCATCAACCCAACGGGCAGCACTACTTTTGGCCAGGGTTTGTGGTTTTATTCTTCACAGGATAATGTAGTACTTACTTCCCGCCAATAGAGTTCACCGATGCTATTAAGGAGGATTGGGGAGGAAAGCCATTTGTGGATCTGCAGAAAGGTTGGAATTATATCCTTGACACACATAAGGAGGTACGTGGTCATGAGGCTGACCATATGGGACACTCGCTCAAGTCAAATATAGATCGACCCGGAGAGAGCGGTGGCTGCTGGTGCCAGTTGGGGAGGATACGCTATCAAGTATGATTGACACGTTCTCTATGACTTGAAATCTTATCAGGAAACAGCTGGATCCAAGGTCATCCGGAATACGGATTCAACTTCAAGGCCCTAGTCTGTCACGATGGTGTATTCGACAGTCGTTATAACGGCTTTTCGACCGACGAGCTATACTTCGTAAGTTCCTTGTCCATTCACAGCTGCGCACGTCTTGATTTATCTGCTCTAGTTCAACCACGAGTGGGGAGGAAGGTATTAAATTGTTTCAATGTCGTTCCTTTCGATATTGACGTTATGTTTCTACCAGACCTTGGGATAAAAAGAGCCGGGAGGTATTGGACAAGTGAGCGACATACTTTGTATTCGTTTATTCGCATGTTCATGATGTTTGGCAGGTATAACCCATCGAACTTCGTCGAGAAATGGGGAACGCCACAGTTGTTGATCCATGGCAGCAAAGATTATCGGCTCCCTGAGACTGAAAGTATTGGCGCGTTCCACGCATTACAGCAGTACGTTATTTGATACTACTACTGGGCTCCCCGTTGACACCCGTGACAGACTTGGGATACCAAGTCGACTGGTCGTTTTCCCAGATGAGAACCATTGGGTCCTCAATCATGGAAATAGGTGCGTTTCCACTGTTCGGGAAGTTCTTCATAAGACTAAGCGACGTGCAACTTAGTTTGAAATGGCACTACGAAGTCTTCCGGTGGTTTGATCAATTTGTTGGAGAGAAAGCCTAAGTCATAAGTTGAAAGCCTCCGAAGCTTCTCCCACTAACATGTGTACTGTACAACGGAAAGATGTGATTACACGAAGCTATTGCTTGATTTCAGATCCTCCGCGAAGCTGGAAGAGCCGGCGCATATCAACCGAGGCAAGTCCTTGTTCTCATCTCTCGCGTCGTTTATTTCCTGCATCTCATGAGACTCGACGTGAACGTGAATACCGGCCTGTCCGTCGGTTAGGTATTCCGGTCTTCCCTTTCCCACGTTGTTACTTACCGGTTTGTGGCTGACATTGACATGGTTGACGCTTTCTGGCTGCGTATCGCCCGTCGTGGTGATGCCGAACTTCCATCCGCCACGGGAGTTAAGGCTGCTCATGAGGGAATTGGTGTAGAGTTTTGAAAGCGGGAAATTGAATATTAGGTGTCTGGCGGGGCGTTAGTGGGAGGAAGGAGGGTATGAGGCAGGGTCTTCACGTTCCAGTTGACTGAGGGTATGTAAGCGTGAATATAGGTAGGATCAAAATAGAGGAGCTTACGTCGGAGAGGAAGAATATGAGGTCTAGTGATGCGCATATAGACGTTACGAGGCCGGTTTGCATTGTCACTGTTCAGCAGCATGAGGGTTACGGAAATAGGATTGAAATAATGTTCAAGTTACTGCGAATTATGCGGTCGATCATATCATCGGACTTCTGGAATCCGGTCTTATGTTTTCTCTGGGGACAGGTTGAGTAGTGGACGGATGGGATGGTGATCAATAATATATTACCCTATAGATTGTAGTCAGTTACTGCTGAAGGTAAATGGGGGTGGCGGGTACGCACAAATGCCATACCAAGATTGTAGTGATGAGTATGTCAGCGAAGCATTCGGCTGCTAGCCACAGAATAACGACACTCTGAAAATAGATGTGAGGGAGCAGAATACGGTTCACGCAGATTGTACCTTAAAGGACTGGAAGGATGTGAAGCGAGGGTGGAAGATGACTTCGATTGTCGTTGCAAGACCTCCCGCTGGTGGAATATGGATATTTTATGCACACATAAGTGAAGGCACTTACCCGCTCCTGCTAACGATGCAATCAATACAACGCTGACGAGAGGGGAGCCTCCCGTGACGACCTTCACTCTCCATGCGAAAAAGAGTTGAACGAGGCCGGCAATGATTCCCTGTATGATACGTCACAGAGAGTTTGTGGATGAAATGAGGAGGAACGTACTGTTAGTGCTGGATCTGGAATAGAGGTCAGCTTGCCATTTGAGAAGCTACTGGAGGGCAAACCTGTGGCAAAAACTGGTGGGCTCTTCGGTCATTCGAGGGACAAGACAGTCTATGGTTGACTTACTCCAATCTGCCGTGTTTAAGAACGGGACGTCGTCTAAATACTCACCTGGTTAGGCGCGCGTGATAGCTGCCATGTTTTTGAAGGGCTTACCGAAGTGGATGATTAACGCCTCGTAGAGGTAAGCGAAGTCGAAGGCAGCATTGAGAGTGTCCAGAAAAAAGAGAAATGCAACCTAGATGCTAACGAATGAGCAGTCGCAAGCGCAGTGACGGGGATATTATGTACGAATAGTTTCATCCAGGTCTTGTCTCTGTAGAAAGTAAGCTCGAGAACGGCGGGAGGCAGCTGAAATAACTTTTTGTAGGTCGCGTAGTATAGGTAGACTTGCGATATCATGACCCCGTACAGCAAAATGTTGAAAACAAAACCAATGAACATTGGTCCGTGCCTACGAATTTCAAGGTCAATAGTTCGGAGGTGGAAAGAAAAAGTCACGACTCAACGCAATCTCTGCGGGTCCTTTAGCCATACTGGAAGGTGGACACTATACAGCGTACATCTCTGCTATATAAGTATACTCATAGTTATTTTCGTGTAACTGACAACCAGAATACTTTTGGGATGGTCACCGATCGGAGCATGTGTGCTGTCAAAGTCAATGAAGATGCCCGACACCAACGGTGATGTTAGAGCGACGCGAGCACCATACGCACAAGCTTATGCCTGCGAAAGAAGAGGAAGCGGCGCTAGCGAGTGAGTGGAGAGTATTCCACTCAAGTACAAGTTCGCTAAGACCATTGGACATATCTATGTGTTACGAAGACATCGCAAGAGACTTAGGCGATAGTTAGGCGCGGAACCAGCACAAATCGCACTACATGATTCGTGATGCCAGACTGCCAGTGGCAGTGGTGGCGCAGTAATGATCGCCCATGTGATGAACGATAAATGATGGCAAGCGTCGGCAAACAACGCGTCAACAAACGCGACCGCGTTTAGATGAATGTGACAATGACTATAATATGTCACCCGTCACGCTCGCTTCTCTCTTTTTGCCTCCCCACTCTCTTCTCTCGCTCGCCTTGCATTTTGGTGCTCGATATCGTTGACGACGACGACGACGCCTCACGAAATGAGTCTTCCGACGCCACCTCGTACTACCCATCGCGACGACAAGGAGAACAAGCCGTTTGGGCGAGTGGAATGGTCACCTCATAATCAATACCATCCTTTCTCCAGTCCATCAAAGCTGCATGACATTCGCAGTGCGCTGGTAGAGCCACCAACTAAATCTATTCTCAAGAGGTCATCGCTCTTCCAATCCCAACTACCGACGGTCGTCGAGACCACTCTACGCGAAGTCACGCCAGAGCCAGACGCACCCCAATCCGATACCAAGTACCTGGACAGTCCAGTAGCGACTATTATCGACCCGAGCTCAACGCTGCAGGCCCTCACCGAGGCGTACTCCGTTCTGGGCGCCCGCCTACGCGCTTGCATTTGCGAGTCGGACCACCCGAACTCTTCCTGGCCATTACTTTCCCCGCTCAAGGAACATCATGTACGACTTATGGAATGCATGACGCGGGACGTCGGTCGCGCGTTGGTCAATCCGGTTGAAGACGAAGAAGAGCTCGAAGCCAAGGTCGCCTTGCCATCTCCCGCAAACAGCCCAACGAAGAAGGGCATGACCGCAGCGCAAGTCAAGCACGCGCGGGACCTTTGCTCAATTACCCACTCCGTCCTTAAACTCCTTGCCTTCGTCTTCACTCAGCCAGCCATATACGAGATTTTCTCCGGTAAATCCGTTTCACCTCTTGGCATCATACACCCTGGCTTACCTCACCTTCAGACGCTGACCTGCGAGGGCTGTTGACCCAAGTGTTGGCGATTCCTCTAGCCCTAGAACTCCCCACCCTGTATGCGAGAAAGACGTGCGCGCTGGCCATATGGGTTATCCAGACCCAACGTCTATCTGAAGATGTACTTCGCCCGGCCGCAGATCGGATCGCGTATGCTCTTCGACGAGGCATAGATGGTGAACTGGGAAGAGAAGGAAAGAAAGGATCGGCAAATGATGGCTTACGGGTACGTTTGATATTTTCAATTACCAGACGCCCCTCTGACCCAATGTCTAACTCAGGCCGTTCATGACCTGTGTGTTTATCAACCTGGAATATTCGTCCCCGCCTTCTCTACCATCCTGCCCTCCATCCTCAGCAGCCTTCTGGCGCCCAGCTTAGGTCTCCGACTGCAAGCATGCCATGCCCTCGGAGGACTTGCCATTGGAAGCACGGCGATCCCATATTCTACAGTACACGACGATCTCTCTGAGACTGTGCGCATCTACCTAAAAACAAATCCTCGAAAGTCACCAAGTAAAAGCCCCACCGTTATCGTCGACCCCCTCATTGTTCGAACACTACGCCAGACCATGGCCATGGAGGATCCTCAGAATGCTGCACAAGGTCCGATTTGGGCTTTGAGCGTCTTGGGGCACATGGCGATTCTTCTTCGATCTGCCCTCTACGAAGATCCAGCCGTCAAACGTATCTATCATTCCTTGTTCACAGTCGCTAAAGGCTGGAGGCGCGGCTGTGTCCGTTATATGGCCTGTTTAGTGTGGCGATGTGTCATCTGGGGCTTCCTGCAACCTCGTTTAGCGATTTCAGAAGAGGAAACTCCCTCTGAAGGCGCTGCTGACTACTGCAACTTCCTCCTATCGTTCGTCGAGGCTGGTTGTGGCATATCATTGGTAGCAGGGGTCCTTAGTGGTCAAGCAGACGTGGGTGGTTCCAGTACCCTTCGTGCTTTGGTCGTTGTGGAGGTTATGCTCCAGAGGAACCCGAAGACCTTCCGAGAGGGCCTGGCTGTCATACGTCGATTAGTCAAGTTGGAAGCAGAGGAGGAGGAATATGTTTTCGACTCAAATCAGCTCTTAACCCCGTCCCTATTCTCTGCGAATCCCGGCATCCTCACCGAACCCTTCCAGACCCCGGACATGACCAAACTCTTGAGCGATATGACGAAGGAAGGTTTCATGCTGAACGATCTTCAGCCGATCAAGAGGGAAAGGCTATCTGATACTCGCATTCAGAGTCGGCTATTCTCCATCTGGAAGAAGTCCGTACTTCAGTTCGGCAAGTATGATTATAACAGTGTCGTACGTGGATTTATCCAGATTTCGAGATCTCGTTATTCATGTTTTATAGGATGACCTGACAAGAACTTGGCGCGTGCTCCTGGACGCATTTTTCACGTTGGCTGAAGGTAGGTTGGAACCATTACATTACTCCAGAGTTAACTAATTGGTATACTTAGATGAAGGCCATAGTGGGGCGTCTGCTATCATTGAGATGGCAAGCAGCGTCTTGAGGTCGACATTAGAAGCAGAAATTCCGTCGTCGAACCCGCCCAAGACATCGCCTTCCTCCTCGCCACAGCCTGTTCTTTTAGCCAAGCCTCAAAATCTTCGAATCCAAGTCGTCCAGCGCTGCTGGGGTACTCTGGCTCCATTGGTCAAAAAGCACGATCTCGATGTTGGACAGAACATCTTAGGCTGTCTCATGAAACAAGAACCTGCTGTCGATGATGATGCAGAAGCTTTTCAGCAGTGGGCTGCCTTGTGTGCGCAGGTCGCAGTCGTTGGAAGAGAGGAGCAGCTGCACGCCTTCTGGGGACATCAGATCGACTCTACTATTCCTGGCTGGGAGTGGGAATGGACAACTCCTACACGACGGATGGTTTGGAAAGAATTCAGCGACGTATGGCAAGACCTCGGCAATTCGGATGGTATCGTCACTCTTCTCGGTGTACCCTTCCAGCGACAGAATGATTGGGATATGGATGAGGGAGACTTCAAGCTCTGGGAAATTTTGTTAGACGCAGGGATTGGCAAGGCTTTGGATTATGGGCTTGACGCTGTCCAGTTCGTGGACTCCGTGGCAGAAACATTGGCCTCCCACTTCGATCCTACGTGCACGTCTGCAATCAGGGTGGCGGACATCCTACTCTCCAGTATCAAGCCAAGTGCCTCCGACGCTCGCAGTGTCCCGTCGTGCCTCGCCGACTTCGTCAACGAGACACTCAGGACGGCCTACCCTCCTTCCCCGAAACAGGCCATGATGTGTTTCTGGACATTGCGCTCAGTCACCGATGTGCTGCAAGCGTGGCCTGTGTCGCTCTCGTTCGATCTCCTTGACAAACTCCAGGATGGCCTGTGCACTTGGATCTCTGATGAGAATTGCGGAGTTGATGATACCTCCTACGAATCAGAGGTTAGTCAACTTTTTATTTCGACACGAGACATACCTAACATTCTACAGGTCCTTACGATGTACGATGCGGTGTTGCTCTGTCTCGGTCAACTCCCTCGAAAGCAGTCGACGCTTGAAGCCTTCCAACCACTTGTCGAATGCATTTTCACTGGACGGAAGAATAAGCCAAACGCTGCGTTTAATTCCTTCAACAACTACTGGCAGGACACCTTCGGGGAGACGCTGCCTTCCGATGAATGGCCAGAACAAGTCCGCATACACTTCGGATTGGCGTCACCGGTTCTTGTTGAGCCAACCGTGCCCGAGGAAATTACAGAAGACGACGAAGAGACGGATGTTACTTTGGAGCAAGACAACGTTCCTGCCGACACGTTACCTCCGCCACCTGTCGTCTGCGAGGAAGTGCCGATTCGCCCAGGATCCCCTCGTCCTGCGGGTGATGGTCTCTTCACACCTCCTTCGTCCCCGTTGTCTACTCCGAAGCGACCACGACGATCTCCACAGTCCATGTTCATTCCCAGGGACTTTGCTTCGCCTTCCCGTGTGTTGCTCTTTGGCTCCCCAGTGGCGAAGCGACGTCGTGTCAGTAGCGACAACAAGGAGAATATGTTCCCTGCTGAGCCCGTTTCGCCTACTCGCAAGCGAACACTTCCAGATGACCTGGAAGAAGGCCCTTCATCGAAGAGAAACAAAGCGATAGATGACGAACTGCCACGTCGTTTGACTTTCCCTTTGTCAGAGCCGCCTCAGATGATACGCGATGTCTTCTCCCAGTCGTCATCACCGAAGAAAAGGAAGCGTTTTGTGATGGAGGCCGTAGAGATACAAAGGGAACCCACCTTGAGGCGCTGTCGGAGCTTAGACGATGATTCTTCCGAGTCTGGAGGGTCCGTACCATCCTTCACTTCTTTGCTGAAGCGCGATCGTGAGCTTACAAGCAAGCGTCCGCGCAAAAACTCTTTCGTGTCTGATTACATGCTTCGTGAGTCGAACTTTATCGACATTTCATACAGAGTACTGATTCTTTTTACTCAGGCGATCCTACTAGCTCTTCAGACGAGCCCTCTTCTGACGACAATCCCCATATTGGTCAAGTCACCCCGCACCATCTTGTGTCGCCTGAGGTGTCGAGGCGCAGGCCTATGAAGGAGGTCGGCATTGACTCTGATGAGTTAAGCAGCGATCCGGCCAGTGACGATTCCATCCCTAGTCCTACCAAGCAAGTTATCAAAAGGAGGAAGTCGTACACTTCGCTCAACGGCCCGTACTGGGCTGGGATCCCCATGCTATAGATTCTCGCATCTTCCAAATTATACCAGTGCTTCTAAGTTATTCCATTATATCACCATGACCATGACCATTATCGTTTTGTATTGCATTACCCACTCTCACATACTTGTAACATAGCATTTCTTATCTCTTAAGTACTTACTATGCCCTGTTCTATGCGTATGATTGATTCTCTGTACCTTGCACTATACCTCGACCACAAATGAATCGGGATACAGTACTTATCAACGTAGTTATGCGTGGGCTATGTAAGTGCCTACAAATTACAGTGCATAGCAACTTACGCCGATCAGAGATTAGCCATGGCAGATGTCAAGGTACGGTACTTTAAGTAGAGTACTTTTGTTTCCCTGTTGCCAGCCGATTGCAATGCGATACACGTGCGACCATCTTTGTGTTCCAGATTTCATGATCGTCCCAGTCTCCTGTCCACTCATACGCCATTCGTGTTGCAAAAAGCGAACTGGAAATACATCTCACAATATCCATTCGGATTCTACGCTGCCAATTTCAAAAGAGCCTGTGGTTATTGAGCATTTATCATTAGCCATGACCGTCGATTTTCTAACAGCTGCTATGGCATCATGCTTGCATTATTAACCGCCCGGGTCCTAGGCTCCTAGCATATCACAGCTGCAGGCAACCAGATATAGCTGATCTTTGGGCACACTGGTCAATAAGAGGTTTCATAAGTAACTCTACCATCTTACTGCAACTTCAGCTTCAATGATTTTCTTCTCAGGCTTTCTTGCGATCCTTTTCGCCTTGTCTTCCTCTGCATCTTACCACAATCAAAGCCACGAGACCCACAACTACTATGTCTTACACCACGATCCCACCACTACACCGCTGGTTGATGTTGCGGAGCTTCTTGGTTTGCACATCGTGGAACGCATCGGGAAACTCGAGGATATTTGGCTGGCACGGATTCCCAAAACCACCCTCGGCACAAGAGCAGAGAGTATCGAAGAAGATTCCCCGGACCCTGTTATCGAGTCTTACCAGACAATGCGTCGGCAGACGTTAATCTCTCAAAGAGGAGAGGATGTACATTTTGTTGGCATTGAAACATTTGTCGCGACAACTACCCCAAGAACGCGTCCTTCGTGCTCCTCTGTCCGCCGATGACTCTCCTAGTAGTGACCTCTCCGAACGTGCCCGACTGGATATTGAAGATCCTTTATTCAACAAACAATGGTCGCTCGCCACAACCGGTAATCCCGACAGTTCACTCAACGTAGTTCCTGTCTGGGAAATGGGATTCACCGGGAAAGGCACTGTAATAGCCATTATTGACAGTGGAATTATGGGGAACCATAAAGATATCGAAAGCAACTACGTACGTCTCTGAGTCCCTCATCCACCAGCACTCATACTTATGTTTTGCAGGCCGCAGAACACTCATACGACTTCCTTGCCGGGTCAAGAGCGTTCAAAATAGCTGGAGTGGATAAGTATGTTCACGGCACTGCATGCGCTGGCGTTATAGCAGCTGTGAAAAACGACTTATGTGGCGTGGGAATCGCGTATGATTCAAAAGTAGCCAGTCTACGCCTTTTGGATCCACCATGGAGGACTGACGCAGGCTGGCATACTCGCGAGGCGTCAGCATTCAACCATCACTACGAAGACGTGTCCATCTATAGTGGCAGCTACGGACCTCCAGACGATGGCATGACCCTTGACGGGCCATCATATGTTGCCAATCAGGCTTTACTCAACGGTGTCAATAACGGTAGAGGCGGTAAAGGAAGCATCTACGTATTCGCAGCTGGAAATGGCGGTGATGCTGAAGGGGATGAGTGTAACTACGACGGCTACGCAAACAGGTGCTGTTGCGCGTATCTCTTTGGGTCGTACGTTGTGGCTGAGACTTAACAGCATCTACACAATCACTATCGGTGCCGTGGACAAGGCAGGTCGCCACGCAGCATTCTCGGAGAGTTGTACAGCGGTCATGGCTTCCGCATACAGTGGCGCCAGTGGTCAAAAGTCAATTGTAAGCAAATAGCCCAATAATACTGATGTGTTTTTCTCTAACAATAACCTAGGTCACTCTTGGCACGAACAATATCAAAGAATGTCGAGAAGACTTTGGTTCAACTTCCGCTGCTGCACCTGCTGCGGCAGCCATCTTCGCTTTGGCATTGCAAGCACGTCCTGAACTATCCTGGCGAGATATACAGTACCTTTGCGTCAAAACCGCCCGAGTCATCGACGACGGGCCTCTATGGGAGACGTTAAAGTCTGGGCGCAAATACAGCGACGGCGTTGGCTTCGGTGTTCTCGATGCATTCGCCTTCGTCACGGCAGCAAGGGATTGGTCGCTTGTCAAGCCACAAGTATGGATGAAGCCGCCTCCCGTTGGATTCAAAGGCGGATCTATGAAGAATGGTGTAGCATCAGGTGGCATGCCACTTAACTACGATGGGGTGTCTGGTGTGATTAACATCGCCCCGAAGATGACAGAAGAACACGACTTTGAAACGATCGAGCATGTTCAAGTTAGGGTATGGATCAAGCACGAAAGACGGGGTGATATTGAGGTTAGCCTCACCGGTCCCGGGACAGATCCTGTCACCAGTACGTTGGGGCGAACCCGTCCAGGTGACGACGCCACGACGGGGCTGATGGGTTGGACATTTTCGACTTTGATGCATTGGTACGTCGAACCTACTGGAATTTCTTGAGATCAGCATTAATTACTGTCTATTAGGGGAGAGAAACCGACTGGAAAATGGACTGTCACAGTTAGCGATCAGTTCGAGTCCGATGAAGATACACCAGAATCTGGGAAGGGGGTAGTTCTTGGTTTCGCAGTGACGTTTTGGGGATGTGCGAAAGATGGTAGCCGCGCTAAGCCATACTCCATGCCTGCGGATGATTATAATGATTTCCCTCCACCGAAGAGATGAAGCGCTGAAGCCCGGCGTCGATTACAATACATACATATGGCTCTTAATTTGAATTTGACCGTCATGAGAATGCACCATTCCATCGTTCTTATCCAGCCATTTAAGACAACTGCTACAAGACTAACCAACACTTCACATTCGGCAACGAGAGGTATAGAAAGACTAAGTTAAACAGTTCCAGAGATAGACAAATCGATAATAAGATACGTGTGTATGTAGACCTATTCCTTACAAGGGGATGAGAGAGTAAATAAACGATGGACAAAACAAGAGACGGGATGTAGAACACAAACAGAGAGGAGAGAGAGGCGAGAGAGTAGAGAAATAATAGTTAAATGATATGTGTGTCAGTATTGTATAGATGGAGCATGGAAGAAAAATAAGGGTGGATCATCGAATAAGCCTGCCATAATCCAGCACGCTGTCAATATCAGGCCGAGGAATTTTGTGCTTAGGGAAGGCGTTCCAGAAACGAAGCGTCTCGTCGCCAGCACCGGTGACGATTGTCTCTCCTTCGGGGCTCATCGCAAGATACAGGACGCGGTTGGTATGCCCCGTCAACGACGCCACCAATTCCAGCGAAGGGTACTTCCAGATGCAGATCTGATTCTGAGCAGTTGTCGAAGAAAATCCATGGGTCGAAACGAGCTCATGGGAGGTCGCACTCCACACAAGATTGCACACCTATTATCGTCCGTAAGGACACTGAAGAAAGTTACCAAGCGCCACGTACCTGACTCCCCGTATCCAATTTGTCGAGCATCTTCCCAGACTGGGTGTTCCAAAAGCGAATGTGCTTGTCCTGCGTGCCACCACCTGTCGCCAATGTACTAGAAACATGAGGGTCCCAAGCAAGAGCCTTAACTGCCGCAGTATGTTCATGAAACTTCCACAACGGAGGGTCGTTTTCGCCTACACCCCTCGTAGCACCACGAATGTCCCAGATGCAGACTTTGTTGTCGTTGCCGCCACTAGCGAGGTAAGGCTCGCTCGCCGTTCCGTTCCACTTGAGGCCGCATACTTCTTGCCGATGACCAGTGCTTTGTTTGAAAGGAGTTGGTGACGGGTCGCGAACGTCTCGATGATGAATCACACGATCCCTTGAACCTGAGGAAAGTATATGGGAGTTCCAGGCGAGCGCGCCGATCCTCTGTGAATGGGCCTGTTGATAGGTACGCAAAAGCTTGAGGTTAACCGCGTCGTAGATGTGAAGTCTCCCCGACAGGGTGCCAATCGCGAGGGTAGAGCCCTATCTCGAAATTAGATCATTGCTTTGTTAGATTGGGAATCGTTACCTTTTGAACCCATGCAACGGAGCTAATAGTATCTGAATTGTCGCTCAAATCGCATAGCTTGTTGACGGTGGCATTATGCGCTGTCCACAGGTACACGCACGAGCCGAGGCCTACGCCCAAGACGTTCGTGCTTGACCAATCGACAAGATTGAGATAAAAGTCTTCGGCGAGTTCTGGCGCATCCAACACTCGGTAGGGCGTTTTGCAGACGCTACGGGGCTTCTGGCGAGGACTTTCGAGGAGCGCTCGACTGTCAGCGTTCACCGGACTAACTTGGTAGTTCACATCGCTAGGGTTGTCTAGTCGGGAAGAGGGAGTAGGGGGATTGGTGTGGTAGTTGAAGATTTTGCGGGAAGGAGTGCGGGAAGGAGTGGATGGAAGAACAGAGGTAGAGGCAATAGGCTGGCGTGTCGGCGAGCCGGGGCGTTGAGGCGATTCTGGTTCGACCTCTGTATGTAGGATAGAAGTAAAGAGCGTGTTGGCTTGTTCTGAGGAAATATGAGGTCTGTGCGTTATATAATTGCCACTGAAACTCACCCTTGACCGCGTCCATCTCTGATGGTATAATGCGGGTTTTCTTGACTGGCGTTGTCTGCGCTTTGAGATTGTAGGATGTGCGCATGTCTCCTGTATCGCGTGAGGGAACGAAACGGTCGCCGTAATTCTGCCTCAGTCGTGGAGGAGACTCTGGGCCTGAACTCTCGCTCGTTGTTGGACGCGAATCCAGCGAGGGCGTCGAGGAATAGTCCGACGGAAAGATTGAGGTGGTCTTTGGCCGATTTTTCCTTGGGGAATCCTCTTCCTGTGCAGGACGGAGTCTTTTCCCGAAGAAGGAGTTTTTGAGACCTGACATGGCGTATAAAATGGTAGGATGAAGGCGATAATGGCAGGATGAATGTGGAGAAGACGGAGCGCAACAGCAAGCAGAGATAAGAAATCAGAAATGCTGGACCATGGACGTTGGTGACAAAAGCCAACAACACGGCTATTTGGCTCGACTGCATTGTTGACACCTTTCCTTTTTGGGCCTAGCCGTGTCCGTTTTCTAGAAGGGGCGACGCGACGCGCAATGGCGCTCTTCAATCTTTACAAAGAGACAAAGAGAAACTCTTTTCTTTGTCCTTAACAAAGCAAGTCTCAAAAACAATATCCAGAGTTGTATCTCGCGCCACTACCAAGAGAAAAAAACCTCTGTCGCTCCTAGACTAGGCACTCGTTTAATCATGAAAGGGAACGTTTTCTTGACAATGTGGCGCAGGGCAGACGTGTCGTTCCGTGCCGCGTCGGCATCCCGTGTTTGAATGTTGTCGATCTTTTCTTTGTCCTATCGGTGTCCTATCAAGCCCCCACCACCACTTGCTGTATCTTCAAGGAACTAGTTCAGTAGCTACGCTGAACTATGCGTCCACGAAACTTCCATTTCGGGCTTTCGATCGCGATGACTTGCAATCTCCTGTCTCAGTCACGTTTAGCTTTCATCTCTCACATTGCTATCCTCATTCGCTCTCGCTGCTTTCTATAAACTCACGCTGGTCATGATCTTTTCTACTTCTCTTGCTCTCTTGTTGTCTATCCTTCCTGCGGAAGCGATCTATCTACGAACCCAGAAGAACTCACGAGATGTCTGCAACCCAAATATCACGTCCCCTGTCGCTGGCTCGATATGGCGGGTTGGAACAACGGCGATGGTTACCTGGTAGGCGGATCACCCTCTTTCCGTTAGGCGAGCTGCTCACACTCGAACAAAGGAACACGAGCGAAGCCCCTCAGCGCATAACGAACAGACAAGGGATAGTCGTGCTTGGGAGAACAATTCCCGGCAGCCTCAGTGAGCATCTGAACATAGGTATGACACGAACAGCATCACCTTCGTCCTTCCATCTTTACCTCCACGTAACAGAACACCCACTGGCCGCCAACTTCAGCTTACTTGACGGGAATGTATCCTTTCCTGTCCCAGACGTGCCCTCTGCCAAGGATTACATTATCGTCTGTGAGTACAGCATGAGTTCTACTAGGCGTGGTCGATATTAACGTGTCTACAGTATTCGGCGACTCTGGAAATGCTAGCCCAACGTTTACCATTGTAGAAGCTTAGAATCCATTCTGGACGCTCGCTAGTACCGTTAACACCTGTCTCCGTCTCGACTGAGCTTATTCTGCAACTGAATTGTCGAATACTTGTACTATAACTATCTGTCCGTCTGACTTGGAATCGCTGGCGTCTTCTCGACGGATTTATTCACGTTTTACCAATAAGGAATAGTCCTAATCTGGAAGAGAAGGTCCAGCGACCATAAAAGGATGCGGCTCGCTCACCCATCGCTCCATCTTCTCCTTCAACCACCATCTTCCCTCCCCTTTGTCCTCCGACGCCATGTTCTCATTCTTCGCAGCCTGCGCCACATTCTTTTTTCTTGCATACGGCGTTGTTGCTTCTCCCACTTCGACCAAGCCTCATACCCTCATCGTTTGGAATCCAAAAATCACCTCGCCCACTTTCAATGATAAGCCCTGGGCCTCTGGCGAAACGCGTAATGTCACTTGGTGTATGCGGTGCGCTTCTTGTTGCTGGACGACTGCTGACCTTGGCACAAAGTAACCGACGATATCCCCGAGGACAAGAAGAACAGCACGAGCGTAATAATCTTGGGCCATTGGGCTTCGAACAGCACTAGCGAGAACCTTGACTACAGTGCGTTCGATCGCCTTTAGCCTTTTTATTGTCGCTCACCAACCGCAGTGCATCCCATCGCTCACGGATTCCCCCTCATCCGAGGCTGGGCTGAATGCACCATGCCATACCACGTCCCCATTGGCGACGACTATTTCTGCGTCCGTAAGTCACCTGCGCTTTCTTCTCCGTTCTGCACTTACGCGTTCGTTACCTACTAGTCTTTGGCGATTCTGGAAATACGTCCCCTTCTTTCAGCGTCGTCAATCCCAATGCCACAGACAACCAATACTAGGCCGCCTTCGCGCGTCTTAGTCTATCGTGACGTTTTCGACATTGGACTCTTTCTTTTGGACCTTCGTTTTGTTACCATTGACACTTTAGTTACTTTACACCTACTTACTCGATCCCGACGGTCTGGCTACCGCCTCTTGTTACAGACTTGTACATATGTGGAACCATAATTTCGAGCTACCTAATTACAATGCATTCTTTTGTCTAGTATCCTTTGGGCCTTCTTCCTTCTTTGCGATTGTTGAAATATGTAGGAATAGCCGTGCTATCTCCATGTAATCCTTTGTATCACCACAAACGACTCCCCAATTACCGCATGTTCGTGTGCTGCATTCAAACAAAGCCACCATTGAGCTTTATCGAGTGGAAATCATCGTATCTCCACTTCCATTCAGGATTCTGGGGCTAGAGCATTTGTCTCAGCAAAGAGGAATTCGAACGTCGTCCAACGTATCTTGTGTGATCCAGATGGATAGCTCGTCTTCGCTTCCAATCGAATTCGCGCTGCTTCCTTGTAGTGAAAATTCGTACCCAGTGCGAGCCTGAGCACATCGTCCCACCGCCTCTCAAACGCAGCCTCGAGGATCGTCTTAGACGGCTTCTTGCATCCGCTCAGCGCATCTGGACTGGGGTTCTCGCCAGAAGCAGCTGTTTCCGAGGGTCTGTGGGCATACTACAAGTGGCCGTAGATACTATCGAGAAGCTGGTAGTATAAGCCAAAATAGCATCCAATTCAACCCGGATGGCATTGATAATCGAATCATCCAGCGGAGTTGTCAACTTGAGGTCGGTCTACTTCAGTGACCTGCGGGAAGAAGAGTCCGGGGGCGAGAGGTCGTCGAACAAGGCCGCAATGAGCAACTAAGAGGAGATACTCTGAATATCAATTTGAATGGCATTGGGTAGATTTCTGCAAGGATAAGTATTGTTACATTGTGCGTTTTCAAGTCTGTGAAGCTCAGTAGCCCGGTTTGCCGTCGACGACACCAAATGCTGGACCTCCTTTACCGAACATCTTCCTCAGGTCGGCAACCAAGACCTCAGGCTCTTCAGTAGCTGCAAAGTGGCCTCCTTTATCATGCTCGACTTCGAACACGACGTTGGCATTGGTGCGCTGGAAACTGTCGAACAGGATCAACGGAAAGATTCTGAGAGAACATAAATCTGAGAGCAACACACATTTTCGGCCTTGCAGCGATCTCCTTGGGGAAATAGGATATCCCATACGGAACTGTTGGTCTTCCATCGTTTTGCGATAGGGTGCGCATGAATTCATAGTATATACGAACGGATGCAGCTGGGCCGGCCTTGGACAGGAAATAAATGGATATCCACGTGAGGACTAGGGGAGAAGTCAGCGTCCAAAGAATGATAAGACTGCTATGTGTGACGACCTTCATCATCTGTCCAAGGATAATTATCGGTCCAGGAAACCAGCTTTTCGTAAATCCAGGCCAGTAGACCGGCAGGCGAGTCCGCGAGGGAATAACCTGCATCAAGAATGAGAGGGTGGTCGCACGTTTCGGATCCTACTTGCCTATGGTCTGAGGTTTAGTAGCGTGTTCGAAAAAATATCCATAGCCTGTTTTCTCGAACTCGCGGAAACGGACAATCTCTCTGCGGTCGAACGCGCTGTAGGGTGTCACCAAGTGCCGCAGGTAGAGGAAGGGCTCCTTGGTCAACGTCGGGGCCCTTCCTCTGATGACTATGTTACTCCAATGTGACATCAAAAAGAAGAAACGGTTCTCACATGGGCATATTGGTATGGAAGGCCTTCGCATGTTTGTGCCCGTAAACTTTAGCGATAGTGAAGGCAATCTATGAAGGATCGATTATGCGAGACGAAGGGAAACATACGAAATCCACGTACCCTACTTCCCCAGTCACCCCCTTGCACCACTGCAAAGATAGAATAAATAAATAAGGACGTTGGCTGCTTCGTGAGTACGTGACACGTACCATATTGCTCATACCCGAGAGAAAGCATCAGCTGATGGCCTACCTATGCACTGTGAGAAACATAGAATAGTCGCGAGCAAACAAGCTGACCTCCGCGTACTGCGCGATGGCAAAACCTTGTTTAGTTGGCGCATCTGAAAAGCCGTAGCCTGGAAGGCTAAAGGTCACAAAATGGAAGCTTGGATGATTTGGAGATGCCTTGACGAGGAGAGGCATAATTTTGCGCGCCTCAATGAAGCTTCCAGGCCCTATATCAAATGGATAAAGAGCGAGTTAACGAACGGTAAAAGCGCTTACATCCATGTACAAAGAGTAGGGGAATAGCGCCCTCGACACTACTTTTCTGATGGACGTAGTGTATGTTCAGCGTCCCAAAGTTGGCGACGGAGATGTCGCGCGTGAATTGAGGAAACTCTTTATTCAACGCAGCCTGTTGTGCTGCCCAGTCAAATTTACTCTTCCAGTGTTCGACCAGTCGCTTGATATCTTTCAAAGGCGCGCCATATTTTGTGCCAGCATCTTCGAGTTCGTCTGGGAATGTCGTGAGCTCAAGCTTCTTTTGAAGGACGGCAAGTTTGTCTTCAGATATAGCGATTTGGAAGGGCTTTTCTGGACCAGGCAAGGACGACATGGGGGGCAGACTGAAGGGAAGAAGCACAGATTTGAGATTATTAATGCATTCATTCTTGTTTCTCAGCAGGCTCGGCGATGAGAGTCTGATGTGAGTACGGTTCGGCAGCGATCCACCGGCTCCGAATGCTTACCTAATTTATTTCAAGCTTGCATTGAACCATGGAAATCAAGTATTCACAACTACATCCTTGTTCTCTCTTCTTGGTGTCTCCGCACTGGCAGCTGCTGCGTATGCTGGAGCCCACACATTATTACCCAAGAATGCAAACAGTCGGGATCGCTATACCTTTATGTGGCTGGTGAGTTGCTTTGGACTGAGTTACCTATATCCGGATATAACACTCGTCTGCAGGCATTTGACGCCATGATCCACTTCTCTTTCGAAGGCTCCTGGCTCTTTCTATCAGTCCTAGGTCGTCAGGTGAACACGAGCACCGGTCCTTTTGCTGAAATGTGTACGTCTCCCAAAATTGCACCCCATCCACCCGCGTCTCAACGCGTAATATTAGGGAGAGAATACGCAGCTGCGGATTACCGCTGGGGTGTCGCAGATCCCACTGTTGTTTCTCTGGAATTACTCACGGTCCTTGGCGCTGGCCCTCTATGCTGCTATATCCTCAAACAACTTGTATCTGACGATCCGGCGCGACACTATTGGATTGTGGTGTTGAGCACCGCTGAGATATACGGCGGGTAAGCTATGTTACACTCCTCTCTCCGGTACTTGTTCTTAATCATCCCCAGCTGGATGACATTTTGCCCCGAATGGCTTACCAGGAGCCAAAATCTGAACACTTCCAACCCATTATACCTCTGGGTCTATCTATTTGTAAGTCATCTCTCATAACAACAGGCTACCCTCTCTGACCCTCTTGACGTAGTTCATGAACGTGATGTGCGTACTTTCGATTCACAACTTTTTCTTGGAAAGGAATCTGACAGTCTTGCCCCAAAAGCTGGGTGGTCATTCCGGTAGCGCTGATGGTCGATTCGTATACCGTCATTGCCAAATCTGTGCGCTCTTCGCATATCAAAATCAAGGCTACGTAAGGGGGCGATGTAGTGTACTTGAAGTACTGTGGCGCATCTTATTGCAATTAACAGAGGCGAGTCAGCTCGTTTCAAGCGTCAGAGCTCAGGGCGAGACAATTTCCGGCCCGCATTTCCGAAAATACTTGGAACGCGTGACCGTGTTCAAGCCATGGCTTCAGCAGAATCAGCAACTGGCGCTTCCTCACTCTGTCATTTCTTTCATACTCTTGAACGGCGCCTATAAAATCCTTGGGTGTTATGCTTCTCACAGTCTTGAGGACTCGCCTTGGACGCATCTCTGTCGCGTGTTTTCACCAAAGTGGCTCCTAAAAGTCACTCAGCTACTTATATGAGACCTGCTGGCGAAATGTCTCTCCCCACTTTGAACACACTCTCTTTACACGGATTTTAGTTTTCAAAGCATTCAGAATGAGCTCTTTCTACCGAACTGTCTTCAAGGCCAAGCGGACGTCGAGGCCCAAGGCCACTGCTAGACCAAAGGATCCTGGTACGTCGAGCGAGCTCGCTGTCCAGCACAACTTCCAACATGGCCCCTAATGAATTTTCAGAGCCCACTCTTGATCCTGACGTTGTGCATCGCCTGGCATGGTCAGGCTTTTCTGAGGACTATGTTGAGGCGTCTTATGCCATCCTCATCCAACAATCGAATGAGGCCCAGCGCCTTCAGATGGACGTACTCGAGGGGCTATGGCACGACGACTGGTTCTGCATTTCAGGCGATCTCCCGACGCCGTCATCGGTACTCAAGGAGCTCCCACCGGTCGACTACGAGCCTGACGCCGTCGATGCCCAAATCGCAGAACTCCCAGCCCAGTGGAGGGAGCATGTCTCCGAGATTGTCCACCAGCTCCCATTCAATCTGCAAGAGCTGGAACTGAAGGAGATTGCAAAGATCATCGAAGACGCCGGCGGGAATCCTCCCCCTCCCTCAGCGGATCTCCCTCTCGAGGCGCCGTCCAATGACGTCGAACGATCATTGGAACAGTCAATTCCGAATATTATCTACTCCGAACGAACCCCCTTCACCCCCATAGGCACACCCAGACGCAGAACTTCGGCGGACATACCTGGAGTTTACTCTCCTCTATACGCCCCGTCTCACTCCGCGCATCTGGGAGCCAATACTTCCACTTCCTCCACCCAATGGAATCCACCAAGAACAGTCTTGGGCGCCTCAAGAATCTTAAACCGCCCGACATCGTATTCTGGCAGATGGGTTTCTTCCAAGAGGGATTGGTTCGAAGCAATGCCTCCTCCTGTCGTCGACCGTCAACTCGAGGAGGCTGAATATCACAGCGATATTTCATGCGAAGGAGGCGTAGAAGCGATGGACCAGTCAATTCCGAACTTCTCCAGCATTCTTGACGAACGAACGCCCCTCCTTCCCATGCAACCTCTCGAAGTCAAACAGAGAGTACAATGTTCCCCCGGCAAATCCAAACGCGGATATTCGGTACATGCACAAGTTGGAACTCACCCTTCACTGCACGCCCCGTCCCAAATCGCGCATCGGGGAGCCAATACTTCCACTTCTTCCACCCAATGGAATCCGCCAAGAACAGTCTTGGGCTCGTCAAGCGTCGCAAACCGCCCGACATCGTTTTGTGGACAACTTGAAGAGCTTTCTGCCAAACAGGACTCGTTCGAGGCAACGCCTCTACCCGTTCTTGATCTTCAACTGGCTGAGGAAGATGAGTGTTACATCGATATCAATTCCTTTGCATACGACGGAGGCGTCGATGCAAATTATACGCTATTCGACGGCACGACTGGTACGTTGTTATGCTTTCGACTTGGGTACTGGTTCTAACGTTCTCAACAGCCATAGGAGAAGGTCAACAACTATTGGATCGACAATACCCGTCTTTCGATAGCATGACTGGTAAATACCTTTTCTGACGGTGCATGCTGAATTCTAACGTTTTAAACAGCTATAACACGACGATGGGATTAATCGCAACTTCTTTTGACATGTTCCGAAGTCTGGCAACTGGTAAGCGCTTTGCCTTTCCTACTTTCCTCGTTGACGATAGTATTCCAGACCATCATTGCACACACCGTACTAACATGACCTGCCGCCTGACTATCTGGTCCTTCCACTCCGATTCTCGCATGGAACGCTCAAGTTTCGAAGGGGGGCAGACTTACGCGACTGGTGGAGCCAATCCCGTAGGGGCGATTCTGAAGTAACAGTTATCGCCCTGCGGGACCCACCCTCAAGTCGACGTCTCGTGCTCTGTGCAGACCTAGCCCGGTTATTAGCCCAGTCCTTCGCTGGGACTGGGCGGTCCTCCGGGCGGTCCTAAGTCACTGCCAGCCAAGCCCCCCGTGAGCCACTACTGGGCTGGCAAGTCAATAGCCCAGTAGTGGTGTTGTCGACGACGAACGTCATTTTGGAATCGAAGTTCGGATCTGATATCATCTCGCCTGCAGGCCAGCCACCACCTATACCCTAGTGTGCTTTGCTTTATACCCCCGGACGATGGACATTTATCTGTGAAGTTGCTTTTGCCCCGGACTTGTGCTATGGTTCTCGATGCTGTCCTTGCCTTGATATATATATTTTTCTTCTCGATGAACGCTATCGATATATTCATCCCTTTATCTCTAGTTTCTCGCTTTATAGTCCTTCATAATAGCCTGCCTTATAGTAATCCCTTGTAGTTAATTTTTCCGAGTACCAGTCTATTTCCTGCTCCATATTTTATAGTCTTAATATGAAAATTAATTGTCATTCGCACACATCTGGCACTTGAGAAACATCTCTGCAGGATGAATCGATGGCTGTGAAAGGTTGGACAAACAAAATTTCAAATAAAGCTTATGTCTAGTATGAAGAACGGCCTTGATAGATCAGATGATCCAACGTCGATATATACGCCACACTAACCGAAAAATAATAATTCAGCATTTCTCTCGTAAAATTATATGTATCACCTTTGCCTTCATATCGTACTGTCGCCGAGAGAAGATCAGCAATACAAAACGACCATACTGGACAACTATCTCTGCATATCACATGTACAGGCAAGGTCACAACATTTCTGAAGCTCAGTAACCCGTTTTTCCGTCGACGACGCCAAATGCTGGACCACCTTTTCCGAACATCTTCCTGACGTCTCCAGCCAGAGCCTCTGGCACTTCGGTAGCCGGAAAGTGACCACCTTTCGTATGTTCAGCTTCGAACACAACATTGGCATTGGTCTGCTGGAAACTGTTCAAGAAGTTCATTGAGAAGAGTCTGTTAACAGTAATACGAGTAAATGACGCACATTTTTGGCTTTGCGATGGTCTCCTTGGGAAAATAGGATATGCCGTACGGAATTGTCGTTCGTCCTCCATTGTCTTGCGATGCGCTGAATTCGTAGTAGATACGAACGGAGGCAGCCGGGCCCGCCTTGGACAGGAAGTAAATGGATACCCATGTGAGAACTAGAGCACAAATCAGTGTTGAAAACGAAGAAATTCAGATTTATGATGCCTTCGTCATCCGTCCAAGCGTAATCATCTGTCCAGGCGACTAATTTCTCGTATATCCATGCCAATAGGCCGACGGGGGAGTCTGCAAGGGAATACCCTGCACCAAGAATAAGGAAGGTTCCGGCGAGCTTTACATTTCGCGTACCTATGGTCTGAGGTTTTGAAGCCTGTTCGGCAAAGTACCCATTACCAGTTTGCACGAACGCCTGGAGACGTGCAGACGCATTGGAATCGAATGTGGTGTAGGGCGTTAACAAGTATCGCAGATAGAGGAATGGCTCGTTGGCAAAAGTCGGTTTCTGCCCGCTGATATTCATTAGTTGGTGGCCTATTAACAAGGGCACACGAAGCTCACAAGGGCAGATTGGTATGAAACCCCCTGGCGTGTTTGGGGCCGTAAAGCTTAGCAATTGTAAAGGCAATCTGTAGTTGCTGCGATTAGAAAATGAGAGGGAGACAGAGGTATGAAAATCGCATACCCAACTTCCCCAATCCCCGCCTTGCACCACTTGAAGGACGACAGAGTCAAGAAAAGTCACAACTTCTAGACAAATAAGCACACACCGTATTGGTTGTATCCCAGAGAAAGCATCAATTTGTGGCCAACCTGCGCCACATTGTGAGACTTGATTGGGATGTTCTCAGATAAGACATTGACCTCAGCATACTGCGCCATAGCAAAACCTTGCTTAGTCGGCGCGTCTGAAAAGCCATAGCCCGGAAGGCTGAACGTAACAAAATGGAAGCTTGGATGATCTGGAGATGCCTCGACGAGGAGAGGCATAATTTTGCGCGCCTCAATGAAGCTTCCAGGCCCTATATAAAATGGATGAGAGGCAAGCTAACGAATGGTAAAAGCGCTTACATCCATGTACAAAGAGCAGGGGAATAGCGCCCTCAACGCTACTTTTCTGATGGACGTAGTGTATGTTCAGCGTCCCAAAGTTGGCGACGGAGATGTCGCGCGTGAATTGAGGAAACTCTTTATTCAACGCAGCCTGTTGTGCTGCCCAGTCAAAGTTACTCTTCCAGTGGTCGACCAGTCGCTTGATATCTTTCAAAGGCGCGCCATATTTCGTTCCAGCATCTTCGAGTTCGTCTGGCAGCGTCGCGAGCTCTAATTTCCGACGAAGGACAGCAAGATTCTCGGCCGGGATGGAGAGTTGGAAGGGCTCTTCAGCACCGAATGGAGACGACATAGAAGTTCAAGGTGGAATGAGCACAAGAAGCTTTGAGCGCTCATCTGGGCCGACAGCCGTTGCTTATAACATAAATGGAGACCGGTGTTTAGTCATATTGCAGGTGTAAATTGGTTGCTCCGTAGATTTTGCCTTCAGAACAGATGGATGTGCCGACATGGTCAGAGCCTAAAGAGGTAACCTAGGTAAATACGTGTGAAATCACACGGAGGTGCCTACGCCACGCTAACGGTGTGTACTTTAGTACACACGGCAAGCTGATGTTTGCATGATCGTGGATGGGACGATATACAACCGAAAATTTTTAAATAAAGCTGATACACTACAGGGATCATGTGCGAATACACCCACAATAAATATGAATCACAAGAAAAATAGCAGATTATAAAGACGATAAGTACTTAAGTAAGTAGGTTGAGTAAGAACGAGAATCAAAACGCCACATTCAATTGCCGCTTTGCCGATGTGTGAATTTTACGGAATTTCCCGGAGCTTGTCTTGCTCGCCATTCGCCTTCAAAGTTCAAACTCATCGAAGCACTCCCTTAAGATCAGACCTAATTGGACTCCTCTGTATTCCGATATGGCACCCATAACACCCTCGAATGCTTTCCATGTCAAAGGTGACCCCGCAATACTCCGAAGATCTTTCGAGCTGTGGCCTACCGTGCTAGATGCCTTCCTCAGTTTCTCTGGTAAAACGGGCTCATCTCACGACGTCGATATTATCTCTTATCCGGAAATTCTTATGCGCGCCAAAACCAAAAGTCCTTTGCCTTATTTTTGATTCGTCAAGCAAGCACAGTCTCTGTCAAATGACATGGCTTCTGAACAACGATGGCAGAGAAGCTGCGCTTTGTGCAGTGCTCTTCGATACCCGTGTCATGCATTCTGTGTAATCAACCGCTGGGGGTCGGGAACTCGAGCTTCCTCGCTCTATAAAAGCCAGACGAAGAGGTAATATCTTGGTACTATACCTCAAGCATGGGCTCACTCACCAACGTTGTGCTGTATCTCATTCCCATAGCTTTTCTTGTGGCCGTCATATGTAGAAGACTTCTTAGTCGAGTGTCTCTCGTTCCCCGCATTCGAGGCCCGCCGTCGCCGTCGTGGCTTGTCGGTACGTCCACTGCTTTCTGGAACCACGCTCTCGACTAACTCGTCTATCAGGCCACGAGAAAGCTCTTCGAGATCAAGACCAAGTCGGCGACCTCGAATTCTCCTGGTTCCGTCAATATGGACCGACTTTCAGACTGAAAGGGATATTTGGGGTGTGGCTTTCAAGTTCCCCGCTTCTCGTTGACGTATCTAATTGCCACTACTAGGATGATGTTCTTATGATCGCCGACTCCAAAGCACTGCAGCACATATTGCATACATCTGGTTATCGATTCTCAAGGGCTCCTAGTGCGATGAGAAACACGGCCGAGCTCTTCGGACACGGAATCCTTTCTGTGGGAGGTCAGTAAGAGTGTCATCCCTACTAATGTATTATGTTAAATGTACACCAATAGGTACGACACATCAACGCCACCGTAAAGTGCTCAATCCCGGATTCTCGTCTGGGCAGTTGAAGACATTCTCCACCTTATTTCAGAATTCGGCACATCGGGTTAGTATTGGTGTATTCATCAGAATGGTGGTAGCTAACTATCAATAGCTCACGAACAGGATGCTGACCATGACAAACGCTGACAATAGTGTTGTCAACGTACACGCGTGGCTGGGAAGAGTCACTTTGGATGTCATCGGGGAGAGTGAGGATGCCCTCTCTATTTGTATCAACATTTACTTACTTCTCCTGGTCCAGCTGCCTTTGGCTATAAGTTTGGCGCTTTGGACGACGATGACAATGAACTTGCTAAAATCGTCAACAAACTCTTGTATGTACATCCGGCTCTGATCATGACCTCAATAACGAGCACACCTTTCTAGCATCGACACAGCGAACTTGACCAAAATGTGGCATATCTCCAACTGGTTGTGGGCCCACCTACCAGGATTCTTCCATTACTTTATTGAGCTATTCCCGTCGAAGAAAGCTAAACGTTTCGCTCATTTTCATTCCACCTCAAAGCGAGTGGCCAAGGCCCTCTTGGCCGAAGCTAAATCAGGAGACGTGACTGGCACGATGCTAGGTAAAGATATGCTCAGTATCTTAGGTATGTGCCTCCAAACCATCGGGCACTCAAACCTGTCTGACTTGAATTATCTTTAGTGCGCGCCAATTCGTCGGAGGACCCGAAGAGACAATTGACTGAAGAAGAAGTGCTCTCTCAGGCTGCGTACGTAGGAGCCCCATGAGTCTGTGCGCATCTTACCTGTGGACAGCACATTAATTCTTGCTGGCCATGAAACGTCATCCTCGACGTTGGCATGGATGCTATATGAGCTCAGCAAGCGCCCCGAACAGCAAGATAGGATCCGACGTGAGATTATTGAAGTGCGGCAGCGGTACAGCGAAAAAGGAGAGCTCACTACCAATGACTATAATGGTATGCCATTCTTGAACGCAGTTATCAAGGTGAGTGACCCTTGCCTCCCGGCTCCTCTATCTGACCTTTGTGGTTCAGGAAACACTTCGTCTTCATCCGATTTTGCCGATTATCCAGCGTGCTGCTGAGTGTGACGACACCATTCCTCTCGCTGAGCCAATTTATACCACTGACGGTGTCCTGATTGACGCAATCCCTGTTGAGAAGGGACAGCTCGTACACGTTGCTGTGCATTGCTACAATCGGTACGTACACATACCACTTACGTGCTACACGTTCTCGTTGACGTGTATGTACTGTTTAGGAACCCGACAATATGGGGCTCAGATGCAGATGTGTGGAATCCCGACCGCTGGCTCAATCGTAATGAATCGGAGAAAACTACTGTGGGTGTTTATGCGAATGTGTGAGTGGTCGACGTTTCGTACTACCTTTTCCTCTACTAACGTATTCATAGGCTCACCTTTAGTAAGCCTACTAATACCCGCGTGCAATCCTTCTGCGTTCTAAAACCATGTAGGTGCTGGTGTTCGTAGTTGTATCGGCTGGCGCTTCGCGTAAGTCACTCCTTAGGAATTTCCATCAGCATACCTTAACTGACGCTATACGCAAGCGTGATGGAGATGCAGACGATCACGTTTGAGCTGTTGGAGAACTTTCGCTTCACATTTCCTGAAAGGACGGATGTCAAACGCCAACCTTCCGGTCTAATGATTCCCATGACGAGAGGAAGACTCAGAGAGGGATCAATGATGCCTATGAGAGTTGTCCCTCTTTAATCCAAACCCATTTCCATGCTCTCAATTCAGAATTATCCCAAGTTGAATTCATTTTTTTTTCGCCACTAGATGACTGACCAAAACAAATCCTCTCACGAATCTGTGGGGGACGGTATTTCCAGCCCAGCCGCCTTTGCGATAGTCATGATGTTTGTAGCCTATACTACACCATGAGCGCATGTTCAAGTCCGAATCTTATAAGCTACTTTCCTGTTTGATCATTGGAGCGTCGATCATCTCACCGTCCAAACCTATAGCGCCTCTCTGTGTCTGATGAGCTTTCTCCATTCCGTGTAAGATTCTGGCTGCTCGGAGGATTTCTGGGCACTGGTAAATAGCCGGGATAGACGAAGGATATGCCAACATACCTGCTGAAGTCGGTACGAAGGTTGATTGTATAGTGGCTGTCTGGGAAGGATGAATTGCTTGCTAGTAGGAAATGCAATGTACAGTCAACTCAGACTCGGTAAGTAGAATTTGAGAGGCTACTTGCCTTTCCAGTGAAACCTAAGCGTCTGCCTTCCTCGCATTCCTCTTTGAGGTATTCCTGATCTTTATAGTTGATACAAACCTGGCGTCATGAACATCAATTACGGATGAAGACTTGAGGCCCACCATATCTATAGCTTCAAGCTTGAAAGCTTTGGCAGCGTTGACTATTTGTGACCGCGTAAACAGAAGTTCTTGCCGTGAACGAGTACGGATGATCGACGTGTCAGCGCAATCTATGTTTGAGTGCAATGTTAATCGCGGCGAGTTGAGAGGTATCGGGACTGGCTTACAGTCTTCTGCTGCAAACTAACGTGTTCGACCTCAATCCAAGACGTACAAATGTCAAGAAAGGACGCACAAGTAATGCGCTGAGAGAACATCCTGCTCGAGACTCCCATTGCGCGATGGACCCAATGTTCATGAGCGCTAAGGCGCTTTCTATACTCGCTACTAATTTCAGAGGAGACGAACCGGAAGTCGTGGCTCCGGAAAGCTTCGAGGCGACATTGTGGAGATACGAAGCCTCGTGTACTTTCGGCAAGACAAGTCCAAAGAAACTATCGCGACACTGCGGAGCGTCGTCAGATCTGGCATGTCAGCGCCACTCGGCCTTGAACGGATATGTACCTTTGCCAGATATTCAAGGTCTTTCGTAAAGAACGCCGATTTTTCGTCATTTATCCTGATAGCCACCCGAGTGGGATCTGGAACGCGCTCGCTCTGTATTATGAGGTTGAAGCCTGGACTAGCAGCGGTGTATGTAGCGTACTCGGAGAAGATCGACTAGACTCTGTCTGGCGTATTCCTTGTCCTTTGGGGCAACGCTGTCCTCGAGGTCATATACAATGACATCCGAGTCCGTTGAGAGTGATTTCTCGAGCATGCGGGGGGACGAGCAGGGGACATAGAGATACGAGCGCCTCAGCGCAGAGGAGCTATTGAACCTAACACCAACAGCAGTGTGCAGGCTAGCCTTCGTCTGGAACCAACAGCGCAACATTCAAGATTGATCTCAGGGTCAGATCCACCGATCAATCCGTTATTAGAAGGTGAACGTGATTTTGCTCTCCTACAAACCACACAACAATGCCTTTGAAGATGAGACCTCCAGTGCCTCCTATCGAGCTGCCAGTACCCGAATTTGAACATTGTATGTCTTGTTATTGTCTCTTTATCTGCGCTAACACCGTGGCGATTAGACAGCGACAGCGACGACGACGACCAAGTCGAATACCAGGTCGACCTCGGCGCTGAGAGCCCTCGGTCTACCATAGCGGAAGAAGAGCTGCCATGGACCGTCAAGGCTGACGACGCGCCAGTAAACCTTAGAGAGAGAAAGCCAGTGTCAAGGCTACAGGCCAAGGCCAATGATTGTGATTGTGGGGAATGGTACGACATCCTACCAACACTGTCCAACCGCAGCGAGCTTAAAATTTTCTAGCGTCGGACAGGCTATCATAGCCATGCCCTGTTGTCGGAATTCGTTCTGCATAGATCGTCTCGTGGAAGTCAGCACTTTCCCAACACATTCACGAGTCCATAACTCATCTCCATTGCTAGAACTCCCGAACAACAAACCTCTGTCCGTCTTGTCATACGCCCTACAATCTCGAAGAGATTTTAGCGTCACGCCGAGACACGCTTTCTGTCGAATCTGACACCTCCAACACGATTTCCGAGGACGAGTACGATTCATTTCAGAATGATTTGCACCCTCTCACGGTGGCGCAATTGGCTGGAGGCGCCACTAGCAGTGTTCTGAGCAGGGCTCTGGGAACCGCAGCGCTTATGGTGTTCTTGTACGCATTGACATTCCGGTCCTCTTAGCGAGCAGACTCGTCAAATTGTATCAATTTATTTTGAAACCTTCTCTTCGCGGGCACGGACGATCAAGAAGTTCAGATTGTCATAGCGATGGTTACACTATGCCGTACAACCTCGGACGCACGTTCCCTGCTGAAGCAGAGAGAACCCGCAGTGAACCACGCTGGAGTGGGTAAAGGTCAGTACAGAGCGAACGAACGAACGAACGAACGAACGCAGGCGGAGAAAGGTACTCTTCGAGAGGACGGTCATCGCCTCCGAGGCCCGGAACGAGATAGCACTGATGCCAACCACGATGTTGGCAAGATGGCCCATGGCGCCCTCCTCTAACCATTGACTGCCTCCAGTCTGGCTATCTCCGCCAAAAGTCGCGCTCTTTCTTTGAGAAGGGCAATTGTATGTGCATGATGATCCTCGCGAAGAGTGTTCTAAGTATCTTTAGATAAAAGATTATTGAAACGCGGAACAGTGAACACACCTTCCTCTGAGGTTCGTCGAAGATATTATTCGAGCTCGAGCTCGCACATCCGGATTCAAATGAATTGATCTCCCAGTCCTGGTCGACGGGGCTGATAAGGCCGTCGTAGCGCACAGGCGGGGAGATTTTAGTGTCCAATGAAAGTAGAAGGTTGTTGCTGGACGATTGGTCTTCCCATCTGTCAACATGAAGGGTGGGGGAGAGCGCGACGAGTGGCGAAGGAACCTCATGGATACATCTGGGAGCTCGGAATGGCGGCAGTTGATGGTTCTCGTCCTCGTCGTCCTCGTCGACAGTAGTAGGCACAGACTCCGACATCGATGCGCCAGAAAGAGTCTTCGTGGCTGTCGTCGTCGTCGCCGGGCTGGTTCCCCTTTCAGAATCGTCCTGGATGTGTCCAAGCGTCCGGCCAATCCAGCACAAGACTTCAGCGACGTGTACGACTTCTGCCCATTCTCCTCTCGCGAGCCGCCGTGGATCGACAGTGCTGATGCCCATGTTGTCGCTTTTGAGGATATCTGTCCCAAGGACGCCGAGGAAGATCTTCATTTTGGATTCATGGTCTTTGCTACGCCTGAGGTTGGGAGATATAGGCAATCGAGTGCTGAGAAGGCTTTCAAGGATGGCCAAGAGAAGGGAAGGCGTGAGGTCCGACGGTGACTGGATGCCATTTGGGAGGTCGATGTGCAAGGAAGAAAGCAATTGGTTTAGTTGGTTTGTCAACATCGTGGCGTAGGCTAAATCCGGAAAAGGCAAGTTGGCCCAAACTATGTATAGACTTTCGAAATGCTAAACTCCCAGAGTATCACATTCAACAAGTAAACAATGTAAAAGAGTGTGTTATGTATGGTCCAGCTGAATTATGGTGTCTAATTCTTAAAAGTCCAAGCCACTCACCTGTGTCTTGGGAGACACTGGGGGAACATCGAAGGAGGGGCACGTCTGGTCCCACTCGGGAATGTGCCAATCGATAGGCTCCGGCGAGGACTTGAGACCAACACGATGCGCATTTGCAAAATTTTCCGACAAGAGCTTGGCCAACGCCAACTTCTTAAATTCTTCCTCCTCGACAGATTTCCGTACAACGGGATACGCTGACGTGCGCCGCTTGTCAACTGGCCAATCCTGCCACTGTGAGACCCGCTCGGCGATGTCAGCCTGGATGTCTTCGCTGGCTCGCTCGGAGGTGCAACAATAATTCGGACGGCGGGATAGACTGCTAGGAGGAGTCGGGTCGATGACCCAATCTTCACCAGGAAGGTTGATATGTTGCAGAGGCATTGAACGCGACTTGCGCAGTGGTTTCTTGTCGATACTATTTTGAAGGTCAGAAAGCGCGGAATCGAAGTTGAGAAGGGTAGAATGCACCCTCTTCCGAAGAGTTTCTTCAGCTTGTCCATAATAAAAATAACGAGTGACGCAAGTGAGACGGAGTCTCTTCTGAGAGCATTATAACAGCGTGAAAGTACTTATATCCACCAGGAGAAGCGGCGTCATTAAAGGCTTTGTGTCCCCGAAGCATCGAGTCGGTCAATGGGTCACTATAGACAGCGGCACAGACAAAGAGATTCGACATAGGACAGTTCCGTGGATTGCTTTCGCTGAAAGACATGATGGCAAATGGCAAGAACGAACGATCACGAAAATAAATGTAAATGATCGACCGTTCTTTTCAATTAAAAATGTCTCTTGCTAGGAAGATTCCCATTCTTGCTCAAGAAGTCTGATAGTATCTAGGACATGCTGTGGTTTTTTCCCTGTGGCGCTGCACAAGAACGAAGGGCCTGGCATGCGAGTCCCGACTATTTCTCCCTTCGAAGACAAAATCCGGCAATTGCCTTTCAACCTTGTTCAACTCTCTCATTCAAAGAATGGGACAGTCTACATAATTGGATGCACATTCATGACTTTCTATTCATCGCTTCAATGGTTTGACGCCTCACTCCACCCTCCCAATCATCCCAGCATACACTCAAGACCACGGTATCACGACCAGTCAAATTTTCCTTTGGATCTCCCTGGCGAACAGGCTTTCCATTCCCTCCCTTTGCGCGATGCTCAGGCAGGACACGGTCCCAACGCATAATCCCCTCTTGCTGAAATCCCATTCTCTTCGCGGTGCTCACACTATTCGGGTTCGCGGTGCTAGCAGTCCACACAACACGGCGCATTCCCAGTCCTGGATGCCCATCCTCGTTGTCCGGGAGGTCTAGAGCGAACTGCATAAGGAGGCCGACAGCGTTGCTGGTGACGTGCGTCCTCTGGAACGCTGGGAGGATAACGACGCCAGCTATCTCGGTGGAGAGATTGACGAAGGACGTGCGCAGGAGCCCGATAATTCCGGCAAAACACATCGAGTCTTCGTCCTGGCCTTCGACAGCACGGGTTTTGTCGTACACGGCGAAGGCGCAGGCCCCATCGGGATGCGCCTCGATAACCGGGGTCCAGAATGATGTCTTGAAATGATCTACATCGTTGAACGGTCCTAGTAGTGTCAGGCCGTAGAGACTATCGGGTGGATTGGCATCGATCAACAAGGAAGCGTGCTTGGGCACCTAGAAGACGAACACGGTTCAATTAAATTCAATCTAGTGAGTGCAATGGAGTTCACCTCGAAAGGAACCAGTTTTACGCGTTCACTTTCTAGTCGGACATGGAATGGAGATGAGGAAGACATCAGCGATTAAAATTCGTTAGAGTCGATTAGACTTTCTTTTCAAACAGTCCGACATTTGCGCCTGAGTCATATATTTTGTGCTTAACAACCACATGTCACGCAATGGTATGTCTGCATATGACTCACTTTCAATTTCTTGTGTTCACGCGTTCTCTCTCCTCCTCTCAGTATGAAGAAAAGCTATCCATTTTACCTATCCACCGCTTTCTCCAGCGATCGATATGCCGGAAATCCTGCCTGCATCGTCTTGATCGATGAAGATCTAGCAGAGAACACCGACACACTGCTAAAGCTGGGAGCCAACCTCAGCCAGCCCATGTCCGTCATGATCTACCCACCTCGCACACCCTCCTCCGATCCCAAAATAGCCAAATTCCGTGTTCGATTCTTCACCGATATGTGGGACGAAGGTGGGATGTGTGGTCATGGGACGTTGGCTGCTGCTGGAGTGCTTTTCGGGAAACCAGGCCTCCTTGCTGATGGGGTGGAAATATTTGAGCTGGAGACTCAGAAGTATGGGTCCATTCGGGCTAAGCGCCTGGAGGAAGGATGGTTCGAGATAAGCTTGACGGCTGCTGGTTTGGAGGATCTCCCTTCTGCCGACGTAGAGAACGTCCAAGCGGCATTGAACAAGGCCTTTGGGCGTGAGGTCAACGTGAGAGCGATGCGAAGGGGTAAGGCCGACCGTTCAGCATATATGTTGGTCGAACTGGACCCTTCGGAGGACTTGAAAGGAAGTAAGGTCGATGCGGCAGCATTTGTAAGTGATTAATGTCGTTACTGTGGCTTTCGACTCACGAATGTTCTTCCCCTTTCAGAAGACGACTGGTTATAGGATCAACGTCGTGACTACCGAGTCTATTACGGGGAAGGAAGCTTTCATCTCGCGTATGTTCGCGCCGAACGCACTACAGGCGGGAGAAGACCACGTTTGCGGCTCGGCTCATACTCTCCTCGTCCCGTACTGGGCCGGGAAGGGGAAATTCAGACGAGGCGAGTTGGCGCGCGCTACACAGGTCAGCTACCGGGGAGGTGATCTGAGGGTGCTGCTGGAGGAGGGAGAGGACACCGTTCGTTTGCAAGGCCAGGTGACAATGTTTTCAGAAGGTCAACTGTTCGTTTAACCTTCCGAGTCCTTGTGCCGAGGCGTACGTGTAATACAAATACCCTGTAATGGCTGAGCGCTCAGTTTTCGGTGAACTAGCTTTGATTGATTATTGTCCTTCGGGTCAACCGAAGGACAAGTTGGTGGCGATATGGTCTTCGAACTCCGATGCGCTGTGAAAATTCTGGAGAAGTTGGTAAAAGTTTATAGATCATGTGCAACATCTCTAAGCCGCTCAGAGTCATTTTCAAGTCATTTACAAGGACTACACAAACACCAATGAGCGAAAAGTGTTGAAACTGATAGCCACGGTGACAACATGTGACATGTCAAATGTTCGCACGTTTTCGAGCAAAGAGTCCTTGAGCAGGCCTCAGAAAGATGTTTAAAAGGCTCCAGACATGATGAACATGCCATGCATATGCGTGTCGACTTGTTCAGAATTTTAACATGCGTTGGAGGCTGTCATTATTTCTGAAGTCTGAATAGCTGTGCAAACTGTCATCGATTCTTACCACCCACCACCACCACCCTATATTATTCATCGACCAGCTCAACTACAGTTGAAACATGCCTCAGCTTTTACGACGGCATCGGGCATTTCAGGCTCCAGCTCAAGTTTTCGGGGCACGCGGTGCACGTGCGGGTGGCACCTAGAATGCATTTCGGACTGTCAATAAATCCTACTGCCAGCAACATTGGACGAAAATTTGGACCGCTCTGTCTCATACGACTTGCCTCTTGAGCTGGGTCTCGTACTATTCAACTTGTGGTTAAAAATATAAAGCTCCAGTCCCAGTGGCAGTGGTACGACGCCACTATCCGATCACTATTTCTCACCCTTTACTGATGAAATGATATACCTGGGCGTCTTTCTACCGCCCAGAGTCATAATGATCAATCTGTGATAGTCATCGAGGCTTCGGTACGCGTATAAAATCTCTGGAGCGCGTCCAAGGTCTCTATCCTTCGGACTTCCCTTGTTTCGCGCTTTCTTTTCTGCGGAGCTTGTCGACAGGACTTTTTTTCTCTTCTTATTTTTCCTCATTGTCCTCTTCATCCTCATCCACGAATCATGAAGTTTCAATCCCTTGCGTTCGTCTCTGCTGCCAGCGTTGTGCTGGCAAGTCCTTTTAATTTTTTAATGCCACGAGAGGAAACTCCCTCAAGGTACGACGACCATTACTTTGAATTTTCCAAAGGGACATCTACTCATTTACATGTAGGACGTGTGGAACGACGATATCGGATGCGGCTCGCCATTCAGCTGAAGAGTACTTCTCAGCGGCGCGCCACGCTCCTATCGAACGAGGATACAACAACGAAGACGGCCGCGTCGGTGTTACATTCCATGTTATTTATGCCAACCGTACCATCGAAGGAGGATATGTCCCGTATGTGTTCATACCTTACTACTATTGCAACGATGTCGCTGACCTATTCTCAGCGTCCAACAAATCGCCGATCAGATGACAGTTCTTAATGTCGCTTATGAGAATACGGGATACTACTTCACTCTGGAGCGTCTGCAATATGTCCACAATACAACCTGGTTTGAGGAAGTCGAAGCAACGTACGTGTTCCTCCATTTCTTATGTTCTACGAGTTGATTTGACACTTTTTTATGTTAGGTCGGAGGAAGAGATTATCTTACAAGACGAAATGAAGACTGCGCTACGACTTGGTGGGGAGGACATGCTCAATGTGTACACTATGGGGTACGCTTCCTGGTATTCATTATCCGATTTTCTGGCTAATACAACATGTCACGCAGATTCCCTCCCAACTCTTCGTTGCTTGGTATTGCAGCCTTCCCCTCGGAATACGAGAATGCCTCCATCAACGACGGTATCATGCTTCGCTACAACACCCTCCCCGGAGGGTCTAGCGTTGCATTCGGCCTTGGATACACTCTCGTTCACGAAGTTGGCCACTGGGTTGGACTGTACCACACTTTCCAGGTATGCCCATGTATGAGCTTTCGTGGGAAAAGACTGAGACCTATTTTGTAACAGGGAGGCTGCGAAGAAGAGGAAGGTGGTGACATGGTCGCCGATACACCTGTCCAGGGAAACGCTACCAGTGGATGTCCAGTCTACCAGGACAGCTGCCCGGGCAAAGAGGGTGCTGACCCTGTCCGTACGTGCTTTATTTCTCGCCCAAGAAGTCAGCCTTATATTCACGAAAATCATAGACAATTACATGGACTACTCTGACGACAATTGCTTGACCGAATTTACGACTGGGCAGATTGACCGCATGAAAGACCAGATGAGGGTATACCGGGGTGTCAAGGCCTTGTTCTGATGTGGCGTCGTAAGAATCTATTTCTGTGGACTTCCTTCTTTGATATTACGGTTTCGCTTGGGGCAGTTATTTGTTGTTTTTACAAGGACATCTTACATAGTATAGTTGACGAGTCACGATGTTATTTGATGAATTTAAATTTGAATTCGAACAGTTATGCTACTTGGGACTACAGAGGTTAAGTGGCTGATATCCTACAACATAATTGATATGCTCCCCTCTGAATCATTGTTCGCCTCTACATAACCACTAGTCAACTGTCAACCACAGCGAAGGGGAGAATAGTTGAGGTCGGTATATGCGGGCCGCATGTTCAAATGACATCACACGTTGTTCGTTGGCTTTAAACTCTCATGGCTGACGACAAGACACGGTCTAAACACAGGCATCCTCGTGAAAACGATGGCGACAGCGAAAAGAAAAGCAGGAAGAGACACAAACACGAAGAGGACGGCGACAGAAAACACAAGAAGAAGCGAAAACACGAAGACAAAGGCTCACGTATTGTTGATGATGATCCCGACGAGGACCTCTGGGTAGAGAAGAATATTGACATGGACGGGGAGCGCGTGCGTTGCACTTGAATTCGATCCAACGACTTTACTGACTTTATTCGTAGCTTCTGGCAACAGATATTCCAACAGCAGAATCTCTCAAATTAACATCTTCTGCCGAGGCGGGTCCCTCCAGCGCTGCCTTACCACCCACTGGAGCGACAGAATCCAAGCTCAGACGCGACGACTGGATGATGCTTCCGCCTAGTCATGACAGTTCCAACCAGTCCATGCATGCAGCAAAACTGAGTGATGAGTCTCTTACAGAAGACTATGGTGAAGGCCCTTCCAACCGAAGTCTCGTCGGTGGTGCAGACTTTTTCTCTAGCATCGGAATAGAGCGAAAGAAGAAACCAGACACCAGACCTGATCCGGAAAAGGTAAGTCTTTATGTTGACTGCTTTCATCCATGTATTCATATTCATCTAGCCCGTAATAAGCTCCCGAGAGCTCAATGTCGAACTAAGGGAAGGAAGAGTACCGGATGCGTCCATCCCTCCACCGACGCCCAAGGCTATTGTGCCCGGTGGCCCAGGAGCCCAATGGCGCATGACTCGTCTTCGAAGAGTGTACGAGACAGCAGAGGAAGAAGGGTTGTCCGTCGAACAAGTGGCTCTCGACCGTTTTGGCTCACTTGAGGCATTTGAGGAAGCAAAAGAAGAGCGCCGCATATTGGATGAGCGCGAAGGCAGACGAGGAGGAGGTTCAGAACAACGAGGTCGCCCCCGAGAATCGTTTGGATCTGGAGGAGAGAGATCTATGATGTTCAATGACAGCTTTAGCGGAACTCCCAGTCGCAGCTCGTCCTTCCGAAGACCCGGTGGCGCGGACACTACTGGCCCGTCTACCCCAAATTCCGCAGGACGACAGCCTGTGAATCGTCGTCTGGATCATCTTCGAGGCCCATCCCAGGTGGGGTCTCCTTTGCAGCAATCTCGAACCCCCATTCCGTCCGTCATGACACCATCCTCGGGTACAGGGAGATCGCTGTCCCCTTCGTCATTGAATAAACTACAAGCAAAGGTTTTGCGTGCCAAACTCATGGGGGATCCAAAGGCGGAAGAACTTGAACGAGAATACGACGCCGCCGCAAACGCTTCCCATGGTGGAGGTGAAGCAAGCGGAGGTGTTCGTAAGAGGGTTGAAGTGTTACCGACTCTGGACAGTCAAGGTCGCCTCTACGACGTCGGGAGTGGCAAGGACGATAGTCAAGTTCTGCCAGGTAACCGTAAAAAGAAGGAGAGGGTGAGTGCATTGTTCATCCTGTTGTGCATCTTTAACGTTCAGTCGATGAAGGTGGAAACTCGCGATCCCAAAACAGGCGATGTTGTCAGAATCAATGCTGATGATGATGACATGACACTAGGCGACTTGCTGCGACAAGAGAAATTCGGAGCTGGTATGTCGGACCAGAAGAATTTGGATGCCCAATTTGCAAATGCTATCATGGGGGATGGGAAGTTCCAGGTCAGTTCGCTCTCCCTCTACATGGAACTATTTCCAACAACTTCCATAGAATGACCTTGACTATATGGACGACAACGTCGAGAAGCTCAGCAGGCAGAAAATGAGATCTGATGCTATGAAACGGCAGTTCGCTATCAATGGTATGTTTATTTTTCTTTTCTTGCATACTATCGAGCTTTCTACTCGCAGATTACAAGAAAACACAACACGCTTTATCATCGTGTCATTTCTGCTTCGGAGAGGACGATTCGCCTCCCAAGGCTCCCATAGTGGCTATGGGCACCAGAGCGTATCTCTCCTGCACCACTAATGAGGAGCTCGTCAGCGGTCACTGTCTCATAGTACCAATCCAACATCATTTAACGATGTTGGAAGGGGATGACGACGTTTGGGATGAAGTACGAGTATGTGACCTCATCAAATCTATTTCCTTGCCCGTTGACGTTTCTCAAGAATTTCATGAAATGTATCATGCGAATGTTCGCAGAGGAAGATAAAGGCGTCATTTTCTACGAGACTGTTATATCCATAAAGAAACAGAAACACACGTACATCGAGTGCGTACCGCTACCTTGGAGTTTCTACGATATCATCCCTGGATACTTCAAGGTAAGTCGTCATATATTCTGGGGCAATGAGTGCTTAATATCATTGACAGGAATCAATTTTAACGTCTGAAGGCGAATGGTCACAACACAAAAAGCTGATTGATTTTTCGAATAAGCCATTCCGACGTTCGATGGTGCCGAATTTACCTTACTTCATGGTCCAGTTCGATCACAAAGGAGAGAACGGCTACGGCCATGTCATTGAAGGTGTTGGGGATGGACATGAGGAAGAGGAAGGTGTAGATGCTGGTGATCAGGGCAAAGGTGAATTTCCATGGTAAGGTCGTTCTCTGCTTTAATTTGCTTTCGCTAATTTAACTGTGTAGGTATTTCGCCGGAGAGATCATTGGTAATCTGCTGGACCTGGAACCACGGCAGTGGCGCAGGCCGCGACCCATTGACTTTAGAATGAATTCGGAGAGAGTCGCGAAGCTCAAGAAGAAATACTCAAAATTTGATTGGACAGGCATGATCCAGACTAGCTGAGAACGTGTTGTGGGTCGAAAGTTACGCTCATGTGAAGGATACTGACCATCATAATATGGTAAAGGCTCGGGACCGTGGTGTGCTTGTATGTACAGAATCAAGATCTGTAACCTCCACGTTGTGCAAGGTGTTGATGAGAATTGCGATCGCATTTCAATTGGTAAATGATTCCATATAAAATTCAACCTCATCTGTCTGCCCTGTGTTCACTTCCAGATGGTCTAATCAGACATATTTTGTTGAACGTTAAAAGCCTGGCGCGATGATCACATCGCCCGCTTAACCCTCTCTCACCACGACGATGCCTTTCGCTCAAGTCCAATCCAGTTTCGGTTCCCTTGCTCTCAATTATACCATATCCACTCCCACTGCGTCTAATGCTGAAGCCATCGATCCCAATCTACCCACGCTCCTTTTCATCCATCCTGTATATGTTGGACAGCATATTTGGCATTGTGCGCCACATCCAATTTTGGGCCGTGCCACGCGTTTCTGCTAATTCTAATCATCCAGCCCAGTTCGGAGATCCACATATCCGGAGATTCAATCTTGTGGCGTTGGAACTTCGCAGCCATGGGGAAACTGGGGGCGATGTACCCGAAGGGTATGGCCAGGAGGGTGCTGCTGAAGAGGTTGCGAGCTTTATGGTGCGTGGAAATTAACTGCCCTTGGATTACAGAGCTAATTCTTGGTGCAGGACGCATTGGATCTTCCACCTTGCCATATAGTGGGTATCTCCATGGGCACCATTATTGCCCTGCAATTGGCTGTTTCGTATCCTAAGAAGGTTATTTCTCTCTTTCTGGTCTCGTGTCTCGGTCTCAAGGAGGTACGCAAATTCAATTTTCCTTTTCGAAAGTACCACTGATGTGCATCCTTAGCCTGTAGCCGTAGGAGAAGGCCGCCAAGAGATATACGACTGTTGGACTCTAGGCATGCAAAATGGCGAGGAGCTCGCGATTCTAGATGCCCTCCACGGCGCGGTGCAGCTTTCCTTCAACAATGAGCAATCGAATCTAATCAACGCGTGTGTGCTTATCGTTGCGGCATCTGTGGAATTCATTTCATAACTCTATTTTTGATAGTGTATCATCGCTCACTATGGGGTTCGCGAGGAAGAACTGGACCATCCAAGATCTCGATTCATACTACCGGATTACCGTCAAGTTCTTTGTAGACCGCAAGGAACTTTCGACGGAGAGTCTCTCCGCCTTGACGGTGCGGATAAAGATGATTCATTGCATGGCAGACATTGCATACACTGAAGATTTCTCGGAGAAGTACTTCAAAAAGCTGGAGGCGGCTGGCCTTGAGGTTTCTTTGGACAAGATCGAAGGCGCGCCACACTTTGGGGCTTTGACACACGGTACTCAGTACGTCTCGTTCGTTTCTGGCTGGTCGAAGTTTTGAACAAATGTATCCCAGAATAAACCCCATTCTTCACGAGTTCATTATGAGCCATACCTCCACACCATTGCCGGCTCCGCCTACCATCGTCACATCTCCCTTCGAAGAAGGATTAGTTAAATATGGATTAAAATTAAACGAAGAGGATTCGGACTGAAGTACTGATCCACTTACTTAAATTCTCTGTTTAAAACGATGCATAGGCTACGATGGATCAGCGATATGTTATAAGTGCGATCTTCGTCAATCCATGTTCTTCCGTCGGGTCACCCAGAAAAAGCTTGAGGATGCAAGATTGTAGGAAGTACGAAATGGGGGCATATTACAGCTGTGCTGAAATGATGCGCCCACGATAAATACTCGAGTTGCAACATGAGATATAATTTCGTCAGTAGTATAGTGTCCGCGTCAAAGTCCATTATCCATGTAAGTAACAAAAAACGGAAGGTGTAGTGTGGTAGTGGTAGTGGTAGTGGTAGTGGTGGTATCGTTAAGAAGAAATGTGATCTTTAGGCTGGGACAGCGTCAGCAGCAGCAGCAGCTGGGTCGCCAGTCGTGTCAGTGGTGGCCGTTGTGTCGTCAGCGACCGGCTCTTCAGTGGGGGTCGCTGGGCCAGTGGTAGCAGTAGTGGCTGTTCCATCATCTACAGCCACCCCCGCCCCACACCCAGCTGGGATCGGAGCAGATACGGCGTCCCACATATTGGGGTAATCACAACCAGCAATGCCCGTGGGTGCCAGGGCAGTATCTTGGGCATCATACCAACCGTCGACAGTAAACCCAGTAATGGAAGGTCCAGGAAGAGTGTGAACAGTCCCCGTCGGCGTATACTGAGGGAGTTCTGTAGCAGGAACATCGGCCATGTAGATGGTTGCGGGCGGGAATGAAAGTCCATCGACGGCAGCAGTGATGGTTCCAGCGCCAGCTCCCCCTGTCATGTAAGGTTGGTAGTTTCCGTCGAACTGGGGAAGTTCCGCGCCACATTTTCCAACGGCTTCACGTGGGTCTTTCAGGATCCAGCCGCCTTCCAGCCCAAGCTGGTACGACCACAGTGGAGCCTGGACTCTACCCTCCTCCGAGTTTCCGATCTTCCACGTCCAAAAGAACCAGTTTGAAAGTGAATCCATTTGAGCGGCGTTGAAAGCAGCAACCCCCGCCTTGGTAGACTCGTCCCAAGTTGTCGCGTCCTCCCATAATCCACAGTCACCACTGTATGTGTGGCTTCCGCCGGGTCCAGTCAGGAAGAGACCGCAATCATTGTAACCGTTGCTCCATTCACCGGCATAGTTCACGCCAAAGGTGCTTGACAGTCGGACGGATTCGGTCGCCCACGAGCAGGCGGTCGCGACCCATACACCACCTGCTTCGGGACCAGTACCAGTAGCGATGGGATCTTCAAATGTAGATCCACTGAATGATGTGTACGGGTGGCGGTCAAGAACGACACGGTCACTTCCAGCGAGGAATGCATCCCATTGCGTCATGTCAATCTCAAACCCGTCGTGGAGGGAAATGTAGAAACCATGTCCTTCCCCGGTTCCAGTAATGCCTCGTATCATATCGTGAGCCTCTCGATAGAAAGAAGTGAGCTGCTCGCGGCCTATTGATCCAATGATGGCCTCATTCATGATTCCAAACATTTGAACGACGTCGGAATACTCGTCCTGAGAAACGAACTGGGTGATGACGCGGATGTATTCGAGAGCACGTTGGGCGTTGGCGATACCCATCGTACCGCGAAGGAAGTTAATCTCGCCCGATTTGCCAGAGTGATTATAACCTTTGTGAAGAATATCAATATAACAACGTCAATCGACGAAATTCAGCATACCGTTTTGAGATCCTGGGATGGTGTGTAGATCGAGGTTAACTCGCAGGCCATATTTGCGAGCCCAAGCGAAGGCTTTCAAGAGGTAGCTTGAGAACGATCAGTACGTCGACAATATAATCAAAAAGTTGCCTGCTTACTTCCAACAAACCCTTTCGAGGAATGGTTCACCTTCCCACTTGTCGACAGCCCAGAACGGGATGGGAATGCGTACCCAGTTCAGACCGGCGCCAGCAATCTCAGCAAAGTCCTTCTCGGTCTAGAAGCAACGATGAGAAAGCTATCACTACGAACGCCAGTAAAGGAAGATGAACTTACGATGAACGTCTTGTAATGCTCTTCAATTTGATCTAACCCGCCGCCCGCCGTGTCGGCAGCCATAGCCTCACTGAGCGTCCACTCATCCACTGTTCCAGGGTATTTCTGATAAAGCGCCGGAGAGATAAAAGGCTCGAGAACTAGCCACCCGCCCAGGTTCACCCTACGTCACGATTAGATAGTTGTTCATAAACGCTAAATCAGCACACTTACCCGTATGCCTTATCCTTACCCCATGTCCACGTCTCATTAAGCGCCGGTGTCCAGCTGTTGGGTTTCGCGCCACCCCCGAAGGGGTCGGAAGGGTCTGAAACCCAGAATCCACCGAAAGAGTTGTTGTACGTGAACTTCGAGCCATCCTCCGTTGTAACCTCCGATCCGTCCCCGCCAGTGATAGCGGCGTTGACGGTGGGGTCGCCGGTGCTACCTCCGCCGTTGTCGCCATCGCCTGAGCCCCCTTCGTTGCCTGAGTTTGAAGGTGCACTTGAACCGTCATTGTTATCCTTCTTGATCACAACGAAGTAAACGGGGAGGATGACGGCAAGGATGATGACGATCAGAGCAGCGATGCAGGCTAGCCAAAAGACTGGACCCCGTGACTTCTTTGTCGGGTTGCTTCGATAGTTGTCGGTCTCCGACTTGGGCAGCATAGTTGTCGAGTTGGCCGGCGACGAGGTCTGGGAAACGTTGGTAGAATCTTGAGCTAGGAAAGATGCTCGCGGAGGATCGAGGTAGTCCTGGGACGATGCCATGTCTGTCAAGAAAAAAGAAGACAAAATGAAAGAAGGACGAAGAAGGAAGAAGGAGAAAGAAAGGCAAGGCCGCGAAGGACTGTCGCAAACATGACATTCTTATGTCTTACATTCCAGATCCATATCATGTGTAGCGCCAGACCCTGCTCCCGATTTCCTCGGTAGAGTGTATATATTGCCCTAATCGTACAGCATCTTGGTTTCGGAATTTAAGGCGATGCTATAGGCAAGTCAGTAGAATTCAACTAGGCGCGTCAATCTGTCCTCCTCAGTGTCTCCATCAACTTCCAGCATCTCTTTCAATTTCTTGACGGAGGGTATAAGCCGTCGCAATATATCCTAATGAAGCTACGCCACATACCTTGTGCACGGATAAGAATTTTGTTGTGAGCTCTTCTCCAAGAAGTTCTCGAACGAATGGGTCGCTGGAAAACAGGTCTCGCGCAGCGTCCCAAGTGAGGGGCAGACGTCCAGGGATGCCATGCTCGACGCGCTCCTGCACTGTCATTTCTGCGGCCGTCTTTGGTCCTGCACAATCTTTCACCGTCAAGGATTCATTGTTCTTTATGCCTAGAACACCTGACGCCAAGATCAAGGCCAGTCCAACATACTATCTTGCGGATTAGACAAATAATCATCGTGTGGGAATGGACGCACAGGATTGCAGGTTCCGTCAAGGAACCGAAGTTCAAAATTGCGAGACAAAGGAGACGACGCATTGGCCAAACGAATAGGAGCCTCGCGATTTTCTGTTCCCCAACAAATGTACGTTCCACCAGACCACGAGCCATCACCTACACGCTCATAGGATGCAGGTGTGGGAAGCGTGGCGCCAACGATGGCGGGGAGGCGCTTCAAGAGTCCGGAGACGAACAATGCCTCGGCAGAGGACAGTTGGTCGGCTACCTTGATATCATCTTTAGAATGCACAGATACATGGACATGGGCGCCAGTTCCCGTGCTGTCCTTGAAAACACGGGGCGCAAACGTTGCGTGCATCCCGTGTTTCGCGGCCACGTTCACGATAGTCTCCCGCGTGTACATGTAGGCATCTGCTGATTCCAGTGGGAGCAATGGACCGGAGACGATCTCATACTGGAGGGAAAACTTGGCTCAGAACAGGACTATGCATTCGGGATCAATAACATACCTGTCCAGGCGCCGCCTCGGCATGGAACATCGTAACCTCAATGCCACCTTTGACGAGCGAATCCACGATTTCCTGCAATATCGTGTTCTCCACCGAGCCAACAAGCAGACCGCTAGAATGACTCCAGTGGTGATAATTGGCTCCTTCCGTGGGCTTCTTTGTTGATTTTAAAAGTATGAACTCCGTCTCAAAGCCGCATAGGAATTCGACTCCCGCCTCTGATCGCGCCTGTCTATCGATGGATTCATCATCAAACTTAAGATAGGCGCGATAAGGGAAACAATACTCACTCTACGACGCGCCGAAGCAGGCTCCGAGGACACACAGCAGCTTCGATGGTGAGTTGGTCATCTTCTCCTCGTATCGGCACCTTCTCCTGGAACCAGCCCATCACGCTAGCATACCCCGGTTTGTACGGAGAAATGCGGAGAGTAGACATATCCAGTGCGTAGATGTCTTCACCTACTCCCGTGAAGCCCTCAGCCAGATTCAAATAGACGAGACCTAACGCGGCCTTAGCGAGTGCTATGCCTGGACGTGACGAGCTGAGCATCTTCTTGAAATACGATATCGGAACGACGCGATATCTGACCAGAGCAGTCAAGTCGACCCATGTTACTTGTACGTATGCTAGTAAAAACTCAGTCAAATCGTGTCCCATCTACAACCAAGAACTCACAAATGTTCAAACTCTCAAGGTCCTCAACATCGAGCGGCTTCGCGGCGATGATAGTGGAGGGCGAGTAAACAATGCCATGATTGAAGTCGTTCGACATGATGGTTGCTTTACAACCTACATAGGTGGCTCACGGCCATCCATTTATAAACTTTCCTTCCTCGGGCGGGGTATAAGCGATCGTGATGCCCTCTGAAGTAACGATGCTACCGGAAATTAAGCCTCTCGCCGCATACCAAACCAATATAGCATGAATATTACACAAAACAAAACATACCAGATGAGACATTCAAGCAGTTCTAAGAATCTCTACGTTCAATCGCTCCTTCACAGACCCACCACCCGACTTGACCTGCAGCAGCGTACATGTGCCTTTGATCATGAAGCCCGGATTGACAGCCGTAGTACCGTCCAAATTCTGGAGCGATGAGGATCTAGTAAGTCGAAGATAGATACACTAACACACCTTCACAAATTGTTTTAGACGCGTGGGAACAACGAGGACGTCTGGAGCATAAGCACCGTCAACCGTAGACATGGCCAGTCCAGAGGAGTGGGTCAAATCAAGGTTGACACGCTCGGACTCATCCAGCGGTACAGGGAACATGGGGTAGTAGCTAGCATTATCAAACGTAAGCACATACTCATTGTCAAATACGAAGACTGACCTCTGCTGTTGCAATAAGTGGCGACAAGCATTCGCAATGCCATCAACATCTTCCGGCAATTCAGATTCTACAGAGTCTACCTCATCTCCCCTGATTCCCACCTCTTGTGATTTGAGATGGAAGACAATATCATGCGTTGTGATTCCAAACGTGACATCGTTGATAGAGAAAGAAGCAGGGTTTGAAACCAGTCGTATTCGCTGCAACATAGACACATAAGTAATTGGTTTACAAGAGAAACGTAACAAAACACTCACTGGATCGTTGTTCGTTACATCGGACTCGAACGCTCCTTGGGGATACACGGCATGAGAACTAATAAGGTCTCTGGTATTGGGTACTAGGACCGCAATACTGCCCGGTGCAGAGTCCAGGTAGTTTCGTATCTCGGTCGTAAATCGTTTTTGGAACAGCTGGAGGGGACTGTGATCGATATCTCCGGCTTGAATAGATTTATGTGTAGCATCAACGAATGGGCCAAGCTGCGGAATGTTGAGAGAAAAGACAGCGGCGGGGAGACTGGAAGTACCAATATTAGCACAGTGGGTTTTTTCTCTTTCAGAGTGGAAAGAAATGCTCTCCAAGGTTTGAATTCAAGGTCGGCATCGGACGTGTATGGCCCACAACATATGCACACCGAAAAGGATGAGCTATCAGTTTTCGGCTCCGACTTTGACACAACAGACAGAGTCCTATATGGCGGGGGCTCGAATAAAGTCAGTCAGAGAATACAGACGAATATCATGAACTTACAATAAGAATTTCAGAAACTGAAAACCATCCACCGCCGCCATTCTTGCCTTTCAAGGCAACCATCATGCCAGGAAAGAACCCAAGGCCGCCTGCACCTTTAGCGCCGCCGCGAATTTTGAGTGAAGGTTCGAAGCGGACGGGAACCCTGCGACTGCCTTCATTCCTGGACGTATCTATGATGAGTGTGCTCTCGTCAAGCTTGGTAGATGTTGTCTGTTCAGTGTCCTGCGATATACGGCCCACGACTGTGACCTCTTCCTAAACATCATGAGCATTGGGGTCGAGGAAACACAAAATGACGCGTACCTCGGTCGTAGACGCGGGATCGGCCAACGACTTGATACCGTAGTGTTTGGAGATTCGTTCCCCGAACTGCGCAATCTGATCATCCAGGACTAGTGGATGGTAAGCTGGACAGAATGAACGACGAACGAGCCACGTACTTTCACTCCTCTCTAGCACCTTTTCATACATGTATCGATCTGCGCGAAAATTTAAGTAAGATAAATCCAGATGACGCGTCGAAAACTCACAAGACTGATTTCGCTTCGACTCTTCTGCTCTGAAAACAACAGCAGAGGGCGTGTATGTCGACGTCGAATCTCCCATGTCTACATCAACGATCTCTTTCTTCATCTGAGGAGTAGCCGGAGCGCGCGCCATAGGATTTCGTCCAAAAACAGGCATTCGATTCCTCGCCACCATAGCCGTGCGGTTCATCTTGGGCGTTTGCCTCTTCTTGTCGTTCAGGTCGCGTTGCAGCGTCGCCTTGAGAGACACAACAGCCTCCATGTCGAATTTTGCAGCAGTCTGGGTGCGGAACATGGTATTGAAGTTGGACGTGGAGGCCTCCCATTTGTAAAAGAGATCGTTGGGCGAGAGGTTGTATAATTTGCAGATTGAAATGCCTGGAAGCTATGAGCGAGTGCATCCTACTGACAACGAGATTTCGTACATTCTTGCACGAGCTTGCTGTCGAGATCGTCGCCAAAGGCCTTCAAGACTTCTTGCTTGGACATGACTGGAGGGATAAAGCGCGAAGTCACAGACGCGATGTGACACCATGTGACAGCACAGCACTTTCACAGCCTTACGTTTCTGTCCTCATGATTGGAATGTGGCGCACAAAGGTTTCGTGTACAAACCGGCCAATAATTAACATTCAATACCCTTCAACAACGCGAAGGGCGACAGTGGCTAAGCCCACCATGCGCCAACGCCTTTCCTACATGCCCCATAAACCTATACATAGTACATGCCAACCACATTTTCAGCGCCGGGTTGGCGTGGAAACACGACTCTGATGATTAGACATTGCAGACTCCTAGGCTAGTGTATAGCAGACGAAAAGATGAGAATAGCGAGAGCATTATGTGTACAAGCAGTTACAGCCGACGGGAGTCGACGATTACTCCGCGTCGACTGGTGCATGTTTGTCGGCTGCTACGGGTGCGTCGACTGTGTTGTCGTCGTTGAGGGCGTCTACATCGTTGTCCGTTGGAGAGGCGAGACCGCTCTCTTTGTTCACGGAGCTCGTCGAGTTGGTGGGGGACACGGAAAGGCCCTGGTGATTGGAATTAATGGGGGACGAGGCGTGCGGGATACTGGACAAAAACGTGTACATCAGCATAAGATCCGAAGGCTCCGTTGAGCGGTACACTCACTTTTGGGGATTCGGTATCGCAGTTCCAACCGTGCTCTGTGGTGCGACGCCAGCTTTGGAGAGGGCATAGTCGCCAGAATCAAAGTATTTCCGATCCTGTCGATGTACGATGAGGATGCGTTATCCAGAAGAGTGGTGAATACACACCTTTTGCATCTTCATGAGGGTGTTCTTGTGCGTTGGTAGCTTGCCATACTTGGCGAAGAGTATCTGCTCTTGGTCGTTAAGTTTCTGTAGGTACGATTAGCCACATTGTCCTCTGAGCACTGGGATAGACAACGGACGCTGATATCAATCTTGTTTCGCTGGGCGGGAAGCATGGTGTGGATATCGAGCGAGTGTAGGGAGCGTAAGAGGTTTGGCGGGAAAGTCAGACACGCTGTGATCACAAGTCAAAGGACTTTTATTGGCGTGTACTTGCCGTCCGCGGAGCTTAAAATGGCGCAGAGCGTTCTGGGCATGCCGAAGCTGGCCGCGGTGTTTGCCGAATCACCTGCGCAGCGTCGAAACTTGTTGGAACCGTTGCTATAGGTATGTAAGTATTCAGTGGAGTAGCTGATCCGCGTCACTCCAATAGCCTTGAATTACTGACCCCATTGATTCATCAAATGACCCCCAACCCGTCACCAGTTTCCCAAGGAACAGTTGCGCCACAATATTCACCACTTCGTTCGCGTCCTATCTCCGCGATAGGTATAGGTTACGATATACTTATGTACAGAAATCGAGCTAATTATAAGGCGCGTTGAACAATCGGCTGCGTAATAATATTAGCTTCCACCAGCCAATGAGAGTTCAGTCCCCTAGCTAGCACCCAACTCCCTGACAGATAAGCAAGGTCATCTGAACGCCACAAATAGCTAACTGCACGGGTAGGCCTGCGGATGAATGATCAGCTACTTTCATACTCAGTCGCCAGCGACCTATGACCTGGACCCAGGAGGCCGAGTAGATTGTTAGCTCAAAACTGCACCCAGCATCCATCGTTCCGCCGTACAAGACTGATCCTGCCCATCCCGTCGTGTTCTTCTTCACCCACGACGTACCGCTCATGCATTCATCGAAGGCCACCATGTCTGCAATGTTCCTTGTTCATCGAGATCGAGAGATTAGAAGCTTACGATCTCGACCGATAGTATAGCATACCTTCGTTCGTATCATCATATTCAATTGGTAACTGGAGGATAGTGAAGATTTGAATGAGTTTGAGAATGTCGATTGTGAGAGTAACACTAAGGTTGGGTGTGAAAAGCTTGGCTGTGAATGAAAACATAGTATCAAGTGTTGCGCAAGAATTGGATGGGTTTTGTCCAAAATGGTAGTCATTGCTCAGTTTCGGTCCTGGAGAAAGGGAAATGAGCGAGATTGTTGAATGCGGTAGGCATCTGATTTGAGTTCCAGCGCACAAAGTGAAGTAACAGCCATTCAGTCGCCATCCTCCCACTCAATGATACCCTCTTCCACCACAGCATCACCCTGCAACACTTCCACAGAGTTATCATGCTCACCATCACTCGCCTGCATCATGAATTCCCCATCGCTATCGCTGTCCAATCCTACGTAGCACTCAGACCGAGGAACACATTCGTCGGAGACCGCCGCATCCACTAGATCTTCGAGAGGCTCGAACACCGCAATCGAGGGTTCGTAGCTGGACCACTCGCGCTGAGGAGTAGAAACCTCAGAGGGGTTGTCACTAGAAGATTGGCTGTCGTCGTGAGTAAGAGAAGGAGCATTCTCCAGATCGTCACTGTCCATGTCCATGTCGTTCCAGTCTATCCTAGGCTCTTCTTCATCACAGCATCGGAAGTCACATCCGTCGGCACTACTATCCGTGTCCATAGCCTTGTCCAGGACCATATCAGTCAGGAACTCCGAGTGCTCAATAGGTGGGAGCGCAGGTGAGAGCGCAGGCGATAGATCGCGAGGTTCAGAACGAAGGTCGAAGTCAGAGCAGCATTCTTCAATTGAGTCCGAATCCTCGTAGAGTTGCTCAGATAGACTGTAAGCGTCAGATGAGGAGAATTCGACGTGCTTGGTATCTGATTCTGAGGTGTAGTTGAATAAATCGAGACGAGTGTCGTCGAGCTTGGCGAGTGAAGAGAACAAATCTGCGGTTTGAAGAAGAGACTTTGCGGCGAGCTCCGGATCGACCCCAAAGAGATTATCAGGTACCACCTCCGGTGAATGAGTCTCGGAAGCGTTAACAATGGCGGGAGGAGGAAGATTACGAGTAGAAGTGGCGCTCTAGACGCCGTGCATAAGGACAAAGAAGGTTCTCGAGAGCGCTGGAGAAATTACCTTGAAGGTAGGTTTTCTGATGCCAGCTCGATAACAGCCGTCCATGGCCGAACAAAAGGCGTCTTCGATTGACAATTGTGACTCACAGCTTGCGGATTGCATGCAAGAGGACTCGGAACTTGAAAGCCAAGAAGACATGGAGCCTGCAGAGGATGTGATGACGGCTTCCTGGGTGCGTTTGATATTCTGGAATGGAGGAAAATTATGGTGGAGCAAAGACCACAAGGAATGCAACATACCTTGAGATGCCGCTTGCAAGCGGAGCGAAAGGCGGGGTTTTGAGAGCGCTTGATGAGTGCGAGAATAGATCGGAGAATCTTGGGGAATAGTTCATTCTCTATATCGAGTTGCTGTTGATCAAGTCAGATTGAATACAATTGAATAGTGATAGACGCGCCGGAAACCAAGTCCCAAACGCGAGAGGATATCGTCTGGACGAGTATGAGTACGGGGAAGTTGTAAGCGTTGTTTTGGACTTGCTTGACTAGATGGTGCTTTACGAAACGATCGAGTACGTTGTCCAGTAAGGACAGGAATGACGCAGACAAGGAGCGGGTAAATGGAGACGAAGCTGCCTTCCAGTGGTAGGATATATGTATGGCCGAGAGTACGAGCTGGGGCCGGGCGCTTTCTGCCGTGCGTCTGGATGAATTGATAGTAACTGTTGCTATCAGTATTCAAGAAGGCTAGTTAGGCGCGTTAAAGTGACTCACTTGATGGTGTGCCGTCCATGTGCAAAGGGGACACGTTTGCAAGGCCAAGACGAGACGCGTTCTGAATGGCAGACTTAGTAGCAGCAGATTGAGAGATGATACACACATTTTCAAGATAATCGACGAGGTGGCTGGCTATATGCGCGCGCATAATCGTGTGGGGAGAGACCTGGTGGCCGTTGTGGTATCCAGAGAGCGTAAAACGGGCATTGGTTGCGAGAACAACGTCGACATTGTCCGGAATGCGCGTCTTGTGCTGCGCATTTTGTATGTAGTGCGTCGCCAGCAGTGAGAGCTCGGTGCCGTCGTCCACAGCCTTGAAAGATGAAATCATGGGGGGAAGAGCGAAGGACGTTGCCTTATCGGGAGTGATGCACAGCTCTCAGTGCTTGCTTCCGACCGTCATTCATTTGTCCTTCCTCTCTTTTGCCTGACAATGTCGACGGCGATGGTGAGCCTTTCTGCTTCGTTAAACCGTCTATACAGGCCTCAGTACCGCTCTGCAGGCAAATGAGATCGACCAGAAGATCCAGGAGGTCTACAAGCACATCCAAACCGAACGCAAAATCCTAGAGGCCTCCCAGAAAGTGCGCCATGCAACAACCAACCAGGATGTTCTCCGTCGCAACGACGCCAAGATCAGAGAGACAGAGCGATCCCTCTCATACTTTGAAGATACTCTGCGCGAGTTGCAAGCCCGAAAGCTGGGACAATCGCAGCCAAATCAGCAGCGGTACAGCAGCTCTTCCTCCAGTCCGCAGGTACGTGCGATCCTCAGCTTTGTTTTCATCTCTACATCCACCTTCATCTCTAGGTACCTCCCAAAGAGCAAGATCCTTCTGGCAGAGGACGCAACACCAGCTCCCCAGAGCTAGACCCCCGCGGCGCAGTCCCAAAGGCAAAGACATATTCCAACCTCGACCTAATCAAAGCCGACACTCCCCATACCCCCGCCAAAATCTCAAAAATGCTTCATCAGCTCGAGTTCAAGCTCCAGGTCGAGGTTCAGTACAAGCAGGGAATTGATAAAATGGCAAAACTCTACCAGGCAGACGGCGACAAGCGGTCCAGAGCAGACGCAGAAAGCAAAAAGATCGAGAGTGAGAAGAAGATACAGCTTCTCCAGTCAGCCCTCAGGCGCTATAAGAACCTCCACATTCTTGACGACGTTGGAGAAGAAGAAGAACGTCAGTTGCTCTATATATCTTATCATTCCTCTTTCTCATATCCGTCCAGCTGGTCCCAACAATGACGGCGAACGCAAAGACAATCTGCGCTCAAAGCCTCTTTCTGGTATCCTACGCGTCACCGTTAAGGGTGCGCGGGAACTGGACCACGCGCCAGTTGTTACTCGATTCCGCTCTGCTTCTAAGCAGACCATGGAGACCTCCGTTTCGCTCAAAGTGGAAGGAACCCAACTTGCCCGCTCTCATCCCTCTCGAACGGATCGTTGGAACGAAGATTTTGAAATCACCGTGGACAAGGCCAATGAAGTCGAGATCGCTGTTTACGATAAGCAAGTCAGCGAGCCTCATGCTGTGCCCATTGGCCTTCTATGGATAAGGATCAGCGATTTGGTTGAGGCGCTTAGGCGACAAAAGGTCTTTATGGAGAGTGGACAAGGTGGATGGGTCACTGCTGGCGCCATGGGTTCTTCTGGACAGGCTGCTCATCCCCATTCTGCTGATATGAACTCGCCTCTGACTTTTGGTGGTGCTCCTGGAGCTCCTGGAGGCTTCGGTCCTCCAACTACGGATGGTATCGACGCCTGGTTCGCTGTGGAGCCTGCTGGTGCCATTGCATTACATCTCAACTTCAGTAAGCGAACAACCCTTATTTTGATTGACAACACGCTAAATATCCATTCAGTTAAGGAGAACGTTCGCAAGCGGCCTTTAGATGCACCACTTGGTGGCCTGGGTCGTCAAGGAGCCGTGCGAAAGCGCAAGGGCGAAGTTCACGAGATGAACGGACACAAGTTTGTGCAGAAACAGTTCTACCAGCTCATGCTGTGCGCCTTCTGCAGCGACTTCTTGTTGAACGCTACGGGCTACCAATGCGAGGATTGTCGATATACCTGTCACAAGAAATGCCATGAAAAGGTCGTCACCAAGTGTATCTCAAAATCTAACACAGGAGTACGTCCCTAAAATTCTTACAGTTGGCTATTCTCATCATTGAACAGGAAGACGAGGAGAAAGTCAACCATCGCATTCCTCATAGATTCGAACCGCTTACTAATATTGGTGCCAACTGGTGCTGTCATTGCGGATACATGCTTCCTCTGGGCCGCAAAAACTCCAGAAAATGCACGGAATGTGAGCTTACTTGCCACGCCAATTGCGCACATCTAGTTCCCGATTTCTGTGGTCTTTCGATGGAAGCTGCCAACACAATGCTCTCGGACTGGCGTGCGATCAAGAAGATTCAACAGAGTCAGCAACATGGTACTTCAACAGTGACTTCTGGTATGGGACACATGAAATTGGACAGCGACCCGTATGCCCGTCCACCTCCACCTACTGCTCCGGCGTACCAACAGCCTCCATCTCTACCACCTTCTCCGTACGGACCACAACAACAACAGCGACCACCGCAAGGACGTATCCCTGTCCCTCCTGCGTTCCCTGAGGCGCAACCTCCTCGCCCCGGGTCTGGCCAACCTCAGTATGACCCAACGAAAGATTCGTATCCTGGATATGTGAGATTCAATTCATTGATTGAGTGCCCTTTTGAACTAACACGCACACAGGGACAACCACAACCGCCTCCAACACCCGTAAAACCTGTGGGCCTCCCTGCGTCCCCAATGCACCCGAGACCACCGAGTATGGGAGCTCCGCCACAGACTCAGAAGATGACACAAGCTCCTGTTCGCCAAGCTACGAAACGAAAAGTCGGCTTGGAGGACTTCAACTTTTTGGCGGTGCTCGGAAAGGGAAACTTTGGAAAGGTCATGCTTGCTGAGGAGAAGAAGTCTTCGGCGTTGTATGCTATCAAGGTGTTGAAGAAGGAGTTCGTTATTGATAATGACGAGGTGGAGAGGTGAGTAGGAAGTTCAGTCTTCTTTTGGACTAACTCGCTGACTGGTGGATGATAGTACCCGCTCGGAGAAAAGGGTGTTTCTTACTGCTGCTCGCGAGAGGCATCCGTTTTTGCTTGGGCTCCATTCGTGTTTCCAGACGGAGACTCGCATTTACTTCGTCATGGAGTACGTTGGTGGAGGAGATCTCATGTTGCACATTCAAAGGAAGCAGTTTTCGCTTCGGCAGGCAAAGTTCTACGCAGCGGAAGTCTTACTCGCTTTGGAGTATTTCCATATGAACGGAGTTGTTTATCGGTATGTGTATCCATTCATACATGTGTCTTCCGGCTGACAGTCCTCAAGCGATCTCAAACTTGATAACATCATGTTAACGCTGGACGGACATGTGAAGGTTGGAGATTACGGTCTTTGTAAGGAAGAGATGTGGTACGGTTCGACCACAAGCACCTTCTGCGGTACTCCCGAATTCATGGCGCCTGAGGTTTGTCTTGGTTCCCTGGTTCCTCTTTTCGATTTGCTTCTCACTATTCGCGTAGATTCTTCTAGAGCAGCGTTATGGCCGCGCAGTCGATTGGTGGGCGTTTGGTGTCTTGACTTATGAGATGTTGCTTGCCCAATCTCCTTTCCGTGGTGACGACGAGGACGAAATATTTGATGCCATCTTGGAGGATGAGCCTTTATACCCGATTACGATGCCTAGAGACGCCGTTGCTATCCTACAAAAGGTGCGTCTTGGTTGGCTTCGTCTCATTCGGTTGATTTACTGATGATGGATTATCTAGCTATTAATACGGGACCCCGCGCGCCGTCTTGGTTCTGGCAAGGAGGACGCAGAGGAAATCAAACGCCAACCATTCTTCAAAGATGTCAATTGGGACGACGTCATGAACAAACGCATCCCGCCGCCTTACGTTCCTACTATTGTACGTATTTGTGGGTATCAAAGTGTTCAATTACTGACGTTGTCTCGTACAGAATGGGAGCGCCGATACCAGTAACTTCGATGAGGAGTTCACCCGCGAGCAGCCTACTCTCACACCTGTGCATGGACAGCTGTCTGCTCGAGACCAAGCTGAATTCAACGGATTCTCCTGGGTCGCTGAGACTTTCTCAGATCCTGCGTAATTTCCGTATGAACATTGTCTTGTGTAAATATATCACCCTCGGACTGTTACAGCGGCAAGTGGTATTGTTGTTTGTGACCTGTATCTGAACGCCCCTACATAAATAAACCATTCTCGTACTACTAGTGCAGTTACGCTTACGATTTATGAAATTTCTTCTTCTTTTTATGATTTGGAGGAGCCGAAGACGAAGTGACCGCCGGTTCCTGGGAGGCCTTGTCGTTCGTCGGTTGGGTGGGTGGGTTCGGGTTGTTTCATGAGCTCGGAGAAGCTGCTCCAAAGAGTGGCGATTGTGTCGTATTCCTTGGTCATGCCGAGGACTTCCTCGAGTTTGCGGTTTAGGCCGTTGGTAGATGAGAGGAGATCTTCGAAGCCCTGCATGATGTTTAGCGAAGAGAACGCGTCGAAGACGCGTTGATTTTTACCGCTGTTATTTCGCGAGCAAGTCTGTCGCGTTCCCTGTCAAAGAAACTTGGTTCCTCATCTGACATGGTGATGGTTCAGAGCAAGAGAGCGTGGGAAATTTAGCTGCCTTCGTTTCAGACCATTATGGTGAAAGCCATCTTGGTACTCTTGCTTGGCCCGTTCATTGGTGTGCTGGCAGAAAAGGGCTTCGAGGACCCCCGCAATGGTGGTGGATCCATGTTGGCTGTATGTGACAGACTGTCAGTCCGATACCCTGGGAAGCTGAACCGTTAGACCTACAGTCATTGCTGAGCGAAACATATCCACCAGGCCAAAAGGAACCGCTGAATGGCATCGTCTCTGCCACGTCTGATCCTGACGTTCTTGTTGACCGCGATAGCTACGGCGGGTTGAGGAACTACTTCTAGTGCGTTGGACCGCCGCTATCGACCTGAAATTTGAACTTGACGTGAGATTCAGCTCCTTGCTCTTCTCTGGGAACTGTCTGGATGATAATGGCATTACTGCAATGCAGCAGGCTGATCTGGGAGACGGCCTCGGTCCAAGTATGCGAATTTCCCCTTTGACGGGTGTTGGTTCGATGCTCATCTAGAAATACAGGAAATCAGACTGAGGTTATGCGGTATAACTACAACGACGTGGATGGTGGGTCTTGTACCGAGGTGGTCCGTGGAGGAAACCATTTCCGATACTGGACTCAGAACGGTTTTGAAGCCAACACGTAGGAACTCGGGGTTAAGACGATAGACGCTGACTTGTTAGCAGGGGGGCCATTTTTATGGCTATTTCATACGAATTCCCGCTCGACAGTATGTGTTGTTCCCTCATTCCAATGCCATATACCTCATTCCAACAGAGCATCATGATATCGTTCCAAATGGATACAACTTGGGACGGTATGTCCTTCAAAGTCAATCAAACCTTTTCTTATTCACGTTTACTCTACTTCTAGAGATTATATAGTCGGTAACATATCTGGTATCGAAATACCTACCCTCGACCTCAGCCCGGAAGGCGCCTTCTACTCGGGAACTACATCGAACGGCGGATACACTTATAACACCTCGATCACATATGTGCCAAACCTCTTTGTTGAACGCAGGCCGAAGACGCGGTTCCGTATGTTGACGTTTACACGTTGTTGTCCTAGATGAATAGACTAGTTAGCTTATAAGTCTCAGCGTGGTGGTTAAACGCTTGTATTATACCTAGATGAATAGACTAGTTAGCTTATAACTAGGAAAGGGCATTAGTAGCTATACGGTGCATAAATGAGTGAAGTACTCACGTCTCAGCGTGGTGGTTAAACGCTGAGACGCATCTACGGTAATTGTCCGATTATGTGCATAAGTTCCCACGGTCCATGCTCCTACTCGTACTTCAATAATTCCAACACTCCCCCTCGAGTGGAGCACGGACGTCAATGCAATCCGAGCTTACCACGAAAGTAGACGAATTTGGTTCGCCCTAGCGCCTTGGTCAACGCGTCCGCTATCATCTGATCAGTGGAAATCCACTTCAGTGCCACATCTCCCATCTCAATCGCTTGCCGGACGAAGTGGTAACGAACACCGATGTGTTTGGTGCGTTCATGAAAGACAGAGTCTTTTGAAATCGCAATCGCGTTCTCGCTGTCCGTGTATAGAGTTGTAGGATTGACCGGATAGATAGAAGGGACTTTGATGATGGGGTCCAAGTCGGTCAATAGCTTGTGAAGCCAAATGACGTTGGTCGACGCGGGGGTAAGACCAACATACTCCGCTTCGCCAGAGGATAATGTGACCAGCGGTTGCTTCTTTGAAGTCCACATGACCGCACCTTCTCCAACAAATAGAAGGAAACCGGACATTGACTTCCTGCCAGGTTGGGATGCAAAAGAAGCGTCGTGGTAGGCGTGTATGGTGATATCCTTTCCGCCAAGGGTAAGTTTGAGATCCTTGGTGCGTACAAGGTAATGAAGAACCCGGAATGCTGCCTTGAGATGTGTGGCGGTCGCATTTTCGAAGTATTGGGAAAGAGTAGCTATTGCAAAAGCAATATCAGGGCGAGATGCGACCATGGCGTACATTAGAGAGCCTATAAGTTCACGATATAGAGTTTTGTCGTTGTTGGAAAGAGCGTTAGATGAGACGGCGGAGGATTTGGGGTCAAGTTGGATGGATTCTTCCATAGGCGTCAGCGGATTGAATTTGGAGTCCTCGATGTGGAATCTTCGCTCTAGGGTCTCGATGTAGGCCTTCTGGCAGATGCTGATGGTTCGCTTTTCAACGTCGCGCGTGATCTGCATACCGAGGAGCCAATGAATGGGTCCAAGATCAACAAGCTCGAACGTCTTGCTGAGATCATGCTTGAACTGGTTGGCGACGTCTTGCGAGCTCGCTATGATGGTGAAATCATCAGTAGCAGCTGCAACGATGATGTATTCGTCACCCGAAAAGCAATAGAAAACTGCTTCGTCGGCAGTGCAGACTTTGAAGCCAGAACTGGTGAACGTCGTTTTCAGCTTCTTGTAGAGTCCGCGGCCAGCCTGTTTGGTGCCATACAAGCCCTTCTTCAGCTTTCCAACGCGTTTCTTGCCCTGCAGATGTGCGGGAACGGTGAACATGTGTTCGCATTCCGAAGGGAAGGTGATGTAGACGTCTTCCTTGATCTCTGCATGGAGGTACGCATTTTTGAGATCTGCTTGGTCGATGACGGCGTTGAGAGAGGCTGCGAAGGAGAGAAGGATGCGAAGGGTAGATTGACGAACAACGGGAGCGTAGCTGTCATAGTAATCCACACCTTTGATCATGGAGAAGCCACGAACAACCAGACGAGATTTGGCACGATCGAACTCGCCGTACTCGTTGCGCTTGACACGGAACACGAAACGGGTTCCAATTAGATTGGTACCCTTTGGAACGTCGTCTGCAGCAATGAGTCTCCAGGTATCGAACTTCTCGCATTGATGAATTTCGTCCTGGATTGACGCGGTCCAGATGTCCTTGTCAGAGCCGTTGAGTGCTTCTCGGAGTGACATAGGCTCCGTGAACATGGAAAAAGCGTGTTCGATAGACCGTTCGTAAAAGTCGTCGTCAGCTTCAGCGATGAGGGATTCCAATAACTCAGCAAATCCGGCTGTCGTGGGACGTTTTCGCAGATCGCGTTCGGTGTACGTTCCGGAAGGTTGAGCTGCCTTGCGCGATGAGCGACGTGGAAGAATGGATTCAATTTCCTCATCCGACTCAGTGAGAGGTGATAGAGGTGATAGAGGTGATAGAGGTGGTTCCTGTTGAGCGACAGGAGGCGGCGCAACGGCGGCAGGAGGTATGGTGGTCGTGATGGGTGCTGGAATGATAGGTTTTGGTAGAGGTGCCTCTGGCTGTTCGACAACTTCGTCGACCACTGGCGGATCGGCAACGTCTTCAGCCACGGCTTTTTCTCCCTCCCCCTCGAACAGCAAGGGCTCTGGGTGTTGATCATACTTCGAAAAGTACACATCCCGTTCGACAGAAACCTTCCTATGCCCAGGCCAATAGACGCGCCAGCCTTTAGATTCATTGTCGACTCCAACGAAACGAACCTCGAAAGCTTGCTCATTGAGCTTGCCAGGCTTTTTCAGCTTGATCCAGCATAGACTACCCCATGGGCGTAGAACGGAGAGGTTCGGCTTCGACTTGGTGGCTACTTCGTGCGGTGTTTTTCCGGAGGGAATGGCTTTGGTAGAAATCCGATTTGAGACCCATTCAGCGTGGCGGTGAGCTTCAGCCCACAGGAATTTCGGCAATCTGGCTTCGATGCGAAATGCCCGAGCCATGTCCATGAGATAGCCGTTTCCACGTTCTGCCACACCGTTGGACTGCGGGGAGTCGTGCACCGTCAGATGACGGATAGTGCCTTTCCCAGCGAGATGTTTGTTGAACTCATCGCTGGTAAACTCTCCCCCTCGGTCCGAGCCCAGGATTTTGATAACCTCCACCCCTCGTTGTACCTTCATCCAGACCTCGTAGTGCTTGTAAGCCTTGAACGCCTCCGATTTCTTTTTGAGGTATTCGGTTTTCGACTCGCGGCTATGAAGATCGCGGAATGTGCAGGCGTATTTTGCTCCGTTAATCGATGCAACCTCCATGGGACCCATTAGGTCCACAACGATCTTGTCGCCAGTCTTTTCCACATATTCGTACTTCCCCTCTTTTGGAAAAGGTAAGTGCTTCGCCTTCGCCAATGGGCAGGTCTTGCAGACAGATGGCTTCGAGTTCAAATCAAGTTTGATACCCAGGACGCGGCCGTCTAGATACATTCGTCGTAAAGCTGCGTGGTTTCGATGACCGCATATTCGGTGGAGCATGTCAATCGATACATGCTGCGTCGCGCTAACAAGTGAGATTTCTGGCTTGCGTTTTGGGACAGGAGCACCAGACAGATAGACGGGATATAGGCCGCGCCGTTCAGGAATACGAGCGAAAATGTGTGATTTAGGACCAGGCGAGTGAAGAGACATTGTGCGAGTGGTAGGATCAATGTCGATGCGGATTCCGCTGCGACTGAGCTGAGATAGTGAAATGAGTGTATAAGCGATCTTTGGGGCATAGAACGCGCCGCGGATTGTCACCGTCGACGTCGACTTCTTTCTGCCCGTCGGCATTGGGACAGTCAAGTCACCACGAGCGACCGCATAAATCACTTGTCCATTGGAGGAAGTGATAGGCTTATGAGTGATGTCGACTAGATTAGAAAAGCGATCACGTTCGGGAGAGAAAGTACTAGAGGCGCCACTGTCAAGAAGTGCATCAACAAGGAAACCGTCAGACACGAGCGCCTTGCACTCTTCGTCGTAAAGGGAACTGATGTGCATTGCCACGTTAGGGTGGTCATCTTCAATACAGGCGGCTACGGCGATATGGGTGGACTCGGTTTCGGACTCGTCGGAATCTCCGATGGCTGCTCCTGCCTTGCCTTTCCCTTTGCCGTTCTGCTTCTGCTCCTCGCGTTTCTTCTTCGCTTTCGCCCATGGACTCTGACCCTCCTTGCCGCCACCTTTCTTCCAGCAATTCTCCTTCGTGTGCCCGGTTCCTTTGCAGTTGGGGTTGGTACACTGCACCGAGCTACCTCCCTTCGACGACGCCGAGAGCGCGAGATTTTCGGACGTCTTCGCGTCCTGGCAGTTCTCGTCGTAGCATTCGGTGAGCGCCTGCATGAGGACTTCGGAGGTGAGGGTTGTCTTTACGACACGGGTGGCATTAGAGAGTGAGATTTGGGTCGGTTTATATCGGAGCGGGAGGGACTTCTGGATCATCGACACGAATTGCACGTCGGGGATGGTCATGCCCATGCCCTCGATTCGTTCGCGAATGTTCGTCATCTTGCTCAGGTGAGCGCGCATGTCGTCGTCGTCGGCACAGTGCATGTTCCCAAGTTGGGTAAGCAGGTGCTCGCGTACGATGTCGCCCTTCTGCGTCTGGAGCTCTTCGAGCTTCATCCAGGTCTTGTGGGCTGACCCGCTGCGCTTGATGTTGTTGAACGTCGTGTTACTGACTGACTCGTAGATGTACGTCTTGATTTTCGCCTCGTTTGTTTCCCATTTGTCGTAAACGAGTTCCATGCACTCCGCGGTCGTGCCGCTGACTTCCTTTTGGTCGTCGGGGTGATAGATTTTGTCGTCTTTGTAGACAGGGATTGGAGGCGGAGGGACGTCGTAGCGTATGTGTCGTCCAAGTCCGTGAGCCCGTATCTTCGTCAGGATCTTTTCGCTCCATGTCGTCCAATTGGAACCATCGTCGTCGAGCTTGAGGCTACTGACGACCTTGACTTGTGTCGTCGCATTTAAGTCGACCTCGGGGCCCATAACCTGTTGAACGCAGGCCGAAGACGCGGTTCCGTATGTTGACGTTTACACGTTGTTGTCCTAGATGAATAGACTAGTTAGCTTATAAGTCTCAGCGTGGTGGTTAAACGCTTGTATTATACCTAGATGAATAGACTAGTTAGCTTATAACTAGGAAAGGGCATTAGTAGCTATACGGTGCATAAATGAGTGAAGTACTCACGTCTCAGCGTGGTGGTTAAACGCTGAGACGCATCTACGGTAATTGTCCGATTATGTGCATAAGTTCCCACGGTCCATGCTCCTACTCGTACTTCAATAATTCCAACACTCTTGTCCAACTCGAGCATTGGAATTAACCATAACGAAACCGTCGGCATAGGTGGAGTGACAAATGCTGTTGATGGGCTTGTTGCGGTATTTGAGGTGACTATCGTCCAGCGACCGTATACAAGAGAGGATGGGAGGAGCAGCCAATGCTATATTGATTCCTTCGAGTAACTTTGAGAGTTTTGTAGTAGCAATACTAAAGATCCGAGATCCAAGAGCGTGTTGACGTTGAACTGACACACCGACAAAGTGGTTCGATATATGCAACAACACTCAACGGACATGAAGCAGAGGTCGTGCCCCGGAACGTGCGTCGAAGACGCGTACAGAAGGAAGTAGATGCGGCGTAGTACTTGATACTGCGAGCAGCACAAGCACAAACTCATTCAGTACTATTCTCAACTTGCCAACAGTCACATTACAAAATTTTATTCGAAGTAGATACAAGTACGATATGGATCAAAAAATTAGGGAGGATTGAGTATATGAGACTTCTTGAGCCATTCCTCAGGAGGGAATATATCATAATCGTCTTCAGGTATCTCGTATAGCTCATAGTCTTTGCGTGTTCCTTTCGCGTTGCCCCAGAATATTACTGAGAGGCCGATGAGTTCACCTGTCCTCCCGGTTTGCGTGCTATCGTCGGATACAACGACCTTCCATATTCCTGCAGGTTCTTCTCCCCTAATAAGTGGTATGAATTTTCTGAAACATGAACAAGAGGATATCCGAAGACTCACCAATGTTTCAAAGACGAAAACGTCCATCCAAAAAGTCCGGTGGCAGCACTGTCCAAGAGGCGGCGAGGAATCTCGCTGACTATACCACGGGGGCTCGTGAGGGTGACTTTGATATCGCCTCTTCTCTTGTGCCCCACCCAGACTCGGATTTGGACATGCTCGATCTTGTTAAAGTCTTGCTCTTCCACCATCTCCTTGGTAATCTCGATAGATCCCGAAACTCCCTCCGTACTCAGACGCGTTCCGCCAGACATATCCTTGTCTTCATCCATAGTCCCCTTTTCGAACTGGATGGGCGGGGGCATGATCCATACCTGCGGCTTGACGAGCGGCCAGGACTTCGCCTTCGTGACAAACTCATACGCATCAAGAGCCCCAAAGCCGAACTGGGGGCTGAAGTACTTGTTAGAAGCTAGCTTGAACTTCTCGTCTTTAATGATCGGTCGCGCAGTTTCAACGCAGAGGTGTTGCATATCTCGCCAGGTGAGCTCGGGGCGTGCTTCCAAGGCTAAAGCGAAGATGGCGGCCCCGGAGGCTGAAGCAGCGGAGGTAGAGCCAAAATCTGAGTCGCTGCAGGAATCTGACGCAGTGATACCGAGAGTAGGCTTACATATTGGACGTTGTTAGAACAGAACACTACCCTCAACTGCCTTATAATTTTACTTACAAGATAATGGTGTGTTTTAGTATGGCTGTATGCAACGGCCATCAGAGAAACACAACTGTCGGAGTAACTTGGGTGTTTGTTTTTATGATCCAGAGCGCCGATCGCGATGGTGTAGATGCTGTGAACGATGTGGCACCACGTCAATTATGAATCAAACTGTTCAAAGTTGGCAACTTCACCTGTTAACATAACCATTATAATTGCAATCATTGCCCCAGTTTCCGCCATTCCCGGCCGCGAATACGAATATGTTCCCCTTCGTCTTCCTTCCCTTATTAACGGCATTCAACAACGCTTGTCGTGTAACATATGCTGGACCGGCGACGTTAGGGCTTTTGTTAATTCCCGGCCCAAAGCTACAGGTGTAGATGGATACATCTTCATACTTGTGGTTAAATGCCCGCGCGATATCGGAAGGGAAGATTCCATCTTTCCCAAGGATACGGACACCGGCTACTTTTGAGTTGTATGCGATACCCACGCCACATAGATCATTTTTCACGGATGCTATGACTCCTGCGACGCCCGTGCCGTGTCGGTTGGCGGACACTGATTTTAAGGTGTCCTTCTCCAAGAAATCATACGAGTACTCTTCGACCTGAAGAATATGTCAGTCAATGAATGACGGGCCAATTGGCACGTACAAAATTGGCTTTGATATCTTTATGATCAAAGAATAGCCCGTCATCTACGATGGCAGTGATTACGCCTCTTCCGGTGTAGCCTAAATCCCATACCGGAACGACGTTGAGTGAATTTTTGGGGTCCTCCTCATTTACAATGGACCATTGTTTGTTGAAGTATGGGTCCTTGATACCTAGGCGTTTGGCGACAGCACTAGGATCATCCTCCGGCGCTGGAGGGGCTCGTTTGAGATTGAAAGGAGAACTATGTGTGTACTGCTGGGGTGTTTGTCGCGAGATATGCTTCAGAGCTTTGATTGTGGTGTCCTCACCACTTCGCGAGCTCAACGACCGGCGTCGCAGATTCCAGTACGTATCCATTACTGAATCGGGGTGTTCTCCAGCCCTTGCAGCCAGCGTTCGGTTTGCCTCCGTCCTTGCTAGCCAGAAATCCTGAAGTTCGCCGATAGGTTCTACGATTTGAAGGCCAAGAAGACCCGCAACGTCAGCCAGCGACGCGTAAGAGGCATCATGGTGGAGAACATAATAGTGGTGTGTTTCGTGAGTTGGATGGTGAAAAAAAGCTGAAGCTGAAGCCACCAGCAGAGTCATGAGGGGCCACATTCTTGGAGTCGTACAAGAAATCCATACTGCTTCGTTCTTATAAGAGGAGAGGGGCCAAGAAGGGGCACCGCAATATTGGACTAGAGATGTAGCCGATGCGGTTGACCTGAAGTGGCTTGAAGCTGTTGTTTTATTGCCACATCATAGCTGCATAGTAACAGGTCGGTCGCGACGGGGACAGCTTGGAGAAAGTGTTCTTTGTGTTACAAGGCTCAATAGGAAATTGCTGCCAGCTGGTGGGAAGGCGTCTTGATTGAGACCATTATGCTGGAAGGCTGCAGAGGTTGGATCCTAACTTATCTGTTGATGTATTGCGGACACGCCGATGTTTCAGAACTGGAGTATACACCGTCGGAGAAGACTTTCACTCATTTCACGGATCTCTCCGACGGTAGCCCGATCAGCTTCTGGCCAAGAAATTGTTGTCACCGCCTTGTAGAAAGAGTTCAACGCAGCGCCTTGAGCTTCGTGTGCCCTAGCCGTCGCCGATTGCTACGGTTGTTACTTAATGGGAGGATTTGAAGAGAGTAACCATACTTTACTTACCTGGCAGTGGACGTCCAGTTTGACATGCTCGTTACATACACCATGTTGAGAGAGGAGAATGAGGATTGTTTGCCTTGCCGGCGGCACCGGGTTGGCAAATATGATGCCACACCCGTCGCTGCTTTACTTATACCACGATGACCTCGAAGATCACCAGCGAACGCAGCGCGAAACTTGTTCAGGAGCTGGCTCTCCTTCCAGGAAATGGTGAGCAACCCCGAGGAATAATCTGCTCGACCAATCTGACTCTGTACGCCCCCAGACATCTGTGCAGACTGCAAGACGAAGGCCCCGCGATGGACATCGCACAATCTTGGTATATTCCTTTGGTGAGAAGTCACGGCGACATTCTTATTACCTGTTTGGCTAACACAACACGGAAATCTAGTGTGCATTGTGCCAGTATCCACCGGAAGATCGGTACACATATCACCAAAGTGTACGTCTCGCGCTGCTTCCGACGTATAAGCCAATCTAAAGAGCCACAGGAAGAGTGTCACTATGGACTCGTGGACAAAAGAGCAAGCAGAGGCACGTCTTTCGCCTGACACGCCACTCGAGTTCCTAACCGTCGGCGAACTGTAGAATATGAAGAACATCGGCAACGTCAAATCCAATGCGATCTTCAACCCCAACGAGACGAGACATCCGCCTCCCCCGCCCCTTATGGATGCTACGCGCGACAACGAGCTCGAACAATACATTCGGTGTAAGCGCATCTGGTGTCATCGTTTTTACATACCTTAACCGCGCCTTTATTCAGCAAAATACGAATACAAACGATTCATTGACAAATCTGCGCTGGTCGCTTCCAAACTTGGGCCGTCGCGGTCTGCAACCTCGATATCCGCACCCCGCCCACAGACGACGCCTCTCGAAAAACCAGCACCAGCACCAGCGCGTCCGTCAACCGCAACCCTTCCGCAACAAGCCCGGTCCGCGTCACAGCCTTTGCCCCAGGTTACCGCGAGTACCCAACCGTCTCTATTACAGTCTTCGTTCCAGTACGCCCAACAGCCTCAGCAAGTACCGCAAGCTGGTGTGTGGGCGGACCTTGTCTCCCTCCAGGCGCCTTCGGCAAGCTCGTCGCTGCCTTTGCAGTATCAACAAACATCGGTCAACTCCACAGCCTCGTACCCCATGATGAACCAGTTCCAGCAGCAGCCGACGATGACAATGGGGATGGGCTACCAACAGCAACAACAACCTCCCTCGTTTAACCCTTACGGCCAGCAAAACCAGCAGCAATTTGCCCAACCCCAACACCAGCAAATGCAGTACCTATCCAATCAGATGCAGGTACAGTCTCCAGTAGCGCAGCCTTCCAATTACATGTTCGCGCCCCAGCCCCAGTTGCAGTACTCTACGACGCCGCAGATCGCACCGATGATGTCTACGACCCCGCAGTTCATGTCTACGACGCCTCAGATACAGATGTCGCACACACCGCAGCTGCAGATGTCGCATACGCCGCAGATGCAGATGTCTCATACGCCTCAGATGCAGATGGCGCCTTCCCCGAATAATATGCTCATGCCTCAGCAGCAGCAGCAGCAACAACAACAGTATTCGCTACCGCCGATGGGAGGGGGTGCGTGGCCTCAGCCGATGTACCAGCAGCAGCAGATGCAGCAGGGCCAGTGGAGCGCGATGTAACCAAAGCCCAGCGCGAATGGGTCCTATTACTCATACGATCCCTTTTAATCGTTAATGTGTTATTACATACTTGCTTTCTGCCTTTCTTCCCTTTGGACATTGTAATACTGGATGGAATACTAATGCTTTGATATGACACACTTCTAAGCCTCCGAGTCGTCTCTCTCCCATGGCTTCTTCCGCAAAGTGGCTTTTGAGTCGCTCGGCGGATCGGGCTGCGTTGCAAGCGGTCAACGAATGGTCTGTTCATGGGCGGGTGGGAGGAGTCTTACATTTAGTTCGCCGGATATTGGTTTATTATTTGGGATTTCGTCCAGTTTGCCTGATTCGATGAGCGCTTGGAGTTGGGCGAAGCTTAGTTGGGGCGGATCTGATGGGTTGACGTCGGCTGGGGTGAGCGTCGTGCCCTTCAAGCTAGAGCGATACCGCGCCTTAGATTGGAATGTAAAAGCCAAGTATTATTTTGTACCGGTTGAAGTAGAAGAGTTTAACGGGAGCCAGATCGGGGTTGGGGTTTTGGGCGAGGATGGCGGAAAGACCTTGCTTGCGAAGGGGTGAGCGATCTAGAGTTGGGATGGGAGAGAATAAACCTGGAATTCTGGGTCGTTGTCAAAATCGTACGCGTGAAATGAAGAGACTGTGGCGTCCATTGATGATGATCGTCGAAGGATAGGCGCGTGAGCTGACTAAGCTTCGAATTTGTCCACATTCCAGGATAGATATTCAAATTGTCTATTGGTAGGTAGTCCTGTCAGAGATAGAGCATGTCCAAGAGTGTGCATGGTAGACTATGTAATGCTAGTGGTCCGTGATTATGAGATAGTTCCCTGAGTCCGCTCTAATTGTGCTCAAGCAAACAAGGTCAGTAGCGATACAAGTGCGGCTGTCAGTAAACACGCGACGAGGGACATTGACTTGATATTTTCAGCCGCATCCGAGTCGCTAGAATGCTGTCAGTAAGTCTGAAGACGCGATGACAGAACAAGGCGCACGAGTTTGAACTTGTTTCATTCGCTGGTCTCTCCGTGATAGTCACCTCATAAACTGCGACCAGGCCATCTACGGCATTCGTCACACCGCCTATGGACACCGTCTCGTTGTGGTTTATGCCGATGCTAGTGTTAGCTAGAAGCCCGGAGACGTATTGGATGGTGGTCTGGTACGTGAATCCGTCATTACTTGTTGAGCCAGAGTACGAAGACCCATCGGCGCTAAGTCCGAGAGTAGCGATGGCTGAGCCGGTAATATTGCCCACGATGAGGTCGCTGTAGAGGGCCGATATTAATCACACGTTTGGACGGGTGTGGAAGTGGCGTACCGCCCCAAGTTGTATCCATTCGGGATGATGTCGTGCCCCACTGCCCGCATCCAATCTGTCAGCCGGACGCGATCTTCAAGGAATGGTGGAACTCACGCTCTGCCGGCAGCTCGTATGATACGGCCATAAATACGGCGCTCCTATGATAAGAATCATGTTGATAAGGATGCGAGAACGAAGACGAGAAACGTACGTGTTGGCCTCGTTGCCGTTTTGGACCCAGTAGCGGAAGTGGTTTCCGCCTATTGCTGATTCTTTGCAAGCACCAAAGACGGGGTCGCCGTAATCGTAGCGCATCATTTGGGTTTGGTTCTCTGGAGGATGTGTGACGGAGGATGAATGAACGGCAGAGGGCTGTAGAGCACAGTGACGCACTTGAGCCGTTCCCGTCTCCCAGATTGGCTTGGTGGATGGAGCCGTCGTCGACTTTTCCAAAGCATGGTGTGGTGAATGATAGGGATCTAGTATGCCAACTTGAACAGATATGAGACTGGAAGGGGAGGAGTTGCGCACAGGAAGTAATTGAGCAGCCCTCCGTGCTCTCTGCTGTTGACGAGGACAACGGGGTCGGAAGAGCCAGAGATGATCGTATTTATAGGTTCTTTTTGCCCGTCCGGGAATGTTTGACTGAGCAAAGTCTAATGCAAGAGGTCAAGACGAAATTTGGCTGGACCAGTGAGAGCGCTTAGTACAGTGAGCATGGATCCACCATTGTCGTTGGGATTTGTGTAGCCATCTGCAGCGGAGGTGGTAAGGATTAGGGAGGAAAGAAGGAATAGGATATCGTGAAGTCTAGTCATGACGGTGAGAGGAGAAGCTTTAATTTATTCACCGCCTTCGGGAATCAATTGATCGAGCGCCTTGCTGCTTACACCTGTAATATTTTGGAAAAGATTAATACATATGCTGTTATTGTATTTTGAGCGGTTGTCTCTGCATGTCATACAGACCAGTGGCCCGGGGTGATCTTGAACGCTTGAGCATCAAGTTGAATGTTGAACATCGGCAAATCTTGCCAATCCTGCACAGCCACCCAAACGTGACTTGTCTCTGACCGCGACATTCGCGACTCCGCATGGATCCCGACATCCAATATGTAGGCCGTGGAATAACCATCACCGACGTCGACAACAACGAAATCGACCTGACAAAAGGGCCCAACAGGAATACCCAATACGTGACAATGCAAGTCCGATCTACTACAGCCTTCCGTCACTCAAAGACTAACTCTCACAAGTAAAACAGACGCCATGTTCACTCAAGACTTTCAGTCAGCCATCAAGCCTCTCTATAACAAGGTGCGTATGGCTTGCACATACAACACACTTGCTCATTGGTATCCAGCGAGTAGCAACGCCATCCGGAGAGCCTGAGGCAAAGCGCAGGAAACTACCCTCGGCTGGACCAAGTTCTCGTCTCACACCAAACGTCGCAGGACCATCCAAAATCAAGATACAAGTCTACGACCTCGACGGCGACGGCCTAGAAGTTATCGACCCCAAAATCTACAAAGCCGAACAAGAGGAGCAATATGAAGAAGAGGGATACGAAAACGCTATTCCAAACTATATGGTGCGTCGCCTTCACTCTATCTTTTCTATGCTAAGCCCAGAAATTGCAGTTCAAACCAATCCCTAAGCCAACTACCGTCAGCGCCTTCGCCACACATTATGTTCCAGACGAAATCCCACCCAGACCTACATGTCGCGTCCCCGATATCTCATCGCTTGACCAGTCTTATCGAAATCACTACCGCCCCTTCGACCAGTTCCAGGCGCGCTCTCAACCCCGCTCGTGGCTACCCATTGGCACACCACTCCTCCCCGCCCCAGAACCAACCAAATCATACCATACCGAGTTATCAAGAGGCGCAGGCTGTACGTCCTTCCCGAGGTCTCTCAATCTACTCTCATAGACTCTCTTACAGCTATCAACAAGATTCTTCAACATCACGGTGCCATTATTGTGGCCACATCCGTTGCAAATGGCGGTGATGACGACGTCGACCGTAAGCTTTACCTGTCTTATAATTATGTTGCTCATTGAGCCCAGTGGTGGAAAATCCTTACAACAAGTCGGGCTCCCTCAAGATATGGCAACCCTCCAAGGTTGCTGAATCGTACTATCAAAAACCGCCCCGTTTAAAGGAAATCGAAACTCGCCAAGAACTAGAGGCCAGACGATTACGTGAAGGAAACACTCTGCACAATCCAGGCAACTTCTTTCTCAAGTTCGTAGACGAGCATACGTCTAACCACACGGCGTATAAGCTCAAGGACTCAGATAGTAAGGCCTCAAATTTCTCTTGAACCTCATTAATTTGGCTTTGCAGCTGGAAGTTTCCGGTACTGTTATCCCAGTTCCGCCCGCCGTAGGAATGAATTCGAGATCATAGAGAAGGCAGTCAAGGCACGGAGTCCGCACGAGCCAACGAGTGAATATGAATGGCAAGAACATCACTACCTCAAACTACACACGGTCAACAGCCTTGCATGCCACCGTCAAAGGTCCGGTCCGGAGCTTTTCAATCTGAACAAATTTAACATCTTTACAGTGGTATGGTAGCCTCGTCTGGCACAGACAAAATGATACGGTTACATTCCTTGCTGGAAGACGAAGCTCCGCTGGAACCAATCGAATTTGATCACGAAGTACCGCATGAGCTGGCATTTGACCCAACGAGGAAAGATCCAATTCTTGCGATAGCTGGCGAGTAAGCAGATTCCACTCTTCTCTTTCTCTCTATCCTAATATTTCCATAGGCAACTAGAAGTCCACTACAATCCGTTCTCGGTACTCGGACGCAGCCAAACGACATTCAGGATGTGTTCGAGTGGCGGCGAATATCGAGTTGGCCCTCTGAACTGGGGCCGGGGTCCCACGGCGTCATATCTCTACGCGTCAATAGAGGCAGACGCTAATAAAGCTGGTTCGCATAGGGCGTTCGATCTCCGCGGGACTTCTCAAACTTCCTACGAGTTTGACAATAATGAGGCGGGCGATGAGATTGCCATCAGCTATGACGGTCTGTGTTATCTGCTTAATACGTGGTTAGCTACTGTCTGACACTCGATTTAGGTAGTACCCTGGCACTGGTCACTGTCCAAGATACATGGCATAGCGTGCGGCTTTACGATATCGCAAGGAAATCCTTCTCGCGCTGTACAACGAAACTGGAGCTGGAGCCTTTCTCAGCGGATTTGGAGCACCGGGAGGTCAACAATGCTACGTTCAGTCCTGACGGGATATATCTTGCCGTATCGCGAAGTGATAACACGGTGCACGTCTACGACTCTAGATGGGATGGGAGGTTGCTGCACAAGTTCAGCCATGGAAGCAGCAAGGATGTTTGCAATTCAGCGTGTGGTGTCGTTCGCTCGGAGTGGGTGTCCCGGTCGAAGTCGGGAGGGAGTCATGGTTTAGTTTCCGGTGGTGAGGATGGTGCGTCATCTTTTTTTATTCCGATGATTGTGATTTACGCGTCGGTATAGGGTGCGTCCGACTCTGGGATGTCTCGGTAGCGGCTGGCGATCGTAGCAATGGACTGGTAATGGCTGAGATTGATGCGGAGGTGGGATACTTCAGTCTCGGGGACCGATATCGAGAGGAGCGTGATTTGATTATGTGAGTCAACCGAGCTTGAAACGAAACCCTAATAGCTCATTTGTGATAGTGGGGGATCAGATGGGACTGTATCAGTCTATGATAACCTTTCGTGTTTCCTGAAGATCAATGATGATATACAGGACTCGTAGTTTGTGCTTGATTTTTTCATGTATCTTTGTTGCTCACTTATGTTCTATTTGTCTACTTTTGGCCTGTATCTTTGGAGAGTGTCGCAATTGACAACATGTTTCTACCATACTGGTTGGACTGCACAGCCCACCACGTTACCGTCTGCGTCGTCTAACGGCGATCATCGATCATTGACAGTCGGATACTGAAAGTTTCTGACCGACGCATCGTGTCGAGGATGTATGTGGTACAGACGGGTGCGTATTCGAACAATTCATCCAGACGATTACTTACAAACTCAGTCACGGGTCCCCTAGGTAGTTTAAATTGCCAGTGACGCACAAGTAACCACTTACTAGTATCCGTCGCGCCAATTGATAGCCCATGTATGCAGCTCATAGGATCACTCTAGTGTGTATAAAAGCCCCTTGTCGACCCCCGTGGATTGCATCAACCACACTAGACTCACATGAATCCCAAACTAAAACATACTTTCTATGGGGGCGCATTCTTCGCCACCCTCTTCCTACATGCAGCGTCTATTCCACACATGGCAAGAGGGAATGGCGCCAAATTAGTACTATCCCTCGAAAGTATGTCCATCCCTCCTACCCCATTGCTAGGCGCTGATCACTATGACCAGTTCCACCTAATGTTAATGATATCGACGACTTCATCATCACCGGTGCCCTCAAGAACGCTGGTTCCCAAGACGTAAAGGTCGTCAAAGACCCCAGCGGGCTTCTATGGCCCCATTTCACACCGCCTGTTCTCGATATCGAGAATACAGACTCCAAGGCGAAAATAAAAAATCCCACGTTTGTGGGCGGCATCGCGAAATGGTCGCTGGAAAAATACCTGACGGATCAGGGGAGGTCAGATTCATCTGTACCTAAGATTCCGGATAAATATAGCGAATCGTCGAAACCGAAGAAGCGGGGCCCTGGTGAGGACTCGTCCAGTGACGAGCAGGAGGGTACGACAAATTCTGGCTCGTCGCACACCAGCATCGAAGACCTCGCGGAGCGATTAGAGTCTCTGAAACTCGATGCTCCGCCTCCTGCAGGTACCACAATCGATCTCCGCCCAGACGAATCGATTAAGATTGAGTACAAAGGTGCGCCACATATCCACACTATTATGTTTTCCATTTGACCTTTTTTTGGTAGTCGGTGACGCATACGATTTTACCGATTCAGGTCCTGGTGTGTATACTATCAAGCCTCGGCGCGACTATTTCTGGGTCATAGTCGGCAACGTGGTTTCACGCGTCCCCGTAGTTGTGAAGAGCAGTACCGTCAAAATTGATGGGAAGTTGGCGGGGTCTCACGTAGAGCAAGACGACAAGAAGGGAACCGTTGACAAACGTGAGACTTCGATAACAACCCAAGAATGCTCTCCTCTCGAGGCTGAGGTTATTGAAGCGGCGGCAAGGGTTGCAGACAGATATCTCGCGGATTCTAAAAGGTGGATATTAGATTGTTCAACCTCCGGAACGCGTATACACTAACCTTCATAATTAGCCATCTTAAGGATATACAGGATGGAACGGAGACCACGGAGAGATACGAGTACTGGTTTGGAGACAAGGACACTGAACTAGTCGTTCCCTATCGCCGTACTCCATGGCAATCTGTCAATCTCATCTACAAGTCTATGCGCCTGTTTAGTGAACCCGCCAGGTACAATGGTTACACTTATGACTGTTCGTGCGATTGGGAGATGGTGGCTTGGGTACATCTGGGGCGGTAAGCCTTCCGTACCATTTCACGTTCTGCTTTGCCTGAGTATCTTGTTTTAGGATCACAAACCCAGTCATACATCTCTGTAATCATTTCCGCTCCGAGCGCCTTCTGCTAACGGGCCCCGATTCGAAAGCTGGTTCACTTGTTCACGAGGGCACACATTTTGGTAACCGTGGTGGGCTGAGCGCCACTGATTCTGTGTATGGTGAAGAAGCTTGTCATGCATTAGCGGAAGACGATGCATATTGGGCAACTGGAAATGCAGACAATTATCAGTTTTTTTCGGAATACGGCTACACACTGCCACTTCCCACTAGATAATTAATACGTTGGCTTTACTGTAGATGCACTTACCACTGATCCTTAATCTGAAATACGCCATCCGAGCTAATATTACTGGTCTGAGGTGTGAACACGGCATTGCTACTGCTACTATAGGATGGCTAGATGGCAGCGCTCATCAGCGCCACACCACGCCAGATAAGATTAGATTGCAACAGATTTTTCCGGCCCCATTTCACACACTCTACACCTTCGCAAATACCACCAGCAAGTTACACATTCGAAAAGGTTCATCCAGCAAGCTGCTTGTTCTGATTCCTTTTTTTTGGAGACGACATTTGCTCTTTTCAAACCCCACGGTATGTCAACACGTCACAAACTGCAGTAATGAAATTCGAGTTATAGAATCAGAATGCCTGCGAAGAAATGCCCGAGATTCATGAAAGATGAATACGGCGAATTCCCAGACAATGACTTGACAAAACTTGTGGAGTTAATGGCTGCTGGCCACACACACGACGGCTATAGCGATCGCCACGTATCAATTCAATGGACGAACGGAGAAGCCTGTGTTCAGGCTATTACCCAAATCGTTCAGCTGACAGGACAAGCAGGCAACTACGCCTATTATGCTCCCTTCGCTGAAAGGAGCTTACCTGCGTTGCGCGAGAAGAGCACTATCTTCACTCTGGGACAACATACTCGTGCAGAGCGTGACCGGATACTTGTCCTTGCAAACACTGCCGCGTTTTAACCCAAATCCGTCGTCAACAGCTGCCGGACGTGGACTAGGGACATCTTGAATGCTATGATTGCTGAGAGTCTGTTATCCCAGGAAGTTCGACGAAATGGACACCGGAGTTCCGCTGTTGAAGCGGAAACCAGAGGACACACAATGAAACTCAGTGGACTTGCCGGCGTACATAAAATTGTGGGTGCTTACACAATTTGCCTAGCTCTTACATAAAATGACTGTGACAGGTTCATTTAGCGTTGGTGTCTCCTAGTAATGCACACGCTTTTCCCAAAATTCAGTCAATTTCCAAGGCAAAGCTGCCCTCCCCTTCATCACCACCTCGAAGTCGAATTCGTCCTCTGCGTTTTCATCGACCACTCGTACCCAAACACGCCCTGGAAATTTCCCCACAGGCTCCTCTTCATCTGGTACCCCATTGAACGACATAGCGTTTAGAGTAGGACACGTTTCGAAAAACATTAACGCGTGATGTCTCTGGACTTCATCGATGCCATCATCGACAGGATAGTCAGAACGTCGAGGACGGTAGGACAGAGATTGCAGTGTCACGATTAGAACCTCAAGAGACGGAAAATTCTTTTCGATGACATCGGCGAGCGCTGGCTACATTGAGGCTTTGAGACGATACATGTTCCGCGCCATGACAATAATCACTCACCAGCACATGGACATCAAGGGGAGGCCAATAGCACTGCATCTCGAGGCTTCTTAGTGAAGCCCCACAGCTGTTTCCAAATGACTCGAAGAACGTATTCTCGCCAACCCACCACGAGCAGGCCAATGCGGTCACATGTTGTGATGGCACGATAGAGGGTATTCTGTTCGAGCACTCGCATGACAGCGTGCGGATAGAGTCAGGAAGCTTGACATGTCCGGCTATATTCGAGAGGTGTACATGCTCAGCCAGAGGCGCCGTGCGGGAGAGATCCAAATCGTACGGGATATCCCTGGCATCTGGATCGGTAATGGAGAGTGTTTTGACCGACGGGAAGCATCTAGCGAGTAGCGCGTTCGGAGAATGTTCGATGGACATTACGAGCTCCTGGACTGCTGAGCAGACAGGAAAAGACGCCACGTCTTCTATGGGAATCATCTCCGCCGAGATATGCAGCGACGCGAGGGAAGATGCCACCAACGCAATTAGCTGTCGAAACGCTGGTACCCCCTCTTGAAGCAGCCCTGTAACCTTCAAGCATGTCAGGTTGCGCCATGCTACAGAATTGGGGATACATGGTTCGTCACACCAATGAATGAAAGAGTTTTCGTAAGGCGGGCGGAATTTTAGGACCGTTAGGAAAGGGAAGGATCGAGAAATCTTCTCCAGGATACATCCACTAGGTGTCGGGTGGTGATTGCTCTCGAAAATGGTAAGTTGTTGGAGGTTTGGGAAATGTAGTATCCTGTCAATATCTCCCGGAGGAATTTCGACCTTTCGCACCATCCTCGTAAGGTCTGGGCGAGAAGATAAGACTCCCAATAGCCTGTCGAGAATCTCCTTCGAGGCAACTTCTTCTGCATAGATACCATGGGGAAGAACCACTGCATTCAAAGGGTCAGAGTAGAGAATCGGGGTGGAAACGTCCCTCATTTGCCTGCATACGGACACGAGGGAGAGGAGGGCTCGAGGCGGAAGAAACGAAGCAATGTAGATGAGGATTTCAGTGGGAAGCAACGTGACCCACTTTGACTGTGGTCGCGATTTATTCCTAGTACGTGGAGGTGCACTAGGAGTAGCTCCAGATGTCGTAGGCGGTGGACCAGGTTTGGGGACATAGAGGAATTGGAGAGGATCATCGTGGAATGCCTCGATGTGAAAGACAGACGACATGCTAGCCAGAGAGTTCAAAATCATTTGGGTGAGGTCATCTTCACCGAAAGTGAACATCGATAGACCAATGGCGCAGTTTCTCTCGTGCGCTTCCCGAAAGATCGCGTACCACGCGACCACGAATTTGAAGCACCGATAGCTATATGCTGCTCGGTTATCTGCATTTCCTAGGTCATCCAGCTGCTCCACGATCCCCGGGGGCCCCCAGATGCGGTGAAGCCCATCGACCTGTTGCCAATAGAACGAAAATCCCCCACTCAATCGACGCTCCACTAACGATGGCGTCTCCTCCAGTAAATGACCCACTCCTAGTGCCACCATCAAGTTCACATAGAGGTAAAACTCTAGTGTTATCTTCGCGTACGGAGTCACGCCTGGATCCCCGTTTCCTAATGATGAATTGTTCAGTTCCAGGTAACGAATCACGATTTACGAACCGACGCAATACCCACCAGAAGTATAGACCGACTGCAAATGGTGAAAGGAAATTCTAGCATGTTGCGCTGCCCTCAACAGAGCGGGCAGGTACTGAAAAGGGTCCTGTGGCGTGCTAAGCACCAGAATCACGACAAGGGCTGCCTCGTCGGATTCCTTGTCGATATCCTCCCAAGCTGGGAGAGATGTAAATGGAAGTAGCCTTTCTTGCCGTAGCAAGTCCCGTGGGAATAGGGCGTTATCCACCACCGTAACCAGCTTGTCATTTTTTGTCGACCATTCATCGGGGAGAGGAACAAGCGCTCTTCGAGTTTCAGCAAACTCGACAATCCGGGAAGAAAGTGTACGAGCGAAGTGGAGGAATGATTTTGCCCGTGCGTCAGCAGTGGAAGAAGGTCGATATTTGAACTCGAGCTCTGCAACTCTGTCAATAGTAGGAAACATTGATGTGTCGCTGAAATCGACATGATCTGTAAGGCCTGTTCACTGTAAGTCTTGGCCATGGAAGTCATTAATTGAGATCTAACTCACAATGCCACGGTATCCTACCAGCTTGGTGGGGAGTGGTCATCACTGGTGGTGGTTTAAGTTCAAGATCCCATATCAAAATCTCGGCCCAAAAATAATCAAGTTCACGCCTAGAAGTTAAACTGAAGAAGATAAGTAAGATAGTCTATGGTACACCAGAGCATTTACAGACGATGGTTAGTAACAATGATACAGATTGCGATGATAAGACTCCCTCCGATAACCAATGAAAACGGGGACCTCAGCCCTACAAGAACCCACTTTCCTGCAGCAAGCGCGCCATCTTCTCATCCTCCCGTTCTCTCGGCTCCCGCTCCAAACTGAGCTGCCAAAACATGTCACTAGTCGCCTTGGTCGTGTCGTTGAACCGCGACAGGCTCTCCTCGATGTAGTTTTGCACCGACGGGACAGTTTGGAAGTTGAACGACTGCGCCTGCCACCGTTGGATATCACTAATGACCTCGGATGCTCTTTGGCGCTTTCGGAAGTTGACCATTCCGCCGGGGAGAGTGTCGGGGTTACCATCCTGGATAAATTGAAGCGTAGAAAGGAAGACACCTGTATTTCTTCAGATAAGGCTGGAAGAAGGAAGACCGACACTGACCGATGAAAGGTACGCAAGGTGGTGTCACTGTAGCCATCAACTGTCTGTATTTGTTGAAGTTCTTGTTACTATCGATCGTCATCTCGCAAGCTCCGAACTGAGCCATATAGCGCTGGCTGACTTGTTCCCATGTTCGCTTGAGTCGCCGTATGGGCGGTGTATTCAGACCCGATGTTATCGCAATCATGGTCGAAAAGTTATTTAGCGTTCGACAGCGCTATAGAAGGCAAGTCAGTAAAGACATTTGGATCATAGATTTTGACGCACATCGGCAATACTGATCAGATGTTTGACTGTGCTAGCACGCCGACGAGAATCATCCTTGTTCAACACAGAGTCGGCAACCCAATCCGCAATCTATCGCAACCTTTCAGATATCTGGATCACATGGAGAGTATGGAAAGGACTTACCCTGTTACTAGCATGGATACAAACTGTAATGTTATCCTGGTTCTCAGTCTTCTGTTCTCGAGCGCGTTGCAAGCATTCTATCGGCTTGATACGCTGGAACAGCGTGCTCTCCATAATAGTGAGCTGCCTAGCCAGCTCTAGAGGCTCGATATCCAGTAGCTTGAGTTTGCCTTTGCCCTTGGGTATTATAGGCGGAGGAGCTTGCGAAAGGTTCACAGGAATAATCCTTGCGCGGTCACGGCCATTTTGCTGCACCCATGTATCAGCGATCCTGTCGATATGAATAACTGAAGTCACTTACGGCTCGCTCGACATGCAGAAGTAGTTGCTTAGCAGCAGCGAAGTGAGACACTTCGTCCGAAAGAGCGAATTCCTTTATTCGCTCCAAAATGAAGAAATCTTCTTTGTCGAGGATATCGTCATCGAGGACCATCGACTTGAAGATGTTCAGCACTCTGCCCACATACGTCAGATTTTGATTTCAGAAGATGTAGAGAAATTCCACACCTCATCTGAATGACATGTTGCTTCAATTTGGCCCACGTCTCGAGTTCCTTCGCCGTTAACTCTGGTGGAGGTTGTATCCTGAATCGATCCACTAGAAGTTCAAATAACTCTTGTGCAGAGGTAAATGATTTGAAGGTCATCATGAAGGTTTTCACATATGTAGGATCTGTATATTTCGTGGTCAGAGACGAAACTCAAGCCAGAAAGGGAAGCACTCGCCAGAGAATTCGTGTGCTGTTAACCGTTCCACTAGAGCAGGAACTGTTCCTCCCTTGATAGAGTTATCGGTGTCGATAAGGATTTCCTCGGGGTTGTAATTAGGTAGAAGATACCACGGGGTTTCGGGTGGTGGCTGGGGCTCTGAGAAACCAGGCCCTAGAAGCCTACTGAGATCCTTCTGTCGTCCTTGGGGTTTCGGACGAGGTGCTGCAAATGAAGTTAGCCTCACATCATCTTCTTTCAAGAGGAAAGCACGCACTCTCGTCATCGAACGGACTTGGCTCATCCTGGAATTCCTCCTCAGCGACGATGGTAGGATCCGTGGTGACGCTATCCGCCACTGAACGCTGGGAACGATGGGTGGATCTCATGTATTCGCTGTCCTTACCAAAAGAACTGGAGGGTTTGTGCGCAGAGGAAGAAGTTGCGGGTTTGTGGAAAGCATAGTCCATATCCACCACGTCTTCCATTTCTTCTGGGAACGTCGACATACGGCGCGCCCCGCCACCGAGATGCTCGTCCATGAGACTGAGACGAGAAAGTCGACGTCCGATATTTTCACGATAATCGGCCTGACCTAGCTCGGCCTGTTCGTGCCCGACAGCCAACAGAGATTCCAAAGTTTGCTGCACTTGACCAAGGTTGTCATGAATAGGTGTGAGTAGGCGGTCAAAGTCGGCGGCCAATTTGTGTGGAGGGACTTCGTCGGTTGGCCAAAATTGCAGTAAGCTGAAAAGGGCTGCGGTGTCATCATAGATGGCTTGCACGAAACATTCTAGCGAGCGCACGAGGGAGCGAGCACGGACAACCGACTGCACATACAAGTCGTTTGCACGGTGGCTTGAATCTTGCCGCATCCCATCGATATCGACGTGTCGAGCGATGTGAACCTGCCCAATGAACGCGACATAGGATGCCAGTTGCGAGACGATGTCCCGAGTTTCAAAAATAACTATGATTGCTCCATTTTAGCGCCAAAAGAACTTCTTTTGTAACAACATGCATACCTGAATCAGCATCTGGAGAGCGAAGAGACTGGTCGATTTGGGCGAAGAGGGCGGAGAGTTGAGATAGCTGCTTGGAGGACTCGGCAACTACTTCCTGGTTTAGAATCTGAGGGCTGGAGTTGGCCTCGTCTGGAGCTACCCATCCAAAGCCATGCCACGATCCTGCGGCGCCTCCACCGACAAGACCAAGTCCGATGTTCGCTGTACCAAAGTGGGCGTATAATCTTTTCAGTGGGCTGCCTGAATGTTGTGCACGCTGTGCCTCTAGGACGAAGGCTAGAACGGCACGCTCCAGCTCATCAGCATCAATCTCGATCTTATTTAGAGTCTCCGTCGTCCCAGACTCATATTGAATAGCACGGGCCGAAAGAACGAGGCGTGAGAGTGTGGCGGTGACCTTGCGCTGCGCGGGTTTGAGTGTGGACTGGGAAGACGTGGATTTCGACGTGCTGCGCGCACTCGGGGGGAGAACACTGCTGGGGATCTGTGCTGTGGGTGGCGCAGAGACATAGAGCAGATTGCGGACGGAAGCGATGATTGAATTGACCAGTTCTTCCATGGTGAGATCTTCGTCTGGGCCGCGCAACATGTCACCACGTTGCACATTGTCGACGACATCTTGGATGGCATTTTTGACAAAGGCAGAGAGATCCGTGAGTTGATCTGGAGGGGGCGGGGCGAGAGCTTGCTGCAGGGAGCGTGCGATCCGCTCAGCTGCCGTAAGTTCGAGGGCGAGGGTATCGACGTACGGCTCCCTTGGTTCTGGTTGCGGGGCGGGGTTGGAATGACCATTAAGGAGAGCGCGATTGTCCAGAAAGGGGTCGATGATGTCCGAGTTGTCAGAGTAGACACTGAGTCTGTTTGAGGTTGGCTCGTCATGTGACGGGGGTGGCGGTGGCAGCTCAGGCGACCTGTGCGCCGCTGGGACGGGCGTCAGGACCGGTCGCTCCGCCCTCGACGGCGGCGGGGGAGCCTCGGGCCGTGTCCAGCTCACTTGTCCGTCGACGGTATTCAAATAAAAGTATGCCATCCCGTCATCCGCGAGCTTCTTGACCCACGGCTCTGGCGTCCCAGAACGACGGGGCAGCCCGAAACCTGCCATTGGCCCGTCCACGTCAGAGTCACTGTGGGCGGCCTCAAATGCGCCGTCTGGTCCAAATCCGAGGCCGGCAGTTGTCCCAGACCGCGAGCTCGTCTGCGATGCGAGGCCAGCCAGGTCGGTGTCCGATATCTCTTCGTCGTTCTCCGACGGCAAGTCGAGCGACTGCTGGCCTGTCTGCGTATTGACGTAGAATATCTGGTCGCAATCAGTATCGTTCGTGCGAAATATTGGGACAGACGCACCTGGCCATTTGGCGCAACCTGAGGCATCCAAAAGTCGCTCGGAGACGTCGCCGCATGCCACGTTGAGGGCGTTGAGTCGTCCACAGTGCCCCGCGCGCCGTTCACCTCGCCGTTGAGCCAGTCCTCGTTCTCCTCCTGCGAACCGCCCATCATCGCATGCGACATGTCGACCACCGAATCGCGCGACGAGTGACCGTTTGGTAGGACATCGACGTTGGACGCATCTGAGCCAGAGAACGCCATGTCCGCCTCCTCGTCCGAGATAATGGTCACATAATTAGACGGAAACCAGCCACGCTCCTCTCCGAGTAAACCATCCCACCAGCCGGATGCCTGCTGCGTCAGGACTTCAATAATGTCGTCGCGTCGAAACGAAAGCGCAGATGCGTCCTGGGCATCGTAGTCGTACAGAGCCTTGCAGAAAAGAGTCGGATAGTCGTCCATAACGTCCTGCTCAAGTTGCGCCTGGGAAATGCTCGTCGGATTTCCATACATAGGGGCCTCGTCCGTTGCCTGCCTCCAAGGGCTCCGGTTTTCCAAGAAAATTTTACCCACACAAACGCAGACAGATTTCGCGAGTATCGCAGTCAAGCTTCAAGTCGATGCGCTGCTGCTCAACTTCTGATGCAAATGATTATGTAATCTCCATAGCCCTGACCACTAAATTGATCTTAGGCTTTACCGCTTCAGTGTCCTCTGCTTCTCCGCAAACTCAACTATCTTTCGGTCCACAAACAGTCCTTTGCGTTCTCGCACCGCATCCATGTACACTTTCGCCACATTCGCCCGGTCAGCCTTTTCACCCAGATCTTCCAATTCTTCCTCAGTGGTAGGCACCCAGAAGGGATCCTGGTCCAACATCTCATACCTGAACACGCCCTTGGTTATTTAAAATTCAGGTCACCATAATGCAACTCACCCGCTGAAAATCAATTGAGGACTCGCCGCCCCAGATGTCTTCTTGCGTATATCTATGTCAATCATGAGCAATATGATCGTCCTCCAATCCTGAGGCACTTCACCGTCTGCAAACCCGAAGCTCTCCACCACAGGGAGCAAAGCTGACACAGTAAAGAACGACGTGCCCTCGCGCATCTCTTCGGATACAATCCGTCCCCGTCTCTTCGCCACAACACCGTACACTTTACCAAGCACGTCCGCTGTAATGATCATCAGCAACACAATCTCACCAAAAATAATCCCGACCTTACTTGAACATTGTATATCACACGTGTACATCGCCAGCATCAAACGAGGGGACCAATCCAGTAGCCCATTCCTGCACGCATCTCGCACAGCTGAGATCATCGAACCCGTAACCTGTGCCAGTCGATTTTGCTCTACACCAAACAGTCAGCCAGAAATCTCAACAAATCGGATCGGCAACGAACCAATCTCCTTTTCAAGCCCCTCATCATTGATCGTCATGTCCTCAAAAAAGTACGCCACACCTTCCACGGGCTCCGCACAAAGAGGTCCCTGGAACGTAGCAAGCTGGAAGCCGGTCTCCACACAGTTGTGGAAATCATGCGTCGTCTTGTCGGAATAATCAACGTCTGCAGCTTCTCCCGCCTTTGCTCGATCCAGACGCTGCTTGAACCTGAAATTGCGCGTTCGTTCAATATTGCTGTCATCAAAAGAAGATGGGAAAAACCTACGACCGTATAGTACCGCTCTTTCTGCTATCAATTAAGATGCAACCCCCAGCCTGCCGAGGACCAAATGACCATATCTGCTCAAGGATACCAGCCCATTCGCCACCAGCGCTCTTCAGCACTTCTTCGAGCGCACTCCAGAACTGGTCAGCCTTGACGGTCGGCTTTCGCGTTATCTCCCCGTCAACCTCGACGGATTCCTCTTCTGCTTCTTCTTCCGAGGACGTGTCCAATCCCTTACGATCTCTCTCCAGCTTCCTTAGAATCGCAATGTTGTCCAAAAGAAAGTCAAGAATAGGCCGAGGGAGCGGGGATGCACGTATCGTAAAGTTCACAAGGTTGTTCGAACTCGAACCTTTGGTCGTCCCTCGGGGCTGACCAGCATTCTTCGGAGGTGCCATATCTGCATGTGGTTAGATGATATTTCTTCTAGAGACGGGGCCAATCACCAATTCCTTTCACAGTAGTCTCCCTGAATGGTACTATGGGCTTCGAAGCCTGTATTTCAACCTTTGCGAAGCGCTCTCGCAAATCCTTTAAGCATCGCTACACGGACAATGAGTGGCCCAGCCTCCGAATCTAGCATTCAACTCACCTCGAGGTGAAGCTCACCAGCGCCAACAATAACATACTCGCCGGTCTGCTGCTGGAACATCTCAACAGAAGGATCAGACTGGACTAGAAGCTTGAGCCCTTGTACAACTTTGTGCATATCAGCTGGCACTACCGACTCGACTGCTACCCGGACGATCGGAGGGACCTAGAAGTCGAATTAAAAGACAACCCATAATGAAAACAAGGAGAATGACATACCGAACGGTCGACGCGTCCCAGGTTGATTAAACAATCGTCGGAGACGTTATCGTCGACGATGCCTCCGCCAGGCGCGCACAACGTAGCACTTCGCCAAACGATACCCTCCAAGCCTTTGATCGCAAAGAGATTTCCAGCCTGCACCGAATCCACAGCCACCAATTCCTTGCCCATCATCACATACAAGCCATCCACCGTTGCCGTTTTGAGGAACTTCGTATTTTTGGGATGGCCTGACGGCAGGGATGCGTTGTATTTGGGTAGTACACAATTGACCTTGGAACCGACTGTTACGGTGCCAGAATATAATCGCGCGAATCCAAGAATGATCTCGACATCATCTACAGGCTCTTTGGGCGTGCTTGCTTCCACAGGTGTACTAGCCTGGGCCGATGAGATATCAAGGCCCTCTAGAGCAGCTTCAGGAGCTTCCGCCGCAGCCTCTTCTGCAGCTTTCTGCTGTGCTAGTCTGGCGTCCCGAGCACGAGCGCGCATATCCTCTGCTGTCAAGCTCTTTTTCTTGTTCTCGGGCAGATCCTTCGGTGAAACAGCAAACATCTTGCTCACATACGCGCAGATAGATGCATCTGGTCCGGATTCTGCTCGGAATAGGTTTTGTTCAAGTTTGTTTTTGGGCTCTATCGTAGCATCGAAAATCTCTGGATATAGCATTTTCGGTATCCTTGTGGCTTGGGCGACGGGAGGTGCTGGGACTATATCGATGACAGCTTGGATGATGCATGTGGATAGGGAGAGCCACTGGGAAAAGATGAGAGCGAGAAGATGACGAGTGTCCTTGGATTTTAGGTCTCTCAGAGGTATTTTCAGGCTGAGAGCAGTCGTAATCTTGACAACTTTTTCGGGATTGCTAGTCATCTGTTAGTGTAGTTCGATGAGACGAACCGGGCCACATACGGATTTAAGACGACGGCGTCATAAACTGCCCAAATATTATCCAGGACAAACTGCACAAAGAGAGGTTTGAGGGCGCGTCCGCGCAGATGCTTGTAACTGATTACTCGCTTGGTTTTGGGATCCAAGTAATAGTCGCCCCACAAGACGCGTCGAAGGTTGGCCTCCTTAATGCCGAGTTTGGCAGCGTACAACTGGGCGAACTTGCCGATTCGGAAACCCCAACCATCGATGGCAGAAGCAAAGACTACGTTGCCCTTTTCCGGGGCGAAGTAGATATCTTCATCGTCCTTTTCTTGAAATTCTTCTTGCTCGTTAACGGTCGCGTCAGTTTCATCGGCGTGTCGTTCCTTTTTTTCCGCCAGCCGCCGCTCTCTCTCTTGCTGCCATCGCCAATCATCGTCCATCCGCTCACTGGCAAAGAAGCTTCCCATCACAGCGTTCACCTGCTCAATGAGCCGGGCCAGATGATGGTAAGCCTCTGACGGGGCAAGCTGCAGTTCTGTTATCAATCTGTCAAACTTGTTGATGACGAGGATAGGCTGTAATCTATCTTTCCAGGCTTGTCGAAGCACTGAGATCGTCTGATTGTGTCATGAGCAACTGGATCACTTCTGGTCTATGCGCAGCTTACCTGAGTGCAGACTCCTTCCACAACATCGACTAGTACGAGCGCACCGTCACATAGGCGCGACGCAGTAGACACTTCGCCTGAAAAATCGACGTGTCCCGGTGTGTCCACCATGTTAATGAGATAATTTATCGGAGATCTTTCTAGGCATTTCATTCAAGACATTCGGACGTGAAGAAAAACAAACAGCCAACCTCCATCCGATCCTTTGTTCATGACTTGGAACTTCAATGACACTGCGCTGCTCTCCATCGTGATTCCGCGTTCTTGTTCGTCCTCTCGACTATCGAGATATCTCATCTTTCCAGCCATTCTTGAAGAGATGATGTTGTTTGCAGCGAGAAGGGAGTCCATAAGCGTAGTCTTTCCGTGGTCGACATGCCCTAGAGTTGTTATTATGCGTACGTTTTGAGAGTCGGCCATGGTGGAAATGGAGCAAAATGTTAACGGATTACCGGTCCGAGATAATCGGCACCGGCGCATTGTCACCAACGATAATTAAAACAGTACACTTTCAGAAGAGGTTCTCATAGACGTCAAGGACGTTTACCTTCGTACGAAGGACCTCCCATCTCTCCAACAGTTCCTCTGTCGCAATATCCAACTCTGTCCACCTCGCCTTTCTTTGTGTTTCCTCTTCCACGATCCTCAGCTCCGTCAGCCTCGCTGATTGACCCTCCCAGCTACATCGAGACTCTACAAGGTCGATGAGACAACCAGGATGGACTCGCATCACTTGTGCATCGGTACGCAAGCTCGTGAGTTTTGGTAGCATGGCAAAACTTTGCAATTCATTCAATGTAGCCACATCGGCAATATGCGCCCCCAGATAGATGGCCGTCACCGATGTGCATTCTGCGAGGAACGATAGAAATTTATTATGGGTGATGGCATTGTCAAAACGTCCTGACGCAGTCCTAATGCATATGGAGAGGTTTTGAAGGTGACGAATGGATCCACGGAAAGTTGGAAATGGCGGGCGGAAGGTTTCGAATGATAAGGCGAGGGTAATCAAGGAGGGTAATACGAGGAGCTCAGAGAATTCCTGGATGCTTCCTACAGCATGCGCCACGGAAAGAGAACGTACAGTGGGCATTGTTAATGGAAAAGAGGCCCCGAGATCATCCTTCATCTCTGGCTCCGAACTTCCCATTCTAATGGAAGACAGCGATAGATGCTCCAATGATGTGAGTTTGGGGAGATATTGAAGCGCGCGCTCGTTGCAAGAATACCATGTAATGTTGTCCAACGACAGCCTCATACTCGTCGAACTCGGTAGGCTGAGTCTGGTAAGATTCGGTGTGTACCAGAACTTGAATGCAGTATCCATGTCAAGATATGTTGAGTTTGTCCGATTGTTGTGGAGTAAAAAGATATGTGCTTGCGTTAAACGACGGAGAGTGCGTCCCATAAGAGGTGTAAGGAAGGTGGAATAGAGCATCAGATCCGCCCATCTCCAGCGGTCCGTCGTCGGTTCGAGAAGACGAAAGCATTCTTCCAGGAAAGTATCTTGCGGATGATTATGCCAGATCTTGACGGAAAGGTCGCAATCTTTGGAACGATTGATTGTCAATGCCAGTCTGTGCAGTTTCAGTCCTGTGGGACGATAGTCATTGGAATAGATGTCAATGAGGGACCACAGGCGCGGCGACGCAAGCGCCAGTGTGCGCCAGCGACTAGAGACTCGGGCTATTGTCCAAGGTGTAGTCTTGGAAGAAAGATAATCGATATGTGGCTGTCTTACAAATGTGCACCACTCGAAGATAGAGAGAAGGATGTCGTCGGGAAGCGAACGGATGGGATGGGTAGCTCCTTCGTACTGCTTGACGGTCAAGGCGGCAGCAGCTTTCGCTTTCTGCATCTGTTCCAGAACGACGTGCATGGCCGTGATACGTTCATCGATATTGGCATAGATGGAACGCGAGATCGCGAGACCGGAGAGTAGGGTGGGGAGGGCAGCGACATCCGGGGGTTCATTCGTGGTAAAAAATGTTTGACTATGCGCGTCGAGCTCGAAGGCTGGAATGGAAGCTTCAAATGCGCTGATTGGACACACTTTAGTCCCAGCCTGACAATAATGGTGCGAGTGGCTACGCACTGGTTAGAAAGGCCAGGCAAGATAAGAATATTTACTTACTTCGCTTGTTCAGGCATAGATAACTCGGCCATATGAAGGATAGAGACTACATTAAAGACGCAAGTATCACCATAAATTCAAAAGTTTTCGAAAGAACACAGACGTTATCAACGGAAAAGCTCTGGCAATGGATTGCTGTTTGGCAGAAAGCGGTTGTCACGGTAGATCGGTCCGAAGTCTTAAATCACGCCACGCATCGCAAAACCATAAGACAGCGCGTGATGAGTCAATAACGATGAATATCTAGTCATAGTTCCATTAGGTATACAGCTATCGCCCTTCCAACTTCATTTTCCCAATATTCCAAGCCAAAAAGATTAAGACCCTATCCAGGCTGTCAGAGAGCCCATTCCTTCGAACAAGGATATCTCTGGGGGCAACCAATCCTTCCACTCGTCCCCAAGCTGCCGCCGAATATCGTCCACTTCATCCCTCCATCTCTGCCCAGATGAAACCCACCAAGGCGCAACTTGAGCGACATTAATATGTGCCATGATGGCACAGTAGTGTGCTGCGATTACCAAAGCGCGGGGCCTTCGCTGCCGGAGCAGCGACATATACTCGTGTGGCACGTTTATGAACCAACCGAGGTATTGCATGTCGCCCCCGGGAGTGGAAGGAATCGATAACACGTTCATCGTCTCCCGTACAGCACCTGCGTATGCTTCCGACACGAGAGGATCCATCACTTCCTGCGGATTTGGTGCACCAGAACCCGGAAGATGGATAGTTGATAAACATTCGGGGAAGTGATAGAAGATGGAGTTGGATTGGAAGGATTGAAGATTTACGCTCTGTTGGTATTTTTCGGAGAGATGAAAGAGCATTGGTGCTATAGGACTCTCAGCATATTGGTTCCACATTTTACGGATGTCTGAGTGACTGCAATGCTGACGAAAGAAAAGAATCCAATCCGCGTTGACTACGGCCTTGGGACACGCATAACTGTAAATAGCCAGAAGCTGGTGGGTGACGAAGTGGATGCCCAGGCCATCTGGTTCGGGAACTCTGTCAAGCAAGGCTGTGAAGGCTTGCTTCGCGTTGTTGAAATGGCCTGTGGCAGCATAGGTGTATTTGAGGGAGTTCGAAGGGTTGACCTGCATCTGAGAGAGATGCAAGGCTGAGACGGCAAGCATCGCGTGTAGGAGGAAGTGTGCGTGGGAGGAGAAAGCAAGGGTTGGTACGACGGATTTCCAGACCTCGGCGATAGGTTCATAGCCATATATAGTGAAGCATATGGTATTGGTGTAGTGATGCATGAGCTCTAGCGTGGGTAGGTCCAACGGGATAATCGACGCGCCGTGTAATGTTAAAGCCTGTTCGAGTCCACATATTGAGCTCTGAGACGGAGTCTGCGGATTGGAAGACGCCGCAGAGGAAGAGGAAGTGATAGAATGGCCCCAGATGCATTCAATGCTCCTCCTACTGCAATTTTTGCAGACAGGGGACTCTTCATCGCACTGAGTGAACTTCTGAGCGCGTCATACAAGAATTCAGAAAGTGTTCTAAGCACACCTTTACTCTGCGACTCCGGCAAGTTTGGCATCCAGTTCTTGTTTTTCTATGTGGGCGTTTGACTCCCATTGCAAGGAAGATGGGAGTGGAAAGCAGGTCGAACGCACTTCGATGTTGGCCTTCCGGGCCGATTACTGCTGCGGCACCCAGATGGCAGATCCTCGAAAGCTGCGCAGTTGGCCAATATAATGCGATATTAAGAGAACGTTTCAGTCATCCCCAGGGGTCACTGTGGTGTGTGGCCAATACTGATCGATTGTTCCTTTGAAAATACTTTCCATGTCGAGTAGCTCCCTGCAAAGGAAGGAAAACCGACACTCACAGCGGCTTACAGCTCATTAGTGCGGTGACAATGGCCATACATACAGAGTAGACGTATGCTCCTATAAGCCTTATGCCTGAGCGATACCCCGACCATAGGTGTCACGGCGAAGAACTCGGAAACGTTTACATCTGATCATGCTCAGAGATTGCAATATTCAATATTGAAGAATATGGCGGTCGGGAAGCTCCTCGTATGGCGTTCGTGACCAAGGCCTGACTTTCGACCGTGACGAAGATGAGAGCGTATGCCAATGAGGACGATATTGATGGCACGAGAAATTGCAAAAACGGACGCTCGGAGCCTCGGCCCTCGGTCCACATCTCTGTCAACAACGTTAACAGTCAAGTCTCCATTTCTGCTCTAGCTCTACACACTTGAGTGCAGCCGCTGTATTGGCGCTGCTGCTGAGCAACCCTATTAACCATTGGATTCTTACCAACCAAATATAGCTCGTGGCAGGCGAAGGACTCGCTGACGAACGCTCCATTCCCCAGTGTCGCTTCCCAAATCCGCGCAAGCCGCCCTCTGGGATCATCCTTACTACGATTCAATACTAAAAATGTCTCATTGACCTCATGACCTCCGCTCGATGGGAACATCTCTGTGCCGTTGACTATGGTCTACCTGCTATTGACTGCGCCTTTAGTGCGCCCCGGATATTCATTACCGATTGCATCCCCATGAACGCCCGGCGGAAACCGGAAAACTTATTTGTGGCCGCTCTATGGCGACTAGTGTTCCTTGAGACACGACTGGGTTAGGTGCGATCCTTACAACCAGGACTTCAGAGTCAGACGTCATGAAAGTGCAAATAACTATTATAAAATCCCTTTATAAGGAGACCCGTTCGGAGGTCTCAAATCAGCTTCAAGTTCACCTTTGGCTTTCCCTCCTACTCCTTGACATGCTATCTCTGAGATCTCTTCTTCCTTTCGTCTTGTGCGCCGTGCAGGTTGCTTCAATCCCAACACCATCGAGCTCCGGGTCTGCTCAGCCTCCATGGGCTACAGTTCCCTTTGCCGGTACAGAGCCTAATGAGCCACTCTGGGGCCCCTACAGCTCACCTTCTGTCGTCGCCCCCATTCGTGGCTCGCTCGGGGCTCCCATCATGGGTCCCGACAACATACCCATAGACTTGGAAAACCCAGATCTCTTTGCTCCACCCACAACTGACAAGGGATTTGTGTATGTGGTCTTCTCACCATTCCTCTTGTTGCTATCATAGCTCATGGATATGGATGCACAGCGGGAACGCCAAATGGCCGTTCTCTCTGAGCCATAACAGACTGCAAACGGGCGGTTGGGCTCGGCAGCAGAATGGTGCGGCTATTTTCTTTCATTGAATGGTGTAGCGCCGTGTTAACGTATCCTTAGAGGAGGTGCTGCCTATTGCCACAAGTAAGCGTTCATTGCAGTGGCTAATCCTGGAGCGTTGCTTATTCCCTCCCTCCAGAGATGTCTAGTGTCAACATGAGGCTCGAACCCGGTGCGATCAGGTATGGCACAGAAGTTTGCACCATAGTGTATTATCGATATTCACACTCAACTTTAGGGAGCTACATTGGCACAAGAATTCCGAAGTAAGCTATTCAGAATTATCTTGACGTGTATCTTACTGATATCTTACTTGAGTGGGCGTATGTTCTTAAGGTTCGCCATTCTAAGTCGTAATCTCTCTGTACAAGATCCTGACAGTGTCTAGGGAACGACACAAGTCACTGCTGTCGACTCCGAGGGACGTAACTTCTTGGGAACAGTCGTACGTAGAGTTTTGCGGCATCCTTTTGGACGCAGTGTGTTGATGTGACTAACAGAAAGCGGGAGATCTATGGTTCTTCCCTCCTGGAGTGCCCCATTCACTGCAGGCGACTGATGACGATCCGGAAGGTTCAGAATTCATTCTGGTACGCAGAAACTCTTGTGTCTTGAGAAAAGTATTGATTGGATGCACTAGGTCTTTGATACTGGCGATTTCAATGAAGACGGTACTTTCCTTGTGAGCCCTTCGTATCGGATATCCTCACGATCGCCATCTGAAAACTTTCTTATAGCTGACAGATTGGTTGGCCCATGTCCCTGCCGAAGGTCAGTATGAACGGACCGATTCCGGGATCTATTGCTCACTGTCTACATAGTCATTCGCAAGAATTTCCACGTCACCGACCCAGAAGCCTTCGCGCACATACCCGAACAAGAATTATACATCTTTCCTAGCGGTCAGTCAAAATCCCAATATCATATGATATCTATTTACTGGTGCTTTAGCACCTCCTCCCGATGATGCTCAAGCTCCTGTTAGCCCACAGGGCACAGTCCCCGACCCATACACGTTCGCTTTGTCTCAAGTCAACGCTACGCAACTCCCCGGCGGCACGGTCAAAGTCGTCGATTCCACCACGTTCAAGGTGTCGAACACAATTGCTGCAGCGGAACTTACGGTCAACCCGGGAGCTATGAGGGAGCTTCATTGGCACCCGACGATGGATGAATGGAGTTTCTTCCTGTGCGTTGTCGACCAGATGATAATGACCTTGCATCCCGTTTCTAACCTATATGTGTAGAGAAGGCACTGCTCGCGTCACGATCTTCGCTTCTGGTGGCGTTGCGACTACGTTCAACTATCAACCTGGTGATATCGGTAGGCTCTTTGTTTCTCGAAGATCGTGTTCTCTCGCTCATGTTCCTTTCAGCATACATTCCTGCATCCATGGGTACATGAACCATCAAGGCTATATATTGAGGAAATATTGACATATCCATACAGGTCACTACGTTGAGAACACAGGGAACACTACATTGCGCTACCTTGAGATCTTCAATACAGGTCAGTGGTGGTTTCATATTTGTGCTTATTGCAATGTCTGATGTTTTGTAGACCGATACCAGGATCTTAGTCTCAGCCAAGTATGATTCTTGTCTCCGTCGTGCCATTTCACAACTCACAGTCCCCCGATAGTGGCTTGCGTTGACACCTCCGGAACTTGTAAAAGCGCACCTCCATATCGACGACGAAACCATCTCAAAACTTTCCAAAGTCAAGGAGATTGTTGTTAGCGGTAATTAGCTTGTAACGATGCAAGAAAGTCTGGACGAAGTCGATACTTGGGATAGACATTGTTCACATTTCATTGCGCCACATGGACTATGAGCTTGCTTGCTGCTTATTTTCGCCATAGAACAACGAACGTCTTACAAAATATACACTATAGTTATTGGTTGAACTTCACTGACCGCAGACTAATTCTAACGTTGTCGTCTAAGCCTTTGCCAATTAGTACCAACTTTCCCTGGTCAGGTATACCCAATACCTCTTCCTCCACTTTTGACATGTCATACATACTTCTGACGCCCTGTAAAACGTGCTGCTCGCCGGTGTCGGTGACAAAGAGTCCTTTACAGCGTAATATCTCGAGCGAGGCCTCATCGCTTTCTGGAAGTCGATTTTCCCAGAGGACACTGCGGATCCATGCGTCCAAGGCATCCAGTCCCGCGGTGGAAACGATGGGAATGGTGATCTGGAGGCTAGAGATGCCGCGTGTTTCGTAATGGGTTGGGTGGATGTGATCATGATCATGGTCATGGTGTTCGTGTTGAGTAGGACGGATGAGCTGTCGATGAGAGGAATAAGCTTCCATATTGAGGAGGAGCCCAATGTCCATTTCGCCTTTAACAGTCTTATGTAGGGGTGCAACGGGATTGACGAGCCGTATAGTGTTCTCGATAGCGGAAACTTTGTCGGCATCGACGAGGTCTACTTTGTTGAGTATGATGACATCTGCGCCTGCAATCTGACTAACAAAAATCAATATGGTATTTGTGAGCGTTGAAGGGAAGTAGTTACCGCAAGCTTTCGCCCTGGTTTTCTTCATCTTCAGAGTGGTCTTCTTCCATTTGTTGCCTGCCGAAGAGCGCGTCTACTACGCAGACAACCCCATCCAGCACGATATCCTTGCCCAAACCACAGGTATACTCTTCGTTCCGCCAAAAGAGTGACGCGACAGGTCCCGGATCGGCAAGGCCTGTTGTTTCCAGTAGGATGTAATCAAATGCGCCCTTTCGCTGCATGAGCTTTTCGATGGCAGCTACTCCGGTGTCTTTGATGCTACAGCAGAGACATCCATTTGCGAGCTCGAGGAATTCCTCAGACTCGGTGCCAGAGGTGTCCGAGACGTTGATTGTTTTTGCTGGTCCGAGATGAGAGAGATAGATACGACGCGTGAGAAAATCAGACCTTCAATATCCTGGGATTTTAATGAACGGGGCCAGTAAAAATGTGGGGGAACGTACTTACAGCAGAGTCTCCGAATTCGTTCATGATCACGGCGATGCGATAGCCATGGCGTTCAGTAAGAATTCGCCTGTAAATATGAATGAGATACGTATTCCGTCAGAGATCGTTGCGTACTTGAGCAGCGTTGACTTGCCCGCGCCGAGAAAGCCACAGATGATTGTAAGGGGAACTCTGACGGCATCCGGCTCTGCGATTGGCTGCGGGTCATGTTCAATGAGCGTTCTGTGCTAGAGGGTCAGACACGATTGAACCAAAGGATTGTTTGGCAACGCACGGCACTTGATCGTCGTCCATGAGTAAGTACCGGGGTCACGCTGTCACGCGTCTGAATTGCCGCTCTGCTTTTGACCACCATGGACATTGCCACAGACAGCGCGCCCACCGACGAAGAACGGCGCAAGAAAGATCTTATCCAAGGCCCAGCAGACGTTGAATGGAGGTGCGTCGCTCTCGTGGCTATCCTTGACTCGTTCTGACACAACTCAGATACGAAATGCGTCGCGAATGTCAGGAAATACTGCCAAATCTATGGTTGGGATCCTTTGTCGTCTCAAAGTCTGCAGAGACGCTTCACTCTCTCGGTATAACACACGTGTACCATCCCGCCTCTTCTTGATCCTCCATCCTCGCTCATTTTGTCTCTCAGTGTCTGCATACGGGACATCACCGAGGCCTTCTCTGTCAAGCCTCGTTTCCCGGACCAGTTCAAATATCTCGTGTTGGATGTCAAGGACAGCGAAGAGCAGAATTTGATACGGTTGTTCCCCACGTACGTGTCCTGCCTTCCTGTCCTCTTTTTGACACTTACACTACCCCAGAGCAAAAGGATTCATTGATAAAGCCATCGCAGAAGGCGGGAAGGTTCTCGTCCACTGTAATGGTAAGTGGCATTAGATCCGTAGTGTCCTATATCTAAAAAATGCCAGGAGGTATCAGCATGTCACCTGCATTTGTCGTGATGTTCGTTATGCAGCAAGAGCGATTGAGCTGGGAGGAAGCTCTTCACATGGTCCAGAATCGCCGATACTGTATCTCTCCTAACGGAGGTTTTCTCACACAACTCAAGGTAAGTTTCTCCCCCCTTCATCCGACTTTCGAAGCTCATGGAATCAGGAATATGAGGCCATATACCGTGCCAGCCATGCCGTGAAAGACTACCCGACGCGCCCCAGCGGTGCTATACAACGTCGGAAACGTCAAGATGACGAGAGTGACACTGAGTGCGCATCTTTGTCCATAATACCTTTACATTTCCACTGACACTGACCCTTCACAGCGAGGACGAAAGGGTCGATCGCAAACGTACGCTCGTTGGCGAACACCACCCTGTTCATATCCCCGTTCCCGCTACAGTGCAACACGATCCCAACGCAATGGAAGTGTCATAGTACCATTGCATCGGTGGCCGTTGATATAACGTTGATACCCTAGTGGGATCTCCCTCGTCCTTCTCTTTCTGCAATATCTTTGTACTCAATTGTATCTATTTCTCTCACCACAAGTACTACTCGTCAATTCTGGTTCAAGTTGCCAATATCAATTTGCATTAAGCTACAATGCTGAATCTATCAGGTCGGGAGTCTATAATGATTTGAGCTTAGCCTTTTCTTTTTCTTGTATCACCCGTTTTGCGTGTACATCTATCACAAGTCAGATAGTGTCGTTCGCGTTCGTTAAGAAACAAACCTTTCCGCTTAACGACGGCTTCTACTGATATGCCAGCAAACACGACAGCTGCGCCAACCCATTGTCCAGGAGTCAGTGAGTGTTTGTAGATGACCACCGATAGTAGCATGGTGAACAATTTTCGCGTTAAAGTAATGGTTCTGCGAAGATGTGAGCAGGTGAATGACAGGGACAGATAAAGGTACACGAACACCAAAGTTAAGCTTCCAAAATGTTGCAACGTCTCGAATATAAATAGTTGTCCGAGTGCTCCAGTGAACGCGAATTGCGCCAATGGAGATATTATGGATGGGTGGGAGCGAATGAACGCCAGGGCCTCCATCATCTCGCTGGTACCAGCCGCCGAGGGATGAATGACAGGAATATGAGGCAGTGGCAGCAAACTAAGAACGACGGTGATCCCCGAGCACATAACGTTGATCCAGAACATCATCTGCTGTCCCGTCACTTTATGCCGTACAAATATCTCGTCCTGTGTCGAGTTCACGGCACCGTCTAGCGCGAGGTTAATGAGCAGGTAGGTAATACCGATGATGTTGCCATAGGGAGAATCGCTGGTCGTTTCGGATTTGCCATGTTTCTTGTCGTTGCCCATGTACATGAAGATGGTGATGCCGGCGGTGACCATGGACACGACGAGGTACTTGTGCGGAGCGAATTTGCGGCGGTAGAGGAGGACATTCATGATCATGACGGGAACGAGTTTGCAGGATTTCGCGAGGACCATTGCTGGGTAGGAGACGTATGAGAGGGCAGCGAAGCCGAATGGGGCGGCCGCAGTGATGAAGGCGGCGCATTGGAGGTAGCGCAGGAGTAGCGCAGTATGGGAGTAACGCGTGCTGGGCTTTTCGGGGTGCTTTGCGTGGCCATTTGAGGTGGATGTGGGAACAGGATGCGTGCCGAGTCCAAGCGTTTGAGCGAGGGTTGCGTTGCTACTACGTCGGAAGAGTATGTAGACTAGCGCGGATATGGAGCTTAGGATACTCTGACATGTTCCCAGGAAGATGGCAGAATGGAATTTGGCGGAAGAGTCATCTTCTATTGATTTGAATGGGACGGAAACTGGGACGGTTCGTTGAATTGCAGCTGGGGATAGTTGTGGGACGGAGCTTACGGCGTTCTTGTGCGATGGCCCAGAGCTAAAGAAGTTCAGTAACGTGATTGTGAAGCACAGAAATGACACGCACAAGAAACATAGAGTAGACACCAGCCACACATACTATCAGCCTGCGACATTAAGCAATTGACATAACAGTTGATAGACTTGGCGTACCGTATAAATGACATAACAGTCTATCTCAATAAATCTATTAGTTCGTGGTTGGTTAGGCACTCTTTGGAGAGTGGAAAACGCGCTCTATGTTGGAGGTGAGGAAACAAGGTCGGTACGTGTCGCAACGTGTCATCATTGATGAACGGATCAAATATTGGTCTCCCTCCGTTCGGAGGTTGACCAAGGCATCTCGAGTCGAGTGCAGACTATTAGTCCAGTCCTGCTGTCTTGAGCTTCGCCTTGTGTTATGTTTCTTTTTTTACTTTTATCTTTTTCTCGATGTAATTTCTCGCGTTATAGTCCCTTTTAGTTCTTAGCTTTCCTTATGATACGCAGTAGTTGATCTTTCCGAGTTCCAGTCAGTTTTGATCCTCCATATTCTATAGTCTAGTTCGTGATTCACCAATATTGGCACTATATGCAAGGGAATGAAGATGACGCAAGGTTCAACTTCACATACTAGTCCGAGAAAATTTCGTGAGTACACAATCAACTCTGTTCGATTCAGTGTCCATAGTAGTGTGTTCTATGTTTTCTGTCGCTTACGAGACTTGCCCTCCTCCATATCGGACTGCCGCTTCGCCTTCTGCCCCGCAATCCTCATCTGGCCCTTCCGCCTCTCCTTATCCTTATCCCCCTTCTTCTCCTCCTCCTTCGCCACCTTCTTCTCATGCTCGGCCCTCTTCTCGGCCTTCTTTTCCCTCCGCTTCACCACCTGGTCTTTTCGTAGAGCGCGCAGCTGCTGCATCAATGCCACTGCCTTCTTCTCCTCCGGCTCCATGACGACAGCGCGTTTCTGAAGATACGTCTGTTTCTTCTGGGGCGCCATTTGATGCGGTTTAGAAGAGTAGGGAAGAGAGGCCTGTAGCTTTTTGGGTACGAAGAGAGGATTGAAGCGCCGTGGCGCGCGCTCAATCTTTTTGTATTGAGAGTCTGCGTCCAGAGGCGTTTTGACCCCTTCGTCACGTCGGACTTGGCCCGTCAGACGCATCCCAGTCCAACGCGCCTTGTCGGATAACAGAAGAGATGTTACGGGGTTGTAGAACTTGCGGGGCTGGATGGAATACCAAGCACGTAGGAATACAATGTCTAGACGGGATGTAAGTAAGGATAAAATATCCCAACTATTTGAGAAATCACATACCGCTTTTCAAGATTTTATCCTCAAAGGTCGCTCGGAACGCTCCATCCGGTTTTGACAGAGCCTTCTTCACCTGCCCTCTGATCCCTGATACAGTTCGGATGTTGGCACCCTCAAACTTGGCCACCTCCAGCGCAGTAGTGAACATGTCCTTTAGGAATGCCGTGTTCTTGTAGATCTTATACGGCACACCAGTGAGTTTTATCTTCTTGACAATCTTTACTGATCGGTCGATGTCGAGGACGACACCCGTAGCCGATACGCGGAAGCCAGGCGCGTCGGCGGAAAGGGAGTTGAAGGCACAGAAACCAGTATTCGGTAGCGAGACAGGACCGTAAAAGGTAGCGTAACAATGCATGTGCTCTGGGGTGTACTTGAGCATGCGCATCCGTATAGAGTGGTCGTCGAGGGAGTAGATGGGCACAGACTGGAAGCGACGCCAACCGAGGGAGAAGATGAGGGGGTCATTGTTTTTGAGGGTTTTGGTATACCAACGGTGTCGTTTGATGCGGACTTGGACGTAGCCGAAGCGCTCCTCGGTAGGAAGGAGACCACCAATGACGATGGGATATGTGGGGTCGAAGTGCTCGATCATCTCGCAAGGAACATCGGTCAGCTCGATACGAACATATTGGCCAGGTCGATAGCCCTCAACCAAGGCCCGCGATTCGGCGTCGACGTTTTCGAATTCGGCACGATTGAGCTGTAATTGACGAGCCATCTCTTCCTTCTTCTCGTCGTAGAAGTCCAGTGTCGATGCCTCCGGATCGTCATATTGCTCATCGAATTTACGCTTCAGCGCTTCCTTCTTGGCAGCCAACGAAGTAGTACGATTATCCTCCGGTGCGGTGTCGGAACTGGCCTCGTCGTCAAGCTCGCCCTCCGAGTCCTCGTACTTCTCCGCGTCGCCTTCGCCTTCTTCGACTGGTGCATGAGAAGAGTCACCTGTAATAAAAAGACCCCGTATTGAATCCAGGAGGGCGTCATCCTTCCACTTTTCTAGGCTTTCAGGCGATATGTCATCCTTCGTCCTATCCAGCTCCTCATTCGTAGCCGTCGTGTCCTTCTCCACTTTGAAAAAGTCCTCGTCCTCATCCATGTCGTCTACCTGCTGTGTTCCCCCATCGCTAGATAATATCTCCATGGGAGTAAGCGTCGAGTTGTAAATTAGTTTCGTCCATTCTTTCTTCTTCCGTGTGCGCGATAGCGCGTTTTGTGCCTTCTCTGCCAAGTTGCTTTTCCATTTCGGCGCATCATCTTCGTCTCCGTCCTTCTCATCTTCATCGTCACTAGGGATGTCTTTGTCATAATCACCGAACCGTACTCGGCTGCCTCCAGCGTCTTGTTCGTCGTCGCCAAGGTCAGAGTCGCTGTCTGCGTATTCTACAGCATCCCGACCTGCTGTCTTGGAAGAGGGTAGATTTCGTGTTATGTTTCGCATAGATGAACGTCCAGTGTTGCGGGGATCTTGGGAAATGTCCAGGCCATCGTCGTCCTCGTCGTCCTCTTCCTGGCCATCTTCTTCGTCTTCTTCTTCCTCGTCCTCGTCATCGTCCTCGTCAGCAGCGATCTTGCTTGTAGACGGAATCGCGAGGTTGGCAGATGAAGTTCCCAAAAGACGAATTTGACTTTGTGCCACGGCATCTTCAAGAGTACCGCTAGCGTCTTGGAGATCCATGACCATTTGCTCTCCTTCTCCCTGTGGCACTGGAATAATATGAGAAAGTCACTGAGGCTGAGATGGAAGAAAGTTACCGTCTGCGTTCCCGCGAGTAAAACTACCCGGCACATTGATCCAAACTGCGTCCTTGTCGTACATGACACCTCCAATATCACTCATGGGAGCGTGAACTAGGAGTTTCTTTTTCTCTGAAAGTCGGCGACGCTTTTCAGAGTCGGCATCTGGTAGCGGACAGGGATCTCCGAGTATGGATACGCTTTTCATGTCGAGATCACCGACTCCTGGTATATGGACTTTGGTACCCATCCGGAGATTCGTACCACGAATGTAGCCATAGACGGTGACTGTGCGGTCGCACTTGCCTTTTGACTGGCGAATTTCCTCGCGAGGTGTAAGGTCTTCAAGGCGGTCGGCTAGAAGGTAAGGATGGGTGTTCCTGAAGACGAGGGGACGGAATTTCATGACGCTGATAAAGCGAGTGAGGTTCAGGATTTCGGAGTCGGGATATCGACCATTGAGTACACCGGAGAGGTAAAAAAGTTTTGCGCCCTGGTAGATTTCGGTCCAGAAGCGCTTTTTGAGAGCCTTTTTGGTGTCCTTGAGGGTTGCAGCTTTTTTCACTAGGTCGAGGTGGGTGAGGATGCCGATAACTTTTGGGAATCCATGAGATTGGAGAACATTGAGAAATTCGAAGGCTTCCTAGATACGGAATTAACAAAGATTTGGCCTAGAAACAAACGGACGCACCATTTCGAAGCCGAAGGAACCGTCTATCATGAGGAGCACTAGATCTGCAATTTTTCCAATGTCGATCATGCTGTTTAGATCGTTGTTGCATTCGATGAAAGTGAGCCGCCGTTTTTTGCCGCTGACGACAGTGATTGGACCCTTCGCCTCTGTAAGTGTCTGCTTGGTGAACCGGCGAACAAGACTCTTGAGTAGAGTGGTCTTCCCGACGCCAGCCGGCCCGACGATGGCTACAACGACCGGAGGAGGCTCGTCGTCGGGCGTGCGATTGACAAGAGGAACATGGAGGCGTGTCTGGTCTCGTTCTGCAGTGCGGCGACCATCCCGGTCAGCTCGACGTCCTGATTTCGGCGCAAAGGCCTGGATGATTAGTTTTTATATGCAGACAGACTGAGTATACATACCTTTTCGTTGAAGCCTTTCTGTTTTTCCTTCCCTTTTCCTTTGTCTTTCTTTTCGGCCTTGCCGCCAGATTGCGCTGCACGATGCGCCTTGTGTGGACGTTCGTCCATGAACAATGAATTTGAATGCGATGAGAGTAAGAATTAGGGTTAAGAATAATTTCGATTGTGCGTTAGGGTTCGGCACGGTACACGTGATGAAAAGCGCGTTTGGTTGTTGATAAGTATTTTGGCAGGGCCGAGCTTGCTCTTGACTGCCACCATTCTCTCATCGTCCCGCTCTCATTTGCGACACCAGAGAACGTCGACGACGACGTCTTTCCATCCAAAAATGTCCCGCCAATCTTCCAAAAGGCAGCCAAGAGCACAGGTTCTTGACCTCACCATTCGGGGTGACGAGCTCGAGCACGACCGAATACAACTAGAGCACAATCTACAGCGCACCGACCTTTCTCTCCAACTATCATCTCAGGACGACCTCAACAACTACAACGACAGCATCGAGTATCCCAGACACACCTCCAACCAGTCGTCTTTTCCAGAGTTCAGGTCGTTCGTCAATAGATCTACGGACAACTTTGATAGCGACATGAACCACGCCTGGTCCTATCGCACAATGGACGACGATGACGACGAGGGCGTTAGTCCCTACGGCGGCGAGACCATGTCGACTGCAGCACATCATGCCAGTGGCCTCACGCTGAGCGCTGGACTGCACGGGAGGAATCGGCGGGACGTCAGTCTCAGCGGCGCCGAATTTGACCCGGAGCGACCACTGCGAGATCTTATGGGCGGCATGGACAGCAAGATGAGCATTTTCGATGCGGATCCATCGAGGTCGAGGTATCCCGTAAGTCAGGCCAATAATAATTTACCGTTCGGCGCCTAAATTTTGGCATAGCCTCCACACAACTTAACCTCCTTCGACCCACTGGTAGTGGAAGATACTGCTGAACTGGACCAACTGCTTGAATCAGGGTATATACCGCCTGCATCGCACAACTCGCGTTCTGTCCGCGTCCAGTCACACCACTCTTCGTCCTCCTCCTCAGACTCTGAGGGAGGCACAAGCTCGCGTCCCAAAATCTCTGATTCTCTTAGGCGAGTCTCGTTCTCTCCTAAACGACCACGATCTCCGAGGGCACAACCCAGCAAGCTTCCCTCCAACCAAAGCCGGCACGCTCCCTCACCTCTACGACGTCGATCTGCTCCCAGTGTTGACGAACAGGACATTTCTACTCCCAAAGCCCGTCATGCTAAATCATCCAATACTACTCGCCAGCCTGAAGTTCGTCTACATCCACCGACACCTTCTACAGGAGGTTCCAAATTCAGCAAGATGGCTAGAGGCATAACTAAGGAGTTGGACGAGGAACTAGAAAAGACTCGTAGACGCGGTCGACGGTCAGACTATTCAATGGACGAAAGTAGAGAATACTCTTTGCCCGCCCAACCCACACCGCGTAGAAGTTCCCTCAAGCAGCCTCAGTTTCCTGTCGGGCATAACTCGAAGAGCAGAATCTACCTTCCAGATGTAACGGGTCTGACGAGTGCAGTAGCATCTCCGATGAAGACCGGTCTTCAGCATCATCCGTTCAATGCCTCACGAGAGGCTCGTGAAAGTGATGGTAAGTTTCAGTTGTCCTTCGAAGTGCGATTTGCTCAACTATCTTTAGCGCGCCTATTGTCTGCTATCAGTGCTGTACAGTCGAAGTTGAGACAGCTGGAAGACGAAAACGGAATCAGTAGGCGACGAGTTCGAGAGCTTGAACATGAGCTAGAACTTTGCAAGATCGAGGTGGCGCGGGAACGTGCGATCTCAGTACAACGAGAAGAGTTCGCCGCGCAGCAGCAGTGGGAAAGGGAGGCCGAAGAGACACGTCGGCGCAAGGGCAAGGGCAAAGCAAAAGCTCGCGATGTCTCGGTATATAACGAGGACGTCTCTCGCTATCAAGAAGTTGTGGAAGAGAAGAAAGGTAAGCCAGCAATTTTCTATGAAGCAAATGCAATAACTTAGCCATGTGTCGCTTAGCTTTGGAAGCTCTCGTGAAGACTCTTCGCTCTCATCTCGCGCGACTAACCGAGGAATTATCATCTCACCAGGCCTTGCTGGCGGAATTACGAAACTTGCGAGACACGGACAGCAAGACTTTGAAGGAGAAGTCAGCGGATATCGATCGCTTGCGCTCTGAAGTTGAGAGGCTAGCCGGCGAGGTGGAGGTCCTTCGGGGCGTGGTTGAGGAGGGCTTGAAGGAACGACGACTGTCCAGAGAGCAATCCGAGGCAACAAGATCCCGAGTTGTTGCTCCCGAGCCCGAGCCTGAACCGGAACCTTCATCCGTGGCAGCAAGTCAACCAGCCTACAGCGCTTCGGAGGAAGAGTCTGAAGAAGAAGACGATGGAGAGTTCGATGCAGTTTCCATTCCTGGATCGTCGAGAGCCAACATGGCACCTGCGGACAAGACAATGCGAACAGACCACGCCACCCTTGGCTCCATGAGTGCAGGCGTATCGACTTCTGTTAATCCTGGCCGATTCATCGACGAAGAAGAGTTGGACCAAATCTCTGCCGACATTGACGAGAGGCGCTCTGGACATGCTGAGTCGGTTGCATCCCAATCCCGTGTCGAGTTTTCAAGATCGCAATCACCGACAATGGAACCTATATCTGCGCCTGAACGTTCCTTGGATAACCATGAGGAACTGGAAGAACGTGTTCCGACGCCAGGTCCTTCTCGTCAACCCCCTTGTCCTCGACCTGCTGCTCCAACGCCTGGCCATGCTAAGCGTAACTCCAACCGACGTCGCCTGAGCAACGACGAGGTGAATACGCCTTTCCCCCAAATTCGAGGAGCGAGATTGGAGCGCCTATTCTTCAATGCTCCAGACCACAATTCGAAGACCTGCAACGTGTGCTTTAGGCGCAGAGCAAACTGTGGGGAAGGGCGAGCGGTTTCTCCAACTTGGCTGCCTAGTAGATTGGAGCGACATCGGGACGACGATCAGGCTGGGGCCGAGGATGACGAGGACGAGGACGAAGGTTTCGCGGAGGGGTCTGACGATGTTGAGGATCGACGAAATGGCCCGACGAACCGTCACATACCTTTCGCCGGACAGGGCACCCAGAATGGTACTCCACCTCAAACGGTACTCACCAAGGTCATACGGGAGCTAGAGGACGACTTTACACACTATAAGAGGTGAGTTTTACGCAGCGTCATGACAAACATATCCTGACAACAGTTTCTTTAGCGTCTATGTCGAGATTGCTGATCAGTACAAGATCTTGGATGCCGTGTCGGATGTTCCAAAGCGTAATCTTGTTGCAAGACATCTCCGGGAGGTGGTCGATCTCCTTGAACAGAAGGTGAGTTTTCTCAGGCTTCTTGATTTCGTAGTGCTCATCTAGCATGTAGGGAGATCAAATAGCCGACCTGTATGATCTATTGAAGTTCAAAGACAGAGACTTGGGCAGACGGGGTCGCTCGTAGGTTTTTTGGACGTGAGGTTCTCTCGCATTTTATCCTTGTATTTATTCGCTATAAGCCTTTTATCAGGAAAGGTATACAGCACTCTTCATGTGTATTCATATGCATCATTGGTAGATCTTGTGTATAGGGTTGAGAATGGGAAGAGGTTGAAATCAAAATCCCGGCTAGTTATATTTAAAGACGCTTTGGCGTACAATTGGCGTAGTCATCCCGGAAGCCTGCGAACTTTAAGCGATGGAAAACTTCAGGGTGTCGCTCTAGGAAATTTCATTCGGCGCACCAATCACTTTCGGTCTGGCAGCGACCTTTGACATCAACCGACGCTTTGCCTTGAGGAAACTAAGGCGAATAGATATCATGGCAAGAGTACAAGATGCCGAAAGACGATGAAAGTGGGAGTTCAAGATGGGAAAGACATTTCGCGAACAGGTCTCTACGAGTCGCTGAGCATGCAGGCAAGGACTTCGTAGCCATTGTCAGAGAAATTGAGAGCAGCAAGCGTAGACTAAGAGTCGTGGAGTGCGAAAACCCAAGTTGAACGGTTCAACGCGGTCACGCGCTCAGATTTACGGCATATCGGGCCGATCTTAAACTTAAGTTCACGAATCGCCAGTATTGTCCAGTCACCGGTGCCCCATTGCGATACAAGATGGGGCGTATACCCTCCTTGATGTGACATAAATGTATTTAATGACTTGACATAGCTCACGGCGGCATATAGCAATAGAACATCGACCTTCGGAGCTGCAAGGCGACATATTAGTGCTCCTCAATTCTTGGTTTATTGCATTCAGTTTATTTCGTTCGTTGATGGCGGACATCCAAACTGAGTTTGGACGTCATATCGATTCAGTGTTACGAGGCGCGTTGACGTCGCTAGGGGGTAACGACGTTCGTAAAGGCGACGTGGCGGAAGTCAAGGGCGGCCAACTCCCACGCTCGTAACCTTACAACGGTTGAGAAATCCGGGGTTGATTGATCAACGGACTTTACACCGGTTGGGGTAGGAAAATCCGGGCGGTGCTCTTGACCGGAAATCATCGTCGTCGGACAGCACAACGGTTGAGAAATGTGGGCAAGGCCCGGGCTCTTCGAGGTCGATGTTAGATGGCAATGAGCCATACCGCAAACGTCTATGGCTCCACTGAGATACGGATTGACCGGTTGACTTGAGAACTTTCCTCTCGCGCGCTCTCACGTTATTTACTCATCCCTCCGTTCTGACGGTTAGGGCATGAGTTGCATGATATCCTCTCGTAACATGGTGATCACAGTCACTGCTATGCAACACCACTATCCTTAAAAGCCGAGGAGATTCATTTGATACTCACAAAATGCTTCTTCTCTTGTTTTCCGGATCGGCTTTCCTAGCGACACTTTTCCTGAGCGCGGACGCGTTGCCGCACTCGCAGCCTCCAAAGGGGCTAAGTCTGGCACTATCCCTCGAAGGTATAGTGTACCTCATCTATGGCTCCCACCGATTCTCACGGGCGCAACTATCCAGTTCCATCTTCCGTTGACGATGTCGGCGACTTCACCATAACTGGTACTCTGAAATCTGATGACCCCAGAGATATCAAAGTCGTCACAGATCCGAGCGGTATACTCTCCGATTACTTCACGGCGGATGTACTTGATTTCCGGAAGGAGTTGGACGAGACAGAGGAGGAGTGGAACGAAAAGACTATGCCTACCTTTATGGGCGACAGGGTAAAATGGTCTATTGAGACCTATTTGATTGACTACAACTCGGGGGGCACTGACTCGGACAATGGGGGTAAGGATACGCAATCTTGGGCGCTGGACGAAAGCAGCTCGGAATCTTCGGATTACGCCAGCGACGACGACGCACATAGTTCTCAAGTCTCAGACTCAGACTCGTCTAAAAGCAGTACAGGAAGCTCGGGAGTAGGTGGAAAAATATACCCTCCTCACACGACTCGAGATCTAAAAGCTGGGGAACCAATGCATTTTGAATACAAAGGTGCGCCACATCCACGATTATACATGTCTGTCTAATCGTGGTTTTATAGTCGGCAAGGGTTACGATTTTAGAAAATCTGGTGCTGGTGTCTACGACGTCAAACTCTCGCGTGACTTCTTCTGGGTTCTGATCCATGATGACCTTACAAAAGTCAAGGTAGATGTCAAGTCTAGCAAAGTGACAATCAATGGGAAACTTGCTGGTAAATTTCCCTCGCGAAAGAAAATCCAAGCTAGGAATGGGGACGTGGATGATTCTGAAGAATCCTCACTAGGAACAATAAACTGCCCTGCTGCTGCTATTCCTATAATTTTGCGATCGGTAAAGATCGCGATGAAGCTTGTAGCTGCATCGCTCAAGTGAGTCCGTTCAGAACACTGATCAGGTCCTCTGAATACTTATACATGATACAGGTCTCTCGAAGATATGCATGCACACAGCTCGCGCCGGGGTCCATACGAGTATTGGTTCGGGGACTGGGATACCAAGAAAACCAGGCGTCGACCTTACCGGCCTAGGGATCATGTTAAAGCTGTATACAAAGGTCTTCGCCCTTTTGATACTGCTGGCGATCGGGGCGGGTACACCTATGATTGTGCCTGCGACCGGAATATCATGGCATATATGAACATGGAAGAGTTAGTCTCGTTCAACGTTCCTCCGCACCTGTCATTCATTGTCACTCAGGTTTTATGACGCGCCAGAAAATCCGCTCATTCATCTCTGCCAAGGGTTCCGCTCCCAAACGACGCCATATGCCGGTGGGACGAATACGAAGGCGGGAGTACTGATACATGAGGCTACACATTTCCCCTTCGTTCACCCTCCTACGAGTGACATTGCGTATGACCCCGTAGATGCTCATGCCCTCAGGTTGAAACCGTTTGATGCGGTAATTAATGCAGATTCTTATGAGTATTTCTCTGAGGGCCTCTATGATCCTTCGATGGACGAGTCTAATTAGTAATATGTTGAGCATCCTGTATGATAGATAATTTAACCTTATTACTAGCACTAGTTTCCATACTCCCTTCCACTTTTCGTTCCGGGCGAAACCCCTCTATCCAAACGTTCATTGTGGCGCCCCCATAAGATGGGTGTACTCAAAGTAGTGACCTAATGATACCCAAGATTTTGACTATGGAATGTGTCATCGAGACTTGTGAAATTGAAAGGTCATCAAACAAACTCGAACAGAACGTGAAGGCAGCTTGAGATTTAATACTCCAAATTCCTGGGAACTCGAAGCCACGCATATGAACTGACATTCAGATTCCACTGCAAGCGGTCATGCACATGGCTTGTTTTAGTAACTCAAGGTGACAGGTCGATTTCATTCATTTCGCAGTGCGCACATGATACCGAAGCAGCTTAACAACCTTCGACTCTTAATTTACAATTTCGACTTTGTTCTAAAAGCTAGCTATAAGCACGATAATGATTCAAGTAGCCGATGCATACTTGCCTTATAAAACGCCACATAACCTTCGATCGATTTGGCCTTCTCGTAGGTCTGTGGATAATACCTAGAGGCATGCATCAGCGAGAAGTATTGTGACAAGACTATCCACCCTACCATGCAACGTCTGTCACGGTCTTGCCACCAACTGTAGCATTGTAATACGACGCCGTTCTGCTCGGTTCTAAGCATAAGTCGTTCTGGTTCATATCGAACATTTGATCATACCCTTTCCACGGGCACACGGTGCTCGTCTTCGAATCGGAGAAGAGATCCTTGTTGATAGAGGCGGGAGGGAAGTAATGGTTGTTCTCGATGACAACGGTATCGTTGGATTCGGCAAGTGTGGTTCCATTCAAAGTGACCTTCATGGTGGGAGACGTAAGAGATGGGAAGTCTCAGAGTCGCAGTAATCCCGTCTTTATAAAGCATTCATCGGCGATGCGATCATGCGTCATAAAGTCATGCGATCGGAATGGTGGACTTCGATTTATGTGCAATGCTGAATAAGTCTATGTGAGATGCGAGAGCAATGGTTCAAACGGTAAGTTAGAGATCTATGACCTTGGCTGGCTTGAGAGTATCTACTGCTAGCTCGTATACACCCAAGAAGACAGCCCCGCCAGCGGAAATCCACAATGTTCGCGGGATAATCCCAGCAAACAAGGCTTTCGGACCTTGTGTCCGCAGTATATCGTTCAAGACAGTGAATACACTAGTCTGAGTAATGGTTAATCATTAAGATGGGTAAGAAAAGCTATTACAACATACCTTGTTCTTTGAAAGCATAATCCTCGTTTTCAACACGTCCAAAGGTGTGGTTAATGCAGCTGCAACACCGCCAGCCACGCTCCCGCAGAGGGCATATGGAGCAACGTTCTGGGACTTCAAATACTCGTACAATGGAAATTGTATGGATGTAAACGGGATCTCTCGGAAGACGGTGATGCCGAATCCTCTGTATAATCCGGGGAGAGACGTCGCTCGTAGCGCTTTCCACGACGAGCTGTACTGGGCTGTCTGCGTACGGGTTTTGATAACTTCTGTGGGCACCCTGACAAGACAAGCACTGATTTCGCCGACCGATGCCGCCGTCAAGTGGACCAGCGGGGCGGGCATATTCGTATCGCGGGCCAAGACGGACTTGAGCGTGTCATAGACCGAGAAAAAAGTTGCAGCGCCAGGAGAAGATCCCAGCGCTACTGAGCCGATGCCAGAGTAGATATTCCGGAAGCCTCCCGACGCGAAAAATCCACGCGAAGACTGGAGTCGCGTCTTTATCGTGTCGATGGGGAAGAAGAGAACATCGACAGCTGTCCCAGCCGCTCCGCCTGCCTGCATTGAGATACTTTATTTAAATAATTACCAAACGCCAGCGACGCGACTTACGATGAGCGAATGAATGAAGGTCGGAGAGGACATGGTCGTCACCTGATCTTTTTGTTTTCTACCACCATGAGCTTCATGTCATGGCTCAACACCGGCCGCCAATGTCTTGCGTCGTCGCGCTCTCTTTCAATTGCACGCAACATGTCGACTGCACACGTCCCAAAGCCACAAAGTGTGTGCCAATCACAGAAAAAAGACCCAACGCTGAAGTGTTCGTTTAGACGGGATAGCAACACCAGCGGACTTTCTAAAGGCTATCGGTCGGCAAATGGAAACAAAATACACCTCTGAGGACTGGGATGACTTTTGGAAGAAGCGAGGGCCAGACCTCAAGGAGGCAGGCGTTGGTGTTCAGGAGCGCAGGTGCGTACATTCATTATACCTCTTGCTGGCATATCCCGACCACACTAGGTATTTACTTTGGTGCATGAAGAAATACAAAACTGGAGAGCCAATAGCGCAATTCGCACATGAACCACGGCCGAAGAAAACAATACGCGGGTACGTCAAACTACCTAACGTATCCCCCAGATGCTCACACCTTGTAGCTGGGGGCCAGCAGTACAGAACGGAAAACGTTTGCGTTCGCGTGTGGAAAAGTCCAAGAACAAAGCCAAGGCGCGAGCGAAAGGAGGCAATTAACAAGCAATCTAGTACTTACTCTATATGTACGCCACACTTTGCATATCGTCCTTCCGTCAAGACTGTTCATCCATGGAAGCTCATACTCTTCGAACTCTCGGACGAGAATAATAATCAAATCATATATCTACCTCGTTGGGTTCTAAACGTAGGATAAGTATGTATTCAAGAAAGGAAGATCGTAAGTAATGAAGTGCGAGTAGGAAACTGGGAATGCGTTATGGAAAGCAATGTACACAGCACAAATATACAACGAAAAAAGCCCTAAAGGAATCCCCCACCTTGATTGGTGGGGAGGACTGCCACTGGGCGCATATCGTCAGTTATGTGAATGGTTTCTTCATTTGGTTCGTGTCCGGGGTTGGCCTCAGCCGTCATCGGTAGAGGCACGCTCGGTGGAGGCTGAACGACCTCATCTTGCTCATTTGCCGCGATGTTGCTCGTCGACACATTTCCGATGATATGATTGACTAGTTGAAAGCACATTTAGACAATAATCCCAGGTAAATGACAGGCCAGACTTACATTCCTTCGCATGAGCTGAAAGCGATGATACACCGAAGATTAGTTCGCAATATTTTGTACGGGCATTTCGACATACCGAGATCTTTCTGACGCGGGCATTGTCCTGCTTCTGGGCAGTCTTTTCGAGTAGGATCAACAGTGCGAACCCTAAGCCACCATTCCTTCAATCCCCACAGCATCACCTCAGTGGCACACATTCTGCAGATCCGTCGTCTCTCCGCGGAGGGATCTGGGTCCGGAGACGACCCAACTTGATGAAGATCTGAAAAAAGATCCAAGTCGAAAAGCGGTTGGAACTTCTGAGGTGAGTTCATGATATGGGTGACGATCTATTGAAGAAGAGTTGAGTAGCGAGTGACACAGGAGAATTAGAGCTTACATCGCGATAAATATGCCTCGGCGTAAAGTTACGAGCAGTCAAGTATTCAAGCATAAGATCAACTTCGATCGTGTTGTTGTAGAAACACTCATAGACATCGGGTGACTGGATGAAATCCTCCAGTTCCGACATATCGTGGAGGTGCTGGGCCTGGATGCTCGTCGCTACACATCGAGTCGGAATGTTGATGCCACAAAATGAGACCTGACAAAAGTCGCATCTCGTAGTCGTCGGTGCATTGATGGCTAATAAATGTTCACTGAGATCCATGAAGTCAGCTCCAGAAGTTAAATGAGATGAACTTGACATACCAGTGCCCACAAGAAAGATGACCAGGTGGCGAGCCGTCTTCAAGGGGCCACGCATGCTCCGCGTCCAGGTTGGGGTCTACAATAGGGCGAGGACAAGTGTAACCAAAAGGGTTTCCAGGCAGACAGTGTGGGCAAGGACGTGCATAATCAGTTAAGCTAAGATTTGGTGCTGGGGATGGTTCTCGGGGTGGCGGGATCTAAGTCGATTATTAGCTTCTTCAAAACACGATTCAATAGTACGAAAACATACCCTCATGATAGTTCCCCCAGTGTAGATTGCATCCGCTTGTTGGCGCTCGCGTTCGGCGCGCACTTTGCTCGGCATAGCACGAAGGAGGACGTCAACGATGCTCTGGAGGGGGCGGGAAGGCACGACGGCACTAGAAATTCCACGACAGGCCGGACAATTCGTTCCTCCATTCTGCCAATAAGAATGAGCATGAATCATTATGCAATATGACGGTTCCGGAGACAAGAAGTGTCACTTACACGAATCCAAAGAGCACAACAACTATGGAAACATTCAGTTCATGAAAGCCGGATAAAAGAAGCCAGTGGATACGCACCTTCCGCAGAAAAAGTGCTGACAAGGTGAGACGACAACCGGCCTATACACCAGCTCGGAGCAGCATCCACATTGCAGTTCTTGTGCCAGATCCTCAGCTAGGGCTAAGCCATCGACGCCTGGGACAGTGCCCACGACGCCAAGCGACAATGCAACTGCGTCTTCGTCCCGGCGAGCGTCGTCCTCCTTGAGCCTCTTTCGACTGATAACATCGTCCATTTCAGCGTCAGGCGAAGCCCGTCGCTTTAATCCTTGACTTGAAGACGCCTGCATTTCTAATGGTTGTTCTTGTGTTGTCGTCGATGTCTGGTCAGACATGGCAGTGTCTAGAATGAGAACAATGAAGGTGGCACGAAGGTAAGGTTAGTGTCACGCTCATTAAGACCTAGCAAGCTAAATCGGGTAATAGTGCTTTCTTTAATACGGCATGGAAGAAAATCATTTTAATACGTGCTACCAGTACAGTGGGATAGAAACTGTCCGCATCTCACTACACGAGGCCTTCAGGTAAATATCCCTTCGTGCAGCATGGTTATGACGCGCAAGTCTATGTCATACTTCAGGTTGACGGTACACTGGTAACATTGTTCTATCGTGCGTTTGCCAATTCTAGACACAGGTAGACGCGAAGGCAGCCAGCTTCCTGAAGCAAGGCAAAGGTTATAACGGGTGCAGTGATACTGACCAGTGATCTAGAGGGACAACAGAGCAGCATGTACCAGCCAATAGCTGCCACCGGCCGGCTACTCATAAGCAAAGCGTCGATTCTAGCTCGACTGTACCGTGTATGTGTAAACGTCCAGCCCTCTGGAGCTCCGTTGATACAGGCTCAACGCACTTGATGAAAAAAAATTTGTCTTCTCCCTAAACATGAGTTCCAGTGCCCCAAATCGAAGGACAGATGCTGGATGGCTACGAAGATTTTTGGTGATATCCGAGGCCAGTCCTTGCGTAAAGAAGGGAGCGACGGCATTTAGTTCTCCACTGCAACAACTCTGAGCAATCATATTACTATATGAATATTGTATTCGCCACTTACTTGCACCATAATTGTTTTGTTGGGATCATTATCACGAGTTTGAACGTCGCTGCGGCGATAGAGTCAGTCAGCAGATGAAGGTCATTAGAATGGCTACTGGTAAGTGCACGAGGAAATCAATGGGGTGGATCTCTGGAATTCAAAACCAGCGCCACCTAACGTGATACACATCGTCGTTCTGTGAGATAATCTCGTCAGTCAGCTGTCAAGAGCATAGGTGTGAAATAGAACGTAGCGCTTGATCTTGAAGGGATACAATATATATCCCGGAAGTTGGAAGCGCATTGGAGCAGACCGTGACGTTGGCTGAGAACGGCTCCAAAGATTCTCTGGCCATGACAGTCACCACGGAGTCCGATAAGGTAGAGTTCGCCGCTGAGAAGTGCTTCGAGCCCACCGAGGAACAATTGAAGGTAGAACGGCTCAATCTATTCGTCGTAGGCGAATTCACGGATCGCACGATGGCAGAATCTGTAGAACAAAACAGAAATGTGCCATGAGGACGATTCTCAATTGGATAGAGGGGAGCGTGAACTCAGGAACTAACCTTAGACCTTAGAAGGTACGCTCCCGGGCCGCCTATCGGTTCGACTTTGCGGGGAGAATGTGACCGAGAGCCTGTAACATTGCTAGTGCTTTCAAAGATAGCCGGCGGACGACTTCTTCCTTGGTACTGCATACTGCTGCCGTTTCAGAAGTAGCCCTATCGACGAGTAGCGCTCGCATAGGAGCATACTCTAGCATACTGTATCGGACCTCTGGTTTTTGAGCGCCACTGAGACTCAGGATCGTAAATGAATCCAGACGGGACTTCTTCGGCATTCGGGACGAGACTATGGGGATAGTAGGCTCACGAAGGTTGCCTGAGATCCAGAGGGAAGCATAAGGTTCGGATGTCTTTGGTCACAGATTTCGTAGGCAGTATATATCCCTACAGTTAGGTGAGTTGCCTGAGGATCATCCGCGCATTTGTCCGAGTTCACCATATTCCATTTCGGGCTGCATAATCAGCCTGATGCTGACCTCCGGGACTGGTAGTTCACGCCGCCGGATGTTTCGTATCACTACCAGTCACTACCGCCACAACCATAACAAGTCTTCGTATGTACGAATCCAGTAGTATTAAGGACGTCACTGGCGAATGTTTGAGGATGCGCGCACAGCTTAGAGATCGCAAACACTGTCAATCGTGTGAATGCGGTCGTCATGGATGGAACAGGAAAGGAAACGGACCCAGCGCGACGCTCTCATCAATCCATCCGGAGCTGTAACTCGTCAAAGTGTACTAAGAGTCTGTTCTTTGAGATACAAAGCGTGCTCCCTCTTTCAGAACGTCGATAGCGGTAGAGTAGAGAGGCTAAGACTGGGTTATATTCTCCCCACCGAATTAAGTAGACGAGGAACGTTAGGAGGTGAAAGAACGAGGACCGGGAGGACTTTAATGAAAAGCATGTATCGGAGACGTCTTCTCGTTCTTGACATGTGGCGGGGGGTCTGTAAAACCGTTAGGAGCTTGTCAATAACGATAAAGGGAAAACTCACCAGCGGGTGTATTCACTGGAAGGTTGTTGTGAGATATTCTGGATCTCTCCATCTTCTCCGAGACCCTCGTTGTCATTGTAGATTGGACGAATGTAACCTCGCGACCGAAGACCAGCCCTAGGAGAAGGCAAAGGATATTCTGTTGGCTATGAAAACCACCTCAGTTTGAAAAACTCAGGGCACGAATCACGCAGGTGCTCACCTCGGTTCTTCTAATGTATACCTCGTTGAGTGATAGAAGAGCAACGGGACAAGGGTCAGCTCCGTGGCAAAGACAACCATGCAACACAGGAGGGGAGTACACATGTGATAGGTGTCCTACCGAATCATGATGCCCTCCGTAGGGGGAAGACGGCTCGCTGAATGGCAGGGAAGAAGTGCCAACATTAGAGCCCGAAAAGTATGCACTGTTCGGTGTTGAACTAGGCGACTCAGCTGGTGATTGATAGGCCGAGGTGTCTGTGAGCCGGCGCCGTCGACGAGGTTCTTCATCCATCTCGATATCTGATTGTAGATCTCGAGCTAGACGCTGTCGCGCGCCCGGGTTTTTGTCGGGGCCCCGCCGCTTGGGGACCGCGTCGTAATTGCAATCGCTGCCGCCGGCGGCGCGTTTAGAGCAATTGTAACAAGTAGGCTTCGCACCATCGCAGCGTATCTTACGCGTTCGACTATGAAAGTGGTCAATACAAGGAGATCAGGAGCGTCGATAAACTACCTACCATTGAAGACAAGCGACGTATACCCGTGAGCGAGGCTTCCCTTGCGTGGTAGGTGGTTGGTCTGGCGCAAGAGCAATCTTCTCTTTCGTTCGTCGCTTGCGCGTTGGTTGGGTCAGAGACCGAGTTGAGTCGGATACAGGCGTCTCCCATTTATCAGAATCGGTAGAGGCATCTGTGGTGGAAGCAGACGCGAGAAGGCCATAATTGGCGTTATGTAGGCTGGATTCTGAAGTGTCCAGGGCCGAAAGAAATCCCGGACGTCGGCTAGGAGCCGTAGGATAGGTATTTGGAGGAGACTGTCTGACATGGAGGTCGCTGTGTTGGGAGTACGTGTCGTTCGGGTGTAGGTGGGATGTCTCTAGAGTTGGTATCCTGACGGATGAGATAGAGGAGTATTGGCGAGGAGCTGTATACGACAGCATCTGTCCCTCTGAATGACTATTGAATTGCGGCATTTGATTTTCCATGCGATTTAAGTGATAGTGGTGCGCGTCGGGAGCAGAAGATGACGGTGACTGCAATACAGCGCTGTCCTGGTAGTAGTAGTGCCTATGGTCATGTACCTCTTGCGAGACATTGTAGTCGTCTCGGTGACGAGAGCCTTCTCCAGCTGGTGGGTACATAGCAGGCGAGAAAAGTGATAATAGACGGCGTGAAGTGAGAAGGGGAAAGGAAACTCGAACGCGCCGTATCCCTGAACCTCACATGTTTTTGTAGTCGTACTTGGAATTTAAGCGTCACCTCTCGATCGATCTCAGATCCCTTAGGTAAGGGACGCGTTAGGCTGCACGCTGCCGACAACGGGCCGCCGTATTTCTCATTATGGCATTATAACGCCGTTCGGAGACATGCATTGTGTCAAATGGAGCACTGTGTGAGCGTCCAGGCAACTAAAAAATTCATTCCATAGCTCTAGAGTCTTATTCTACTATTACAGGTGTATAGTTCTCGGCCTTTCGGCACTGAGAATACCGAAACTCTATCAGATCGACTTGTAAACCTTACAACCGGTCGCGCGCAGTGGCGCCTCAAGGTACGTAAATTATCATCGGTGACGCATTGATTGTCCACCTCAAGTTGTCGCCTGGGGGAGTGATACATGCCATTTGCGGTACATTTTGGACCTCATAATCGCACTAGTATGTCTGTTGGATGTATGTTCCGGCCAGATCACAATTCTAGCCGTCAGTACAGAATCAAAGAAGTATGAGATCCTAGACGAGAAGAGCAGATAAGATACCGTTTGGAGCGCACATATAGCCTCTCGGGCTTGCTGTTCTAGACGTTTATCATCATGTAATTTGACATGTCGTCTCGTAACCGGAGAAGACCATCCTCAGTATGTGGTGGCGTGGGAATAAATCCATGTATGTACTTCGTCATGGAAAGACGCAGGTCGACCTGATCCCTGCCCCTTCCCTGCTTTCAATTTACGCCCAAACCGGACTTGTGCCTCCCTGTAGTTAACCCGTACGGATCAGGATACATCACGCCCCCTGACAACGAGAAGGCTCCCCATCGTATCGGTCGCTTTAAAAGTTCACACCACCTTCAAGTTGCCTTCAAGACTCATAACCTACAGAGTTCAAGCTCAATACAAAGCATACAAGACTCATCATCTCGTGTTGGATATTTGATTGGCTTTCCTCCCAGTCCTATGCTTATCCATGAATTCACTTCGAGCTGTACGGTTTAATCAATCACGCAGCTCGTGCAAACTATTCCCACCGATCGTTTCCTCAGCTCTCGTATCCCTGGTGTTATATCTGTACCAGATCTTCGACGAGCTGGGCACTCCACTGCTAGTGTGGCGTCGCGCTTGTATCGCTTGTTTACAAGTCACAGCCCAACTTCAATACATAAGGTAGCACGCTTCCCCACTCACCAACGGATCAGCGATCAATTGTTATAATTAAAAATATTTAAGTGATCAAATCTTCATCATGCATTGCATCCGTTCTCTTCCGAGTCCCAACGTCGATCTTGATCTACACTGCGCCACAGAAATAATCCACTGTCGTTGGGGAAAAAGTGAGCAAGGAAAACAGATTGACTTTGTAGGAACTACATAGTACATTTTTTTAATAAAGCCACTTCGAGTTTGAATGCCGTGACATAGACTACGGTTCCGATACTTGCGGAGGAAGAGACTGGCCAATCGTATTAGCTTTTTGTAGATATGAGCCGCACGAGGCCATAAACATCTATAGAGCTTGAGTCGTGTGATTCACTAACATCTGGGGTCAATATAAATGAGTTTGTAGATCTCTCTATACTACTGTATAGGGTAGTATTAAGTTTTAGACATGTTGGAAGTTTCCGTGCAAGTGTTATATAACAACGATAGATTGCAATTTTCGGCTATCAAATCTTAAGCTTCGCCAATGAGTTCAGTGTTATTAATGAAATGTGGCGCGCTAATGTCACGTGATATTTGACACATGGTATGCCGATGGCGGCAAAGCGAGGTAGCCCAACAACCATGTCTTCATCTCATCGCCGAGCCGACAATACAGACGAGCGACGACGAAGAGCGCCGGAAGACAGTTATCGACGACCTAGAGACGACCGAGCCAACGGACGTCGGGAAGAGGATCGTCATAGCCGCAGAGAACGTGGTCGGGACGCAGCATACGGCTACGGGGAGAGCGACAGAGAGCGAGAGCGACAAAGAGACAGGGATAGATACGACGACCAACGTGGACGCTCATCGAGACGGTCAGCATCACCCGGCGCGAGGCAGTCTGGCTCTCGCTCACCCTCACCTCGCTCGAAGAAAGTCAAACCGAACTTTGGCAATTCTGGCCTTCTGGCAGCAGAGACGAATACCGTACAGAGTGTAGACGGCAAGAACTCCACTGTTCTGAAATATAACGAACCTCCAGAAGCACGTAAACCTGTTGTCGGATGGCGGCTGTACGTTTTCAAGGGGGATGAGCAGCAAGGTGCGCCCACCTCCATGGCGAGAGTATTCTTCTGATTATCTTGCTGCAGATTTACTTCACATTCAGCGCCAGAGTGCGTACTTATTTGGCAGAGACCGCCTCGTAGCAGACATTTTTATCGACCACCCGTCATGCTCGAAACAACACGCTGCCATTCAATGTAAGCACCCTAAGCGACGCCTGAGATTTTTACTTATCTGAGATGCACACAGATCGCTATCTCCAGGAAAAGGACGAATATGGCGCTGTCAAAGGTTCCATCAAGTGCGTTATTTTCCGTCTACGCTACATCACTGTAGTACTCACTAGATTAACAAGACCTTTTATAATTGATCTAGAGTCAACAAACGGAACACACGTCAACGGAGAAACCATACCTAAATCTCGCTATTACGAGCTGCGCGCCTCCGATGGTACGTGTCTCTTCATCCATTTTCGTACTGGCCTTGAATCATACATGATAGTTATCAAATTTGGACTATCGCCAAGGGAATATGTTCTTCTCCACGACGACGCATCTTGATACAAGCTGTGTCTTCAAAGGCAAAGGCGCTCGTCCTTTGACAGCCTTCGCTCGCCGTAATAATAAGGCCTTTTTGTTATGTGTGGGAAACAATCACGACACATGTTTGCTGTGCGTTTGCCTCGTTGCATGGTCTTCCCCTTGTCTTTGACCTTTGACAATGTCCTAGTGGCATTCTTTTGATCTCCAATCTTATCTTGGCCCTTGTGATTTATCAGGAAGTTCGATCTGTCCTTGTACAGCTTAGCCCATTCATCCCGTATGTAGACTGGATATCATGGTCGCAGTTCCTACGCTGAAGAACCTGTCAGATTGGCTCAACGACGTGCAAAATAATAGCCAAGTTTACAGTACGCTCAACAATTAGTGCAATGGACCCATCACCCTTTGTTGTCGGACCGGGAATGTCCTTTTGTCGTTCCTTTGTAGCATTGTCCCAAAATGGAGTCGAAAGTCGCGAAGCAACCACGAGGAAATCCGTCCCTTGGCCGAAGACAACAAACGCTTTCTTCTCGTTGAGATGGTCCAAGTATATAACAGATGGGACGCCGCTGAACCGCCTTGTTCACATTTATCATCCCACATTTCTGGCATCCCTTCACCCGCAAACATACAAAGATGGCTTACCGTTACTCGATTTCACAAGGCGATGAATTCGGCGTAATGTTTACAGCTCTTCTGCAAGACTTTGAAAACGTTCCCGAGGAGGGAAAGACATTCACCAGTCCCACTTTGACCATGTACGACACTGTTTCCGACAGATCCTCGTCGCCTTCCTCTACAGCTGGTACTGCAGTCGATGAGGTTACCTTTGACGGATGGAACTTCAAAAGTCTGGTGGATGAAGAAGAGTCTGACGACTCTGACTCTGACGACGAGAGCGACGACGGCGATGTTCCATCTATGGATCTTGAACAATACGAAGTCAGAGAAGATGGGAATGCCTACCTGGTAACAACGTACGTTTCCATTCTTATCCTTTGTCTTTATTGTCTTTGCTGACATCCGGTCAGAAATGAAGATGGTGCTTACTCCGATGCCTCCCCAGAAGACGAAGAGTTGCCCTTTCTTCCAGTCCCTGTCGACTACGCGCATACCTCTATCCCGCCCATCTCCCCCACAACCCGTCTTCCCTCACCTCCTTGTCTCCCTTCGCCACAACCCTCTTACGAGACGCCACATTCCAAACCACTTCTCCTAGGTCCAGATCTCGAAGTGGACCAGGAAACAGACGCAGCACACTCCGACGACGAGTATTGCCCATCTCCCATTCTAAACCCCAGGAAACGTCCAAGTTCCTCCAAAGCACCTGCGCGTGCACCGAAGAAACAACGCCTCTCACCTCCGACAACCTCTTTCCCTCCTTCGTCGTCCAAACGTGTCCGTGCAGCACCACCCTCTCGAAACAGACAAGCCGGCGCGCGCGAGCTCGCAGCACTCGACGCGAACGACTTCAGATGCCCTGTTTGCACGTGGGTGCAGGAGAACCGCCGCAAGCCAGATTTCGTGCGCCACCTCCAGACCCATACGCGTCCAGACCAAGCAAACCAGTACAAGGGCTGGTGGTGCAAGGGTGTACGACTGGAGGATCTGGATGAGTTCAACGAGGCGGCGAGGACGTCGGGCAGAAAGATGATCTCCCCTGATATGGAGCACAAGACCTTCCAGGACCACATCAGGATTGGGGGCTGTCTTCTGAACTTCAGTCGGAGGGACGCACTGAAGAGACATTTAGACAATGCGGCGATGCCTTGCGCGGGCTTTGCTTGCAAAGCGACGGATGAGTCTTGATCTTTGTTTTTTATCTTATCTCTTTGTAATGTACCTGTGTACAGTATCCTTCTGGTTGTCGTGAAGCTTTCAAAGCCTGCATTCTTATAGCATTAATAATGATAAACTGTACTATTCCCATTCTCCAAAGCACCAGTTGAATTCGCACACGCGAGATTTACGCGACCCGCCTTCTTGATCCCTTTTTGTTGACCACCAACGCGAAAGTGGCTTGCTCTAGCGAGCTTCTTCTGATGTGCTAACTGATCAGTCATAGTGTCTATCAGTCTTTTCACTACCAACACTGTCACTACCAACGCGCCTCAAAGTAAGTAGGTTGCTCTCTGCTGTTGTAACTTATCAGTAACAGTGTTTGTCAAGTTTATGGCATCCAAGTACATATGCCGAACTACGCGGGCTGCCTGAGATCTACCGCGGCCCTCTTAGAGCCGTCGTCCAAGTATCTCCCGGCGTTCTCATCAAGTACCGCGACGACTTCGCAGAGGAAGTCCGTATAACGCTTTCTGCTCGAAAGCAGTTCTCGTTCCCCATTCCTCGTATTCTGCACCATCCTCCGCTCTATCGAGGATCTACACACTCACGATCAACCTCCGGAGCCCCAACCGGTGTCTGGTAGTACATATGCTTGGAGCAATGTCCAGGCGTCTCTTTAGAGAAAGTCATTGGAACCATGTCCTCATCTGTACTCAACCACATAGCTGAACAACTTCGAGGCATACTCTCCGAAATGAGTATCGTTCGCCCGAAGACGCTAGGCTCGGTCACAACAGGACCTTATCGTAATGGATTCTTCCCCCGCCACATTCTTCCACTGCACGCATTCTCAACTTATACCGAGTTCATTGAATTCTACCGTGACATCCTCCTCCATTTCTGCACCGAGTCATTCGCAGATGCATTGCTTTCCAAGCTTCCTCGTCATGTCCCCCTTCGCTTTGCGCATGGAGACTTGCATCCAGGCAATATTATTGTGGAGCGCACGACCATTACTGGCATCATTGACTGGGCGGAGGCTGGCTTTTGGCCTGGATTCTGGGAGTACTGTCGCATGCATCAGCGCTGTCGGTTATCCCCCGCCTGGGATCAAGTCTTGGGTGTTCTTTTTCCTGGGGAAAAACGCCAGGCAGAGATAGACGCTGTCGACAAGCTGACCACTATCGTAGGCCAGTTTTTCTACGCCTTGTGACACCTCGTTTTGGGGTAGAATAATGGGCCCTCGCAAACAATGTCCCCCGGTCGTCAATACCGCACGTGGTTGAGCGCCATGGGAGTCGCCGATAGTCACTTCTCCCAAGCAGAAAGCGTAAGCCAGAGGACACACCGTGACGACTTAGCTAGCTTTCCAGACCCTAAAGAGATTTCTTGCATTTAATTGTTTATACGCTGGCAACTCTCTTGGGGTCGTACAAAGATTCATTGTGCCAGGTTTACCTACCGTTGGGAGCTTGTTACAAATGTGTAGCCCATTTAATCAATACTACAACTGTTTTCCTTTCGATTCGATACCGTCAACACGTCTATTTCTACCCCAAATAGTACAAAGCAATTATCAGAAAACAGGAGCGTCCTTCAAAAACAACCTCGACTCTTCCTTCTTGATCCACCTCGAGACTGCATTCGCGGCTCCGACTACAGCACTCTTGGGAAGCCGTGGCGAAAGTGCAACATACATCTCAAACGACTGCGTGATCCAACCCATCACACACTCCTTCTCCGTTCTCAGATACTGCAGCTTCAACGGTTCGCTCTGCCCCGACTTGGCGTGAATCGCGTCATGCAGTATCTGATACAGCGTCACCAACCTGCGCTGTTCCGCCACGCCATCATATGGGTCCTCGAACACCGGGAAAGTCACCTGTACTTGCGCACGCGCTTTGTAGACAAAGTGGCGTAGGCCTGGGATTCCCAGCTCGGCTACGGTGTAGTCCGCGGATTCGACTGCGTCCATCAATGATTTCAGAGAACCATCCGAGACCATCTTCTGCTTTGCTGCATCGCACCATCCACGTATCGTATCGAACTCTGCATTTGCACTGACGCAGAGCAAAGCGGTGCTGTCCATAGCATCTGAGCTCGCGGCGGATATTATTGAACCATCGAAGCTTGAGCGTTCTTCACGCTGGATGAAGGACACATAGAGATTGAGAAAACCGGAAGGGTTAAATTTCGGTAGGCAGATGGGTATCCAGGATGATGACGCGGGCGAGTTGAATACTGAAGGGTTGTGTACGGTGTTCAGTAGGATGTGTATATCGCCAGGGTGTATCGAGTGTTTCTTGGGTCGTATGAGGGTTACAACACGGCCTTGGGAAATAAGGATAACGTATAAGATATCCTAACGACGACCGTCAGCTATAATTGAACCGAAATGGAGACAAGGGCGTACTTTCATCTTTGTGGGTACAAGGACATCAGCGACGCGTTTCCGCGTGGAGGCATCGAGTTTGAGGCAATGGAGTGAGGAAGTGGCCATAGCCAAGTCAAATTCCAGCCTCTGAAGCATAGTGTGTATGAATGTTTCCGCGCCTTCGAGTAACCTTCGTAGGTCAAAATTCGTTCGGCGCTCAAATATTCGTTGCAGTTGCGAAGCAGTGATGATGCTTAGTATTTGGAGATGCATGAACTCTAGATGGGAGCGTGTCTTGCTTCATCAACGTTATTGAGGTGAGGCCGGTGATAGGGGAAAGACGTACCACAGATTCTGGCTCGCCCCACGAGGATGCACAGACGTAGTAGAGAGGGGACCGCTGGAGGAAGGTAATGCGTGTGTTTCCAGCGTTGATACATTTGAGTTTGTCATGGTCATCGATGAATACTGAGATCAAGGCTTGTATGATGCCAATGGTTGTAGTAAAGGACTCTGAGTCAGTTTCCGCACGGCTGTTGAGGGTAAGAAAGACGTTAACAGAAGAGAGATAATGCATACCTGGTAAACACAGGTTTCCCGGCGTCAGTCAAGACAAAGTACTTGCGTGGCGCATATTTTGCGGTAGGACTGTACACCAGTTCGGAGGTGGACTTTTTCCTGCGTTTCGACATGATCTGTTCTGAGGACAGTCAATAGTGATTCAGAGGGCGTAGATGGCGGCAGACCTCCAGCTGGCCGTGTATTCAGTGTCTTTCGTAGCTGGTCTCTGAGGACCTTCTTGGACTCTTCATCGCGCGCAGTTGTGTCGACCTGGCCAACTGCAATGCCCTCGTCTGAGTCTGCAGTGTCGGCCTCTGCCTCTGCGTCCTGGATGAGAATGCCTTCGCTTATATCGAGGTTGATAACCGAGGATGCTGAGCTCTCTGGCACGGTCGATGTGCCGCGCAGACGCATGTTGGACAGTGCGGGCGTTGGATTCGCCGTTGTTGGAATAATGAGGCGTGATGGCGATGCGTAGTGCAACGCCGAAGGTGGCCGAGATGGCGACGGCGAGCTTGACATGATGGTGGGTGACAACAATAAGCAAGTGATCTGCCCACTTGGACTCTTACCATCACAACGTTAATCGCGACATGTCTCGCGCGCAAGTCAGTTCTTCGCGGCTTTCTTCGCAGTCTTTGCTCATCGTTCACAGCCCCCGTCTAAGGACTCCAACGAAAAGCTGGAACGCAATTTCTATCGCGGCCAGGTTTGTTCTGCATCCATTCTATGCCTCACTGGCTCATCAATCATAGTTCTGGTTCGACGACGGCAACATCATTCTCCTCACGCACGAGACACCAACCGCGTTCCGCGTGCATCGTGGCGTTCTCGCTCGGCATTCTGAAATCTTCCAGGATATGTTAAATATCGCACCGCCCAGCGCAAACGATGACAGCGACAACGATACCGACACGTACGATGGATGCCCAATAATAACCATGCACGATCTTCCAGTCGAGCTTGGGAACCTCATCGAGGCTCTCTACGACGGCCCGTAGGTTTCTTCCTCCTTCAATCTGCCGTCCTGTTTCATATCCCGCTTGCTCACTTTCCAAGGTCCTTCAAAACCACCAATCTCGATGACTTTTTCTATCTTGCTGGAATCCTCCGCCTCGCAACAAAGTATTTCATTGCCCATCTTCGCCAGCAAGCTATCGCCCATCTCTGCTACACCTGGACATACACACTCCACGGCCACGATGAAATGGTAGAAAGGGCGCTCTCAACACCCAACGTCAATAAAATGACGTATCCTTACGTCCATCCATTGCACGTCCTCAATCTCGCTCGAGAAACTCACATAGACGTAGTACTTCCCTCCGTTTTCTATTTCCTCTCCCTCTACAAACTCGAAGACCTTCTTAGCGGAGATCACGTCAAGCTTATGGTCGACCATCCCTCTCGACCATCCTCTACTCTTTCATCGGAAGATATAACACAATACACCATCGTCTTCCAACGCAGAATAGAACAAAGCTTCGACTTTATTCGACGCGTATGTGGCAACCGGAAACCGTCTTCTGAATGCTCAGGAACCGCTAAATGTACTCGAGCCTTCACTGGTCTGACATCGCGTCTGTCTCGCAGTTGGATGATGCGTACGGCCCTCCTGCATTACGTAGTCCAAGTCACCCGGGAAGTCTCATCGCATGAGCAGGACTACTGCCATGCATGTCGTAGAGCATTTCAGGATGACTGCGACGCGTTTCGGGAGGAGATGTGGAAGGGGTTACCGGAGCTATGCGGATTGCCTCCGTGGGAGGAGTTGGTATCAGATTTAAACGTCTCTTCATCTTCTCCATGATGAGGCGTGCCCTTGCTATCGTGTATGTATTTTAGCTTCAATGAGCTATCAGAATTCACTGTGTTGTGGTCCTTGCAGTAATCAACGCTTTGACTCCCCGACTCGGAATGATGACTTGTCTTCTCCGATTCGGGATCGCCCTATCGGTCTGTTGAGACTCTGGGCTTCCGGTAAGTGCCAAGATTTGCACGTCGGGCATCACATAGGACCACTGCGCTCAATTTTCCTAGCTCTAACAACGAGCCCTACGCTGCACTGGTCACTCCTATGGACCTATTTTGGCTACAACAGATATATGCTCAAGCCATAGGCCGACGCCGCTGTCTTTCTGAATCTATGTACCCGCTCGGACTTCACGTCACTAACGCTAATTTCCATCCCACATGGATTTGTTAATTGAAATAGTTCTCCGTCGCGGTCGCCGGACATGGCTACATATAAGATGCACCTTCTCTAGCCTCCCGAGGGCAAGATCATCTCTCGACCAACCTGCCATAGGTTCCCACAACCTTGATAATCCTCTAAGATGACCGTTCAGAAGATCACTCTGGATATCACTTCGGGTACGTCGCTCGTACCCCTCCCGTTGAACCATGTATCCCCATTGACTGATTACTCTGTAGACTCCATCTGTCCATGGTGTTGTATCGGCTACAAGCACATCCAACAAGCTATGAAACAAATACGAGAGTCAGGTCTCAACGTCGATTTCGAGATACGCTTTCACCCATTCATGCTGGACTCTTCCTTACCGCAATCACCGGGGTACAACAAACGGGCGTGGTACGCCAGCCGCCTTGGTGCGTCCCGAATAAAGGCTGCAGAGGAACAGATGGTTGTCCTTGGGCTTTCTGAAGGGCTTCGACTAAAGTGCGTGGCGTTTGTATCTATCTGTTCCGATGCTGAGAGGGAACGCTGCTATAGCTACGACGGACAGGTGTCGAACACTCTTGATAGTCATCGTTTGATTGCCAAAGCTCGCGAGATTGGGGGGCAGAATGCCCAACTGAGGGTGGTGGAAGGGCTGTGGAACGCATACCTCGAACGAGCAGATGACATCGGCGACAGAAACGTACTCGCCACAGAGATGGACGATATAGGGGTCATGTCGAAGACGGAGGTGTGTATTGAATATTTTTTACGGTTTGATGGTTGACTGACTGAATTTCGTTGAGGCCTTGGAATTTCTGGAGACGAACGAGCTGAAAGCTGAGGTGCAGCAATATATACAGAACGCGCAGTTGAATGGCGTCGCCGGCGTGTAAGTTTTTATCTTGGTTTGTGACCATTTACTGATGAGGATTTAGGCCTTACACGTTGATTAACAAGAAGTATGCGCTCACGGGCGCGCAACCCACTTCTTCATTCCTGCGTATCTTCAACGAGATCGCGAAGGGGCAACGTAACTGAAAGTGGCACGACTACGGACTTTTCTTAATCATCTTTTTGGGCTCGTTGTTCTGAGCCTCTATACCCATTATTTACGCTGTAGTTCGTTATCAATGCTATTGGTCTATGTGTTTGTCTTTAGAAGGGGTATCGCGTAGACTAAATCGAGGGTTTGATACACCTTGGAATCCTAAGAGAGGTACATTTGGTTAAGAGGATCGCCCTGTCATTTGGATATGTATCAGCGGGTATCATCCTACTCGCGAACTTGAAGGTTCAATGAGCTACCAGTACCTCGATTCGCACTGGCATGTGGGCGCTGACAATATCCAAATGTATACTTGATAGTGCCTGCATTGTGAAGCACGATACCTCTTCGTTGTGAACAGAACATCGAGACAATCAAGCCACTGTCGTTCAGTGGCCAATTGTTGAAAGAGAGCGTGGGAGCATTTCAAAGCGGCTCACATGTACAGCTTACCTCGGTCTGGGAGGCTCAACTTGAGTCGCGTCTATCCCGTCAACGCGTCTTGCAATGAGCCGCCCGCCTTCGCGCCCGATGCGCCCGCCTCTTCTCACGCTGATAACGCCCTCTGCGTCGCCTCCACATCGCACTCAGGACTCCGTGCCGCCACTCAAACGACAACGCCTATCGACCCCCAGACGCTCTGCGTCCACAAACGAAAATGGGCCAGACGTCAATAAGGAGCGAGGCGACTCTGTTCAAAGGCTCATGGGCACTTGGCGGCAGCTGGAAGAACGCTGGACACGCCGCATGGACGAAGATGACATTGTGGACCTCAGGACTCTGGATGTGGTTGAGAACCATGGGGTGTTGGAGGCTATGCCCGAGGCGCAAGGGTTTGGGATAGCTGATGTAGAGAAGGGGAAGGGGAAAGGGAAAGGGAAAGGGAAAGGGAAGGAGAATGTCCACAAGGAAGAGGACGATGAAGATTCGGAGGACGATTTGGACGCCATCACTGGGTTCGACGTGCACGACAGGCCTATCGAAGAGGAAGTTTTATCGGACGACCATATCTCAACTACGGACGAGGAAGAGGGGCCACCGCTGCTGGAGGAGGAAGAGGAGGACTTGTCTCCCATCATTGGACATTATGCCAAGATCGATGTTAAGAATGCGGAAGATGCTCTGGATCTCAAAGCTTTTCTTGAGGCCGAGCGCAAACGACGCGAACTCTGTGGGGAGGTCGATTTGGAGAGCGTCGAGGATGCCGTGGACCTGCGCGACCTCCAGGATGCTGACCAAACCAATCTACCTGACTCGGACAGCACTTCGGAGGACGAGCTAGCCCCAAGGACCGATAAAGCACCTACGCCGTCGCCTTCGAAGGCCAAGCAAACAACTTTAAAGACTCCCAAAACTCCTTTAAAAGTATCCACTTCCAAAGCATTCCCGCACCCGCACCAACTCCAGACTCCTCCTCGTTCCTCCTCGTTTTCTTCTCCGTCTCGAGAACCAACCGAAGCTACGCGTCTGCCCTCTCCGCTCCCTCCGTCTCCTCCAAGAGCCTCACGCACAAAGTCCCGGCGTCCTTCCGTTGGGGCCACTCCGAAACCCGCTGCACGTGCACCCGACGCGCTTCCTCGCGTGGATCTCGCCCAGATGCGCAAAACGCCATCGCGAACAACTTCAGCTAAAGAACCCAATCCTAGACTTCGTGCTGAAGTAGTAATTGTGCGCCAGAAACCTCAACCAACCCCCTCTAAGCCCAAGGGCAAGCGAGTGGAAGAGAAACGTGTTGTTTCGCCTGCGCCTTCGCCTTCGTCGTCGCCTCCACCGCTCAGCTCCCCGCTCAAAGATAAAGGCAAGGGCAAGGTCGTCTATCCCTCGTCAGAAAGCGAGGACGATGATCTGTACTTGCGAAAACCTCCACCTCGACGCCGATCCCAATCTACCGTACCTCCATCTCGAAAACGTAAAAGGGTTTCTTCTCTCTCGTCTTCCCACATGAGCAGTCCGCCTCGCACGTTCTTATCCGACACAGAAGGTTTGTGCTCACGTTGTTATCACATTCGGACATTTGCTCAGTGGCTACAGATCATCATATCGATACCAGAAAACACAGGTCATCAAGTCGTGCGAAATCCCGAGTGCCATCAAGTGACCCCGAAGAGACTTATCCTTCGCGCGCTGGGCCATCTAATCAATGGGCAGCGCATCCACACAAGGTGCACAGGAGCCGCTCGAAATCGAAGCATCGATCGTCCGACAGTGAGGACGACGAGCTTCTACAAACCACTAGGCCATCCTCTGGCGCATCCCACCCACCGTCTTCTGACCCCGCATTCTACCCTTACCCCGCCCCCTATCCTCCGAATGTGCTTCCGTATATGGACGCTCAGCAGGCAATTCTACAAGCGATGCATCATTTATCGACGTATCTCTCCGGTCCTTGGCCTCCTGGTAGCCCCATCAAGGGCGCTGGACCGCCACCACCTCTTCCATTTACGCCTTCACGCCGCCACCACCCAAGCTCCGCGTACAGCACTCCTACTCATGCTCACCCATACCCGTACGCTTATGATCCGAATCTTTCTCGGGGGACTTTGCCCCCGTCCTCGCCTGAAGTTGACTCCTCGCCGCTGCGTCACAATCAGCATCGGGCAAGCTCGATTGTGGCTCGGAGTCGATCTCGCGGCCGGCGTGTTTCGTTCAAGTTTGAAGCACAGGAGGATGATGATGATGACGATGATGAAGATGAAGATGAGGAAGTGCCTCTGCCGCCTAAGAAGCCAAAGAAGAAGGAGGATAGTTCCTCGTCGCAGAAAGCGGAAGGTTCGCGAACAAAAGTGCGAGGGAAGGGGAAGAAGCCTGTACAGACGAGTAGCTCGGAGTCGGAAAGTCAGAATGATGTCCCTCCGGCACGGCGAGGACGGCCTAAGAGTCGGGCGCAAACACCTGGACCAAAGGGCTCGAGGGCGTCAAATGGAGCGAATGACCATGTCAAAAGGACACGCCACCATTCTACGGAGGCAAAAGGCAGATGACGGAGGTTTATTATTTACAGAATATTTATTTTTGAGTGCCGTATGTTTATTTAGGGTTATTCCGCTGCATATAATGATGCAAGTGTTGCATTTTGGGAAGGTAAGATTGAAACCACCATCGCTATGGACATCCCCTCCACGAAAATGCACCTGTCGCCCAGCCATTTGTCGACTTCGCCAGTCCGACATGGGTCCATCTCGCCAAGGTCGATCCCGTCGTCGCCCACGTCGGTGCATTCATCGTCGTCGGCCATCTTTGAACGAGACATCGAGACGATTGGGTCGCCTCCACATGCCCAGCAGCAGAATCCCCATCGCATACCGAGGGCAAAGACGTCGACGGAGCTCAGCGTTCCCAGCGTACTGGACAGCGCAGCTGCGATTTTAACAGAAGAAGGTGGCACAGCCGCGTCGGACGTTGACGTCGAGCTCGTCAACCGCCAGAGCCCGTTTACCAGTCGGAGTCCCTCACCGCGACACAGTCTGCTCCTAGGCTCTCCTGCAATATCCATTCTGTCCTCGTCGCTGTCTTCGCCGGCCGGCAAATACGGCAACAGCACTCATGAGGAGCCCCCCACACCAACATCCGCCTACTACTCCCTCCAAAGTTCTCCTGCGACCGCCACCCGTGAGCTCCCGCCCTCCTCGCCGTCGCTGTCCGCCCATACTTCATCCCACAACAAACGCCTTTCATTCGTCGCGTATTCCGATCTTCTCGCATCCACTCCGCTTTCGACTGTGCCCCTCGCATCGCTCACCACAGAGCCGTCGGAGCCGCCGCATATCATGGACAACCCCGGTGTGCATACACCTCTCCACGATGAGTGGGAGCGCGAGGGCCTGGGCATGGGCCTGGAAGAGCGACTCGCCGCCCTCGCGAACGAAGCTACACGTCCCAATACCAGGCCATCCTCCTTCATCTCTTCCTTCTAATTCTAATAACCCAAGTACTACCAAACCTTCCCATTATGTATACCTCTCCCTTCTTCGTGATACGCTCCGTCCATACTCCTAATTCTTTCTCCCAGGCGCCAAAAAATATTAACATTATACTGTACGTAGTCTATGCCTTCATGAACTCTGTCTCCATGTAATAAGTACGATCTGTTGCTACCATTTTTATGCATCCAAAGGCTAGATTTTACTGCCCTTAGACTCGGGAATATCTATAACTTAAGTAACCTCAAAGTGGAACGGTTACCATCTTTCGAAGCACTGTCTTGACCCCATGCTTGAACATTCGACTCCGCCTGTGTCCACGCAATGCAACACATGCTCACGATGACCTTGGGCCAAGGAAGTTGCATTGACCGTAGGGTTCTAGTTCATTGATGTGCGCCACAGTGTCCGGCCCGATATTCCGTCCCATATGCACGTTGATGATTTTGACTGGATTTCTCTCTCTCTTACCATCATCACCGCGCATGATGCTCCGCCATTTCTCAGGTTGCACACATCCGAAGAACTGCGGGTTCACCTCAGTTCATCTATCTAAAGAATCACAACATTACAAGATCTTCGTAAGTTATGGGAAAAGAATATCAGAGGAAAAGCAGCCGATCACAGGTGACGCGCCGGGACTTCAAGTACGCTGTATCTCTCGCATCATTCGTGCATAATACTCATCAATTCTAGCGCGTTCTATAATCGCGTCGAAAATCGACAGCTTGGCCTGTTATCAGGATAAGCGCCACCGTGACCGTCCTAGGTCCGTTTAGGTATCAGAAAGGGTCATGATATACTCCTTTACCCCTTGTCTTCCTTCCCGCCATGATATCCTACATTGTCGACGATCGCGACGAAGACATCGAATACCTGTGTCCTTCGAATTTTCATGGTAATGCCTCTGGTGCTTTCTACTCGGACACTTGGACCTCCATTGATAGCAATCAATGTGAGGATGGGTGGTTTAGATATACGTTCCAAGGTATGTCCTCCTTTTAGTATCTAAGTTCTTGGGCGGTACTCAAATCTCATTTTCAGGACAAGGTGTTAAGGTGGTGGCGGGCCTCAGCCAAGTCACCTCCCAATCGTACGCCATACAGCTTGACAGCAATGTCTTCAACCACTTGGGGGACGGAGGGTATGAGAGCCCTATCCTGACAGACGGAGAGCACGCCATCACATACTCTACTGGCGATCTATCACTCTTCCCTGTGTTCGACTACTTGACTGTCGTCGCTGGCGCGCAAACAGCGATGCGTGGGCGGAATGTAATCGTGGACGACCAGAACACTGAGACTGCTATCGATTTCGTCGGCGGGGGATGGTCAACGGCGACTCTCCGTCTCGAGAATGTCTTCGATCACGGAAAGGGACCTTACAATGATACAATACATTGGGTCAGCGAGGCGAATAACTCACTTTCGTTCGCCTTCACTGGTATACATTCCCAACAATCTCTCATTTCTTTCTAATTAACAATTTTCTCGAACAGGCTCATCGGTATCGCTATATGCTGTACTCCCCCCGACCACGGATGGTCGCATGTCACTCACTTACGCATTGGATGGCAATTTCGTCGAAACAAGTGTCGTCGCAAACATCGATAACAGACCCAGACCCATGTTTGCTCTATTCGGTACTGCCGTGGCAGCTGGAGATCACGTCTTGACGGTGAATGTGACTTCAGTTACGAACACCTACGCTATCGGAATCGACTTCATCACCTACACTGCCGCGTTCGATAGAATTGCTGAATTGGACAATGTATCAGCATCAACGACGACCCCCGGTTCCAAGCACCGCTCTCACGCTGGAGCTATCGCTGGCGGCGCCGTGGGCGGTCTGGCGTTCGTTGCGCTCGTAACATTGTTTCTATGGATAGTGAAGAGGAGGAGGAACCAACAAAGTAAATCGCGTGCGGCGGCTGTCATTATTGGGAGGAACTACAATCCGAGACTTGGTAAGCTTCCCATTCGGTGGTTCTTACTGGGCGCTCATCAAGCACTTGCAGATGTCAAGGTGGTTCCAGCGCCCGCAAGAGAAGTCTACCCTATGGCTGATGTGACTTCAAGCGCCAAGCAATGAAGAAAGTTGTTAAACGAGTCTCGAGACCAGTGTAAGTCACTATCATCCATGTACTAATGAAATACATACGTCAACATCAGTTCGATGTCGTCCCCAGAGTTGGAGAATTTGACGGGTGATTGCACCCACGAAGAAGCTGCTATAACGCTCAGCGCTCAACGTCAACTCGTGAGATAGATGAACGTTACGGTATAGAATTTGAGACCTTTTCCTCAAAACGGATACTGTAGATCATGTTCATTGCGGATAAAGACATTAAAAAGACCTGTCATATCATAAAACATCACAACTCTGGCAAAGACTTTCGCCTCGGCCTCTGCTCTCCCTTCTCCAAATCGTTCGACTCATGTGAGCTCGACCCCATACGAAAAACATCCCACAACCTCCCATGCTCCCTCTCAGGGACATGCACCGACGGCGCTTGTACCTCAACCCCCAATCCATCCCTCTCCAGCTTAACATTCATCTTCTCCGGGGTCGCCGTAAACTGGGCGGCAGACGTGGGCGGTTCGACCTCGTCCGAAACAGGGCGAGTGTCAGGCGTCGGTCTCTCCCTTCCCCTTCCACGACCAAGAGGGTCGGGCTGGTCCAAAGCGGCGATACGGCGCTGACTGAGAACCCAATGCGTCCCGTAGCTTTTGAGCGTGCGTACGATGAGGAAGAAGTAAATCATCCCGATTGCAAAGACACCTGTGATCGCAATGCGCGGTCCAAGGATGGCGTGTGTGCTCAAGGGGTCTCGCTCTGGGGGATCGTTGACTGAGCCGGTTCGCCATACAAAGGATAGGATGGAGACGATGAAGAGGACCATAGACCTTTGGGGCAATTTAGTAACGTACATAGAAAATATTCACTTGAAACATACCATGACATCCATACAGCCGGCATGGCTAACATAACCCACACGTTCCACCAAATCATGGTATCGTTCTTGCGCGCCTCCTACAAAATACTTGAAAAATCAGAAGATAGCTAGGACAGAGAAACATACCTCAGCCCATCGCGAAGCTCGATACATAGTTCGCATCGTCCCGAACCTTACAATATACATACACCCATAGGACAGACTCATCAAAGCACAAATCAACGAAAGCAAAGCAGCAGTGCGTGTAACAGGATCAGTAGCGGCATCGGGTATTTGGAACATAGTCAGTATAGCACTAGAATTTCGTCAACGATACATCATCCAAGTTTGTATACGTATTGACGTACGATAATAATAGAGCAGAGACAACATTCAGAGTTTTCCATTCTCGCAGAAGCGAGTCAATGAACGCTTCCCAAGAGTGTTTGAACCTCACTAGCGCAGGAGATACAAACGGCGCCGTCCAGTCCTCCGCCGCCGTTAAGGGAATGTCCACATCCGACACCAAGGCGGCAGCGCCGACGTGACCCATAATACCGATCCCTGTGCTTGTTGGGTGTCTCGACGCGTTGGTATTCACGTTGACACTCGATGACAAAGGAAGATGATATCCCGGACGAGAACACGCATCTATCATACGTTGAATATCCGGTCGGCTGACGTCTGCGTCCTCAAATATCCGTGCGACGCGGGAAAAGTACATCGCCGGGATTTGGAGGAGAGCGTACAGATAGATGATACGGGGTAACGAATCCATGAGGAAGTCTTTGATGCCAGTAGTGTGCTGTCGGAACTGGGAGCAGCTGTAGCATTGGTGTTCTTCATCTTCGGAGGATCCTAGACAGCAGAAGCTCGGTGTGTGACAAGAAAGGTTCGGCCAGTGAAAGTGCCAATTGAGGGTGAATGGGTCGACTGGCACGAATGGCTCTTCATGACGATGGTGTCGGTGAAGACCTTGGGACCATTGTTGGAGGATACGAAGTGGAGACGCTGCTCGGGAACGCGAGTTGGAGGGCGAATGTTCTTCCCTTAGCTGTTCAGCTCTAAAAGCTTGAGACGTGTACGTAGGATCACTTGCTCTATTGCCGCGCGCAAAGGCTAGCGACGCGTTAGTATTCATAACGAAGGTTGATTCCAATGGTTACCTTGTCTAACACTAGAGTCGAGAGAAACCCTTCCTCGAGGAGTATCGTGTCCGCTGTCGGAGACGCTGGGTCGTGGAGGCTGTTTTGGGCTGTTCGACCATGCAGGGGGACCTAAGGTCAGTCCGAGAGCATTCAAGTCTCCTGTGCTCTTTACGGAGGGGATGTTTGCGCTGGAGTTGGACGCGTCAAAACTGCGCCGGAATCCTCTGGTGCTTGGCGCTGGGGAGCGATTGCCTTTTATGCCGACGTTGGGGGTGGAAGGGAGAGCAGTGAGCTTGTCGGACGAGGTCAAATTGGACGAAGTCGACGACTCTGTTATGGGGTTAGAGATTGAACCTTGAGCGAGTATTGTACACACCTGCTACCGAGGCAGACGCCTGTAAAGTGTGCTCGCTAGGCTGCTTGTCACCTCTGCTTTGAACAGGTGCTGTAGATATATATTAATCAGTCAATTTCGATATTCAAGCGCGCTCAACACTCACCGCTCGTCGAGGCCGGAAAAGGGATAGGCTTATCTTCCGTATTTGGCGACATTTTCAAAGTTCAGGACGGGCTGAATTGAAGTGATGAAAGTAGGTGTTCAAGAGTGAATCATCTTAAAATGCTGTCCAGAATTCATGAGAAACCCTAAAACGAAGAGACGCGTGAAAGTGGCGGCGGAGAGAGGTGTGACGGAAATTGCCGCCCTTATTGAGTGGCATTCCCTTTCATTCCTCGCGCTCATCTTCTCGACATAACGCGAACGTCTGATAGCTCCGCAAAAAAAGGCCAGCCAAAGTAGCTGTTTACGACAATTTTTCTTAGTCAAGCGCACTTACACTAATTCAGATGGACACTGTACCAGCACTCGACATAGATCTCTGTGATAAATGTCATTCTTCCGTCTCCCTCCACGCGTATGGAGGTTTCTATCCTCACGATGGTTCCCGAGCATCGACTATTCCTCCCACCACGTCGGCCCCAGATTTCCAGCCGGAAGTCGATGATTTGGCCATCGTCAACACCGAGATTGGACGATTGGACAAAGCTTTAAAAGCTTTGAGATCCTATCAGGCCAGCTTAACATCCTATATCGAGGAGCGGCGCACGTACTTCCGACCCTCTCCTGTCCGAGCTCTACCCACGGAGCTACTGAATTTCATCTTCTCTCTCGCTTGCGATTCAGTCCAGCCTGAATATTACAAAACTCCACTCCACATCTCTCAAACCTGCTTTAGGTGGCACGAGATATCTCTCTCCCTACCTCACATCTGGTCCAACCTGTACGCTGATCCACATGGCGACCGCCTGTACCAATTGTACTTGTCACGCAGTGGAAATGCTGCCATTTCTCTCCGGGTGCATCAGCATGGGCCGCACGAGCTCGCGGATCCCGGTACCGATCATATTGTTGATATCGACAAGCAAGGCCCTTTTTATATTGATTCTGACGAAGAAGAATACTCAATCCACCTCGAGTTTATATCTAGCATCCACATATTTGCTACACGGTGGAGGCATCTCGAGCTGCAGATGACATACAGATACCTAGAGCTCTTCATCACACGATTCGAACGCGAAGAAGAAGCTCATGATAGGCTTTATTCCCTCGAATCCCTCACCTTGGCCATCGACTATGCCTCCAATCCCGGCAGTGGTTGGGAATTCCCCAATACCTTCTTCTTCGCCAAAAACCTTCGCAAAGTCACCTTACGGGATCATGATTGGGGCAGCCTCCTTCGTCTGCGCCATTGTTTCGCATGGGAGAACATTACACATTTTTCGACCACCACCGCAGACTGCGCAAATTTCTTCGTCCTGAGCTCGATTTTAGGCGCCAAGTCAGACGTGACACTCGTTCTGGACGGTGCTACTATGATTTCGCGCCGTTGCACTATCAACGTGACCACACTCGTTCTATGTCCTTATTTATGGTCTAAGGGACTAGAGGACCTTTTTCTAAAATGCTCCATGCCAGTTCTTCGATCACTCGAGATATCCGAAACAACCTCTTCCCTAACATTTACCGCGACGGAGTGGGTCGATCTTCTATTACACCTCCCCAGGTTTCTCATCGTATCCAAATGCCCCCTCGAGCATTTCAAGATTGAGATGCACCGTAGTGGCCATCGGGGGGATCTTTGGGACAACTTGAAGGGTACACTGGAGAACGCCCCTAGTTTGAAAAGGCTGGAAGTGGTGGAAGGCGATGCGCGTCTTCTGACCGAAGAGCTATTTGATCAGATACTGTTGGACGCTGCACACCTTCGCAAGCTGCAATCAATGGTTTTGGTATGGAGAGAGGCAAAGCGGATTCCTGTGGATCGTCTGGATAGGATGCTCTCACTGCGATTTGATCAACGAGAAGCGTCGTCCGTAGTGATCGGCGTGCGCGATGGAGAAATGGTGGACGAAAGCATTTTACGCTCGATGCAGCAGCATCGGAACAGTGGTGGTGGTCACATAGCACTTTGGTAGTACTTTTTAATTATACTGTACTACTATGGAGTCCTCGCAGGCTGGATAAATTCAATTCTAAAGCCCACGTTTACAAAACCAAATGGAAAATAGCATTTCTGTTCCTTACGAGGTACAAGGAGCGTGGGAAAATATTCTTCGTTCGTACTCTCATCGCTTCTTCCCAAACATTTTCAAGTCATGTCGTCTCAATGTTCTATTAAGTCGAACCTTGTCTGCGTCAGACTATGTCATGCATATGATAGAACCTTGTAAGAAAAATTTTGTATCTGATCATTCTGACCATTACCTAGACGATGGCGTTTATAAACGTTCTTCATTCTCTCCAAATTGAAATCCCATGCACGCTAGACCCACGACTCCTCATGACCTAGGGAAACTATAGTGACGACACCGGCGTGTTTTACCTCTAAGCTCCGAAGCCTTTTCGTGATATGCAAGGATCTACATTGTCGTAATTTGCCTCCGCGGGAGGTTCGGCGCCACAGCCTCCATCGACTTGTGAGTTTGAACGATTGCGTGATGGCTAAATCATTCTGAGCGGTGCCTATATTCCTTCAAAGAAGCAACCAATCATCTGACGTTGTTTTGGAATACCCTCTCAGGAAATTTATACCTTCACACTATGTCTCCGTCGACTCGGACGCATTCTTGGGCCATCCAGACGACGATACAACACAACGCAGTAACGCATACGGCATGAATTTTATTTATCCGATGTCTACATGTCGCCGAATACTAAACATGTCTCGCAGAGCGGAGCAAAGGAAACCAACATCCATCACCTTAACATAGCGACATAATCGGTTCAACATTCACCGCTAGGTCAATGGCACTGCAATTTCTTAATGGAATATAGCCTATTGTAGGCATTTTTTAAATTTTTTTTCGCCATTTTCTTGAATCACGACCACTGATTTACAGCTTACGGTACGCGAAACTCCGTCTGTTCATTTATCTGAATCCTCAATGTTCCACAGGTGTGTAAGTTCCTTCGGATGTAAGTACTTACGCTGTATCAAGCTGTTATCCATTTTTTGTCTTTGTTTGATGTTATCACAGGTCAGATAAGGAGGTCAGATATCACGCACTCATTGCGCCTTTCTCGTCGTTCCTAGCCAGGGGATAGCTGGAGATAGGCGATGTTTTCGTATTTGAATTTCACCAAGGCTATTGTAAGGCGGTACATCGTTCTTGGGTCGCCAGCCACTTGCGGCTGCCGTAACCACCTACCATCACCTACCATCATTGGCACAGCCTAAACCAACTCTCTCGTGTACGCCAATGATTATCGAGTTGATCATTCTTCCCTGATGTCTTTCGGTTACCTATCACCATGGGTTTTCGACATCCAGGTATGTAACTTGGTAATACACAGACCGCATGTCAGTGCAATGCTCTAATTCTACAGATAGTGTCTCTTTGGTGTAATGCATTGCCTTGTGCTATACGCGTAACCCTTTGGTGTGGGCTATCCATGACTCGCCGATTACAAAAAGACCTTCGAAAATGTGGATTTGGAACAACACAACCTCATGCCTTTCTCGAAAAATACGCTCTACGGGTATGCCTTTCTGGCCGCGCTCTTCATGCGAACGGCGTCGATGCCACAGGCCCCGCGAGGGGTTAGCCTGGTGCTATCCCTCGAAGGTATTTTGATTATCTTTGGCTCCGCCCATTTGTCCTCATCACCACGATCCAGTTCCATCAACCGTCACCAACGTCGGCGAATTCGTTATATCTGGAACCCTCAAAAACAGCGGCTCACAGAGCATTTCGGTTATCAAAGACCCCGAGGGCCCACTGTTCGACAACTTTCCTGCTGATATTTTCGACTTCCAAAGCACGAAAAACGGGGAGCCCGGTTTCGTTGGCGCCATCGCGAAATGGTCGCTGGAGACATATCTAACGCATCCTGGAGAAGAAGACAAAACAGTCCCCAAAGTCGAGGGAAGGTCACCCGCACAAGATAACCAACGAAGGGACGAATCAATCTCAGGCCGAGGTTCGACCTCCTCCTCGAGTGTCAAGTCCGACTCGGACACAGAGTCTCTCACTTTCAGTAAAAGCCAAGTACCTCCGGAGACGATTCACGACCTCACACCTAACGACGAGATGAAGTTTGATTACAAAGGTTTGTGCTTGCTAAGTTTTTCTTCTCTATTCAACTTATCACGTCACGATAGTCGCGGACGGATACGACTTCTCGCATTCAGGCGCTGGAGAATACAACGTTAAGCTCTTGCGCAATTACTTCTGGGCTTTGGTCGATGGTGTGGTCACCCAAGTCGATATTGACTTGAAATCGTATACTGTAAACATCGGCGGCGATCTAGCGACGAGATCCATCGAGGACATCGGTGCTGCACCTGTCAATCGCAACAAACGGGGTGTCTCGATAACTACTCGGGGATGTAGTCCTCTAGAAGACCTGGTACTCAACGAAGCTGCAGCGATCGCCAACGAATATGTAACCGAATCGCGAACGTGGGCATCCATTCCTTTCCCTCCAATTTCTGAATGCTTATTTTGCAATAGTTATCTCTCTAAAATGAGCGCAAGCACGCCTAGATACAAACAGTGGCTCGGTGACTGGAACGCAGGAAAGACTTCTGACTACGACTATATACCTAAGGAACAGGTCGCCTCCCTTTACAGCCGTATTCGCTCATTTACGGACCCTGCGGGAAGCTCTGGGTACACGTACGAGTGTTCGTGTGAACGACCTATCTATGCTTATGTACTGTCTAAAGTGTGAGTATTTTTTCCATCTCGCTGGCTTTGCTCAAATCGATCAATAGGACGAACGATCCGGTTATTCATCTTTGTGTATGGTTCCGCGCCGCCGAAACACCATTGAAAGGTGAAAACTCCAAAGCCGGTACACTAGTCCATGAGGCCACACATCTCCTCGTATCGGACAAGGACCGCCGGGCAGTGGACTATAAGTACGGACACGAACAATGCATTGCATTGGCTCAACAGAATCCACACCTTGCGGCTGTCAACGCAGACAATGTGGAGTTCTTTTCGGAGAATACGCCACCTCTAGATTAGAAGCTCTTGTTATATTTACATTAGAATCATATAATACAATTTTGATATTGTGGACTACTGTAATCCAGTCTAAGGTCATCGAGTGCCGGTTGGGTGTGGCGCAATTCCTGTAACATCGACACAAATTAAATTTATATGTATTTTCGACGCTATACCGACTGTCCCATGAGGAAGCCTAGCGTTTCCAAGGACTTACCCTAGAATATGTGTGGTCTCTATTCCAGTGCGAATCGTGTAGAAGCCACCACTGACCTTCGAGCGTACTACTTATATCAAGTCTCTTTCCACCGCAGATCCGTCGACGTCCCGTGCAGCGGTGAGGATGTTACAGCTACGCTGCCACGTATAATATGCCCCAGTCTCCCAAGGCACAATGTCAAGGCACTCGGCGCCACTGTCAACCAGATGTCTATGATTATCAACATCCAGTAGTACTACTACCTGTGCAACACCGAGAGTTGCCCAACAACACGATTTCTCATGGTGCATCGTGCTGTAATCGTCGTCTCGGCGTTCGAAACCGTTGACGACGAAGATGGTTTGATAGAGGATCTGCGTGTCTGGGGAGATTTGTCGTGCCCTCGTTATTCATATGTCCTCCGGTGCATCAGCTAACATATCCACAAAAACTCCTTGATAATTTGTTAAACGATATTGTGACTTCATTGGGAAGACAATAGGAACATGAAGCCTGGCATCGCCGATATGTGGCGGTGTTTCCTCTTACCTGCCTAAACGCTAAACGGCCACCCGCTGATGTGAGCCGATTACCATACATAGGCTAACTAGTATCTCATAGATACTAACTAGGCCAGCGACGATACTTGGTCGTTGATTATTCAGTGTTGGTGCAGCATATCACGCTTGGTCTTAGGGGTCGACACACCATATGGAAACAGGCAGGCCAATTTCGAGTGGTGCTGATGGTAACGCGCGGTCTACTGGTAACTGCACCTACTACAGCCCAGCTATTATTTAAACTAGACTCTTCAATCGAAGAATATACAACAACATGTTTCTCTCAAAAACCAGGAGTGCCTTTCTTGCCACACTCGTCCTCCATGTGGCGTCACTTCCCCAACCAAAAAAGGATATTTTGACCCTCACCATCAAATGTGAGTACTGCATCATTCAGCTACTTACCATCATTGGTACATTTCTTTGATTGACCACTGACACTCCGTTCAGTTCCACCTACCGTCGACAATGTGGAAGATTTCTTCATAACCGGTACACTGAAAAACATTGGCTCGAAAGATATCAAGGTCGTCAAAGACCCGGACGGAATACTCATTTACGATTTTACTGCTCACGTTCTGGAATTCAAGAACAAGAAGGACGAGAATCCTACGTTTGTGGGCGATGTCGCGAAATGGTCGTTGGAGACATACCTAACGTATCCCGGGGAAGAGGACAAAACGGTTCCGGAGGTCAAGGATACAAAAACTGGGAAAGGCCAGTCAGGAAAGGGACGACGAGCTCAAACCACGTCAGACTTATCGGACGAGGACGACCCTAGCACGGGATCCTCTCAGACCAGCGCCGACAGCGACTCGGAGGAGCCTCTCAAATTCGACAAACCACCTCCGGAAACGATACATTCCCTTAAATCTGGCCAGACGATGGAGTTCAAATATAACGGTTTGTATTTCCCTGTATTTTCCACGGTTCGGTCGGGCTCATAGCGCTTCCTTAGTTGGCTATGGATATGACTTTACGAACACAGGCGCTGGCGCCTACACCGTCAAACTTTGGCGCGATTACTTTTGGGTCCTAATCGACGGGGTCATTACCAAAGCCAAGATTGACGTACAATCTAGTACTGTGAATATTAATGGGAAGCTTGCGGCAGATATTCCCACTGAGGACGATGAGGTTGGGGGCATCGATAATCGCGCCGTCTCGATAACGACCCGGAAATGCAGCCCATTACAAGAATTGGTGGTCAATCGAGCTGCAGAGATTGCCGACGAGTATCTCTCAGAGTCACGAAGGTTGGATGTTCGACTATATCTTCTGTTCCCAAAAATACTAATGTCAATGCATCAGCTACCTCTATGGCATGAACGGAAGCACCGAACGTTTCGAGTATTGGTTTGGACCATGGGATATACCAGTAAGAAGACCTCAATATGCGCATCAGCCAAGGAAGGAGATCGAGCACATCTACGGCCTCATCCGCGATTTCACCAAGCCTGCGAACCAAATCGGGTACACGTACGACTGTTCATGCAAAAAGAATATGTACGGTCAGGTCAGGAAGAACAAGTACGTCCACAATCTATTGTGTGTTGCCTATTAAACTCAGCCCACTCATTCGTAGGACTGAGAAACCGACGATAAAATTGTGTACATTATTTCGGTCGGTCAACACACCTTTGAAGGGTACAGATTCAAAGGCTGGTACATTGATTCATGAAGCCACGCATTTCAACTACGGAGCCGAAACTCGTGATTTCAAGTACGGACAAGCTGAATGTCATGCGCTAGCTTTGGAAAATCCGTACCGCTCTGCTATCAATGCCGATAATTATCAGTATTTCTCAGAGAATGACCCATACCAAGAGTAGAGTTCTACTAGCAAATATACTTGATTCTTCACAGCAAACAGAGCACCCGGAATAAATTGGCAACTACACAGTAGGACACGACCCCAACGGGCCTCAATATCGACAACAATACATGTACAACAGAACATTAAATAAATTATAGGCGGAAGCATTCGCGCTGAGCCTCAAAACCTGGTCTTGCTATCCCTGTCAAACTGGAGTGTAGGTAACGGGAATGCCTCAGCAGTCGGTCGTGGAACGGTCGCGGTCTTGACATCTTCTCGTACAAGAACGTAATTAACAACGGTACATGGGAACTAGGCCGGTACTCACCGAGATGAGGATTGAAATTCCGTCCAATGACCGACGTCCGGGTTCGGTTCTTCCTTTGAGCGCGGTTCTTCTTTACATAGAAGAACAAGGCGCAGAGCGCCACAAACACGAGCCCGCCCACTACGCCACCCACGATGGCGCCAATATGACTGCTGCTCTTCCGCTGAGGCGTTGATGAAGTCGAGATTCCCGCGGATATGTCGGATATAGAATCATACGTCGCATTGTACGCCACAAAGTCAATTCCAATGGGGTAGCGGTTGGTGACTTCGGTGATATTGACGGTTAGAACATGGCGCCCTGCTTCCAGCTCTGCCTGTAAGAGTTTCGACATGGGAACGGCAGCCTTGGTGTCATCTGCAATGTGTACGAGCTCGCTGGCGGCGTTGCCATCTAACGTGTAGGACAGCGTAATGTTTCCGCCAGAGGTAGTATCGGTTACGATACCATAGACCGCGACAGAGGAACCTGAGAGAAGGGTTTGTCGCATCAGCAACCTGGTGCTCGTACGTGTATCATGACATCTAGAACGCACCGACGAAAGAGTATGAGAATGAGTTGCCAACTGTGTTGCTCCAGTGTAAGCTGTCCTGGTATGGGCCCGTAGAGTAGTCAAATGAGGCCTCAGAGAGGTTTCCCATGGTCCATCCACTCCCGTGATACTGAATCTGGCTTGATGCATCATCAACGATAACAGTTCGTCCGTTCATCGGTGTCAATGTGCTCGCTGTGACTGTGAGGTAATCGAACGCGGGAAACAAGTCGTCGAGGCCTATGGCATAGGTGACGGTGTGCTCTCCATCAGGCAGGACACCCGAGTCGTAGTTCCCATCCCCAGTCTCGATCAGCATGTCCTCGTCGTCCAACTTGACGCGATAGTGCTGGCCCCATGTAGTGATACCTGAGCGAATCCTTATGCGCGTACCTAGGTATAGTCAGTACAGTGAGCTTATGCTGGCTGGATGCGTATGTACCGATGAACTTGTAGGTGAACCACCCATCGACGCAGCCTGAGGACGCGACGGTTGACCAAGTGTTGTGGTAGTACGACTGGGTGACTTCCTGGTGGGTAGTCTTGCAGAGATAGTCGATGGCCGAGTCCTGGTCGTCGACGATGTAGGACACGCTGTCGGCCATGGTCGTGATGGTGAAAGGTCAAGGGGGTTGGGACCTATCTGCGCCAAGTGCGACTCGCCATTTATCGGGCGGGTGACATCATGAGACCTGGATTATCATACATAGAAACACTCTCAGCTTCCAGGCCTTTCCTGGATGTGAAGATGACGACTTGCTCCAGAGTTCTGACGAGGTTCTGCAGCCGAAAGAACGCTAGGGGATGTTAGATACAAATAGACCTAGGTAACTTTACAGGTCGCAACGCGCAAGCTACACGCATTTGGGCTATACTCCGGAACAGGGGGTGGTGCATTTGAGCACGAGAACCATGTTATCTGACAAACAGAAGGTCGAGGAAGTTCATAGACACCGAGAGATTGAAGAGAGAAGATGGTGTATCGGCGGAAACGTGGAGAAATTGATATCAGTGATGCTCATAGAGTCACAGTCCATTCAAAATATCATTAGACATGTCTAAGGCTGTCATACAGTGGTTCTACAAATACTATTCAAATTACAATACAACGAGGAATTACAATTATACACGTCATAAAGTATTCTAAAGTCATTGAACATTAAAGAGCAAGCCGGTGCTCAATTACTCAGCGCTAGCGCTAGCAACGAACGCGTTAAAGTTGTACGTCGGCGGGCTACCTTGGAAAGAAAAGCTGTCAGGATGGAGCTCAATGACTGTCTTCCCCTCCCGCGAAATGACGCCACCCATCGTGTCTCCTGGACTAATAGGGATCGAAAGCTTGCTAAGACCAGCAGGCACATCGAACGATCGAATATTTGTATCCGACGTGCTCAATGTAACACTGGAGGGCGCAGTGGTGAGAACCACAACCCAAACTGCATCCTCAAACTACACACCAGCATCAGGAACATCGTTTGAACATTGTTACAGAATCATCTCACCAGCTCGAAATTAGTGGGTCGTCCTACTGGATCGTCTTGAGCTTCTGCAATTGTCGAATGAGGTCGCGACCACATGTAGATCTGATCCTTCTCGATTTCTGGGAACGAACCAGTCTTGAAAGCAGTAGCATAGTACTCCGTAAGTCCTAGCCAAGCTTTTCCAAGAGTCAGCACTGTGATAAATGAATAAAGTAGAATCAACCAACCCGTGTGGTCCATACCATCCGTCCACGCCTCGCTATTCGGTTGGGCACCTTTAATCGGGCCAATATAGTGCGATTCGCCATAATCGTTCCAAGTGTTAATCTCCACAATATCGAACTTGTCGCGAGAAGCGATCAACGACTCCCAGCGCCTGGCGTATAAATGTTGGTCGCCAAGAAAAACGAACTGTGAAAAAAGAACTGTGAGCCAATTGGATGAACGTATCTTGAATGTACTCACGTTTTTGTTGAATGAATCCGGTCCATAGTGGGTGAAAAACCAAGGAGAAACAGACGCCATGTATACTGGCGAATCTCCATCCCGAGCCGTCAACCCGGAGGAAAGGTTTGACAAGCCTTCCAAATGTTTCTCATCCGTCTCGGTCGATCCAATAAATTCAGTAAGTTTGGACTGGACACCGCCTAGCGACAACAGAGTTTTAAGAGTTGAAGTGACACCGTCTGAGAGAGTTTTAGCAAAATCAGTGGTGAGCTCAACAGGCCAACCAGAGTTCCACTGGTAAAAGGAGATAAGACGTCGGAGCGAGTCGTAGGGTCTGGTGTAAACGTACATTGAAATCGCCTGACATAACATCCTTGAAGGTGGAGAACGTTGTGGGGTCCACAAAGAAGGCGGGGACGAAGACAATATTGCCCGCCATATCTGGATGTTGCACGAACTGAGATTTCCATCCGTCTACCACACTGCTCTGTCCAAACGTGCATGTCTCTCCAGAGAACGTAGAGACGAAAGGTTTGCCAGAGTAGACGAATTGGTTGGGATGAGACGAATATGTTTGGACCCAAGACCGAAGCGCCTGCGCATCCTCAGTCGATCCACAAGGAAGTGACGACATATCGAGCGAGAAGAAGAGTTTGAAGTCTAATCCCGATTCAAGAGCCGCTTGATAACTAAGGATACGACAAAGTTAGGATGTGGCGAAAATAATAATAAATTTGGTTGGCGTACGCGTTCGCAACCTGCTGCTTTTGGAAGTCATCCCTGCCGACGTTTAACGCAAATCCGTCAATACCCGAGGCGTGGGCAAGGGTAATATCATCCGTCCAGTCTTGTCGGGTGTATGGGAAGGTGTTGCCGACCATGTGGTGAGCGACGACAGCTTTCTGGGATGAAGAGCTGGGAATAGGCGAGCCGGTAGACAATACGGTTGATGTAGTGGAAGCGGTAGACTGTGATTGAGAGGATGAAGGGGATGGTAGTGCGCTCGACAGTTGGGTTGGAAAGGGAGAAGCCGAAGAATTGACGACCGTCATGGTGGTACCACTTGGAGTGGGAGAGATGGTAGAAGTGGAAAGTGATGTAGGGGTAGGCCTGCCTACAGTCAACTGCAATATAAAGTTGAATGAGCCTTCATTTCCCCGTCTAATGGGAATAGCAAGAGCATGAGCGAGCGTTAAGAGAGCGATGGTGACGAAGAAAATGAAGGCATGCATGGTTGTCGTGAAGTCGTACGGTCAACGTACGGTCGTACAGCAAAAACAAGAAGGAAGGGATGATTTTATACGCGAGAACAATGATTTCGACGTACCTGGGAGGACAATAGAACAATGGGAATGACCAAATACGGCGAAATTCGTTAGGCGTCCTCACAGGCGACAGGTAATTTTCATCTCAAGGAGGTTATAACTTTTCTCAGTCCTGTCATTGAGCTTGGACGAGAGCTTGAGAGAGTTCACTGAGGATGGGATCAAGTCAGGTTTGGTGTACAAACAAAAGGCGTCACATCATCACATGTGTGACAAAGAAGAACACTAGGACCTACAAGGACCTATAATGTTCCTATGCGGTTTCGATAGTCATCTAGCACTGATAAAATTATAAAGGCCAGTCCTAAAAATATACCAGATTGTTTCTAGTCACATACTTGCGAAAGAAAGCTGACACGATAACGGTCTGAGGATGTACAAGCCGCCAACCTTCTACTGGGGAACGCTAACCTGAAAATATCGGGATGTACTTGGAAACCAACCCAGAAATCTCTGAAATTGACATGCTATGTTTCTTTCATCCTGTTTTGTCGCTTACTATCGTGGTCCGTGGAAGTATTTGAATTTTGAGTAGGTCAATGCATGGGTCGGCTCGGGATCAGAACGTGACCGTGTCCCAACCTTTTACTAAAATAGTTTTACGCTTCCTCACCCACTCTACGACTCTACAGTTTTTTTTGATTTCTCGGATAATGCCTACGAAATCCTTGCTTGAAATGTATCTGGAAATCCTGAGGACACGCCTTTGACGCATCTCTCTCGAATCAAAGAGGCTCCTAAAATTGCTCAGCGACTCATATATATGAGACCTGTTGGCGAAATGTCTCTCCCATCTTGAACCCCCACTTTCATCGTCTTTAAGCATCACATACTTCTGCCATGATCTCTATTCGTCTTACTCTGCTCAAGGCCAAGCGTCGGTTGATGTCAAAGGTCGCCGCCAAACCGAAAGTGATTGGTACGTCGTACGAGCTCGCTGTGCAGCACGTCCCTCAGCATGACCCCTAATTAATCTGCAGAGCCAACGCTGCACCCTTACGTTGCTCATCGCTTGAAGTTCGCAGGCTTCCGGGATGACTATGCCAAAGCGTCTTATGACATCCTGATACAGCAGTCCCATGAAGCTCAGCTCCCGCAGATCAGACTGCTCGAAGAGCTTTGGCACGACGACGTCGGATTCGCTCATTCCGCTACGCTCCCGACGCCTTCCTGTATCATGAAGGAGCTTCCCTCGGTCGAATACAAGGTTGACGCCATCGACGCTGGCATTCAAGAATTACCAGAACAGTGGAGAGAGCACTTCTCGGACGTCGTTAGGGAGCTCCCTTTCAATCTGCAGGAACTGCAGCTGAAGGAGATCGCCAAGATAGTCAAAGAGGCTGGAGGTTGTCTTCCCTCTCCCGTCTTGACTTTTCCTCCGGCTGTCAATCCGATTCTTAAGGTCGAGAATCCAATCGACCACCCTATTTCGACTCCGAACTCACCTCCATCCACCCCCTTCCGACCTCTCGCAAGAACCCCGAGAGTGAGAAACTTGACTGGTCAACCCAAGCGCGGACATTTTGGGACAAAGATTGGAACTATTCCACCACCGATCCCTTCTTTACGCGCGCAACTGGGTGCCATATCTGTTTCTCTATATCAACCAGTCCAACGGACATCATCGAAACCCACCGTCTTGGGCGCGTCTCAGGTCATAAACCGCCCGACACCAGTTTCTGGACGATGGACCTCCAAGCAGGATTCGTTCGCAGTGGACGATGACCCAGATTTTGAGGACGCTGGATATCATTGGTCTCGTACGGATTCAGTTTCGTATGACCACTTTTCCCAAGGCCTCTATGGATGTTACGCGCTATTTGAGGGCACGACCGGTATGTTTATCTACCCAGTTTCAATTACATGCGGGTTTCTAATATATCTCAGCCATAGGACAGACCGAAGGATGGGATCGACGTTACACGATTCTGGACGGCACGACCGGTATGTTTTCCTATTTCACTTCCCAGATACCCTTTCTGACACATTTTCGTCAGCCATGGCACTGGGATGGGATTGATCGCAACTTCTTTTGACATGTTCCGAGTCTGGCAACTGGTAAGCTTCTCTTCAGACTTTTCTCCATCCGGCGTTGACGGGAATCCTCCAGACCATCATCGCACAACACCGTACTAACATGACCTGCCGCCTGAGTATCTGGTCCTTCCCCTACGATTCCCGCATGGAGCGCTCAAGTTCGAAGGGGGGCAGACTTACGCGACTGGTGGAGCCAATCCTGCGGGGGGCGATTCTGAAGTAACAGTTATCGCCCTGTGGGACCCACCTCGAGTCGTCGTCTCGTGCTCTGTGCAGACCTAGCCCGGTTATTAGCCCAGTCCTTCGCTGGGATTGGGCAGTCCTCCGGGCGGTCCTAAGCCGCAGCCAGCCAAGCCTCCCGTAAGCCACTACTGGGCTGGCAGTCAATAGCCCGGTAGTGGTGTTGTCAACAACGAACGCCATCTTGGAATCATAGTCCGGACCTCATATGATCTCGCTCGCAGGCCAGCCACTACCGATACCCCCGTGTGCTTTGCTTTATACCCCCGGACGACGGATACTGTATGTGAAGTTGCTTTTGCCCTGAAATTTGCCATGGTCGTCGGAGCTGTCTTTGCCTTGTGTTATGTTTGCCGATGCTTTTGATATGTCTCTTCTTACCTTTTTTTCGATGTTGATAGCTTTATCTCTAGTTTCTCGCGTTATAGTCCCTTATAATTCTTAGCCTTCCTTATAATACACAGTAGTTAATTTCTCAGAGTTCCAGTCAGTTTTTTTACTCCTTACTCTATAGTCTTGTTCGTAATTCATCGATATTTGCATTTTATCTGCGCGACCTTGACTAAGCAATTCGGGATATTATAGCATCTGGATGAATCCAACATGACGAGCATCATCCCAATTTACGTCGCAATCATTCAACTCACAAGCTGGAAATCTCCGTGCTTTCGATCAATTTCCAGTTGCGCCACGCTGTTTACGGATTCATACCACTTTGACAGTTGGTCTCCTTGGGTACAAACGAATACTTTATCTGAACGACTGATTAATTGATACAACGAATGACTACCATATGCAGTATAAAGGTAAATGCGTTTATGAGCGATGAAGCCAATAAGTTATGGTCATGTTAGCTTGAGTGAATTATAAGTATATATATGTAGCAGTTAAGATAGATAGATGCATGAAGAGGATGATAATGTGGTGAGTAATGCAAGTGGAATAGCGATGTCATAACACAAATCACGGAGCAGTCGTTTTCCTTCGTTTCGATTTCCCAGCCTTAACGTAATCTTCGTCGTCCTCAAAGTCACTACACGACATCTCCGGCGCGCAAAGGGTTTCTTGATGTCGTTGCGTATCCAGTTTCCGGAGTGCCCGCAAATTCGTTTCCAGGGATTTGAAGAACTCGTTCTATCAAACAAAGGTCAACGGTAAATTCCATCGAAAGTGTGTTTGGACCTTACCTTCGACACTCGCACCTTCGCTCCAGGTTCAGATTCCTCTAGTAGTGATTTCTTGTTTTCGAGATGCTAATCAAAGGGCATCAGCACGCATAACAGCCAGTACGGCATCAAGACTGACCTGAACCTGCTCAATCTTCAACAGTTCCCTCAGATGCTTGATCCATAGTCGTAAGTGCGCGTCGACTGGTTTCAGCACCGGTGTCCGCTTGGTAACACGCTCAACGTCCATCGGATCATCTCCACATCCATCAAAGTCGGCGTACGATCGCACTATGGGGGCAGTGCTCCGGCGTGGTCGTTTCCTGCTTGATGAACTTGGCTTTGAGATCTTCGGAGGAGTAAGTGACTCTCGTTTGACTTCCGTTCGAGCCAAAGGTGTTTTTGGAGGGTATAGGTAATCTTCTTCGCTCTTGAAGAATTCTCCACCCCGTTCGATGTAGCGGTAGAGTAGATATGACTGCCAAGTTCACGTTAGACGTTTTAACTGGCGGGAAAGGAGACGGCTTACAGGTGCTTTGCTAAGCCTTGCAAGAAATTGGAAATGTTGCAGTGTTAAAGGAACCGTGTCGGTTTGTCGCTCTGGTCGTAAATAGTCATTTAATATCTGACGAGACGTTAGCTAAGCTGAGTTCATCGGACACCAGGAAAGCGCTGACTGAAGTGTTCTCGTTGATTATCGCGTGCGTGAGGAATGTCGCCGTAACTGAATGCCGGGGGCCAAACTCTTGCTTAACCCATTTCCCAACGTGAGTCTGATCTGCGGAAGGTCAAGACTTGTTACCAGAATCCAACTCTGACTTACCGAAAGGACTGTGGGTCATTGTAGAGAGCACGGTATGCTCTATAGTGATTCGTCTGCGAGATCGCTGGGACGTGCTTTCTTCCTGGCGTATCATGGTCGATAGGGATTCTTGCCCGATAGGCCCCTACGAGAATCTCATAAGATCGAACAAAGCTACTGATAGAAAGGACATACCAAGTACTGTCTTGACGAGGCTGGGATAAGGTCCTCAACATCGCCGGAGCCCCTCCTGTCTTGCGCGGGGATAGCGCGGTCCCAAAAGTAATCCCTATCGTCGCCCTCTTGATACCAAGTGCGACAGAGTCTGTATCGTGCTCGACGCCTCGTCCCTTCGGTACGCAAGTTGTCCAAGTCGACATTGTGCTGCTCCACACCAATTATAATGGCATTACGCACGGTCGGAAAGATACTCGAGAGTTTCTTCAAAGTTCGTCCCTGTTCATAAATTTGAAAATGATCCTAGCGCTGGATATCAGCTAGGCTTACCTTGCAGCCGATTTCCAAGCATCGGAGTGCCACTTCGTCCATCAGAGCTGAAATCTCTACCGGCAGCATTCCCTTTCTGCCAGTGACATCGGAAAGGACCTCCTTCCGCATATACGACACGATTCCCTCGAAATCTTCCATCCAAGGACTAATCAAAAGGTTTCTCAAGTCGTTCTTGGTGATAGGTGACAGTTTCAGCCCCGCCAGTTGGTCGCGTAGACTTGAAACTGTCAGGGAGACGTTCCCAGGGAGGAATACTGTCAATAGCATTACTAGCCTGACACTGGGATCCGGGGATGGAAAATCGCGGTAGAGATGCCGTAGAACATCCTGTGTATCGCGATGCGTAATGGCACGCGGTTTGTAGAATTGCTACAAATCTGTCAAATCATGTAGTTAAGTTATACCACTTGTCGCACCTTCATCAAGTCTTCCACAAGGATTCGTAAATCAAAGATGAGGTTGTGCGACGCGCTGAGTTCTTTGAGGGCCAGATATCCATGCGCGTTGGACGTGGCTTCCATACACACCTCGGCGGCGACAGTACAGCTGACGAACATGCTAGAGGACGATCAATACTGCTGTCGAATGGTATGCCCAGAGCTACGCACGCAGAGTCTAGCTTGGACAATTCCCGTATGTTCTCCACGATTCTGTCGGCTGTTCGGTCTGGCGCCTTCTCAAACATTTTGCGGAAAATAAAATTGCGATACTTTGCGTCCATGACGAAACCATTTGATACAGCGTGGGGTAAGAGCCGCGGTTCCAGCGCCAGAGCGAGAGGAAACTGAGACATGAGAGGATCCCGGTCGCAGAATGGGATAAACTATGGTCGTTGATGAGCGCATGATGGGACTGATAGAGACGCGACGGACCTTGTATTTATCAAGCAGATCTCGCGCTGTTTCCCAATTTACCCGTTTCGAGTCGACATGCGGGGTTTGTTGTAGAAACCATGTGAATACCGTGCCATCGTCCTCGGTCTGTCGTTGTTGGTCCAAGTAACGGGTACAGTTATAGTAACTCTCACCTTGCCTCGCGGGATGTCCCCGTATGCATCCGTCGCCAGTTTGAGGAAATGATTAAAGACGGGGAGTGGTACTGATCGTACCCAGCTCGTCTTGATGAAGTGCGAGCGCGTGTGGAAGTAGTGATGGAATGCGACCTGGACGAGGTACCTGGAGAAACGGGCACCGCTGGAAATCAAGATCTGGCGAAAGCTTAGCGAGGCTTGCCGTAGACAGCAGACGAGACGTACCTCGAGCACCCGTTCATTCAACACCTTTCCCCGTCCAAAAGCGTGATACAGTGCTTGGACGGCGCCATACCGATACATAAAGTAGTGCGCCCTAACATATGGATCTTGCGAAAATGCGTAGAAGCGCTTGTTAACAATGGCCAGGTCGCCAGGATAGTCGAGACGGTCGAATATGAGGTGGAGAACATCATCTACAGCGACAAAGTGAGAAAAAAGGAGTGGCCGTGGTGGAAGGTGGCAACTAACCGCAGAGGCGATCCATGCTGACCAAAAAGGCAAGAGGCTACTCCAAGCTGTCTGCTGAACGTGAACTGCAATGCGGGGCAGCGCTGAGCTCGTCGTTGGCAACGATGACAAGCAAGTCGATAGTCGTGGTAAAAAAGTAAAGGGCAATCGGTCTAACCGTCGGATCGGAGTTGTTGCAAACTGTAACAGACGACTGTAACATGCCCAGCACACCATATTTGGACTGCATCGCGCTGAACGGACCGGACTACGACCTTTAACCATGGCTTTTATAACTACGGAACTGCAATTAAAACATCTTTGTATAGTAGCCACTCCAAACGCGCCATGGCAGCTTCCAGTCCCTCACCTGCAGTGCCGGGGCAAAGACGTCAAAATTCGCCTTCTCCAGTCGACCTAGAATACTCGCGGTTGGCACCTGGATGAATAAGGAGGTGCCGAGAAATCAGCGCCGTCAAGATCGAAGAGAAAAGTGAACGACTAACCCCTGCGAGAAATACCGGCATCACCGCTGGAGGAATCTTCCCCCCAAAGCCTCCTTCAGTAAACATGCTCCGAGCAGTATTCAGATGGTCATTTGCCAGTGTAGCCAGCTCAAACACCGCATCCTCGATACCCCGTGCACTACTGCCCTTTCGAAAGACCTCCTCTTGAATAACCCCGTGTTTAGCAGTGATCTCGGCTGGTATTACCATTCGCCCGTTGATAGCGTGGTACGGAAGCGCGCGTAACAGGGTTGCCATCGTCTGTGCTAACCCCAGATGTGATGCCGCGTGAGACACGGTAGAGTCTGAGGTCGACAGCATTGACAGCAAGAGATACGCCAACGTCGAAGACGTCGATTCTGCATGGGTCATCAGAGAGTCTGTCGTGATATGATTAGACGTCTGTAGCTCAGCATCCTACGGAACAAGTCAGCTGAAGATCAGAGTACCAGACCGCAAGGCACTGACACGCGCGTCGATAATGCGCTTAAAGTGGTACGCTGGAAGGTTGACTTGTTGTGAAAGCTCATGCAAGGCTAGCGCGATAGGATGCCTAGGTGGTTTACCCTAAGCTCAAGTCAACTAGAGGCAGTAGAACGGAACAGTTCACCTACGTCGGTTATACCTTTAATTGCGTCTCTCCAGAATTGCATTCGCATTTGGCCAATTGCCGCATTCGATACAGAGTCCTGGACGGTAGCTAGCTCGACCTATAAGTATATTTGTAAGTCCCGGCCGAGATGACAACAAAGCGGAATTGGCTCACAGAAAACGCTTTTAACGCGTAAAAGCCATTTTTCAAGTGAGGTGGATAAAACGGGCCAGCTAAATAAGACTCGTAGTCGTGTTTTCGGACTAGATTTTGACAGTATTCAGCAGGATTCTCAGTACTTGTCGCTGTCGAGTATCTCCGTCGCGCAGAGTGTGGAATTTTGAGTCGTCGAATTACCGACATGGTGGTCGGAAGAAACCTCGTGACGCGTGATGACATTTCTTGCCACCAACGGTCATGAGCGAAACGCGTCAATTCTGCGACCTCGCAAATCAGCTGCTCCTCGAGTCGCGACGCTCGACGCAGACAGACAACTTGCTCAAATATAACGATACCCTCGTCCGTTCCATCGCGCGCGAGCAACGCGACCTCCAGAAAGTCGTGGACCAGTTCGTCTTCGTCGACAAAACAATGTCTCCAGCGCTTATCATCCACACCGCCGCCATCGCGCGCAACAAACGCTGCCTGCTGGCGTATCATAACCATCGTCTCGATCGCCTCAAAGACATGTACTGGGCCGTCGGTGGTGCCCTCCCTCATATCCTCTCCAATACAGACATCCGCAACAAGCTGTCCCCGCACGAAGTTGATTTTCTCCGCCAGTACAACACATCTATCATGGAATTCCGCTCCGAGTTCTCGTACGAGCTGGACATCACCGCCGGTATCACAAATCCACCCAAAGATATACACGTATCGGTGTTCGTCGTACGCGATTGCGGTGTCATTCAAACAGAGCAAGGGAGCATCGACTTTCGAAAAGGCCAGCGCTTTATCGTTCGTCGAGCCGATATCGAGCATCTTATCGTACAGGGATATTTGGAGGAGGTGCCATAGGTGTGTTGGCAGTTATCTACCCACCCGTGTTTCTTATTCACTTTACCAGTTCCCGATTATATGGATGTCTCTGGATTTTTTGCGACTATCAGCCGCGTACGCCTCAACGCAGGCACACCATCCAATCCTTTTGCCTCAATGGCAGTGAAGGATGCTCGTATTTAATATTCTCCAGTCCATTAACGGGTGCGCAGGATCTTTTATGACCAATGTTTTGTGGATTATAATTGCTCTAATTTAACAAATTTGCCATAACAGTGATATGGGCTCTATAATGATTATATACAGTCCATTTTGTCCCCGTGGCGTTTATCCCCTCCGTATGCGTGTTCCTTCACTCGGAGGATCTCCCTCGGTAAGTTCTCTGCTTGATAATACGTTCTTCTTGGCTCTGCCGGTCTGAAGTTAGACCGCAGGATGTAGTGTGGCGGGTCTGATGCGTCTGAGCATTGACTGTCCGGAGATCGTCGGGAGGTGATGTGTGTGCGGTAGTGTCGATTCATGTTACTCTTTACATTAAATGCTTTGCCACATGTTGGGAGCGGACATGCATAAGCTTTTACAGAAAGGTTAGAAGGCGCGTGGTCAATGGCTTCTAGCACGTACGTGTTTTTCTGGTATGAATGTTGAAATGTGTTCGTAACGCACTTGGTCTCCTAAAGCGGTGGAAACATACAGAGCACTGATATTTGTTTATTTTCATAGGAAGGATTATTTGGTCGCCGGTCGAGTCGCCGGTATCGCTGAAGTATTCTAATTCTGACCGTTAGCTTCGCAGAATGACGTGATATGAAGTTCTCCCTCACCTGGGAATGTATCTCTGATACTGGGGAGTGTGAACGTAGGTGTGCACATGTTGAGTACTTACTAGTCCGAAATTCCAACTCAGGTTTTTATTCTCTCGCTTATTTTTGACCGACGGTTGACAATCTTGATGTTGTTGAACGGTCATTCCACTGGCTAGGTATTCGTCATGACATTCATAGATGGAATTGCACAAGCAATGCAACCCGACGGACCGACGGATGATCTGGACAGCCTTTTTGCGCCGGGATGATTGTTTCTATACCGTATTGTTATAAGTTGCATGCCAGTCAAAGGCATATCAATATTTAGCTGTGCAGACTTGCAGAAAACCAGAAATCTTCGGTCTGTGAGACACCGATCACCTCTTTCCAAGTTCAAAGTGTGGGAACTTTAGACTAATTGGGACAGAGTGGCGCAACTGTATACTACCATTTATGATATGAGTCAGCACTGATTGCCCTCATCAATGCTCATTCGGCATTAGAGCTCATTCTACTCATTATCATGTCAACAAGGATACGAAGCAGATCGCATTTCCTTGTCAATGGACTTGGAGTCAACAGCTTCAAGGCCCCATGACTACTGATAGGCGCGAAACAACTACAAGTTACATTTACGAGTTGTATTCGTTGATAGACATCCAGTGTCTTTATCTATAAATCTTCACAAACAATATTCCAATAACATCCTCCCCGACTACAACCTTGCGCTCTGAATCTCACGCGCTTCCCTAAACGTATACAATGCACCTACAAACTCGTTCCACGCCGTATCAGATAGAATTGGTACCTTTGCATAGGGCGCAACACCCATCGCATCGACGTACTCGCTGATATGTGGCGCAACAGCACTGATCGCTGCGCTCATTCTATTAGCAGCAGCAGCGCTGGTGAGAAGGCCGTTCTCTGAGTACCAGACGAGATCCTTGTTGATGATATAGGACTCATACAAGTCGATGAGAGGTTTCGGAACACCTTCTGCCACTGCAGCGTCGTATGCCATACGATGGCCGATGAATTCGATGATGGGACGGGAACGTGGCAACACCAGATCGCTGAAGGTCTGTGATCTGTGGCCGTGCGTCTTGGCAATGGCCCCATATATGTCGAAAATACCTTTCTCGTCTGAAAGCCATGACATGAGAGTTGAATATTGTAGGTTCAAGGAGGATTGCTCACGCTGAGCTAGAAGGCTACGAGGATCAGAGGTGACCGGAATCGAATAACGGCCAATTAAAAGTTCTGCAGCCAGGCCTGTTGGTGGATATTAAGTAAGACGCTATTACCGAAAGACATTCCAACATACGAATGCATAACACAAGAATGTCACCCTCTGCGATGGAAATGCCTCTCATTTCAGCCTGAAATACATTAAATCAACTATTGTTCGGCATGGTTGAATGTTTGCTTACAAACTGTGACACAATCCGATTATAGTCGAAAAGCCCTTGTGCGCCACATCGTTCAGAGAGTTCAAAATGAGAAGTCTGAACATGCTCCATGACGACCGATTTAAAGATAGTAGCCATAGCATGACGGGATTGATGGGGAGCCGATGTATCTGCGAAATGTTTCGTCGCATACTTGTAGAGCGCCTCAAGAACATATGTCTGCGCCACCGCGACGAAGATAGGCAGTTGCTGAGTGCGGAAAGAGATGATGGGTACAGGATCTGGAGCGCCAATACGTCGTCGAATGGAGTATTTGTAAGCAATGTATGAAGCAATCTGGAGACCAGGAATAGCAACAGCGGATAGGGCGAGTGTTCCGACGGCGACGCGCCAAAGGCCGGTTAGGAAGTCTTCATGAGAAGAAGGCTTGCTCCCAATTTCTCCTAGGAGAGAGCTAGGAGGGATCTTGTGGTGAGTGAATCTTGTGATCGCATGGTTAATGGGAGTGGATCCGTGACGTGTGGGAAGTAGTCTGGATGTACGTGTCAGTAATAAGCAGACTGCATCACGGTAGCGGTGATATGGACCACTTACGTGGAGCTGATGCCTTTGCTCATATAAAAACCATCGTTGAGCTTGACTAGAAATGGTCGAACACCACGCCTCTCTCCTCCGACAATAAGTTGCGCCCAAACTACACCGTAACAGGGTCTTCCCAGAACAGGAACAGTGGGGGGCATGAATCTTGGAGGAGGTGAGACTGTGCTATTTAAATGGTATACTTGGACATAAGACTCACTTGGATGCAGAACTGTTGGGTGTATGTAAGTCGAAAGTCCCGTCAAGTTGAAGTGTGGCGCAGGTCTCCAAATTCGTCGCGTCTAATCCATGGCCAATTTCAGTTAAGCAGAATTGTCCGCTATTTCGGTATTGAGTATACACTTTATCGATAGCGAAGGTAACATGACTTACAGTATTTTGCCTTCGAGCAAATCTCGACAGATGGTCTGCAGGTCGGGGCGGGCTTTAGCGTACGTGCCAACAGTGCCGAGAGCCAGATTCAAATGAATCGTCATGAGCGTCGTTGAAGAAAGGTCGTGCCACATTACGGGGTCGAGGTGCATTCTCCAGAATTTGGGACTGAGCTCCATAACATCCTCAAAAGTAATGCCTATTGAACGAACTCATCAATTTGATACCACCAGTGCAGATTGAATAGATACCCCAGCTTTTCCAGACAGCCTCAGCACGCAAGTATGCATTATTAGCAATTGTGAGAGCGCGTTCCGTGTTACCGGGGAGGCTTCCGGCTGCTTTGAAGACGGAGGTAGAGAGCAAGGCCTTGGAAGACCAGTCGTGAGCGGCCATAGTCATGATGGTGGGGCGAAATGATACGACCCAGCGGGAAGTGCTAGGCTGTTATATGTCACGGTAGGGTCAGGATATGGTAGTATGTCCTCATCTGTGTATGATAATTAGCGAACGTACATGTGCTTACATATTTTCTCTGGAGAAGATGATCCCTGGAATGTGAAGATTCTGTTCTGCAAGGACATAAGCGAGTGTTGATGGTTGACTTGTAAGTTTGTCGAACGATGCAGTGTAGTACACACAGACACTATAAATTGTGAGTCATGTAACAGATACAGTCGGACTCTGGTATTCAGTCGCTAGGAATTGAACTAGTTATATGTACTTACGATAATGTTGCTCGGCCACAATGTTCCTCTTTGCGAAGATAGAAGTGCCGCCACACGTGCGAAATGCAGACGAGTCTGATTGATAGATCACCGTCTGATCCGACGGGCTCTCTGTTATCTAACATCAATGCCCTGAAGATGTGTGAAATTGTATAGCACCATCGAATTGCACGTGAAGCTGCACCGGCCTTCCTACGACAGATACAGTCCAACGAAGCCTTGGAGGAGCACTGAAAGAAGCCCCAGTACTTGAGGTGAACGTTTTGCCAATGCTTCGACCTATTTTGAATTGAAGATAAACGCATTCATGACAACTATACAGACGCGTTTATTTCCGAGCGAACAATGCGCGATACCTACACGTGTTACTGAGTCCGTATCCGTCGACGGCCGCCTGCAGTTGAGCCATCCAGATTCCAGAGTGGGTATACAGCATACGTACTGTATGGCGACATTATCAGAATGATGATTCTGACCTGCATCTGAGGGGTGAAAGTGGATATCTTGGGAGACATGGCACTCACGGTGTAACCGCCCTTGCATTTTTTGACCTCCAGACTCCAAAGAAATCTTACGTTTCCCTGGATGGCCGCCTTAGCATTCTTCTGCTGATTTTCGGATCTCGTTAGTCCATGATGTTTACTGTTAAGGTAGCCTATAGAGTTTGATGAAAGCCAATTTGACAAAAGAAGAAGAATTTTGTGGGAAAGGAAATGTCCCAAGGAAGCTTCAAAGCAAGACAAAGGCGAGGGTGACTGTCGACGTGTAAAGTAGCTGTCCTTTGTGGTGGTGGTGGTGATGTCGATGAAGGCCGGCAGTCCCGTGGGAATATTTTGACGCCCTTTTGCCATCTCCATCACCATCAGGCCTTGTGAAAGACGGTACGACTGGCGCATGCTAACAAGTACTTCGATAATCGAGCTAATATCATTTGGTTTGTTCAGAGCAGCACTCATCGTCAATGACATCCTTACTACCTGTTGAACTATATCGACCTATCGTCGAGTTCGTCCAGCCTCATGATTGGCGGACTCTAGTTGCCCTCAGCGCCACTTCCAAGAATTGGAACGTTGAGGCACAACGTCCTCTGTACCAAAGTTTCGATTACATTTCTTCAGCCACCAGACAGAAACTCTTTCTAGAGCGCGTCGTTGCTTCTCCGCACCTCGGCGCTCTCGTTAAAAGTTACAAAGTCACCATGAACTTTTCTCTCGGTGACATGTCCGAAAATGTCTTCATCTCTCTCTTGCGCGAAGCTCTGATGGTGATGCCTAACCTCCGAGCATTCGCTTTCCGAACGCAAACTAGTGAGCCCGCCACTCAGAATATACTCCTCGACTGTCCCTTCCAGCTGGAGGATTTTAGCTGGGGGTGCCACGCTGACGAAGAAAGGCTCGTTGTGTTTCTCTCCAAGCAGCCACACATTACCAACCTCAACATCGACATTTGGGACCAGATCGAGCACCCTTCTGTCCCGCCAAACTTGGTACCGAACATGACCTCGCTCTCAGGGAGGTATGGGACGATAGCTGCATTCCTCCCGCCTGCGCTTTCAGTTTCCGAGCTGGAATGGGTTCCAGATCTCGACGACCCCAATCCAGATAGCCAACTTCTGGCGAATGGGTTAGGACGTCTGCGCTCGCTCCTATTCGGTGGATACTTCATGCGCCCTGACTTGTCCTGCATCGCGGACTATCTTCTGCAGCTGAAGTATCTTGAGCTGAGAGGTATTCAGGTAAAGTTGTTTCCTGGAGAGTCGATGATACGCGCATTAACATATCTTGGTTTGTCAGGCGGACGACCTTGACCGCATAAAGAGCATCCCTCATCTAGAAACACTGAAGATATCGATGCAATGGGTATCCGACATCCCGACTCAAATTACGTCGGATAAGCAGCCAGCCGTAGCAGTGCGGCTATTCAAAGAATGTCCGACGTTGAATACGATCACTATGGCGTCCAGGAAACACATCCTTGGGGGGGCGGACTATATGCAATGGTCACGACCGCCTAACGTTAAGGTCGAAGATGTGGCGATAGGTAGGAACCAAATACATAACTTTTAATTTATGACTGACATACAACAGGTACAATTTCATGTCTGAATATTCCTTTTTCTTTCGGTTTCGATGAATAGTCCGTGCAACGATGAAACGGACGGTTGATGACCTTTCTACGGGTCTGTCTGTAGTCATCGATTCCTTTCCCCCCTTGGTCGTCGGGTGGGGACGTAGACAGCAATAACGCCACACACTGAACCAATAAACCAGCTATGTCAGAGATCAAGATTTTTGTCTAATTTATCTAGCATTCATTTCTCAGTCCTACTATAACTACATGCGAAGATTGGAAGGCTATTTGGCGAACTTTCCCATCTCGAAATACTCTCTGAACACGTCTTCGTGGTCCCGACTACCTTTCTTAAACCCAGTTGTCTCCTCGATGGCAGCCTCGATCCCCTTCTCCTCCACCAACTGAACTAGTTGAACCGCTTCTTCGTCTTCCTGGAGATCAAAATAGAACGCCGCGGCGATCCCCTTGATAAGATGCTTCCGCGGTAAGTCGTATTCCCTACACATATTGACCGCTCCTACCAGCCTCTCATTAGGCGATAGTTTGTGCAGCGGATTCCTTGCCACCCTCGCCAATTCATCCTTGATATTCGGATTGGCGTAGCGCTCCATCGTCCGGTTGATGTACTCTGCATGCTCCTCCTCGTTGAACCCATGTCGGCGGATGAGCGCTGCACCCGACTCCCGCAATGCATATTTGGCTATGTGCTTGCAGTCAACATCACCAATGGCCTCATCCATGGTCTTGAACCCCTTGATGTGACCAATGAAGGCGAGCATGGCGTGCCCGCAGTTGAGCGTGTAGAGTTTACGCTCAAAAAAGGGCTCCAAGCTATCCTGAAGCTGCATGCCTTTGACTTGGAGGTTCGGGGGTCGAATCTTGCCCTTCTCGACCGTCCATTCGTAAAAGCCTTCTACGCCGACGTCGAGCGGGGTCAAGCCACGGAAAGGAGGAACGATACGATCGACCTCACAGTTGGGAAAGCCGACATTTTGGAGGATGAGATGTATGTCCTCGTGGCCTTTGGATGTGAGTGTGGTGGTGATGTATTCTTTTAAATTATCTGTGGCGCCGATCAAGTTTTCGCACGCTATAACGGAAAGGTCGTTCTCTCCTCTTCCACGTTCGTGGCGTCGAAGAAGGCCCTCAGCGATGGTAGGACCTATTTTCTCTAGAACTTTGGCCCCAACGGATGTCGTGATAATCTCTGCTTCAGCAATAAAGTCGAGTGTGCTGTCCTCGGTAGTCTTGGACGCAGAAACATGGCGGATCTGTTGACTGTCCTGACGGGTAATGTCCTCGGAGTCTAGAATATGAACGGTGTATTGCCGGTCTTTGTTGAGTGCGTCGATGATATTGTCCTGGATGTCGATGAAGGTGACGTGGTAGCCTGATTGGACTAGCAAGGGGGCAATGAAACCTCGCCCTCTGTTACAAGGTTCAGTCGGTCAACTGAGGAATTCGGTGGGAATACTCACATGTTTCCCGCACCAAAATGAACGGACTTTTTGTGAATCTTAGGCATCGATAGTGGTGGCGTAAAGCTCAGAGTTGGGCCGCGCCAGGTCCGCCAATAATACATTGCTTGGGCCGACTGACGTCACAATCGATGTATATATAAACTGCACGGTCACATGGAAAATGTCCTCTACCCCGTCTCAGATTCTTGAAAATTTGGAAGGCTGCAAGAACTGACAATATGTTGACCAATACGAATTGTCATAAACAAGGAAAAAATCTCTATTTTGGCACTATTCAAGTAGACCCTTTTACAACCGTCATGATGTTCCCAACATACGTACTAAAAGTAACCAGGATGAGAAGGATCACAAAATCTACGGGCTCACACACCTTTGCACGGCCGGTTCACGGGTCCAGTCCCATCTTTTCAGCACCATCCCAAGATCCCCAGCACTGAAAGTTATTCTGGAGTTGACCGTGCTCCGGCTTGAGAGATGTAGACCTCAGCGGCCCCAGAGGCGGTTCGGCATAGATTTTCCCCAGTGCATCCTCCACGGATGTAGATGTGAGGAGTATGAGCTTTGATTTTGGATGGAGAATTTGTCGGAGCGTCTGGGCGACTTTTTGATTTGTGATCTAACGTTCAGTGACAATGGGAACTCGGGAGGCCGAAGAGGAACGCACCTCATTAAGGAAAGGCGGATCGACGACAGCAATGTCTACCTTTCCTCGTAGAGACTCTGGAAAGATGTCGGGGTCGTCGATATCATAGGGGATGAATTGGTTGGGAGCAAGAGCATTGAAGCGCTGATCAACTTCAAGCAGCTTGGCTCCTTTCAACGGGTTGGTGTGCTGGAAGGCGACAAAGGCCGTGGGACAACACATGAAGGCGACAGTAGAATCTTCGCTGCATAGATCCCGAATCGATTTTGCAAGACGGGTGGCGAAAGAGGTCGAATACCTGTGAGGAGAGAGGGGAAAAACATCAAATCTTGATCAGTAAATGACGACAGCGATGGTGCTTGCCAGCTACGAATTCCACGGGCAAAAGCGGTACTTTATACGCACCAGAACTGGCTTAGCTGCCAATTTTCGCCAAAGGCTAGACGGTATTCGTCGACGCTCATCATAGGTTTATCATCACCTCCATCTGCATTACTAGCGGAAAGCTCAGCAAACCGTTCCTCTTCTTCGGCCTTTGAGGATAGAAAAGAATCCAATAACGCGAGGGTGCTTGGATCAAGGCAAAGAGGCGACGAAGAACGACTTGAAGACGGTGATGGTGAGCGCGACATGGAAGAAAAAAACATGGTGGACTTTCCCACGCTCTACTCTCCTCCTGCCCATTTCCTAATGAGGGTTCAAAATGGCTCGGCGCCTCAAACGCAGAGTTCTCCCAATGTTCCTGTTTCGATGTTGCGTTAATCTATGTACATATTGCTAATAAATAATGTAAATACATGTGTGATATTAGTTGATGATAATGATGATGTTCACAGCGTCTACTGAAGTCTAAGAGAGCAACTGGCCAAGATGTAGAAGAAACCTCAACCAAGTCTTTGCCGATTAGACGGCCCTGCACCAGAATCTCCGTCTGGTGGACGCTGTACAGAAAAGCATATCAGCCTCCGGCCCTCCGCACTATAATATGAAAGAGACACCAACCTTCTTGCCATTCGGGTTCTTCTTCGGAATGAACAAAGTGGGCTCTTTTTTCTTGGGTGGTTTCGGTTTTTGGGGAAGTCCAGGCGGCCTGACTATCGGTGGGTTTGGAGGTGGAGCATTCTCGGGTCGTTTCCGAGACTCGAGTGCTGGTGGTGGAGGCTTATGGGTGTTCGACCTTTCATCGGACATGTCTTCAGCCAAGTCCGCCAGTTTTCGTTTGATGCCGCTGACAACTCGGGATCCTTCGGCGACACTTTCTGCTAGTGCCTTAGGAGTAGAGAGTTCGATAGGAGGTGGGGGAGGTATGGAGGCGTCGACCTTGGAAGTTGTCGGCTTCGAAGCAGATCCTGTAGGTGCCTTGACGGGTGTCGAAAGTAACCTGCTGCTTGAAGACTCCGTGAAATACGTGTTGCTCTGGAATTATAGTTAGCTTGGAATTTTGAGAGACGATATGACGAACAGCCTCGACAAACAAGCCTCTTCCTCGAGCATCGTCAATGATCGTCTTCCACATCTCATCGCTTCGCTCCAACGTCGGCATGTTGCCCACGATGAATACGCTAGATTTGGCACGGGTCAACGCAACATTCATTCGACGGACATCTGTTCTATGTCAGTACAAGTCAGAATCTAAGGAATAATAGAACGAACCGTTTAAGAATCCGATGCTTTGAACGCCTGGCCCTGCTCTGACGGTGGAAAGGATGATGATATCCTTTTCCTGACCTTGAAAACCATCCACAGTATTGAAGACCACGTTCTCAAGTATCTCCCCTCCATACCGCACTGCGAAAACACCCCGTAACTCGTTGACTTGTCCACGATACGGCGCGATGACTCCTACTTTGATCTGGCGCCCGTACACGACTTGAAGTCGATGATACAGCGTCAGCACCATCTGTGCCTCTGTTCGGTTCTTCATTGACTTCCCCGGTGCGCTCTCTTGATTGCCTGCGACACTGAACACTTTGTACACACCGAACTTGGAGTCGTTGTGCCAAGGTTTAGCTGTCTTCGTTGCCAAGTCTGGTCCGTCGGTGAGGGCGCCGTTGTAAAAGAGACGGCTAGGTAGGACACTGATTTCCGGATGCATGCGATACTGGATGCTGAGAAGGTGTACGGCTTTTGGCTGACCCTTCTGCAGACGGACAAACAGGGACTGGTTATACAGTTGCCTCGTTGCCTATACTGGAATGAGCATTCGATCAGAGAGATAGGACGACCTCTTCACCTGTGCGCTAGTGACAGTCGGGGGAAGCTGATTCGGATCACCAACCAGAATGCATCGCTTGCACGGAAACCTGAGAGGTATCAAAGCACTGAGCTCGATAGCTTGGGCAGCCTCATCGATGATGATGACATCGAATTCTAGGCCGTGTTGCTGGAGGATTGCGTGCCCAGCACCACTCAACGTCGTGCATATAACATCGGCGCTGTTGAGTACTTGTCCCTCCATTCGACGTCTGACTGTATCGTTGGTTCTGGAAGCCGCGCGCTTCATATCGTGCAACACGTCTAACTCTTGTCCGAGCTTCCGACGGCGAATATAGAGGACGTTAAGTTCCTCTTGGAGAGATGCCCGCCGTGCTGCATTGTCACGTATGCCGTCCATCTCCGCCTTTTTCTCGGTGATGGTCGCACTAGCGGAATTGACCTCGCGTTGTAGAGCAGAGCACTTCATTTCGTGCTCCTTAACGTCGTCGAGGTCGCCGGCTCCCATCGCAGCACCCACTAGATTGGCGAGAGCGACATCTTGCACGCTTTCACCAATAGCTGATCCCAAGCGTACGACCTTCAGTGGGTCGGCACATTTGACCGATCCTCTGTAGCCTTCCTTCAACCGAAACGTGATTTCATCGATTGCGGCATTACTGGGAGCACAGACTAGGACCTTAAAAAGAGTCGGAGTGCTTTGGGTATTGGAAGGAAGAGAGACCGGTTTTGCTCGGCGAGTAGTTGCTGCGGTGACAAGGCCACAGATAGTAGATGTTTTACCTGTTCCTGGTGGTCTAGGAATATGTTAGCGCTCTCTCATCTTTTCTGAGGCATTGAGCTTACCCTTGAATGAGGACAAATCCTTCAGTGCCAAGTGCGGACTCGATAGCTCGCGATTGAGGTTCATTGACTTGATAGGTCTCCATGGTACGTCGGATGGCTGAGGGGTCGATAAATGGCGGTGTTCCCAACCGAGGTTTAAGTATGACATCCCGACATTCGTAGAACTGTGCCGTGTTGAGCGCAGCATACTCCCGAAGGACAGTGCTCAGACTAAGATAGAGGGTTGGCATTTGAAACAATTCCAATATAATGCTTACCTGAAGACTTTGGCAAGCGACCAGGTAGACATGATCTGAATACCAGGATCTGGTCTGTTTTCGTCGAAATAGAACCGAATCGTCGCAGTAAGTCCTGGAGAAGGGGGTTTATTGGTCCTTGAGCTTATGACTCTGGCCAATGCGCAGCGTGATCTCTCGGCGGGGTTCCGTAACAAGACAATGTCACTTTCGCTGAGATACCAGTTCTTCGGCAGTATCTCGTTTATGGAGACATCGGTGTCGACCCCAGTGTCTGAGGTAGTCTTCGTAGTGATACGACAGTCGTAAGAGGCCGCGACGTTTTCTTTAGAGCTATAAATCTGCGACCATAGCTCATGCAACAACAGCGGTTCGAAGACCTTCGCATAATGCAAAAAGTCGTCGAACCTGTCTGGTACCCTGGTGGTGCGTAGGGGAGGCCCTGGTGGCGTGTTTTCGTTGTGATCATAGTTCCAGGTGAGAAGTGTGCGGAAAAGATTGTTGAAGTTGGGGGTCCGCCTCTTCGACGCTCGGTAGGCCTCCTGCTGCGCTTGCATCCGCATCGCCTTTTCCCGCTCTCCCATAGTGTTACGGGCCGTCGCGATCTCTATTTGTTGAATCTGGCGCCGGGGAGGCGCTTTCTTGATCTTTGGTGACTTGTTCGCCATCTTCTTGAGAACGGAGGTTTGGTCCTCATCATCGGACGCTTCACTAGATGACTCTGAATCAGAGGAAATATCCTTCTTCTTTGAAGACGATCCACTAGGTTTGGGCTTCGTGGCAGGTTTCCGAATTCGTGCTGATGCGTTGGCCCTGTCCAGTTGAGCTTGGTCCGCATCGCCGAAGTACTCCTTGTTGGACTGAACTACGATGGCAGGTTTTCGCGGTATCGTCTTGGCTTCCGAGCCGCGCTGTGTCGTTGGCTTTGGTATTGTAGAGGGCTTGGTAGTAGCTGATGCGGCAATCTTCGTCTCTTTGGCCTTGCCAGCCTTCGCCAACTTCGGTGGTGGAAGTTCGTCGTCATTGTCGGATATGATGATGAGTTCCGATGTCGCCTCAACGATTTCGACGTCGCCATCCTCTTCTTCGAAGGAAGATACCAAAACTTCCAACCGCTGGAGTTTGTCAGCACTGAGACGACTTCGTCGTGCCTGCGTATCAGGTACTTTTGCATTGGCCAGGAAACGTTTCAAGCGAGATATGCCATCCACGTTAGGATGGACCTTGTTGTCCCGGAAGCATACGAAAAGTGATTCGAGTAATGAAAACGACTGGTGGAGGAGCTCCTCATCGGTCAGTCGAAGCCACCGCGCCACCTCAGGAAGGAGTCGCTGAACGTCATCCAGCATGTCCTGCCGAATCTTTCTACCCTGCGTCACGGACAATCCTGTCACGTTCTGTGCAGCAGACTGAAACGATCTAAGTTCCGACAACATCTCCTGCCCGAAGATAAGTGTATCGCGCATCCAGTCCAACATCGACTCGTTTTCAAAGTATGTTGACCAATCAGGGACACGCTTGAAAACAAGACTGACAGCTTGGGTCATGAGCGTCCAGAGTTTAGGAAGGTGCAAAGAAGGGCTGGGTTTATCAGATGGCTTGACGAAACTGGCCTGGTAGAGAAGGCCCTTCGGTTGGCTGCATAGCACCTCCAAGACGTCTGCGAATCCGCGGATGAGAGCTTTTGCAAGGCTGCAAGCTTCGGGGACACTATAGGCAAAATCCTTGAACTGTGTAAGGAATTCGAAAAATCCCTCCATACACGCGTCCGTATGGTGGATTAACAACGCCCGGAAGCAGTCCACGCGAACATCTGCGTCGTAGGCAAGGCCTAAGAAAGCTCGAGCCGCCTTCTGGAGATCCTCTACCGGAGACAACAACAGCTTCAGCACCTGTTTCACTGTTGCTGGTGTCTGCAGGAGGGCGACAACGTCCCCCGGTGTACTCCGTTCCGTATAAATCAACACACAGTCCAGAAAACCGGCTTTGAGAGCTGTCAAACCAGTCTGAATGTCATCAAAAAGCTTCTGTGCGACTGGTGTGGTGAGAATGCTCTTGAAACCTCTCGGCATCGTACTGTCGAGGTGGGCGGCTTGCGACATGGCGTTGATGGCGCTACATATTCCGTCACTGCTCTCGTTTTGTAGACACCGATACGCGGTCTGCCAGATGTGCGTTCTGATCTCCGGACAGGAAGCAGAAGGGGGCCTTTTGTCTGCAAGCGATTTACAAAGCCCCTTCAGGGCGGAAGAGAGGTACTTGACGTCCTGCACCATAACGGATAGAAAAAGTTCACGAGTTTGGGCACGAGCATCTAGCCATGGAGGGCTGGAGTGTGTCGACGAGAACGCCACCGACGCCAATACTTCGCCGTGGATTCTGAATGCATCCGCGATTACACCCTGGCGCTCGGGAGACCGCTCGGACTTTAGGATCTAACACACTAGAAGTGAGACGGGGCAGAGGTCTGAATTGAATCAAAGAAACTCACCGTGGCGGCAAAACTAATCAGAGGCGGGCGACAGTCACTGAATCGTTCATGCTGTAATTCTTCACAAAGCAACCCAAGCATCTTCAAACAGACCTGAGAATGGATGGAAGGGTCATGAATCAAGGAAAGATATTCGATGAACCATATGATGCTCCTTCTGTTGCCCCCCATCTCACGAATACGGTTGATGAACTGTGGGTTGTCTTTGATAGAGTCGAATATGACCAAGGGGAATTCAGGACCTTCCCCAAGCCAAATGCGAGCACCTAGACGCTTGATCAGGATATCGAAACATCTCATAATCTCTGGCCATTCTGAAGAAAAAGTCGGAGTCCGCAGACACTGGAATGTTGAGGGACTGACCAGGTCCTGCGTCATGCAAATGTCCAATGACAACTCGCCGTATGTCAACATCCTGAAATTGGCCCGATATTAGGGATTCTGGGGGTATGAGCTTGAGAGCGTTGGCCAAGGATGACCATAGGACTGTCCGATCAGACACAACAGAGTTTTGTATGTGGGATACTTTCGCATTCACTGTGGTTGTGCTGTTAGAATGGACAGAGAAAATGGATGCTATAGCATTGAGGGCCGCTGAGTAAGGACCGTTGAATGAATCGTTGGGAAGGGGTATGGCAGAACATTTGGCGACCTGGTGGGAAGCCCAGCCGCGAACGAGTTGGTTGCGATGAAGGAGAAGGAGGATGATACCTGCGGGCAAGAGGTGGAAAGGCCATTGCATAGGTGAGGACGGAGGGTGCTGGTCCAGGATCGACAAAATCTGGGGATGTTGGAAGACGCCGAAACTTGACAGCATTCGATATGCAAGAGCCACTGGAACGTCCGACAAAGATTTCGAAGATGGATGGTCCGCCTCGAGCCCGGCTTTCTTCAGTTCTTCAAGGACTACACGCGCTTCGTATTCCTCAAAGCTTTCGAAGAATTGAATCCTGGTGTCCTCCGGGTACGCGCTCAGGTATCTAGGGATGGTCAAGACATGCATGTAAATCAAGCGATGCGCTCACGTTGTTCTTGATACCAACTTTGCCTTCTCTAATAGATGAACGCATTCCATACATCCAGAAAGACATTTTCCGAGTCTTGCTCTCCACGTAACGACGTTGGCACTCTCATACGCATGTAGGCGAAGAAGAAAGGTCGCCGCTGCGACTGTGGTCGTGTTTGCTTTCCCGCAGAACCAATGGAAGTTATCTCCGTTGGATGCCCCAATGATGAAGTCAAAAATTAGCTTCAATGTTGTCTCTGCAAGTTCTCCCGTTGGACAATCGCGTAGCTGGTCGAGGGTTTTTTGAACCTGTCCTTGTATAGCATTGGTAGTCATCGTGCCGCAGATAATGCGCTCCTTTTACCCAAAGGAATTTGAGCAGCGACAACCATCCAGAAATGGGCCAACAAAGATGGAGGCAAAAGACAAGGATGTTTTCCGTCGCGTAATAATCATCACGTGCCTATTCCTCCTTTCGACCACCACCAAAACTATTTTATTCAAGCCATTGTCTACGAACGAGCTGAATCACTGCTAAATTTGGTTGTGACAATGAATCATGACGATCTTGAGAGTCTAAATGCAATGTTGGACAACGAAACTCAGCTCAGAGAGGCAAGTATTTTACGCTGTCTCTTTTTGCTTCAAGTCACCGTCTCAACCATCCTCTAGAAAATCAAAGAACAAGTGCAAGAACTAGATAAGAAATCACGCTTGATGGTAGGAACACTCAATAGGATACACTCTATTCCTTTCTCCGAAGGTAGCAAGCAATGCTACAATAGTACCATAAATTCGAAACTTAGCTCCCCATCTTTAGTTCCCGGTCTCACTGCCTCTGTGACGCCCGTCCTCAACAGCACTCATACGATTCACAAGGCGCTAGCTGACCTAATTCCCTCAAATCAATTTTGGCGATGGAAGGACATGTGGACCAACTCTCTTCGAACTTCGGTCTTTGTAGCAGCCCTTCTGGAATATCTGTCCTCCGGAACTCTGATTACTCTCGCATCAGCATCTACACAACTAGGCAGTACGTGTTAATTCTTCCCTCATGCCATCACCTCAGCAAGCCACAGTCCTCGATGAGTGGAAGGACCGATTTGCTTTGACTGTCGAAGACTATTTACACGGTTTAATAACTCTTGTGAACGAGCTTGTGAGATTCCAAGATCTCGAAAAGAATCTCCAGCTTTAACTTACACATGCATTAGTCACGGTTAGCTGTAAACGCTGTCACTCTGGGAAACTTCCAAGAACCACTGAAGATTTCGGTGTTTGTGAAGGATATATTCTCCGGCTTCACAATGGTACGTACTGCGCCGAACTCCTTCCCAATGTTGAATCTATCTCACGTATTTTCAAGCTGAACCTGAAGAACGACCAGCTTCGACGAAGGTTTGATAGTCTCAAATATGACATGAAGAAGATCGAAGAAGGTAAGCTTCTTACGACTGTCTCCGTCCTTCCCCTCCTCATTCCTATAATCAGTCGTATATGATGTATCTCTACGGAAGCTCGCCCCGGCCATGAAATAACTGTGTCGCAGGTGTATTACGAGTACTCGCAACCATCGCACTTCAAAGTTGCATACGGTTGGGGTAAATCAAGACATTGTGTATATGCAAAGAATAATATCGATCTAATTTAATACAGAACCTGTATTGAACCCTTTGGATGTTCTACCGCGAGGCGTTGACGTGTTAGTATCACATCAAAGTATGCGTCATACTCGCCTTAAAAACGCTACTAATAGCGGAGTTTCAAGTTTGGGCCTGATCGGAAGTTACACCTCAACTACAACAACGGTGGCAAAAGTCGTCGCTTTTGGAACAGCAACTGTTGCTATTTGATGTTTATTCATACTTGCGTACTTTTATTATAGCTTGGGCACTATCATGGACAGAAAACGAGGTATTCAATCACGCCCGGCTGCAAGTGAAGGCAAGCCCATCTCCATTACTCTGTATCCGCTTCCTGATTTACGGCCAAATTAGAGACTAATGTCTGGAACCAGGCTCGCTCACAGTTAATTGCTTTTTCTAAGATGTACTCCAGCCCAGCCACAACAGAGACCATTGGTCGCGTGAACCGTCTAATTTCTGTTTGGCCGTCGGACGACACCGTCCCGGCCGAAGGCTTGGAGGATATACAGCATACACACAACAAACTCAGAGCGGGTCTGAGAGACATCGACACGACGTCAAATAACGAAGTGAAGTAGGTTTTCTACCTTTTGACGGTCAATTCAAACGTGTTAACACACCTTTTAGGGCGATTGAACAGGCGTTAGAGAAAATCGGGGTCTTAATAGCTCTACGACAGGCACCTGAACCTGGTTGGTATTCTTTGACAGTTCTATCCTCTCTATACTAAACTTCTCAGTCATAGATAAGCGAAACAAACGCCCACGGGCGCCGTCACCTTCGAGCTCGACCAGCCATGGGACGCAGTCAGCTACAGCGAGTCGGGGTGTTTCAATTACTCTTCCACCGAGAAACGCTGCTGGAACACCTCTCGGTACTGCTTCGGCTCGATCTGGATCACGTAAGGACTACATGGGCAGGCAGCTTCCTCTTCGCCCCGGCCGCAATATTGCTTTCTTCCCGCCTCCCAAGCGAGATCAAGACGAAGAATCCAGTGATTGGATATTGGCGGTCATAACTCGATGTATCAACTCGGAGAAGAATAAGTATGAACGTCTTATTCACTTTCTATGCCATATAATATATGATTGACCAGGTATGAAGTCCGCGACGTAGACGAAGAGAATCCGGAGTACGTTTGTCTCTAGCACAGAAAGACACCCGACTGACGGTTGTCAGAACATATACTACAACGCTGAAGTTTATGATACCTCTCCCAGACCCAGGAGCAGCGCCCGGGAGCCCCGAGAGCCTCAGTGCTTACCCAGAACACGCTAAGGGATCGACAGTGCTCGCCCTCTATCCAGACACTAGTTGCTTCTATCGTGCCGTGGTTGTCAATCCGCCAGATCATCAAAAGGCTGAAATGGTATGTACATCATTATCGCAGGCACTTGAAGCCCTGAACTAACACTATGTAGGACAAAACTACACCAGCCTATGTTTTGAGATTCGAGGATGATGGGGAGCAGACGCAAGTGTGTATGGCGTATTATGTTGTTGAAGCCCCGAAGGAATGAATGGATGTATTTATTTATTTTTGATATGTCTAGTGGCGCTTGTAACATCATCTGAAACGTATTCATCTTGCACCATCTAAGCCATTTTTGTAGCTATCATCATCCGCTCGAAATCCGCTAGATTGACGGACTTGTCGGGTGAACTGGAGAAGACCTCTAACATCTCCACAATCTACATTTGTTCGTCAGACCAGCCTCTTTTCAACGAGGCATGAAAACTCACGTCTTCTGCCTTCAGTTTTTCCTTCAATAATTGCGCCACCCGTTGGATATCACTTATCATAATCTTCTTGTGCGGCAGTTCGTCATCTGTAGCATCCGGAAAGAACAGAGCAAAAGCATCAAGACATGTCTGTCTTTGTCTAGGCGTCAGCCTCTTCTGCCTGCTGTCGATTCCAGAGTCATTAAAGTCGTCAGTATCAGGGCTTGCTTCTTTCGCGTTCCCTCGGGTACGCCGTCGACGCAGACGCGGAGCCTCATCGTCTTGGTAGTCATCGTCTGAAGGATTATCTCCTTCGGACCCGTCCGAAAAGACGCTACCGGCATCGCTCATCGCACGCGACGCGCCTTCACCGCCATCCGAGCTATCAGCATACTCTTGGGCATGATGTTCCATCAATATCCCGCAGACAGCCCTCCAATCATCGATACTGACTGATTGTTCTGCTCCTACAGCAGCGCTTTCGTCCCAGTCAGACGCAGCTTGTCGGAAAACAGAGAGGACCTGGTCGTCGTCGGGTGGCAGATCCAAGAGTTGGAGACCAGAAGGGATGGATGAGATGGGTATTTTAGGTAGTTGAGTTGCCTCAATTTCTGAGGCAAGCTCGTGCTCTGGAGGATCATCAACGATGAAGCCGCCTCCACCGCTTGGAAGAGGAAGGTCTGTTGCAAGTTTACGCTTCTTCGTAGGAGGCTCTTCGAAATCGGGAAGTAACCTGCACAAAGATAGATAGGCGCTGTCAATGCGATTTCGTGTGTGCAGTGGAAGAGTGAAGAACGTTGTGGATGCCATGGACGCGTCTGGTAGAGTTGTAATTACACGATCCTATGTAACAATGCCGCCGGCCCGTCATCCAGAAAACGAAATGCTGAAATGGGGTTGTATGTAGCCAACGCATAATAAGGTGAGCTCATACACCTATGTTAATGTCGTACTATAGAGTTTTCGCTCCGTGGTCGATCTAATAACCCCCTCCTTGATAATATCTAATGCGTCTAAGTGTAATAAATGTGTGTTCGTTCTCAAGAGGAAAGGTTGGTCTAAAAGGAATGGACATGATGCGCGTACTTCGAGCGGCGTCTCAAGACATGCCCCCACTTTATCAATGCCTGAGAAACAGAGTTAGCACCTGAAACATCAAAGAGCTGAATTTTAGCTTACAGCGAAGACACCCATCAGCGCAAAGGAGATACCAGCAAGTACAGCGGATGCTGGTCCAAGGCCGAGGTTCACAAAAAAGGCATGGCCAAAGAGTGGGAACACACTAGCGATAGAGGAGCGTGCCAGGTCATTTCCGGCGAGGACAGCAGTGTCATATGCAGGATAAGCCGATGTGACGTACATCAAGATGCTCTGAAAGTTCAGGAAGATTCCCGGCAGGTATAGCGCGGCGCCGATAACAGGAAAGATCCAATGAATACTCTCCTTGGCCGTGAAGCCAAAGATGAGGACGGACGCGGGAATGAAAATGCTAGCCATTAGACCGATTTCGAGTCGGATCTCTGGCGCTACTTCTTTTCCTGCGTCCTCCGCGCGTTTGATTCGAGGTGCGATGTGATACATTTGGTATAGACAGTAAGTGGTATACTGTGGAATCGGAATTAGCTGCGAGGCCGAATTGAAATGAATGAAAGTACTTGCGGTGATACAGGCAGATACGATGAAAGCGAGAAAAGGAAGTCCACTGAGCCCCAGATTGAAGTGGTATATGTCGGTGAAGACCAAAGGAAACGCTTCGAACCAGAGGTAGAAAATAGCATCTGAAATAGAGCTGTGATGAGTATTTATGCTGGTAGCTGGAAACTTGGACGAGACATACAGACAAATCCGAGGTAAACGTTTGCAAACAGTAGGACGGGCTCTATTGAAAGCACCAGAGGCCTATATAAAGCCTCTTTAAGGACCATAGACAGTGACTCCCCTTCGGTATCCTTCTCAGTTTGAGTCCTCAACTGGGGATTCCCCGTCAACTTTCTCAAACGTCGCGCACGTTTGAGCAGAATTGCCGGTCCGTGGGTTTCCGGTAGAACCAGCGATAGGAAGATGAAACCAAACACGGAGATCCAAAGTAGTTCATACTGAGGCCATCTCCAGCCATTAGCCTGTGCCGCGAAGCCACCAATGACAGGGCCAGTAATGGGACCAGCGACTGCACCAAGGGCCCACACACCAATCACGTACGCGTGTTGGTGCTTGGGATACAAGTCTGCCATGGATGCGCCGCCAGTAGCCAGAGCTGGGCTGCCGAAAAAACCTGTCAAGAAACGGAAAGCGAGGATGGTCTCGATATTGGTGGCTGTGATAATGGGAATCTGTAGGACAGTGAAGAGGAACAAGGTGCTTATATAAATCGTGTTGCGGCCGTAAGCAGCTAGCTCTTGGAATGGAGTGAGGAACATCGGGCCTATTCCATATCCTAGAACCTCTTGAGTCGTAGGTTAATAAATTCAGCAAAGAACAACTTACCTAGTACGTAAAGCGTTAAACCAAGCATCGCATGAGTGAGCGAGACGTCGAACTCCTCCATAATCCCTGGGATCGAAGGTGTGTAGATTGCGGAGCCGATGTACATCGTGAATGTGAGAAGTGATATACAGAAGGCAACGAATGCACGCTTGGCTGGACTCCAATTCCTGCAACCGATATCAGCAAACATCTGAGAGACCCAAACGATACTGACCTAGGATTGTCTGGATCGTCATGGCACCAATCGACGAGGTAAGGATCTGAGAGCTTGATCATGTCTGAGTCGTCAAATTTCTGGTCTTTTATATCATCGATTACGATAGTGTCTTCGCGCTGGAGCTCGGGACGAGGAGTGACAGCACCGCTTGGGGATTGTCGCTTCTCCAGGTCTCCACAGAGGGTATTGACATCAGAGACCAGACCAGACGGAAGAATAGGCCTTTTCCCAGTGGTGCATGGCAGAAGGAGCGCAGGATGGACAACAAAATCCGACTTCTCATCGGCGTACGGAAGGTATTTGCCTTTGGAGACGAAGTTGACGAATTGGCCCACAGAAGCGTCACGGAAAATGTCAGCCACCATCGCAGGAGAAAATGGAGAAGGAACTTCGGGGGGTTGCCAACGTTTCAAGACAGAGATGTCCCATTAAATAGCACTGAAATGGCATAATAATGAATAATGATGTTCTGACAAACCGTAGTATCACAAAGCAAAAAAAAAACTATGTTTTCGATCATCAATGTCGGTATCCGGTCCGAGGCAATCTTCCCAACCACCACCATTGTTGTCAAAAATCTCTGGGACTCTACGCTTCTAGGGCTAAGTACTCGGCGACTTTTCTTTAAGATGCGATAATTTTCTCGGCCTATCGTGGTCCTTCGGGTCAACCCTAGAAGATTCGATCCAGTTTCCATATTTGTGTGGCCCAGATGACTATAAAAGTTCCCTCGAAGCAACCTCGAACGTCATCCACATATTATCATGTCTATCACTCGCCAACTACTCAATGAATTCCGCCCCCTCTTCCGTGTCCTCGACGAGCCTTTTGGTCGAGCACCCTCGGTTTTCAGTACACGTTCCTCCCCATTCGATGACTTCTGGAGGTCTGGCCCATCTCGCCCACATCTTGCAATGGATGTAACTGACAAGGGGGACAAATACCTTGTTGAAGCCGACCTGCCTGGCGTACCTAAGGAGAATATTGAAGTCAAGGTCGGTGATGGAGGGCGCAGTATTACCATCGAAGGGCAGTCTCGATATGTTTCACCCTCCAATGCGCAGGGGACAGCCAACCAATCCTCAGAGTCTGAAGCTGGTGCGTCTAATTCATTCCTCCTTATATCATTTCCTCACACTCTCTTAAGTTACCAAGGCATCGGAAACTACAAACGACCAAGCACCTTCCGAGCGCCAGTTTGTTGGTAATTCCTCATTCTCACGCACGGTTTGGCTTCCACAGCCAGTAGACTCAGTCAACGTCTCTGCCCAGTTGAAAGACGGTGTCTTGACGGTCTCCATTCCCAAGCGAGAGGACGAGGGCAGTGTTAAAATCCCCATTTTGTAATGAATCAATTGTGAACGATGCACATGGATTACTTCCTATTCTCTACTCACTGCGATAACAATATGTACATGTAGTACTGTGTTTCCTGGACAATAAACAACCGCTTCAGTTGTAACCAATTCTTCGGTTGATACGCCACCGCGATGGCCAAGGTAAAGCGGCGGCGATTTTCATCCGAAACTCCGGACGTCGATCCCCGCCGCCAAGCGCCATTTCAATGTAACGGTCAAGCACAATTCTCATCTTCCGGCACTCTTGCTCTCAAGAGCGACTTGTAGCACATACAGATCTTGGTTTAGTCAACTGTGACGGCTTCAGCTTCTCAAGGGATCCTCTAATGACAGCGACTCGAATTTTCCACATCGGCATGCGCGCTGACACCGGACGGCGGCCCTTGCTTCTTGGTTACGTATTTTATTCCCAAGTCTATCTAGCGCAACCCACATAAATACCAAGTGAGCAAGTGAATTATTTACTACGATCCTCCCCTAACACAACTCGATAATGATCTCTCTAACGACCCATGCCTCCCTACTGGATAAAAAGCTCGAATCTTGTTCAGATGCCCACCAAGGTCGCGACAACGCACCTTGGCGCACCACCATAGCATGCATTGTCTTTGCTCTAACTATTACGACATCTTTCTACTATTCGATGGGGTACCTTCGTTTACACTGCCAGGACGAACTCGATGTCGAACAAACTGCAAAGGCTACTAGACAGATTATACCGACTGCTGTATATGGAACGCCTGCTATTTTTCCTCTGGAAAACAGTTCCAACGGAATCAGGGCATCCAGTATTATGAGAGTCAGCGCATCGGATCCGCCCATGGTGTTGCGCGCGCCCTTGAACACGATCTTGTCTGACTCCGTATGTCGTTTGGCCCTCACTGAATTTACCTTCTTATCTCAACCGCTTGTTTTGCAGGAACGGCTCGTTCTTGAGTTTACGCCTCCGCCAGAATGGTCGCAAAGGGAATGCATATTGGGCATCCTCGTGGAATCAGCTTCCTCAGAATCCACTGGGGACACGTCTTCATTATCCAAGAAGTCAGTCTTGTACCGATATATCGGTGCAGAGTCTCATCGCGACTTATCGAAACCATTTCCTTGCGGTTTGGATGAAAACGTGATGATTGAGTTTTCATGCCGAGGAAGGATGTGCATAGCAGAGGATAATGAACGCACAGGTGAGATTAAACGTTGACGTTGGAGTCTCATTCAATGTGATCCATCGAGCTAATATTTGTACTTTCTCCAGGAATCCGCCTTTTCTCTGTTGATGATAGATCGATGTAAAGGTTTTTTGGGCTCCGCAATGTCTCTCCACGTTCACACACACATGCTGTACATTTACCACTTGATGACTTTCATAACACCGTTTTAACCTAGGGGGGATTTGATCACATTCGCAATTAAAGAAAACTAAAGTAAAAAAGAACCATTAACTTGACTATGAAGGCGGTTCTTCCTTCTGAATCAACAGCGAGTCCACAGAGATCGAGCCTCCCCGTGAGGGTGAGCCTGGTTGGATAGCACTTTCTTTGCTGCCATACGCCCCCGCAGTCTCATCCAAAATTGGCTTGACATCCTCCATGGCACTTGCAGCTTCAGACAGGTCTCGTACCGAAGATGTGGCACTGGGGTCTCGAGACTCTTCTGGCGTTTCTGCAGGAGTAGCTTGCACATCTGTGGTGGGCGCCGTGGTATCAGTAGACGAGGGAGGGTGTGAGTTCACTTCTGATGCTGTCATTAGAGAAACTTGTAGGTTCCCTTGGCGTAGCAGTTCCAGTAGCTCGGGCGTTCGCGCCCGTTCAAGTGCTTTCTTCAGATCCTCTAAGCGGTCGTTCTCGCTTGTGTCGGGATATACGTATGGGGTAGTAGAGAGGGAGGTCGAAGCTCTGGAGGGGGACACAGATGACTCGATAGATGGGACAGGAAGGGCCTGAACGGCAGCAGATGCAGACCGGGATTTGTGCCCATTTGATCTGCCGTTGGATTTTGCTTTGGTGCCGTTGACACGGAATTTTGATGTAGAAGAGGTTGTAGGTCCAGCAGGGTGCAGCTGGGGACGTGCAAACGCAATGGGGGTAGGTTCTTCATCGAGAACTCTGGCTTCAATGTTTTCGCGTTCTTGGAGGGCTAAATCAAGGGGTATTGGAGTAGGGATGAAGTCTAGAGAAAATAGTAAGAGGAGTGGCGGCCCAAGTCATATTCCTGCGTACCTTCGAGGAACCTGAACTCCTGGTACTGAAGCGTTGTTGCAGCTATTCGACGCGATTTAGCGCGTCGATAAAGGTAGAAGAGGAATTGAGCATACCCATATCGTCGTAGTGGACGTCGTATCTGTCGTCGGATTTTGCTTGTTCCAGGCCACCTTGAGCTAACCTCTTGATGAATTCTTCCTGTAGAAATCTAAGGAAGAGAACGTAGTCATAATTGGAGATTGACATACCGTCGCCACGGATACCACGAATAGCGCTTCCTTGGACATTGTCAAATTTCCTGCGACACCTGCGAATATGAGGCAATGGTCGAGACGAGGAGAGCACGGAGACATACCATCCGCCTGTATTATGTTCTCAATACGCAGCATAGGCAGTAAACTTGAACCAGCAGTACGAATGCTGGGCCCGGTGTCTTCTTGAACAGATACCGCATCATCAACGCCGCCAGCATCAGAGGCGAGTTCATCGACCTCGGGATCCGAGTCGACAGCCATCGAATCGTCAAGAGTCAACATCTCTGGGGGATAGTAGGACGCCATAAATGCGGTTTTTGTTGCTGCTAGAACAAAGAGTGTTGAGAAAGCTAATGGTTAATGTTGAATGTTGAACGTTCAAGAGAAAGACCGCACTTGGAGCGTGTTGGTCACGTTGATCCAACACTGCTAAAACTGGCTGCTCTAACCAAGCTCTAACGCTTCTTGTTTGAATCGGAATTACATATGTATGAGCAACGCCACTGATATTTACAGTCTTTCACCCATTTCTGAACTCGTAAATAAAATTGTCCGATCATCCATGACCGCCACTCTTCGCTCGTCTTTTACAGATATCAGAGAATCTCCACTATTTATTGAGGCATCGTTTAGAATATTGACTCCGGGAGGTTAAGCTCTTGAGATCTTGAGTCTTGAGGCACTGTTTTGAGCAGGATAAGAACAGTTTGCTCTGAAATGTCGGCTATATCGGCCCGAAAGATGTGTGGCGTCGATTACGATTAAATGAACTATATTTGTAGCAATAAAATCAAGGCATGTTGTAAATATTTTCTGCAAAGTACTGATAAGTATCGGCGTTTGTCGTTGCCATATACGGATCGCTTTGGGCTAGTGCATGACAACTCTCTTCACCATACTCATGATCAAAAGTATTCCCACCATCGTTGAAATGGGATGCCTCGTGAATCAGTGAGCCAGCTTTAGAATTTGCCCCCGTTAGTGGAGCATCGTCGTCGCGGAAAAAGTTGCAAAGATATATGGTCGGATTTTCGGTTCTTCAAATGCTGGGTCAAACTTCGAAGGTCTCGCAGAGTAGTAAAAGACCTACTGTTCCCGATACACATATGCGTATATATTCGACGTGCAGGAACAGTCGTATATGTATCCATTGGGTACAGCAGGAGCATTGAAAGGTCGTAACTCTTCGTAGACACGGGTGACCTCCTCCCTAGGTAGGAAGTCCTCAGTTTCATTTTCGTCATAATGGCCAGCGGGTGTTTCCCACTCCCCGAACCACCAATCATATCGCTCAGTGCCTTCAGTCATACGTCGGAGATAGCTATGTGTGATATGTACTAGCACGTCAGGATAAGAAGGCTGAGGCGCACCTTAGTGACTCTGCGACGTACGCGTCGGCAGCCTTGGCTGCATCCTTAATCACCTTAGCATCCTCTGGCTTGCAGTTCTGTGTCGTCAACGACGTAGGAGCTCGTTTGCTATTACCTCTCGGATTCGAGTTGATAGATCTCTTTGGGCCTGATAGATTTTTGGCGTCGATTTTCACCAGAAAATTTTCAACTGCGACCGGTGCTTTCGATACGTCTTCGCCGACTAAGACCCAGAAGAAGTCGCGCTTGATCTTCACGTTGTAATCACCAGGACCTGAGTTTGTGAAGTCGTAACCGTCCCCAACTAGTATATCGAATGCGACAATTAGTAGCAGCGCGAAATCTATACAGGTATTACGGCGTACCGTTGTACTTGATATCCATAGACTGGCCTGCAGCAAGATCGTAAGTTGGCCCCGAGGGTCGTTTTCCGGTAGCCTCTTCGTCTGAATTGGATTCAATGTCGCTGTTCTGGGATTTGTTGGTGATATTATTAGCACCAGAATCATCGCTCCGGACCCCATTGCCTTTCGGGTCACCTGTCCCGCGGGCCTTTAGAAACGTCTCCAGAGACCATTTCGCGATTCCGCCTCGAAATTTGGGTTTCCTACCACCGACACTTTCGAAGTCAAGAGCATCAGCAGCAAATTCTGTAGACAGGATCCCTTCGGGGTCTTTGACAATCTTGAAGTCTTCTGATCCTGCATTTTTTAATGAGCCAGATATGATGAAAGCCCCAACATCGTCGACGACGGAGGGAACTAGAGGTGGCATCAGCGGCAGCGGGTAGCAGAGACCTTAGAAATAGATACCTTCGAGAGATAATACCAATTGGATACCTGTTTGCAAGGGGTGTGGCATCGACTTCGCTCGAATGAGGAGTGTGGCGAGAAAGGTTCCTCGGTAGAATGCGTTAGCCAGTAAAAGATTCATGGAAGATAGTGTTTGTGAGAGAGAGAATTGCGTCTTGCAAACTCCTTTTGAATCATGGCGGCGTCCTATACGGAGGGTTACTGCCCAGTATAAGGACAGGGTTAGAGATTACCAAAGAGGTTGTATGCGACAGTCGTTGCTACTACGCACGGTATTGGATCTTTGAATAGAAGAGTTATGCCAACCACTGTACCATCGAGAGTTACTAGTACACGCAGATACGCACAACATGGGTATAGCGATGATGATCTATGCGAAAATCAATACGTGGAGAATCACTGCGCGATCATTTTTACCGTGAAATTCAAATGACTTTCTTGGCCTTTAAGACCCTCATCTGTCAGTGAGAAAGATGAGAAAAGCATGTCAAAGTCAGTACTGTACTCGCATGAATGTAAGATACGTAACGCATAACGCAGCCCTCCTTACGTATTCAATATGGGGTCGTAGCGCGTAACGCAGAGATCGTATCCAATGTAGAGTGCGGTTACGTACAAGTGTGGCGCGAATGTAGATAACTTATAAATAAGTACTTGCCAACGAGAATACTATTCATCACTGTGTATATCTTTGTCTGATTCTATTCCATTATCTCCGGGTTCTCTATTGATGCTGCGATATCTGGAGGTCGCCACCAGACGATAGTCGGTATCCAAGTTGAGATGCGCATAAACGCGTAACGCAAGGTCAATGCGGTGCATTACGCACCCAGGTCCGTAGCTTACATTCATGCGAGTAAACGTACAGTATGCACACGACGGATTATGTATAAAATTAACTGGCCAGCAATCAGCAACAATTGCTGGTGCAACGGTAGAGATGTCAGCGATCGTGGGAAGATTGTCTAGTTTCAGTTCTGATCCCAGTGGCAGTCCCCGCGCCTACGAGTACAACACAATCATGACCTTGACTCTGCCCATTATCGATATTCTTCCATATCTCATCGACGAAGGCGATCCGACACTCAAATTAGGCGTCGCAAAAGCTATTCATGCTGCCTGCACGGAGTTTGGCTTTTTTTATCTCAATATTTCATCTTACGCCAACCCTCGGGAACCAGAAGAACTCACATCGCTTGCTCGTGAATTCTTCTTCTTGCCACAGGAAGAAAAAGATAAACTTGCTCTCAGTAACCAGGATTATGCCCGTGGTACGTTATTCCAATCCGATTGGAGGTGTACTTGCTCACTGTGCTACTAGGGTACCAGAGGCTGAAGGAGAATGTTACCAACGGTAAAGCCGATAATCACGAGGGCCTTGACTTTTATCGTCCTGTCGAAAACCCCGACAAGACCAAGCCAGTATGGGGAGAGAATCAATGGCCAACGAACCCAGCCGCGTTTCAGCCCAAGTTTGAAGCATGGGTGGACAAGATGAAGATATTGGGACTCGCGGTTATGCAAGCGTACGCCGCCAAGTCTATAATTGACTCTTCCTCATGCTAATTCCTCATCCAGAATGGCTGATGGCTTGGGTATGACTGCTGATGAGTGGGCAGATTTGCGGAGTCAAGTCGACGACAGCTTCTGGGTGATGCGCGCTATAGGTCTCCGGGACTCTTACTTTCTCTGTTTCCAACCATAACACGTTATTCGCGTAGGATATCCCCCGTTGCCCCCAGATCATGACGGATTCTCCTGTGGCGCTCACAAGTTAGTATGGCTTCCATCCTCTGAGCTTTATGCTAATATCATACCTCCAGGGATTATGGCTGCTTGACGTATGCACACCCTTCCATCACCGTTTCCATACCAGTCAATAATTTTAATATCCAGGTTTCTATACGCAGATCCTACGCCCTCTGCTCTCCAGGTCTTCCTGAACCGCAAGGGAATGGTCGATACTACCGATTTACCCGCTGAGCAGGGCTCCCAGGAAGGCGTCTGGATCACGGCCGATCCCATCCCAGGTTGTGTTGTATGCAACATCGGGGAAAGTGAGTGTTCTTCAATATCGAGCATTCCTCGGTCCCTGACTATATAAAGTGTGGGAGGTATGGACCAACGGGCTGTACAAGTCCACCTTACATCGCGTGGTACATCGCAGCTCAAACTATAGGGTGTCGTAAGTATTCTCATCCCCACTCTGCGTGTGACTGACCCCTCACAACAGTATACCGTTCTTCTTCGAGCCCAATTTCAACGCCGACGTTCGGCCCCTTGCTGCAGCTCTTCGTCTGCAGGAGGGCCAGAAAGTTGAGAAGGAATATAAGCCAGTCGTTTATGGCGAGTTCCTCTTGAGCAAAGTCAACAACAATTTTGCGGGAGGCAAGAAAGAGAAATATTAAGGTGATGTTTCTGCATAGTATCAATAAGATGTACAGTAGTGACGAATGAACAAACTAGCCCTACGGCTTTCGATATCGCGTTAAATGCCTAATTATTAGCTTACAGATCCATATATAAAGCTTTGCTTAGTGCCTGTCCGTGGTGACAGAGGCATCTCGTCAGGGAGATCGTAAAACTCCGCCTCTAATCCATCGTTTAATGTGTCCTTCCAGCCATTCGGTGCAAGCCTGCCCCTGATACCGAGAAGGATCCGCCCCATGTAGTGTGAGGTCTTGAGCCCTGTCCGTTTGCGTAACAGTTTGGAGAGAAAGAAGAGCGAGATCCTAAGAAAGTTATCGTGAGGCCTGTTCGAAAGATTAATCTCAAGTACTCACAATATTGCCGTAGTCCACATGCAAAAACCAAAAAGCGTTGCGCCACGGTTGTGGTGAATGATCTCGGAGCCTTGGTCTGGATCAACTGGTGGTCGATCCGGTTCTTCAGCTGAGTCGGAGGGAGATTTTCCGCCAGGAATTAGCTTTCCGCATGCGTGTTTGCTTCGCCATTCGAAGGCGTGTGTGCCGTTGAATGTCCAGGCGAATGTGGGAGATGAGGGCTGTTTGTGTTATGAGTAAGATGTGAGGGATCCCTAGCTTGCACAGCTGACCTCCTTGGTATCATGATCACATATGAATTGTAAGGACGCTTTCTGCTTCCGGTCGGTATACATGCCACCGTGCAGTGTCACCTGGAGAGGAACTGGTAGGTTTATCAGCCCCAGCTTAAACGACGCGTAGAATGTTACACACGTTGTGTGTCTCCTTTATTTATCTTGGCCCCGTACTTAGCTTTGGGTATGAGGTTTGGGCTCACAGCGATGGGTACGATTTGTGTTATTCTGTCCGGCTCGGAGGGTCGATTTGGTCGCGTGTTCTTCACTGTATTTGTGGTACATTAGGATGTTGTTCAAAAAGAGGGAATGACACGGATTGACCTTCTAGACATATCCAAGTACCGCTCGGGCACTACCACATAAGTATCCAGTTGAGTAAACCGAGTCCGTGTTTAGATACACAAACGCACCTGCAAATCATTCGGGAGCGTCCCGTCTCTTTTCAACGCGCCATTGACACTGATCCTGTACGTGCTAATCGTCCTCGTAGGCGGCGTCTCTTCCTTCACTGTAATTTCGATCGGATGGGTCTGAGAGGCAACGAGAGGACACAAATCGAATTCATGCGAATCCAGTTTGAATGAGCAGGGGAATTCTTGCGCCACTACATTGGAGAGCAATAATGCGAGCGACCAGAATAGTATCGCCATAGTGGAAAGAATGAGGAGAGTTTCCGTGTGGAAGCCATGCTATTATGAGCCAAGGAGGGCGCGCCCGGACCGGAAGCGCCGTCACATGTATACATCATGGGTACGGCGGGATTCGACATCGGAAGGAGGATCCAGAGAAAACATGAAGGTACCATGGTGGTTCTGTGAAGGTTCAAAAATAGAGTTCCCACGTCTTTTCGACCAGCCCTTGGCCTGTGAAATTATTCTGTAGCGGCGTTCACGCGCCACATCATACACGTACGTAAACCCCATCTCACCTCTTACAATCATGTCAAAGTCGCGAACGAAAGAGGACTATCCGTACATCCTGTCATACCGCACAAGATGGTAAGAATCGTATCTCTGGGTACCTAGCTGTCCTCATCGAGAGCAGGAGCGACAACGATCAATACGGACATATGAACAACTCGATCTACTACCACTACTTCGATTCCATAGTCAATGACTATCTCATAAAACACTGTGGACTGACAGGAAATCCGCAAACAACACCCATAATCGGCCTTGTGGTTTCATCCTTCTGCGAGGTCAGTACCAACTACCCTCCAGGCTGCGCCACCTCGGTAACCAGCTTGCCGACACTTCCAGTTCTTCGCGCCAATCGCATTCCCCGAAATTATAACACTCGGCCTTCGGGTGACCAAGCTTGGCCGTAGCTCTGTGTCATATGAGGTTGGGGTGTTCAAAGAGGACGTGAATAGCCCTGCCGCTGTTGGCGGCTATACACACGTCTTTGTTGATTCGGAGTCTAGGAAGAGTGTCGGCATTAGCACGCAGGCGAGACTGGAGGATGGGCTAAGAAAGCTAGTCACTGGTTAACAAACCGAGTAGGTTTTGTTTCTACGGGGACTCGGATTCAGGGTTTTTGACGTCATTAACTCGGATAGCGGTCCGGATGAGACTACAGTCAAGTTGTCAATTCCTTCCTCGTTAACGGTTCATATGATATAGATGTAGAAATACATAGATGATACCTACCAAAAAAATTTACCCTCTCGCAGAACATTTCAATCGCAGAGCCCCACGACCTATAGCCCGTTCACGATATATCGATGGACGACGGGACCGGGGTACGTCCAAGCCTTGGACGCGGCTGATTTGCGGCTGATCGGAACAGACCGAACTTGCCTTATTGCGCCACGAAAGTGGGGCACTGTCTCAATGCCCTCTAATCCTGCTTGTGTATCCTTATATTTCGTGTCACTGCTATCTATTTATAACTCCTCGCCTGTCTTCGTATACCATGCTAGGTGTTCCTTTGCATATGCCTCCGTCTTCCGAGACAGTTCCTGCAATCTCCTCTCTTCCGCTCTGACCTCTTCAGCAGCATGCCTCGTTATATCACTCTTCTTCACGTTGCCCAGGATACGCAAACCCGTAGGCCCTTCGGTTCCACACTTGATTCGGGACAACATGACATATGCGGTATGAGCTCTAATTGTACTAGTTCGTTCGGTTTGTTATCCCGCCGCCTGTCGGCCCGACCCCCACTCATTCAGTACCGTTACTCGCTAGCAAATTATGACGTAGTAGAGGCTGGTCCAAATCTCGAAGGGCAAAATCTACGCCACACTTCCATGCATACAAAAGTAACAGAGCCATAAAACAAAACAAATTCGCATCTATGTATAACGTTCAAGGACATCAATTATACAGGCATAGATTTACACTTGTACATTTCTTCTTATATTTCGACTTTCTTTATAGGCGATCTGGAACAATATTAGACGGCAGCGAGAGTGAGGTAGCTATCTTTACATACCAACGTTACCAAGGTCAATGCAAGCCTCCTTGACGCGAGCCGAAAGAGTCTTCTCGCCTTCGCGAACCCAAACACGAGGATCGTAGTACTGTAAAAGAAATCAGAAGATCACCCAAGGCGGGAAAGTTAGAGAACCGACCTTCTTGTTAGGCTTGTCCTCTCCTTCTGGGTTACCAACTTGAGCATGGAGATAGTCCTTCTTGTTGTTGACGAAGTCCTAGGTGTCAAACATTTAGATAGACAGATGTATTAGAATGCGTAAAACACATACCCGGATACCCTTGAGGTAAGCGAACTGAGTGTCAGTATCGACGTTCATCTTAACAACACCATTGTCAACAGCAGTTTTGATTTCATCCTTCGTCGATCCAGATCCACCGTGGAAGACGAGGTATAAAGGCTTCTGAGCGTTGCCAGATAGTTTCTCGGCGGCGTAGGCCTGGTGCTTGCCCAATAGCTCTGGTTGCAGGCGAACGTTACCAGGCTTGTAGACACCGTGGACGTTGCCAAACGCAGCAGCAATGCTGAAGTCGGGGCCGACTGCGCTGAGAGCGCTGTAAACGTCCCAAATATCTTCAGGTTGAGTGTACAAGCTGTTGTTGTCGACACCGGTGTTGTCAACACCGTCCTCTTCACCACCTGTGATGCCGATCTCCATCTCGAGCCATAGGCCAATAGGAGCCATGCGTTTGAAGTATTTTACACAGGTCGCAATGTTTTCTTCCTTGGGCTCTTCGGAAAGGTCGAGCATGTGGGAAGAGAAAAGGGCCTCGCCGTGTTCCTTGTAGTAGGCCTCATCGGCTGCGAGCATGCCATCGAACCAGGGGAGAAGTTTGTGAGCACAATGATCACTGTGCAAGATGACAGGCCTGGATATTGTTGTCAGTAGAATTGGATGCGACAATCAGCGGAGTTACGCACACGCCGTATGCCTTGGCGACAGTGCGTACATGGTGAGCAGCTGCGACCGCGCCGGCGATAGAAGCTTGCTGCTTGTCATTTGCAAGACCCTTGCCAGCAAAGTACGCGGCTCCACCTTGGGAAACCTGGATTATGATAGGTGACTTGATGTCGCTGAATATGTATGAGAAAGAAGGTATCCTAGGTATACCGGGAGTCATACCGGGCGGCCTCAAGTACTGCGTTGGCAGTCGAGGAAGAGGTGACATTCTACCACATATTAACACGGCAAGCACCTTTGAAAAACAGAGGTATGGACTTACGATTGCCTAGGAAATACCAGTAGGTAAAATTTCTTTCTTCAATAGGAGACGACTTACTGGGATAGCAAACTAAAAGATCGCCTCAATCGGTATTCAGGATGAGATGAAGGTTCAACGTACCTTGTTTTCTTTGGCGTAATCAAAGACTTTGCGAACATTTTCGCCAGTGAGGACGCCAGCCTATAGGGAAATGTGCGTGAGCTTGCAGGCGTTATCAACGATGATGTCAAAGAAACCTACGGGTACGATGTCAAGGATGCCCATGTTGATATGCGATGTATGAGGATGATGGTGGTAGAAAAGCAAGTCGGTCACGGCTGTCTCGAACGGAATCGATTCCCCAAAACGAAAATGTCGGAGTTCCGGTCCGTCTATTATGACGTCAAACTTGCTCTTGAAATCGTGAAATTTAGGGTTCCTTATCGTTTGTCGCCGGCGAAAGAGTGTCCTCAGGACCAACTGGCGACATCTTGGACTGTGCCAAGTCCCGACGATAATCTCTGCAGACTGTCTAGATCTCAAGTTCAACCAATCCCCAGCATTCAAATGCCCTTACCTCACTCCCAATCCTCATGGAGTACTCGATTCGACACCACAAAAACGTCGAAATTGATTTCCCGACGGTGGAGGGAGAACTACTCTGGCAGTACCAATGGCTCCCAAGAATCCTGGATATTGTCTAGAGTCTAGACTCGGACGCCACAGCTTCCATCCCGCTCATGCGACCTGAGACGTGTTCAAGCTTCGCATCCTGGTCATCACTTGCTTCCTTGACTTCATATAACGGCGTCGACTCGGCGTCTCCTAGGATATGGAGACAAGTTCAGTAGATATGTATAAACTGGGATAAATGATCGTTTTTGTGTCCAATATCATTGTCTGTTCTGGGGCGCAGGAATTATTCGCTCATCAGTCGCCACAAAACCAAAACGACAGATGCAAGCACAACGTACTGAGCCCCAGGTTTTGCCTGCCCCATGGCATCCATTCAAATGGTGGCCATCAAAGCAAGCGCTGAAGAGATCACATGGGTCGCGTTTTGGCGGCGCGGGGACGGCCCTTTTTGGAAAAAGTCATTCGACCCCTTCCAAGGTTAATTCCTTCTTTCTCTCTGACCACCACTATGTCAGCCACTAAAAAAGACGTCTATCTGGTTATCGGGGGTAGCGGTTTCCTTGGGCGTCATATTGTGACACAGCTCCTCGCTCGGGGCGACAACGTCTCGGTATTCGACATTGTTCAGCGTTACGACGACGTACCATTCTTCTCTGGAGACATCAGCGAAAAGGAGCAAGTTCTCTCTGTGTTAAGACGGGTCAGTGCTGCTAGTCAAAATTTTGACAACTGCTAAAGAACAATTTACAATGTAGTGTGGTACGACTTGCATAATTCACACCGCGTCTCCCCCACACGGCCTCAAAGACCCTTCACTATACTGGAAAGTCAACGTGGATGGTACCAAGGCGGTAATTGCCGCTGCTCAAGAAGCTGGTGTCCGGAAACTTGTGTTTACCAGCTCAGCTGGCGTCGTCTTCGCGGGCAATAACGTGATCGACCTGGATGAACGTGCTCCTCCGCCTGAAACACCTTTTGATGTTTATAACGACTCCAAGGCACACGGAGAAGCCGCTGTGCTCGCTGCAAATGGCCAGCAAGGTCTACTTACAGTTGCACTTCGTCCAGCAGGAATCTACGGGTGCGTGTCCTCTTTACATACCATATTCTTTTCCTTACCTCCATACAGTCCGGGGGATCGTCAAATGATGGCTGGTATGTACGAAGTATACCAAAAAGGCCAGACCCACTTCCAGATTGGCGACAACACCAACTTGTTTGACATAACATACGTCGAAAATGCCGCCTACGCTCATCTCCTCGCTGCAGACAAACTTGATCTCCCACCTCCTGCTCCCCCACTTAACGAACTTCCCGAAAAGGATGAATATCATATGGAAAATCTACCCCCACTCACCGAGGAGGAACGAGCAATCATAAACTACCCTCTCCCCCGGATACAGTTGACTACTAAGGAATACCGTGTACCCACATCTGCCGCCCGACCCCTGGGGCCGTGTATCACACCTCCTCCAGACGGCGAGGCCATCTCAGCGGCCTTCTACGACCCCAACACAGTAGCCTCCATGTCCCGACCAGTCGTACGCACCCGCTTCGACGCCATGTCAGAGTTCGGCGTCGCGCGCTCAAAACTCTTCAACCCAGACCAATCTCCTCTGGCAGTGGCTGGAAACGCATTCTTCATCAGCAACGGCGAGCCGATATATTTCTGGGACCTTGCTAGGTATATCTGGTACCAGCTGGACACCGTCTTCCCTGGCCGTAGAAAGGAGAAGGCACTGTTTGTGCTGCCGACCAGTGTAGGCATGATCGCAGCGCAGCTTTTGGAGGTTATTGGATGGATTACGGGGCGGCCAGCGGCGTTGACCAAGTTCAGAGTGACGTTCAGTGCTGTCAACCGGTGGCAGAATATTGAAAAGGCCAGGAGGGTGTTAGGATATGAACCCAAGGTGGGTGTGGAGGAGGGTATCAAGCGGATGGTGGAGGTGAGTTTTCTTTTGTCTATTTGATTTCATGTTCTCATTTCCTACTCTAGTGGTTCGCTAAGGATGTCCTAGCTAACAATGAGAAGATTGGGCATTAGCCGGAGGATCTTGGATGATATTCTACGTATACTACTTTCTTATTTACGCCCTACAGAGGTTTTATCGATACCTGCGACTATCTACTGCCTGCTGGACTCCGTCTTGAACATCCTTGGCTGATGGTTCATATCCATATATTCATGACTACACCGGGTGAAAACAAGATTGTATATACGTAAGTACGTAGCTGTACAATGACAGAAAGACTATATATAATGTGAGGGGAGAAGGGAAAGTGTAACGTGGTTTGATATTCTACAAGTGGATGGTTGGCGTGGATGAAGAAATCCAGGAAAGCAATGGAAAGCAATGTGAAAGCGAGGACCAAGTAGAGCAAGACGCGAGAAAGAAGAGTAAGTAGGTTCGTGAAGGGTATATCGATCCAGATGCGGTTTTACAAAAAACCCGAGAGTGAACTTTTTGTCGACACCCATTTGCCAGTGCGCCAACGAAGCTTGTTTCCTCGCTCGAGGAGTAACTTGGCCACGGCCTTTTGAGGATTGGGGGAGTACGGCTCCCTGCCAGTGAGTTGGATCATAATCTGCGGAAACGCGATGACCGGTTGAGGTTGTTCACTGGCATTTCGAAGCACTTCCTCCAAGGCATCCATAGCGGGTGATGGTATGTTGACCTGCATCTGGGTGGAAGGTTGAGGCTGGGACCTCACTGGGGTTTGGTCGACATCGGAGTCGGGGTTAAACTTTGGATGCGGTAGTGGTGGGGGGAGGACCAGAGGTGGGCTCCAGAAGTAACGTCCAATAGGTGCATCCTGCGCTATAGGAGGTTGCAGTTGGTAGTACAGGGTTTGTTGTGACAAAGCGTGATGGTCATAGGAATACATAGGTGGCGATGATGCATGATGGGGTGGAGGTGGAGGGGAATGGAAAAGCATGGACATAGGAAGCGATAGAGGCAAGAAGGGTCTGGCAGTGCCTCGCGTCCTTTTTATACGACAAGGTGCATGGAGGAATCTTTCAAGAACAATGAATGAGTCGACGTGGGCAGGGGTGAAAGGACCTTATTCACGGTTCGTTTACAATGCACGGACTAAGTACATTGCAAGGTCTCCGTGATGGAATCAGAATGATCCACATCGCGTCGTCTGCCTGCCTGGCAGAAGTAGTTGACTGTAGTCGCTTCTGTTGCCTTCCGTCTGGCCCAGCACCAGGAAACTGTGATGATCGTCATTAGCTAATGTCCTGGAAAATGATAGAAGAGAATGGAAGAGGCTTCCTTGACTTTATGCCAGGTTCGGCGAAAGCGTTATAACTTCAAAACAATAGAACCGATAAAGGAAATCCCTTTGTACCTACTCAAGGAATTTGCATCCATCGAGATGAGTTACTAGCAGATGTGTTCTCTGATCATGATACCCGGCATATAAAACTGTCAATATCGATCCGGGTCGAGGAAGGCGGTCGGGGACTGCAAGGCAGCGAGTGATCCAAGCGAGTTGAATTAGCAAGATCGAAAAACAAAAGACATTCAAGGTACCCTGGTACCGGCAGTCCAGTGAGACTTTGTCACATCAAGACGATGGACGCTACTCTACAAAGATCTTCCGAAGGATTCCTCACCCGAATCAGTATCGCAGGCGAGTTGGTCCTATACGTCCACTTATCGTCAACCTGAATGTCCACCAGCATTGACAGAGGCACATACCGTTTGCTTTGTTCTAGCAGCTCGAGATACTTCGTGAGAGGTAAGCAGCCGATGGCATGTGCCTCCCCGCGCATCAATGAAAAGTGTCCAGTTGTCACATAGCCGACGATAGTAGACGTTGCCGGGATGATGACTTTCTGTTTTAAATGTGAGGCTCCGTCTAGTGCACTAAGAAAAAATGAACCTTCTTCTCATCATCGAAATCGACATCCAGGCTCGCTTCCACAGCGGTTTTGCCAGATTCCGTCTTCCAAGCCACGACTTCATCGTCACTCATCACATGCAACATCGCATTATCCTCGGGACAACCGCGTTTAACCATCTTGATTTCAACGTGAACCAATGCGCCTTGTAGTAGCGCATCTGGCTTCGTTCCCATCAACGGAAGTAGTCCACGCTTCAGTCTAGAGGAGTTGATATCGGATAACAGCAAGGCAGAGGAATCCGAGATGTCGTCGCTGGACGAAAGTATCTTCAAGGCTGGTCCACAGAGCAGCCATGGAGTGACGGGCTCCGTTTCAGAATTATCCGGCGTCAACTCCTCCTGTACTTCCTCCCTTTGAGTAGATAGGAATTCTTCGAGTGGTTTTTCTCTCTCTGTCCCAAGTACAACATTCCAATCGGGTTTCCATGGGCTCCTGGTGAGTAGCTTGACGAAATTGGGGCGCTTCGCAGGAGGTTTCCTTTCCCACAAATCTTTCGCCTCCTGTTCCGTCTCCTCCACGTATTCGATGTAAGCGTCCGTGAATGGATGGTCTCGCGGAAAGTAAGGAACCCCTGCTTCGAAGGCTTGTGTTTGACATTCGCGTTGACCACCCACCCGAGTGCCAGTGAAAGTAAGGGAGGAGAAGAAGGCCATCGACCATCCTGCTGGTACTATCACCGTCCATCCATGCAAAGATTCCGAAGATGATGACTTTTGGTCTGCCTCCGAAGTTGATTCGAGCGAGCGTTGGATGAGGAGAACAGGAATGCGATCATCTTGACGCAAAGCTTGGAGCTTTGTACCAGGAACCAAATTCTGAAGAGGGTGATTAGAAAATAGAGAAGAGACTAACATGTAGGTGATACCTTTGCTCGTCTCTCGTCCAGATCCTTCTTCTTGAATTTTGGGCGTCTACGTTCTGACTCTTTCCAGATGTCACTCTGCGCCAGAGTTGCCGTTGGATATGGAAAGTAAGGAGAAGGTTTGTCAGACGGTTTAGCGTTTTGCGGAGGGAACCTAAATAAGCACTTAGTCCATCGGGCTTTTCAGAATATTGCAATACATACTTCAGCCTCGGATCATGGACTGTGAAGCCTGCTACCATGCCTCGGGGAACGCTCCCTGCGCTTGGTAAATCTCGAAGAAATTCCCAAAACTAACTATGAGCATGAGCAATGATTTATGTAAGAGTAAGAGATCCTAACCTTTTTGAACTCTTCTCTGCTATCCTCTACCGGCTGAAGCGCGCCCTTGAGTACTTGACTCGTTTTGGGACCCATGATCTCGAAAATGTTGATTTTCCCTCTCATGTCAACAATCTCGACTTCTACCGGAGTGTCTGAGGCCGAGCCTTTCTTAAAAGAATCCAAAACAGAAGATGCAGAGTCGTGTAGGGCATCAAAGATTTTGTCATGCACGGCTGGATGAGCTCTTATCCAGACGGTGCGTTCGAGTGCCGGGTTCTCGTGTGCCTTTGATTTAGAGGGGGCCTTTCCAAGGTCTACTGCTGGTTGTGCAACGAGAGGTTGCCACATGATTGTCACTGGGGCAATGAGATCAAACGGGTATCTATTTGGCTTGTAGAAAAGAAGCTGCGTAGTTCTTGCGCCGATGGTGAATCTAGATAACATTTAGTGCTACACTCGGAGAGGTTCGGGTATAAACAGACCGAGAATGCGCGGGGAGAGGCGACATAGGATCGCAACAGTTGTTTAGAATTAAGCCCAAAACGTTGAGTTTACCGGTTAATTCGATAAGAGATTGATAGGATGCGTCGTGAAGAATGGAGCCATGTACAGCAGCGCGGTGGGAAGGCCTATAGGATTTCTCAGAAGGGTGCAAAGCCTAATGAAAGATTAAAGAGGCGTATGGGATAAGGGAGGACATACTAGTCTGTAACCCCATTTCGTGATCATCTTCATGCGCTTCGCATGCCAGACGTGGGTCTCAAGCCAGGATTTGTCGCCTACGTAGAATGAATGACTGTCTTTCACCAATGTAATGACACTCACGTTGACGCTTTAGTAACTCGTCCGTTCTTGAAATCTGTTTGGCTTTCCCTCGTTTCGCCTTGTGTTTTGAGCTGGTTTTCTTGATGTCCATCTGTACATTGTTGATTAGTGCAAGTGTCCAGAAAGAAGGTGGAGCGGGACCTCAGCAGCAGCTTTTTGGCGTAGCCGTACGGGAACCCGGCGAACATCATGGCTGGCTGCCCTGCGGCGCAAATGTCGCGGTAATGTCTGCCATGCTCGATGGGTGGAGCTCGCACTATGCACAATGAGTTGTTGTAGACGACAAGATATATGAACGCTACCTAGCGGTCTGCATCGCGTCTTGCATGGCGCCAATCTCGAATCGTCGTGACTGCCTCCCGATGAGAACACTGGCCCAGGAAAGTGAAGGAGACATACATCGACGAAGCGTTCTACATCAATAACGTTTGGTAGACGAGCCATGCCTGATACATGTTGAGTTTTGGATGGATAGTTGTCTTCTAGACGCACTGGACGGTCCTGGGCCAGCTTCTGCAGATTGGACTGGGATAGTTCGTGCAGCGGCCATTTTCTGTTTCTTTCTGTCGCGTCCTGAGATATTATCTCCGCCATCGAGCGGTCGTTTAGGCGGCATCGCGAAAAGAGAGTAGTCTGCAATAATCAAAGTCGCAAGTCAAGAGTTGCCGGATAACTCCGAGCAACCTTGACTATCGACCATGGCCTCGATACTATTTCGACCAGCATCTGTAACGAGGACGAATGTTGCTTGTTCTCGCCTGTTCTCGACGAGCAGGATAGCCTTCAATGAAGGACCTACAGCGGTAGTTGGCACGCTCCCTGTGCAAAAGAAACCTGTTGGCGGATTCCGAGGCGGGCACGTCGATCCTATGAGCTATATCACCATTACCTGACAGCCCTTCGCCTGTAGGATCGTCGGATTTCTCTTTGGCTTCTCCTTAGCGTCGTCGTATGCTGCGTATCATCTTTTGGAGGAATTCAAACAGGCGTCTGCTGCTCTCCAGGTCAGCGTCGAGAAATTGCAACAGAGCACAGAAACTGTACGTACTCTTCGTCGTGCCATCCGAAATCACCTAAACGATCTCCCTTAGGTCACTGCACATGTCAGACGTATAGAAGCGGTCGAAAAGGACCTCAAGGCGTTGTCTGACGCTTCCGCCTCCAAAGATGACATCTCTAGAGTACGTGCAGAGCTGAAGAAACTCTACGATGGCCTTCACATAGGTATGCCAACCACACCTCATCGTGTCAAATGTTTCCCTCATGAACTTTCCAGAATTCCTCGATCTGAGAACCCACGTATGGGGCATCCGTCAGTCTCCTCGCCCACTCCTTGTTCTCTGCTAACAACTATTCTAGAACAAGATCTACATTCTTTATCGAAAAAAGAGTCTACTTCTGTACGCGTCTAATCACCACTACCCAACCTCCTTTGCGTACTCTGCGTGTTGACCTATAAACAAACCTCAAATTCGACAACGCCCCGGGTTAAACCTATTGTAAACTATACGTGTCGCACCACGGACTTTTACGCGTCGAAAGAGCTTACTGCATAACATAGTAGACTGCTCTATGAAAGAAGTGGACTCCGGACTAAACGTCATTCTCATGAACGGCAGCTCAAAGAGGATCTTGTGGATGATATGGTCTCCATTCTGACGCCGTTGCAAAGTACTCGCCTGCCGATTGAACCGACCTCTTCACGCTACAAAAAGTGGCGCCTTCGGTATAGCTCAACGTTCAACGTTCAACGGGTACAACAGTAATTCAGATGACCTATTTTTCAAACCATTGAAATTGCGAGCGCAGCAGGAGACATCGACGATTCGAGTTCATTTTAGCGCTCTACACTACTTGGTGGCCATGTCCGCGTCGTTCACTTCGGATCTCACAGCATGGATGTTCTGGCTTGGTTCGCCTCACTCATTGCCTCTAGGAATCCGTAGTAACACCGCTCGGCTGCGTTGTTCACCTTCCGCGAGCGAACGCGAGGCCTAGCCACCATCATATAGTTGTCACCTGTGGCCCACGATGACAGGCACTGCTCGAAGAAGCTAAGAAGGCTGGCTTAACCGCCCTCAAATCGTGTTCTCGATTATCTACCCTTCCGTTCCCGATATCGCTGGCAAGTATCGTTCTCGCGACATTACTCCGAAGTCTATCTCTGACCCTTCGTAGAGATGTTTACTGTGGGTAGGATGTTAATGCCCGAAATACAATCTTTGGGCCAGATATACTGAAGCCGAGCTGGATACTGAAGTACTGCGGCTCAGCACCACAATGCAAGGCATACAAAACAATATAGCTCACCAGCAACCACCTTGATGGACAGAAAGAACCTCGAACGAAGCGTTACGGGCTCCAACAACATGAACCATCGTGACATACCTTTTCACCTTCCGTAGGAGCAGAGATGCTAGTAAGTCAAAGGCGATTTGACACTTCGAGCTCAGAGAAACTGGCGGTCGGCATTGAACCGAACCGTGGGAAATTTGAACGTGAATCTGGTCTGAATTACCCCATCGCTTATTTCGCTCATCGTACTCCGTTACAACCTTCAGTAGCTCGCTTTCAAACTGTCAGAAATTGTTGCTTTGTATGTGCAACCTTCAGGTCCGACCGACACCCTCCGACGACGTTCAATCCGGCGATTTTTTCATTTCGTCGTGATAGACAACCCTGTCACTCGAAATCCGTACCTGCAGCTGTTCGGAAGTTTTATCAGCCTTCGTAGTAACATAGATTTTCTCCGTGGAAGGCTCTCGTTCACCTTAAAACGCTCCAGATGCGTAGTCGCAACCCTCAGTTTCTTCCTCTCTTTTCGCTAGTCAAGACAGGTTCTTGTTACATCCTTTCCTTCAGTAGGTGAGATTTTACAGTCCTGCGATACATGCAAGTACTGACTATCTCTGGAGACCGCAGGCGTTTCGTTACATTCATTCTTATTCACATCCAAACTTTTACTGTTCGCCATGTTCACTACCAAGTCTTTCTGCGCTCTTTTGTCTCTTTCGGTCGCGGTGTTGGCTCTTCCGATTCAACGCCGTGAAGTTCCTCAAGGTGACCATACCCTTCTTCGTACCTCACATTTGCTAACTCCAACAAACACAGAACACTCTCACGAACAATTCATCACCTCCGTGCGGGCTTCTTTGAACCTCGACAACCCCGACAGCATTGGTGACCCGATCTTCGCACTATTGGGTAATGCGGCGGCCGCTCAAGGACTAGGAGGCCTTGACATCGTACGTCCTCGTGGTTCATTGACGTAGGCACCGGCTCTAACCCACTACCACAGGATGTCGAATGCTTGCAACAAGCCGTTGCTGATCAAGCTTTCACCAATGCCAAAGCTGCTGGCGACGTCGACGCCCAGGTTAGCGCCTTGATCTACCGTGCCCTCGAGAGGAACAGTGGCGCCGTCGGCCAAGTTTCTGACCTCTGCACCACCTTGACCGCTGTCAACCCCGAAATCGCTGCCCTCCAACAACATCAGGCATGTCCTATTTCTTCAATGCACCATTCGGCCATCTTATCATCTCTTTCGTCTTAGGATCCCGCTTCCGATGGTGCAGCCGACTTGAACAAGAGCATCACCCTTGAGCTAGCTAAGCAGATCGCCTCCGTCGGTGGCGACCCACTCGACGCTCTCAAGTCCGGAACGTTTGCACCAGGTGATCTTGGAGACAACACTGGCGCAGGTAACACCTGTGATGACCTGGACGACCCGGTGGGATGTATCTTCACCCAAGATCTATTGGTCCCCGATGCCACTGAGGAAGAAGTCATTGCTGCTGCTGAGGGAGTCGCAGTAGGTGGCAACAACAACGATGGAGCCGCAGACGATGCTGGTGCAGACGATGGTGCAGCAGACGATACCGGTGCAAACGATGGTGCAGCAGACGATGCTGGCGCTGATGACGGTGCAGCAGAAGATGCCGCCACCTGTGCTGCTGGTCAGTCAAAATATCTGCGACTTCTTAACACAACCTAACCTGTCTTCCAATAGCTGTTACCGTTACCGTAACTGCTACTGCTACTGAAGCCGCGCAAAACACTGCCGTCTGTGATACTCGTCAGTGAAGACACCTGTGCCTCTCCAGCTCGACCTGACCCGTTTTTCAATAGCTGTTACCGTCACTGTAACCGTTGATGCTGGCGCTGCCGCGACTGAGACTGCTGCTGCTGAGACGTATGTGGTCATTTTTCTTGTTATCGATCTATTCTAATGATGTCCAATTAGCACTGCTGCTGCCGAGTCTACCGCCGTCGCCAGTGAGGTCGCTTCCGCCACTGCATCTGCTGTTGAAACTGCCGCTCCCGCCACTGAGACCGCCGCCGTTTCTGGGAACAAACAAACCTTCACTGGTGCCCGTAAGTGTTTCTCTGTTGTGTATGAAGTTTGATGATTAATTTACTTCCAGTCGGCGACATTGCTGCTCCTGCTGTGACTGAAGGAGGACGTGGATTACAAGTTGCAGGTATGTTGTGATAACACTACTGAACATATATGTTTGACTGATGCCATTCTGTAGGAAACGCCTCTTTCTTGACTGAAGGTGCAGCTCTTGGAAGGTCTTGCGACGTCCAACACAACCAATGCGCCAACGCTGCCAACTCTGGTGCTGACTTCTCAGTGGGAGACTGTGATGCGCAGTTAACCGAGTGCCGTGCTTTGATCTAAGCAACTACTTACATTACGACAGTAAACTTTGTATTCCCTTCATTTTTTGTTTGCTTTCTACTAGGTCCATAGGTACACAGGATGTACATTAGCGAATATACCAGCGGAAGATTCTGAAAAACGTTCCAACCTGGATGATAATGAGGTACGGATGACCGGTCCGAGTTAGGTTCCAAGCACCTCTGTTATCAAACGTGGTATCGACCATGCTGCTTCCGCTTTCTCATGTACGCGTCCGTCTGTATCTGTTCAGATAGACGCATGTGCTCAATGCTTTCTTGTGCCTAGGAGGTATATAATCTCGGAGGCGAACACTGGTGGACAGGTATCCACGCGTTCGCCACCATGCTCGCGGAACGGCTTTCAATTGCGCTCCTCTGGACTGTGTTGGCACCGTTAGTGACCTCGACATCTATCACTGAGATTCAAGGTATCGCGTATCGCTCGCCTCTTGCTGGGCAGAACGTAAGTGGTGTCACCGGTACCGTTACAGCAAAGGTTTGTCCTTTCCTCTATTATGCATTGTTATCCTGACGCTTGATAAAGACGACAACCGGATTCTATCTACTTGGTGACCCTTCCGACGATGTTCGCGCCTCGAATGGTCTCCTCGTGTATTCTTCCTCCGCTGCGGCATCTGTTTCCATTGGAGACAAGATCTCTGTGAATGGGAGAATCTCCGATTACCGTTCCAGCTCTCAGCCCAATTACATGTACTTGACAGAGCTCGTGTCACCCACCGGTCTCACCGTCGTGTCCACTGGGAACACCCCGACACCAATTGTCCTCGGTGTCGATCGTTCCCCTCCAACGCAATACATGTCGTCTCTCGACGATGGTTCTGACGGATGGCTCTCAACCCCGAACAATGCGAGCCGCATTACCACCGCGAACCCCACTCTCCAGCCCGATGTGTACGGCATGGACTTCTGGGAGAGTCTTGACGGCCAACTGGTCGTGGTACCCAGTCCGGTAGCATTGAACTTTGACAACCGGTTTGGCGAGTTTTGGGTGCGCGGGGATTGGGCGACGAGTGGATTGAACGAACGTGGGGGGTTGACGTTAACATTTGGTTAGTGCATCAAGACAGTCTGCATGAAGATATAGTCAACTGACTGACAAAATAGGCGAGGATGGCATTCCCGACGCCAACCCAGAAGCTATCATTGTTGGATCTCCGTTGGACGGAACTTCAAATCCGGACGTTGCGGTTGGTGTTGGCTTGAGCGACATCACAGGGATCGTCACCTACCAGTGAGGAGTGACAAGATTGAGTATTTTCCAAATATGCTGACAACTTCATGAATAGGTTTGGGTTCTATTACCTTCTTCCTCTTACAGCCCCGGAAGTAGTCTCTACTCCCGACGCTACAGTACCCCCTGCCACCATATCATCCAATGCTGACGACGCATGCATCGTGACCTTTGCGGACTACAACGTACGCTCAACGATCTCTAAACTTACTTTTGTCTCATGGACATATTCTCACAGGTTGAGAACCTGTCTCCGACGTCAAGCCATCTCCCAGATATCGCAAATCACATCGTGAATTATCTCTTGTTACCAGATATTTTAATCCTACAAGAGATTCAAGACAACTCTGGTCCCACTGATGACGGTACTGTGTCTGCCAACATCACCCTATTCACACTGGCGGCTGCCATAGAGGATATCAGTGGATTGTCATACAATTTCACTGAAGTCGCCCCAGAAGACGGTAAGGATGGTGGTCAACCCGGAGGTAACATCCGTGTGGCGTACCTGTAAGTTCGGTTACTCTTTCTAGCAGGTATCTTCTCAATTCAGTTCTAGATACAACTCCGCAAAAGTCTCCCTTGTAGCTGGCACCCCGGGTTTAGCGACTGAGGCGGTAGAAGTGAAATCGGATTCTGTCGGACTTCCTACACTGAGGTACTTACCAACGTTCTGTGGGGCATGGAATCAGCTGTTCTAAGTTACCTTCTAGCATCAACCCAGGTCGTGTCGATCCTTCCAATTCCGCATGGGAAGCGTCGCGTAAACCGCTGGCCGCTGAATGGATTACATCGTCTGGTGGCAAGCTATTTACTGTCGACGTACACTTCTCATCCAAAGGCGGAAGTTCTTCGAGCCAGGGAGATGCCCGTCCCCCAGTCAACTCTCCCATAGATCAGCGTACCCGACAGGTATCGACTGTGGCGGTACGTGGACTTCAACGAAGCCTCCATTTCCACGCGACTGACTGGATTGTCACTGTCAGGCATTTGTTCAGTCTATACTCGATGTTGATCCTGAGGCAAACGTGGTCGTATCTGGTGATCTTAACGAGTATACCCAGACACGTTCTGTTCTCGCTGCTCTCAATGCCATTATGGAGGAAATCGACGAAGCGGCCGGTATCCCTGAGGTCGAGCGTTATACCTACGTTTTCGATCAGAACACGCAACAACTAGACCACATCTTCATCTCCAGTGCATTGGCCAACCGAGGGGTCGAGGCTGAGCACGTTCATGTATGGGGTTGATCTTCTTGCCATTTACCCTTATACTGAACTGATTTAGGTGAACAATTGGGCCCCGTCTTACGACGCAAGAATTAGTGATCACGACCCAACCGTGGCCAAGATACTTCTATGCTGATTGTGACACGAAAGCTGCAGCGTAATCACACCTTATGAAGCGAGTATGGTACAATGTGGCGCAAGTAACTTTGTGTATTGTACACCCATCCACAATCCTTGTACAATCCAGTCTTTATACATTTTGGACAGTCCTTGCCAAATTATTAATTATCGTCAGTCAGTTGTCGCTCAAAGCCAAACCATCACGCATGTACTCCTCGAAGAGATGCTTGTAATCTTTGTGCCATCGGCTGAGGGCCGGCCGACCTTCAACGATGTCGCCAGCACCCCACATGATCCTCAACTCGTCCACCTGCCTCTTGGTCTCGTTGTCGGGGACGAGGATGTAGAAATCACCCGACCTCGCCTTGTCGATCATATAGAGAACAGTTTCTTCGGGTGTCCAGGCGCCATCGGGTTTATGATCGTGTTCGTTTGCGCCGGCAAGGCCAGTAAACGTCCACCCGGGACTAACGGAAGCAGGAATTGAGCGACTAGACGGCTACAACAGGCATGGGGAAACCCACATGAATAGATGGGCGGTCACGTTCGAGTGCGGTCGCTCTCTGAGTTCGGCCGCGAGGCCTTCAGTCAGGCTCTTGACGGCGGCCTTGGACGCGTTGTAGGCCGCGTTGCCACTGCAGGAATCCAAAGTGGATAGACAAGTGACGTCAGGCAATAATGTACCCCAGACCACGACGGTACGCACGGAGGATTAGTGATTCCTTGCTTGGACCCGGTGTTGATCACCATGGCGGCGTTTTCTTGGTGTAACATAGACTGTGTGCGCGTCAGCACTTGGCATGGGGATGTGGCGCAAGCAAAAACACTTACTGGAATGAACGTCTGTTGTACATTCACAATGCTGAAAATAGACCGGTCAGTTGCTTCGCGGGAACAACGGAAGAACGAGAATACATACCCAAAGAGATTCACGTCAAAGACGTTCTTCCAGTTCTCAATGCCGCCCCAGGAGGTACCCTTGGGCGCAATGCCAGCGTTGTTCATCAGCACTGCAACCTGTCCAACGGTGAGTATTCCACGAGGGAATAGACAGACATGGAGGAGGGATGTATGTATGTAGTATGGAATTAATCGATAGAGGAAGGCGCATCTCGAGTGGGACCACTGCATATGATCCTCACCTCACTCCAGAGCTCGTACACCTTGTCTCTCAGTCGGACGACTTCATCGAGCTTCGCGACGTCCGTGGGTACAACGAGGACGTTCTCCTCGCCGGCGACGCGCGCAACGTCCCTGCCAGTGACCTGCAGCCTCTTCTCGTCCACGTCGGCCAGAGCAAGCTTTAGGCCCATCCTAACAGCAATGAATTTATCAGTAACCAACCAGGTTAATGACGGCTAATATCGCGCACTTGGCAAACTCGAGCGCTGCTGCCCGTCCGATTCCACTGGCAGCACCGGTGATCACAACGACACGTCCAGGCTGGATGACGGGGTGCAGCTCGTCCGCAACCTGCATGCTGTCCGGCTTGTACGACCCGGTGGCGCTGAACGCGGGCCTCAACGGAGAACCATTTCTACTGCGGGCGACGAGATTCATGATAGCAACAAGGAAAACAAAGAGTTAAAGGAAAAGAACAAGTTCGAAAATGTAGCTCCGATTCGCACTTTATAGTCGTGGACGACGGAAGTAAAGGGGTTGAGTTCGCATCACGTTGCCTCACCGTACGTGATCCTGACGCCACTAATAAAACGTGCGCCCTAAACGTAACTATGCAGATCTCTCACAGAACACATCGTCCAATAATCCAATATATAACCAATCAGGTATAGCGCAGCTACAGGCAGATGCCAAAAGCATCTAACACGAGGGATAACAGGGAAAGTGCTACACGCTATACGGAGCATATCATAAATATACACTTCATGTGAGTTTGAGTTCAGGGCATACATAAATAGGCGGTGGGAAGGGAGAAGTGGGAAGGATGGACAGATGAACTGGTGATAAAAAGGATAAATGAAAAGAAAAGATGCGAGGTTGGATCAGTTGTATGTAGATGTAGATGAGGGCGTCCGTAAGATATCGATAAGATGTTACATTGCTAGCGATGGGAGCTAACGTCGTCGGTGGTTTGTTGTTGGCGGGCGGTAGCCGAGCGTTGCATAAGGAATGCACAACGATTGTAAATGAGGTAACCTGCAAGGAGATTTGTGAGAGTTGTTGAGTAGTCGGCGCGTAGAGGGGTAACAGAGAAAGTGAGGGCGAGGGTTAGAAAGGCATCCTGGACGGCCCGTAGGTTTCAGCGCGAGAAAGTGTGGCGCGAGGTTTCTTGACGTGGGTCTGACGAGGGCAAGGACTGTCACCAAGATCAGTGTCACTGTCGTCGTCGTCCACCCGGCCACTGCTCTCGTTGAGCGTTGAGAGAGACCCGCTTCCACTCCCGCCACGTCTCGCCCGTGCCGCGCTGCCTGCAGCGAATACATGGGTAGAGTTGTTGTTGGTGGGCATAGTGTTTCGCTTCGATGGCTGCAAGGCAGCCGCTAGGCGACCAGAGCCGTCACCATATGCGTAGGATTTATGGCGGCCAAACTTGTTTTTCCGGAATTGGTCCATGTCTTTGCCCCGAGCAGCAGCATGAGAAGGATCGTCCATCGGGACGTACGCGGACGGAGTGCAGCGCTCTGAAAAGGCTTTGTAGTAGGCGCAGTAACCACCCTCCAAGACGTAGACCTCCGGATAATGAATTCTGGGATAGACCCCATGATTCATGGAACGATCTTTGGCGCGAAGGTGTTTGGCACTGAAGAGCGTGAGTGACCTTTGTGACATTGAACAAACCTTGGATACTTACAAGGTTGGCGCGCGCTTTTGGCTGAACTCGCAGTGGAAGATGAGAACAGTTTTGCGGTATTCATCACCGCTTACAGACGGCTTCGGTTTCGTAAGGCTAGGTCCTAAGAGAAGTGATTCCACGACTGTTGGTGTATTGATGTTCACCGCGCCAGGAATGTGGCCTCCCGCGTATTCGTATTCAAAACGGCAGTCGATCACATGGAAGTCATGAATGCGATCGTTGAACGCGCCATCTAGAAGGGCGTTAAGCTAGTATAACGGGATCAGTTTCAAGTGCATCGTTTGACAGTGAAGATAACCTACTGTCTGTAAAGATATCCTCATCAATCCATCTTCGGGCACAGACCGGCAGGGTAGAATTTTACCTACGCGTTCGTTATCCCCGAAACCAGGCATGCCAGAGGCAGGGACCCGACGCGAGGGACTTTCTTGCTGTATCAAGGCAGAGGCCCCCACTGACGGCCTGAAATCGTCACTGCCGTCGCGGCGTCTGATTATCTTGGCATGTTGTCGCCGAGCATATGCCTGTGCGGGAGATGAGGCATCAGGCTCTTCGAACGAGGAGTCGGGAGAGAAAGGACCACCAAGTGGTGGGATGGTGGCGGAAAAGGCCCTGCGTGTGGGGGGATGGTCGTGAAGAGGGCGTTGAGAGTTGATGTCTTCCAATGATTCAAGTGTAGGAAACGCTGAACGGACACTGCTAGCATCAGATTCGAACGTCGAAGAGAGAGTGGGCCTGCGAGGGCGCTTGTGCAAGGACAAGTCTTGTCCTAGGATAAAAGGTTTAACTTGAGTGCGACTGGCTGGCCTATCTGAAGGTGAAGGAGGAATGCCAGGTGAAGAGGAAAGCGGATCGCCTTTGTAGCGATGGTCATCTGGAGATAGTGAACGTCGCTTAGGTGGGTTTCGGTGTTGAAGAGGCGATTGCGTGTCGTAGAAAAGGTGCGAAAAGTTGGAGGCGGAGGTAACGGATTGAGGTATGACGGGCGATGAAATGGAGCTCGGCAACGGTGCAGGCGGGTCAATGATGAATGATGTATCAACATCCATTGCATCGTCCATCGGCGATGGCGGCTAGGGCGGATTTGTACGGTGTTAAGAGGTATAAGAGTATGACATACCTGAGCAGAGCGCCATTCGAGAGGCAGACCGGGACGTTGAGTACGCTTTGCATTAGAAATTGACTCGGATCGACCACGCTGGGTGTCGGTAACCCTTAGGGAGTCCTTGTTGCTAACATCGTTTCCGAACAGGCGGGCTGAAACAGTAGAAGCCCGTGGTCTTGTAGTTGGTTTGTCGACTGAGGCCCGCTTTGGAGGTGGTAATGGGGAGATATCCATGGGGACGCCGTACTCGCTATCTGGAGTTAAATCTACATGGTTCCTCGGGGGCGAAGAGAGCGAGACGTTGGAGGCAAAAGAGAGCTCGAGGTCGGAAGAAAGAAAGGCGTCGTCTTCGTCGTGGCGGGCGTGCAGAGCGCGTCGTCGAGAAGACATTGAGGGAACGACGAGGAAGGGTAACGCGTTGACGGCGGACATGACTCGCAGCTCGACTGCTTTTATGTCGCTTACCGTCGAGTGTGTCGCTGGAAGAGCTGTGCCGAGTAAAATCGATTCGCGCTGTGGCTTTTTGTTTGTTCCTGCTTGACAATGTTCGTTCGCGCATGTGATCGCGACCTGTTTTCTTTTGTTCGTGCGTCATACTGCGCCACATTTGAAAAACAATCGTGACGACGTTACTCCAAAATGTCCTTGGTTGTCGTAGGCTGCACGCGGTGCAAGTCTTCCAGAATGTATGATACAAGAAGCCTGTGCGGGAAACAATCTCACAGCTTCCACCTCGTGTTTATTACCATACTCTAATTCACCGAGTACAACGTGGGGGCGGTGGTTTGACATCTTTGACATCGGAAATGTTCATCACCGAGCGAGTCGCGAACAGTAAGGGATCCAGTGTTGAATAGTATTGGTAGAACCAAGGTGGCGCCTGACAGGGATCATAGGCGTCTACCTTGCCGTGTTCACACCCATTCAAGTGGGTTTTGATTCCTACAGCCTTGCGGATGGATGCTGATGGGAAAGGCCGGATATGGACTGCCATCAATCTAGGGCCAAATGCTGCTATTGGTCGGCGACTGTATATCATCTCGCCCTCCGAGGTTGGCAACCTTCACCCATCATGTCGCTGAATCTTCCTCCTTCTCTCGACCTTCCTCCTCATCTCAGCGCCCACAAATATTTCTTTGTCTGCACCTTGACTGTTGCAGCTTGGGACACACTCGTACTATCACCGCGAACTTGGAGGCTTTTGAAATCGCAAGGATGGCCGGCGCTCAAAATTCTCTACCATTTCATGAGGATCTTCATGCCGATTGAATTCATCGTAGTCGGTGCGTGCCCATCAAAAAGTTCTTACAACCTGATCTTATCTGCCCAAGGTGTTGGATTTTTCGATACAAAATGGCCACAGAGCGTGAGTTTCCCTACTATCATTTCCGTGCTTCTCGTGAACCCCAGTCTTAGGCATGCGCCAAATTCTATCTCTTTGAGCCCATATGTACAGCCATTCTCCTCGCAGCTGCGTCTGGCAAGTGCTTCCGACTATGGACCCTCCGCTTCCGTCCTCACCTTTCTGTTAGCCGTCCATGTAATCCGCATTCACGCGATATACGATAAGAGCCGCCCCATTCTTTTTGGAATGGGTGCGCTTTTCGCCCTCCAAGTCGTCGTAACCGCGGTCTGTTGTGGATTTTATCGCGGTGTGGATTTTATCGCGGTGCGCCCACCTCTCTGGCTCCAATACAAATTCATGACTCATCCCTCATTGCAGCCGTACCACTACTAGAAGGCCAGGGATGTATATCTGGCATACGACACGATTGGGTTGGAATTTACTGGGCATTCCCTGCCCTGCTGTACACCGTCTCCGTGAGTAGCATCTCAATCATTAGTCGTACCCGCTAAATTCAAGGCGAACAGTTCGGTCTAGCTATCATGCGCTCTATCTCCTCCCTACAAAGCAAACCACTAGGCTTATGGCGTTTGATGCTTCGTGATGGCCTGAATCTATATGGTGTACGTGGAATCTCACGTTCTTCCCGTACTCCCCATTCAAATTAGTTCTAGGCTGTCTTCATCGTGAACTTGGCGAACGTACTCTTCCTGCTCATCATGAAACCGACAGACGAGAGTGATCCCGTCAAAACCATCGTTACAAGGTAAATTATCAAACGTCCTGAATCCATCCGAGATTTACGCTCGATATGTAGCATGGCCACAGTGATCACCACCTCGATGACACTCCGAATTATCCTTTCTGTTCGTGGACCACTGGAGTACGGCGGAACTTTCTCGACGGGCTCCTCCCACACCGCTTCGACTCGAACGACTCACGTCCTGTCCTCTCGTTCTGGGAGCGGAACGAACAACCTTGTGCCGGCGGCGCACACGTACACATTGGACGATATCCGTTCTAAACGCGAAGGAGAGTGGGCTGAGCGCAGCGAAAGGGACGCCAAGGGCCTCATTTCAATTGACCCTCCAGAAATAGCGACTTCTGATGAAGGCAACGTCGGGGTCAAGATCACGGTGGACAAGGAAATTGGGTATGACATGTACGGGCATGCCAGGTGAACATTTATATCCTAAATCTCTCCCATTTTTTTTTGGTTTATTTACATATCTATTTGTATCGTTGCCGCGAGCGAGCCATCATTCCTATCCGTATGCATCTCTACTTTGTAGGAAATTGTTCTAGTTGTTGTGTAAATTCGTATATTTCTTCCCCACCCACAAGTACTACTTGAGTACTTCGTAGATCTATGGATCGAAACCTAAATGGTGCGTAAGGTTTAGCAACCATCTATCGCGGGAGAAGTGTACGGATAGCAATCAGTTCTTTAGCTGCGTACAAGTACATAACCCTCCGACAACATAGGCCACTGTCGCTGTTCTGAACCAACCGTCGCACGTAATGGTAGTAATACATTGGATGAGTCGGATCATACTGTAAATCTACGGTCGACATATACATATGTAACTAGTAAGTAAGGATGATAATAATTTTGGGATGGCGTGAACTTTAGGCTATCCAAAAGTTTCAAAGTCAAGGAAAGAGAACCGCCCCCACTCATTCGTCCAAATCCGAGAAGTCATCATCATCAATCTCGATCATCTCCTCCTCGGAATCAGAGGGCACAAAGAGGTTGAACTCGTCGACATGCTCCGGGTTCTCAAACCACTTCATATCCCTCGATTCGATATCATCCTGCCTGCTCATCACCACCTTCCCAATCCTCTTCCCCGCTTTAGTCCGCAGCTCCAGGAACTCTCGTATCTGCTTGCCCGTCATACCGCGAGTGATGAGAGTGTCGAGGTTCGGACAAAAGAGGTCTCCGCCCTCTTTCGTAGACGCCAGGATCTGCGAGAAGAACTCTTCCTCCTCGTCTGATATACAGTTGAGGTGCAGTGACTTGAGGTTCGTCAGTTGTTTGAGAACTGCAGTCTTGTGCGTCGCGCTACAGGGTAGACCGTCGATTTTGAGGCGCTCAAGGCGCTCGAGAAGGCTCTGCTTCTGACCGGAGGTGGGCTGGAGGAGTATCTCCACAAAGTCCGTGTAGTCCATCCCGTCAAAGTCTAGCGTGACGTTCCGGACGGTGGGTATGTGGAGGAGGGGGAAGAGTTGGCAGATGTATTCGACGTCGTGCTGGGCTAGGACGAGGTCGACGACTGAAGGGAGGGAAATAGGCTCTGTTCCCCATTTCTCTACTGGTTCATTCAGAGGTCCGGATCCGCACAGCGATAATGCAGTCATGTTGGGGTTGGCTTGTAGCATGGCCCCAAAGGTAGCGAAGGTAGGGCGAATGTCATTCGCGTGGTATGCGAGTTCCAACTGGCGTACTTCGGACATGGAAGGAAGGAGAGATTCCCAGTCGACATGTACTCCCCAGAGGGCCAAGTTGTGCAACTTTGGGATCTGGCCTTGGAATAGAACCATGTGCTGACGAAGCTCCTGGGGCGTGAAGATCTCAGCCTCCAGTTCTTCGGAGCCAGAGTCGTACTGGTAGAGTTGTAGGGTCTCCAGTAACGATGCTGGCGGACATTGTGACAGACGCGTCAAGGCGTAGAACATTGTTTCGTAGAGTGAGGTCGATATATGCAGTCTCTGCCATCGTTGTATGTGGGGGACGATGAGATTGAGGATAGCGCCAACATCGTCTTTTGAGAGGCAGACTGGATAATCGGCATCTGGTTTGTCGTCTGAAGAAGGAGCAGTCGTTGGTGGCGAAGGCGAGGATGAACCAGTAAGGATGGCCACAGTATTTCCCTCGTCGTCCGCGTATAGTTCCTCTTCGCTGTCTGGATATTCGTCGTCGTCGTCTTTGGACGCGTTGATAGTGATATCGAGTGGGAGCCCTTTGGAACGCTCGAGCCAGGCTTTGGACGCGTCAAGGGAGTAGCCCAGTGTGAATTCGATGGTGGTCCAGAGCAGCGGCTCGTTGATGGCGGCGTCCCGCCATTTCTTGCAGACGTGCGACACGAGAACCTGGAACGGTGGTAGACTCTCGCCTTCGTCGTCGTCGTCGTCGTGATCGTCACACCTGCTATCGCAGCGATGCTCGTGGTCCTCTATGCTCATATGATCATCTGCTTTTTCGGGCTTCCCGTCAACATCCATGCCTTCGTCGTCGCTGCTCTCCTCATCCGTCCAAGCGTCTTCGATATCAATGTCATCATCTTCATCTTCATCGTCGCAGTAATCGGCACTCTCCTGTTCCATCTGCATGCCGACGTAGAAGATATGCGCAAGTAGCTCGTTGGGAAGATCGTTTACGGGGCAGCCTTTCGGAGGAACGAAGGGATTATCTTTGAGTAGCATCTCGGAGACTTTCTGCATCGCGGAGTCTGCGCTCATTCCGGGATTTTCTAGCATAGTTTTGGCGAGCGCCGCTTTGATGTCATCGTCCGCTTGTTTTTGAAAGCTTGCCATCTGTTAGATTTCGTTAGAACGCATAATGAGAAGGAATAAGAGTTACTTGCTATACGCAAACGAAAAAAATCAAGTCAAGAATCAAGATGTAATTTTTGTGATCGGATCTACCCGGCCCGGTGTGCTATTGCGTGTCCAACAACGTTGATGGTGTCGAACAGCGCTTGAAACCTGCTTTAGAGAACGCCGCCATGAACATCTTCCGGTTGGCTGGGGACTTTGCGCACTTTTCTTCGAAATGCATACTTATCTGGTCGATACACCGAAATAAAAGCGCAGAGGGTACGCGCCTCCGACTGAATTCACGGCCTGTAACTCATTCATGCGTTCATAGGTATCTCTGGCTTGACCCAAGGCATGTACACCTTGGTGTTCCTCTCCCGCTACCTGGATCTTCTCTGGAACTTCATAAATATCTATAACACCGCCATGAAGCTCTTCTATATCATATCCTCAGTGTACATCCTTGTTGTCATGCTCAAGATATATCCCTATACTCGGGAAAGCCACAAGGCATGGGGAATCACAGCCTATTCCCTCGGCGGTGCAGCTATCCTATCCATCCCGTTGACGGGATTTGTATATGGATGGAGCCATGGGTTCATGTTCTTCGTCGCAGAGGTGAGGCGTCTAACATCCCAAAGCCGCGTATCCCCATACTTACAAGCCCGAACCTAGGCATCATGGGCGTTCTCCATAGCCCTAGAGTCCATCTGCGTCATCCCTCAGCTTATCCTTCTCCGCCAAACCACCGTTCCCACCGTGATCAATTCTTTCTACCTTCTCGCCCTCGGGTCCTATCGCGGGTTATACATACTCAACTGGATCTTTCGCTACTCTTCAGAAGGCGTATTCGACCCTATCGCCGTCGTGTTTGGTGTAATTCAGACAGCATTGTACGTCGACTTTGCCTGGGTATACTACAGCCGCCAAAGGATCAAATTACGCGGCGGCGCGCTGGTAGATTCACAAGACTTTGCTCGTGGTTGGCTAGTACGCTGGATAATCGGCAGAGAAAGCGGGGACTTGGAACAGGGCGATGTGGACGGTATTTTCGATGCGGATAGAGAAGAAGGAAGGCAAGAAGGAGGTATAACTTTACCACCTGACGGTGATGTACCTGCAGCGACACCAGGAACAGGTGTTGCCACTCAATCCAAACCCAGCTCAACGTGATGTCTGATCGTGGCGTAAACCCTTGTATCCATCCCTACAACTAGTTTACATTCCACTCGATATGTACTATGTACCGGAAGAATCTATCGTAACAAACGACAATAAAAAACCAATAAGATAATCTTTGAAGCTACAATTAAAATACAACCTACAGCCCAGGCCCAATTCTGATACAGTTTATCACAGCGTGAAAAATGAGGAAGGAAAGATATAAATCAACGCCTGAAGCCCTTGTGTACGCGCATGTGTTGACCCAGGTTGTCGTGTCGACTAAAGTCTTTTCCGCAACCAGGGAATGGGCATTTGTGGGCTGAGAGAAAATGAACAAAGAAACGAGCGTTGGATGGATGGGACATACGTTTGTCGTGCGTATGAATGCTACGGATATGCCTCTTGAGATGCTCGCCCCTCGCAAAACACTTGCCACAACCATCGACCTCGCACGCGTGTATCCTCGCCTTTAGATTTCCATAGCTTTCCGCCTGAGTAACAGTAGGAACGTGTCGACCACGCGATTTTTTAATCAGGTTTGGTACCGGTATGGGCGAGGGCACGACGACGGCAGAGAAGGGATAAAGGGATGAGAGGGATGAGGCGGATGAAGTAGTGTCTGAACTGTGCCTCCTCGGCCTCCCGTTACTGGCGCCCATATCGTATGCATATTCTGTGTAGGGCGTGTAACGGTTGACAGCCGTACGGCGATTCGTCCGTCTCGCAGTGACAGTCCGCCTGGAGCGACCCTCAACGTACTCGCCATCATCGTCGTCGGCATCGTCTTCATCGTCATCGCCATCGTCGAGCGAATCCTCCGCATAGCTGTCTGAAAGGGCAGTGTCATGGTCCTGGCTCGCCATGCCATCTTGGGCGTAAACGCCATGCTCCGAAACAGCATCGCGGCTCCTCGTCGAATCGACACTGTGGCGACCAGCCGGATGGCCAGAGGGCACTCCCGAGACATAGCGTGGATCGCAGCCGGACTGGGGGGACTCTGGACTGTGTGAATAGTCGTGCGAATCGACGGGCGACAGTTCGGACGGCTGGATGTATCCTTGGCGCAGAGAGGGCTCTGGGGACGGGGCGTAGTAGGTAATATTACTGTACGTCTGCTGAGTGTGGATGGGCGGTGCTTGCTGGTGCGAGAGATCAAAGATATTGCGAGTGTAGGGCGGTGAACTGCCAGACGAGTGGTAGGATAGGGCGTCACTCTTGACGCCGAGGTGGTCGACTCTGTGCCCAGACTGAGACATTGGATGTGTGTATGCATCGTGCTGGACATGGTGCCACTCCTGGCGCATATACTGCTGTGGCTTTGGTGCATTGTTCCACTGCATGTAGCCAGGATAAAAGGACGGTTCAGCTTCGTGCGAATAGAGCACTTCGTGGGCGATGGATGATCCAGGATAGTTCATCGCAGGATGTGCAGCGTTGTCGTGGAATACTTGAGAGTCAGACGAGTAAGGCGAACGAGAGTTGCTGAAGTTGGAGGAGGTAGGACTGTGAGGCCTGCTGAGAGGTGATGCCATGGGGGGAAGATGAGAACCGAGACCGTGGCGCATGTCTCCGCGTTTATTCAGTTTTGTACAATCGTGTTCATGCCCGGTTCCGCTTGTTTGTGCCGGATCTGGAAGACTAAATACGATCGTTCGGGACAAATATATCATAGTCACTGACCTGGAAGTGATCGAAAACTGTCCGTCTTTTTTCGTGGCGCTGCTGGGAACCCTTTGTCCCGCACAAGGAGAGACAAGAAAGCAGACAAAATGGGCTTTATTGTGCGAAAAGCCTATCAACTGCGAACCTTGTCCAGCATCAGCAACCCAATCATTTTTAGAATTTAACCTCAGGTTCTTCAAGACATGCGGAGGCTTCTCTTCCCACGGTCCGATCTAGGCGATCTTTAATTGCGCTGTGTGCCTCGCATGTCCACAAGTCACAACACTGCTTTCGCCTTTTATCCCCGTTCCGGCCGCATTTGAACACAAGACATCCTCTACCCTTCAACCTTCAACCTCGAACAGCCTAACAAACTGCTGGAACACCTGAATCCTATTCCCAATTGCGCGATTCAATCGTTTGTCCCGGATGCCACATCTGGAAATATCAAAATCAGAATTCGTCGCCAAGATAATACAAGTCACACCCACCGCATGACATCGCCACTGGATGAAGGATCGCGCAGTTCTACCCATTCCTCGTCCACATCCACGTCAAGGGCCGCCCCATCCACGAACATGATCTTGTAGCGACCGCCTTGTGACACTTGCGAAGCCTGTCGAATGCACCACCCGACCGAAGGGATGAACCTCGTACCAACGCCCACTGCGCCAGGGACGCTCGTGCTCATACTCCGATTGCAAGACGACGTTGGCAAGCTGTCATTGGAAAATGGTCGGTCCGTCAAGAAACTTGTATGGGGCGGTGGAACATCAGACGGACGCTTCGAATTCTCTTTGTCGTTGGCGCGTAGAGATGAAACTAGTTTCTTGGAGCTGTTTAATTTGGCTGGACGGGGAGGGATATCGAGGGTCGGTAGAGTCGAATTACTAGCTGTCAGTATCCGTGCGCGGATGGTCGTACGCCAGGTCGTATCCGGAGGCGTAAGTGGCGTCGAAAAAGATGTCCCCGAGTCAGCCGATTCCTGAGCATTTCGCATGTACAGGTCTTCGCGCGCGTTACACAGCAACAAGAACCGACCGAGCACCTCGAATCCATCGCGTTCCTCTTCATCTAAATTGTTCAGGTCGTTGGCAGGTATTTCATATTCGAGAGACAGGTTCGTGAAAGTTTTCTTCCTCCATTCTTTGCCACGCGAGTCTGTTTTGCATCTCGCGATTTCTAGGGTCCGCGATTGGCGCGCAAGTTTGAAACGCATCCGTGCAGAGTCCGAGTCGCAGTTATTTTCGTTCTTGTGGTTAATGAAAACGAGCTCAACGTCCGCAAGAGGCTCGTTCGACATGAGGGAACACTTGACTCGAGGATCATGAAGGACCAACTAGACAGCGAATGAGGTGACGTCCGTCGCAAGCACTCTGATGCGTACCATTGGAGTTCTCTGCTTAATTTTATCGATGAGCTCCGCGGTGTCGTTGTACTGTTTCCAGAGCGAACAAGGGAGAGCTTCAAGGGAATATTCCGAGATGTGTTCAGCGAGACAGCAAGGAGTACTAAGGTGTGGCGCGTCGAATAGCTTGATCTACGAACGACCACATCAGGAGATATATTAGAAGAGGTGTCACGTCAAGCTCACGTTAAGACCATCTGGACTGACGATAAAGACTTGTGTACCAGGATTCCCTCGCCTACGTTCACCCTCACGAAAGTCCACGAGTAGCGAAGACGACGGAAGAACAGTAAGTTGACCTTGAACAGTTTTGTGAGACCTAGGAGGCATATAAAAGGTCGTGAACGGAGTAGGTCGCGTCGTGCCAATAGGTATCGCTGGCGTGGCGCACTCTTCGAGACTAGGCTCCGCAGGGGAGACGACAACAGGAATATGGCTTGGGCGATCAGAAGAAATGACAGAATCCCGCCGTTGACGACGTCCCCGAACGAGAGTATTGAAGGCGAGTGATTCTGGTTCTGTCTGGGCGAAAGAGGTGGCGCGTTTTCGACCTGGCAGTTGGTTTGAGAAAGCTGTAGGTCGCCTAGGCAGAGGGTCTGAGACAATCCTTGGCGTATTCTTCGTTGTGCTTGATGTTTCTTCGTTCAGGAGTTTTCGAAGGTCGCGTATAGGTGGTCGATTGCCTTTGGGAATGTTGAGCGGAGCCATCGAAAGCGGGAATTGAGAGGAAGGCTGATGCTTTGGACTTAGAGTTTTGTAGGAGAGATAGTATATTGACTGTTGACGTACGGGGTATCCGTTCATGGTGAGCGTTGGGTGAGCGCGAGAGTGAAGAAGTAATACCACGTGATAACGATGCCACGATTACTAAATTCAAAACGGCGAATACCTATCCGGGCTTGCTTCACATAACCATCCATCTTTACAACGACTACTTGATAGTTTCCTATTTAATAATTCCGTGTGGCGCCAGTAGGTTCAACGGCTAAAAGGCAGTTGGCGCCACACTAACCCGTTGCTTCCATAACCCGATCACCACCACCCACCGACATATCCAACGGACATCGGAGACAGCGGAACAACAGTTGCATTAAACCCTGATCACATTTCGGGCGCTGTCCGCTGACGTGGGATATGTACCTGGTAAAGGGCTAACAGACGCCACTTTCAGGATATCGATGCCAGGATGAATTATTTGTACAGCTGAGATGAAATAGTCATACAAGGTTCCACAACATAATCTAGATTCTCCATTCAATACAACCTCACGGGTACGTTTGAGGGTTGCCATGTAAATCAAAGGAGGAGAATTTCCACATTCTGTAGCGTGGTCACAAGTGTAGCTCGTCAAGGAACTGCAAGACTTACTGTTGATTCCATCGGCCAAAAATGTTCCTCATCATCCACATGATGGGAGCAGGAGCAGGGGGCTGTAATGGGTGAGAAACTTGAAGGAACAGCGGCACTCCATACTCACCCATCGCGGGACTTGGCTATAGTCATGATGTGTGATAGTGAAGGGGAATACCGTAAGAGGCGAGGAAGCTTTTACATGTTTCTTGACCACTATCAAAGGTGCGTCAATATCTGACCAGGAGATGTAAGCGAGCACACGTACTCTCAATCATGGCATCCAACGTTGCTTTATCGAACTGATGCATCTTCTCGGGCGTGATTGTCGCTATCTATTGAACTTGTGAGTAGGATCAGCGACATCGTAAACCGTACATAAGGATACCTCAGCATGCAAATGATGCGAGAGGACATCACCGAATCCTTTCAATAGGCTTCGCAGCTTCTCAGCGTCATATTCCTCGTACCCATCTCGTATCCCTTCGCAGTACTTCTCAAATTCCACCATCGCAGGTACAAATGCAGCGTGCTCTTCAATGTTATGTGACATGTCCAGCTTCTCATTGAGGACGGGAAACACTGCCGCTTCCTCCATGTCGTGATGTTCATGAAGCGCCTGTGTCAGCTAGACAGCTTTCAGATATAACGGCACGAAACCTGATGCGAACCCACTCACCACAAGACAAAACTTCGCAAACGGCACTTCATCACCAGGTTGTATCTTGGGTGCGTTGATCCAAACCGAGTTCATCCCGCGTAAGTACGTGTTGTGTGTGATAGCCATGTCCCAGTAGAATGATTCGGCGTAGTCGCCGGGCTCACCGACGACGGTGGGGACCTCGCAGAGATGGTAGGGAGCGTCGTCAGCCATGGGGAGTGTGTTGTGTGTTCTGGAGATGATAGTGAGTATAAGTAGAGTCTTGAGCGCTCTGGATTGCTAATATGTGAGCGCCGGGGCTTTATCTTGGTCATGGATGAACTATCATTGGACGAGGCAGATCAGGTCTAGGCGGGTCGTAAACGTTGCTTGTTTAATGCGCATCTCGAGTGAACCAATGAATCCAGTGTCCCAATTGCAAGAATACATAACTGATGGCCATAGTCGATATGGTGGGATAACGAAAACGGGATGAAGCAAAACTCTGAACGATATATCAGCTGAAAAAATACATTGACATGAACTTGAACTCCGTGTAACCCAAATCAATCCTCCATAAAACGATCACCGAACTCCTTGCGGAGAACCAACGCGTGGCTGTCGTCAAACCTCTCGCAAGCCGAAATGACTATCTCGTCTAGTCGCGGGCCGACTTTACGTGAACGGAGGGCGTCGACGACTGCATCGCCATCAAAGCGGTGACAACTGTGCAATTCCATTTTCCTAAGTTTAGGAAGGCAGTGGGAGAACAGCTTGATGACTGTGTTCGATAGGTCGGATGCGACGATGATGAATTCCTCGATGGTTGGTAGACGTTCAAAGACGTGGGTGAAATCCTTGGTCCGCATGTCACTGAAGTTCATCTCGAGAGCACGGATCGGCGGATTGCAACGCGCTATCAAGCGACGTAGGCCCATGCCAGTTGCACGGTCGCTTGAGGGCGAGAGTGAAAAGTCAGGGTGCTCATCCTCCTCGTCCCCATCCTCGTGTGGCTCAGGATTAGGGAGCTCCGTGTCGACATTGAGCAGGGAGAGATAGAGTTCAGATAGACAAGGTGCGTCGATTCCTGAGAGTAGGGCGCGTGTCAGGTTGGTTGTCCTAATGGTGAGAGAGGTGAGGTGTGGGAGGTGGGCGACGGTTGATGAAGGAATGTACGGCATGTCGGTGGGGATGCAGCCCGTGTATGAAAGTGTGCGAACGTTTGGACATGCCTGGAGGAAGCCAAGGAGGGATTCTGGGGAGAGTTGTATGTCCAAAGAACGCTCCATAATGTCGAGAGTTGTGAAATGAAGACAGGGGATAGTGTGGGGGCGGGGAAGATCGAAGATGGCAACATCCAGAGCCATGACTCCGGGCCAGAGAGGTGAATACTCGACAAACGTCGATTTCGGTGCTGTATCCGACAAGGCGTCGTACTCTGGCCCAACAGAGATGAGCAGACGGTCCAGCGACACCATATTGAGGTCCTTGATGGTCACCGACTCCTCGCGTTGTCCCGTCAATGTGAACTGACGCCATCTGGAGAGATGGGGAAGACATGGCGCCAACAGAGTCAGGAGATTCTCCGAAGTTGACAGGGAGAGTTGGATATCGAACGGTAGGGGATTGGACAAGTCTATCCAGCGACGGATTTGCGCCTGGGACGCTGCGATAGAACGCGCGGTGTCGTCGAGCAGAATGGTCTGCCAAATGTGCGGCGATGCTGCGACAACCTGCCTCCAGAATGTACAAATACGGCCCAAAATGAGAGGTGCGAGTGCGTCCGTCCTTGCGTAGAACACGAAGATTTCGATGAGCAGCTCAGCGGGAAGGCTGTCAATGGGGCTGGACATAGTGGAGGGATATGCGTAGAAAAATGTTGATGGTTACAGCTTAAGTAGTGCACTGTGACGCTGTGTCCATTTGAAATTTTGTCATGTTCACTTGCTCAGTGTTTGGCATTCCATTCTGGAATTCTCCGAGGGACACCAGGGCCATACAGCCATCCCTCCAAAGTTCTAACCATCTCGCTTCATTATCCATTCAGCATACAGTCCGCGGCGATTGAGCTACACCCGCATGCTGATCCATTCAGTGCGTGATGATTTGCGCCCTGCACGCAGGACTTACACAGCCAGCAGATCACATAGGCAATGCCCGGTCGTGAAGGACGGCCGATACTACATACATACCCAATTTATTTGAATGGCCCAGGTAGAGTTCACGGCAGAACGTAAACATAGAGAGGGCAATAAATTCGGAATTAGGCCTCGTGGAAGTACCGCCACAGTTCAAGTATGGATGTCGGCAGGTTATACAAAGCCCTTTAAATTGCACAAAGTATAGAAGAGAATATATTGGGCGCCCAAGTACAGTGTAGTCCGGTAGGAACGGGTGAGTATAGAAATTGAATTGGTTGCGCAGCACAGCAATTGTGGCGCTCATTTCACGTGGGAGTTACTAAGCAAGTGGAGGCGTCAGCAACTGTACAGTTATCGGGAACTGCCGGCTCTGCCATTCCCGGCTTGCCTTTTGTTGTACACACAAAGTCGTCGTCGTCGTCGCTGCCGTCCCCGAGCCATTTCCTCAAGATTTTAACGCCACCATGCCGGGAGTAAGAGACATCAGGTACGTTGCAATGCCATTAGACTCTTGCAATATTGTTGACTCGTGTACTAGCGCTGAGGCGTTCATTACCGCATATTCATCCCATTTAAAACGATCTGGCAAACTTGAGGTGCCAACATGGGTTGACCTCGTCAAGACTGGATCCTACAAGGAGCTCGCCCCGTACGATCCCGATTGGTACTACGTCCGTGCTGGTGCGTTAAATGTACTTGCACAAGGTGAACGGATCTGATGTTTAAATCTCCTCTTAGCTGCTGTTGCACGACACATCTACCTCCGCAAGGACGTCGGTATTGGTGCCCTCACAAAATTGCACGGTGGACGCAACAGGCGTGGAAACCGTCCCTCCCACCACCACGAATCTTCCGCCTCTGTGCAGCGCAAAGTTTGCCAATCGCTGGAGAAGATTGGTGTACTTGAGCAGACTGAGAACGGTGGCCGCAGAATAAGCCAGGACGGTCTCCGTGACTTGGACCGAATTGCCACCGCCGTTGTTGAGGCTGAGAAGGACGAGGAGGAAGACGAGGAAGAGGAGGAGGTTGAGGAGGACGATGAGTAAATCCTCTGTCTTATTGGATCTCGTATGGCCGTCTGCGACGTACTGTTCTATGCTATGAGCCATGCGATTCAAAATTTATTCTCAAAACACATTGGCGGTGGGGAAATGGTGAGACAGAATGCATTCCGGTGGTCTGATTTTCTGAATAACAAGGTGAACAACTCAGGACAAAGAAGTAGATGTGTGGCGCACAATGTAAAAGTGAATAAAATAAATAAATAAATATTTCTGCGCCCCCACGTGATCGTGTGCGCCTCATGTTCAACCTCGTTGCAGGCCCTTGTTGAGTGTTTCTGTTGTGCCTCCGACCCTTTTGGCTTCCTACCATCATCATGGCATCGTCGCCCGCCTCTCAAGAAATGCGCGAACCACCGTCTCCAGCATTCTCCATCGCCTCCAACGACTCGTCTGTCTTTGACGACCTTTCGTTCGACTACGTTCAAGACGACGACGGCAACCTCATTCGCACAACCAAAGGGAAACCAGGAAGACAGACCCTCAGCACGTCGCCACCGACGCCCAATGATTCGCCACTCAGCAAGAACATCCTTGGACCACATACAGCATCGGAATCCGACCTCGTCCCTCCTCTCACACGCATATCTCTTACACGCTCAGAAAGCGCATACGCATCACTACCTACACCTCGTGAATCAGACGCAGATTCGCATCAGCCCAGCGTCAGGTCTTTCCATCGTGTCGCATCTGGCCCCGCCATTCCTGTAATGAGCACAGCAGGCTCATCATCATCATCCCTTCTACAGCCCAAACGACTCCCCAAGGGCGCGCTACCTCGACGGATGCAAGACAATGAGCCACTCGAACTACGCAACAAGCGACACACCGACGAACTTCGCGCCAGACTGCTGTCTTCCACTGTTGAAAGAGACATCCAACCGTCTTATCCCGACGAAAAAGAGAACATTGCGCGCACATCCAACGAACTGCCACAGACTGATGATGCGCACAGTGCACGCTCGATGGCTTCGCGAATGGGTCCGCCAATCCGCACGTCGCACGGTGGCGTGCCTGCCCGCGATGCAGCAGTCTCCGCTCGCATGCGCCAACTCAGTGCTGGCTCCCAACCCGTCAGGGTCCCGCGGTTGCTCAAAGGCTCTGGCAACAAGCACGGTTACGACAGGATTACAGAGGACGAGCTTGTCGACGAGGGATACGGCGAGACATATAATGCTGACGTCGCAGATCCTGGTATGCATACGCCCCGACAGTTTCTTCTCAGCTGACCATCATACAGACGTACCGATGGAACACGCTGTCCTTTCTTTCAGTCAGTCAGGAGCGACTCGTGTAAAGCGATCCTCAAGTTTGAGTGAAGTTGTTGGTGCGTGTGCCGACCATCCCGAAGAACATTACTGATGTACACGCAGCCGATGAACATAGTGGCTACTCCCGTTTTCCTACTTCACGCTCTCGACCCGGCACAAGTCTGGGTATCCATAGGGAAGTCCCACAACGTCGCGAGCTAGAAGAGGCACCCATGTCCAGGGCGGAGCACCCTAGTACGTGGATATATGAACAATGCAATGCTTCTAACTAATTTCGTGTCTACAGGATATCAAGAATTCGAACGTATGTTTCCCTTGCATTTCATTCTATCGATCTAACCCTCCTTAGGTCGCGACCGCGAGCAACCTCCGTATCCTCAGGCGCGACAATCGCCCTCGCCTACCCACATGTCGAACTACGCGGCGCAACGACCGTCGTATCAAGGTCACAGACGACGGGATTCCGACACTCTTAGGAGCGGCCCTGGAGCGCACTCGGGATCCCCCACAGCAGCAGAGTTGCCCCAGCAAAGAGGCTCGCAGGGTTCATTCACCGCTGCGAAACATCGCCGTAGCCCTACTGCGCCTGAACACCCAACCACCAGCGACGCACTCTATCAAGGTGTATCGCCGACGCCCGCCAACGGAAAAACTTGGGCGCCTGGAGATGGTGAGGCCGAACGAGAAAGGGAACGAGCGCAGGACCAGGGGAGGGAAGAACCCGACAAACAACGTTACAAGCAAAAGAACCGGAGCCCTCCAGCTGCAACGGCCTCCAAAGCGCAATCCCCTCCCGAAGCTCAGCCCAAAGACGTTCTCAATCGGTCTACTTTGGCTGTGAGTACCTATTCTCCATTTAGTTTTGAACGCGGTCCACTGACGAGGTATCATCATCAAGGTTAATAAGAAGAACTATGTACGGCTTGACATGATTGGCAAGGGCGGCTCTTCACGTGTCTATCGAGTGCTTTCCCCTACATCGGAGCTGTATGCTGTCAAACGTGTCTCTCTGGACAAAACGGACGACGAGACTATCAAAGGCTACATGAACGAAATTTCATTATTGAAGCGGTTGGAAGGGAACTCTAGAATCATCCGACTGATAGACAGCGAACTCAGAAATGGACAGGGAGGATCTAAAGGCAGCCTAATGCTCGTGATGGAATGTGGAGAGATTGATTTCGCGAGACTATTGGCGGAAAGACTGCAGGAAGGCACCGTGGATATGGTTTGGACTGCTTATTATTGGCAGCAAGTGAGTGTCATTTATTCAAATTGATGGCCAGAAGGTCTGACTCGTTGTCAGATGCTCCAAGCAGTGGATATTATCCACGAGGAGAAGATTGTACACTCCGATTTGAAACCTGCAAATTTCGTGTTGGTCAAGGGTCAATTGAAGCTCATCGATTTTGGAATCGCCAACGCGATCGCGAACGACACAACTAATATACAACGCGATCATACAGTACGTTTACAGCTCGCAATTTCTCTTCCTACGTGATGTCTGACTCCGTCCTAGGTTGGAACTCTGAACTACATGTCACCAGAAGCCATTGAACTCCCCGACGGGATGAGACGTCTCAAATTAGGACGTGCCAGCGACATCTGGTCGTTGGGTTGCATCCTCTATCAGATGGTCTACGGCTTCCCCCCCTTCCAACACCTTTCTTTTGTCCACAAGATGAAAGCTATCCCCGACGAAAACCATATCATCCCCTTCCCCGAATATTCATCTCCGCCACTTCCGAAGGGAAGCCCGTTGGCTGCACCTAAGAAGACGAAGATACGGAAAGATGTCATGATATGTATGAAGAGCTGCTTGAAGCGAGCCCACAAAGATCGCATGACTATTCCCGAGTTACTGGACCAAGACTTTCTTACGATGAAGGATCGTAAGTGATGATTGCCTCGGTATCTCCGATGACAGAGCTGATATTATATTGTTTAGCTGTTCCTCCCAAGCCACAGGTGGCTCACAATGAGACGATCATTACTCCTCACTACATGCGCCAGTTAATCGAGTATGGGATGAATTTGGGTAGGGAGAATACCGACCGATTATTCACTTCGGAGTATTTGGATTACGATGCTAATGTGAGCTGACTTTCCCGTTGTTTCTTCTTTTCTTTTTTACCCATCACACTTTTGTAGCGGTTGATCCAGGAGCTTAAGGGCGTCATAGAGAGGGAAACTGCAACTGCCAGTGCCGCCACGAACTCTTCATAATCGCCCATATGTGGCCAAAATTTGTATGTGTATGTTGTATGCATTCGCGGTTGTATTTATATCTAGCATACGTTTCCCCTTTCTCCATCACTCACACTCTCCTTTCCTTACGCCGACGTATCACGTACGGGATCCTATTTTACATCTGCTTGTTATCCGTCGTTGTCTTCGCTCTTTGTACATACATCTCGCTATTTAAATGCTATCGCTTACTGCCCTAGGACTGTCTGACCTAACGCATATGTAGAGGGTTATAATTTAAGGCATTGTTATTATTACATTCCGTTACATAGAACTCTTGAACAGCAAAGATCGTCCGAGAACAATCTGGTATTATCATACCTGGTTGACAGGTTCGTAACCGGCTCTTGAACTGCGCCCACCCATGACAAGTCCAAGAAGACCTTTTCTCGCGACTTTCTTGCCGTCGTCCTCTTCCTCCCGCTCCCTCCTATTCTTCGCCTCTCTGAATCCTTCCAGAGGGACGTCATAGAGTTTATCGTACTCAACCCCAAGTTCTTTCCCCGCCGTCCAGAAATCCTTGCAATTCCCCCACATTCCCAGATCAAACGGATTTGCAGCCTTCGTCGAACGAGCGAGCCCATCAACCGCCTTGCCCTTTGTGAATCGGTCAAATCCAAGCAGCTGCATGAGGAAGCCCCCATGGCGATGTGAATGAACAGGCGGCTCGGAATCCGGTGAAGAGGGCTCGCTCCGGCCATGCGAGTGACCCATTTGACCGACTAGAGTTGCTCCACCACGCCCACCCATGAAGCCGTACCGTCCAAGATTGCTGACCTCCAGAGTCGTCATCTGTCGGGCGATCTGCCAGAACTGCGAGGCGAGGAGCACGATGGTCCAAGACAGCTGTAAGGTTGACCACAGTGCCACCGATACAAGGAATGGGTCGTGCGAGGTCATTTGACACATATCTGAGGGGAGAATGCATGAAGGAGATACAGCTGATTCATCCGTAGATAGCGGTAAAGATGAGAAGACTGCAAACGTTAAGTACGACTCCAGTCCAATTTAGGTGCCACTTACATTGGTAGGTTAGATAGTCAAAGGATGATATGCCAATCACCAGCATCGTCACGAACATAACAAATTGGCGGTGGTTATTTGCACCAACGCAATTCCATACCCACGGACAATGGCTGAATTTCGTGTCAATGACGAAGAAGGCAGTTGTTATGGGAGACTCACTGATCACTTCGAGCGACGCAACGATCACAAATACGACAGTGCTTCGAACGTAGAGGTTTGCGCGCCATGCACTGAATGCAGAAGGTCTGTCCGTTCAGTCGTCCCTCGGATGCCAGATCCTCGATTATAGTTTTGAGCTCGTTATCACTGGCAGGTTTCGGGCACGATCCGGCTTCAAGCGTCACAGCTCGGAAAAAGTTGTACACACATAACCCAAATGACACGGCAAAGACGAAATGTGCCATGGTGTGCGCCTGTGTTTGTTGGACCAGTCGCGTAACCCAACAATACGAGACCCAGACCATTGAAGCGAATATTATTCCCGCAAAGTATGGTGTTTGTTGGACACTTTCAGAGTAGGTAGAATTGTTGAGGAGGACGCGAGTGACGATATGGTGCATCCCAAAGAATTCGGCAAGAGCTAGGATGATGCCGGTATACCATGGTAGTATCGTGAGTGTCATGAATATCATGTAGAAAAACATTATAGGCAGAACGAAGATTGCGATCTTGGTATTCCGCTGCGAATGAATTCAGCAACGCACAGTTCAGATGCCAAGACAAACGAACCTCGCTGAGCGGCTTGGGCTTTTTGACGCCGTATTCGTTCATACCACCCTCTTCTAGGGCACGTTTCCAAGCACCAAGGCTTTTGAGTTCCACGGCCATTTCTCGAGGTGTGCGTCCTTCTCCGTCTTTGGCTGTCAGGTCTGCCCCACTCTCGACTAGCCGGCGGATGATGATACGGTTGGCACGAACCACAGCCCAGTGTAATGGCGAAAGACCAGAGTCATCGGCAGTGTTCGGGCTGGCGCCATGCCGTAACAGCAGGTCTACTGAGAGTGCATCGCCTTGGTACGCAGCCCACATTAATGAGGTGTGGCCCTGTAAGTCACGCGAGTCGACATTGACTGGTTGATGGAGGAGATACAGAAGAGGCATCACTGAAGAGGAGTGGGTGACGAGATGAAGAGAGTTGTAGCCTTGGGAGTCGGTGATAGTTGGGTCGGCATTATGTGCAATGAGTAGCTGAATAATGTAGAGGTAACCGTTGCGAGAGGCCCATTGCATCGGTGTCGCGACGAGGTCACCACCGAGGGCATCAACCTCAGCGCCTTGCTCGAGAAGATAGCGGCAGGCAGCGACCTGCGCATTTATGGCAGCCCAGTGCAACGGAGTAATGTTCTGGTCGTCACGATCACTTGCTGAGGCCTGCCCGCTTTCAATGAGCTCCTGAAGTAGGACAACATCGCCACGCTGGGCAGCTATAAAGACATTAAGCTTTGCATAGATTTAGATGGCTGGAACGAAATAGAGAAGTAGTTGCGCACTTCTGGATTATTAACCGTTGTTGTTTCCGTCGCTGAGAAAGTGGCAACGGCTGCCTCGGTGTTGACAGTAGATGCAGCAAGGTCCGCCTTGCCGCCCACGGCGGTCGACGACCGTGAAGGATCTTCAAAATCCATGATGGAAGGGAAAGAAAGAGAATGTTGTGGCTGTGCCGTCGTACACGCCTCGTGATGATGCTGTGGCAGTATAGTCCATGGTAAGAGAATCCATGGTCTTTGAATTTTGCACAAAGTATTAGTGAATGCTAGATATTAGATGGTGTCAATACGCGTATGTAATACTTTCAAGTTTTCAGGACATCGAATGCATATGAGAAACGAACCGCCGTTGCTGTTCTTGAACTGTGCCGTAATCCTGACGTGGGAATGGTACGTACTTTATACCTTGGGAAGTAACGCTCACAAGACTACTATCAGGAACATATTGGACAGAGCATTCCACCGTACTTGAATTTCAAGAGCTTGCGATTGGTCGGTAACTCTCGTTTCCTTGTGATTCTTTCCCCGCAAACGCTCTTATAAGCGGCGACGATCCGACTCGGCTGACCCTTCTGTTCTATCTACTCACTCACTCACAAAGGGCATTCCAACGCTTGACTTCTCTTTGTCATAATGCCTATCACAACTGCAGTAACCAAGCTCTTGGGCATCCGAGTGTATGGCATTCATTTCCAGATCATCACTGTACAGTCATTGAATTCCTTCTAGCCCTATCATTCAAGGCGGAATGCAGTGGTAATGTCCGACTCTGTTGCTAACTTCCACATGCCTCTGACGGAAATATCGAAGGGTGGGCCTACCAGGCCTTGTTGCCGCAGTGTCAGAGGCAGGCGGACTAGGCAAGCATAATTCAGAACATGATATCACAAAAGCTCACCTTCACGTTTCTACAGGAATTCTTACCGCTCTCACCCAGCCCAGCCCAGCCGCCCTCCGCGATGCCATTCGCGAAACGCGTGTTCTGACAAAGAAACCATTTGGCGTGAACATCACCCTGCTACCTAGCATCAACCCCCCGGATTATGAGGGCTATGCCCGAGCAGCCGTCGAAGAAGGTGTGCGCATCTTCGAAACCGCTGGGAACAACCGTAAGATCTTCTTCGACGCGTTTCGACTCACTCAACTCGAACCTAGCCGGCCCGTTGATTAAGTATTTCAAGAACCAGAACTGCATCGTTATACACAAGTGCACGACCATTCGTCATGCCAAGGTATGTTCTTATATATTTGACACTTTCTTTTCCTTCTCACGCATGTGCAGAGTGCGCAGAAGCATGGTGTAGACGTCCTCAGTATCGATGGCTTTGAATGTAGGCCCACATGCACCCTTGTCTTTCCTTTGATGTCTTACTCGTATCTACGTAGGCGGCGGACACCCCGGAGAGGAAGACATTGGTGGTCTCGTCCTGGTACGTTTTCCATTAGCATTCATCTCTTCGATGGATCGTAACTTCCCGCCGCTACTAGCTCGCTCGCGCAGCACAAGAATTGAGCATTCCATACCTCGCCTCGGGTGGTGTCGCCGATGGCCGCGGGCTCGCAGCAGCGCTGGCTCTCGGTGCTTCGGTTCGTCCATCTTCTTCTTGCCTCATTCCAGCAAGTAATACTTACGTCCCAACCCAGGGCGTCAACATGGGCACACGATTTATGTGCACAGTTGAAAGGTAATCTATTTCTTTGTACCCCAAAAAGGTGCCTCATCCAGATCTCTAACCTTGCGCGTTTCTTTTCTTTTTTGTACTAGTTCCATTCACTCGAAGATCAAAGACAAGATTGTGGAAGCGAAGGAGACCGACACCGTTCACATTTTTCGCACCCTGCATAATACCGCTCGCGTATTCAAGAACAAGGTGGCTACCGAAGTCGTAGCTCTTGAGAATCGTCCGGGCGGTGCCAAATTCGAAGATATCCGCGAGCTGGTGTCGGGTCAGCGGGGCAGGGTTGTCTATGAGTCGGGTGACCCCGACTACGGTATATGGACTGCTGGTGTCACAGTTGGCCTTATTCACGATATACCAACCTGCAAGGAGCTCATAGATCGCATGGAAAGCGACGTAGAGAACATCACTGCAAGCTTGCATCAATCTGTTACACAAAAGGCAAAACTTTAGTATACGATTAATAGTACAATTAACACTACTGTGCACCCAAGAAACGCCCCCAAAAATCGTCCCACCATAGGTCCTACATGTATCAAACACCGTGAAAAGTCATAAAAGAACATGGCTCATTGAGTTGATGATTCCGCCGCCGCCGCCGCCTCTAAATCCATCGACGTCAAAGTCTCCGCAACAAAGCGAACATGGTGTTGAACGTCTTTCATCGTATCCCAGGCCAGGGCGGTCGTTAGCACATCTCTACTGCTATTTAGCACACTATCCGCGGTCCATGATGCCTGCAGGCAGAGGCACCCATGAAAAGGTCTGACTCACCGTACAATCCCGTTTTCGTCAATCACAAACGTCGCCCTCTTCGATAACAACTTGAGGCCTCGAGTCCCTACACCATACTGGCCAATGACCTGACCATTGGAATCGCTTAACAATGGGTACTAAGCATCATGGTCAGCGGGCTAGGCGAATTAAAGAGCCAGAGGATAACTCACCTGCAGCCTGCGGGACTCAGCAAACGCCCTCAGGCGAGCCACAGACGCAACGTTCACCCCAAATAGTTGAACATTTTCTTTCTCCTCGAAGCGTTCTACGTACGGTTTAGCGTGCAACGCGGAGGCAAATCGGAATTCCCGCCACGCACCCGTAAACATGTCCCGCATGAGCCGCACCTTTTCCACACATCGCGTAGCGCCCGGTGCCACAAAAAAGAAAATGACGGTCCTGCTACCAGATTGTCCAGGTGAAAAAGTGAACGTCTGGCCTGTGTGCGCTGGTAAGGAGAAGCCAGGCGCCATCGTGCCTTTGAGTGCTTCCGGGCTAACCATGGCTGAGGACGAAGGGAATGTTATGCCTCAGGAGAAGAATCTGGTCCTTATATATGTCGCTTGTCAATGGGAAAGGAACTTTCGCATGCGTGCGTTCACATAGATCCTTTAAGTTTGAGAAGCCTCGGTGGAAGTATAAGAATTCGGACCATTGATATTAAACTTGTATCTCTCACAATCGTACATAGTCTAGGCTTCGTGTAGATTACCCCAGGAATCACCATAAGGGGGCGCAAAGGCACGGCCTGTCGTAGACGGAGAAATTGGTACAACGAACTTTGTGATAGACAAAAAGGATAACTCACCTTTCACCTGCATTCCAGCTACTATGCAGTATGCAAGACCTTCTTCGTGGGTTCAGTCGTTAGAACGTCCGAAGGGAGAAAGCGGACTTTGATAATTGGGACATGGTACACTTCGAGACTGGCACCCCATAACGTGCCCCGATCACACTATCAGTCTATCACCTCCCTGACCTAGCGTTAAGGCCTGGATATCAGAGTCTTGCGAGTGACATTTCGAACCATCAAAACCACGTTCAATGCTGCAATGAGGAGAGAAAGACCGAACGTTGTGTGGGATCAGACCTCAATCAGAAACCATGGAGCGTGGCGCATTACCGCGTTCTAAAAGGACGGGTCGTCGAACGATACTATCGTTCTCTCGGCGTTTTCATCTGAAACTTCAAAGGATCCGACTCGAGAGATGAGGTTCGAAACCCTCGTTGATACGAAGAGGAAGTTATCATATAGCCGAACGGAAGCGAGTCAACGTACGCGTCGATTATACTGATGGTTTCCATGAGTAATGAATGGATGGGGGACGAAATCCAGCGCGCTCACTTGAGAAGCCGCCGTTCTAGAGAAGCGCAAACCAGAACGCCTCTTCGCCCACGTACATAGCTCGACCAGTGCAAACGGCTGTAAGTTTAAGAAGATCAAGTCCCCTTTAGTCGAAGTTCGGAGGTCATGAGGTACTCCTTCTGGGAAGTAAAGCAGAACTGAATCGAAAGTGTATAGCAAATGATTACACGTTCTGAATTAACTATTCGTTAGATTCGGGTAAGTCTCGAGGATAGAGAGCAATTGAATTGACACACTGGTATTACGGACGCTGACTGAAAGGTGAAGTATCACGACCCCCAACAAGCCCATACAACTTAGCGCCGTCAACTGTCACTATTATCAGAGGGCAACTATACCTGAACACGCCTAATAGGGGACTTCATGGAATAACTTGGAAACACTTTCACCGTAGTGGCTCCGTCTAATCACCTCTCCAAGTACGACCCCGATATCTATCACTTCGATCTTGCTACATTTCTCCTGGTTCTGCTGTTGTGGTAGGGTGTTTGTCACGATGAGCTTTTCTAGAGCACTCTCATTGACGCTTTGAAGGGCATTTCCACTCAATATCCCATGGGTGACGATGGCGAACACTTTTGTGGTTCCGGCCTCTGCAAGATGGCTCGCGGCGAGGCAGAGCGTTCCACACGTGTCGGCCATATCGTCGACGAGAATGGCTACTTTGTCTTTCACATGCCCGACGAGCACCATTCGGGATACTTCGTTGGCTTTCTTTCGCTCCTTGTGGAATAGTGCAAAGTCGACCCCTAGACGATCCGCTATAGAGGTGGCTCTAGAATAACATAAGCACTTGGCGAGATACCGGGAGCCATGTCTTCGTACCGTTTTGCACCTCCAGCATCGGGAGATACTATAACGACATCTTTCAAGTCAAAGTGTGTGCGGATATAGAGGATGGCGGAAGGTTCAGCAAATAGCTTCAGAGGGTTAGGACATAGATGCGATCTATATGATAGATGTACTCACACTAAAGGTAAGTGTCAGTGTGCGGAGGATTATGGAGATAGGGATGCGCACTTGTCAACCGGGACATCGAAGAATCCTTGTATCTGAGAAGCGTGGAGGTCCATTGTCTGTGGATAGGATAAGCCACGGTAGAGGCTTCCAACTCCGTATACTGACGATAACATGGTCGCATCCAGCGCGTTGGATCATGTTGGCGACGAGCTTGGCGGTGATTGGCGCTCGACTCTTGTCCTTTTTGTCTTGTCGCGCATACGGAAACAGAGGGATAACGGCGGTAATTCGTTTGGCACTAGCAATTTTGCAGGCGTGAATCATAATGCAGAGCTCCATTAGCGCGGTGTTGACGGCGCCGCATCCAGTGTTGATGATATAGACGTCGTTCTCGCGAACAGACTCTGCTATTCGGACATTTGTTTCTCCAATTCCGCTTTTCGTAACGTCCGCCTTGGACACGGATAACCCGATGCTGAACGATTCAGATTTAGTCTCAAGAAAATCGTTGTGCTGACTACACACCGCCGAGCAATTATTTCTGCTAGCTCTGGATGGCTGGTGCCTAGAAAAAATTGTCTATTTCCTTTCCTTTGAGCATAATAGCAGTATGCATACCAGAGAATATTTTAATACCGCTCCCGTTGAGCATGGTAGTATGAAGATGAGGGAGATTGGAAAATTGATCCGTTTCCGGGCCAGACCCCATCCGCCCCACAGTGGCATACACTTTACTCACGCCCCCGAGTCACGGCAACAAGCTCTATGAGAATGGTCACCACAAGAAATTCAATACAAGTTCTATAACTACACAATTCTCGATATCGAGAGCACCTGCTAGCGCTCAGCGCTCAACATTTGAGGTTCGTAAGTATTCGGCAAGTATTCACAAGAAACCCCATGTGAGAATTAGGTGAGGGCCCAGTGAGGGCCTCAGGTTCTGAAGGGTTTCGAGGTGTCAAAAGTCAGCTTGCCAGTCAAGATGTCAATCCAGCCCAATGCTGGGCCACTGAAGGAGTGTAAGAAAACTCAATGCATCTAGGGCGCCAACGAATACGTACTGTGAATATCATATCTGTTGGACAGAAAGCCCATTAGACGGTGAATTGCATCAACTCAATGAGTCTCAATCTCACAAGACGGCCTGGAGCACCCGCTGAGGGAAATTGGTTCGAAAAACAAGAAGCGTCCGCCTCACGCCAGTATCACAATGTCATGAAGGAGTTTGAGAAACTGCGGTGGACCATGGCGTCGTCGTTGGAGAGGATGTACAAGACATGAAGATAAGGCGAGTCTGGCGTTCCTCAGATCTCTCGGCGAAGGAATGAATTGCAGGATTCGGAGTGTAGATAAATCTGTATCAACGTCAGGCGAATGTTTTGCACAGGGAGAATGGACACGTACCCGGGTGTGACTATGTACCAGTGAGAACGACACGTATAGAAGAACCAGACGCCACTGATCTAGTGGCGGTCTTGAGATTTACAACGCGTAGCACATCTAATTGAAACATGTGTTAGTAGGGAGAAAAGAGTTGAAATGCTAGTGGGCTCAAACCACAGCCTATACGCGAACTATTCAAGTCAAGAATAAGTGATAATATACCAGGAGCCCGTGCTGTTGTGTGTGTGGTGATCACACCAGGTAACGGACAACCCAGTACCGGTCGCAGTCCCCAAGCTTCCATGTCGATTCAAGCCGAGTAAGGAGAGCGGAATTAATTCGCAAAGCGGGTGTACAGACATACGCAATTAAGATAGCAGATTATGAGGGCGGGTTTTGTGCGGAATTCATCATCTCTAAACCGACTATGAGCATTGACAGAGGGATTGGAAGTCATTCCACGAACCAGCATTGAGTTCAGCAAAACGTGTCCCTATTCTCTCCGAGTGTTTGAGGAACTTTTCAGCGCAGTTGGTCACACAGGTATCCTGGTCTCCACGTTAACGTAAATCCAACAACAATACGGACGTCTTCTGACCTCTTTCGACGACATGGCCTTGCTCGTAAAATCATTACAGCATGTATTGAAGCACTTCTCGACAATGTTGGCATACATTTTCAGAAAATCTTGCATCTTTTTGAAGAACTGGTTAGAATCGTTTTGGCGACGGTAAAGGGCGACGACGGACCTGTTTTCTCTCTATAATCTTATTCATGTGAACCTGCTCGGCGCTGTTTAGTCCTGAGAAATCCATTGCAAATGTTACGAGCGCGTCGGGGTTGTGTTGTGGTGGTGAATGAAGAGCCTGGACAATCACGTGGCAAGAACGCTCCAAAATTATGACCGACCGTCACGGTCGAGTCAGATCTCACTTATTCCTCATCTCGTCAACTCATTAACATTTCCCACCTTCATCAGTACGTGGCAATTGATCTGGATTGCTATATAAACTGACATCGATAACAGTGGTTGACTTAAACATGGCAATGTCCTTCAAAGATGCGCTTGCCCGTCTCGAAAACAGCAGAGTCAAAGCGACTCGCCCGCTTATCCCACCTCAAATTCTGCAAGAGGATCTCCCGCTGTATGTCCTCATATCACCGGATGTATAGTTATTGAGACTATGACTCCTAGTACATTACTCGCCGCTCAGACCGTCCTCCAAGGCCGTATGATCACCGAAAACATCTTCAAGGGTGACGATGATAGAATAATTGTCGTTGTTGGGTAAGCGTCAGTACCGCTTGCTCTATTTGTTGCTAATAATAACGCAAATAGGCCCTGCTCAGTGAACAACATTGACTCCGCCCGCGAATACGCAAAACTACTAAAAACCTACGCTGACGAGGCCCAGGAAGATCTACACATCGTCATGCGCGTCTATTTTGAGAAACCGCGCACCACCGTTGGCTGGAAAGGCCTCATCAACGATCCCGATCTAAACGGAAGCTTCCAGATCAATAAAGGTCTCCGTACAGCGCGTACGCTGCTGCTGGACATTGCCAAGCTGGGTCTTCCTGCTGGATGTGAATTCCTGGATACTATCACCCCACAATACACCGCCGATCTCGTCTCTTGGGGTGCTATCGGCGCACGGACGACGGAATCTCAAGTCCACCGGGAACTCACCTCGGCGCTCTCTATGCCTACTGGCTTCAAAAATGGTACCGACGGGAGCATCAACATCGCCGTTGATGCTTGCCGTGCTGCTCGCGAGGGACATGTGTTCCTTTCGGTGGGTAAGGAAGGTCTCAGCAGTATCATCGAGACAGAGGTATGTGCCTGCCCGCCTATCCCCCGCTGCTTTTCTCACACGGTTTATCTAGGGTAACCCCTACGTGCATCTCATCCTTCGCGGTGGTGCCTCAGGACCCAATTATGCTGCAGAGTTCGTTAGCGATGCAGGAGCCAAACTAGCAAAGGCTGGCCTCCCTCAAAAAATCATGGTACGTATCTTGGGACCAGACACATATCTGAAGATACTTACTGGAATGCGTAGATTGACTGCAGTCATGGAAATAGTTCCAAGCAACACCAGAAGCAGGTGGAGGTCGCTGATGATATTGTAAGTGGATCCTGTTCCATCTCGGCGGAAGACTGAATATCGCGGTTAATAGGCCCGACAAATGGAAACATTGGAGACCGGCAGTATGATAATGGGTGTGATGATTGAGTCGAATCTCGTGGAAGGGCGACAGGATATTCCATCTTCGGGGCCAGCTGGACTGAAGTATGGACAGTCGGTGACAGACGCATGCATATCGTGGGAGACGACAGTGCCTGTACTGGACCGACTTCGAGAGGGTGTACGGGGACGCCGGGCGTTGGTGAAGCAACGAGCTGGGCTAAATGGACAATCGTAGATGTAAATGTCAACAAGAACCAATGGAAGTGTATCATTGTACTAGGTATCCTTGAAAACCTTAGGCCGCGTTGGATGAAGCTCATAAAGGGTATATTAGTTTATTCAGTGGGCGTTGAACGTCGAAGCGATACGATGTTCAGTTGATAGCATTAAGGTGATTATTGAATTTCGGATAACGGCTCTTGGAAACGCTTCCAAAAATTTTAGGTAAGTTGCTACAGATACACCTAGCATATATGTAACACCTAAGCTGCTCAGGTATATTCTACGGACAGGAGGGAGGAAGAATACTTCGCCACAATCTATCACTGCCTACTAAAGTCACATTTATGTCGAGCTGCCTAGCTCGAGTTAATGACTCAAGCTCAGTATTCTTGGCAACTTGCATCTTTTACCACATCTATGTATACTGTGACCTAATAAGAGTGAGGCATGGCTTTTCTCGAATACACTGGGGGGTTATCTGAGTGTAAATGACTAATAGTCATGCAGTACTTCGGATTAAACCATTACTGAAGTAATTCACCATATCATAATAATGAACGTCGTACAGTGCTTGCTCGCAAGCTTAGGCTAATGGCAGAAAGCAGTATGAGGTTCAGATTATTCAGTGCTAAAAATAGACATAATGCGCTCTACCTATTTGAGAAAATTGCCATTGCTGTCAATGAATTCTCCTAGTGATTACAAGTAAGTCTTAGAATTTTTGAGTGGCCAGGAGGGTGACTACGGTGTTGCACGTCGGCTGCGGTGGCGTAGAAGTTGAAGTTGCCAGATTTGGAGCGGACATCCATTTCGGGAAGAGTGGGCACTGGGCCCACGCGCCACACCGCAAGTATACCACCATCATAGTCGCCGCTGTTTACCCGGATTCATGCGAAAACTACTTAGGACGGTGCAGGCGAACTGGAAGCATCATAAAACGACAACAGAGGAGGATGAACGCTCTGTCCGTATTTCTTTGTCACTCATAAAACTACCCGAAAGGCGGACGGAACGTTTTTCGCGTAAGCCATTCTCGTAACCCGGCCATTGATCTTGATCGTGACAGAGCTATAAAAGAACTGTGGCACAATGTCTTGGTGCTCCTATACCCCCCGCCGACGCCCAATGACGTTGCCCTATCTTCCGACGCGTTCGTCCTCGCTAACGTCGGATTCAAGCAACGACGACGACTCTGTTGGCACAGACGAGGGTCATACACCGCCTTCAATCACTGCCATCTACAACGATGCCGAGGCGTACGACAAGGTGCTACTAAGCGCCATTCACCGTGACTCCCGCGACTCCGACCCAGACATTCCGGAATCTCGACGAACAGGCTACAATCACCTCGTTATTGACGATCTGACACCCTCAGAACGCGCAGATATCGGCCAGGCGACCAAGCTTGCGGTCACAGGCGATACATGGACTCCTGGAAATCTCACCGAGGAACCAGAGCCCTACGACGAGGACGATGGTTCCTCGCAGGATACTGCTGTACATGCTATTATCGAATCCTCCCCCATACCAACCTTCCATCGCCCAGCTACCATGGACACCGATTCCTGGAAGCTGGAGCCCCAAAAGATAGTGGAACTATTGGTCAACGAATTCGGATCTCTCACGGAGGGCGAAGATAAGCCTGAAAAACTCATCCTCGAGTCAGACGGCTGCATGTTCAACGGCGTCGTTATCCTCGTGCGTCTTTCGCGGACTCCATTATCACGTCCCGCTTATCTTTATTTCACAGGGCGTCGTCCATTTAACCACGCACCGTCTGGCGTTTCACGCATCTCTGTTGTCTTCCGATCAGTCTCCGACGGAAGCGAGTCAAACGGTAATCAAAGCCGGGTCTGTTACAATTCACAGGAAGGGGTGGCGCTGCAAGACGCGCGTTTGGATAGAACTATATCCCGACATGATGGTGACATGTGCCTCCAGCAGCGAAGAAGATCGGGTCCGGCCTCTTAGGACTGTGCTTCGTGCGTCGCTCTCTTTCATTCACATGCCAGACTGGACCTAATCATTTTCTCCAGTTTCCAATGTCAAAGAAGTCCTGCCAAATGACGAAAATTCCCCATGTACACTTCACATTGTCTTCCAACACATCGAAAATGACCAGTACGATTTTGCTGAGTTTGACACGCCGGAAGCCGCACAAGATTGGCGTAGAGAATTGCTAGGTAAACCCAATATTTATTTGATACATACCAATCCTAACGAATCCTAGGCGCCCTGTTCCTCTACCGACATCGCCGACGAGACTTGTTAGACGGTCATCCCTCTGGCGGACCAGAGACCGACTCTGGAATCCGCCTTAGCTGCCCGCTTACACGCGTCACCAAATTCGTGTCTCGGAGAGACCACAACAACATGACTTTCTCCTCGTTCCACGTCCTCTGTGATCTTGGCGACGGCAAAGAACCCGAGGAAAACGTTTTTCACATTTGCACTATCGCCCATTTGCCTGCGTGGGATCATATGGAAGAGTACATACTCGCTGCCAAAGCTCGCAAATCGAGACCTAGCACGCCACTCAGTACCCCCTTTGTGGTCGACTTTGGCCCCTTGAATGTGGCTGAAGATACCCATGGCAACCCAATCTATTCAGATGAGAAGGAGGCACTCATTAGGAAAACGTTGGGCCTTGACGGTGAAGCAGATGTTTGGAGTACGTCCTCATGTTGTCCTTTCAATCTTAAACTAACATCTCGATAGTTAATCGCGCTCGTCTCTTCCGAACCATATGCTGTTCAGGCTACTTCGTGGTCTCGCCCCACTACCTTTGCTACCTGAGCAAGTCCTTTCCAGGCAAAGAAATCAAGTACCGCCTTCCGTTCACAAAGATACGCTCAGCCAAACCCTTCCGCACCTTTCCCATCAAACACCATGGTCTCACGGTTGAAATTCTTGGTCAAGCCGATCTCAAATTCCAGTTCAAGACACACGAGAACCGCGACGAGGCGTTGAAGCGCATCAACGTTGCGATTCTCTCTCGCTCGGAGGCTCCGAAATCTCCCATTCGCAGTGCAACGAAGCCGAGTATGGTCGACATTTTCTCGCCACCTGCGCGCGCCGTCGCAGTAGCAAAAGCGACGCAGCTGCCCTTCGAATTGAGGGCAACGTTGCCCAAGGTCATCAATTTGCAACGGGAGCTGGTCAATTCTCGTCCGTCGATGCATTTCGTCTGTCTCACGATCGGCAGTCGAGGAGATGTGCAACCGTATATCGCTCTGGGTTTGGGACTGATGAAGGAGCACCACACGGTGACGATTGTCACGCACGAGGAATACAAAGGATGGATCGAGAGCTTTGGGATTGGGCATCGGACAGCTGGAGGTGACCCCGGTGCACTGATGAAGCTGAGCGTGGATAACAAGATGTTTTCGCCCGAGTTCTTCAAGGAGAGTCTTCAGAATGTGTGTATTCCGTTTTTGGCGCTCCGTACTTGGCTGATATCTGCATAGTTCCGTCCGTGGCTTGACCAACGTATGTTTCGTTGCACAAATTCAGAAGAGAGTTGACTAAAATTATTCTAGTTCTTCTAGAGGCTTGGGAGGCTTGTCAAGATGCGGACGTCCTTCTTGAGAGCCCTTCCGCCATGGCAGGCGTGCATATCGCGGAAGCCTTGAGTGAGTTCGCTCTTACAGTGCATATCGGCTCGCTCACGTCACCCGCTAGGCATTCCCTACTTCCGCACTTTCACCATGCCGTGGACCAAGTAAGCGCCACAAAACATAGTTGTCATCTCAATGACTCATCATTCTTCTACTACTAGGACTGCTGAATTCCCCCATGCATTTCTTTCCCCTCCAGTGGAGTACTCAAGTTTCAATAGCGCTTCGTAAGCATTTATCATACCGCCCGATCCTCCCGCTGACATTCGAAAATTATAGTTACGTCCTGTTCAGCAATGTTATGTGGACTGCCACTTCAGGTCAAATCAACCGATGGAGAAGACACACTTTGAAAATCGGCAATACCGATATGGGGCATTTGGCGCAATCGAAGATTCCGTTTATCTACAACTTTTCGTCGGTAAGCAATGCAGAGCCACGGGAACCCTTGAGCCGACGAACTGACAATTGGCACAGTCTGTCGTTCCGAAGCCTCTGGATTGGAGTGACTCCATTTGTATCTCCGGATAGTGAGTAACATATCACATGGGCATGTACGTACCGGGAAACTAACGTCCTGCAGCTGGTTCCTCGACAACCCCGAACAGAATTGGACACCCTCGGAAACACTCATAGCTTGGATGACCAAAGCCCGCGAAGATTGTAAGCCTATCGTGTACATCGGGTTTGGGAGCATCACTGTTCCTCATCCCAATCGTGTCACCGCCCGAATAATCAAGGCCGTGCTCAAAAGTGGGTTCTTCTTATGATTCTTCCGAACCGGACTGACATGAGAGTTTTGTAGGCGATGTTCGCGCGATCATATCGAAGGGGTGGTCCGCTCGGATGAGCCAGTCTAGTGGTGACGATACTGAAGAGCCGGAATTCCCGCCGGAGTGCTACGCATTAGACAAGGTTCCCCACGATTGGCTGTTCCCTCGTGTCGACGTGGCATTCCATCACGGAGGTGCTGGAACTACTGGGGCAAGCCTTCGTGCAGGTATACCAACGTTGATCAAGCCTTGGTTCGGAGACCAATTTTTCTGGGCCTCTAGGGTACAGAAACTTGGGGTGAGTTTTCTCGGAAAACTAAGAATTCATAGGCTGACTTTTGTGATCCTCTAGGCTGGCTTGCGTGTCCCCAGCTTAAGAGTGAACGATATGGCCGATGCGTTGACCAAGGCTACCAATAACCGAGTGATGAAGGAGAAGGCTGCTGCTGTCGGCGAGAAGATTCGCTCTGTTAGTGTTCTTTTCTTGCTTCTTTGTTGACAGACACTCAATGAAGGTGTCCTATAGGAGGATGGCGTTCGCACAGCGATTCATACAATCTACACGTATCTCCATCGCGCTAGCCAGGATCGTCGCAAGCTCCACAAGAATGCCTCTGTCTATCGTCGTGCGTCTACACTGGATTCAAAGGTTACGCAGGCCCTTCCGAGTGTTCCTGTACAACCACCTTCATACGCCATTATTCAAGAATGAAGTGCTTGTATCAATGTACTATGTTCAGTGTGTATTTTTCCACCTGTTGTCGACCCTCGTACCAGTTATGTACTTTATGCCACGAGCTAATTTTATGTTTGTATACCACCCCCCTCTCCATTCATTACGATACCTAATGACCATTCTTTGTTCACCTATACTATCATCCTACCTGTAGTGGCGCACACCCGCTGGAAAGGGCCTTCTGTTTACTGTGGCGGTTTGGGGAAAATGGGTAAAACGTTTATCCCTGCATTCTCGCCGCATGAACTAGTTCTATTTACAGTATCATGTGTTGTAGCCCGTACTCGAAGATCAAGCTTGAAAAGCAGCAACGCCACACATTGCGGGCCGGAGAACCGTGATTTTGATGCCAATAGAACGTCGTTGCTTGATTCACAACATCCATGATAACCTGGAGTATACAACCCTACGTTCAAGCTGCTGTCTCGAACTTCTGAAAAGCATACTTTCCGGCTCATTGGCAACAACCTCCATTTTCTTTCCTAGGCCTCATCTGGTAGCCATGTCAATGCCAAATGTACAACAACGTCGATTGCAATTGACTGAGGTGATGCACGGTACGCTCGCACGCAGCTGAGGCATCATCTCAGGTGTCAGCTTAGTCCTGTCCTTGGTACGTTTGTAACTTTCTCTGGAAATGACACGTTCGACATGGCTGTTACTGTATAATTTACTCTTCCAGCATCAATATCAAGAACCACTCACAATCGTCACCACAAAAACTTACGCTGGGGGGATACTACCGGTTGACCGGATATAGTGGATGCGCTGCTGCCTCACCGACTAAATTCCTTCCACGGCGTCGCCACGATCTCACCGAGAACCTAGGCGACCACTTGAGTTCCAGCGCTCATGTTCTTCACTCGTGTCTTGCGTTGGAAAGTATAAAAGCAACGGAACGATGACTAGGAATCTCCAGCAGCGCTCATCCATCCTTCTCTCTCACTTTAGACGCTGGCAGTCTAACACATACCTATTCACCCTCTATCTCTATCATCATGTTCTCAAAATCCTTCCTCGTTATCTTTGCCACAATGGCGCTCAGCCTGTCGTCTGTCATGGCCGGTTCTCCTCGGTATGTACCCCTCTTCCCAGTCGCATGTCCCTCAGCTAATCTATTGCTGTCCGTAGATCGTCTTCTTCTGCCATCGGACGGCGCTCGAACTCACCCCTCAAGACACGCACCTTACATCTTCTTCCGAATATGCAGAAACGGGCTGCCGCCATGAAGGCCAAACGCGATGTCAAGCTCGCCAAAGCCTTGCGCACCATTGACTCGAGAGGCATCTCTGAGATTCGCAGAGCACTCGACATGGAGGACCAGAAGCATCTTGGTGGTGGTTGCGGCTGTGGCTGTGGCTGCGCCAGTAATTGTGGTGGAGGTGGCGGTAAGTTTTGTCCTCACAATGCTGGTTCTTCATTTGACGGCAAAATTCCAGGCGCTCAAGATGATCCAGTCGAGGATGAGGATGAAGAGGATGAAGATGATGAAGAGGCAACGCCACCCGAAGGAGAGGATGAACCCGTGGATGAAGAGACCACGCCACCCGAAGGAGGGGATGAGGAATCCGAAGATGAAGAGACCACGCCCGAAGGGGAACCCGAGGATGAAGAGACCACGCCCGAAGGTGAGGGGGAACTCGAGGATGAAGAGACCACTCCCGAGGGTGAGGATGAAGAGACCACGCCCGAAGCCGAGGGCGAGCCTGAGGATGAAGAGGAGGAAGACCCTGAGGACAAAGTGGCTAAACCCGATGACGAAGAGGAGATTCCTGAAGATGAGGAAGAACCGGAAGTAGACACCAAAGACGACGAGGTCGTCCGTCGCGCTGCGAAGCGTCGGTGGTTTGGCCGGCGCAGCGATTCATTCTTTTAGATAATCATGTCTCTTATAGTCCCTAAAACTTGTTCAACGCCGACCTGTAAAGCTAATATGTAGACAATGCCATTGAGCTTTCAAGATCGTATTCTGATAGACAGGTGATAACAAGATGGACGGTGTGTGTTCTTCAGCTCGTTTCTCTCAGCCGGAAATCATCACATAACGTGCAACCTGTCACTCTGTCATTGACAGTGGTTTCGAAGCTCTAAGTCCATGTTGCCCATGTGTATCATTGTACTTACCTGGTACTTACGGAGAATTCTCCCAACGGGACCGGCGCCACACTTCCCGAGAAGATTCCCCATCTAGTGCACTGGCATCTTCGTCCCTCTGTTTATAGACGCTTGACTGCTCGTTCTCTTCAAGATGTAGGTACATGCTGGGTATGTCCTCGTTTCCGTTACGTTTCTTTTGTTGTTTTTCTAGTGAGTCGACATTGGCATGATCCTAGTTCGACAGGGCCACGTGCCGACGTTGGCCTCAGATAATTCCATTTCTCATCCTCACGCGTTGAATCGGCAGATACAATGGCTTCTCGAGCGATTATTCATGAAGAGGTGTAGGCGGATGTTGGTTCTGTGCTTGAAGAGGCTTTGAAGTGCTTGATTCAGGGAAGCCCCAAGTATTCTAGCTTGACAGGTCGCGGACAAAGTGGGCGGAATCCCAAGGAATCCCTTGATGGAGCGAACAAGGATATCCGATTGCCTCGCGGGCGTTTTGTTGGTACTTTAATAGACTACCTTCTTTGTCTTTTACTATCTCTTCTCTTATGTCCCAGCGAACCCCCGCTGAGAGTGAGAGGCAGCCAAAAACCTACAGGTTGTCGGCGAAGGCACTCCTGTCTTTACCGGTATGCAACAGTTCTTTTCTTCTGGTTAGCACTCATCACTTGGTTGTAGTTTCGACTATGCAATCCGCCACCAGCTGTCGGAAAGGTCAGATCTTGTGGCGGTGAGTCCTACGCTTCACCTTTTGGACTAGACCGCTGAATAGCTTGACAGTGACCCCGGTGTTCAAGGTGCGGTTGGGGGACGTTCTCGATCGCAAGCATTTGCCTCCACTTGGTACGTGCGCGCGCTCAAGTCCTTAAAACCTTTTCTCATCGTCCTTAGGTCTAAAGGATTTTGAGGTGCCCCTTCATCTTCGTTCTCGAAATCCCAATCTCAATGCTAGCAATAGGAATGGCTGCTCTATGTCGAGATGTCCCCAGAGAACCTGTGAGTAGTGATTTCCCTACGCGTCGCTGAGCTTTCTGACGATGAACAGCTACTTCATTCTTTGGCTCCGCGAGTACACCATTAAATACAGACAATGGGAGGCGGCGTCCAAGTCCCGCCGCCAAGAAGTCCCTGTGTACCTCGGTGTCTGGCCATCGCACAACTCAACTCAACTAGCCATGTTCTACGCTCGCGCCAAACAGACATTTCTTACCCCAAACGCCAACTACGAGTTGAATCTGCCTTCAGATGTCCTCGCCCCATTCCACACCTCCAACGGCTCTCCCCATCCAGACCCAGCCGTGTTCAACAATGTCGCTGTCCAAGTCCAGAAAATGCTCGACGAGAGTCTCCAGCGATTCGTCACCGCGCAATTTAATAACGTGGGGAACAACCGTGTTCTCTGTGGTATGATGGCCGGCATTTTCTGCTGCCTCGTTGGCGCTCTCTTTCCCCTCCTTTTCACGATCCTTCGCGGACACTCGCGCTGGCTCCGTCTCACAGCATTCCCCGGTCTTTGGCTCGGTTTCTCCCTCCTAATCACCAGCATAAATGGCATCTGTCTCGGGGTCTACATCTTTGGCGACCTTCGCCAACTACGTAAATTCGAATTATCCAGACCAGCCATATCCAGACCTCAGCCGTTCTACAGCTCGCGCAGAACACCAGTCGCTGCTATGTCTATCAATCGACCGCTGTCTGAAGACACACCGATGGAGGAGGGGGTCGTTGGTTCGGACGGGGAGGGCTCTATTCGTTCCGCCTCCACGTCATCTGAAGAGATGAGCTGCGATATTCAAATATCCCCGGCCTACTACGATATGGACCCCGTCGAAGGCCCCGCCGTATCCCCGATCTCCTATACCGAAAAGAACCAATCGGGCTCTGATTCAGACAGCGAAGTGGATTATCCTGCTACCGCACTCTTCATCCACCCCTTTGACGACAGCTCGTGTGACGACATGAGCACATGCGATACGCCACAATCGACCAGCTTCCCTTCACCAAGGGACAAGAAGCGCTTGCCTGAGGAGATGCAGCGGGTATCAGAGTTTGACTTTGGTGCTTTGCCTCGCAAACAGGGGATCGTATTGCCGACGCTACCACCACCGCAGATTGAAGAAGCTGCTGCGAGGATCATTGTGGTACCTGCCGCCGCCGAAGACAATGGCATATCACCGAAAGCCTTTATTCGTCGACTTCAGGCTAGGTGCAATATCAAGCGCTGGCTCGTCGTATCAGAACATTCCCCACCTGCGGCGGATGGCTTCATCAGCAAACAGTTCAAAAAGGTCAAGGCTGTCCCTGCCTTCGCGTCACCTTTGACCAAGATCCTCAGTCCTGTCGTCGTGAGAGGGCAATGGGAAATCGTTGTTCGGTCGATGGTCATGGCGTTCCTCCTAGCGTGGATTGTCATCGGTTGCTTGCTCGCTGTTCCGGTGCGCTGAGATCTCTTACGCCCACTTTCTCTTCTTCTATCGCACTCTCCGGCTGTATCGTACTCAATAGTATTAGTACATCTCATCTGTATCCCGTTCTTTCACTGCTGACATGTACCAATTCCGTTCACATGATTTTTCTCCCATATACATACCTCGCATGTAATAAGTAGTTGCTACATTCTCGTTTATATTCCTTCATTTAGTGGTTTGTGTCGAATCGAGTTGGTCAACTCCATTTTTTATTGTGGCGCATATTATCGGACAAAGTGGTGTGATATATGCAGAATACTTACCATGTGGCGCCAATCGGCGACAAATCGTGGGACTATTTGTGAGAAGTTCTCAGGACGGGACGTGCCGGTTGACCTTGTTCCACCAACACTTCCAAGCTTCAATGGATCTCAAGCTTCACCGCCCATCCCCTTGTTGGACTCTGCGGTTGAATGACATGCTAATAATAAGTACTCTCAGAATGACTATACTTAGCACGAGCGCTCGAGCACCGCCTTAATCGCCAATTTCTGGTCCACGCAAAGCACTCCACCTTCGAAAGAGCATGCTCTGTCGGAGCCAACGCGTCTATTTTGCTATCGCTGCTCTGCGAGATATTAGCCACAGGTGAGCTTTTTTCGCCTTATATCCCTCACGGTCTCAATACGTTCTGTAGCTTAATCGTTTAAAAGCTTCCAATGTATCGCTGTTCCATGAATACCTCGCGAAAATGAGCGCTAAGCCCGTATCTTCCACTACTGTACCCGATTATGAAGAAGACGGAAGCGAGGCGGCTCAGAGCAGCTCGTGTAGAAAAATCTTTGATCGTCTTTCTTTCAGGCTGGGGAACGACGACGACGAGGGCGACGAGGGAGAGCAGTACGAAGTTCCAGTCCCGACAGTCATGCAGACCTCTTCGGACGTCTACCAGACGCCGCTCCCGATTCTTTCTATGACTGTTCTCTCAATCGTATGGTTTCTCTACTTCCCTTCTCTACTGACTCACTAAATAATTGCAGGCGCTGTTAGGCGAATTCTTGTCTGCCAACGTCTGCTCTCCATTCCTGCTATTCATGGTGGAAAGTACGTCCTTGGCCTCTTTATATGTCAAGGTAAATTCTAACGTGTATCTCGCCAGGCTTTGGCGGATTTGAAGACAACGCCGAAGTCGCATTCTGGACGGGTGTCTTAGGTCTGTTGCAATTGCATTTTATCCGCGACACCTACTTATCGTCGTTCTCAGTGTCCATGTTCTTCTTGACCCAATTCCTGACGTCGATGATATGGGTGTGTTCGTTTCAACTAGTCGTGCTATGACGACTGAGCAGTTCGACAGGCAGTGGCAGCTGACAAGTACGGACGAAGATCAGTCTTGGTCGTCTCTCTCTTTGGTAGTGCCATTACTTGCGCTGGATTTGGGATGTGCACTCGCCTGTCGCATGCCATCTATCTACGGCTCCTTCAGGGTGTTTTCGCTGGCGCTGTCAGCATCGCTCGAGGATCTGTCTCAGTTGTCACTGACGTTTCCAATGAAGGGAGAGCATATGCGATTCTTGGGTTCGTGCACTCAACGCCTTGACTATCTTTTTCTAATATATCTTTTCTGATAGATTTTGTTGGGGCATGGGAGGTGTCGCTGGAGCAATAGTTGGAGGAGCATGTACGTCGTTCGACACGACCGCAAACCTGTCCTAACTTTTTGACATCTAGTTGAGACGCCTGCTGCCAAATGGCCGTCATTGTTCGAGAACGTCCCGCTTTTCGTCAACTATCCCTACTTACTGCCATGCTGCATCGCTTCGGCGATAACGTTAACAGGCGCTGTTCTTGGTTGCTTTTTAGCACCCAACGGCGGGCCCAGAGAAATGGAGTCCCAGTCTAGCCACGAGAAGGCTGTCAGTCTTCATCCTACGATTCTTGAAGAAGAGCACATTCAATCCAGCCCATCTCACGACGAGATCAACGCGCCATATGGCTCGCTCACTGGATCCTTAGCTCAACGCATCTCGTCCATGCATGTTTCTCACCGCGAAGCCAGCCCGACTTCCTCGAGTCCTCTTCTAGTGGGAAGCGTCGGTCGAAGATTCTCCAGGACCAGAACATTCTCTACTTCTAGATCTCGCAGGACGGGTTCTTTTGGGTACAACACCTTTGTGCCTTCCAGTGGCGGGATGCGACGAGCCAGCCTAGCCAGCACGATGCGCAGACGGCGTACTAGTGTTGCCAGCGTTCGAGAACCTATGGTTGACGACGAGATAGGTTTCGCACAGCGTTTGTTGGAAGCCCACGGAGACGCGGTAGCCAGCATCTCCGATCTCTGGGTTGCCTCTGCGATGAACATGGAAAGCGAGGACGCACTAGAGGACGAGGACGCGGTGGATTCAGACGACGATCTCCCCGGCGATGATAACGACTCAATCACTTCGTCGCAGACACATCGCGGTAGACCGTCGAGTACCAGACGCAGCCACCATTACATGCAATTTGGATCTCCCCAAATCGTCAACAGTGCTCGAACGTCCACCTTTCCCCGTACTTCATCCATGACATTGTCATCGGATGGTACCCAAAGGTTATCCAACTTGCCGCCGGTTTTTGCGAATCCAGGAGTGCCTCCTCCTGTTGTGACCGATACGCAGTTGCAGCACCTTTTCATGCGTACGGATACGATGGAGTCTTCTGGGACAGGAACTGGAGTTCTGGCGCCTATCTTTGAGGGGAGGAGCGTGTCGCCGTCGGCTGTGGGCCTTGATCTAGAAGCTGCGATTGAGAAGCCGCCTTCGTTGATCTCGCAGCTCCCGATGTCCATCATCATACAATTTGGGTTACTCGCCCTCCATACCACCACTCACGATCAGGTATTTGTGTCGTATCTTGTCAGGTAAGTTTTTTATACTATTTTTCAGCGACAACCTAACTTCGTTCCAGTGAGTACGATGCTGGAGGACTTAACCTCAAGGCCGGCCAATTTTCCCTGCTCAGTTGAGTGAAATCTCGTCTGGTTTGTATGTGGCTGACGGTCGTAATTAGTTGCCTTGATGTGTCTTTTCCAAATCGCCTATCAGTTCTATCTTTATCCGTGAGTTATCCTTCGTCTTCTATGCTACATACTCTGACCGAATTTGCAGTACTATTGGGTACGCCGCCCAGTTTCGGTTAGATAGGATACTAACATTCTTACTGGTTAGGCCTCCCCGTGGAAAACTATCCCACCTAGCCATGTTCCGCCTGGGCTCCTTTCTCTTTCTTCCAGCATACATCACTGTGACCATGTATCGAGTGCCTTTCGCAAGCGAGAAAAGCCAGGGTGATTTCGCCCTCATGTCTGCTTTGACTCTCAGCACGTACGTGGTCTACTTATACCCAGTCATTCTTGGTCGTTTTGACACTGTTGATCAGCGCTTGTCGATTTTGTGGAAATACCTTTGCATTTACCGCGGTGTCTATTCTCTTAAATTACAGTACGTGGTCTGCCTTTCCCAAGAACAACAAATGCTGACTTTATCTTACAGTGACACCTCCGCACGCTGTTGGGATTGCGAACGGTATTGCGCAAAGTATCGTTAGCCTCGCCCGATGTCTTGGTCCTATATTTGGAGGCTGGGTATGTTTTCATCCCGCCAAACACATCAAACTATCCTCTAACTTTCTCTCTTCCGACAGCTATGGTCCGTCAGTGTTGAGGGCAATCCGGATGGTTATCCTCTCGGCTTTTATGTATGTTCCGCCATATGTGGCGCAGCCATTTTGCACACTTTCTTCATTAGATGACGTGGTTTCAGAGTTCTATCTACATTTCTTTGGACTTTGCATTTACGAGTAAATTACCCGTACTCTTAGATAGTTGGTGACCTAACACTATACACGCGTACACATCTTATGGACTTGTTTCAGGCCGGATTCCAACCTTCCATTGCAAACAAAAACAAAAACTACAGAAGCTTTTCCAATCGCTATCAGAACAGCCCAACCAAATCCGCGAATGGATCCTTGCCCTGCTGCTGGGGCTGAGAAGGCGGCGGTGGAGGTGGCTGCGTCTGCGCTGGGGTAAGTGCTTGTCGTGGTGTAAACGGCTGTTGTGGTGTGAACGGCTGCTGCGGTGTATACACTGGAGGGCTAAACGACTGTGCGCGCATTCCCTGTCCGTTGGGACTATGCACAGGCGAGGCTATGCCAGGCGTTGATGGAAGCATGATGGATGCCGGAGGCGTCGCTACTGGCATAGGCGGTGAACTGGCCAGTCGCATCATCGAGCCGAAGTTATTGACCGCGTTCATGGGTGACGGCGAATGAGTGTGCAAGACGTTCGAAGGCGCTGGCGACTGTGTAGCTTGTATTGAGCTGAAGAGCCCCGCTAAATCGTCGACACCGGACGAGGGAGGCGGAGCAGCACTCGAAGAGCCATCATCAAAGTCGATGAGAGAAAGACCTTGAGAGGAGGAACCTAATTCCGTGGGGACGGGATTGGCGGCAGTAGTATAGTCGCCCTTCTTGTAGGCTTCATATCTCGTCAGAGAGTTGTTGATCTGGTCGTTGATTTGTAAAAAGGTGTCTAGGTCATATAGTTAGACGGGTGACAAAAGCTTTAGTATGAATGTCATACCTAGAGATTCTGAATCGTGAGTCTCGGCATCCGATATCCACTTTTGGATTTTCGGACGGGCAGCAGATAGTATAGATGCCACTTGCTGTAGTTGAACGTGAGATGGGATTGAAAACGTGCAAAAGTGATTTATCTGACCTCGTAGACGTCTCCTGATGCCATGCGCTCTCCGCGGGTAGTATCCACATTATCGAGCATCTCGTTGAGCAAAATAACCTTTGTCTCTAGTTTTTGAAGGTCACTGAGCGCCTGGGAACGATAGTCCGGCTTTGCGTCGGGATTTGCACCGGCGAGGGACTTCATGAGCTCCTGTGCGGCCGCGAGGTCTCTTGGGGTGCCTCTTCGGATCAGTTCTTGCAGCTTTGCAGACTGCGCATCGCGATCTTCGTTCTCAAGCTCTTCGGCTGTTTTGAGATTCTACACAATAGTCAGTCCACGAGTCACGAGTGTCCGGATGTGGCTTACAGAGGCAGAAGATAGAGATGGCTGTCTATGGGCCGCTTCTCGGAATCGATAGCCCTTGAACATCAGGAGGCGATGCATGTCCCAGATATTCTTGAGGTCGTCTTTCCACCTCGATTCTGTGCAGATAGTCTCCTTCCACGTATTTATCAGGTCGAGGATTCGGGACATGACTGGGCCAGGGAAGGGAGGCGGACGTTCGGGAAAGCGGCGAACAAGTTCGTTAAGAAACTCTTTTGTTGATATTTGAAGGTGGAATGGGTATCCGCATGACTGGACAAGTGTATCGAGTAGGGCGAGTGAGAGAATGGCGACATGCGGATTGCGATTGTTGGTCAGCCGAGCTATAAGCATTGCCGCCTCGCGCGGTCTGGTGAATGTCAGCACCGATTCCCGATTGAAAGCAAGGCTACGGACGTATTGGCTTTCTTGGTATTGATATGATCTGCCACTTCAATGTGAAGAGCATAGTTTGGCTCGGGTAAAGACGGATCGCAGGCGCGCGTCACGAGAACTTCGAGCTGAGAAGCCCTCAGCCAGCTCGACCCGGCTGGGCTGTTAAGCATTGCAAACGAGTTGTAGGCCAAAGACACTTTGAACGTTGATGGTAGGATATAGACGTGGTCAAAGCAGCTGACAAATATGCGTACATACCAGCACAGCTTCTGAATGCGTTGGCATCTCTTCCGTTCCCCGGACCACTGCCTCAAAGTTCCTGCTTGCATTCTTCAGGATATCTCTAAGCTCTTGGTTGACTCCCTCTGCGCCTCTTCCCACTGGCAGTCCAGGCTCCTCGCTGACTGGGTGCTATTTTTATCACTCACTCTGCACTTGTTTGATCTCTCAGAGCTACATGCCTACTTCCCTGGCTTTCCCCCTTGGTTGCCTGTAACCGTCATCGATATATATTCCCCGTAAAGCTTGTCGAACTCTCTATCAGCAGGGACAGGCATGATATCTCGGTAAAATGTAGCCTTGAGCCTTCTTCCAGGCGCTCTTCAGAGGCTCTGCAGGTTCATGCATCAAAATATTGTACGTCCCACGGAACGGACAACATCAACTTCTTGACGACGGGACGAACCTCGGGTGATCCATCTTTCTAGTAATCAATACAGTACCATGAAAGTTTGAAACTGCAGTGCATGGTTTCCTATGATCATCCTCATAAAGGATAAGAATCTCGATTCTTGTTTATCATCTCAGAATACGGCTCTTGTTCTCCATGTCTTCCGTCCTCCCAAAGTTCATGGCACGACCTCCAGTTGGATGGCGGGAACGACTTCAAGACCACTTACGAGCCATCTGGGCTTTCCATGATGCTATCCTTTCTCGCCTTGGAAAGAAGCGAGGGCTGTTCATTCTCCTCACCGCGTACTTAGCTATCTTCTTCGGGATATACACCATCCTTCATCGCATCTTCGCCCCAGCGCCAACGCTCGTATTTAGGCGCCAGGATATACGACGAATATGGCAGTGGGAAATTGCTAGCGGTCACTATCCAACACATCAACCTAGTAAGCATCTTTTCATTGAATTACTGAGCTTCTTCTCACGAGCAGTAGCACCTGATGAATTGAGTCTCGGCGAAGTGGAGAATCCGGCGATCTTTCCAAAGCGCCTTCATATCTCGAATGTCGCGAAAGCGCCAGATGTCGCATACGCGCCTCGTCCGCTGCCGGGAAGTGTCATAGACTTGGACGTTGTCATGGAACATTGTGATATGTCTAACAATTTCGTATGTCAAATTCTCATCCCCAAGTTTACCTTCTTATACCTCCACCCCTCAGTATGTCAGAGACTGTCTCGAAGTCATGCGCGTCGGCGCAGGCCTCGACGCCGACAGACGAGTCATCTCACCTGTCCCAGAAAAATGGAAATATATATTCGTCGAGGATAATTCCCATATCCCGCCCACCCCATTTCTCCCTACCCTCCCACCTTCAAACGAGGAGTCGACGAAGAACCCCAACGCCGAATGGGAGCCCTCAATATCCCTTCCCCCAGTACAGCGTCCCCCTAGCCACGGCTCTCCGTGCGACCCCGGCGACGAGCGTATATTCCATATCTACTGGACCGGCGCCTTCACAGACAAACCATACATGACCATCCTCTCCTTCCTCTTCACCCAAAACACAGCCCTCCATCTCTCCGACTACGAAGACGACCACGTCTTCTGTAGACCGAAACTCTGGGTGTGGCTCTACCCCTCCGCGAGGGATACAGCGAAGAACATGTTCGACCAGCTCCAGTCAAATCCATGGTCATCACCGTTCCTTCATCCACGCTTCCAGCGCGTCGTGCAGTTCAAACTTTGGAATATCACCGAGCAGCTAGATAGTCTCCCCGAGTTAAAGGACGATTGGAGGAATGTCGGTACGCTCCTAAAGTCTTTTGGCTCCTCCCCCGCCGACACAGAATCGACTCATCACTCTGTCTCCTCTGAAGACTACGACAAAGTCTCAGTCATCATGTCAGACATGGTACGGTTCGTTCTATGTCAGCGCTTTGGCGGAGTCTACCTCGACGCCGACATGCTCTTCCTCCGGGACTGGGAAGAGCTTTGGGGATGGAAAGGTTCTTACTCCTACCGCTGGTCAGCCCGCGCGCGCTATAACACCGCTGTTCTACGCCTTAGGAAGGGATCGGCGTTGGGGACGTTCCTATTACGCACTGCACTCAAGAACGGGCTTGATTTCCATCCCATCGTGGTGAGCAGATACCTGAAGGAGGCACACTTAGACGGACTACTATACCGAATACCCGATGCATTGTTTGATCCAGCATGGTTAAACGGAGACGGATACCAGAAGGATAGACCTCCGCAGCCCTACTTCCAGTCGTATGTTTGTTTAATTCTCCGTCTCGATACTCATTAATATGTAAATGGTTGTAGATTTTCTGAATTCTTCGACGCGCCTACGCCTCGCGGGTCGACACCCCAGGCTCTTGGGTTCGATGGATTCTTCAAAGGAGCATACATCTATCACTTTCATAACACATGGTACTGTTTTAAGGCGCTCTCTATCTTCCCGGTCACTCATAAACAGGATGTAGGTGGAGGCCCATGGATCCTACTCAGAATTACCCCAACGTTGGCTTTGGAACAGTGTCAGGCTCTTCAGATGGTGACAATAGCCGCGACCTCAGCTGGTCGGCCGTCTTGAAACGTACATATGAAGCGTACATACGTGGGGAGAGGCCCAACATGTACGGAGAGTGGCTCGCTCTGCATAATTAAATGTCCCGTTTTCTGGTTTATTACCATGCCTCCAGGTCTTAAGCTTCAAAAGCTCAATCGGAGTACCATATCTCAATTGGATTGGAGTTGCATTAGCTCATTCGCCGCTCCGCAAGATTGCGTTGTATAACGCAACTCACCTTTCTAATGAATTCACCCGTGTTTTGGAGAGTGGATCTGGTACGTCGGAGGATTTGGAACTGTCGTCTGACTTGGTCGACTTGGGTGTGTATCTTTCTATTGGATCTATACTAATAGCACACATACTGATAACTTTGCGCGTCACGCTAGTCCGCAGCACACCCGGTCTCAACCTACGTGTCTCCTGGACGATTACTATGGATAGCGTTCTGCACAATTACTATGGATAGCGTTCTGCACAATTACTATGGAAGTGTGCAGGGAGATATATATTTGGAGGGACCTCAAGAGCCTCTCATCAACAATGCCCTGTGCTCAGTCGGATGATTTGGATAACCCTCGAGATTATTGGGAAGCGCCCATCGATCGGAGGCATCCCCTTGCTTGACAAGGGTTCTTCCAATCCTTTAATTGCCCATGATCTCGTTCATTTTGGTAAACATGCGTACACTGTTGCACAGCCTCCCTACATTCCCGTATCCTCTATCCCGTACTTTCGTTTTTTCCGTAGGATACTTGTGGTGTGTACTTCCATTCACTTCTTTTCAAGCAACACGCACCCAATCGTTATATGTTCATAAAGGAATACTATGTGTACAGTATTCAATCCACTTTAAGTCCACTTGCATTCTCGAACATGCTGCCTGAGCCTCGGACAATCGATGACATCTTGGCTTCCACGATGTCCGCCCAACTCCGAGCCCCGTTGCAGCCCGCCGTGTTACATCTGTCATTTCTCTCCGTTGTTTGATATTATTGTACATCTGCCAGTTCTTTACATGCACACAAGAACGACACCACACTAGATAATGAGAATAGATATTCTTCATGCAAAGGTTATACTCATCTGGGTCTAGTATGACATGGTAGACTTGTATGGTACTGGCTAGTTTGAGTCGCAATCCAGCGCGACATGCCTTTATTCTTAACATCCGGTTGGTGACATTTAGAATCAAGCAGAACAAACTCTCAGAAAAGATAGCCTGATATGATGAGACATTCAATCAGTGCCAATGTGAAGACAGTGCTCATCCCACACATTGGGGATGCTGGGACTGGCAAAGGCAAGGCAAAGGAGCAAAGAGCGCTAGCAAACATTCGGTGCGTGGCGCCCGAACTAACCAGACTCGGAGTCCAGACTTTGGACACACCCTGGTCCGGTCGTAGATTTCTTTCTGCGCGAAGAGTGAAAAAGAAACTCAAGCAGTTACTAATATATATGTACATCGTGGCGTGAGGAAATAATCAGGTCGTCTCAGGTCTAGCAAGGGTACTGCCGACACAGTCGGCACCTCCCAAGTAATTGGTCTGAATTGGAAAGCGCGATTAGTATTCACGGAACGTGTGTAATGTACCTTTCTTGCTTGACTAGCGCTGACCGTTTCCATAATGAAGACTTCTGATGAAATGCGACGTCCTTCAATTCAAGTTAAGTTTTATTGGTTCCTTCCGGACAGCCTTCTCAAAATCCAATTGCAAGGTGTTTGACCCAGGGGTTCCACGACGTCGACATTCTTCGCCTCGTCGAGTGACCGGGATGTATGATGGTGGTGGTATGATTGCCACACTTTGATCGTCCGCCCGAAACTTCAGAGCAGCGTTAACTCTGAGTAGTAAAGAGAAGCTCGTCCAATGATTGGTCTTGATTTTTTTTGCTTCTATTATTATCCACAGCTGCTTCTGCTTCGCTCCCGCAAAACCTTGAACGACTTCGATCGTATCGGACAGAGTTCCCGTGAGCCGTAAGAGAATACTAATGTAATCCGTCGTGCTTGTCGTCATTGCATTTTTGTGGCGCAATTTCTCGTTGCCGACTGAAGATGCGATGTTTAGGTATCGACGTATCGTATCATCACCATCTCTCCCGAGTCGCAGATCGGATAAGACTGTCTGCAATGATCGTCATCTCTAGCGCGAGACGAGTCAGTGTTCTCTCCGATCTCTTGCCGGAATGTTGTTCTCCGATGGATTCTAGTGTCCTATGGCTTTGACAGAGAATCGTCTGTTGGACTGGCTGAAAAGGTGATATTTGACACTGAATCGGTAATATGCATCTGGTGAATCCAAGGCACTCAAGGATTCTTATTTCATCCAGCTATACATGACACAAGAACCATCAAGACGTCTGCCGTGGGGAATTGCGGTGGAAAGTGGATTCTAAGATGAAAATAATGAATCGTTGCAGCAAAGAAATTTAGGACATCTTTACATTTATGAACGAGGGCAGTGTCTCTAGAACATAACGATAAGCGAGCTGTAAAGAAAGAAAAAATGTTGAAACCCACCTTCGATGATCAAACATCGAGAGTCTTGGGCAAGTCAGCTCGTCCAAGCTCATCGATAGCGGGCACGGGGACATCCCAAAACGACGAGAGGTTAAGGATAAGTCGTGATGTTATTTTCAGCGACATATAAGAGAGGAAACCGAATATTGGCAGGGCTAGTATGGACCATAAGTGATAAACAATGGAAGGCCGAGCGGCCAAAGATGTAGACTCACCTCTCCAGTCCCAAATGGACCAAGACAAGATATAAGCAGCGATGTTAAGACAAAGCCATTTCCCCGCCATACTTTGTATCTTACAGTGCGACCTCTCCAGGGAAAAAATGATCGTGTCCTGTGCGTTATCGTCGAGCGGGGGATAGGATAAGCTGCATATGAGGAGAATAACGACAATGGACAGTTGTAAGATCCAGTAAAGGTTTTCGGGGGCGTCGTTGATTTGGGGGGTCAGACAGTTGCCGGAAATCAGTACAGTGAGGAAGCTATCGGTATAAAAGAGGCAGAGGATTCGCCAGGTGCGGCAGCCATGTAGGTATGGTAGATGCGTGATAATGAGGATGGCGGACAACATCAGACTCTGCGGGTATGTATCGTCAGGCATGATCGTGGTGATGGTTGAGCGCAAGGAGCAAAGACCCGGGCCGTCTGACCGATCAACTCGATTTAGGCTTTATTACTGTTGCTCTTTTCGCTGTCAATGGACACCTTCAAAATCTCGATGTTGGATCTGCCTCACGAAATCTACGATTCAAGGGCAAAGTCTGGTGGTATAAGAGGCATCATATGTGCAGTGTTGCTTGACCCAACTCATGTCTACACAGAACGACGACGAGCAAGAGATTGAATCGTTCACATTGCGCAGGATGGCGTATGGGCGACACTTTCACGTGCATACTCATTACCACGTACAGGATTCTTCACCATCTGTTGCTCCCACTGTGACCCCTGCCACCACCAATCCTGCCACCACCACCATCGTTCCCACCTCCACCTCTGTTATTCCCACCGCTTCCACCTCCAGCATTAACTCTACCTCCGCCACCACCGTTTCTACTGCCACCACCGTCGCCTCTACTGCCGCTACCATTGCTCATACCACCACCGCTCCTACCGCCAATCCCACCTCCGCCACCAATCCTACCGCCATCGCACCCACATCTGCCACCACTACTTCCACCTCCACTGTCACCGCTCCCACTACCACCGCTGGACGACTTAGTACGGTATCAATGTCCCTTGTTGCAGGCTCAGTCAACAGTATGTCTGTTCGTTTTTCATATATGGTTGATTTCTAACAAGATTTTTTATAGTCACGTCGTTCTTTCTTAGGGCAGTTCTGCAGTTCGTCGTTGGTCAAATCCTCACCCTCTTTCTATTTTGGAGCTGTGTGCTCCGGCCTTTGTAGACGTCCCCAGCTACAGTTTTTCCAGAGTCACTGAATAAAATTTGTGTTTGCCAGTAACTGTAACTTAGCGAGTCTTGCTTCAAGTTGTCCGGCGGACACGAGGTTAGGGTCCCGTAAGAAAGTCCTAACTTGCGCAAATTACCGCGCAAGGTCCCAGCCGCGTCTCTGCCCACGAACATCCGTGTGCCCGTGTCAAATGCTGACCTATGAATGCAATGCACCTCTGCGAAATTTACAAGTAATCTTACAAAAGAAAACACCGCCGCAAACCTTCTCAGTGCTGGCACGAAACGCAAGGTAAGAGAGAGCAACAGGAGGTCCGAGGATGCGGCTCATACGTCAGATACACTTCGCACCAGCAGGCGGCGCTAGACTAGGGACGAGCTGGATGCGCTAGTAGAGGTAAAGAAATGGTCAAAGAGGCAGATAGACTCAGGGGAAGGATGACGAAGACTTCTCGACGACGGCTAGTGTTATGGCCAAATCACATAAAACGAGGAATTCAAGGATGTACATAACAAGCAGGGAGGAGCGGGATACCCAATCTGGCTTCGAACGTAGTTTCCATTTCAAAATGATTTGGTATCTAGAATACTATGAACACGAGGAGATTCACTCGAATGTTTAAGCCTTCGTGGGAGCACATAGACCAAAAGATTGTTAGGATTGGAGCTTAATAGCGGAGTTGAGTCCGTCATAACTAAATAGTCCTTGATACATTGTACCAACTCGTTAAGGCTCATTACTGAAAAACACTTCAGCCTCACCAGTAGGAGCCACGCCTTCGGACCCCCAAAGATCTCCAGTGATTCCGAAGCCCGCCACATTTCTACCCTCGATGACAAACTGAGCGGTCAAAATCAGCCCCTCGGTAATATGGCCGACCCAGTATTCGCCCGTGGGTGTGCCCTCAGGAGTAACGAACGCCTAACAAAAAAACTCGATTAGCCCTCCTAGGCTTGAGAATCGCCAAATACTTACTTGACTGTCCAATGCCGTGGCGTTCCAGAGGTCTCCGTCGAAGTGCTGTAGGAGGATGTGCGATGTCCAGATCCGGTCCCATTTGGCGATGAGGGTGGGTACACCATCAACGCCCTCTGCGACGTCAGGTAGTTGTGCGAGAATGTCGGAGCAGGAATCTTGGGAATCGATGTAGCATAGTTCAATGGAGCCATATCCGCCATCGGTATATACGCCGGCAAGACTGCTTGGTTCTGCGACACTAGGAGGCGTAGGGTCACTAGGGCGAGCGGTTGTCGCATTCTGGAGGTAGGCGTATGTCGCCAAGACGGTCTGCTTAGTCCTACCCACGACACGATGAGCGTTTGATAACGCCACTGTAGAATATGCTTACTCGGTATTCAAGTCGGTCTGTTTCAACCCTAGGATGGTCTCCAGAATCCTTCTCTTGACGATGGTTGTGATTTGTTGGCCGTACATATCATCGTTGCTCAATACTGCGATTCCCAGACCAGCTTCTGGGACTCGAGACATGGTGGAACGGAATCCGGGTACAGAGCCGTCATGCTCGACAACGTTGTAGCCGCCGTATGAGTAACTCCATAGGCCTGCTCCGTATACTGTGGCCGTGCTAAATGCTGTTGTAAGTCTACAAGTAACGGTTGACGACAAGTTGACACTCACTCAATTCCTGGATACACGGGAACAGAAACACCTTTGGCAGCGAGTGCCAGAGCCTCTGCAGGTATGACTTGCTCGCCCGTAGTGGGGCTAGCCCCGTTGAGAAGAAAAACCTGCAGCCAAGTCACGACATCCTTTCCATTCATGATAAGCCCTCCTGGACCCGCAAGGACTACACAGTAAAGTTAGAGAACAGAACAAAGTTATGGTATTATTTTTACCATTTGTTTCCTCGTTCACGATTGGTTGCCAGTATTCCAATGCGACTGGCTCACCCGCGAAGACTTCGTCCAAGGAGTCAATTCCACGCCGTGTAAAACCCTGTGCGAGGACATGCGATTCGGCTGCTACGTCGTGATAGTATGTGCTATCTGTGAGACCAAGAGGGTCGAGAATATGGTTTTTCACATAGCGAGTGAACGGGATTGAGTGGGGCAAGAGGGCAGTGGGAAGACATGAAGCGAACATATACATCATGTTGGTATATTGATAGAAGTTTCGGAAAGACGTGGACGGCTTGAGATATTTTGCTCGGCTCAGCTATCAACGGAGGGTAAGCGGGGGAGAGAGAAGAACAATCAATACGCCAGGTCATGTCGTGGTAAACCAGTCCGATGACTGAGGAGATCGACAACGGTGCTCTGAGACGATGCAATGTGATCCATGAGTCCCCACCCGGGTATAATGTCTGCTATCTTGGATTCCAATGTGATCGAGGAGTGATGCTTTCATTGAACAATAACAGGCCCGTTGATAACGCAGTGAACAGCTAACGATGCGTCAATGTCAAAAAAAGAATACTTGGTCACGTCAATAAACACGAACCTTGGAGTTGGACCCAATAGCAAACATTGTATCGTCGTCCACAGGAGTTCCATCACTGAGTGCGTTCCCGTAGCCTTTCGACTCTACAGTCCATGCACCTTCCTCGCCCAAAGAAACTACAGACACGCTGAGTCCTCCTGGAGATTCCCATTCTGTGTTGGATAAATGAATCGAGTTCGGAAGTTAACAGTACGTCGGCTCTTTTAGCAGTAGGGAAGCCTGATACAACCCTAAAAGAAAGAAGGAAGAGCGGAAGGATGAAGCGAAGCATAGCAAGGTGAAAATGTCCAAACCGACGCGTCCGAGTTTTATACCATCCTGGCAAGGATGAATGCACACTGCGGCGCAGCAGATAAAAGGCACGGAGACGAAGGAAACTGCCTTGAATGAAGGACCAAGTAATTCAGAATGGGTTTGGCGGTGCGTTTCAATGTTCCAAACGCGATCATGGTAGAGAGCAACTTCCTTTTTTGAAATGAGAGAAGGCGGGAGCTGTACCATTTCCGGTCCGAGCATCCCGGACAAGCTCACAATGCAGTGACATGCACGTCCATGTCTTGGAGTTGTACACCCTGCTCACGTTGAGTAACGTAGTAGTCCGGCGTTTCATTCATATATGACACCCAGCTACGTCGATGTCCACCAAAGAATCTGTACAAATAATATCCGAATAATAGAGCTATAGTAATTTACTGTACGCTGCTGGCGCAAATCTACTGCGTATGAGCTTGATAATCCACAGAGGCATTGCACTAATCGCAACAATAACAGCCACCTTCCACGCAAAATCTAACGTGACCACAAATGATAAATCTGCACAAAAGTCAGCCGTTTTCTCCCATTGCAACAATAAAAATCACGCACCGAAATACTCTGGTAAGAACGCGATACTTATGACATAGAAGAACAAGGTTACAACCTCGGATACCACCATGTACAGATGCCTGATGAAGTGTGAGACCAGATAAGCTGCAAATGCAACCCCAAGAGGCGTACCATGTCGTGATCTCCAGCGCAACCATAAGGAGTTCGTTCAAAACTAAAGCGGTGAATGATATAGACACGATGTGCAGGAATTCGTTTTCAAACAACACAAGAGACATGATCATGATTGCAGCTCCCTGGTAAAGACTGATCATCAGCCATTGGAAGAACGTCTTGTACGACAGTGCGCGGCCCTACATCGCCAAGTCAGTACGTCGAAATGTCAAAAATGTACAGCCAACTGACCTTAGTCAACTCCTTGTACAACTCGGGATACAGAAGAGCGAGATCTTCATTCACGTCGATATCCAGAACGAGCGAGAACACAGGCGCCATCGTATACACGGTCGCATACCCTGCCATGAGCCATCCCTGATATAGAGCTATGGGAGCAAAATAAAAGATCGCCGAGAATACCGCCTGCATAATGGAGATAATCAAGCCACGGTGGATCACGAACTGCGCCAGCTTCGCAGAACGTCGATACGAGTTACGACCATGCCACAGTAGAAGCTTCGTCAGGTAGCTGAACTGTGTCACTGAGAAATCAGCGGCGAGTGACGCTTGCTTTCCTTCTTTGCCAACGATACCAACACCGACATCTGCCGCCTGGATCATGCTGACGTCGTTGCCACCATCACCAATGCAGCAGACACGTTTTCGTGTGTGGCTCCGAATTAGGCGTGCCACATCTGCCTTCTGGGTGGGGGAACATCGGCAAGCCACAACAGCCGATAGCTTCGTAGCAATCTCGATGAATTCGTTCTTGAAGAGGTTGAGACAAAGCTTTGAAGAAGGTCAGTATGAATCCTGCTCCTGGATGATAAATAATTGACGTACCTGAAGTGATTCACCATCGATAACTAAACAGCAGTCCAACTTGGATTGAAGGAATTCGAGTTGGTCTCGCACTTCATCGGAAGTCTTCACTGCGGAAGTAGTCAGCGCCAGTCACACAAGAAAGGTACATTCGAACACACGTTTCGATACCTCATGGATATATTGATTCCTCGCAACCAGCTTAGTCGAGATTGCAATACAACGAGCCGTCTCGATCTTGTCGCCTGTTAACATCCAGATCTTGATCCCAGCGTTCCGAAGGAGCTCCAGCGTTGACTTGACATCGTCCTGAAGTTTATCTTCAACCCCCGTAAGGCCGAGGAGCTCCAAGTCGTGTTCCAGGTATTCCTCCACGACCGCTGCCATAGCCTCATTCCTGCCTTCAAGGCGAACGCTCGCTTCGTGATGCTTCTCCTTAAATTCGCTATAGGATTGTCCACTCAACCGTTTCCGAGCCATGACAAGAGTTCGTAAACCCTCCCTTGCCATGTTAGCGGTCTCCTCTTCTAGCCAGTCATTCTTCTGAACGATCTTCGTCATCACAACGTCAGCCCCCTTCTGGAGGAAAGTGATTTCGCCGGTCTGTGCGTCTTGGACGACGATTCCCATGCGTTTAGATTCACTAGTGAAGGGGAAGATGTCGAGGACGTTAAAGGTAAGCCGAGAGCCAGAAGGACTTTGAAGCTCGATTTTCGTCCTGTCACGGTGAACTAAGGTCAAGCCGATAGATTGGGTCCACGAAACGATTGCAACCTCATCGGGAGACGACGCTTGGTAGGTGACTGAACCATCGTCGTTTGTGACTGGAGTAACCTAGAAAGTCTTAACATCAAGTCGGGCAACGAGTATTTAACATACATTATGGCACAGTCCCAAGCTAAGGACTACGTCGTGGACCCTCGACGACATATCTCGCCGACCACGCGTTGCGAGCTGCGCACCTGTCGTAAGAGAGCCATGACGTGCATGCACTGAACGTCGTTGAGCAAATTTACAACTCGGAAATGGTGGACTTACCTGAACCACCAAAAGCAACGGCCAACTGATGGGCAACCTCGTCCATAGAATCAAAGCCGTAAGACATGGTACCCATGTGTAGTTTCTTCATCTCCATTTCTATGCTGCATTGTCAGAGTTATTGGCTAGAGTGCTGTGAACACATACCATTCTGAGTCAGTGTACCAGTCTTGTCACTCAATAGATATTCGATCCGACCCAACTCTTCCGGTAGGGTACTTGTACGTACGATTGTGTCAGGTATTTCGGAATCGTTCATGATCTGATGAGCGTAGACGGTCTTGCCCATATCCAAATTGACGCGAAGACTATCATGAAGAGGTCATTGGCAGGTGAATACGGATGAGGGGAAGCTACCAACCTGATAGGGATGATAGAGGAGAATAGGATCAAGAACCGGACAACGTAAATGTACCATGAACCTCGGAAGCCATTTAATGCTACAAGGACGAGAGACAGGACGAAAGTCACAGCGCAAAGAATCTTGTCTACGTTTAGTGGAGTTGGATACGCAAGATCGATAGAAGCATACCTTGGCGAGTTTATTGATCTCCAGATCCAGTAATCCCACCTTAGTTTCCGGATGGCTAGTATTCATGACGGCGCGTGTTTCGGGGCCAGTGTAGATGACGAATCCAACAGCAGAGCCAGCTGCCAGAACTGTGTTGGACCACAAAACATTTTCGGCTGTCAATGGAGATACAGATGGAGGGAGAGGGTGCAAAGGGAGGCCGGACTGCTCGAGCGCGACAGCGTGAGGGGTATTCAGAGTGAAAGTCCCGATGAAAGAATGGATATCCTTGATCGGAGCGTCTGCATAAACCTCAGCGTCCAGCCTAACAAGGTCACCTTCGTCTAGCTTCTGGCACTCGGATACGGCCACACGTAGTTTCCAGTCTGTCTCTCCGTCGAGCTGGTCTGTACGAATGAAGCACGTTCCCGATGCGTCTGAGGTATGGAGGAGGACCATGTCGGCGGGTACTCTTTGATTCTTCTCCAACCGAACCAGGTCGCCGACTCGTATGGACGATGAAGGGATAGACCGTGTGTTCGCATGGGTATCAAGCAGTGGCGACGATGCGTGGCTTTGGGGCTCGATGATGAGGTATTTCTGAGAGTTGGCTTCACGGTCACGCTGATACCGCTTGTAGTCGTCGTATGCCTCCTTGCCCATAGTGACGAAGAGGACGAGCGCCAAAGGGGCGATATAAGTGGCAATAAACCCTGCAGACAATGTTAGCGGGTATAGCAGCGGCAAGCAGCAACGTACCAATCTTTAGTGCGGGTATAAACTGGGACAATGCGACGAGGAGGAAGTATAGATTGAAGAAGAACTTGAATTGCTCGTAGAATACGATGGGCAGGAATGTGAACGCATTGTACTTTTGATTTCGCACAATGTTGGGTGGAAATCGCGATAGGAGTTTCTCTGTGAATCAGTTATAGGGATTTGCAAGTAAGGGAGTTGTCTAACACACCTGGAGAATGGAATGCGACGGTTCGCGACTTGTCCTTGTCCTTCTTGGACAGTATCGACGGTGATCTCTGTGTCGTTGAGAAGAAAGAACAACGCGTAGCTGGACAACGAACCAAAGATGGTTTTGCTCTGCTGGGCTCGGGGTCGCGGTCGAAACCCTCATCCTCCTCATAAACATCGTCCTCCAGCAAGCCTGCCTCCTCGTCTGGTTCGTCCGAATATTGATGCATTCTCCTCGCTGGCTTATTTCGAAAAGAGGCGCCTGCAGCCGTGGCCGCAGCTTTGACAGTGACGGCGACCATGTTGTCGTTGTTGTCCGACGATGATGCTGCCTCTGTGTCGGCGTCGTCGTTGAGCGGGGTGTATCCACCACGATTTCTGTTTTTCCGCAGAGAAGACAGAGGGATTTCGGACATAAACGAATGGCGCTGCCCGACGCTCGCAGAGCACGCAAGTCGTAGTCGAAGACTGATGATAATGCACAGTTGTAGAGCAATGTTTGGCTGACGGAGGTCCGGCCCGCTTGCCTTCATTCCACCATGAGCTGCCCGGACTGCTTCAAAGGTGTCGCGTTCACCGAGCAACCCAAGGGTGTCATTTCAGATATAAATGGCGCCTACTTTGCTGCCGCTAAAGGAAACTACATCTCAACAACCCGCGCCGTCGTCGTCCTCACTGATATGTTTGGTCTTGCGATGCCCAACCCCAAGGTCCTCGCTGATTTATATGCTGAACAACTCGGATGTGACGTCTGGGTTCCCGACTTGTTTGCTGGTACATACTTCCCCACTGTCATCTGTCAATCCTCAATATGCTCTTCAAGGGAACGCCCCAGTGACTCCAGAAGTATTATCGCTTCCAGAACGTCCCGGTCAGCGTTGGACTGTCTGGGAGTGGATTAAAGTCATCTTCAGGGTATTCCCGTATATCCCCTCTCTCATTCGCCAACGTCCCGCTGCCACAGATCCCCGACTTACAGATGTGAGCAGGACTTCTTTTTGTTAAAGCGGGGGACTAACAGATCTAGTTCATGGCCAAACTGAAAGCTCAGAAGCAGTACGAAAAAATAGGTGCCGTCGGGTAATATCCACGCCCAGGTAACGACGATAAACTAACTTAGATCTCTCTAGCTTCTGCTATGGTGGTTCCACTGTAATCAGGTTTGGTGCGACTGATGCGTTCGATACTATCGTCATTTGCCACCCCAGCAAAAACACATTGGCTGAGTATAAAGCAATAAAGGTTCGTTCGATTCAGTTAAATAATCATCTCATTTCTTGATTGATACTCAAAACGGATCCAGGTCCCTTGCTCGTGGGCATTGGCAGAAGGTTCACATAAATTTATAACCGAGTCTGATTAATTGTGCTTACAACCTTGCAGATGATATAATTTTCACCGAGTCGCTTCGACGTGAGGCTGAAGCAGAGTTCGCTGATCGTGTCGGGAAGGATAACTACGTCGAGTATGAATTCAACGACTACAAAGGTACCCTCTCAGTATCTTTCTGGGACTATGGCTCACATTCCATAGGCACTGTTCATGGATTCGCGGCCCGTCCCCAACTTTCAATTCCAGAAGTGAAGGAGGCTTTCGAGAGTGTACAACAGCAAATTGTGAATTGGTTCAGGAAGACGTTATTCTCATGAACAGACTGCTCTGGTTCCTTGTTGTAAGTTCTTCAAATGCAACATCATTTTTTTTTCATAGATCATATACACACCCTCGTTATTCTTACACGGAAATAGCCATCTCATCTTTGTCGCCGACATGCCTAGGAAGACCAGCGCCCCATTGATGATGCTCCCATCCAGCCGCGTCCTCGTTGATCAAAGCGTCAAATGCATCTGATTATGCGCTCAAAATGGCGACTCCTAGTATCCCACGAAGAGCGCCTTAGTCGAAGGTGGCTTTCTGAGGTTCTTGGCTGGTTGAGGGAGGATGAAGGAGACGAAATAGAGCAACAAGGGTCAAACCGTTCCAATCGCACAGTTGATTGCAGCATCGGCAGATCAGCATCGGAGCGTGGCGCTTAAGCTGAGCTTTCGTACTTCAACACTGTGTCAATAGTATGTCTTTTAAGAGCGATACGTCTGTGCATTATTTTCCAGCTGCAGGCCAATTGTAACAATTCATTGAAATTTTTTTTTTGTCTCAAGTAGTAGCATTCGAGCTACCTGGACATTTAAAGATTGGTTTTTGAGCACTTTCGTCCCATCTACATCCTAAGTAACGAAATAATTACAGTACTTCGCTATTGCCGGCCTGCCGATAATAAATTCCCACGACCAAGTAACCGCACAAATTCACGGCTTTCTCCGACGCCTACCACACTTGTCACTCGATATGTGAACATTTTCCGTGGTGCATGCGTAACTCGCGATTTCGATTCAAATACAATAGGACGAGCTGCGGCTTGTGCATAGAACACTCCTTAACTCAGGGCCATATCCGCACTTCCACAAAACCACCAACATAATCCAAAGAAATCACTCTTGTCGGCTTCGATTGGGACTTTCCATCTTGCCTTCATTCCACCATGAGCTGCCCGGACTGCTTCAAAGGTGTCGCGTTCAGTGAACAACCCAAGGGTGTTATCTCAGATATAAATGGCGCTTACTTCGCCGCCGCCCAAGGCGACAACATCACTACGACTCGCGCTGTCGTCGTCCTCACTGACATCTTTGGTCTTGCGATGCCCAACCCCAAGGTTCTCGCTGATCTATACGCTAAACAACTCGGATGCGACGTCTGGGTTCCCGACTTGTTTGCTGGTAAATACTTTCCTGGTCTCTTCTTTGTCAATCTCAATATGCTTCACAGGGAACGCCCCAGTGACTCCAGAGGTTATGACGCTTCCAGAACGTGCTGGCCAGCGTTGGACTGTCTGGGAGTGGATCAAAGTCATCTTCAAAGTACTCCCGTATATTCCTTCCCTCATTCGACAACGTCCCGCTGCCACAGACCCCCGACTCAGAGATGTAAGTTGTACCACTCATTATTGGAGCAAGGCGGTCTGATGGGGTGTCTAGTTTATGACCAAGCTGAAAGCTCAGAAGCAGTACGAGAAAATTGGGGCCGTCGGGTAAGAACCCGAAACGCCTTGATGACAACGAGAAACTAATCCAGATGTTCCTAGTTTTTGCTTTGGCGGTTCAACTGCGATCAGGTTTGGGGCTACCGATACCTTTAACGCCATCGTTATCTGCCACCCCGGCAAGGATACGTTGGCGGAGTATAAAGCCATAAAGGTTCGTCTGTACTTGTTACAATCCACTTCATTTATTGATACTTATATCAGGTTCCTTGTTCATGGGCATTGGCAGAAGGTTGACGTCGCTCTGACCTTTCCGTCTGATCAGCTGTGCTGACAACCTTGCAGATGACATAATTTTCACGGAGGCGCTCCGACGTGAGGCTGAAGCAGAGTTCGCTGGCCGTGTTGGGAAGGATAATTATGTCGAGTATGAATTCAACGACTACAAAGGTACCCTCTCAGTGTCTTTCTGGGACTATGGCTCACATTTCGATAGGCACTGTTCATGGATTCGCGGCCCGTCCCCAACTTTCAATCCCAGAAGGGAAAGAGGCTTTCGAGAGCGTACAACAGCAAATTGTTAACTGGTTCCGGAAAACGTTGTTGGCCTGAACAGACTGCGCTGAATACTTGTTGTAAGTAATTTGAATGCGACGTTATTTGACCTTCATTAGTCGTTGGCTCGTGCTCTCTACACTTACCAGATCATATATAAACGCCACAGTAAGGATGAACCCATTCAATGCTCCCATAACGGTCGCGTTCTTCTCCATCAAATCAGATCCTACGGCAATCGTCTCAAAATGACGACTCCCTCTACGCATTTCGCTGCCGTGTGTATCCCTCAAGAGTATCAGGAGCTACAACATGTCAAGTTGGTGTAACCCACCCATCTACAAAAGAGACCTCCCATCTAACTGGACAAAGTAGGCGGTGGTTTTAGGCTCGCCGTCGGATGAGGGAGGATGAAGGAGACCAAATAAAGCAACAAGAGGGGGGTTCCGATCGACATCGGAGAGTCCCACACTGGTACGTAAAATATGTCTGCATAACTTGCTGTTTCGATTCAAATCCAATAGGCCGAGTGGCGCGTGTGTAGAACGAATCTAAACTTAGGATCGGATCCGTGCTTCACCAGCCTACTTAAAGGAATAGCTACCGACAGTTTGTCGCCCACTCTATCTTGCCCGCATTCCACCATGAGCTGTCCAGACTGCTTTAAAGGTGTCGCGTTCGACGAGCAACCCAAGGGTGTTATCTCAGATATCAACGGGGCTTACTTCGCCGCCGCCAAAGGCGACAACATCACAACAACTCGTGCTGTCGTTGTCCTCACTGACATTTTCGGTCTCGTGCTACCCAACCCAAAGGTCCTGGCTGATTTATATGCTGAACAACTCGGATGCGACGTCTGGGTTCCCGATCTGTTTGCTGGTGAGTCATTGCTCGGTGATTTCTTGTCAATTCTCAACGTGCTTCTACCAGGAAAGTCGCCAATCCCACCTGACGCCATGCTACACCCGGAACGTGCTGGCCAGCGGTTTACTGTCTGGGAATGGATTCAAGTTATATTCCATATGATCACCTATCTTCCTGGTCTCATTCGTCAACGTCCTACTGTTACAGACCCCCGAGTCAGAGATGTAAGCAGTATTCTTTCTTAATAGAGTGAGTCGGGGAACTGACATCATGCTAGTTTATAACCAAGTTAAAAGCCCAGAAAAACTACGAGAAGATTGGTGCCGTCGGGTAATGCCCCAAAACACTCTGGCGACGCTGATGAACTGATTCAATCCCTAATTATAGTTTCTGCTATGGTGGTTCCACTGCAGTCAGGTTTGGGGCGACTGATACCTTTGATACTATTGCCATCTGCCATCCTGGTTGGCACAAGTTGGCCGACTTCAAAGCGGTCAAGGTTCGTGTAAGATCAATTTGAATGCACCAATGCTTATTTCGCATAAATAGGTTCCTTGTTTTTGGGCATTGGCAGAAGGTTCACATCAATGTAGCCTTGTCGCGTATGCAACTGTACTCACAAACCTCCAGACGATATGATGTTCACAGAGAAGGTTCAACGAGTGGCTGAAGCAGAGTTCGCGGGCCGTGTTGGGAAGGACAACTACGTCGAATATGAATTCAACAAATACCAAGGTAGGAGGTTCTCATCTTGCTCTCTGGGAGTGTTGCTCATGTTTCCGCAGGTACCGTCCATGGGTTTGCTGTACGACCCCAGCTTGCATTCCCGGAAGTGAAAGAAGCATTCGAGCGCGTCCAACAGCAGATTGTTGGCTGGTTCCAGAAGACGCTAATAGCCTGAACTTTGCTCTGGCCGTCATATCTATTGTTCGCCCGTTGTAAGCATGCGAAATCTGAATATCTCTTCATCGCCCTTCACGTTGTGAAGTCTATGCGTTGGGTGATTGTTACATTTATACAGGTATTGTCTACTGGCATCGCAGCTGTCGTCGTCGATACATACCCATGAAGGAATGGATCACGATCAGCGCCACACCAAGAATGACCCCGCCCAACGCTCCAGCTGCAGCTGCGTCCTTCTTGATCAAAGTATCGCTCCCCTCCGGCAGCCCCATGCTCTCATAAATGGCAACGCCCAGTACACACTCCGCCGTCGTGTATCCCACAAAGAGAGTCAGGACCCACAGCATACCAAGTGGGTGGGACGCTCCCAGGCGGACCTCTAGCCAGTGCAGACTCGACCCGTAGCAAATGAAGCCTATTGGGATGGCGCCGAGGGCTCCGATGGTGAGCAACAGTGTGTTTTCTCCTGTGAATGGGATGGTGTGCTTGAGGATGTGGTAGCCTACAAGGAGGCAGACACCGTTTACGAGGCACATGTAGCCGACGACGAGGGCGAATATCGCAACCCAGGAGCATGGACCACGATAGGTGATACAGGTGCAGGGCATCGAGTCTTCATCGTTCAAGTCGCGGGAGGATATGGGGGAGGAGAAGCAGAGACCCATTTCTGATGACGGTGGTAGAAGTGGGGAGGGGACTCACTTGCGCAAGGATGCTTTTTATTTCATTTTTTGCGGCGTCGTGATGCTTATCGTTCCTTTGTGTGTAGGTAGGGCACTGTGAACATTGTTCTCCATACGCTTGCTTTGTTCGACAATGCGAAGTCGCGCCCCTTGTCACTTATTGTCCTACGCCACAAACTTTATTTCCATCAATTTCGTTGCTTTGTGTTTTTGGTCAAAGAGAAAGTATGACATTCTTACTTTCCAATACACGTGAGAACGTTCCTCGCTTACATATTATCTCCTCCCAACTTGTTCAGATTCTCAGCCTATCTCCGTCGCACGCTGCCCACATTATGATCTGCGTCCGGCTTAACCACCAGTCCGCTTCGAACTTCTCACACGCCCTGTACTTACGCGCCCTCTGCATTTCCTCAAATGATTATCAGTCGCTCAGACCGCACGTTTATGTATACTGACTCCGGAATTAGGGAAGGCGTCGAGCACGCTGCAATAGCTTTCCTTAGTCTTAGCGAAAAGGTCTGCTGACAATGCTCTCGTCTCTCTGGCCACGAATTGCCGCAAAGGATATGTTATTCACGGAGAAACCACGATAGTGGTAAGTAGCACCGAAGTACCTTTGTCCATATATTCTCACTGGCAGTTGGATGAGAGGTGTCACGGTCTATCAGTGACTCCGGGTTTGAGCTGTATAGAACATTGGAGTAACTCCAAATTGAAGCTGTTTCCTTCAATTGCCAGCGACCATCCGCTTCCGTGCTCATTCTCGTCATTCATCCAAACAAAGTAGGCGTCTCCCCGTCTCCAAACAGATCCAGCTCGATGGCACCCAACACCATTCTCGAACCAACAATCATCTGACGAGCGGTAATCTTCTCTCGTTCGACATGTCAATGAAAGAATTATGATACCCGTCCGTTCATTCGCGGCAAGCAACTTATCTAGACGCGGAAAGATGGGAATCTAGACATGCGGAAATTACGCCACACTACAACGATCAGTAATAAGCCAACGTTAACAGCTGAGGACAGCACGGCTGTGGAAGGCATAGTGACATTACCGTTACCCTACTTCCGAGTTTAGGCTGCACCTCGTGGATCAGACCATACTTCCAAATGGCTGTGGAATGAATGACGGGTAGACTTTGGCTATCTCCTTTAGCAGAAAATACTAATCACACTCTGATGAAGCTTGATCTGGGCCAAGGTCCTCTCAATAACCGCGCAGATAGCTATGTATATCTTTCATTTCGTCTACCAAACAAATATCGTACATCGTCGTCGAGGAGTGCCTACTGCAACTGTTGGGGTAGACAAGAACTAGGGCGGGGGTAACACGGAGAAAGTGTGGATGGTGGGATAGAAAGAGAACAAAAATATGCAAAGGACACATTAGAAAAGATGCAATGGTAATAATTAAGCCAAAAAGAGGCGGTGAGGTATCCAGAAATTTGTCCGTGGTTTGCTTCAGTAAAGCCAAAAGTGGAACGAACGAACGAAAGTAATGGGGAGGGGGAACGTTCATGCAAGGATCTCCATGAAACTTGGATGCTCGTACAGCGGCAAGAACGCGTTCAGATGCACAAGCGCGAGGCGCGTTATCTTTTCAGATACAGCACGAATCTCATCGGCGAATGGTTCCATGCCAGTCGCCGAGGTGACATCCACGCCGGGCCCGCATCCAATAATCTCCAAGAAGTCAGGCATCCCAAGCTTCCTGACTGCCGAATCACGCCCGGGGTAAGCCATCGCCACGACAGCACCAAAAACGACATCGCGCAGCCGGTTGCGAAGCATGGTGGCCAGAGGAGAAGTGGGTTGTATGTTGAGATCAGCCCATCTCTGGGCGACCGTTAATGTCCGTTCATCAGGAACATGCCCGAGTGATGATATGCACGATGGGAGAGGTGATGGTGATAATGGAGAAGAGCAGCGTGAGGATGACGGAGAAGGGGAGGCCGAAGCTGGAGGAGAAGCAGCCGGGGAAGATGCCAACGACAACGGATACGATAAAGGGTGTAATGCTGCGGATGTCTTGCTCTGACTCTGCTTCGCACGCAGAGCGATCTGGAGCACGATGTCTTGTTTGGTTCGCTGCCATTTCTCCTCGTTGTGGCCTTTGTCGAGTAGCGATGAAGTGTAGAAACAATGTCCGAGGCGCGAGGAACCGATGTCGCGGATTTCGTTCTTGAGTCTGGTCAAGTCTGACGTTTCGACTCGCGTAGGCGCCACTCCTAATCCTGAATTAATGTTCACGGAACAGAGCAGCTGGCGATAAAGAAGCAAGAACATAAAGAGGGCGGTAAGGTCCGCAACGTCCGCGCTGAGCAACACGAGTCGATTACTGTCAAGGTAAAAAGTTTCTGGGTACCCGGGGAGTGATGTTGCCGTATGTGCGGGCGGCGTTTCCGAGGGACTGGATAAAGAGGAAGGGGACACATGGATAGGAGGGGTAAAGACAAGATCGACAAGACCTTTTAGCGTGGCGATGTATAGTTGTTGGTTTCGGTTTAATTTGCGGTGATTTATGCCCTCGGGGTACGAAGGATGTAAGAGTACTTTTGACCTGGAAAGCATCGATGAGTGCGCGCGCCATACCCACTCTCGCGTAAGAGTCAAAGAAGAGTTATTTTGTAAGACTTTGAAAGTGTTTAGCTCCCAATGAGCGGCAGAGCGCTTCAAGTACGGCTGAAGCGTTTGTATCTGGTGATTCGCAATGTCCTAGGGAAAGGAAGGTTAGAAATTTGCGAGTGGGGGTAGAAAGGGACTTGCCAGCTTCATGAGCTCTAGAATATCGAGGGTTTGGCGTAGAACCCTTATGGTGGCGGATCTGCTAGTTTGAGGTCCGGCGGTGCATGCTGCAGCAGTCTGCATCATGGATTCGACTGCTTGGTCCCTGATAGGAGCACAGTGGGCTTTTAGGATAGCACCAATGGCGCGGAAGAGTCCAGAAGGGTCAAAGACGCGATGTTTTAGCTCTTGCTCGATGAGAGCTGGGTCGAAGATGGAGCGTATGTGGCTAGCTTGATCTCTGTGTTCTTGGATCTGACTTTTGAAGGAGCCAGGATTTACGTACATGCCGGATATACTGGAGAGAGGTTGGAGGACGGCCATGAGAACCTCGAGAAATTCGGCAAGGAGTGGAAGAATGCGGGAGGGCGTTCTGAGAGTAGTTATGCCAAGGGAGACGGCGGAGACGGGGGTATCGGTGGGAATGGGGGTATAATTGCACGCACAGACGACGGGGAAATATGGTCGGTTTTGCGAGTCGAAAGATAGGCACGTGCATCCCGTCTCGAGTTCTGTTATCACAGCCTTCCAGTATTTGTCCGCGAGTTGTCTTTTTCGTCTGCTACCGGTTGGCCGGAATTGGATGCCTGAATCGAATAACAAGTCGTGTCCTGATCACGGTAAGACAACAGGAACAATGCGAGACATTTATGGATTACATACGAAGTTGGGGATTGCGAAGAATAGTATCCAGATCGAGCTCCTTCAAGCTGTGCCGGCTGACTAGAGGTTGTATTGGGGGTATATGCTGCTGGCTAGACTCGAGTGAGAACGAAGAAATGACCGGCAGAGGCGCTGCAGATTTTGGTGGCTCGCGAAGACGCAGCAGCGAGCCCGTCGATGGTCCTGGGTCCGATTCACACACAATACCGATATCCTCGACATCGCTGCCGTACCTCTCCGTTGGCGGTGGTCGTGCAGGTGCCACCCTCGTCGGGAACCGTCGGACTGACCGTCGAGCCGGGGCACCAGTGGGACCGGCGTCAACATGTTTATCTCGTCTTGGGCGTTTCGCAGGACTCTGCAGCAAATCGTGAGGCGGCACTGTCGACGACGAGTCCCAGATGACTCCGCCGGGTGCTAGACACGGCTGGCGAGGCGCGCTCGCGCATGTTGGCGACGGGGATGGTGGCTGGTCAACCAGGAGGGCGTCGACGACAATGTCCGTGGCAGAGTCCTGGACGTCCTCGCTGTCCGCCTTGCGCTTGCGATTGAAATGGAAACCATGGTGGTCGTGCATGCCAACGGGCGGAAAGGAAAGAGAAACAAGGAAAGGGATGGGGTATATAAAAGGAATGGAGGAATCAAGGAGGAATAGTATATAAGGCGGTAAGGGGTGTGGTAACACATGGCCTTTGGGTGACAAGCGTTCGGAGGGTTTGTATTTAATTTTATTTCGCGTGTCCGCATTTCCCCAGATCTGGCCCATGCTTAATCCACGCTACGGGGGGCCCGTGTATACAGCAAGCCTAGTGCAGCCATCGCTCAACGCTCTGCGCCCATTCATAAATTGTCGGGATTCACCTGGGTATTGCAACGCCCCCATCACCATCTCCCTTTGCAGTGAGCCCACCCCGTCAAGATGTACCCAAAGCAAGGGTCGACATATCATTCGGTCTATCTCCATACCTCCCCATACTGTCTTGCCTTGTTCTGTCGTGTTCTCATCAATCTAGTTCTGTTCGACATTGCCGGATTCGAGTTTCCTTATCCTTCCACGTCTCGTCCGCGAGGGATCAAAGTAAACAACTTCGTCCTCAAGCCCTTTCTCATCGGCTGAACGGGCGCCTAACCTGCAGAATATTCGACTGAGCTTTGACGCGAAAGTCGCTTCCACGTTTCTCCTCTGTCCAAGTCGAGTATACCCGCCTCGGCCGCCTTGTTCTCTCATATGTACTACGCGCATATCTCCGCGTATAACCTCTGATAGCAACCCAAATAAGGTCTGCCTACTTTGTTTCCAGGCATAGATCATTCCTATCACCTATGGTTCCTGGTCGGATCGTGGTTTGTGTGGCTGTTTCGATTGAACATCCGGACCACAGACATATCTCACTTTTCCGCGCCGGGTAAACCTATCTCTGGCTAACCTCCTACCTACCTTACTCCGAGGAGCCAATAATACCTGTATTCCTTGTTCGAGTCTGGTGACGACGACACCACTTGCATGCGCAGGCCGCAATCTTAGCGATCAATAACCGTGTACACTCATACGCATCTATCAGCGGGAGATATTCCTTCGCCCAATGCCTCCTTCCGAGTGCCATGAACATGCACCGAACACAAGTGAACAGCTTGCGTAATTCCCGACGAGAATGCCACGTCGGGCTCGTGGTGTCTTGCACCATCTCAGCAAATCGACGCCTACACCGACCACAGGTTCGTTATCGATGAACATGAGGCCTTTGTCCTTCAAGTTGCCTAATTCAAGTCTTTTTGTCGTGTATACCCCACCTTCTCGGTCCCTTCAACTGCAAGACACCACCTTTACCAACAAGGAAAGGAAGATACAGCAAAGCACTTGGTGCTACTTGATGAAATACAGCCTCGTTCTGATTCTGACGCACACTTCGTCATCTATACGTCTCCTCATACCGCTCACAACGGGAATCAAACACGTCGAAGAAGATTGAGATATGTAATTACTTTGGAATACTGGGGTATTGCGGATTGTCCTTCCTAAACTTAAGCCGTGTCTACGCGTCGATCAGTTTCTCCTCCTCAGCATCCTTGTGCTCATCCGCAGTGGTTTTCTTCGTGGGTTTCCGTGCATAGAACTCCTGGATAATCTTTGGGTTGATCCGGTTGAGCTGTTCTTTAGGGAAGATACGAAGCAGAGACCATGCTAGGTCAAGTGAGTCGAAGATGGTTCGAGACTCGTAGGCGCCTGGGTAAGGAAAACCACTTAGAATCGGACTTGCAAAAAAGTTACGGTATCCACATACCTTGGCCGACGAATTGGCGCTCAAACTTATCCAGGAACTCAAGAGCAAGCTTGTCCTCAGGAGATAGGGCTTCCTCACCGACAACAGCCTTCATCGACGCGGCGTCACGTCCAATCGCATACTTCGCGTACTAGATGTGCCACCGGCGAATTAAGACATTGTAAGATCCGAAAGTACAGCTACTCACCAATTGATTGGAAACATCACCGTGATCTTTCCTGGTCAACTTCTCGCCAATAGCACTCTTCATGAGACGAGACAGCGAGGGTAAGACGTTGATAGGTGGGTAAATTTGTCTGTTGTGCAGCTGTCGGTCGACAAAGATTTGGCCTTCAGTAATGTAACCAGTCAAATCCGGAATAGGATGGGTGATATCTGCAAAAGGTAGTCAGATCAAACCAGTGTAGAAGCATGAAACCAACTACGAACCATCGTTTGGCATAGTGAGGATAGGGATCTGAGTGATAGAACCGTTTCGTCCTTGGACACGTCCTGCCCGCTCATAGATGGTCGATAAATCGGTGTACATATAACCGGGATATCCACGACGACCAGGAACTTCTTCGCGAGCCGCAGAGACCTGATAGATGTTAAATCGGGAAAGGTACCGACGCGTTTGAACGTACCTCTCGGAGTGCATCCGCGTAGGAAGACATATCGGTAAGAATAACCAGCACGTGCTTTTCAAGTTGGTACGCGTAGTACTCGGCGGTCGTCAATGCAAGACGAGGAGTGATGATACGTTCAATAGTAGGATCATTGGCCAAGTTCAAGAACAACGTGACACGATCCAAACTTCCATTGGATTCAAAGTCCTCCTTGAAGAATCGGGCAGTCTCCATGTTAACACCCATTGCAGCAAACACAACAGAGAAGTTCTCCTCATGACCATCGTGGACATCTTTTGTTGGGCGCTTCACCAGACCAGCCTGTCGCACGATTTGAGCGGCAATCTGCATAGCTGTGTGAGTGTGACAAGATCGACAAGTTTTGGAAAGTGTAAACCTCGTTGTGGGGTAGGCCGGCAGCTGAGAAGATAGGGATCTTTTGGCCACGGGCAATAGAGTTCATGGTGTCAATGGTCGAGATACCCGTCTGAATCATTTCTTCGGGATAGATTCGAGAATAGGGGTTTATGGGGGAGCCTTGAGAGAGCGGTGAGCGACGGATTAGAGGCAAGACATAGGTGTGCGCACCATTGATATCGAGATAGTCCTCAGCGAACACCTTTGGGCCATTGTCAATCGGATTACCCGAACCGTTGAATATCCGTCCCAGCATATCCTCGGCGACGGGAAGCTTCATGCTGCTGCCCGTGAATTCGACATGAGTCGCCTTTACATCGACACCAGACGTTCCCTCGAAGACTTGCACGATGGCCTTCTTGCCTTGGACTTCGAGAACTTGTCCGCCGCGCGTTGTACCATCAGGTAGTGTCAATTGGACGATTTCGTTGTATGAAGGGAACTTTGTTCAAGTCAGATGTGTTATGATGATTCCACAGCTATTTTGCGCTGACCTTGACGTTGTCGAGCACTACGAGGGGTCTAGAAGGGATTTGAGGATTGTGTTTCACTGGATATCGACAAGTTACTCACCCGTTGATAGCAGACACTGTGCGGTAATCTTTGGGTATACAGATGAGTTGGATTCACGGTGGACGCCTTGATGTCACTCACCGAGATGAGGATTGACCCGATATTCTTTGGTCACTGCTGCTGCGTTGATAGCAGCCATTTCGCGGTCGGTCATGCGGGGATCTGACATTTTGAAAGTGTTTTGGCGTCGACCAGTCGAGCAAAAGGCTAAGCTGGAATTCCGCCTAGGCGATAGTCAAAATGAGGAAGGAGGAGGCGGTGGTCGCTGTCAATGACGACTCAATCAAATAATTCCCACGCTTAACTACGATAGATATTGACTCTAGTTATTTCATTCTTCGCCCACTTCACTACTCATAAACAAGTTGACTAACTTCTGTGCTCTTGTTTGACTTTCCTCGAGAGTCCCTGTTGCCCTAGGAAGAGTATGAGTATCGTCAAATCGCATAGCGGATGACCAGACGAACCATTCGGTGTCGAGGAGAACCTCCTCTACTTCTTCAGTCTCTTTGTCCAGGTCAATTGTCTGTAGTTTGAGATAAAGATACTCGGCAGTTTCCGAACGAATCTACAATGTGGTCAGAAGAAAGACCTTGATTTCCATTGAGAACATACACTTGGGAATCGGTGGCCAAGGAAAAGGGCAAGACTCGCTATACACCGGTCTAAAATAGAAGGGAAAGCAAGCAAGTTGACGATGCTATACCAGTTCAAGTTAGTGAAGTAAAGAAAAGCGCTATATCTCCGACACGTACATCTTCATCGTCTCGTGAATACGCTGCACGTTCTTGATCTTATCAACATGGCGAGAGACTAAGGAATGTAATGCGGAAAGTCTGCAAAAAAGATCAATGCTTAATGCAGTAGATAAAGGGGATGTTGGTCATTACGTCGGGGGACCGGAGTCGCCTTCTAAACCGACAAGGGCTCCGCCTTCGAGTAGAACATTAAAGGTTTGCAGCACAGGCATCACCACAGTATTCGAGCTCCAGTTGGCTCTCGCGTGGTCCATGAGGTCATTCACAAAAGTGACAAGGTCGTATGAGCCATCAGAACTCTCTATCGGCAAAGACTTAACGTGAGCGACTAGGCTCGTCGACACAGGCTTATGCTTTGAGGGATGTCAAAAATATGATATTAAAACTTTCACAACACTCACAGTACTCTCGGTTTTACTGCCGAGGCTGGCCAGTAATCCGAGTAGAACAGGCTGCCTGTAGTGCGTGATGTTGAGAAGTTTGACTGCCCTCGGAAATAGCCAAGCGCCGTCACTCCAGTTAACGTCCCCGCCTTCGCTAGAAAACGATCAATACAGCTACTTCATGCCATTAATAACGAATGATCAACGTACACGATGAACAGCTCTTTCAAAAGAGATGAATCCCGCAGAGTCCACCTTTCGGCAGACGGTGGTTGTGTATCGGGAAGTCGTAAAAGCCGTAAGATGCACTCTCCAGCCTTGTGTCGTACGCCGTCAAGGCGCTCAAGACCTTGCTTCAGAATGCCGTTGACCGCTATTTGGTATTTCTCTATAGGACAATATCCCCTGTCATTGCTGTCCTTCGATCGAGATACCAGCACTTCGGCGACCTTCGTTAGTCCTTCGATGCAAGCTATTCGTATCCATGAACCGACATCACCCCTCTCGTCGACCGTGTAATCATCCAGACCGCTGATCAACGCATCAACGAGTTCGTTAAAGACACCAGGTGAGATTCCTAAAATAAATCAGATTAACCATGGTGTACCGAAGTATGCTTACGATCGACAAGATGTGGCGCCACGTTTTCGATGACTCTAGGGATCGCAGTATAACAATTGAGACGGGCTTCAAGGTTCGCGTTAATACCAGTTGTCTAAGGGGGGGGGATAAGAGATGTTCAAGGAACCATGAAAGCCATGTGCCTACCGCCGGTTTGACGCAATTCAGCAGACACTCGACACTCTCAGGTAGGCACTGCGGGTATTGATCATAATCTACGGACCCCAAAACGCGGCCAAGGCTCTGTTGACTGGCGAATGAGCCTGATTTGAGCTCGCGTATCAATGTGAAGTCGAAAACATGATAAGCACGAGGGATTAGAAGCGAAAAGATGCACATATCTAGTCACAATAGCTGAGCAATCGACCAACTTGCTGATCGCGTTGAGGCCCTTCGCCGCCGCTTCTTGCACAATCACACTACGATGCTTTAACCCATGATCTAGCAAGTTGCGCCATTGCGGCACGGACGATGCATGTTGTAGCTCGATTTCTTTCGTTGTTATGGTTCGCGCAAGAAGTTCGCACGCAGCTGCGGTGACAATCTCATTCCGAGGTCCGACCAACACGCTATGCGGCACAGCTGAAAGACATTTGAAGATCTAGGGCAGGTGTTCAACGTGTGAAATATATAATTGCCATTAAACCCACGTACATTCTGCTTTTGTTCTTCACGGAGGTTAGCGGTCTTTGCAGTGTCACTGTAAGCGATCGAGAGCTCAGTCAACACGAGGAGGCCACCATGTATATCTGCATTGTCGGGCGACTCGAGGAGGCGGATCTTAATGTGTGACCTCTTCAGTAAAACAAATGCACGATAGGAAAGGACAGACCGCTTTCGAATAGATCTGCGAACCCAAAGTGTCGAGGTCATTTAAACACACTTGCCGTATCGACTCTGCTGAAAGCGTCCTCATTGATATGTCCCAATGCCTTATCGACACGTTCAAAAGGTGCTCGATCAAAGAGCTACGGTACTCCGCATGCCTACAAGTAATAAGCCAGTGGTGAAAGACCGCCATTAAAAACATACTCTGCGACTTGCGGAGCTGCGACGAGAAACGCGTTCTTCCGTATGCTTACAGCATAGAAGTCAGTCTTCCGTAACACGTCTATGCCATGAGGGAAAAGATTCTACATTCCAGCCCAGCCAGAGTGAGCTGTCAAATCGCCGAAGGAAATTATAAATTTACTCACCGTCCTGCCTACGTGTTCTTGAAATGCGGCACTTGCCGCACGTCTTATGTGAATTTCCCTGTCGAACAATGCGATAGTGACAAGCTGACGAGCTAGGTTATCCGCGTAGGGTCTGAGCTCAGATGGGTCCTTGCTACGTGCAAGGGCCCAGACTACGTAGGCGGCAGCATCTCGCACGTTCGCACCAATAGAGTGTGCACCCTTCCGCAGATCAAAACAGAGAGCCTTCACAATAAATCAGCTTACAGAACAGAAATCGAAACCGTAACTCAATCAGACCTTGGACATCCATTCAAGGAGTTCTAAGAGTAGATCTCGTCTCACCAGTCCACGGCGGGCCATTTCTGCACAGGCAAGACAGGCTCCGTGCCAAGTGCTCTCAGCAAGGGCTGGTATGTCGTAGATAGTGGCAGCAGCGAGCGAATGTATAGAGAACAATCCCATGACGGTAGACAGGATTTGGTCCGCAAAATCTCCCGGGAGTGGGTTGGCAACACGAGCGACGCCCTTTGCTGCAGACCATCGAACAACTGTATCCTGTAGGAAACATGTAAATAAATGTCGACCAGATGTATTAATGTGCTGACCTTGTCTTGCAGTGATGCGAAGAGCTGTTCCAGAATTGTTTCTATCTCCTCTGGTACGTCCGCGTCCTCGTCTGAGGATATCGTCTTTCCGGGGACCATGCGAAGGGCTGCGCGCGAGATCAACTTGGTTTTGTATTTGCGAACGACAGTGTTGGAGATGAATGGCGAAGACTCTAGAGCGTCTGCGATAGAAAATAAGTCGGCCAATATGATCTTTGCCTGGGCCATTGGCGTCGACTTCAAGATCTCGCACAATACTTGAAGGCAACCTATGACCTAAGGAAAAAGTCAGACAGTCAACTAATAACGTTGAAATGAACTTCCTTACGCTAAATAGCTCTGTGGAGCTCGAAACGACCTCTGTAGACCATCGCACGAATCCACCAAAGATTTTGATAGTGTCCTTTCTATATCGTTGAAAATCTGCGCACTTAGATCGACAGAAAATATACCTCATATACAGGCGAGAAAGTAAGAGCGCCGCACCATGTCGTTCCAGTCCCGCGCTGACGAGGTAGCTCTTCCCCAGGCTTTCGATTGCCATCGCGGTACGGTTATCGCCTTCCGTTTCGTCGAATTGAGCCAAATCGAACGGGAGCATACAGATGAGAGACAGCCATAAGAGGAATACATAGCGCAAAGCCCACTGCTCGATATCAGATTGAAAGTTGCCGGCTGTCTGCATGTATCCTAGCACAATCGACAGATCGGATATTTCGTGGGGGAAGAATCGGACTGGGGAACGTATTAGGAGGGAGTAAGTACGTAGCTGGATTGTACGAGCTCACTGATAGTCTTGTGTCCACGGCATTTGATGTATTGATATAGAAGCTGAGAGGTGCGCGTAATTCTCTTCATAGAAAACACCTTGTCCGGGTGCAGGACTGACAGTGTCGCGTATTGTTTGAGTGCGTTCACGACTGGTACCACCAGTCCTTCGAGGTGGGGATCTAGCAGATACGACTGCTCTTGATATGAATCCAACTTAATCGTTCTCGTTGAGACTCAAGGTCGTGATTCTTAGAGATAGGATGCACGTACAATGCTGCATAGTTTACGAAAGAGCCTTTCTTCCTCGTTATCCTCATCCGATGATGGTTCCACGTCCAATTCATGAGCAAGGAACTGGGTTTGGTAGTTCAAGAATTCGTCGTATTGATCGAACATTGAGAAGAGTTTCCTTTCGCCATGTTCGTCTGCGTCGGCCATGGTACAATCTTTACGGCCAGCGTATCTTCAAGGGAGCAGAGAAGCAGCAGTCGAAGATGGTGGTTTGAAGAGAGGGAAATAATTGAATGTGACAACATCACAACACAATCACAATTGATCAGTAAAGTGTGGCGTGCACTCATCACAAGGCAAAATCATTTTTGTTCGACGCACGGCGAAGTTTGGTCTCTTCACCGCATTCAAAAAACTTATGGGAAAGCATAGGCCATAAACTCGAATCAAAGAAGTTGCAACTTAATTGACCAGCAGTTGACTGTAGGTAGATACCTACGTAGCAGTAGCAATGAGTAATAGTCCTGTGTGTAGAGACCTGTCAGTCTGAGTAGAAAGCGTCCACGGTATAAAAACAATACGGATAAAAAGGATTACGGGGCTAGATTGTGGGAGGGGCGAGTAAATTATGTTGCGAAGTCATTCCTAAACCTGCTATCCACCGGTGCACTGCGATGCTATTAACCTCGATGATATCATGACGCTCGTTACTGATAGTATGGTTGCTTGATCATATGCCTGAGGGATATGTCAGTACTGGGGCGAACAACAAGAATGAAGAAACATACTGGAAACAGCGAGGGCAATGAGAGCACCAACGAGGGTACCGAATGCGACCTTGTTGGAGGACGCAGCGTCCGCGTCAGAGCCCGAACCGGAGCCGGATCCAGTGGAGGAGCTATCAGCACCGCCTGACGCGCTGCTGGACTCAACACTCTGGGGAAGAGCGGCGGCATCGGTCGTAGGCTGGACCTCAATATTGCCGCTGCCGACAATGACATGTGTACCGTTACTGGGAATGCCATTCACGTTGACGAATAGGAGGGCAGGGCCAGGTTGGAAGAGGTTGGCATTGGGGGGAACCTGCGAGCAGTGGAGGATGATCGAGCCATCATCGTTGACAGTGTAGGTGTTTTGCAACTGGAGGAAACGTTGACCCATGTTCATGGCGTGAGTAGTCCAGCCAGGGCGAACAATGATACAGGTCGCGCTCTTAGCGGCATCGTTGGAAGCACCGGAGTAAGAGTCGGCGCTGATCGTGAGATCAAAGTAGTCTCCACCGTACGACAAAGTCTCGGGGGCACCAGAAAATTGTGGGCGGGTAGAGGCTGAGAAGTAAGGAGGGTAGAAGATCTCGAGGTCGTAAGTGGTAGGGAAGACGGTGGTCAAGTTGACATCGACGTTGGGGTTGGAACCGCCGATGAGGACAGAGGCATCAGGAAGGAGGAGAGCACTGGAATGGTAGAGACGGGGGAAGCTGGCAGCGTCCAAGCCCTCGTTGGACCAACGGTTTCCACGCTCAGCAGTGGGATCGTAGATGGAAGGAGTCAGGGCAGGTCCAGACGCGAGCGACATTCCCCAGGGCATGTCACTGTATGAAGGGGTCTCGAGTGTCCTGTCAGCGTAACCTGCTGTACCATTCTCGCCTCCGTTGACCATTAGGAGCTTCCCGGTGGGAAGAATGACGAATTGACCCATAGTCCTTCCCTCGAACATATCATCGTCCTGCTCATAGTCGACTGCGGAACCATCCTTGGGTTCAGGAGTGATGCGCTGGCAATCCTTGGACGCGGGGTAATCGAAAGTGTCTATGAAAGGCCAGGAGTAGTTTCCGTACGCGTACTCGGGCATGTCTGTACCGCCACAGAACAGGACAGTGGGAGTGTAGTCGTTGTCGGGAGTCAAGGGCAACATGGCGACACCACCAGAGGCAGGGTACACGCGCGCAACACCACCGGGCATGTCAGGCAGAGGGATTTCCGTGTTGGACTGGTGGTCCCAGAGAACTAGGAATGAAAGTCAGTGATGATGACAGACACACAAAGACAGGACATACCAGTGGAAAGGTTGGCTTGGACGAACATGTTGCCAGAGGGCATAAGGAAAGTGTGGGCGTACGAGTTGAGACCAGAAGTGTGAATCATGAACTGCATAGTCGCAGCCTCAACGTTGTCGAAGTTGGGATAGTACTCATAGGTCGCAGTAGCTGCGCCACCCTCGAACTCGGGATCAATGTTGGGGTAGTTTCGGTTGACGTATCCGCCCTGGGTGTAACCACCGATGAGAACGATTTGTCCAGTGGCCGTGGGTTCAGCGGTAGAGTACCAGCGGTTGACTTGCATGGACAGAGTCTCTGGGTTGTCGAACCATCCACATTCCTCGGAAGCGAAGTCAGAGCCAGGCGGGCAGGGCTTGAGAATACGGATCGCTCGGGTTCCATCGAAATCCTGGTATGTCTCATCGAACGCTGCTGAGAAGCCACCGGGGTTGACCTCTGAGCCGAGACTGCCACCAGGTCCAACGGCGGCGTTACCACCAAAAGTAGCGAAAGATCCGTTGGGTAGATGCATACCAGAGGCACAGAATACGTTGGTCCTGATGTCCTGGAGTGTGACTTCGTGGGTATCGATGTTCCTAGTGTGGATTAGAAGATCGTTGAAAGCGCGTTGCTGGCGACTCACCAAATAGCGCCCCACGCGGGATGCCCATTGATCTGGGCGGCGTTTCCTTCTGCTTTGTCCATGATGTAGACCATCTTGTCGTTGCCGAGGAACATCTACGGGCGCTGTAAGAACCAGCGCACCAGAAAGGTATAGAGCACGACGCACCATCATAGCGCTGACTTGGGAGTCACCTCCGTCAGCGAAAGAACCAGCTTTTTGCGCCAATGCTGGGGCCAAAAAAGTGAGCGCCAACGCGACGCGCGGCAGTGAAGAAATCATTGTTGAACGCGAACAGAAGAGAAAAAGAACGAGTGACGACGGGGGCGATAGTTGGTATGGATGGTGGTGGTGGTCTTCAAGGAGAAACAGCTCGCCTTTTCTTGTTTCCAACAGCCCCACGTTTTTCCCACGCGACCATCTGTTCTGGACCTCATATGTTTCACGATTTCCCTTTTACGTAAATTTACCACGCCTTCTTCTGATCCATTATGCGCCTAGAGCGATACACAACTTGATTCTGGGCCACAAATCATACAAAAGAGCCTGCGCGTCGGATAGAAATAACTCTGAAAATCACTCTATTTCTCTTTCCGAGCGGCTGTGTCTCCCCGTATATCAAGGGTAACGAATTAATCCATGATCGGCACGCTGGCAAATACTTGGCGAGAGCACTTTGTGCGGCAGCTTATTGACAGCCTTCGATTGGCCTTGGAAGCGAAGTGAACGCTGAGCGCTACCAAGCTCAACCGGTACGTCGCTCGTAGTACGTACCAAGCGATAAACTAATCGCTAGAAATTTCCTATCAATCCTTGGGCTTGTAGCATGTTATTGCATGTCGTCACACCGTCCACTACACTAAGAAAATCACGTTGCCATGAGGAAGGAATGTTGTTATACATGCGCTTGTAAGTAAATTTGAACTGGTAAGAAGACATGAAAGAGGAAGATTGCTTGGTATGTATGCGATACATGAGAGACGTTAATAATGTGTAATCGGACCGAGTGAAAGAAACCTTTGACGCTTATTACTTGTCGACAACCCTCCTACCTCCTCTTTCGGGGTCGGTCGTCTTCCTCTACATCCATCGCTGAACTGCGCGTGCGCCTCCTCCCGCCTGAGGGGTACGACGAAAGAGGGGAAGATGTCGAGGAAACTGGTGGGTCAATCATGGAGATCATCGCGTGCCGTCTCTTAGCACCGACGGTAGGAGGGAATAACGCTGGATGTGTAGGATGGTTCTCGTCGGCACCAAAGATGAAAGGATGATCTGCTGTAACCTGCGCCTGTTGCTGGGCCTGCTGATGGAACATGTTCTTGCTCTTATGGCCACGTAGTGTACGCGTAGGAGGAGGGGACGGGGACGGGGGTTGTGGTGATGAACGTTGCGGTTGGGACCATGTGCCCTGGTGTAAGAACTTTGATGAGAACAAGAACGATGGGCGTGAGAAAGAGGGAAGCTTACCTGGTCAGAGGAGCTTGAAGAGGATGCTGAAGCAGGAGTCGGCTGGGGTGCACGCGAGGGCGTCTGCAAGAAATGGATTGAATGAAACGACAATCATTGACGTGACTCGTTACTCACCGGGACTTTGGGTTGTGGAACTGACTTTCTCCTCGTCGTTTCTTCGTCTTCTAGTTCCTCTTCTTCTCTTGACTTGACAGCGTCCAGACGAGCTTCCAACCAGTCCATTACTCGGCCGACAGTCATACCGTTTCCATCCGATGAGACACCGTTCTGTATCATTTGCATAAGATCCTGACATGCCACCGCGTAGCCGGTACTGTAAGCTCGCTTCGAGGCCTCGCGCGAGGAGCGATAAAGGGTTGTAATACTCAAAGCAGCCGCTACAGGTCATACCAAAGGTTAGGAACTGCGACGGGAATAGCAGTAGCTGGTTACTCACCTTTGAAGTTGTTGGTGAGCTCGGCCTCTGCATTCTGGTGAGCGTTGGGCAGAGAGCTGGCGAGAGTATGTAGGTCGATTGATTCCATGGAGGTCGTGGGCGTTGGAGGAGAACAAGGTCCACGAGCTTATGTAAGGGCACAATGAAAATATTGATCGATTAAGTCCATTTTGGGAATTGTCCGGCGGTCCGCCTTTCTTCGAGAAACAACGACGTGGCGTTGTACAATTTTTTTTTTGGTTGGGACGCCTTTGGTTCTCGTCATCTAAATGAACAATGCTGATTTCTGTCTATTTCAACTGCATGCGGTCCTGTCAAGCTCAATCTTTTCTCAATCACTGGGCTGTCCGCTGGCTGTGCTTCGCTTTACCTAGAGGAGATTGATCCGAGCTAGCCACTACATACAGTATACGGTCGTCCTTCTGTGACTACCGATGAAACTTCCTGTGCTTTTGGCTGGTCTCCGGGCGCTCTTCGGACAGACGCATGATGGTCGGGACTTTGAACGAGTTTTGACCTTTTTCGCTCGGAACCGCCTCTATCGACTGATGACAACTGTCGAGTCCTCTTTAACGACATATGACTCGAGCGGTACACATCAATCGGCTCCAGCACTTCTATTTAAGTATGGACAACTCTACCCATTAGTAGAAACATAAAGCATCTCAGTATGTCGTCCGCCAAAGGACGCTGGGCCGGAGGCTCCTACCACTACGCCGGAAACTACAGACATATAGGCCGGAGCCACATGCGCGACTTTTATCTTCGCAGCGCTCTCGGGGAACTAGAAAATGTATTGGACGAGAATGAGGACTTACGCCGACAATATGAATACCCCTCCGAGGAAGACGATGAATATGATGACTATGCAGGTAAGCACGCGCTTTGAGTCGTCTGCGTAATGTCACTAACTAGTCCTCTCACATAGATATCGACTCGGAGTCAATGGACAACTGCGACGAAACAATGCTCGAGGTCGACTATGCCAGTGGTATGCAAAAATTTGACCAGTCTTCGAGCATTATTAACCCTCCTCAAGTATGTGACCCCGTTGAAGAACACGAAGATTTCTATATCATATATGCAGACGACGATTGGGAGGATTGGGAGCTCGAACTTGAGGTCGAAGACAACATGTCCACAAGTTTGTCGAACCAGCGCTGGTCCGAGACCGACTGGGATTGGGACTCGATCAATCCCGTTGAACCACGCAAACCGTCTTACGCCGAGGTGTTGAAGGGGCGAAGTGTCGCAACTGTGCTCCAGACATAAAGAGAGGCTATGTATACCCGAGTAGCAGAATCGACCTAAATTGTAGACATAGAGCCCGAGATGCCTATTTATTCCCCCTGCTCACAGCTCAAAAACAGTCACACCCAGTATATCTCTTAGGAGATACTTAGCACGATGGAAAGATACTCAACTTGTCAGAGAGATACTTGATTTAACGAGAGATACTGAGCACAACAGAGAGGTACTTAGTGTTTGCGCGTGAGAGACTTAGTGAAACGGAGAGACACTTGATGAGTAGACACAGAGAGAGAGAAAGAGGTCACCTCGCTGAAAAATAAATTCAGCTTTTCTGGTACGGCAGCGCCACAATGACAGTCACATGACCACGGTTTTTTTTACAGTAAATTTAAATTACCAAGGCCTTGACGAAATCTCGCAGTAATTTATGGTAAATTAGGTATCTGGGCTTTCTTACGGGACCCTATCAACAGTAACAGTAACCACTAGTCCAGCTGATGTTTCTCGTCTTTGAAGATAATGTGATACCAGTTTTCTTCAGAATTGCGTTCACCGGTCAAGAAAAGGCCTTTCTGTAGGTACAACATCAGCCTGAGTTTGGTTCATGGTTGTAAGACGCTTCCCACCTCCATGAGCTCCCGTCGGAAGGTACGACCATCTTCATACTTCATCATCTTCATGAGAGCAGGCTCGCCTCCAAACCCACCAGAAATTTTGAACGTTTTCGTTGTCCGGTCAATACGAGTACGCTCAACTGTGTAAGGAATGCCATTGAGATATATTTCTCGATGCCTATCCCCCCTGAAATCATACATGAGTTAAAAGTGTGTGAGGTTAATGATGTTTGACCTTGAACTTACAGCCGTAAATCTCCGCCATGCTTAATGAGTTCGTCTTCAAGTTTGCCGATGCTGTATGCTCTTGGAAGATTCGCTAACAATATAGCCTTCAGGTGTTGTATCTCGTTCTTCTTTCTTTCCTTATTCACGATTTCTTCGACGCCGAAGTGATACTCCGAGGCTGGTGGTCCCCAATCTATGGGCATGGCCGTCTGCAATGACTTATCAAAGAATATGTTCTGTAGATGAAAATCTAAATAACTGTTTGGATGCCTATATAAGCGGAATTTACAGTGACTCTGAAGGAGATCAACGCACAGGAGATCATCCTTCTCAGCAAAATCAACCAGTTTATCGCGCACAGTGTTACTTGCTGTCGTCAAAAGATCGAAAGCCAGCAATTTATCGTCTTCCATGTAGTGTTCATACAATAGCTTGAGAGGTGGATCGTATTCCCGGACGTTTTTGACGACGACGTAATAATAGTAATATTCGTCCCGTCCCCAGTGCAAGAGCAAATTGACAGAAGGCTTGGGGTAGAGTATGTTATCAGCTTCATGACACCTTCTTCAGAAATCGCGGCACCCACCTTTCCAAGATATTCGATTTCTTTCAGAGCCTTAGATTTGTTGGTGGGGTCGTTGTCGAAGATTTCTTTCATGATGGCCGGGACGCGCTCACCGCCAACAAGAAACCCGCCTACCACATTATAGGTTTCTGAATGTTTGCCTTGGTCTGCTTTTGAGAGTAACTCAAAATCATACTCCTTGAGGAATTCCAAGCCGGGTGGGTCCTTACGCTGCGACAACTCTGTACCCGTAACGGGACTGAAAGGAAATAATGAATGCCTAGGAGCCAAAATCTGGAAGATAACTCACTGCGCATAAGTGGAAATAGTACTGCCGTAGAAGAGGAAGAATAAGTGAAGAAACATAATGCTGTGAGTAGCACGCGATTTGTGAGGTGGGTGGGAGATTGCCCATCAGCTTATTTAGCTGGTTATCGCTTGACAACCACGATAAAGTGACGATCCGTTGCGTGGCCGTGCGCACAGCCAGAAGCGTAACTCGTAGCAAAGGTTTCCCAGACATTCTTGGGGCGTTACCAGCGGGTGCTGAACGCTGAACGTTGAGCATGATCATAGAGTATATATTAAGGTTGCTCACCTACTAAATTTCATAATTCGCCATTTAGTAGTGTATGAGTACAGGATCACAATACGGCCCCATTGGTTCCTTATCATCCAACGCGTTCCAACAAGGAACGTTGGCTAATCCAGCCTCCACATCCGCCGAGCACCACGCCCCTCCTCTCCGCAGGAAGCCCACGATAATCTGAGCCCGAGGCCGGAAACACCACGGAAAGGACCACCTTCCCATTCCACCCCACGGCGTCCCATCGGTCCCAGCGCACCAAATCCTGGAGCAGAAACCACCGCGCCACAAACAGCAGAAAGCGGGTCGAAAGACAGTCCTACCGCGGTGCAGTGAGCAGTCATCGGGCTGTCCACCCCCGTATTCGCCACCCCGCACATCGATGCGGATTCCGGGGCAGGCTATACCTGAATCATTCTTTCGCAGGATAAACCGGAATGCGAGGAGAGATGGGTGGGTATGAGGGCCTAGGATGAGGCGTACAACTTTGTTCTCGTAGTGCTCTGAAATCCATGTTATCTTCGACGTATATTCATAGTGAAGGCCGGTATGCATCTTCGGACACGGTTGTGCAGATAAAAGCAAGATTTTGATATTTGGCGGGCTATAAAGAATTAGCACCTTGATTCCGAATTGAAAAGGATGCGACATACAGAACAAGGTTGTCGTCTCGAACGATAGAGACCTGCTAAACGGTGGGACGCGAACATCCACATAGAACGCGATGAAGGGGTATATGCAACAGTTGACCTTGTCGACACGTCACTTGAGAATTTCCGTGCTCTCGGCAGAGTAACTTGAAGGAATTTTTTCTGATTTCATGCGCCGGGATAGGTCTTCGTGGATAAGGTCTAGAGGCCGCTGCCACCGTCCTTCGACCGTCCCTATTATTGCAGAGGGCATGAGGTGGGTAAGGTGTGTCCTTTGAGGTCCTCAGCTTCATCGTTGAGACCGCCGGGAGAGGGAATCCATGATGCTAGTAAATTACTGTTGGAACATTGAATGAACACTGTTGAGACGCTGTAACACCACAGACGTACCTATCAATCCATGGAATGCCTTGGTATTCAGTACCAACTGTTGATGAAGGTTGACAGTAAGTAGTGTTTGTGCCCATCATCACCCTCGTGTTGAGGCACGCTTTACAGCTTACTTTCTTCCTCCTTCCCTCACGGGAGGCCCACGGATTTTCTTCGCTGGCTCTTGAAAGTCTTGCAGACGACAAAAATTTGATCTGCGACGTCTACTATGGGGCTTTAGTTTGGCGACTAATAAATATTGTTGTTCCCGATGTTAGCGATGAATATTATATTACATCGCCAGTAGATTACCTTCGACCATGATTGGACTTCGTACCATTCAAGTTAATAGTCAAATCCATCCAGCCTGAGGCCTTTGACTCGGACAGTCATCTATTCAAATGCATTTCGACGTGATATAGCCTCCCAATCCTTCTTCAGCCCTCTCCCAGCAATAATACTCGCAGGCATACAATAAACAGGGTCCAAATCCACCAATCCCGGATATCCCAATATCGAAAGACCTGCCACTCCGAAATGGGTGTGAAACACATCCACCATATCTCCCGGCCGATCCGCAATACCGCCACCCTCTAGATCCTGGAAGAATCATGAGCACTGAGCACAGCGAATAACAAGTTTGTTCTTACCTGTGCCGACAGGATGAAGTGCGTAAGCTGATCTGCGTCGATCCATGGAACGCGTTTAAGGATGGAGAGTGCGGATAAGACCCAGAAGCTGTAGCAAACATCTTCCAGTTTCTCAGGTCTTCCGTTTAGCCCGCCATTTGGGAGCTGCCGTTCTGCGAGCCACCAAGCTAAAGTTTCGTGGTCGATCACATCGAGGCGATCCACGATAGCCAAGGCCGCGACACAGACAAAAACTGGGAGAAGAGTATAAATTGAAGGGCATGGTCAAGGGGAAGAGCGTCCCACCTTGAGCGGCATGACTTTCCGCTCCGATGGTACTTCCAAAGCCGCCGTCAAAATTCCTACATTGCACGATATACCCCACAGTCTTCTCGATATCGAGATCCTGCAGATGCCCTAATAAGGAGAGGGCGTTGACGGCACAGTACAGGAAGCGCGTATCAATCTCTCCGAACGCATCACCCGCGAACACACCAGATGGCTGCTGGAGTGATAAAATGACTTTAACAAGGTTACTTTATATTTAGGTCGCGGTAAGAAAGAGACTCACATTTAACGACTCTTGGAATGTCCAGACGATCCAAGGCATCTTGGGTTATTAGAATTTGTATCGCACTCAGCGTTGAGAGCAAGTGCGCGTCGTGGTCCGGATGAGCCCCGAATCCGCCTACAAAGATGAACAGCCATGAGGTGGACGCCTACGGATGGGTTGGAAACAGACCTGCCTCCTCATCCCAACAGCTCATAACAAACTGGATCATCTCGTCTCTATCCAGCGCATCCTTGTGACCCATTATACAAAGCGCAGTTAGACCCCAGTATATTGCATTCATGCGAAGGTGAGTCGTCAAGTGATAGACCATATCATCCTGACTGTTTCCCAGATTCTGAATGTAGGCAACGTGTAGAGGAATATTTAATATGTTAGAATCAGCAGTTCCGGTAGACGTCGACATGGCCGTCAAAGCTCAAGATGAATCGGCAAACACCGACCGAACACCTACTGCTCAGCCCACTCAAGTTAAATGCCAGATATATTGTACTATCCATCTGCGCATGGATAATAATTCGTAATGGCGGGATACCACAGCTATAGTCGTGATTTGCGCTGGGGAACAATCATCACGGTCCGATTTTGCCGGTGTATCTTGAGCATGTGGCGGCTGATAATACTTACCCACTAGTGTACTAAGTTAAGAAATGGTAGGAAAATCGACATTGAAATAACTGTAGGAACTTTAGATTTGACCTTTGTCTCTTTTCTCACGGCGCGTGGGAGCGCGCGTGTTACATTTTTAGTTTTCTTGTCTGTGTGGCGGTGGTGCCTACCATGGATAGGTTCAATGTAGTCTACCAGGGAACGTTGACCTGGTGGCGTTCAGAACGACAACTCGGCAAAGGCGGCTGAATGGAATGCCACAGAAAACAGCCATAACTATAGCGGTCTTATCTACGCTTTCTATTCTTAAACGCGTTCCCTTGATCAATGCAGATCAACTTTCGGGGTTCATTATGTCGGTACAGGTAAGAGTCTAAGACTGAATAGAGATTCTATTGAAGTATACGCTGTTCTGCATCTCACAATATTTTGAGGGTGGCGGGGTGGAGATCTGGACGTGTTTCGCAGACATTTTGGAGTCAATGGACTTTCAATGTTGGTGTATCCGGACTTGGTGGGTTTGGACCCTGTTTACTGTATGCATAAGAGAATCATTGCGGGGAAGGATTGTAGAAGGACTGGGAAGCGTTACCCCGTACGATGAATAGAAGCCCAAGGCCTGGACTGAAGGGTGGCTGTGCTGCCTATCTTACACCTACACGTCTCCCGCAGACCAGAATACGCAGCCGTGGTGGACGACAACGACGACGAGAGAGCTTTGGTGTCGCCATCGATAGAAATGAATGTAAGTCGCGACCCTGTTGCCAAGCCTCTCGCGTTACCTCACTGTTACAGACGCCGGCCAAGGCCCCGAAAGTTTTACCAAGAGTAAGTCAGCAACGCTTTTGTGATTTGAGTATCCATGTCGAGCGCGAAGAAATCCAGTTGGATCGCGAAATACACGCCTGGGAGCCGGCCTGGGAGCAGTGCTGGGCTTCCGGTGCCAACTGAAGGCGTTGAGCTCGATATATCGGCACCCGTGGCTCTGCCGCCGTCGCTGGTGCCTAGTGTATATCACACGGCTGGAACCAAGACTCCTGAGAGCCAGTCATCTACACCCCCAGCTTCCCGTCCTACCACTCCGCGACGTTGGTCTTCGAACAACTTACTGACAGGTTCCCGCCAGAATATCGACAACGAGGCTACCCAGCTTATCATCAACGCTCTTGAGCGCACCAATTCCGCCCAGCCATCCCCCAAAGTACCAGAATCATCGCTCAAGACAGGATCGTTTGGCCGCATGTCGTTTAGCTCTATGATGGGCGGACTGTCCGCGCTATCGCTGACGAGGACCAACACGAACACCAGCGTGAACAGCGTCGTCGACGAAAAGGAACGAGGCCGGACGCTGTCCAAGATCATCTCTGGGGGTCGGTCGTCGTCGCAAGCTCCCGCCTCGTCGGACCCCCCGTCCCGCAGCCAAAGTCGCGCACGGTCCACCTCTCCCTTTACCTTCCGCCGCTTTCGGACACGTGAGTCTTCCCCGACCCCCGAACCCATTCCCCTCGGACAGTCCGACGTGGATCTCTCCGACTCGGCAACCAGTATTCGGCCCCGAAATGCGTTCAGCGACGCGGACGATTCCGGCGACGAAACTGCCGGGGATGAAACAGAGGACGACGACTGGAGCGACGATGATGATCTTTTCGATCCCGTGACAGAGCGCAACACCGAGCACAACGCTTTCGTCGAGCCATCTCTCATCGACGGCAACCTTATAGGCGGCGAAGAAGCCGAACCCGATCCGCTCGGCGAGGGCGTCAACGTCGTCGTCCCTCCAGAGCCCTATTTCCCAACCACTCTCAACTCGTATTCCCGGACTGGCTCTACAAAGGGCAAGCGCGCTCCCCGCAGACGTAAATCAACGAAACATCACGAACCACTTCCTCTCCAGACTTCCCGGCCCATCTTCCAGCGAGATCGGTGCACAATCAGCGTCACTCAAGGCGACCCCGACAGCGTTATAGGCGACAGGAGGCGCAAGCGCTACGTCGTCGCTAGTGATCTGTCCGAGGAAAGTCGCTACGCTGTCGAATGGGGCGTCGGCACTGTATTGCGCGATGGGGACGAAATGCTGGTCGTGACAGTCGTAGAGAATGAAAGCAAGGTTGATCCGCACATTCCTAACGCTGCTGACCGTGCGACAAAGCTCAGAAGTCAGCAAGAGGTAAGCATTCAATGCTGTGATTCATTCTTGTTCTCACCATTCTTCCCACCCAGCGCCAAGGCCTCGCCTACATTCTAGTCCGCCAGGTTACCGGTCTCTTGCAGAGGACAAAACTCAATGTCAGAGTATCTTGCCAGGCCTGGCACGCAAAGAATTCGCGCCACATGCTGCTGGGTACGTCGACGCTCATCGTAAACTAACTGGTCTAACATTTTGCCCAGACATTGTGGATTATAATGAGCCTATCATGCTCATCGTGGGATCGCGAGGTGTAGGACAACTGAAAGGGTGATTGTCAATTTTTCTCTCATGAATAACATCCGCACTAACGCCTCATACATAGAATCCTCCTTGGGTCAACTTCGCACTATCTCATTCAGGTGCGCTGCGCGTGCACATGTGCATTATGGTCATGCTGACGTCTACTAGAAATGTTCTGTTCCTGTCATGGTCGCCCGCCGCCGACTCAAGAGGCCACCGAAGAGGAGCGCCCATCTCGCCAAACATCGCGTGCACGTCAAACTCGCGGAGGCTGGTATTGATCGTGTAGCTGCCAAAGTGGATCAAGATGTGAAAGTCATGCGGGATGAGATCCAACGCGACGACGATCGTCGTGACGCGGCCAATGGTATGAATGGGAGAAATGACATGGATGAAGAGCCCGACGCGGATGGCGAGGAGGACGAGGATCCGGACGAGAGTCCGGCTGGTGTCAAGGTAGCTGGTTGATCCACTACCTATTTTTTATTCTTTGTGGACTTTTTGTTATCAACGTACCTACTTGTATTTTCCATTCTCGAATCCCCACTCAACCATAGAGATGTCTAATGTAGCTTTTACTGTGGGTATATGAGATACAGTTCCGACTGATATTTTATTGTCTTGGTCACTAAGATTTTTTGAAGCTCAAGGTGGCAATTATCCTTGCAACAGATGTTGGGTCTAGTGTTTTCTACCTCGACTAGGCTTTTTACTCTCAACACTATCAAGGAAGCCTCCAATCTCCAAAGCATTCCGTGCAGCTTGATTGATATGCTTGAATCGATCCGGCCCAAGGTGTATGCCGCCAAAATACCGCGTCACCACTACTAACACATTTTTCACCTCCTAGTGGATTACATTAGCTTCGAAGAGGCCCAAGGAGGGATTCCGTACTAATATCTGGAGGAGGTGGGCTAATCGTCCACCAGCTGCAGTCTCTCCGTCGTCATCATTGTCTGGCAAAAATGTTTGAGGAAAGGCACGATGACGAGATGTAGCAGATAATAAACCTTGATGGAGTACTGCGCCTGCTTGACATCGCCAGGCATTTATTATGGGATGTGCGGCTCGCGCTATTCGTCTATCCGATGTCAGGTGAGAGAGAATTATGGGAACCTATATCGAAAGGGTAAGAAACGATAACGGCTTGCTCTAAGAAATTATCGACCTCAGCTGGGTCTGTTATCGCACAAGCTCTCCCTACAAAAGCACTTTTGCGATCAAGTATTGGTTCAGCTTCAAATATGCGAATGCCGGATGGCAATGCAGCCGCCGGAGCCGAGGAACTAGGGATGATAGGCTGTGTGGCGGATTCAGAGGTAGAGGTGTCATTGTCGTCTTTGAGGTGTCCCCGGAGCGAATTTTCGGCCACATGTGCAGTAAGATGTTCCTCGTACCATTGAAGACATAGGTCGAGAACATGCTGTACGCCGTCAAATACGCATACGACGTCGGGGGACCATTCGACGCCGTTGACGGACATGTATGTCTTTAGCACTGCGCCGAAGAGGGAAGCGTCGGCTCCGTAGGAACCTATGTAGCGAGATAGCAATTGCAGCTGAGGGGGAGACGATGCGGGATACGTCGCGGAAAGAGATACAAGGATCTTGATAGGTATACCATCATGGGGCGAAGGAAGGCTGTACTAATATTATGAGACGTTGAATCCACGTAGGAACGCGCTCACCTTGCTGTTATTTCGTACTTTAGAGTCCCATCTCTAGTAGCTCCTCCTTCCGGTTGCCAGTTCCGTATGGAATCTGAGCCGTAGATGGATTCGAGGACTGTATGATCGTATAGTTACAGAGACAAGTTGAGCCGGAGATACCAGGTGAATCGTGATACCTTCTATCTCGGAGGCTACCGCCTCACGATCGGGTAGCCACTCTAGTAAGTCGTTCAGTAGTTGGGTGATGCCTGCCATGGAAATCAATAGTGGTGGCCTTAGGCACACGATCAGTAGTATGTTTTCCCACGGAACTCAATCCCAAAGCGTTCGAAACTCTCACGTAGGTGAATGGAAACAAAAAAACCTCTGCCTAATGGTCCGTTTCCAGAACCTTTGAGCATCTTAATTATTGGGTCACACACGTCAAGTAGCAATATTAATGAATTACGAACAAGACTATGAAGTATAGAGTACAGAAACTGACGAAAACTCGGAGAAATTAACTACTGCGCATTATATGGAAGGCTACGAATTATAAGGGACTATAGCGCGAGAAACTAGAGATAAAGTCATCGAACATCGAAAAAAAAATTGAAGTAAAAAAACATATCAAAAGCGAACATAATACGAAGCAAAGACAGCATCGACGACCATGGCACAATTCAGAGCAAAAGCAACTTCGCACATACAATATATCCTTCGTCCGGGGGTATAAGGCAAAGCACACGGGGGTATCGGTGGCGGCTGGCCTGCAGGCGAGATGATACGAGGTCCGTACTATAATTCCAAGATGGCGTTCGTTGTTGACAACGTCACTACCAGGCTATTGACTGCCAGCCTAGTAGTGGCTTACGGGGGGCTTGGCTAGCTGCGGCTTAGGACAGCCCGGAGGATCGCCCAATCCCAGCGAAGGACTGGGCTAATAACCGGGCTCAGTCTGCACAGAGCACGAGACGACGACTCGAGGTGGGTCCCACAGAGGCAATAACTGTTACTTCAGAATCGCCCCCCGTGGGGTTGGCTCCACCAGTCGCGTAAATCTGCCCCCCTTCGAACTTGAGCGCTCCATGCGGGAATCGTAGCGGAAGGACCAGATAGTCAGGCGGCAGGTCATGTTAGTAGGGTGTGCGCGAAGATGGTCTGGAGGATTCCCGTCAGCGCTGAATGGAGAAAAGTCAAAAGAGAGAATTACCAGTTGTCAGACTCGGAACATATCAAAAGAAGTTGCAATTAATCCCATCCCAATGCCATGGCTGACGAGAGCATGTTAGAAAGTAAATATAAATCGTGCCGAATGGAAACATACCGGTCGTGCAGTCCAGTATTGTGTAACGTCGATCCCATCCTTCCGTTTGTCCTATGGCTGAACTATGTTAGAACCCAGCAAGTGATTTGAGCTGGGAAGATAAACATACCGGTCGTGCCCTCAAATAGCGCGTAACATCCATAGAGGCCTTGGGAAAAGTGGTCATACGAAACTGCATCCGTATGAGACCAATGATATCCAGCATCCTCAAAATCTGGGTCATCATCCGCTGCGAACGAATCCTGCTTGGAGGTCCATCGTCCAGAAACAGATGTCGGGCGGTTTGTGAACTGAGACGCGCCCAAGACGTTAGGTTTCAATGATGTCCGTTGGTCTGGTTGATATAAAGAAATAGATATGGTGCCCAGGTGCGCGGGTAAAGAAGGGATCGGTAGGGAAATAGTTCCAGTCTTAGTCCCAAAATTTCCGCGCTTGGGTTGGCCAGTCAAATGTCTGACTCTCGGGGTTCTTTGGAGAGGTGTGAAGGCCGTAGACGGAGGCGGCTTCGGAAGCGTCGGAATTGGGCGGGTAATGCCATAGTCGAGGGGGTTGAGCTTGAGAATGGTGTTGGTAGGAAAAGTTGACGAAGGCGGGGGGATACTGCATCCAACATCTTGTACCGCTTCGACCATCGCATCGAGCTGCAGTGTCTGCAGATGAGCAGGGTGTTCGAGGACGACCTGTAGACAGTGCTGTCTCCACTCGGCTGGAAGTTTGTACAGACGAGCGTCGATAGCATTGACCTTGTATTCGGCCGGATGTAGCTCCTTGATGATAGAGGACGGCGTAGGGAGGTAAGCAGAAATGGCAAACCCTTCATCGTCGTGCCATAGCTCCTCGAAGAGCCTGATCTGCTTGAGCTGAGCGTCGTGCGACTGCGTTATAAGGATGTTGTAAGAAGCTTCCGCGAAGTCTTCTCTGAATCCGGCGACCTTCAGGCGATGCGCAACATCAGGGTGGATCGAGGGCTCTGTAGAGACATTAGGGGCCATGAAGAGTGTTGTGCTGGATAGCGAGCTCGGGCAACGTACCAACAACCTTCTGTTTAGCAATAGCCTTCCGCGTCATGCCCCGCTTGGCCTTGCGAAAAGTAGCAGCGAGAGTAGAAAACATGGTAAGAGCAATAGATATTGCTTAGAGATGATCAAAGTAGGGGTTCAAGATGAGAGAGACATTTCGCCAGCAGGTCTCATATATAAGTAGCTGAGCAATTTTAGGAGCCTCCTCGGTTTGAACCACTCAGCGTGCATTCCGTCAAGGCGTGTCCTCAAGATTTCCCAATACATCGCAGGCAAGAAATTCGTAGGCTTTCTTCGACAGTTTGCGACTAAGCATAGAGCGCGAGACCCAGGAACTTGAAGAGTTGCAGTCATGGTTGAGCGCGGTCACGCGTTCGAATTCAGTTTGTTTCCGGCTTATCGGCCCGATATTTGACATCCTAAGTTCTGACTTCAATGCCTCCGGGGACCAGGATACTATGACAGAAGAAAGTCTAGACATAGAATATTACTACTCCGACTGAGCTCTCACTGTGGCATCAAAACAAATGATAGGGTGCCAGGAAGGTAACTCATTTCCACTTCAACATGTTGACTTTTGCAAGGATAAATGGGTACTGTTCTCATTGGTGGTGACCTATCCAGTTTCACGGTCGATGACGTTCTATTATGCTGTGACTCTCCCAACCTGTGGCCACTGAGCAAACCAAATCTCAACGCTCACATCGTGCACCTAGGACCTACATGGACCTACACGAGCCAGTAGGTAAGGGCCGGTGCCGGTCCCCGCAATCAACATTTCTTTCACGTTGTGGTTTATCTACATACGTACGGACTAACATGATTCTTTTAGATGAAGTGAAGAAATTCAATTCTCTACCTCGCACGAAACTCACGCCTTCTGGTCGCGTCCCCAATGCCTGGCATTTCGACATCCGCTACGTCCAACTAGAGCCTGCTCCAGCCCATCTCCTCATTATCGTCCAATCCGAGAGTCGCTTCCTTCTTACAGAAAACCTCCCTGCAGGCTCTCATCCTGGGACCTCCGAGTCTTTTGCTTTCTTCCCAGACACGCCTGAGGATGCTGCCCCCGAGATCGTCAAAGCACTCATGCGAGCATTCAGCGGTAAATCTACCGTGAACATCGGCGGGACTCAGAAACAACACTTTGAAGATCCCAGAGCACCATGGACGCTCATGACAGAGGATAGGCGCCTCGCCAAAGCTGTCGGAAATGAATTCAAACGAGTCGGCGCGCTCAGCGGTCTGCACACTATCAGTGTATCCCCAAAATCGACGTGCCGAATCGCGAACGAATCCTTTGAGCAGATATTCAAGGATGTTATGCAAGCACTTCAGCTTCCGCCTTTTGCAGCCGCCGCCATACAAATTCCCCAGTCCATCGCGTTCGATTATAAAGTCAACGAGCAGCCTTCAGACTTGCACTTGGCAATGGACCCGGATATACCTCTAGACGAGTATACCAAGATCATGGCATACACCCAATTTTTCGAAAGATCTCTCCCCATCACAAAGGAAAGACTCGACGAGCAGCTGGTCCCCGGCCGTTTTATGGTCCTGATTGACGAGGCAGAGACCCTCGTAAAAAGCAAGCCATTCGATGAGCTCAAGCGGGATGGCAGTCCATCTGCACTCATTGATCTCGCCGTCCGGTAATCATTCTTCCCACTCGTTTGTCCATAAGTTTGAATTCGTTCCCAGGATATACTTTGGAATTGGCTGCGAGCGGAATCGCCAGTTATGTTACGCCAATCTCATCAAAGCTGCCTTCCACCCCGACGCAGATACGAGCCTCAAAGCCACCGCTCATGCTGCAATAGTTGCGTGGCTCCTCGACTGCACGGAGGAGTTGCGAGGCCGGTACCTCTACGGCGCGATGCACCACGCAAACAAGGCGATCCAGTATAGCCGTCCGCTCTGTGTTCTCGGACACTCTATCCCCACAGTGGCCTGGCAGACTCGCCATCTCTTCCGGCCCATGTCCGAACGCGTCGTTGAGCTAAACTTCTTTTACAACGACATCTGGCAGGCCGAGAAGGAAGCCGAGGAGAGAATACAGAGAGACAGCGAGGCAAATATCCTCAGGATGAAGAACCCATTGCGGTACAAGTGTGCCAATTATGGATGCGGAATCGAGGCGGACCGCGGAAAAATGTTGCAAAAGTGTACGCAGTTTCTTGGATTCAAAGAAATTTCATTGATTTGTTTGGCTAGGTGGAGGCAAATGCGACGAGGACAAGAAGCCATATTACTGCAGTAAAAAATGTCAGAAGGATGATTGGAAAAACCACAAACGATTCTGCAAGCCTGGGATGCCGTGCTCTGTCATTGAATCCGATCATCGAGAAACGGGGTCTGGCGGCAGAGCAGGAAAGGATGGCGCGTTGAGAGTCACGGTCCCGCGCCCCGGTGGCGGTTCTGTCGTCCTCTCGTCGTCGACTATGAGTCCTGACTTGATGAGAGAGATACGAGATCAGGCTCAAAAGGAAGTGCAGGAAAGTGAGATGACGAGCTGATATGGATACCAAGAACAACGATACAATACAATACAATCAATACTTATTACTTACTGTAACACATTTGCAACCAGCTCCAGAATCTCCACCGTGCTCTTTCCAGTGTTCGCCAGATCCTTGGCGATGGATGGCCACACATGGCCATGATGCGGATCGCCTTTAACACAGCTCGCTCTGACCGCCTCCCGATGTTCCTAAACCAAGTCAGCAACCAACCAACCTACCAAAGACATTCAGATGACTGACCTCAGTACCATACTCCCGCTCGAACAACAGCCACCATCCCCATAGATCACCATCGTCGATATCCTGCGACACCGCCGCATCAACAGACCTCTCAAACCACTGTCGTGCCTTCTCGATCTTTCGCTCAGTCCAGAAGAGCCGTGCAACAGTAGAAATGATGATTGGGTGAGATTCCGTCTTCTTCATCGCATCCGTCGCGCGCGTCTTCCGTGATGGACGAGGCTCGCTCATTACTTGCATACGCCACAGCAATCCAGATGTCGGACATTCCTGTAACGCACGGGATAGCATCGCCTTGGCCTGCACAGGAGCGTTCGACCGTTCCTCTACTCCAATCGCCTCGGCCCAAAGCAGCTCATTCTTTGGGTTCGCCTGACGGGCTTTCTCCAGGAGCGAACGCGACTTGATACTCTTTCCATCAGCTTCCTCCAGGCGACTCGCTAATATCCACATGGTCGGCTCCTTGGGACATGCCTTGCATCCAGCCATGAAGGCACCTCGAGCAGCGCCATACTGTTTCCGTGATTGATGAATTTGCCCTTGTATCATGTATAGCTTGGGGAAGCGGGGAAATTTCTGGATGGCTGTAACAAGGATGCTGAGTGCGTCGTCCAACTTGCCCTGTTGGCGTTCGAATACAGCAGATTTCATCCAAATCTATTATAGTCATGAGTACGTTTTGAGAGTTTTGAGATCGGATACCTACTCGTTGAGTGTTGGAAATCTCCCGAGCGCGCCCCAATATCTGTCGAGCTGCATTCGTCTCTCCGTTCTCAGCCTCGAGCTTGATAGCAGCCAACCAAATCTTCTCGCTCTCCTCGTTAGCAACGAAGGCCCGATCTAGGACTTCACGAGCACCAGGAACGTCGCCCGAAATCCACTTCTCCTTCGCACGCATCAACCACAAGTTTTCAGCTTGTGGACAATGCTCAACGGCCTTGAGCAAGACCTGATCCAAACTATCAGGTGTGCCATGGGCTTTCTCGAGGCTGGCAGCGCGCTCCCACATGTCCTTACGGTCAGGAAAGACCTTCAAGGCATATGCGAATATAGCACGGGCAGTGTGGATTGTGCCTTCTTTCTCCGCCGTCTCTGCATCACTTTCCCAAGTTGCCAGTTGATCTTCTTCCTCAACTTCCATTGCAATTGTCGCCTTGATGATAGCCTCACATGTGCGTATCGAGCCCTGCTTTTCGCAGTTCTTCCCCTCTCCAAGCCATTGCTCCCGAGTCAAAAGAACTTGGTGTTTTCGTAGCTGCTGTACAGCCATCTCGATGGTCTTGTCCACCATCTCGAGTTCCTTGTTTCGTTGATCTTGCGTTTTGCTGGGTTCAGAAGCCGCTTGTTCGAGGAGTCGTCCAGCAGCGATCCAAATTTCGTGCGACGTAGGAACTGCTTTGCGCGCTTTGTTCAAAACTGCTTTCGCGCGCTCGGGTGTTTCAGTTCGAGCCAGTGCCAGCCATAATTCCACAGACATGGGAATGACTTCAACAGCACGAGCAAGTAGTGTTCTCGCGTCCGCTACTGATGTTTCAAGACTGACAGTCTCTTTCCACAACCGCACAGAATTTGGGATATGTTCGAGGGCTGAAATATATGTCAGCCTCTAGTCGGAATAGACTTCATTGGACTTGCCTTTACGGAGGACACGTTTTCGAGCAGGAAGATCACCTTCCAAATCTGCGGCAGTGAGCCATATTTTGACGCTCTGACCGACGTGTTGGACCGCTTCGGCCAAAATGACTTTGGCATCATGATTATTCTAAGAAAAGTGGTTAGAAAATATATAAGAGGACTCGGATAACATACATGCAGACGCGCGGCCTCTATCCAAACGTCTTCGCTTTTCGGACATTGCTCGCAGCCTTGTTTGATAAGTTTCCTCGCATGAACCATACGGCCAGCATGTTCTTCCAATGTAGCAGCGGCAATCCAGCCAGGCGAGTGCTTGGGATTCGACTTGATAAGAGACTCGAATAGCATTCGTGCACGTTTGATGTCGCCAATCTCAGCATTAGACTTGATCGCAACACTGTCGAGGGAAGTCAAGTATCCTTTTGGATCTACAGATGTTGCGAAACCGGATGTCGTGGCAGAGGCCTATACAAGTGTCAGGAAATTGTGGCGAGAGAGGGATGCAATCGAAACCAACCTGGTCGAGCTTTAGTCCCAATACTGTTTCGTTGGCTGCACCTATTTCCAAAAAGTTGCTCAAGCCGCCACCCTCAGCTGGCGTTTGGAAACCACCGTTCTGTGTGTATATTAGCTAAGACGCGAAAGTAAAAGCTAGAAGGCGCACCTGCTGCTGGCTAGGATCCAGAGCGTTTTCGTACTCATTTTTGGCCCGGTCACCGACAATAACGCTATCTGGGATGGCGTAAGAGCGCTCCTCTTTTCTGCGCTTCTTCCTCGTGAGGTTACCAACCTCTGGGATGTTCTCCCATTCGGAATCCGTAACTGCTGAGAGCCCACGCTTCAAGTCAGCAAACTGCTGTTGGATCTTTGGTCGTTCAGCACGATGCTTGGCCATTTCTAGCTGCTCTTGGGCCTCCCTAGAGTGATAAGGGTAAAACATTGGAGGCTGTCAAAGGCTACAAACTGACCTAGCACGAACCTGCGCGCCCTCCGCCTGGCATCCATTGCACTATCGACCTGATCATATATCTTGTCTGCTTCCTCGTCATCTTGTTCATAAGTTGTGCCAGCAAAAAGGCCGTATTCGTTGTCGGGATCCTGGAACTGTTCGGGATCGACTTCTTGCTCTTCACCGCGCCGAGCTTGCGCCTCTCTGTGCAAATTTAATGACAGCAAAGTCAAAGAAGGCAGTTACGCACGCGATTACTTCTGCAGAAGGGCCCTCTCTCGCAGGACCAATATCTGACCGCGTCGTGAAACCCGAAGCACTGGCGCAGATTTAGCCAGAGAAATAAAGTAAAAGCGATAGCCGTACCCTCGACCAAGGCCAGCGACATACGACGCCGGCGCCGGCATCGACAAGAACGCCAATTTGTTTGGTTTTCCCGCCATTTTGGTTTAATCGACTACTTGTCAATGTTCAAGCGAGTTGGTCACAAAAATAACGCTCAAGTGTGACACTTAGTGTTCAGTGGTGTTCCTTCACCGCCACATGCATCGCAACAATCTCCAGAAAGCGCGACATGATTGAGGAGACTTTCATCCGGACTACGCCTCACTGTCTTGAGAGTTTAGGCTGTTGCTACGGCGGGCCAAACGACTGCCTTTGCTGTGCGGGATCCCATATACATGGTACGAAGCCGGGACGCACCATACAACCATAGCATTATGCAGCTCCTCGTCCTTTTATCGGCTTTCCTTTTTACGTCCTCGGTGGCGCACGCACTATTTCACCAAAAATCCCACGACACCCACAATTACTACGTTCTCCGTCACGATCCTACCTACGCTCCGCTGGCCGATGTCGCAGATTTGCTGGAGATAGAAATTGTCGAGCCTGTCGGGGAACTTGAGGACTTTTGGCTGGCCCGAACTGAAATAGGTACAACTTCGAAAGGTGACATGGACGATCCCGTTCTTGTAGCCTTCCAACAAATGCGTCGCGGGAGCTTGCTCTCACGGAGAGGAGGAGATATCTCGCGTGCTTTGAAGCATCTATCCCGCCAGATACCATTCGAGCTGACTCGACGAGCTCCTCCCCCCGTTAAACGTCAGTTCTCGTATGATGATCCCAAGGCTGTCGCCATCCGTCTAGGTATCAAAGACCCTCTCTTCCCCCTACAGTGGTCTCTGGTTAACGAAGACTACCCCAGCGCTTCCCTCAATGTCGCGCGCGCTTGGGAACTTGGCTACACCGGAAAAGGTCACATCGTTTCCGTGATTGACGATGGGATTATGTACGACCATGAAGACCTCAAAGATAAATTTGTAATCATTTTAATCAACTACTAGTACATTAACTTACTGTTGCGCAGGTTGCGAAATACTCCTACAACTTTGTTGACAACAAGCGTTTGCCTGGACCCGTCGACAAGACAGACAATCACGGCACAGCCTGCGCTGGTGTCATTGTGTCGGCGAAGAACAATGTGTGCGGCGTCGGTATCGCATATGACTCACTGGTCGCTGGGATTCGTGTTATATCAAGCAGGATAACCTACGACGATGAAGCGAAGGCGTTTACCTTTGGCCACAAAGACGTGTCCGTCTATACTTGCAGCTTTGGACCGTTAGATGATGGAAAGTCCCTAGGCGGACCTGCATATGTCGTTAAGCAAGCCTTGCTGAAAGGTGTTACCGATGGGAGGAAAGGCAAAGGAAGCATCTACGTTTTTGCGGCTGGTAACGGTGGCGGTAAACATGATGAGTGCAACTACGATGGCTATGCAAATAGGTGAATTTATCGGCCTAACGAAGGCATGACGACAACTTACATCTTGGCAGTATCTATACGATCGCCATCGGCTCTCTGGATCACACAGGAAACCATGCGCCATACTCTGAAGGCTGTGCAGCTCTCATGGCCGTCACGTTCGGCTCCAGCGCAGAGAAAGGAATTGTAAGTCAATCTAAACCCGATCTTTCTATTCGTTAAGACGCCTCCCTAGGCCACTCTTGACACTCAAGATACCAAATCCTGTAGAACGGATTTTGGCACAACATCCAGCTCTGCGCCATCCGCAGCCGGTATCTTTTTGCTGGCGCTAGAGGCAAGACCTGAACTTACCTGGCGAGACATCCAGTACCTCTGTGTCGAAACCGCTCAAGTCGTCAATCCCAACGACGTCAGTTGGGATGACCTAGCTTCTGGGCGAAAATTCAGCCCTAAATTCGGCTTTGGCGTCCTCGATGCCTACAAGTTTGTACACGCCGCTCAAAAATGGAACCTCGTAACGCCCCAGACCTGGATAAAGGCGCCTATTGTCCGATTCGATGATGGAGCCATGGATGCTGGCGGAAATTTTTCAGGCGGTACAGCGCTCTCAAAAAACCGCATCGCACGGCATATCGAAATCACCGAGAAGATGGCGAAAGACGCCGATTTTGACACGATTGAGCATGTTCAGGTCAAAGTATGGGTTCAACACAGCAAAAGAGGAGATATCGAGGTTCTTCTTGTAAAAGATCAAGTTTGGAGCCAGGTGGGAAATCGTCGCGTACGGGATAATGCCAACAGTGGACTTCGAGGGTGGACATTTTCGACATTGAAACACTGGTACGCTTTTTTACAATACGGGCTCATGGATATGTAGTGACCCACTGTTTGTGTAGGGGGGAGAGTCCTGTAGGAACATGGTCCATAGCCGTATTCGATCAAGGAAGTGGACTGAACAAAGGTGCAATTATCGGCGCTGCCATTACATTTTGGGGATGCACCAAGAACAGCGCCACAACCCCGAAACCTTATGAGCTCCCTCCAGATGACAACAACGTTTTCCCTCCAAGCGAATGGTGATTGTTGCATTAACACGATTAAACTATACATGTATCAATGATATAATAGCATTCCTTTCAAGTGAACTTGATCTTCCTGCTCGTCGTGGGCCCAGCAGCGGCTAACATCTGTTGCTTCTCCTGGATGCGCTTCTTTGCTTCCCAAGAAGGATGTAGCGCCTCCGATTTTGCGGGTGTCGGTGCAGGCGCAGCCTTATAGGCAGGCGCCGCACTTTTGACATGCCCACCGTCGCGACGTGCACCCCAGCCGCTATCAGGAAGCTGCGCATCTTGACCACTCCGATTTAATCCACCTCGTCCTGTCCCTCGTCCTGTCCCCCTGCCTCGTCCTCTACCTCGTTCACGATTAAGATTCCGCTGGGCGTCCGCCAACGCCTGCGCTTCGGCCTCTTTCTTCTTGTGGTTGGCGTTTCTGCCAAACTTCTTCTCCCAGATGCTACGCAAAAACATCAATACAATTTCGGCATTTGAAGCGAGGGAAAAACTTACGCCTGACGCGCTCGTTGGCCTCTCCGGTTTTTCCTTTGGGGTATGTCTCCCGCAGTTGCGTCCTCCTCGTCCCAATCGGAATCGTCAGAACCTTTTATAAAGCCGACAGAGAGCGAGGGGAGGAAAGTAGATGTGCCGGTAGTTGTTTTTGTCTTTGAAGGTTTTGGTGGTGAAGGAACTGCGCCGTCCTCATCCTCGTCTGTGAGACCTTCGTCCCCGTCTCCGTCAATGGACCCAGATTCCCAACCGTCATCGTCTTCTTCTGCTGGCTCCTTCTCGTCGTCGCCGATAGTGCCAGACTCCCAGCCTGCGCCATCGTCGTTGCTCATCGCGTCATCCTGAAGGTCATCGTCCTGCGCAGAACCCATCTCAATGTCCGCGTCCTCATCAACGGCAACTTTCTTGAGTTTCGCGGGCCGTTCGTCCATATCGTCCTCGTCAGTAGCTGGAATGACAACGGCGCGCAGGCCCTCGATGATATGTGCAATTTCGGTTGCAAGAATTTTGGAGCTGAGAACGCGGCTTTGTACTTTGGCGGCGGGACCGCTGGATGAAGATGCGAGGAGGTTGGATTGAAGTTCTTTGAGAACGGCGGATTGGATGTGTTCGTTGCCAGAGAGAAGCTTGTCTTTCAAGAGCTTTGATTTGAGGGCTGTTCGTGCGACAGCCTCGTGGTCAAGCACCTTGCATAGGTGAGCGTGGGGCACGTCCGATGCGAAGATGAAACAGACCTTGAGCTGGTTGAGTTCTAATTCACAGGCATTTACACTGCTTGTATCACTTTGATTGAGTCTAAGGGTTGTTAGTAGAGATAGGACGAATGGGACCCAGGACGCACCGCAGCTGCTTCAATTTCTTGACCAATTTTTGAAGCTCAAAGGTCTTTGCCTTCTTGGCGGCTTTCTTTGCCTCCTTCAGGTCATGGTGCTGAATTACAAGTTATCGTCGAGGGAGGGTGCGTGAGCTGAGATTCTCACGAATTTACCACCGATTTTTACATCCAAGTCTGTCTAGTCTGAGCATGAGAAATGTACAGGGTACCGATAGGAAACAGTACTTCTTTGTATCCCTCATAGCGTTTTCGTTTCTTGCCCGAGCTCTGATTGTCTGTGGGATTGGGCCTCATGGTGGAAAGCAGAAGAAAAGTTGTCACGGCAAGTCACGCAAATTAACTACGCCACATATATCCGGGATGCTGGTAAGTAATAATTGTGTACGAGATATACATCTTTCCTACAATGCGGGCATCATGCGAACGACCTTTCCTTCATTCCTGGCGTGCACCCGAAGCCTTTCCAAGATTTTGGAGTTCTCCCACCGCTCCGGGGGCGTTCTCTTGCCCGTCGACCAATAGTAAATGTCCCAGTCTGGTTCATCCAGCATCTTGTAAATGTAAGCTAAAAGTAGAAAGAACTTTGACAGGAGAACGGACGCGCCTTGTCGTATTCCTTCAGCTCGCCCTCGTCCATCGCTTTCAAGTGATCGCGAGCAAAGGTGCTGAGCAGGAGGTCGCTCTCTAGCGTGCCCCGCTTGCGCGATTGATAGGTGAGTCGCGCTCTGAGCACGTCGACAGATTCGTTATGTCTTGCGAGCGGAGGCATTCCAGGCAGGCCATCTGGGGTAGTCGTATTGGCCAGATGCTCAGGTGTATGAGGAAGAGGCCAAGGATCAGCAAGAGTGCGCTGCGTCGTCGAAAACAGTCGTCGGCGCGAAAGACACACAACGGATCGCATCATGGTGGTTCGTGGCAAGTGACAAGTTTTGTCTCATTGATCGGCATCACCGGTTTACAAGAATGTGCACATATGTTAACTGTAGTTTGAATCGATTCATCTACCCTTACGCTAGATACTATTGCGCTTTTCGACATCCTCTGTGGCCTTTTTATCCGTCTCCTCCTCGCTGGTCTTCTTCTTCTCCTTCCCCATTCTCAGGCTCTGCTGCATCCTCGCCATCACTGCCGCCCTTCTTCTCCTTCTAGATCCCATCCCCATCTGTTGCCTCATTCTGGTCACCCTCTTTTGGTGTTTTGACCTTCCTAAATCTTCTATTAAAAAAGAGAGTTCCCGGGAGCGATCCCTAAGGGCTAGACAAGCGCCAGACACGGGTGGCATTCGCTTGTGCCTCCGACAGGGGACCTCGCGTTGTGGATACGTTGAGGATACGTTGAGGATCCGATGTTTCAGGGATAAGCATTAAGTACTAAGTACTGGCAAGCAACTAATAAACTTTGGTTCCGCATAATGCTCGATCCACGTGCCTCCTGCTCAGTACTCACCCTCGACAATGACAACATCTAGCTAATACCAATGTGTGCCACACTGTTCCCTACGTACTACGCGATAGATTGAATAAACATTTGAATTATAATTTCTATAATGACATATATAATTCCTAATTAAATTGATTGGTGTCGGAGCCACGACGTATCCTCAACGTATCCACAACGCGAGGTCCCCTGTCGGAGGCACAAGCGAATGCCACCCGTGAGAGAGAAAGACGTGTTCTCATTCAAGTGTATCTGCACGAATATAAACTCGAAATGGTTAGTACATCTGAATAAATGTATTGTACATTGCTAACTACATCGGGAGCTGGCTTAATGATTGACTTTCTGTAATGATTTATAGCTTGTAGTTCAACTGTAAAGCGGGGTCCGAATGTAATTCAGACCGTAACCAAGTTTGGATCTAGAACAAGACATCCCAGCCAGTGACCAAGTCAGGTAAGAGGGCGGTAGTATGGAGGAGTAGACTAAGGTCCTCCGACGCCACACAAGGTTGCCGGCTAAGCCGTTGGCCGGAAATGGTAATCAGTGCTCGAAGAGGAAGTGTAAAAGCAGAATTAATACAATCTGAAGCTAGGGAGGGGGTAGCCTGGAGATCCTGGCTCTATGTTCTATGTTCGTTGCACTCACGACTTATAGAGCCTGGGTTTGGGGGAGGGGCTCTACCTGGCCTCTCGGTTTATCAAAATATTTCGATCTCCGCTATCAATCAAAGGTTAGGGTTACATGCGAGCACTAGGAGAAAGTATTGAGTACACAAGCTAGAACACCAATTTGCTACCTCCAGTCGTTTTCAAGAGCTACCACAATTTTATGACAGTGATTAGCATGATATTGCCCCCCACTCTTCCTACGAAGTCGGAACCATTGAAACTCTCTACAAATGGTCCAAAATATGGAATGAATGGCCGCCAATTTTCTATGATGAGCGGCAAAGCTCGAGAGAGTTGCTTGGTTTGTTGTAGGGATGATTGAGGAAGAGCCATCTCTAGCCAATTCTAGGACGCCACCACCGATGAATTCAGAGAGATCGGCACAGGCTCGGACTTTAAAAATATTTTGATAAACCGAGAGGCCAGGTAGACCCCCTCCCCTAACACCAGTCTAGGGAGGGGGTCCAACCCCTCCTCCAGATAATTGAGGGTGCCAATGTTTAGAATGTGAGAATGTTGCTGACCTATGAAGGTCAAAATGCCAAAATATTATTTTCCAGGCTACACTTATAAAATCAACCTAAATCTAGATACAAAGCTGAAAAGGTCTATTAAATATGGTTATACTCAGTGTATCTCTCAGAGAGACTTAGTGTGCTGGAGAGAGACTTGGCGTAATGGAGAGAGACTTAGCGTAACAGAGAGAGACTTAGTGATTGCGGGAAGGTTCTCCGGATCAACGGGTCCGAGTCCCACACAAAAGTGCGGAATGCATTTCCTCGCGGTGGTTAAAACAACTATCATTGGCTTCACGTCTACAGTCCTACACCTCGATCTACAATACAACATGCGTTGGCCTAGCTAGCGCCCCAGGGAGTGGCCCACGGGAACGACGCAATCATGTCGTTAGCCATGGGTCGCGATACTACCTCCACCAAAAAAAAAGAGACTTAGTAATTGCACGAGCTTAGTAATAATTGTAAGAGAGATACAATGGCAAGAGAGAGAGAGATAAGCAGAGATAGAGTGGCGCTGAGACTAGTTCGTGCACACAAGTCGGGCCGGACCAACCGGACCAGAGTGAGGCCTCAGTTTGGACAGTGATGTCATACGTTCTCCAGGCCAAAGTTCCACCGGGGGCTACCGTGAAATGAAGGGTCTTTCCCTTTTAAGGACGACTTGCCGTGGGGCCGCTTATGTGGCGCGCAATACTTTAGGTCCTATGTTCACATCACAAGTAGAATTACTTAACTTCAACGATAAAAGTTAGCATAGAAATCTTGCCACTTTGGCAAGCTTGTTGCTCTCATGATTTCTCCGATGGTAGCCCCCCTGGTGGAACTTTGGCCTGGAGAATGTATGACATCCACTGGGGGAAATACAAGATATTCTGACCATAAAATTTGGTAAAAGTATGTAAAGTATTTTGAGGATATTTTAAATGCCAAAAATGACCTCAAAGGACCAATAAAATCAAGAAGATATGTTGAATTTTGAATATTTAATGCATATTTTTACACTTTAAGCATATCTCTACCTGTTTTGAACCTGTTTCTGGCACTAAAGATATGGTAAAGAAACTTTACATACTTCCAGTACTTTTTGATGTCGAAATATTGTGCACTTTTCCCAGTGATCACTGTCCAAACTGAGTACTGAGGCCAAGAGGTGCCAGATCTCTGAATCTTGGATACCAATCAAGCCACGCGAGATTTCACGGCAATCATTGTTCGGTTACTGCCGTAGACGCCACAGTAAGCATTCGAGGGAGTAAGCAAGGAAGATTCCGACTTGTGTGTTGCCATCTGTCTTGAATTCTGCTCAGAATTTGGTAACGGAGGTATCTTTTGGGCCAGCACGGAATGTAGAGCGCAATGAGAGTTAGGATAACTGTTGAGCCTTAATTTACAGTAATCATATACATTGACGATGCACCGTGGTCATTTCATCTTTCTGCTACAATCAGAGGTATGAAAGACGCGATAGAGGCGTGAACGTCGTGGTACGAGTTGACCCAAGGACCGGCAGCCGTTCGAGGTGCCGAAAGCTGTGCTTTCCTTTTTTAGGGGGGGCCATCGTGAGAAGAATTCCAAGATTCAGAGATCTGGCACCTCTTGACTGAGGCCTGAGGCCTCACTCTGGTCCGGTTGGTCCGGCCCGACTTGCGTGCACGAACTAGTCTCAGCGCCACTCTATCTCTGCTTATCTCTCTATCTCTTGCCATTATTAAGTCTCTCCCTTACAATTATTACTAAGTCTCTCTCCATCATGATCACTAAGTCTCTCTCGTGCAATCACTAAGTCTCTCTCCATTACGCTAAGTCTCTCTCCAGCACACTAAGTCTCTCTGAGAGATACACTGAGTATAACCATATTTAATAGACCTTTTCAGCTTTGTATCTAGATTTAGGTCGATTTTATAAGTGTAGCCTGGAAAATAATATTTTGGCATTTTGACCTTCATACTAATGTGTTGAGTATATACCATACATCATCTGTAGTTTCCCTCAGTCCATCTACTCTTACGCTAGATACTGTTGCGATTTTAGGCATCCTCTGTTGCGTCGCCATCTGTCGCGCCATCTGCTGCCTCGCCGTCCTCGCCACCCTTCTTCTTCTTCTTCTTCTTCTTCCCATCGCCATCCTCTGTTGCGTCGCTATCTGTCGCGTCTGCTGCATCTCCGTCCTCGCCGCCCTTCTTTTTCTTCTCCTTCTTCCCATCACCATCCTCTGTTGCGTCGCTATCTGTCGCGTCTGCTGCATCTCCGTCCTCGCCACCCTTCTTCTTCTTCTTCTTCTTCTTCCCATCCCCATCCTCTGTTGCGCCGCCGTCTGTCGCGTCATCGTCTGCTGCCTCGCCATCCTCGCCACCCTTCTTCTTCTTCTTCTTCTTCCCATCACCATCCTCTGTTGCGTCGCCGTCTGTCGCGTCATCGTCTGCTGCCTCGCCATCCTCGCCGCCCTTCTTTTTCTTCTCCTTCTTCCCATCACCATCCTCTGTTGCGTCGCTATCTGTCGCGTCTGCTGCATCTCCGTCCTCGCCACCCTTCTTCTTCTTCTTCTTCTTCTTCCCATCCCCATCCTCTGTTGCGCCGCCGTCTGTCGCGTCATCGTCTGCTGCCTCGCCATCCTCGCCACCCTTCTTCTTCTTCTTCTTCTTCCCATCACCATCCTCTGTTGCGTCGCCGTCTGTCGCGTCATCGTCTGCTGCCTCGCCATCCTCGCCGCCCTTCTTTTTCTTCTCCTTCTTCCCATCACCATCCTCTGTTGCGTCGCTATCTGTCGCGTCTGCTGCATCTCCGTCCTCGCCACCCTTCTTCTTCTTCTTCTTCTTCTTCCCATCCCCATCCTCTGTTGCGCCGCCGTCTGTCGCGTCATCGTCTGCTGCCTCGCCGTCCTCGCCGCCCTTCTTCTTCTTCTTCTTCCTATCACCATCCTCTGTTGTGTCGCCATCTGTCGCGTCAGCTGCATCTCCGTTCTCGCCACCCTTCTCCTTCTTCTTCTTCTTCCCATCCCCATCCTCTGTTGCGTCGCCATCTGTCGTTTCTTTCGTGTCGCCCTTGCCCTTCTTGCCCTTTCCTTTGACACCCTTGACAGTTTCCTTTCCTTTGTCAACTGCCCCCTTTCCCGCCTCGAAAGCTTGAGTTCCAGTGTCGACAGCTTGTGTTCCTGTATCGACGAGATCCTTGGCGCTTCCAAGCAAGTCCTAAATCCAGTAACTTGTCAGTAATGGACGCCACGATGTGCGAAAGACCTCGTACTATTGGGTATGCCATCACGCCGGACTGTATCACGAATGCCAAAAGACACATCATGGAAGCCGATAATCTCATATCGACCGATTCAATCTAGGGATCCTGCCCGTGGTTGACTACAGACGCGAATCAGCGATCCTAAACAGAGCCGTCGTCGCATCCACTCACATGGTATGTTTAAGGTGGTAAGCACCAGGCTTGTAAAAGTGACCTAAAAAGCATCGGTTGCGCCTTTATACCTAGGATCCTATTGACAACAGGCAGTACCGCCGTAAGAATAGCACTACCCGATAGGCAGGGCACCATGGAGCTAAAGACATAGCCACCCAGTGACGAAAGATCATCCTTTCAAGCTAAGGCTCAGTCACTCGGAGCTTAGTAACTTACTAAAGCAACGGTGGCTATGTTACCACTGGTAGAGTAGCTGGGAGTGTGGATTACCGCAAAACACGTCGTAACCACCATAGCCGGTTGTCAGATTTGCGTTGTAATGCCACAGTACTTGGACCAAAGGTGTTGCCAACCGTGGGAGCCTCATATCGAAATAGCCAAAGAGCACCTAATAAAAGAAATGTTAGCGCCCCAAAACTGCTCGCAAGAACATAGCATCTGTAATTCGAACCGCACACCATTGCCCACCCACGCAATTGTAGTCGACCGTCACAGTAGAGCAAAAGGTATCCAAAATTGTTTCACTGACTATAATAAATTGATAATTTGTTGACCGTTTATCACAAACTAGCCTTCGAGGATGAATTTGGGCCGAAGATCTCCTTCATGAACGCGTCCACATCCGGCTCGCGTCCCAAAAAGTCCTGTCATGGTGTTAGCAACCTCTCAGACACTAGTGTCGTCATTCTACACACCTTGAGCGAGTCCAGTTCCTCGCGCGAACCTCCAAAGCGTAGAATCTTATCACGGTAACGTTGTCCGCGGGTTGGGTCCAGCGGGTCGGCCTTGAACACAGTAGCTACAAATAGGCGTAAGTTGACTATGACACAGTAATTGATAGCTTTCCACATACCATACATATCCGCCGCAAAGACAAGGGAATAAGTATAACCATAGTATCCCGCATCATAGCCCCTGCGGGAAAAGCGATGTTAGTGGTACGAAAATAAACCATAGTACAGAGAACGCTTACCCAGCGATATGTCCAAAAGTACCTTGCCCGGGAGTTGGTTTCCCAGACTTGACTAAGGATATAGACTCCCGTAAATCGTTCCATAGTGCAGTATAGTCCGCACTTTCTATCGAAGAGGACGAGTGGTTAGTCGCATGCTCCCCGTTTCTGATATTTACACACCAGAATCAGTGTGAACTTTGATGTCAAACTTGGCAAAGAAGATTTGGCGCAGGTAGAATAGCCCAACGTTAACATATCGACTAGAACAACGTCAGAGATGCTACCGCGAAGGGACTCGAGAATACGACTAACCTCTTGATGAGCTTTTCGATCAGTTCAGGCGACAATGGTTTCTGAGTTTCGTAATGGCTCGACATGATCTCCAGCACTTTAGGCTCCCAGCACCAGTTCTCCAACATTTGCGATGGCGCTTCTACGAAGTCTCTTGCGACACTGTCAACACATATTAGTTGACCGCTATGTCAAACAAGGGGATATGCCAACCTCGTGCCATGAAACCTCGAGAATTTGGTATGACTGAGCAATCCATGGAAGACGTGTCCCATTTCATGGAAGAACGTGACAACGTCATCGTGCCTCATCAAGGCAGGCTTTTCCGGCGTCGGCTTTGCCAAATTCGCGACCATGGCGGCGAGAGGGTAGTGTCGCGTGCCGTCCGCCTGGTCATAACCTGGTAAGAGAGGCCAGACAGCCGCATGAGAGTATTTCGATTCTACGACGCAATCTTTAGCCAGTGCCAGCAACACATCATAGGTCATACCTCGAGGGAACAGATCAAGATAACAGTATCCCACAAACCCAGATTCGTCCTTCGCATCCTTCTCCCAGACGGCAAATTGTTGGACATCGGGATGCCAGGTCGATCCATTTTTGATTTCTTGGAACTGCACACCCAAGAGGTTTTGGTAGATCGACAGGATCGTAGGAATGACGACGTTAACCGGGAAGTATTCCTTTACTTCTGCGTCGTCCAAATCCAAGCTCTTTTCGATGAATTTGCGGTCGTAGTACCTGTAATCCCAGATGTAGAATTCACCATCGAACGGCAAGCCAGCCTCCTCATGTTCCTGTTTTTTGAGTGCGAGAAGAGTCTCCTTGTCCTTCAAGCCAACAGGGCGAAGCTTGTGCTCGAGGTCGTCAAGGAACTTGCTGACATTGTCGCCGTTTTTGATCATCTTGACCTCCGTAACGTAGTCTGCCCAAGTCTTGTACCCCAGGATACCGGCGATCTTGCGACGCAGATCAATGGCCTTGCTCAATATTGGAACATTGATCTCCAGCCGCGATTCGTGACCTTCGTGAGCGCGCTGGCGAGTCGTGGGGTTCTTCGCGTATTTAAACTGGGGGGAAGATATTAATTGTGTTCAACGTAATTGAATATTTGAGGATGCGTACGATTGGGAAAATGTCTGGGGTCTTGTAGGTTACATCGTAAAGATCCTTACCATCCTCCGTACGCTTCGTATAGCCTGAGATCACGTCCGATGGGACACCGTCGAGCTCTTCAGCGGTAAAAGTTATGATGCCCTGTGAGAGTTTCAACGCCGAGTCTTCGTAGCAAGGATGGCGCACGCACGTTCTCCTCGTTGAAATTCTTGCTAAAGTCAAGGCTCAATTTAGAGAGTTCCTTCTTGAGTTCCATGAGCTCCGTGCGCGTATTGTCAGGTAAAGCCAATCCAGCACGAGTGCCATCTAAGACCTGATAACGATGAGCTGAGATCAGGTTACTAGGATAATGCTACGCACCATCTTCTCCACGAGACGCTGCTCTTCAGCGGAGAGTTTATCCAAATCGCCAGAATCCTTCAAGTTCTTCTGGGCGGCAACTTTGGCTTGGAAGACGTCCAGACGCATGGAATCGTCGACGCCGTAGTCGCGAACGATGGATTCAGCCTCGTTGGAAGCATCGCGAAGCTCCTTGGAGGGCGAAACGTTTTGATAGAAAGAAAGCGGTTCAGTAACATTGTCGAAGAGAGTATCGGCTTCTGAGATTGCTAGCTGCAACGTCTCTCAGAATTGAGTTTCCGAGAGAATTTGGCATTACTTACAAAAACCTAGTAAACTTCAATGTTTGTGTTATAGGAGAGCCAGATAGCAGCGTACCGATTTGAAGTTGGCGTCCTTCGGAGCTAGTGCGGCAACCTTGTCCATTGCCGCCTTGTGCTTGGCTACGCTGTCCTTGACCGAACTGACTATCTGTTCAGCTGTATGGTCCCACACCGGCGCATCTTGAGGCGGTTTAATCGACATTGGAACGGCAAAGGTGGTGGTGGAGAAACAAGAAGCAAGACGAGGGAGTTTACCGTGCCACTGCGTGACTGCTGACAGAGCGAACGATCGATAACCTACTGTCGCGACTAGTCCAGCAGCCAGCGCGCCACTGAACGCGAGCCGTCGCGGTTGCAGCCACCGCCCGCATTGTCGTCGTGCAAGTTGCAGACAGGGTGCCATGCAAATTGAATTTCCGTCGAAAATATTATCATTAAAATAGCTTTATCTTATCTCTGTGACGTGGCGTTGATTGACTAAACAAAATGACACAACACATCCACTGACAGTGCGAAAAGCAAGAATCGAAACAAGGGAGATATGTTACTGAAGGGACAAAAAAAGACACCCATCGGGCGGTGGTAAGTACTTATGTGTTACCAGAGTGCGGGATATAAGTCTGGTAAGATAGAAATAAATGGGAATGAGTGAATTAGTGGCAACGCTCAGATAGCCATTGCATAATGACACCGCTACAAAATTGATGAAAGCCAAATCACAGAGGGAGACGAGCGAACTCACAGGTTGTGCTGGTTCTTCATCGAACACTAACAACGAGTTAGTCACGTTGAAGAAATCAGAATCGATACATACTGAATAACACTGTAAAACGTTGATTAGTAAATGAAATGCAAAACACGATAGAAACATACGGATACTGGTCGGTCAGTGATTTTCCCAAGTTCACTGGGGGCATACCGGTCAGTGACGAGTAGAAATAATCGAATAACACTCACAGATCCTTGATAATATCATTGACGCCAGCGCTCCCTTCAATATCGCTTTTATTCCCGAGCTAAGAGCATAGAAGGGTAACCAACTAGCATGTCTAGACACAGAGAGACCACATACCACCAATAACGGTACGCCAGCCAATGTTGGCTGAGCTAAAAGTTGATGCATCTCGAAACGAGCGCCATTGAATTTCTCTTGCTACATAAAAAATTGTCAACCTATACAATGCCATGATAGAGAATACGTACGTCAGCCGCGTCAACTACAAATCTATATCCGTTCTATTGAGGGGTTTGATCACAATATTTGACGAGGGCACTCACACGATGGCATCTACTCCATTACAGTAGCGCTCCTTCGGGCGAATACGTTTAATGAGACGATAGCGGGGAATATGGGAATACACTCACCCACATGGACCGGAATTTGGGTTGCCCTGGTATATATATATTGAACAAGGTGTTTGAACCTCACAAAAGAGTACGACTGACCAGCAACATCCCAGACCTTTAGTGTGATATTCCCCTTTCTGATCTTCCGGAAATTGAAGGCCACGGTGGGGACGACTTCTGGATTCCACTGATAGCAGTATGGGTATCCATTGAGCGACGAAGGGTAAGGAGGTAGTTACCTGCCCAGCGCCAATGATATTTACAAAAGAAGTCTTTCCAGAAGCCTAGTGTGGGGAGAACAGTGTCAAAGCGCTGTCGGTTGGGGGATATTGCGGGGGCATTTACTTGAAGACCTATGACGGCGATTTCAGCGGTCTTGGAGAAGAATATGCTGGGCAGTGTTAGCAAAGTACGGATAGAATAATGCACGCAGCTCACCCAAGAAACCATTGGAAGATTGAGTCAAAGAACCCCATGGCACTTATAACGAAGTAAACGAGTGAAGATGGTGGCAGTGTCCAAGCTTGTCAAGTCGCGTTTGAGAAGGCTTTAACCGGACCGGTTTTCCGAACACAATTTTAGACTAAACTTTCACTGACACTGCGCCAGTGGGTACTCCTTTGACGCTTCTACCTGCACTCCAACAAATGAATCTCCGATAAAAAACGCTCTATGCAACCAATACATGCATTTAATCAGCACCTAAAACGACACGTCCGACGTTTGCAGTCTCAGTTCGGATGCCTTATGGCGACGACGGCGCGTGGTAGCCAAGTATGTCCTGTGTACCGTCATCAAAGCTCCTTTCGAAGACTCACTTTAGTCAAAGCAATGATTTTAAATTCCTCGGCGTATCTTGGGCGTATCGAGTTATCGTCCATCCCTGGTACGAACCTTGTCGTACCTTCGCATCTCGTCTTCCCATATGCTTCAATACAGACAGCTTAGGTATCTGCTCGTTTTCCACTGTCTACACATATGCTATCAGTCGTTTGCGTCTCAACGACAAACATCACCCTAACATGTGAGGGGCCATACGTACCAATCCTGTGAGGTCAATTATTTCACTGCGTGGAATCAGTCGAAGGTGAGTGATCTTCTCGTGATCGAAGATAGGAAACTCACCCTGTGTCGTTTGCAGTATGTCGCCGAAGACGCACCAGTCAAATAGTTTGAGATACACTAGCATTGAGCAAGACGTCGACAAGTTTGTCTTCTTGCGCTGCTCGGATTCGAATGACGTATGGCTCGGTAGAGTAACCGGTACACCTTGATCTTTGACGTCTACGGTCTAGATATTCACGCCCAGCATGGTCAGTGTGGTTCGTTCACCACGATTTCGATGGTCCAGAAACTCGGTAACGTATCAACCGTTCTGGACGGATGATATTTTCTCAATAATATCTCTCCTTTCTTAGGACCGAGAGAAGCGCGTGTATATGGACAGATACAGGTACTTCGCAAGCTCATTTCGGGTGGGCACACCGATAGTATTGCTTGGTCTATGCTTCGTTCTACTTGCGGGTGGAAACGTGGAGTGCCATGGACTCGTAGATTTTCTCTCTGCCTTGGTAAGTCCGATGTTGAATACCGGACTCGAAAAAGAACGACATTCCCACGTACGCTTTCATCCATGGGACTAATCCGAAAATTTCGCGCCCACTGTTTCGGTAGACCTGTCAGTATCTGGAGCAATATCCGCTGGCGCGCTTCAAGAGGAACGTCGGTGTAGGTTAATCCGAAAATCCAATGTAACTCACTGCGCGACACCTCGGTATATGCATCTGATAAGATTTGTTGTACCTTATCCGATAAGATCCGCAAAACGTCTCAAAAGCCTTTCTCGATGGCTCACGTACTGCGTCACAGTTTGCTACAGCTGGAAGAGAACCCAAGATGGTATGTATAACTCAATGACGCGAGAACGAGGCTAAATACAACCTCCTACAGCACCGCAAACCGTGCATTCATTCGCGTGCTTCTTTTTCCCGGATCTGATAAGATCAAATTTCTCATCAATACCGTCGTTTTGGGCGCTGGTTCACAGAAGTATAAAGTCTTCTCCTCGGTGCCGTGTGTTTTTTCCGTAGCTTCTTGCCTTCCTAACGTGATCGCTTTCTGGTATGTGCCGAACATCTTAGCGGAGACATATACTTATTTGCTTAGTCCTAGTCAAGACTCTCATGTCGGACAAGCAGGAAAATGCGAGCGACGGCGCGCACACCAAGAGCACCTTACCTACTCTTGACGCTGGGGAGCCCCATATCCAGTCGCGTGGTGTAACCCGGATGGAGGCCGTGTACCGCGCCGCCTCGACGAATCGTACAGTCTTCTGGTGCATCGGTCTCTCCGTTGTCATCTGCTCTTGGATCTACTCTTTGGACTCGTCTACGACGTACAACTACACTCCTCTCGTCACCTCGTACTTCTCCGAACATAGCAGCGGCCTGGCGACACTCTCCATTGCTACGAGCATCATTAGTGCAATCAGCAAGCCGTTCATCGCCAAAATTTCTGACATCACCTCCCGCCCGTATACATATCTAATGGCACTCAGCTTTTACGTTGTGGGATACATCATCGCTGCTAGCGCGAAGACAATTTCTGCGTACATCGTCGGCGAAGTGTTCGTGACTGTTGGCTCCTCCGGCCTCGAACTGGTCAACTCCATTGTCGTCGCTGACCTCACGTCTTTAGAATGGCGTGGTTTCGTCCAGTCTCTCCTCGCGTCCTCATACATCATCAACGTTTGGTTCGCTGGCAAGATCGTGGCTGCTCTTTCTACCGGCGAGAAATGGCGCTGGGGATATGGCATGTTCGCTATCATCATGCCTGTCGTTCTTGGCCCTGCCATTGTTACGCTCATCTATCTCGACCGCAAAGCGCAGAAATTGGGTATCGTGACGATTGCGTCCAGCACTGCCGCTCGCCAAGCCGCAGAAGAGTTCCCGGAGAAGGGCGATTATGATGCTCCTCCTCCTATCGCGGTACCACCACCTACTTCCGCGTCCCGAATTGAGGCGACGAAACGCGTTCTGGAGGAGGTCGACGCGTTCGGGCTTATACTTCTTGGATTTGGATGGTCACTGCTGCTCCTTCCTTTCTCGCTGCAGATATACGCCAAAGACGGATGGAGGAACCCGTCTATGATTGCTATGATGATCGTCGGAGGCCTTCTCCTTGTCGCCTACTTCTTCTACGAGCTCAAATTCGCCAAAATCCCGAGCGCTCCCCGCCGTATACTCCTCAACAAGACGTTCATATGTGCGGTCATCATTGACTTTTTCTACTTGTGTATGTATCCCTTACAACTTGTTCTAATTTGCACTGATTTTGTTTCTAGTCTGCGGTATGATGCGAGACATATATTGGAGCTCGTATGTCTACATAGGCAAACCCTGGAGCATCGAGGAGTGGACGTACTACAACAATACGCTTACGATCTCTCTCTGCTTTTTTGCCATCATTGCTGGCCTTATCCAGCGGTGGACCCACAGATACAAGGTGATGCAAATTATTGGACTTTGCATCAAGATCATTGGCATAGGTATCAGTTTGGACGGTCGTATGGCTACCAACAGTACTGGCGCGATGGTCATGACACGCGTCTTAGTTGGCCTGGGCGGATCCTTCAGCGTCATCGCCACACAGGTTGCCTCGCAAGCCTCTGTCCCGCACCAAGACGTTGCCCTAGTCATCTCCCTCCTCTCGCTTTGGAGCACTATTGGGTCTTCAATCGGCGCTGCCGTCGCTGTGGTTGTTTGGGGCAAGTTCATGCCTCGCCTGCTCCGCGAGCATCTGCCCGCCTCCGCAACGGATGCCCAGGTGACGGAGTTCTATAACAACATGGCTGGGATTCGCACCACGTACGCATTCGATGACCCCATGCGACAGGGCGCCATCAAGGCGTACCGTTTGACGCTGTGGTACCTCATCGTACCCGCCCTCGTGATTGAAGGGTTCTTCACCATCGGCGCTGCGTGCTTGCAGACCAACTTTTACCTCGGGAAGCAGCAGAACGCGGTGACGAATACCGCGTTAGATGGGTCAAGGCTGGACAAGGAGGAGATGGAGGCCGCACAAGCACCCCCGAAGAATAAATTTTTAAGGTTTTGGGCGGGGAAATATTAGAGAGATACTTTGTCTAAGTAGTTCGATTCGTGTATACGTATGTAGTGCTATAATTACTACTACTCTTCTGTGGGTCATGTGTATATTCAACTTACGTTGCATCAATGCCATAAATTGGGCACGAGTGCCAAAGTCTTCAGTATAGGCAGGCGTCGAAGTTGGTTTAAGATTCTATGTCGTGTGCTAGGAAGCAGCAAAATGATAAGGAGGAACGTAAATGTGGCGTGCATGCGTCTATAATATCTAACTAAATTTGAACAAATTAGCAATGAGGTAAAGCAAGTTCAAACGGGAGTCCGAGAGCAAACATGTCGTTTTCCTCCCTGTGTCCTACACTCTCTTGAGCACCACATATCACCGCACCGTCCACAGCGGGGGAAATCATTGCCAGGCTTCCCGCAAGCTACGCAGTGCGCCCTTTGGGTGCAGAATTTGGATTTACGCTCCAATGAGGCCAGAATTGGATTTATCTCTGATTCCGAGGCTTGTCGGTGGGACCCCAGTGGATTTGGGTGGGAAGAAGTTTCTGATATGTACGACGAAGCGCGGCTGATAGACGGGATTGAAGACGGCGAATTGCATGCGGTGGGACTGGTGTCGCCGCTCCAAGACGCTGTTGGGTCGTATAGCAGGTCGTATGGAATGAGTGAAGGGCGACGACTGCGACGGAAGAATCCGTGTGAGCTGCTAGTCGACGCAAATTGGTGCAGAGTGGAGGACGCGGGTGCCGTGGGAGTAAATGCCCCGTAGGCCTCTTGGTGGCCCAGGCGAGTGGTGACGACGACGCTGGGGTCTGCTTTCGATTGCACAGATATTTTGGAGGAGCGCGAAGAGATGTTGGACAGCGTCGACAATGTTCGCTTTCGTGGAGCGTATTGTGCCCGGTGCAGGTGCGCCTGTCAACTGTGTAAACACGAAAAAGGCTAGATGAATGGGAAACTAGCTACGTTTTCACCAATGTTCATGTTCAGATGGGATGCTATCGCTTGCTGGGGAGTTGTTTGGGCGGTCATGGGAACCTTTATGGGAATCTTCAAGATAAGGGTCGACGTCGTTAGTAACGGCGGATATCATACGTAGAAAAGAAGACATACGACGAGCGGACTCACAGAAGATTCGATCCAAGGTAACTCGAGAATGCAACAAGATAGCCTGGCATTCAAAATTTGAAAACAAGACGATGTGTGATCGACGGTAAACGCTAACGTGCAGGCTCAACAATTGCCGAAGGCCCATTTATGCCATCATGGGCCTAGCACGTGCTGTGTAGAAATTCCCACGCGCGTTTTCTCAATCCGAACCACGATGGCGCCACACTTCAACAACAATCGATTTTGACGTTCTTTCCTGACACGAATGGATTATGTATATCTTTGTCTCACTGTGAATATGGCTGAAGATAGCTCATTTTATGCAGCTACAGCACACAATCTAATGACTGGTCGAATGAAGACACATTGGTCTCTAATTACAACCCATTATTGCACGTTTTGCTATCGGTGTTTCCATTCATCTAACAATATCTTCAGCGTTCAGGCAAACGGAAACCCACACAGTTAAATATTCATCTACAATTCAAAGCAAGTCGACGGACCAACGGTAATGGACGGACAGATCCGACGCGTACTCAATGTCAGCCCTATCATTGGACTCGGACAATTGGCATCATCTGGTTCAATCCACTATAAGGGTCCATGGGCGCCCCATATATCGTTTGCAGCCTTGTCACCTCCAAAAAGGCCCGAGCATTCCCCGTATGAAACACAAAATCGGACGTGGCGCGCGTCATTTCCTTCAAGAACGTGGATATGCCTATCTCACTGGATGTACTGCCCTCGTACACGTCTGACATACGTTACCACTGGAGAAATTGGAGCCAAGTCGCCGGTCCGTTTCGCCCCGCCTTCGCGTGTTCTCATCACCTATCTCCCTCAACCAAACGGATAGCACACTCATGACAACAACTTCAAGGCACTAGCATCATTCCCGTTGTCAGATGATACCAAGGAAAACACGCGTTGTTTCCCCGCATTCTGGAGTATTGGTTATTCAATTAAAGGTGGGTATATATAGTGCGCGCACTGTTCCGTGATCCTTGGCCTCCTTGAGACTTCTCTTCTTCCTTCACTTTGCACGATGGTCGAGAAGGCGTCAAGGCATTCGCACTCGTCTGACGAAAAGGTTGACCAGGTTGCGCACAACGAATATGTCGTCCACATCATGACTCCCGAAGAGAGGCAAGCGGCCTTGGACGCTGCTATTAAGATAGATCCTGGCCCACCCGCCTTCAGTCTTGCCGCTTTCCAGGTGCGCTGCCTCCTGCCATTCTTTGGAACTGCTTTGTTGACTGCATTCCTCATAGCTCTACATGATCGCCATCGTCGCCTGTTTCTGCTCTGGAGACACTGGCTTTGACAGCACGGTAAGTACTTTTACTTATATTCCAACCTCGTTCCGATGATATGCTGTAATTTCAATAGGTCATGGGAGGTATCAACGCCATGGCGCAATTTCAATCGTACTTCGGTATGAATGGATCTGGTGCAAGGACATCCATTATTTTCGGTATCTATACCATGTACGTGGCTCCTTTTTCTATTGGATTTGACCTTTAATTGACGAGTTGAAACAGAGGATCGATTTGGTACGTGCTTTGTGTGTGGCGCGCCGTAGGCATACTGAACATGACCTGTGGCCAGTGGATCAATTCCTGCAGGTTCGTATCTCATACGAAGTAGAACGATATCGTCACTGAACTGCCTTTAGCCTACTTACCTGATCGTTTCGGGCGTCGTTTCCCCATGTTTGCAGGCAACCTCTTCCTCTGGTGAGGAATTTTGACCCGTTCTATCTTGTCATGGGGGGTTGAACTCCTGTATAGTGCCGGCGCTGCTCTTTCCGCCAACTCCACAAGTATGTCAATGTTCTTGGCCGGACGTTGGATGACTGGTGTGTATACATTACCTTCCCATGTGGCTTGAAATGACCCGTCACTGTAGGCGCTGGATGTTCGTGTGCTGCGACGGCTGCCAAATCCTTCCTTGCCGAAATCAGTCCTGCTAAGCACCGTGGTGCATACATGGGCTTCCTGAATTCCTTGTTCGTCATAATTACTCATCGAAGGACACTGACACTCACCGCAATACCGATAGCTATTACATCGGACAAATGGCTGCCTCAGGAATGATGGTGTCTACCGGAAACTTTACTACTGAATATTCTTGGCGACTGCCTTTGTATATTCAGGTATGGTACTTCCGTGTGTTCGAAGTTCATCACTGATACGATTTGTTATAGCTGGTACCCGCAGCATTGAACGTCCTCACCGTATACTTTTGCCCCGAATCGTGCGTATCTCCCACCGTCGAGCTAACTTGAAGCTCAATGTCTGTTCTAGCCCTCGATGGCTTTTCAGTGTTGGAAAAGAGGATGAAGCGAGGAAGATCCTTGCCAAATATCATTCGGCTACGAACGATCTGTATTCCCCAGTCATCGAGATTGAAATGGGAGAGATAAAGGAGAAGATTGAGATCGACGGACATGACAGTACGTTTGTGTGCCTGCCCTTTTTTAGTGACCTGTTGACATTTTCTGTCGAATAGAGCGTTGGTGGGACTTCCGCCCACTGTTTGCCAACCGCGCGGATAGGTACAGGACGTACATGGTTATTCTCATTGGTCAGTCAATAATGAACGCTTGCTCGAGTTATGTACTCATTCTTATACAAGGTACCTTTGGTCAATTGTCTGGCAACGGCATGATCACCTACTTCCTGCCCATTCTTCTCAGAAACGCAGGCATCACATCGCAGAGCAGGCAACTTACCCTCAACTTCGTCAACAGCGTTACATCTTAGTGAGCCTGCTATTCCTTTCTACATCCTATTCTCTAACCCGTGGTAACTATAGCATCGGCGCACTTACTGGCGCTTTCACTGTTGATCGCTTTGGCCGTCGCAAGGTGTTACTGTCCGGAACGATCGTGATTACCTGCATCCTTGCGTTGGTGACTGGCCTGCTCAGTTCATCCGGAAACAATGTGCAAGCAACTGCAGGAATCGTATTCATCTACTTGTTCATGGTTGTTTTCTCTTTCGGATGGACCGCAATGTGCGTTCTTGACAAGAATGTGAATACTTTGCTGATAGATTTCGTATAGGCAAGCGCTCTACCCCGCCGAAGTCCTCGGCTACTCCGCCCGTGCGAAGGGTCTGGCGTTCCTCAATATTTGCTCTCAGGCTTCGACTTGCATTAACACCTTCGGGTATGTCTATTTTATTGAGATGCCGCCTTGAGCTTTGAAAATTAATGTCTCCATAGTCTCCCTGTTGCGCTCGAGAAACTTAACTGGAAAGGTGAGCCGAGTCTGGGAAACTGGGATGCCATTACTGACACTGTTGGCAGTTTACTTGATCTTCACAATATGGGATGCATTCGAGTGCATTATCATCTACTTCTTCGTGGTGGAGACCAAGGGCCTCACTCTGGAAGAAATTACGGAGGTGTTTGAACAGTAGGTCCAAAACTTCACACATCCGAACATTAGTATCAATTCTTCTTCGCAGACCCAATCCCCGTGCGTACAGCGTAGCAGCGGCAAAGAAGGCAAAGGAGAATGCAAAGCGGAAACGCGACGAAGAGGGACGATGAATAACGATTGATTTCCTTACGAGGGTTATGTGTACGAATAGTAAATACGGAATTGATCGAAACCATCTCTTGCTTCAAACGATCATCATGGCTACTTTTAAATCGCGCCGAGAACTGTTGAATCCCTTTTTCGAAGGCTACAAGCTATCTCTTATAGCTCAGGAAGACGCTGTAAATTACTACAACATCTCAGAGCACCCAGCGACTCAGTCGACATCATCGACCAAAACATTGTTAACGTTCAAAGAAGTCCAGAGCAGAATATCCCACAACCATCTGGCCAGCGACGGCCACCGTGCAGTGTATGTTGACGCTGACTTCAATCTTGTTGTAATTGACGTTGAACCGGTGAGCAGGGACTGTCATATTTATGGATTTGACGATTCATTGCGTCTAGTTTTCGTGCCGTGTTGTCTTCGAAATACCACGGCCTGTGCAAACTGAATCTTCAGACGGAAAGCACAAAGAGTATCCGTCTGCGGCCTTTGCAGATTCGCTACTGTGCGTTTCGGATGGTGCTGGGACGATCTATGTGCTGGAAGCGAATACGTTCGCTCTCGTATCTTCTCACCAACTACCCAGTGAACCTGACACGCCTCTACGTATACACTCTGTCGATAGGGTGTCCCCCCAAAGCGTGACGATCATCGTGTCCTCGCGGAACTACGAACCAGTCGAGGCGACAACGCCCAAACTCGACTATGACGTGCGTGGTCTCAGACTCGACTTTTCCGGGCCAGACGGGCCGCCCCGCATGTCTATTGGTTGGCACAGACGAGGGGAGGACGTACCGTTCGACGTCTTTTATCGCCCGTCCTCAACATCTCACATTCTCATTGGAACATCGCCGTATCGCAGCCTCGACATGCCGCCAGCTCCGTCTTACACCCCGTCCTCCGATGAAATGGCTCCGATTCCGAGGGAAAACGAGGCTCTCGACGCGAAACCCTTGCCCACACCGCCTCCTCCTTATTCATGGTATCAAACGTCAGACTCGCTGACAGTGGCCTTCCCTCTTCCCTCTACCACCGACCGCTCGCAGATACATGTCCAATTTACCGCACAGACATTGTCGCTACATGTCGAAGCAGCTCATCCAAGTGATTTTGTGTTCCCGGAATACGACTCTGAAGCATTATGGGCACCCATCGATATCTCATCCAGTGTCTGGACGTGGGACCGTGAGGCAGACCACGCCTTTGGACTACTCACCTTGCATCTCGAAAAGCAGCACGAGGGTACCAACTGGATGCAAGTGTTCTCATCCGCTGCCACTGGTGCGCGCCAGGAAGTTCCAGAAACCATCGACCCCTCCGAGCTGGTCAAGGTGCGAGAGTCGTTGGAGAAGTACACTGCGGCTTTACGCGATGGTGATGATTTGAGTGGTTTGGGACTGGGGCAGGGCGTTCCGAGTCTGGCTGAGGGTGAAATGGACGATGAGGTGGATGCGTCTGTTGGGAGGCGGGTGAGTTTGACGACGGTGCCTTTGGATGGTGGAGAGGGCGTGGAGCTGGACCCTCTCTCTGTGTTGTCTACTCCCTTGCCTGGCTATGATCAACCGCCTTCGCTGATATCGAAGGAGAACCTGGATGGGGTCGTTTTTACGCTAATCGACGAGGGGGATCGATGGGAACACACGTCGACGTTTTCTGCGCTTGCATTCGTTCTAGCTTCCAAACGTGATACCCGCTTCGTCTACCATGCGAGAGACTGCGTGTTGGCGTTTGAGAGCGGATCGCAGAACCGGGGAGGGAACGTGTATATATACCGTTCATCGGAGTCTAAGGAGGTATGGGCAAAGCAGTCGGTGTTGAGGGTTGGGGAGGGGTCCGGTGGGTCTTTGTTGGGTGTCGCGTGTGTTCGACTGAAGGATGGGAAGAACAGAATAATTTGTTTGACGGAGACTCAGATAGTTACTATCAGTGGTATATTGTAGCACGTATAACAAGGGATGTACATATTGGTCTTAGTGATTATTCCGTCGTCGGCGTTTCCTCCTGATTTCCTTTATCTTCATGTAGATGAATGTCGCGACGAGGTCGTCGCCAATTGGCATGCCTTGTGGTGTGACCGTCAAGGTCGGTAGACGTGCTTTACCGAAGAAACCTAGAGAGCCGGCGTCGTAAGTGGCAACGCAGCCACCTTCCGGATCACTCGCCACGCACTTTAAAGCTCGGGGTCAAAATAGACAGTTGAGAGATTAGAACGACTAACGTATAATTCTGAGCCTATCTCTACTTTCCATTTGTATGATTGCCCGTTAGACGCGACGAACGTTTCCGACCTAATCATTTAAGAGCACAACCATAGAATAAACGAAAACGCTCACGAAGAGAGCAAGCCTGAGCGCTGTGGCGTAACGTCGTGGCCCCAAACATGGACTGCACTGCTCGCCGCACCCAGGCCGAGGTGTATCTTCACCCTCGCCATTTCGGTTATCTGTCCTTGTACCGATTTTTTGACGATGGTCGGTGAGTATGAGAACCATTTGAACGGGGTTTCGACGTAGTAGAGGGAAGTATCGTCGGGGAGGAGGATAACGGTGTTTGAGGGGTCTTCGTCTGCTAGCCTCAGATCCATGGTGGTGGGATGGGAAGGAGCAACGTGGGACGTTTCGTATGTATCCAAGTGGCCTTTGTCGCAACACCCTCAATGATGAACATGCTCGTACCACCGTAACTCCCGACCATCGATAGGTACTGCTGAAGGCTCCTTCTCGGCAGTATAATCTGAGTATATGCAGCCAGAAATTAGCTACGTTCCTCTGACGACCCTGTTCCAGTGTCTGCCTCTCTCTTTGATCAATAAGAAAGTGGTTGCTCCCCTTGTCCCTATATACGCTCTGACAGTCAGACACGTTAGTTGAGGAGGCCCAGAAAATCTTTTTATTCTACGTTTGTTTTAGTCTCATCATCCAAAATAATTTCAGTCTATATAAAGAATGAAGGTCGAAAGCCGCGTCTACTTGTCGCTCATCTCGATGCCAGAGTCAGAGACACCGCTGTCGTTAAAGGCAGGGCGCATCTGAGCCAAGCCGTATGCATTCTTGAAAAAGACGACATCGCCCTCGTCTTCAACGAACTGAACCGGATTCAATCAGTACAAAGTATATGGAGCAATAAGGAAAACGAGACTAACCTTGCACTCCTTGTAGACACGGTAAACTTCAGCCCATCCACCAGGGTTACCTTCAAGATGGGTCATGCCACCAGCCCGGAGCCGCTTTTTCAAGGCAGCGCTAGCCTCCCATCTGTGCGGTTCGGCTGTTAATATAACAAACACCCATCGGAAAGCCCACTTACGCATGATAATGGGGAATTTTGCTTGATACGTGGTGGAGAATGTGGGTTTCCGAGATACCGTGAGTGGCATGAGCACCGATCCAGCCCATGACACTACCCAAATCTCCCAAAAGACTGCGATCGAGAGTAGCAAGAGCACCACGAGGGAAGGTAAACTCGCCAGCCCTGTAGTGAGGCAACAGAGGATCCGTGTGTTGCAGGAAGGTGATTAGGACAAGCCAGTGGTTAACCCTTGACGTACTTTAGTCAAGGCATGGCGTGATACGGAGGAAAACGACGTACCAGAGGTAAGGAACAAGATATACACGGAATACGTTGAAGAATCCCCAGTGATAGATCGAAGCACCGATTGCACCCAACCAAAGCAGGATACCAAGGTCAGAGATTAGGATTTGCCTGTAGTGACTGGGCGAAAACATGACGGAGTTGGGGTTGAAATCTAGATCGTTGAATGAGATAGGTGTGTTGAAATGTGAAGATGTTACGCAGACGTACGATTGGTGCCTTTAGGATATCTGCGCTGACCAGATGCATTCTTGATGATATATGCAGGCCATCCACCGAGCTGTACGATCAAGATAAGGAACAGGAGTTGAGGTAATTATCGAATAACGTACGAGATAAGTGGCAGAGCCAATGACAGCGCCAATGGGGGAATCACCGAGGGCCTCCCACATCTCGCGCTTAACCTCCTCCGAGACGCGAGAGCCGAACAAGTCCTCCTTCGTTGGGTCGAAAGGCTTGAGGCCGGCCTGGGAACGAGTGTTGGGCACAAAGACCTGGTCCTGATCCATATGTCCTGTGGATGCATGGTGCTTTCCGTGGGTGATCCTCCAAGAATGGTACGGGACGCCAACACTGTGGAGCGGTCAGCTGGAATGATCGCACGTGCCCCGCGTTTTGAGACTCACGCAGAGTGAAGAATCCATCCGACGGTGTTGTTGACGAGTTTGGACTCTGAGAACGCCTGGTGACCGCATTCGTGGGCGACGACCCAGATGCCGGTGAGGAACAAGCCGGCCCAGAAGGTGTACAACGCCCAAATGGCGAAGCGCGCAGCGGGGTACAACAGGGGGTGCGGCAGCGCGACGACGCTCGGGTCGACGTACGATTCAGCGACGGTGGCGAGCTTCCATACAGACCCAATCACAAAGAGATCCCAGAAACTGGCGATGAACCAATCAGAGCAGGTTCATTCGAACAGGATGAGACACTCACATGTATGTTGAAGACCTAAGTGCTGAGCGCTTCGTGCAGTGGGCCCTACGCGTGTTTTGAGCAATTGGCCATGATAAATAGGCAGGAAACGCACGGGATAGCAGTGAGCAAATCTTTCACCGAAAAGTCGGGGACAACAAAGGTGCCCTGGTCGACGACAGTGTCGGCAGCGTCAGGAGTCATGGTCGTAAAAAAGGAGCCTCTGGGAACGTCGACGACAGTGTCCAACGACGACGACAGGGATGGTGGAAGTAGAAAGGACAGGGAGACAACGTACCAGAGGGTGGGGTAATATACAAATATCGGAAAATGCCGTACATCGTTTTTGGGGCCGCCTAGGGAAAAATTTACAGTCCCGACCAATCCAGAATTGTACAAGGATACACCGTTATACACGACAAGTGGTGCGACAATCAAGAATACTACACGCTATTATACGCCACATCCAACAAGATCACCGCAAAGCTTTCAGCCGCGCAGCCAAACCCTCCAAGAAGGCAAATCCATTCTTCAAACACCGATTAGTATTCTCCGTCACCGAATAAGAAACACTCTACCTTGGTAACTGTCCGTCCTGTGCTTCGATGCGTAACACCACTGAACTCCTCCACCATCTCTGCCAACTTTGTATTGTTCTTCGCCCTGCTTACTTCCAGCCTCAGTCGTGCCACTACGTCCAGCTTGGCTGGAAGAGGCTCCTGTGATGCGTCGCTTGAGCGCGACTTGCTCGCCCTATCAATCAGTGTCAGAAAAGAATTGTGGGTCGGCGGGAGTTTCTCTGGCTCACCGCAACGGCGTCACATTGAAGACCGACGGGTCAGCCAATTGCTTGTACAGCGCGTCCAAAAATGAGAAACCTTGTCGTGTTAACGCCCTGGAACTGTACGACTTTAAGGTCTCAGAGAACTCCAGCACCGCTTCAGCTAGGGCATCGTTATCGGTCGCAGCGAGAGCTTTCTTCGCTAACATGTCGAGTTTGGACGCCTTGGGCATTTTCGACCATTCCGACGTTTCGCCTTCTGAACCACTGCTGATGACAATGACCTGTTCCGATTCTGGTTGTGCCCTCGCCCGCTGAATGGCGTTATCGATAGTCCTCGGATCGCCCACAGGTTGCTCAAAGTGAATATTCGCAAGGCCTTGCAGCATTATCTCCATGTCATAAGGTGACGGAGCTTCACTCCTACGGGGCGCGTGGACTGGCTTCGTTTCTGGTGGCTATATCACGGTTAATACCAGAATCATGAGAACCGCCACAATCCGTGCTCACCGGCCAAACCAAGTCTGCGCTCGCTGGAAAGCCCATATCCAGAGCGAGTTCTTTAAATTGCTTTATCCAATGTCGGTAATCAGGGGCCTCAGCAAACTTCAACCGTCTGCAGTACCTCAAGAACTCTTCGAACTCGCCAGGTAGACCATTACAGAGCTCTTCTGCTGTCTTGGAGCGCTTCATGTTTTTCAGAAAGTCGTGTTCCCGGTCATTACGCGGCACGCCGTTACGCGTCCAAGGAAGACCATTTGGGGTAAGGAGATGAATGAACATAAGAGCCGCTGCTTCGAGGTCGTCTCGACGGGATGGGACTGCGCCACAAAATAAGCTTGAGGGGTATGATCAAACAGCATTCCGCACTTACCTTTGCCTCGACAGTGCACTCCGATGGAACTAAACGTCAATTAGTATCAGTGCAGAGCGCCGCTTAAGATTCACACACACACCTAAACCAGTAGTTCCCAATAAAGTCCCTCTTCACCTTGGAATCCGGTATATGACGCCGCGTTGCGGGGTCGATGTACCGTTTCGAAAAGCCAAAGTCGATCATGTATATCATCTTGTCATTTGGAGGAAGGCCGATGGTACAATTTCCCAGTTGAATATCGCGGTGAAGAACACCGCTGCGATGCATAGACTCTAGACGTTCTATCTACTGGGTATTAGATCCTTCTACAGCGAAGATCAAGTATACTCACCACTTGCATAGCTACGCAGCAGACACTTCGAAGGTCCATGACTTCCTTACCCTTGAACAATGCTTGCAGACTGGGCCCCAGCAGATCTATGGCGAGGTAATCCCAAGGCCCCTCCACACCGCTCGCGTAGAGCGTGGGTATGCCCTTGAGGCCGCTTAGAAGATGATAAAAGTTTCGTTCGTATCTGTTCGTTGGACACTCATGGTCAACATCCTGCAGCTTCAGTGCAACGATCTGATCGTTGTGAATATTCCGTGCGCGCCATATAGATCCTGGGACTTTTTCAGAGACGATGGAGAAGAGATGGCTGCGCGACATACCTGAATATCCTGCGCCGAGCTCTTCTCTTAGTTGGTAGTTGGCAATCACGTATGGAATAGCTGGGCCCATTGTGTGCCGATGGAGCCTTGTCCTTGTTGGCTCTCACAGAGGTAGGTAATGGGCGGTATAGATTTGGGGTAAATGTTCAACGTCAAGTCATAGGCGTGTGTCGGGCACGTGCTCGACGCGCCGACGGCTGTGCAACATGTACCTTCTCTTCCTGAGTTTTTAAAGTTTTAAAGTTTCTCCCCCTCCAAGGCATAGCGAGGCATAATGGATGACTTCCCGTAGCCATTATGATACGTTTACAACACATTTCTTGTTCATAACGTTCTTCAGCCGCAATGCCGATGTCCCATTTTGGTCGACCCATGCTCTGAGGCGCGTTCATAATCCACCCTGAATGCAGAATCTACAGAGGCCCCCCACCCCCCTTTGTAGAGCGTTCTTGACGATTAGGACCGGCGATAGTACGCATTTGGATCTATCCCCGAGTAGGAATATGTGTGGCCCGTAGTCTTCTGGTCGTTCCCGACTCACGGGATAGTAGGCAACTGGAAAGTGAAGTAAAGTGATTGATACAATGTCCCCCTTTTGCGATGTGATTCCTGAAATGACTTGATATCGCCCGCTACAAACCTTTGACACTCATCCAAATTCGGCAGCAGAGCACACGACTTGTGTTTACATTGTTATGGAATCATTACTATCAGTGGCCCCGGCATGGTTTTTGACAGGGATATGGTTATTTAATTAGTGTGGCCTCAACGAATAGCGGTATGGTTTGGGAGTGGCTGGTGAATTTTATGTACTATATCTGCTCTCTAACAAGTGTGAATATCTAAGGAAACGGAAGAGAAATGGTCGCTCAAGATGCGGCCAAAGCGATCAAGAACTCGATGAATTACCCAACCCGCTCAATACCTCGGGAAAGACCTGCCATAAAATTCACCGACTCTCATGGCTCATTGGTTGGATACATCGGAGGGTAATGCCTCGATAAATTTAGCATCTACAGCATGAGCGAACTAAGCAGAAGTTCCGAACGCAGTACTAACGGAGTTTGGTCACACAGTCACACTCGCGTCTTTGACGTCTTCCCTTCGTATATGTAGTTCTATCCTTTCGACTTTGCCTGTAATACAATTCAAGGCATGAAAACTGCTGTCGGTGAGAGTCGGTGAATTTTGCGCGGAGTCGTTCCCGAGGTATCGAGGTTATTGAGTGATTCATCAAATCTTGTCATTTCTTGATCGCTTTGGCCGCATCTTGAGCGACCATTTCTCTTCCGTTTCCTTAGATATTCACACTTGTTAGAGAGCAGATATAGTACATAAAATTCACCAGCCACTCCCAAACCATACCGCTATTCGTTGAGGCCACACTAATTAAATAACCATATCCCTGTCAAAAACCATGCCGGGGCCACTGATAGTATATGTTCGACGGCCTACGGTTTAGAACGAGGCGCGAGCAAATGTATCCATCAGCGGAGATCCAAAATCAGTGCAGGTTATGCTCTTTCAAATCCTACGGGAAGTCATCCAATCCTGGAATGCCGGTACACTTTTCGTAGGTCTATCTCTATTTTTTTTTGTGCTGGTGACTTGGGAGAAGCGCATTCTCCTAGCATTCTCCGGAATAACGAACGTCTACTAGGATGATCAAGCCAATTGTTCATTTCTGGGAAAACCGCATTTAAAAAGGTGCGAGATCGATTTATGGGCCATCTACTTGAGTAGTTCCTCCTCTGTGGATTTATATACTTGTTCCCAAAATGGATGCCCGCCAGCCAATTTTGGAGTGCCCGCATTATTACATAATTATTTTCGTGCAGAGCTCTTGGTCAACTCCTGGTCCTGCCAAAATCCTTATGTTGGTCCCTGGTAACCCTATACTAGTGGGGAAACCGCTGTATAATTTTGAAGCATAGGCTGGAGCGTGGCTCTCAGTAAACCTTTAACCTTGAATGACGACTCGATGGCGGCTCGATGTTCCTAGATCTAAAAATCACCGTGACGCCGGCGCCTTAGCAATGAGCATCCAGGATATTCTATCGATGAATCGCCGTATCTTCTTTCGTGGCGCCAGCTACCGTCAATAGCCAAGCCTACCTGGACCTGTGAATTCTTGTCCTACTCATTTCAACCGCGGGAAGTCAACGAAATCACTTGAACTGTACTAGTAGTAATTATAGATACGTTCCAGGGCGCATCCAGGCCGTACAACGAGGAATGTGCAGATACTACGCGTCGAAGAATGGACCAATGGCAGAGAAAAGCGTGCTGATTGGATTCATCTGGACTGACGAATCGAGGTGATGACATGAGCTGGGTCTCGGCTGTGAGTTTTGGCCTGTAGGTCTAGACAGTCTCAGCCTTGACCCGTACCACCACTATAAGACTGTTCACCGTCCATACAATGGCGACCAACACAAACATGTCTCTCCAATCAGAAGTAAACCGCCTCAAGCTCGAGCTTAATGCTCTGCAAGTCAGCGCAGGCTCAGAACAGATCTACATCGGCCAATATCTCCTCGAGCGATTGTCTCAGCTCGGCGTCAAGGTAGGAGGATCGCGTTTGCTTATCGAACAGCATCTCTGACTTCTGTCTTCTAGTCAATGTTTGGCGTGCCCGGAGACTTTAACCTTGGATTCTTGGTGCGCTTCCTGATCGTCGAAGAAGTCGCGAACTAATACCGCACCAACAGGATTTAGTCGAGGACCATCCCGACATCGATTGGATTGGCAACTGGTAAGCAGCACTATTGGCTATTCCTTCTCCTACTTAATCAATCTAGTAACGAACTCAACGCCGCTTATGCCGCAGACGGATATGCTCGCGTCAAGGAAAGCAGTGTCGGAGTCGTTCTCACAACGCGAGTTTATTTCCCTTTCTCTCCGACGTGTCGCTAACCATATGAATAGATTCGGCGTTGGCGAGCTCTCGGCCATGAATGGCATTGCTGGATGTACGTCAGATAATCAATAGTTCAAAAGGCGTTACTGATAAAGCCATCTCAGCATTCTCCGAGATGGTCCCGGTCGTCCACATCGCTGGAGTACCGAGCACCAAACAACAAAAGACGAAGCCTTTGCTTCATCACACACTTGGTGATGGACGGTTAGCCCAGATCTCCGCTTTCCTCGAGCATGTCATTAATACGTCCTCAGTTTCAACGCGTACACCAAGGCAGCAGAACAGTTCACTTACTCGCAGGCCAACCTGTTTGACAAGGCAACTGCTGCTGCTGAAATAGATCGCGTCCTCACGGATTGCATTACTCAAGCGCGTCCCGTCTATCTCACCCTTCCCACCGACATTGGCTACGAAAAGATCTCCTCTGAAAGGCTCAAGATCCCGCTCTCACCCCTGCCATTGCCCAACGATCCTGATGTCGAGGCTTTCGTCGTGGACGAGATCGTCAAGCTAGTCGAGGAAGCTCAAGGCGACGCGATTATCCTCGTCGACGCATGCAGCGTTCGCCACCACGCGCGCAAGGAGACAAACGATCTCATTCGTGCCACAGGATTCCCCGTCTACGCCGCTCCGATGGGCAAAACGGCTGTGAGCGAAAACTACGAGCGATATGGTGGTGTAAGTGACCGTGTGCCGTTCATTGTATAAGCTCTAATTTTATCCCTCTAGATCTATGTTGGCTCGCTCACTCACCCGGAGATCAAAGAAAAAGTCGAGAACGCCAAACTCATCATTTCCATTGGGTCTTTAAAGAGCGACTTCAACAGCGGTAACTTTACGCATGCCATTCACAAAACCCGAAGTGTAGAAGTGAGTTCCCATTTTATAGTACCGGGGAATCATCGCTAAACACAATGCACAGCTTCATTCGTCCTGGACTAATGTTCAGTACGCTGACTTCCCCAACATCGGAATGAAGGAACTCCTCCCGAAACTCTCGAACCGCCTCGCACGCTTCAAGGAGGCGGCGCTCACCCTCGAAGTGCCCAAGTTCGAGGCTGTGGTCCCAGAGGTCACCGACGATGTGATCTCCCACGAGTGGTTCTGGCCACGTCTGTCCCAGTTCTTCAAGCCCAAGGATGTTGTTGTGGCAGAGACTGGCACGTCCAGCTTCGGTATCCTCGATGTCCCTCTCCCGGAACAGTCGGTGCTGGTTACCCAGATCCTCTGGGGTAGTATCGGATATACCGTGGGCAGTACGCTCGGCGCAGCATTGGCAGCTCGGGAGACCGGTCTGGGGAGGACAATCTTGTTCATTGGAGACGGAAGCATGCAGCTCACCGTCCAGGAGTTGTCGACTATCATGCGCTGGGACCTGAAGCCCATCATCTTCCTCCTGAACAACACCGGATACACCATCGAACGTTACCTCCACGGCAAGCACCGCAAGTATAACGACATCGTCAACTGGAAGTGGACTTCCTTGCTCACCGTGCTTGGTGACGAAGCGAACGTCAAGTCTCAGTCGTTCACGGTCAACAACAAGCAGGAACTTGTGGCGTTGTTGGATAATGCAGAGTTTGCCAGTGCGAACAAGTGCCAGCTTGTGGAGGTTATGATGCCGATGCACGATGCGCCTCGTGCCCTTCAAGTGCAGGCTGAGTTGAGTGGAAAGACGAATGCATATGCGGCGACGGCTTGTTGAAGAATAGGACAATTAGATAAATTCGAACTGTAACAGTAGATATCAGATCCATATAGATGCGTGTTGTACTTTTTAATACGATAATCCCCTCTACATCTTTGATTTTTTTAGAGTAGAGTTTCTCGACAATTAAGTCAGGTGTAAGTTTTTGGGCCACAGCAATTGTGGCGCCCCAAAAGATCATCGAGCTCAAACTTAGGCCATGTGCATGAATGTGAGGAAGAGAAATCTGGTATTTAATGCCCATTAACGAGAACTTGGAAAATTACTACGCGGTGGTGTACGGTATTGATGCGTGTAATACTAAGAACCGTCTATGCTGATGAACATATCGGTGGCACAGACCGTTATAAAAAGGGGCCCAGTAAGACAACAAAAAGAATAGGAACAGAACACTGCACACTAGACATACACATTAGTACAACTATAGCTTCAAAGGATCTTCACTCTTGTCCGTCAGGCCTTCCGCCTTAACGGCAGGACTGGGCTCGTCTCCCCCCGGGATCGATTTGAGCTGTTCGACGGGCTTAGTGTCACTGCTCTCAGGTGGCGGTGGCGGTGTCTCTACTCGCATGGGAGAGAATGGAGTTCCCGCACTCGAAGTCCCGTTCATGACAGGCGTGTGCTCCTCTAACACATTCAAATCTACCTGTGCCGTTTCAAGGTGATCCGTGGTGGGAGAATCCGCGCCGTCCAATTTGTGGTCGTGTGCGTCGTGCTCTTCGTCATCGTTTTCATAAAGAGCAAGTTGGTCCTTCAAGTTCTTCGTGGAATCCACGAAAGACATGCGCGACTCCTCGTCCAGGTCCTCGTCCTCATCGCTGTCGTCATTGCCGAACATGAGGCCCCCTTGAATGCCGCCATTCGGATTGAATGTGATGCCACCAGTGCTCCCGAGAACGCGAGCGAACGCGCTGAACGACGAAGGAGACATGAACTGGCTGGTAGTTGTTTGTTCAGTCTCTAACCGTTGGCGCTCCCTGGCTTCCTGGGCCTCCCGACGTGCTCGGAAGGACATCAATCGGCTTTGTGCGTACAACTGTGGAAGAGTGCTGGGGGTTGCGTAGCCATACTGATCGTCGACGCGAGTTTTTATCCAGCGGGTCCAATCTTCTAATGTCCGGCCGTTCAACAATGGAACGATGAGGACCGTCATGTTATCACATCTGAGAAGTTGTGAGCGTGCAACCTCAATTGAAGCACGGTGATCTGCTTACCCGATTCCTGCGCCAGAGGTGGTGTCAGGTGCTAAACAATGTTCACACATCATCTCCCCGATTTCCACCAAAGACTTCCCCTCGGCTACCTGGTAACGTACAAAATTCACAACTTGCTGAGACGAAAGACAATCCCAGATACCTAATTTCAAATATTAGATAAGACCGGGCAAAAAAGCCTAACCGCACCATCGCAGGCAACGACAACGAACTCATCTTCGTCGGTCCTCTCATGAACAGAAATTTCGGGATCAGCGGTGATAGCCTGCTTTTCGGCGGGGAGGTTGTAGTTTTTCTTGAATTCGAAATCACCAAGAGCCCTGGATAGAGCGAGATTGCCTAAAAGTAGTGAGCTCCCATTTTAGGGCCCTGCCACGTTCTCAAGGACGTACCATTGACACGGCCATACTCTACGTAACCACCTGCGCCCGTTATACGTGCGCGCTCCCCATCATTCGTGGGTTTGTGGTCATAACTCAGGGGCTTTACTTCTCCTTTGATACTGAGCACTGCGCGCGAGTCACCGGCATTGGCCTAAAAAAGAGTGAGTCATGTTTGACGAACTGGCGCACTGGACAGCATACACAGTAGATCTTGTCCTTGGTGATTAGCGTAGCGACGGCAGTACAACCAGATGGATCTCGAGAATGCGCAGGGTCTGAGGAAAGATTAGATTGCTGGAATAGGCGCTTGACTGGTGGTGACGAACTTGCTAGCATGTCCTCGTCTGTTCCCAAGAAAGCTCGTTTCAAAGCCGCTTCATAATCCCCCTTCTTGTACGTCTCTTCCGCAAGTAGACGTGTGTGGACATTCCGTCCCGCAAACTTTGCAACCGTTCCCCCTAACGAAAATATCAGGATGTGGAGCTGTTGCATGTAGCGTTTTTACGCACCGCCATGACCGTCATAAACAGCGAAGAACGCATTAGGGTATTCCGACTCTTCATCCATGTCCAAAATCATCGCATGAGCATCTTCCATAGCTGATGAAATAGCGTGTCAGCATGTCGAACTAGGGCCAAAGTAGAGGGCGTCTGCATGACTGACTGATTCTCCATCCTTGCATCTCAGTGAGACCATACGCATAGCGGTCATTTTGACCCGATTCCGAAGTTTTATTGGTAGCTGTTCATGATTGTGAGCGATCCACAGGGACGATGTTAATGAACAAACCTGGAGACGATAACGTTTGACCCTAGAGTTGGTGAAAAGTAAGTGAAAAGGATGGCAGCTGACGGGGATGCTTGCCATGGCTGCGTAGTCCTCCTGATACAAGAATTAGCGGTAGAACGACCGCGTAATAGGTGTATTTGAGGCTAATTGAGCAAAGGCGAAGAGCGAATCTAAGGAATCGAGAACAGATGGAAGAAAGAAGAAGAAGAGCAAAGAGCTGATGAGGTCGTGTGGATGAGTCGAAGAGTATTTGTCAGTGTTAGGCATCGTGGCGCAGCACGTCACTTCATCCGTCCGTTGCAGCTTTCCGGTGTTCATTCTACCTGACACTTTCCGTTTGACTTGTCACATTGAAGTCATTCACCGACACTCTAGCGCCTCATCGCAGTCGCAATGGAACGGGTTTTCGAACTCAGTTTGCGTGGGATCGACTTGCTGATACATACATACGAAATCCATGGCTGATCATATATGCTCCCCTTTCGCCTATAAGGCAGCCATCAGTCTCCCGTTCAAAGCAAAAATCACCCCTCCTTCGGATTCTTCCCTATGTATGCCTTCGCCAACCTTCGATCATCTTCTTCGACTTCCCCCTACGCCCATGAATTCGTTCCACTTTTGTTCTCTGGTCAGCGTAAACGCCCATCGCCTAGCTGCTCATTTCGGGAATCCAGAGCTTTGTTGTGTAGGTTACAGTTCTAACATTTCAATTTTGTCACGAACCCATCCACCGATTTTAGATATCTTCCTTCCTTCCTATCGGCCTCATGGTTCAAAGTTACTGTTTCATTCTTGCCATAAACTTGTCAAGCATTCATTCGCCGCAGTCAATGACTCGTGTGATGTCCTAGCTGGGTCTTCAAGGTTAACATTTTCCACGTAGCCCTCGGCGAAAGCCGCTCCTTGCTACGCCCTCAGCCCAACATCGTCCAGAGGCCCAGAACGAGGGACCGGAAAACGCCACCTGTGCCCATGGCTGTCCTCGCAGATCATCCTCGTCTCTCCGTCTATATCTCCGTTTGTCTGTCAACGACTTTGTCCCGCACCCCGCAAGTGCCCACCGGAAACTGATCCATGATACATCGTGCGCCCGATCCCTTCTCTTTTCCCACAGGCCGTGCTAATGGATTCCGCCCTTTGGCAGTGCACGTTTCGAGATGTTGCTTCAATGGCATCATGCATCCATCTCTCTTCTATCGACACGACTGCCGTGCGATGAAATGAGTTCACGCTTTCGCACTTCAACTGACTCGAATCAAGGCCTGATCAAAGGGGGGATCTCCCGGTAGACGCAAGTTTGCCGACAACTTTATCTGGTCAACAAATCATAAGGAACAAGCCTGAGAGAAGAGAAAATGTGAAGGAAACCTTCGGATGTTGATTGGGAACTCAATGGGCGTAGTCATCGGTGACGACCGCAACACGGCAATGTCAGCGCATGGGTTGCATAGTGGCAACGGTCCGCCAGTGCTGACATTGTGTACAGCCGTTTCAGGCGGGTGCGTTTGATTTCTGAGTCTCAGAAGACGGATAGGTGTTTATAAAGATGATGGTATAGTACGGGACGGCCTCGCCCTAGTATCCTATGTTTGCCAGCGCACTGCACGTTACCTTTTTCTTTGTTCTGCTCCTTCTTCAAGGGGTAGCATGCGCACCGTATGTCCTTCAAATCGCTCGTTACATCGTTACTTACTGATCCTACCCACACAGTCTCATCGCACCATCAGCTATCTCGCATCTGCCAAGGGGCGACCTACCACCGCCAGAGACTAATAACGTTACGCTCGACGGGAAAGAATACACCGCGATAGCCCTCGGCTAGATGGACCAAGGGTATTTTTCCCAGAGCTTCAAAATTAAAGATGGTTTTCAAGTTGGCGACAACCAAAACCGCGTACCTGCCATCTTGAAACAAATGCGGACACGTTCAGAGAATGAAGAATCCCAGACGCGTGCGGAAATCAGTTTTTTGAAAAGGGTAAGCGGACTCGGAGCGGTAACGACCATAATACTTAACAGTCTAATTAGCCCACGATTGCCCTTCATTTATTCTCTCAGTGGAGTGAGAAGAACACCAAAGGCACCTACCAGATCGACGTCGTTGTCAGAGACATTGGCGAAGACGATCCACCATTCAAGCCTTTCTACAAACTGTACCTCGAAGATGAAACTATGGATGCAATTGAGGGCCTTTCCGTGGCGCGAAAAAATATCGAGAGCAGGTTGATTTGGTACGCCAATAAGGAGAATCTGTTGTGCGTTCTTTGGTCTCGTTTACTAAAATTTGCTCATTCATGCGGTGAGAAGATATGGAGACCATAGCATACGAAACATTTTTCTCCGGAAGGAAGCTACCACTCGAGAGCGGGTAAAACGGGACCGTTCTATCGAGAGTGATGATGATGTGCGTGTTATGCCCATAGACTGGGGACAACAAGATAATTTTGCGAGCGTCGTGGATGTCTCGGAGAAAATGAATAAAGAGGAGTGGCTTCAATCTTATATAAAGAATTTGGAGCCTAGACTGCAAGAATCTTTCAACGTCGAGGAGTTGTATCACGAGCTTAAGCGCCGTAGTGCTAGATTAAGAAAGTATGCTTTAGCCAAGATCTCCCCTGTGCTATTTAACATTTTCTTCATAGGCGGGATTTCAGTGAAATCAAGTACAACGATGTCTGCTATCCTTTGTTGCATATCAAAACGACGCATGGGAATGTTTACAAGATAGTTGGTGGCTTCAAGCAGGAATCCGCCCTTCTAATGGTCAGAGATGTAAATTTTTCGAGTGATAGAGATATATTATACTTACAAAGGGTACGTGGCAAGCTCGAGAGGCGAGCTATATGACTGACATAGGTCAGACTGGGCTATTTTTGGGTAAGAAAGAGGTAGATCTAGGAGATCATCGGGAAGTGAGTATATTCCTCAAAGATACTCGTAAGACGGCGCAGAATACAGAGCTCGATAAGGAGGAAACATTTCTGTGTCATAATCTACGGTTACCTAAAATGGCAATGAACGCTTTGTGAATGAATAATGAGGCTATTAGTATGACAACGTCATGATCATTTTCGTCGATATCCTGCAACATTGTAAAATTCGATATTGATTGCTCGTAACTGACTACTTGATTGCTTCAGTCACTTATTGACCCTACTGGTATCTCAAGATAGGGCCTGTCCATTTGTATGACCCCCGGAGGCTGGGGCGGAATTATAGAAACCAGATGAGAGGTCTGCGGAGGAATATTACACTCGAAAAAGCCTTGATTGCTTCAATATACACAATTAATATTATGCAAGAGCAAGAACCAAGATGTGGCACAATTTTTGATGATAATCCTGCTTGAGTTTTAGTCCACATTGTTACTTACAACAGGAACAACACCCTATAATTTACCTCCCTACGACTTGCATTCGTTGACAAACAATTCTATGTACGACATTGCCGCCTCCGGGAAGCGCGGTGTACGCCACATTTGACACGGTAGGAAGCCATTTATGTATCTACTGTATTTTCTACAGGTACAACAAGACTTTGATGTCTTTCGTAAGGCGCCAGTCAATATTTAGGCCGCCTCAATGGCTGGGGATATCCAACCCAAGACGGAAGTCGGCACGCCAGCGCCGAAGTACAGTATGATTGAAAAAAAGCAAATCGATTATCGAACCGCGATTTATCCGCCTACCGTCATCCTCGGTCTCCATATGTTCCTTTCGTTACAGTATGCAACTGCGCACGTCATTCGTGTATGTTTCATCACTGATCTTTCCTGCCAGTTCAAGGAAGCTCTTGTGCTCTGGGCAGAGGAGTACTGGACAATGAGTAAGGACCTGAAACCTCGGCAAATGCCGCGGAAATCAAAGCCTTCCTCTCTTATACTGATTCTGTACCGGGGAGATGTACCACTTTCATTCCTCCGAACCGTACCATGGTAGAGCCTGCCCGGACTCACGGGAAAAGGAGCCTCTTTGGCTCGTTCAAGAAAGCTGAGACTAATAAACCTGTGGGAACCGATATCCCTCTCGTATCATTTCGTCAACTCTTCAGGTGCACCTTCTGGCTCCAGTACTATTGAAGCCAACTTACGATTATTTTCAGATTCTCAACAAGGTTTGAACTCTTTGCCAATGCAATTGGCTTGACAGCGTCGGCTGCTGCTGGTTCCGCTCAGGTAATGATGACTCTCTAGTATACCAATCATAGGGCATCGCTGAATGAATTCCAGCCTCTCATGACTCTTCTATTTGGAAATCTCATCAATGAGTTCGTCAAGTTCCAGGCAATTATCAATGACATCAACAAAGGAGACTCGAATGCTATAGAGCGCCTGCCTGCTGTGGCGGCATCCTTTCGTAGCCAGGCTGCCAGCAATGCGCTTTATCTCGTGTTCATCGGTACGCTCAATTGCTACATAGTGCATTCACGTTGGTTATCCCACCTTTAGGCATCGGGATTCTGATTTGTACCTTCATCTACATGTACACGTGGGCATACACCGCAGAAGCGAGTGCGAAGCGCATTCGTGAGCATTATCTCCAGGCCGTATTACGCCAAGATATCCCGTACTTCGACGATGTCGGAGCCGGAGAAGTCGCTACACGCATTCAGACGGACACTCGTAAGTTCTCAACTCATGCATTTCTCAGTGTCTCGAATTCTATGCAGACTTGGTACAGCAAGGAATTTCCGAAAAGGTGGCCCTCGTTGTCAACTATCTGTCATCCTTCGCCACAGGTTTCATCATTGGTTATGCTCGATCGTGGCGTCTTGCTCTAGCCATGACCTCCATCTTACCGTGCATAGCTACTACTGGCTTTCTCATGGATAACGCAATGTCAAAATACATGCAGTGTGTCTCTCCAATTCTTCTAAAGATAGAGGCTAAAAAGAACCATAAAGGTTGTCTCTAACTCATATTGCGGACGCTGGGTCTGTGGCGGAGGAGGTCATTTCAACCATCAGAACTGCTCAAGCCTTCGGAACCCAAAAAATTCTTGCCGCACTCTATGATGTTCACATCCAAAAATCAGGTGAAGTGGAGATCAAGAATGCCGTGTGGCTAGGGTGTGGAATGTCGGTTTTCTTCTTCTCTATATACTCCTCATACGCACTCGGCAAGTTTACTCTCCCTCTTTCTATTCCTCCAGCCTGTACTAACGTCTCCTGTGTAGCGTTTTCTTTCGGCACCACCCTCATTCTACAAGGACATGGTAAGATCGACGACCACAATTGATTCGCTTATGCTGATGTTTCATAGCCGATGCGGGCACTGTGATTAACGTCTTTATGGCCATTCTCATCGGGTCGTTCACTCTATCCCTCCTCACACCGGAGATACAAGGTACGTTCATCGCTTCTCATTCCGCTGCCCTGCATTGAAGTCATGGTCAGCCATCACCAAAGGGCGCGGCGCTGCTGCAAAGTTATACGCCACGATAGACCGGATACCCGATATTGACTCAGCGAGTCCCGGCGGGGAGAAGCCCGAACATATCGAAGGCGAGATCAAGCTAGAAAATATTCAGTTCCACTACCCATCCCGGCCTAATGTCCAAGTTGTCAAAGGGATCAATTTGACATTTAGGGCCGGCAAAACTGCAGCACTTGTCGGAGCATCTGGTTCTGGAAAATCTACGATTGTATCACTGATTGAACGCTTCTACGATCCCAGCGCAGGCAGCATATATCTTGATGGCCATAACCTCAAAGATCTTAACCTCAAATGGTTGCGCTCCACAATCGGCCTGGTCTCGCAAGAGCCTACGCTCTTCGCTACGACAATCAGAGGAAATGTCGCACACGGCCTAATCAACACACCACACGAATACTCGTCCCCCGAAGAGCAGTTCAAGTTAATCAAGGAGGCCTGCGTCAAGGCGAACGCCGACGGCTTCATTTCCAAACTACCACTCGGTTACGACACAATGGTGGGGGAACGTGGTTTTCTTCTCTCAGGTGGCCAAAAACAGCGTATCGCCATCGCTCGTGCTATTGTATCCGACCCTCACATCCTCCTCCTCGACGAGGCTACCAGTGCTTTGGATACTCAAAGTGAAGGCATCGTCCAGGACGCGCTAGATAAAGCCGCAGCAGGACGAACTACCATTTCCATTGCCCATCGTCTCTCCACCATCAAGGACGCGGATGTCATATATGTCATGGGTGATGGACTTGTCCTAGAACAAGGAACTCACGACGAACTTCTCGCGAATGAAGGTAGTTCCTACTCTAAACTTGTTCTAGCCCAAAGGCTTCGCGAAGCCAAAGAGGAGGATGGTACCATCGCTGCCAGTGACGACAACTCGCTTGCCGACAGCAAGGACATGGAGAAGATCGCTGAAGAGGAGATTCCTCTTGGACGCAAGAACACTGGCAATCAGTCGTTGGCTAGTCAAATCATCGAGAAGAGGTTCCAAGAGAATCCCGATAAACCTATTAAGGATCTTTCTCTGTACAATCTCTTCAAGCGCATGCTGGTCATCAATAAGGCTGAACAACGTTCATATGTCTTCGGCACTATCTTTGCCATCTTGAGCGGGTTCATCTTTCCGGCGTATTCCATCGTTTATGGTGAGTGTACACAGAGCTCACTATAGCGTTTATGCTAACAACTCATTGTATAGCCAAGGCTGTGGACGGACTTGCATTAACTGGAGCTGAACTGCGTCATTCAGGCGACCGAAGTGCTCTTTGGTGAGTGATAGTGTGCATTTTGGACTTTATCATAAGAATAATGCTATAAGGTTCTTCGTTATTGCGCTCATTTCTATCGTCACCATCGGCCTAGAAAACTTTCTATTTGCATCTTCCGCTGCGAGACTCTGTGCTACTCTTCGTTCCCTCAGTTTCAAAGCGATCCTTCGCCAAGACAGTACGTTATATGATCACGCTTGTCTCTCTTTTTTTGACCGTCTGGCTTCTAGTTGAATATTTCGACGCGGATGATCACAGTGTAAGAACGTTTTCTACTTTCGTGAAGGAAACGCTGACAACTGAATATGGCTATGTAGACAGGAAGCCTTACTTCCAATCTGAGTGAGAATCCGCAAAAAGTTAATGGCCTTTTTGGTAGCACTCTTGCGGCGTAGGCTACTCTTTAACATCACATAGCAAATGGCTTACTTGATTTTCAGCATTATACAGGCTGTTTCGACTCTCGTCACTGGTGCGATATTGGGCATCATATTCACCTGGAAGTTGGGTCTTGTTGGATGCGGTGAGTCGCCCCAGCCGTTTCTATATACTCATTCTAATAGCTGCTCAAGCTTGTATGCCTTTGCTTCTCTCGATGGGATATATCCGTCTGGTAGGGTTTTGTTCCCATCCGTCGACTTGCACGCTCATACCTATTTGAAGCGCGTCGTCGTTCTCAAGGACCAGAAGAATAAAAAGGCTCACGAAGAAAGTGCCCAATTGGCTTGTGAAGCAGCTGGTTCAATCCGTACTGTCGCGTCTTTGACTCGGGAGGACGAATGTCTGCGGGTTTATAGCAAGAGCCTCGAAGGCCCTCTCCTAGAATCGTCCAGGACAGCTATTTGGAGTAATCTCCTCTTCGCTGTTTCCCAGTCGATGGCCTTCTTTGTTATCGCATTGGTCTTTTGGTACGGGGCACGACTAGTTTCGTTCCGTGAGATCAGTACCTTCCGATTCTTTGTCGGTCTAATGGTGCGTCGTTAAACTCTCGTCCGTCGGATTGGGGAGCTAATCGTTGTGTATCAATTAGGCGACGACGTTTTCAGCCATTGAAGCTGGAGAAATGTTTTCCTACGTTCCTGATGTCTCTTCTGCAAAGGGCGCAGGTTCCGACATCATTAGGCTGCTCGATAGTATGCCGGAAATTGACTCTGAGTCTACTGAGGGCAAAATGGTCGAGGCTGAAAAGACGCACGGTCACATTCGATTGGAGAACGTGCACTTCAGATATCCAACCCGCCCTGGGATGAGGGTCCTGCGTGATCTTTCGCTGCAAGTGGAACCGGGCACATACATCGCTCTCGTTGGCGCCAGCGGTTCAGGGAAAAGTACAGTGTGCGTCTTTCTCTACCCAGCATTGCCCGTGAACTCATGACCAATGTAGCATCCAGCTGATTGAGCGTTTCTACGACCCGCTGGCTGGCGAGATATACGTATGTATGATATACACTTTTTGTTCGTTGCTGATAGGCCTCTTAGATGGATGGCGTTAAAATCGACGAATACAACCCTCAGGATTATCGAAAGCAGATTGCGTTGGTATCGCAGGAGCCTACCCTATATGCTGGCACTGTCCGCTTCAATATTCTCCTCGGTGCTATCAAGCCTTTGAGCGAGGTGACGCAGGAAGAGATCGAGCAGGCCTGCCGGGACGCCAACATCCTTGAATTCATACAGAGTCTACCCGAGTAAGTTCTTATTATTTCGATGTCTACGATGATGTATTCAACCTTGTTTCCAGTGGGTTTGACACCGAAGTCGGAGGCAAGGGATCACAACTCTCCGGAGGACAGAAACGTACGCCTAGATTCCATGTATATGTTGGTTGACCTGCCCACTTACGATTGATCCAAGAACGTATCGCAATTGCCCGTGCACTGTTACGGAATCCCAAAGTGTTGCTATTGGACGAGGCGACGTCGGCGTTGGATTCGAGCTCTGAGAAGGTTGTGCAAGCAGCGCTGGATCAAGCAGCGAAGGGTAGGACAACCATCGCTATTGCCCATCGTCTATCGACAATCCAAAACGCTGATAGAATGTGAGTGGACACCGTTGCATTTTTAGTGGACGTATGGCTCATCTACCTGCCGTAGATACTTTATCAAGGATGGTCGTGTGAGCGAATCTGGAACTCACGACCATCTCATTAGTCGAAAGGGCGACTATTACGAATATGTGCAACTACAAGTGTTGAGCAGACGAGAGTAGACTTGAGATTCTGCCCTGTTGGATTCTGCCAGTGGATTCCGGAGGCATCTGTCTGACCCACCTCACCATATATTAACTATCAACGGTATTTGAGTACTTACACTTATGGACTTTAGTAGTCCTCTCAATTATCTTCTAATCCCAAATCATCCTACTTCATTCATGCACTTGTTCTCAGTAATGTGTAAGATTAGGGTAGATTAGTGGTAAGTAACATTTACAACATCTCACGCTACAGCCCGTGTGCGTCCTGCATCACCCTCGATGCCCAAATGGCTGAACTTCCCTTCCGCCACATCGCGATTGAATGTCCTCTTCGCATGTCTCAACAGATACACCAGCCCTGTCGGTGTCATGCCCTCCATTCGCTTAGCAGCACCCTATATCCTCCGTTAGATTGTACGACCAAAAGCTACATGAAGCAAAACAACGCACGATAGACCCAGGCCGAACAACCGTCAGACGTTGCCGAACCTCGTTGCTCAAGCCGGGGACTGTGCTGTAGTCCAACGTCGTATCCAAGAGCAAGCTTTCATCCTCATTGAATATCTTCACATCAATTTGTTGTCGTATAAGATGCTGGTAATAGTGTCCTGCATTACATTAGTCAGTAGATGTTGCGATGAACGTGAAGACGCATGCATACCTTCGACGTCAATCTTCTGCAGCACTCTCGGGTCGATATCTTTGATCAGAGGAATCGCCTTTTGCAAGTTTGCGGTCTTTATCCCTTGGAAGCCTAGAAGGTCGAACGCACTGGGGTGCGCCATCAGTAGCACGTTCAAATCAGAGACCACGAGTAGCTGACCTGCGGGTAATCCCATCCCGAGGAACATTATATCCAAGAGCAAGCCATTGCTTCGGAGTTGTCAAAACATGCTGGTAAATGATCATAAAAGACACGTACATGAGTTGTCTTCATGTTAAGCCGCAGCATGTTCAAAAGCTGTTCGTATGTCTTTTCCATGGTTTTGAAATTGCTCCATCGACGTTCAGACACAAGCCCAGCTTCAAAGGCTGTTCACGCTGATTAGTCGTCGACGAACGGTGACGGGTTACTTTTCCACGTACCTCTCCTTGTTAGACGTAGATCTGCATTCTCCGGTCGCAAGGTAACACGATACTCAGAGCGTGTAGTAAGCATACGATCTACAAGGGTAATGTTAGGCAGGAAGTTGCGAGAGAACAAACAATGCCGTACATGGTTCTTCAGCACCTTTCAAGACGAGGTCATCAACCAGTACCCCAATGAAACTATCTGCTCGGGAGAGGATAAACGGAGGGCGTCCAACTGCGGCCAACCCGGCATTTAGGCCTGCCACTATGCCTTGGGCAGCTGCCTCTTCATAACCAGTGGTTCCTGGACAACACAGCTTGTCAATATGGGGTAATGGTAATATGGTCGAGGAGCTTACCGTTGATTTGCCCGGCGAGGAAAAGGCCCTAGGATACATTGAACATCAAGTTGCATTATGCTGGATCGGACCTACTTGAATGCGTTTAGTCTCCAAAGTATCTGAAAACGTTCAGGATGACGAGTCAGTTGAAGTATAGCGACATACGTTTCAGTTCTCTGGGGTCAACATAGTCGTATTCCACTCCATACGCGGGCCTCACAAGCTTGACGTTTTCTAATCCAGGAACGGTTCGCATGACAGACTCTTGTACTTCTTCAGCAAGACTGTTTGAGACACCGTTGGGATAGATAACATTGGTATCGTAGCCTTCAGGCTCCAGCCAAACCACGTGGCGGGCTTTGTCTGCAAATCGTAACAGTTTTGACTCGAGGGAAGGACAATATCTTGGGCCTGATGACATGTTAATGAATGCTCATAAGAGGGGACCGATATCAGTACCTCTTTTCGTCTCCTGGATATGAACACTATTGTGCATATTATCTCTGACCATTTTATGTGTGGCGGCGTTGGTATAGGTCATGTAACATGGTACCTGGTTGCTCTGGTAGAAGGTCAGTATGAATTCGAGCACAGTGATATTACAGACAGACAGCATTGGGCACAGTCGTGTCTAAGTTGCTGAACGGTGACGGTTTTTCATCACCATCCTGTCGTTCCAAATTAGTGAAGTTAATAGTGCTCCCATCTAGACGAGCGGGGGTTCCTGTTTGAAGTCGACCAAGCTTAAATCCAGCGGCTTTGAGGGATGCGGAAAGTCCAATGGTAGGGTCTTCGTTTATCCTTCCAGCTGGTATTGTTTTTGGACCTTGTTTTCTGGTGAGAATGAAATCAACGAAGACGACGACCACATACCTATGTGTATTTCGGCGGAGAGGAAAGTTCCAGTACATATGACAACTTGAGAACATGGTATGACCTCTCCAGAGTCTAAAACGGCACAATAAGTCCATTGGCGGGGCGAGGAAACTAGTACTCACTTAGACGAACACCTTTGATGGAACCAAAGGTAGAATGCTCTGTCGCTTCGTGATCGATAACAAGGTCGAAGACTTCTGACGTCCGTATGTGCAAGTTGTCGTGGTACGCCTGCAGCTCCTGTTTCATGTGTTGCTTGTACAGTGTACGGTCAATTTGTGCTCTGGGGCCCTACGGAGGGAGTTGGAATACGCTTGAAGCATAAGGGATGTGCATACCCATACTGCGGGGCCTTTGGTAGCATTGAGCATGCGAAACATGATACCAGACTTGTCTAGAGTTGAGTGTCAGTATTGACGAAATACGCGTCCATGAGTACACACCTGCAACTCTGCCCATCACTCCGTCCAGCGCGTCGACCTCTCTAACCAGCGTTCCTTTTCCGACGCCGCCAATGGATGGGTTGCAGGACAGTTCTCCAATGTTGTCCATACTTTTTGTTACAAGCAAAGTTTTCGCTCCGGCGCGTGCAGACGCAGCTGCTGCCTCGCATCCTGCATGGCCACCGCCGATAATGCAGACCTGGTAAGAATCGCTGGCATTTGAGAACAGGCGGTGCAGACGCAGTCGACGAGGACAGGCTAACCGTGACCGCGAGAGCATGAAAAGTACTGGTGGCTGTGCTGCATGTTCATGGCTCTCACCATCACCTCTCTTCCGACTGAAGTGCTGATCGCCATCGTGACTGCAGCTTGGCGACTTTACCATGAAAATATCGATATTCATAGGCGCCCTTTTGAAATCCGCATCTCTCGCGTGAATCGCGTCTTTCGCGAAATCGCCCTCAGCGAACCTGTTCTTTGGACAAATATCTCTTCGTTTCCCAGTCGTAACCATCGCTGGCTTACGACTTATCTGGAGCGGTCCGGTCCCCGGCTGTACGACTACAGCTTGGACTACACAGCACCCTCGGTTAAAAGCATCCCTCCCCCAGAATACCTGCAGCTGCTTGTGTCAGCTATCACAGACAATGTCGACCGCCTACGCAGTTTCCATCTCCAATCGGGCGGCATGGATTCTTTCCTCTTCATCCTACAGGAACTCACTATTCAAGCACCTAATCTCGAAAGGTTAAAGGTCGCTGCAAAGGACCATCGTTTCTCCACGCCCTTCGTGATAGCACCCTTCCAAAGTGGCGCACCCAAACTCAAATACATTGACTTGGAGCGTTGCATGTTTGCTCGTAACTGCGCGCACGCCGCTCCCACTACCATTATTCGCGTCACCCACCTTGATTCTATTGCGCGGGTCGTCACGCCTCACACGGAGAGCAAAGCAATTCTCACAAATCTGGTGCTGCGCTCCCCTGTTCATGCCCCAAAGACCATAGCCCTATCTCACATCGCTTCCATTGCGCTGCCCAACCTCTGTCAGTTGACAGTGGAATTTGCCACCAGATTTCCCAAACTCTTCACGAAACTCAGTCTTCCGTCGCTCGTGTCGTTGGTGATCGTTAACCTCGAGGGACATGAGCTGCCCCGTTTTCTCGACGACATGTCCCCAAGGAATCTACCCCTGTTGACTTCCTTGACTTTTGTCAACCTCATCCACACGACATCTTGGACCTTGCAGTCGGAAATTCATAACGTTTCGCCTCTGGGTACACGTTACGTCGAACGACTAGCGCTGGTTGGGATGGAAGATATACCAGTGGCGTTGAAATCATTAGATATCGACGTGACCCACCCGCGCAGCATATTATTTCCGTCACTACAGTCACTGTATATTAGCGAAGATGGAGTTTCTGGGGTTCACGACGGAGTGCGCGTGGAGTATTTTTCGAAGGAGCGGACTCTTGCCCATTTTCGAAGGTGGTACGAGGATGCTGACGATTCTGATGTACTCGATGTGATATTTGATCTGTAGTACATACCAAAATCTCAGAAATTATGTTCTCTAGGTCTATAATGGATTGTCATCGCACATATCGGCGGAGGTCCTACAACCATCATACCGATATTTGGTAGCGCTGGGTGCAATTTCCAACGTTCAACTAATCACTTAAAGCTCACAAGTTGCGCGCCACCAGTAGATTGAATCTCATGCTTATACCTACTTCTTCTACCAAAGTTCCCCACCTTCTTCATGCCATCCAATAGTCAAACCTCCGTCTCAACATCGAAACGAACTATCAAAACAGTGGCCACCTGGGCTCTGCATCCACAAGCCATTTACACCTCCCTCAAACTTTATTCAAAACACCACTCACGGTTGTTCCGCAACAGTCCATTGATACCACACAATCCGCCCATGCTCCCTCTCGACCATTCCTTTACTTCAAACGAGTTTCAGGCTGTCAATGGCCTTTTCTAGTATTTCCCTCCAGCAGACTAAATTCCTTTTTGATCTGTGGTGTAGGTAAAACGTGGCCTAAATTCGTAGTGACCGTACAGGCTGTTTCATCTCTCGTGAATCGTGTACCAACTCCCCGCCTTCGCGATAGCCCTCTTCACAAGCGGCGCGCCCAGAGTCAAATCGATTGAGAGCAATGGTGTCGCGTTCAAGGATTCACGTTCAACCCTTCAGCCATCAACCTCCTGATAAACATACGTTCCGGGCTTGGGGGCCACGGCGAAAGCAACATCACTCCAAACGTGCACGGACAATCCTGCCAGGGCAAAGGCATCATCCAATTGACCTCCAACGCGGCTGCGTCTGGATTTTCCTCTTTGCACATCGCGCGCTGTAGCATATACTGCCGCGGTTGTGCGACAACATAGTTGACTCTCCACGCCCAATCATTTTCTTCGGTACCAGGATGGTCAGCGAGTTGACGATGCATTGCACTAGCGTGCTCTCCGCGGTCCCACATCCCAATCATTTCCGCGATGGCAATTCGCTCGAAATATGATAGTCTCCAGTCCGTAGCTGTAAGTAGCATGGGCCGTCCCTCTGAGAAGAAAATATCAAAAGTTTGCTCGTGTGAATGAGTGAACGTGCGTACCAGCAATCTTAAGAGCATCAGCACGACATTCGTCGCGATGAAAAGGATAGTGAATACGCTGGCATGCGGGAGAGCAATACATTGCCACTCCGCATCTCGAACAGAGCTTCGAAGCTAGACTTTTGCACTGATGGAAGGTAAGTTCAATCAACGACAATCGCAAAGAATGACATGCTTACGCTTGGAAGAACGCAGTGTTGTAAACTCCGTGTGTCCAATTGACAAGCAACATGAAGTTTCATGATTCTTTCGACCTCAGCGTTGAGTCCAATCCATGAGCTTAGAAGCCCTACGTCCAAAGCATCCCACTCCGATTCGTTCATATCTCGGAAATGTAGTCTTTGTCTCTTGAGAGATATTTTAACCTGGCGAAGGATGGAAGGAAGGACACATGCCCGGATAATGTCCTGAACTATAAGGCTGATGTCGTGTTGAACATCGTGGGAAGAATCAGACCTAGAGAGGTTCCCAAGAGAATAGAGGACACCAGCACGCAGTGCCTCTTCCAACCAACGTGGAGATTCTCGTATGCCGAAGTGAAGAACGCCTAGCACGTAATGGAGGTTACCAGAGATGGATCCCAATGCGCTACTGTCCCCAGTCTCGACACTGTGAATATGGAGGTAGGCCAATCGTTTCAAAAGCATGGTCATCCAATACATGCAACGGTGAGAGAGGAGGGCCCTTCGTGTACAATCCGACATATGGAGAAATGTAACGGCGAGGAAGCCAATTTGGGCACATATCACTTCGCAGAGTAGACTGTCGTCGCATTTTGAAATGACAAAAGATAGCAGCGACACTGCGCCACTGGGGGGGAAGGTCTTCAATATCGCTATTGCTGGGCCCTCGACGTCCCATTCGGATAGATGGAGCACGATCGTATGCGAGAAGTAGAGAAAAGGAGCCAATTTCGGCACCTCTGCTTCTTGGAATTCTCTGCGCTCGGCCATTCGCATCCAGACCATGACAAGTGGGACACTAAAATCTGGGGCAGCGAGAGATTTCATGAAGGTTTCTGAGGGTAAGATCATGAAGAGGCCGTAGATTGTCTGGAGCGATGTGATAATGCCTGCTCCCCGAAGGGATACTTCAAGGTCTGCCCGGACGAACGCGTCGAAAAATGAGATGGAGAAGGAGCGTATAGATGGCCAAAGATCCATGACACCTTGTATGATAATGTCGCCACATTCGCCTCGGACTGCAGCACACGTAGCCAAGAGAGTTTGAAGACACTGCTCCTGCATTCTAAATCTCGGAATGTCCTCTAGGGACACAGGCTGGGTCCACCAGTACAGAGAGACCCTGCTTAGACTAGACATGACAGTGCTACTCCAGTTGTCGGCGAAAGCTCGAATGGCGTCAAGGCCTTCTTGAGAGGCTGTCATGGCGATGGACTTTGGGGCACATTAGAGCTGTAGCGTAGTACGAAGAAATGAGCTTTACTTCTGAGTCCACCATCCTTTGACGCGACGTGACGGTGGCAAGCCAACATACGCCGGTATATCGGACCGACCCCGTGCTTTAATTTGTGTTTGACGTGCTGTCAGAATCTGCATAGTACATTGTGCGACGTGTAAGTAGGGCAGTATAGAAGTAGAGTATATATGTGTGAGTCACTCTTTCTGACTTGACTGCCAGCACTAATTGGGGGGTAAGAAAACAATTCTTTATGTCCAGGTTCTTTTTTATGAGCGGTCCTCCCTAGGCAAGATTTTGCATTGGAAATCTTGAGGGAAACTGCATCGATGAGTTTCGTATCGCATTAATTGCTCACGGAAACTCACCATATGAGTCCTGGCCTTATTTTGTATGATGGTTCGATGACGTTTCCTTCCTGGTCTATAGCCTTTTCGATGGTAAGCGCCTGGAGCATCGAAGCTACGAATATCCATAGCGAAGAGTATGCCATATGTCGCCCAGGGCAAATACTGTAAGAGTCAGACTGGCCGATCTGTTCATTCGATAGGGCTTTCTTACCGCCTGCCGAAACCAAAAGCAACGGTCATTGGATCCATGACACTCTGGTCTATGACATCGTCCTTCATAAACCGATCCGGATCGAAGACCTCTGGGTTAGGGTAGTTTCTCTATTCCCTTGGTCAGAAATCACGAGTGTCGGTCAATTCTACTTGCCTCGTCGTGTAGCATTGCCCTAGGTAGATTAGAACATGACTGATACAATAAGTTAAAATTAAGTCACTCACCATTGGTTTGCGATAACTAGAGTTCCCCTGGGTATGTGAAACCCTTCGTACACATCGTCCACCTCAATATAGTGCGGAATACCTAGACAATAGATCTATCAATGAACGACCAACGGCTGTCAGAAGATACAAGATTTACCAACTGGCGTAACCGGCTTCCAGCGTATGACCTCTTTGACAATGGCGGTAATATAAGGGAGAGCAGGCTCATGTTCGAAATCGACAAGGGATCCAGGGAAAACGACGTCGTCTATTTCCATTTGAGCACGTCTTTGAACTTCAGGTTGCGCGAGCATCGCCATGACAAACGATACCAAAGAAGATGCAGTCTGGACAAGATGAGAAGAAACTCATGGACGAACAATAAACAAAGATCACTGACTGTGTCTACACCGCCTGAACGACTAAATCAGTAACGGCTCCCTGACAGAACATCAGAGATAACGAACCCAAAAGCGTAGTGGCCGCAGTGTTCTTGATTATCGTTTCTTGATAGTCGATGTCCTGCGAAGGATTGAGTTTGGACAAGGCAGATGTTACGAGTGAGGCTCTGTATGTCCCAGAAGACTGTTTTGATTAAAGTGCCAATCAATATCGACTGAATGCCTGAGACCATTGACTTACAAAGACATCTTTGGCAGTTTGAAAAGGGACATCTGTGAATGCTCGAGCGTCCTTCGAGACTGCTTTTGCCTTAACTCGGAAACCGGCACCAGGCATCCAGGTAGGAACATATGCCAAAATAGGCAAGGAGTCCTACTTGATTGTCCGCATAAGCATAAGAAACTGACCTGCAGACTCACGACAAGATATTTCCCGGGCGTGCCCATGGACGCCAAGCCATGGGCACCAGCATGGGCAATATTTATTAAAGGATCCGAAGGACTGTCGACCTTGAGCCCATATCCGACAGAGAAGGCTAGTGAGGTTGCCACGCTGTAGTAATAAAACGTAAACTGCATGTTAATCTTCGTTTACACCGATTGCTTACAATCTGACGCGTTCAATAATGTTCCTGGGTGCATTCAGTGAAAGCCCTTCAACCAGTGCTCGAGCAGCTTCGACTTGTTGAGGTTTATACCACGAAGCTCCCAGCGTCTGGTGGAAAGTTTGGTGGAACAAACGGCGATGAGCGCGCCAGAAACTGCCTGAAAAGGATGTAATGCCCGCTCATTACAGGATATACGATTTACCATGTGGTATTTGCGCAAAATTGAATGCAAACCCGCAAAGTTCCATCAACATTGGTCCACGAGTTCTACAGGTCATTAATTCAGCCTGAATTTGAGCATAAATCTGACTAGAAACCTGCTTGAATACGAGGAGGACCTCTTCTCCAAAAGCTCGACCGCGGCTTGGACTGAGTTTAACACGACGACAGGTGCTCCCGCGATGTCAAGCTTGATGATATCCGAACCTACAGGAAGCCATCCGTAAGAATGACGAAGAATCTTTGGGGGGAAAAGCACCGTGTTCTTTTGACCAACGCTGGTAGGTCTCCCATTCGAATGTAGCGGGAACCTGGAATGTATTCCCCACGAAGAAATGTCCCTTTGGCCCTGGGGGAGAGGGTAATCTCTTTCTGGCGCGAAGCCAGTAAACAAGCGTGGCATACAGGAAAGCAACGACAATTATAGCGGAGACGTGCATGGTGGGACTTTTGTGAGGGCGAAGAAGACACGATAGGGATTTATAGGCTAGCATTGCTCCACTCTGCTGCACGAGTAAGGTTCAAACCGAGTACACTCCAAACCGCGGATCGCTTTATCGTCATCCGAACTGAATTGTCACTGGTTGTCGATTTAAGTAGCCTTGAGTCTAGTCAATGTCAACCGTTCGTAACCCGTTTACCATGCCATCGGAATGTCGTCCATTTAAACCGGTAAACGGGGTGGGGTCACCCGGTAAACAAGGTAAACGACGGACGTAGTTGCGTCTCATATCCGGTTGGGGCGAGCAGCAAGCGAAGTAATAACACTAGCAAGGGCATCGAGGAGCGTCGTTTGGAGAAGAGATGGAGTTGAAGATTTCGTCATCGTTCATTACCTCGTCTCTTCGCCATCTGTACAGTCAAATTATCAATGTACATCTGCAGAGTGCTGTTCCCCGAACTGAGCTTCTCGACTTCTTTCTGCACGGTTTGAACCCTGGTATACAGTGCTAAAGCCGGTCAATATTAGGTGGCTATCGTGGAGTGTTACCTACTACGAAGATCGGCTTGAGATGCTGCGATTTCTCTGTAACTAGTCAATGTGGCGCAAGTTATCGGAGGAGAAGGGCTGACTTGAGTAGCTGCTCTCTCTTCAACGCATCCTTAACAAGATCTCCAGCCTGCGGAGGAGGGGCCCAGCCACCGCCGCCGTCTAAATCGTTGAATGACATGGTAGTTCGGAATAGGACGTCGGAGTTTGAAACTGGGTGACGCGTCGCGTCCACCTTGACTTGTTACCACCACCATCCATGGGAGACACTTTAATCGCGTTCAAGGCTGGCAAAGCCCTCAGGCGGGAGGGCACGAATTTCGTTGACCCCATCGCCACCAAGGGCGCCGTCATGATCACCAACGGCGACGACGGACTGCTGCATTTTATGTGGAAGAATAGGCTCACAAACGATGTTGAAGAGGTGCGGACTGGCCGTCTTGCTGTAGAAGTGGTTCTGACGTATCGTTAGGATCTAATCCTCTTCCCGTCCGATGCCACTTTTGTCAAAGCGTCAGGCCGGACGTACGTCCTCAAGTTCTCTTCTTCCGACCAAAGACACTTTGTGAGTTATTTGGTTTCAAATTTCTGGGACTTGCCTCAATATTTCCTCTGTAGTTCTGGATGCAAGATGCCTCATCCGATCGAGACGAGGAATTTGTTCGCAACGTTAATGGCTATCTTGAAGATCCAGAGTTCACGCCTACTTGGGGATCTGCTTCTTCTGCGCGTTCAACTTCTGGTCAGGCAGCTTCGTCGTCGTAAGGCCTCACCGTTATCCCGCACCCCCCAGCATTCTGACTTCGACGGGTCAGTTCCAATCCTTCCAATTTCCAGGTCACACCAGACCAAATACAACAACTTTCGTCCTTAATAAATCAAATGTCAGGAAACTCCCAGACCAGCGGTGTTCCCGAGATGGCATTATCTGATGTTCTCACTCCTGCCAACGTCTCGTCACTCTTCACCACACACCCTCATTTGATCCCTACCTTATTTCCCCACCTTCCTGCTGATCTTCCAACACCTCCATCTACCGATGTAGTTCAACGCGTTATCAAGTACGTATCCGCGTGTATGCATTCGATATGTTTCTTATTGACACCACGTCTACAGCTCACCTCAATTTCGCGCCGCTGTTTCCAACTTCGATCAAGCTCTGCGAACAGGCTTGTTAGGCGGGCTTGTCAGAGGGTTAGGACTTCCAGAAGAGGCAGGTACCGGTATTGGGCCTTTCCTGCGCGCCGTCCAAGAGCAGGCAGACCGGGAAAATGCTGGTTCGTCCGATGACAGGATGGAAACGGATTGATTTTCTAGGAATGTACTCGAATCCGTAATTCACTCTATCTGCATAACAGCCTTCTTCTCTCCATTAACGTCCAGCGAACCGAATCTCCACCCAACGCATTGGTGTGTATGCGAATGCACAGAACACTGCCGCGAGCTTCAACACATCAGGTGGAGCGCGCATTTCTATGACAAAAGAGCCTACTTCAAATCCTAGGTCCCCGCCTACAGGAGGATTGACGCGTCTAGCCACAGGTCCGGTAAACCAAACCTGTCGATGCGGGCAAATTATCAGCACAGGAACTTGACTCGGGAACAAAGGTGAGTATACAGACTTCTGACATTCCCATGACTGCGCCAACGACACCGAACAAGCACGCCGTTATACCAGCAATACCAATTGGAAGCCTTCGCAAGTAATTGTTCAATCATCGTATATTGCAGATTTCAGTCCTACGCACCGACAAGGAGTGTCCCACGACTCCAAATCGTATCCGCCAAGTCTGCTCCCCCTCCGCCTAAAAATGAAATGTTCTCCGATGACTGTCACGATAAGCAGGATGTTCCAGTATCCCATCACTGCCAAAAGGTTTGACAAGATTTCAGAGAAGTGATCACGGCCAGCGATGGCTGTAACTGTGTAGATGATCCAAGCTACTGCTGTCCAGAACATGCGGGGCAATTTGGCGAAGGGACGACCCAATGCCTGCACTGCTAAGCCAGCGGAATAGGTTGAAAGGATAATGGCGCTTCTATGAAATAGCTGTATGGTAAGCTCAAAAACATTTGGCTGTACGCGCTTGCTTACAATGGGGTTAGTGCCAGAAGGACGAGAATAAAACTACCAAAACCGCCCCAAGGAGAAAGAATTTGCGACAAAAGCCTCCCGACTTGCCCTCCGGTATACGAGTCGACATACGAGCTGGCATGGATTGTACCCAACGCTGAGCCAAGCATCTCCTGGAAGAAGCACGGAAGGAAAAACCCAAAGAAAGCGTAGACGAATACTTTTGCTTGCGGTGTCTTTGCTGGGAGTTTGCAATTGTAATCGGCTGCGATAGATGACCACTGTGTTGACGAGGTGAGTTTGGATGTGATGTTTATAAGTACAGCGTTTACTGACTGCTGCAGTGTTCCCAAAAACAACACCACCGAAGCCTAGGATACCACTTACGAGCGACCTTCCATCAGGTGTGGGAGCATGTGTATCACCGAGATCAAAGCCAGCTCTTGCCCCTAGTCCCCAAAGTAACAAGGATAATACGAGTAGTGGCATCCACAGGTATCTCTCTGACGTATGGATGAGGTTGTAGCCAACGAAGCATGGGATGAAGCAAAGAACTGCCACGATGCCTATGCCTGCGATAATGGGAATCCTAACACCATCTGAATTTGCGCCGACGAACGCCAATACTTGACCAGCAAAGATAAGGCTACTAAAGGACCACGCAATCCTAGGGGCATTCAACAAGGTATGTAGACTCTTGAAGGCGACAGACTAACTGGGAAAAGACACTAATGACGGAGAAGATGATTCCACCGATGTATCCGCAGCTAAAGCGGACGATGATGATTGAGCGTAGTCCGGTCTTTGGCCCTAGGGTGGCGATGAAGGCTGGTAGGACTGCTCCAACGAGTCCGAAGCAGAATTCTACGGCGACGGACTCTCTAGAAGGGTCATTAGTCTCATTCTTCGGAAGACAAAACGCTAACTTGAAGGAAAGGCCGAAAACATCCCTGGACAAGAGTCCTATCGTGACGGTCGGTATGGCGAGGTTGGCAGAACTGAGGTCGAGTATTGCAGGTCGGAATGGTGTGGCACACGAGTAACATGGAGACTCACAACCAGAGAAAAAAACTAGGGATAGGGGATATCAGTAATGAGGCAAAATATCGCTGCCGAATACGAGCACTTGTTCAAGAGAGGCGTTTTTTCGCGTTCGTCCTCCTGGATCCGTTCGATTCCTTGATATTCTAGAGAAGAAATCCAGCTGGTTTTGATTCGGTGGAGGAAAGAAGATGGGGGGCTGGCGCTCGAAGGTTTGGTTATCTTTTCGGGGGCACGACTCTCAAGATCAATAGATGTGGCCATGGTACTGTCGGGCAGATAGGCTGTGACTAGTGCATGCCTTATATATGCGTTCGTTTTAGACTTAGAAGCACTTCCGGTCGAGACTCGATGTTCGGGACGGTTGTGGGGCGAATAAAGGACCTATCGTGATTCATTGAACTATGCTTTGTTTTTTCGACCATGGTCTATCGATTTCGGTATCCTGTCAAGTTGGCCGGCAAAATCCGTTACACTCGCTCTTCATTACCTTGTCATTACCATACTCATCAGCAAGTTTGCAGGTGGTGTTGACAGTCTGAGCCTCCATATTTCCGAGGCTGAATTTCAATTCTGAGAACGCACAGACATCCTTTCGACGAGCCCCGAATCTCAGGCTCACTGGCAGGAAGCTGTTCAAGGGCGCCCGGTCATAGTTCTTTTACAATCGTCACGTACTAGTAGTGGGACGTTCGCTTTGATCACGTCTCAGCTGACCTCCAGGCATCGAGCTGCCGAATATTTAACCCACTTAAAGCGTTAACGATATAGTCGCAACATGCCACTCTCCGGTTCTCCGTTCTCGACGATTCGTTTCCCACCCACTTCTACTCATGCTCACTGTCCCAGGATTTGCTCTTATAACAGGCGCAGGTAAGTCATGCGACCATGGCCAGGTCCGAGCCCGGCTTGAAGCCTGATGTTACTCAGGCGGTGGTCTGGGACGTGCCACAGCGCTGGCTTTTGCTCGAGCGGGAGCCGCAGGAGTCCATCTCGTCGATATCAATGCTGAAAATGTGAAGAATGCGTCACGAGAGGCAAATAATGTTGCATCGAATCCCGAGTTCAAATCCTTCGCGAGTCAATTGGATCTAGCCAAGGAAGATGAGGTCGCCAAGATGCTGAAAACCACGTTGGAGGAATTCGGGCGGGTAGACTACGCTGCTAACATTGCTGGAGTAAGTTTCCCGATGATTTGATTGCCACCCCGCTTACATCCTGGCACAATTGAAGGTCGTCGAGCACTATGCTCTAACTGCCGATCTCTCGATGGAAGAGTACGACCAAGTCAACGCCGTCAATTCACGTGGAGTCCTTCTATGTATGCGGGAGGAGCTACGTGCTATGCGCGCACAATCTCCTGTCCAGCGTCTCCCTCCTCGGCCACCGGTTCGAGGTGCCATCACAAACATGAGTTCCCTTCTGGGCAAGGTCGCACTCAATGGCTACACGAGCTACACGACTAGTAAGCATGCGGTTATTGGAATGACCAAGGCTGCTGGTGGGTTATATCTTTTCTGCGTGTTTGGTTGCTCAGTTGATCGTTAGCCATCGCCCATGCCACGGATGGCATCCGGGTCAATGCAATATGTCCTGGATGGGTGGACACACCTCTCGTAACAGGTGAGGTCGATAGGTCTCGCTTAGCGGCTATTGTGAGGAATGTACCGCAACAGGTAAGACCTGTTCTGTCTATAGCCTGAGTATATACTGTTTACTGAAGTTCCCTTCCAAGCGAATGGCTTCGCCTGAAGAGATCGCTGATATCGTTGTCTTTTTATCGAGCGAGAACGCAAGTCTAGTCACGGGTGCCTCTTGGGTGGCCGACGGTGGTGCAACCATATCATACTCCTGACGAGTAAAGAGCTCGAGGTTATTAGCTCCCGAAGAGCTAAATCTACTTACTTACTTACCTGGGAGCGACTTGAATTTGGAGATCGACAGACTGTTCTGCATGTTTCAGTTCTAAGACGACGCTGCAACGGGTCTTTCCTCAAAGTTAAACAGATAGCATTTTGAGACATACAAGGTTGTGGAATATGAAAAATATGGTATACCATGCGCAACATTACGAGATTTTACATGGGCTGAAGCCGCTCAACATGTGGCGTAATCTGCCAGCTGGCAGTTTCCGAAACGATGTACGTCATTCGTGGCCCTAACCCAGGCGACGGACACGTGAGGCTAAATTTCTCGACGTTCCCTCCCGCCACCATTGTCACTGAGAATCTGGCATGAAGATTCGGAGTCAAGTGGGTCTGTTGCCTATTTTTATTTCCAGATGCTGACATTCAAACAGACCAGAACTTAACTTCATACCATCATGTCCTTTGCACGGACGAGTCGCGCTCTCTCGAGTGTCGCCGCGAAGCCTGGCAATCCTTCGTCGTCGTCGCATCTGCCACAGAAGAAACGCGCGGCTGCTAAGAGCGCGAAAGAGCAAGCCAAATTGGCGAAACTATCGACGGACACGGTCAACGCTACCAAGGCCTACAACGCGCTCTCCAGTCAGATGTTAAGCGCTATGCGACGACTAGCGGATTTGAAGAAGGAAAAAGCACCTTTTACAGCTCTAGCTGTGGAGGCGGCGAAAGCCAGGGTCCTCTCAAAATTAGCAAAGATGAACGGGCCCGCCTCCCAAGTAATACCGCGTGAGCCTTGTGCTTGACTTTTGTTTGTATGTGCACTTATAACTATACACAGAATCTTCTGAGGCAGAGCGCATCGCCAAAATGAACGCAATATTAAAGACGAAAGAGAAATACAAATCTATGGAGAGGAAACATCTCACCCACATGGATATAAAAACTGTCCAATCCTCCTCAACACCGGTGCTTATAGGTGAGATTCTACGTAATATCCGTCTTGCACTCCTCAACATTCTCCAGACTTGGATCCCCTCGCTAAGCAGAGGCCAATCGCTCAACTGGCACATGGATTGGATCGTGTTCTCTTCAAGTGCGTGTCTATAATCTACCCTCACTGTCTCTCTCTCATAATTTCTTAGTCCTGGTGTACACTGGGTGCAAGATCCTCGGTCAGGCGTTTTCAACTTCCCATCTCAAGTGCAAAAGATACCAAAAGTGTCCGACTTTGCCTTCGAACGATTGCCACCCTTTACAAAAAGCTCCCGGGACGAGGTGACTTCTACTCTCCTATATTTATCTTCATTTCTGAACAGATTCAGGAACTATGGAGACTCGCGAAACAACATGAAAAAACTTTCGCCGGCTCAACATCTTCCTTGTCCGGAATGTTATCACATATATATTTCATGCTTTCAGAAAACAAGCCCGTCAATCTTTCTAATTTCACCTCCAACTTCAACAAAGCCGTTAGCACATGCTCTCCGATTATTGGTGTATCATTTTGACTTCGACCTTGTAGCGGGGAAATTTCACTCCCGGCCAACGAATGGCCACAACAGTCACTTACAATCATAACGATGGGAGATATGCCATTGACAGCTTTGGAGATGTGGCTGCGGAAAAGAACATACTAACGTGGATGGTAAGTGATACCATGTCATTTCCGGCCGCTGGTAGTGACAACGACGACTATAGGGCACCGTACTGGAAAAATACCTCACGACACATTCAACCGAATTCCCTGCATTTATGCGGTCAGAACAAATTGAAGCGGTACCGACTGAAGAAGAAGCCTTGAGAGACGCGTTTAGATTCTCTAAAGTGAGGTGTGCCCGGTTTGTGTCCTTCGGTCTCTTCTAACGCCAATGCAGTCCAGGAACTTCGTCATGCGTTCGCAGTTAGACTGTCAAGATCATAGATTACCAGGAACTGGTGTTTTCGACCTCAAGACGCGAGCCTCTGCGTCAATACGGATGGACCTTCTGAACTTTGAGGCGAGTGACATCCGTTTCGTCGTCACCATCGCTGACTTTCCCCAAGACGAACTCAGGCTACCTCATAAGTCAATTATATGGCACTGAAAATAGTTTCGAAAGGGAGTATTACGACCTGGTACGCTCGGCGTTCCTCAAATACAGGCAAGTCGACGTCATTTGGACTCACATATGTTCTCATCTGGTCTTCTCCAGCTTCCAAGCTCGCATAGGCAACATGGATGGTGTTCTTGTTGCGTACCACAATACCGAGCAGATGTTTGGTTTCCAATACATATCTCTCGAAGAAATGGACCGTTGTCTTTTCAATAGCAAGAAAGGGACGGACAAGGGCGATAAGATTTTTGGCCAGTGCATTACAATCCTAGAGGATGTGTCCGAAAGGATCATTGCCTGCTTTCCAGGCGAGGTAAGTTTATTCTGCGATTCGTCTGGTCAAGCTGAACTGTCCTCAAGTCTGTCCAATGTACCTTTGAAGCAAGTGATCTCTTTCCCAAATTAAACATCTGGGTACAGCCGGAACATTGGGCGGGCGAAGGCGATGGTGTGGAGCGACCGATCAAACAACTTGTTGTTACAGCAGACCACTATATCAGCGAGGCAAAAGTGTCAGCCCTAGCGGCTATGCAACAAATGTCAGACGAGAAACCATGTATGATCCCTTGTCCTAACTGTTTGTCACGGATTAATCAACAACGTCTTTCTATAGGGAGAGTTCATTACTATATCGGAGCAAGAGCGTCCAATAAGCAGGAATCAATACGACAACAACTTGAGGAAGCGCAAGAGCGCAAATTCCGTGCATTTGCCCTCCCCGATGGCGTCAAACTCGACCAAGCTGTTGATTTTTGGAAAAGTCTCAATTTCAACGGCAAGGTTGATCCTGACGAAGTCGTTCCCGACAAGGAATACTTTGCATCGAATTTTGCGGAGCCCGATTCGATGATAATCGCGCTCCGCCAGGCTGCGAAGGCAGGAAGACGGGAGACGGAGAGGCGTAAACGAGTAGAGGCTGGGTTGCCTGTGTTTGTGGTGGGAGAAGAGTATGATCCAGCTGAAGCGCTTAGGCGGAAGCAGTCAATCCAAGCGGTCAGCAAGGAGATAGATGGCGCTGATGCCGCAGCGCTAACGAGCGCGCAAGCTAAGTACCAGAACGAGCCGCACTGGGACCCGTTCAATGGCGCAGTGCCGGAAATCAAACTCGGCTTCGACGTCGAAGATGGAGGAGCGGGTGATAGCACACCGAAGACGACGGGCCATATACATTGAACATTGGAGTTGGAGGAGTCAGCATCAACAAAGGGCTGTAACGCTGAAGTTTTATATCGTTATATCTCTATGAACATAAACAATCTACATAGCAGGAATGTTCTAATTCGACCACGTCATAACTCAGCCTACTTGTCTTTTGATCATATTAATCGGATATATCTTCAAAGCAGTGACCCAGTGGTCTAGTGGTTATGATTTCTGTCTTACAATCTCTTTGATTGAATAGCACAGACGGTCTCCGGTTCGAACCCGGGCTGAGTCAAATTTTGCTGAAAAGGACAGCTCTCGAAGAGCTGTAATAGAATATTCCAGATATTTTACGTTCTAAGTATGTACTAGTACTATTAGTACTGGCAACTACTGCCAACAGTAGTCCATCTACCTGATTCACATAACTCACTTCTTCTCCTCCTCCTCCTTCTCATCAGACTTGACAAACACGTCATAGCGTACCTCCGAAATTCGCGTTTCAATTGGAGTTTCCTCTCCTTCTATTAGGATGAACAACGTAGAACGTTTGAGTCCGTAAAAAAACCGGCCAATTCCTTTCTCCCTGAAATCGTAGACCTTGCCCGCTGGAAATACGTATTCAAACACAATCAGGACGGGTACGAGAATGACGAACCTTCGTACTCATATTTGAGCTCCCCATGTTTCTCTAAATGCCACACTCGTTTACCTGATTTATCTGAAGCGAATTAGCTGCTTATCTTGCAGTTGTCTAGATTCTCACCATCAGTAAGGTTCTTGGTGTTCACCCAATCCTGCAACCAGTTTTCCGGCGGTTTTTGAACTTTACCTGTGTATTTTGGCTCGCGTTTATTGAGCCATTGTAGCGCATCACCGATGTCTTCAGTTTGGTCTTCTTGGAGTATGCCCCATGGGTCTCTGATGACATGAATCGATTTGTCCAAAAGATTCCTTATTTTTATCTTGATTTTGAGCTTGGAACCGACATCCACATCTTCGGGAACTGTGAAGTGTTAATAATAAACAACAGAGCAGATAGTGATATCCTTTTGAGCTTACTTTCCATGAAAAGACCCAATTTGCCGGATGAAATCTCTTTCTCTCCGTCACGAATGTGGAGAGGGTGGCCGGTTGCACATAATGCCAGCAGACATGCAACAGTCCAGATGAGCGAATTTCGTCCAGACGAGAGATACATGGAAAAGTAGGATCTCGGTGTAAGTAGTACTCTTTATAAATGATCCTTGTTGCCACTGGAGCGAGTTGTCATTACTACGCCACAGCGTACTACTAGTCAATCAATAAGGGTTAGTGCGCCGTCCTCCGGCTGAGTTACTTCTAGATACCACATCTCCGAGCTACAGGTTAGGATAGCAATTGTGGCGGTGTTACCAATCGGTTATGGTTGCCCCGCGCGATGCCAACATCATTCCAACATACGCCAAACCGACACTCCCTGATCTACGGTTCCTAGTGACACTGCTTTTCCCACGATTGCTATGTATTTGATTGAGGACTGCTAAAAGCTCCACAACTTGAAGTATGTTTGGGTCGCCACAATTGATGACTTGTGGTCTATTGAAAACATTGGTCTCATGGTCCCTCTGATGCGCCAATTATCTCTTACTGATGTAACAACTAATCCCTGACGCCACTCAGAAAAATCGAAATGATTGTTTTGAAACCTAGGAAATTCTGCCTGGTGAACAGGAATCGTATCTAATCCTATCTACCGTGGCGCAAAGTTCAACGCAACTTGCACTTGAAGGGAATATGTTCATTTTCCATATGAAGATGATACAGTGTGGTCTGGATTATTTACGCTTTACTATATACATATTCATCATCTAAACTTCAGCGCCTCGGATATGCTCGACTAAGGCCATTCGCGACTGAACCGCACACGTTTCATACCGTTCCGTCCTTGCAATACATCTTGCTTCCTCCCTGTTTCATTTTTGCTCTCGATCCCTTTCTGAATCGCATCGTGCATGGTCTGCGCCCAGTCCTTCTTCGGTCCAACATATTCCCATCCTCCGACCCCACCCCATTTCGTCCCATATTTCGCCGTTAAATATTCAACAGCTGACTTCACGCTCTCAGTTTCCAGAAACCCATAACCGTGTCGGGGATCCGTTAACACCGTCGCTGTAATCCTCGAGGCGTCGATACCACCTTCAGTGACTTTCACGTAGTCGTCGTGTGTGAATTTCCCGAACCCAGAGTAGAATTGCGCGTTGTAAAAGTTGATCTTGTCCTTCATCTTACCCTTTTCTAGGTCGAGATAGTTAAATCCAGATAGGTTGCTGCCGCCATACAGGGCGGACGCGACGGGCGTGAGCGTGATAATGAACGTGTCGCCGAAATCCTTCTTGAGCGTCTCGATGATGCGTTCGATGGTCGAGAGCGATACATACTCCTCGACGTCGAGGTCCATGCCATCCAGCTTATAGTCCGTGATCACCTTCTTCAGCGCGGGGTAATATGTGTCCCAATTATCGCCTGTGAGCATAGGGTAGGTCCCCGGGGCAGCGCCACCCAGCATCCCCAATACCTTCACCCCCTTCTCTTGCATCTCCTTTATCGCAGGCCACAGCTTCCTAAAATAGTTATGACTTGGAACATGGTCGTTGAGGGTCACTTTATCCGCGTCGGGCTTGTCCTCGTTCAAGTGGAAAGCCCCGAGGATGAGATGGGTGATCTGGCCGACGAGAGGAAGTGGATCGACCAAGTCCTCTGTTTCCTGATCATTGTCGTTTCTTTGGAAATGCGTCTGGTAGTACATAACGACGCGATTGGCGTTTTCTTCAGCCCCAGGCGGGAAGCGCAGGGATCGAGGAGGAGTGCCTAGGCGCCTGTAAGTCAGTACACGTCTCTCGAGTTCCGTAAGTAAATGTACACACCCACTCCTATTGCTACTGTGTTCTTGACTTCCATACTTTCTCCCCGCCCTTGTACGCCTCTTGGAGTGACCTTAAGAGGGTGGCCAGTTGCACGTATTGCCAGCAGACATACAACGGTCCAAGCGAGTGGAGTTCCTGCGGAACCCAGAAACATCGAAAACATTCGCGCCGTAGACGATTCAGGGATATATATATCCGTAGCATTGCATGGTCGCGAGTTATTGTTGCTACGCCACATTGCGACGGTGCACATACACATCCATTGTGGCCGCAAGGGCTACGACGAGGTAGCGAGTAACATAGCCACCAGTGCGGCTACCATCCTCACAACAGGCGATACAAGACTACCGCTTTCTTGACAACCCGTTGGGGACCGGTATACTATGATCTGCATTTGCCTAGCGATGGTGTCAACGCATGCTCTCTCTAATTAATCAACGAGATAACCTACCTAAGTATACCAGTGATGACACTCTGATAGTACATGTACAGCCTGTTACAATTAATAAGGATAAGATCTACCGTGTACCTTCCTCCGATAATGCATCACCAGCTCCGAGCTCTGTCTCCACACGTACTGCCTCACAGCCGCGAGTGTCATATCTAGAGGCAGCACAACATCATTGCAGACTATCTCATACGGTTGTTCCGCCTGAGGCGTCCCAGGGTGTGACGGGTACTGCAAATGATGATCCTCCATCGATCCTCGAGAAGATCCAACAGCAAGTTTGTCAAGTTTGTCCTGCACCTATAATTCCATCGTTGAGACAATGAAATTTACAACATCATTCAACTCACATGTAGAACCAACTTGCGCACTCGCAGGTAGCGATTAGCAGTCAACTTAGATTGCGTTCTATACGGACCAGATCAGAAAACATGATCCCAACAACAGATTCGGCTCGACTTACGCATTGAGCAGCTCAGGAAGCTCATCCCGCCAAGGCTGCAGCACAAAGCTCACCTTCACTTGTGCCGGCGCAGGGGGCAGCTTGTTCTGATAAAGAAATTCCACGAGCCAGCCCGGCAACATACTCCGTAGCTCAATAACACGGCGCACAGACTCCGCGTCGTCCCAGAATTGGGAAAACGGAAGGTAGGGCGTCCCGTGGAATTTGATAGTCCAACTACCCCAGCCGTCCTCGTCCGATATCAGAACGCGCGTCCCAGGAGGGAAGGAGTGAATAGGTGCATCCGTCGCCGGCGGAGCAGTCAAAGGGAACGACAATAGTTCCTCCAATGGTGACTTTGTAGTCTCCATTTCCTTGGTCTCCTCCTCTTTGATCTCCTTGATCGGTATCGGCATTGGCGTTAGCATATCCTCCGGCTCCTCAACAACGGGTGACGACGAAGGGATAATATCGCTCGTGGGTCGCGTCGCCTTGCTCTTCCCGAAATGCTTCAACCGCCCCATCAACCCGCCCCCAGGTGTCGTCCCCGGGTCGTCAGACCCCGAAACGGAGTTTTGACGACGGACAGTAAAGTAATCTTCGCCTTTGGCAGAATCAACGGTGGCACGGCGCTGCATGGGCGTGGCATCTACACCTGGAGAAGTAATAGGCAATGAGGTGGATGGAACCATTGCAGGGGCAGGAAGTTGCATTGCTTGAATGGGTATGAGAGGCGTCCGTAGGGACGCATGCACGGCAGGAGGCGACGGGGCAGCGGCTATGGCAGGTATCATCGTCGGAGCGCACAGCATGGCGTAGTCTAGTGGTGAACTGGTTTCGAGACTCCCAACGTGGATTGGTTTTGAGCGGCGCCGTATTCGAGACTCTTCTCTCATAAGCCCCAAAAACAGATTACGCAGGACCCACTTGCCGATATTCACTGGAAGGTACAAGTTAGAAGACAACACAGATGCGAGGAAGAGATTGTCGCACGCTTGCTATCCTCATGAAATCCACGTCCTTTGTACCCAACTTCGTCAGCATAAATCTCCGCTTCGAAACATCGATCGTTGATATGCACAGTTAGAACACCAGCCTTTGTTTCGACATTTGCCCAAGGTGAGGTAACGCCTTCGCCTTCTATTCGACTTCGAACAGCCTCCAGTGCCTTGCGTGCATTATGTGGATGTGCCTCTGGCGCATCCATCACTTCACGAAGAGTATTCTTACTAAATACCCCTCGACAAAGACCCTTTACCAAATCCCAAACAGCCACTTCTCCATTCGTATCGACAGTGATGGCATGGATTCTGTCGTTCAGGACGGACGCGCGCACAAGCCCGGGCGCTCCTGGAATGAGCTCCGAAGGCGCTTTGAGTAACGGTGTCGCCTCAGAGGCGAGCTCGCGAGAGTGATACGCTGCCTCAGCTGAGTCTTGTGGGGAGAATGGAGGGCTGAGGGCCGAGGATGAGGGGTGCATAGGTCTGATCGACATGACTGACGCGACAGAATAGAGTGTGGCAACCTCTGGGTCCTTGCCGCCGGCAGATATGTAGGGGAATGGGGAAACGAGTTTGATGAGCGACTCGTAAGGCATGCCATAAAGTGTTCCGTCTTCTTCTTCCTCTGCACCACGCAGTATGGAAGGGGAGAGCAAGGAGGTTTCGTCTGTACTTCTTTTCTTCACGGGTGGCTGGCGAATAAAGTGTTGCTCGTATGGTGACTGGGGCTCAAGAGTTATATTGCTATACTCTTCGCGAAGGGCGAGGGCGCGTATGGAGCGCCGCTGGGGGATATTCCATTTACGGATCCCGGAGTTGCTACCTGACGCCGTCCACAGTATCTGGTCGTCTAGAGCTACTATGGCGTTGACACCGCCATTGACATGAGGAGATCCTTCTACTATGCCATCTCGGCAGAGTACCGTGCATTCTCCTTCTGCAACGTCGGAGCAGCCCTCGACATCGACACGACAGACCCAGCCAGCCCTGTCGCCGGAGTAGAAGGATTCGAGGGTAGGCGACGAGGAGAAGAGGCTCCATACACTTTCGGCATGGTGTGTGAATGTGTGAAGACATCTCTGGGACGCCAGTGACCAAAGTTTAATAGAGGCATCTGCAGAACCCGTTAATAGGTAGCGGGCGTCCTCGGAAACAAGTATAGCTCTAATGTTGTCAGTGTGGCCGACTAGTTTACTGATGCGTTTGCCTGAGCGGGGATCCCACATTCGGACGACACGTTCTGGAGAACCCGAGGCGATGGTCCTTCCGTAGGGATCGGCAGCAATGGCGTAGACCGATGACTTTGGTGCATTGTTGTCGATGGGATTGAGAGTGGTGATAGGTTCTGCAGAAGTCTGGCCAATGTCCCAGAGCTTTATGGTGCGGTCGAATGAACCCGATGCTATCCAATTCTGGGTTTGGCACTGAGCGAGGCAGCGAACGTAGTCGGTATGTGCACCAATCTTGGACGGCTGTTGACTGGATGAATGTGGATTCCAAGCCTTGATTGTACCGTCGGACGATGCGCTGACAACAGTCTGATTGTTGTTGCAAAGAATAATGTCGTTTATCCAGTCCATATGCATTTGAGCAGACTGTCGGAATTGACTGTTCTAAACGCGATTGAGCTGTGTCAATGAATGATAACGAAAGTGAACGCACCTTGCTCAAGCTAGCTGGATCCAGTTCCCATGCTGGAGTTTCTGGCTGGGCCTTGGGACGCTTCTGGCGACTTACAAAGGCGGCAACATCGCCCAGAACGTCGCCGTCGCAGGTAAAGCGTCCCTCATCCTCGTCGTCCTCGTCGATGATATCGTCGCTCCAGCCAGTCATGAGTTCCCAGCGACGACGATTCCGGCGACCTGTCCACTGGTCCTCGTCCCCCTGGGGTTCCTGGGGTCGTTTTGGACGCATTCCGACGCCTGTGTCCCAGCCAACCACTAGACCATCTCTGCCTCCAGAGTATAGTATGCCTTGGGGCGCGTGTTGGCCTTGGAGGATAGTCGCATCGTCGAGGACAAGTGCTGATACACCTAGTCGATGCTGAGTGCCAGGTGCTGCGTGCCGTACAGGCGCGAAGGCAGAGTCCTGGTGGATGAGCAGTGGTCCTGTTCGTCCTAGACGCGATATTCCTGGCGACGGCAAGGCCAGTCGCGGAACAGCGACCGACGATGGCGGTAGAACATAGGATACGCGCCGCCTGGGGGTGGCCATATATTGGTGGCCGTCAGTGGTTAAGGCACAAGCGATGATGACAGTTCTATTCGAAATTGCTTACTTACGCGATCAACAATCCTAACTAAGAACTCAACGTCTTATTTTATAGAAAGTCATAGTACGGCTTGGATTCTACCTGGCTTTGCTTAGCATTAAAATGTAAAAATACTGCAATAATTACAAGTGACATAGAGCTCAATTGCGAGCGCTCTTTTTGAAACTTTTGTTGATGAGGAAAGGAAGAAAAAATAAGGCGACAAGGGTCCTTTTCTGGTGGTGTCAACCTCTCGCCGTCCTATGTAGACGCCTTTCCTCCCTAAGCACTAGCTAGTTGCCCTATGATGCGTGCTCCACGTCTACTTTACATAGGATAGCGATTTTTTTGGCAATGATATATACTTCTACCTCCTCTACGAGCACCTTCGAGTGTCTACCAAGCTCATGCGCAAGCTGGGTCCTCAAATCATGCATGTATTATTTTCCTATAGATATCTTATATTGGTATGGAGAGTCCCAGAATTTTACCGGCCGTCGTTCCCAAGATATAAAGCTGTAAAACAGCTTCATCAATCTATGATCACCTTCATCGCGCGCTGGGAGGGCTCATCTTTCCCGTTTCCTTGGATATTGTACTTGTTATAAAGCAATAATAGTACTTTGATTTCGCAAAAAGACTAAAGTCGATACCAGTACTTGTTGAGGCTGCACTAATCAAATAACCACATCAGGCATAGGATATTGAAAAACCTTTTTAAGAATGCTTGCCTCTTGCCATCATGCATCATTGACTAACAATTTCAATACTCGTTTAGACGCCTCGATTGGCAGCGGGATTTACATGGTAGCGTGCCGTGCTCTCAGAGGGGATGCAGCAGCGGCCAGCAGCGTCACCTTGGTCTCTGCAGACATTTCGCGAGCGGGATGCGAAAGAGCGAGGTTATGGCGCCGAGTACACCAATTACCTGTGCCATACTAAAGTCGTCGATTCTCTCTGCTGCTGCTCGTCGTCGCTGCAATGTCTATTGCTCCAAGATTCTTGTGGTCCGGGTCTGAGGTGCGTATCGACAAGTACACACTTGACATTTGCGCTCATGCGAAGCAGACACCTTTCGAGGCTAAGCCTGCCCCAGTTGTCCATTCGCAGTCCTACACGAAGGCTTCAAATGACTACGAAAACTATCTCGTCCAGCGTGCAAGCACCAAGATGAAGTTCCAGATCCTCGCCGTACGTAGTATCGCTTTGATAACTATACTATGGTGTTAACTAGCATACAGACAAGCCTCCTGATCGCCGTGACTTCGCCGTTTGCCCTTCCCATGCTCTTGTTCAAGCTTCGCAACCTTGACCAAGGCATCGGTCCTTCCTTCGATACCATAATCTCTGCCGCATACGTTCTGGCACTCGGTACCTGTGCGCTCGTCGCCCACGCCCGCAATGTCCTCGCCAACTACGATACCAAGATCAAGACACAGCCCACCGTCACCAGCTACATCTTATCTGGCCCCGTTAGCGTAAGTATCAACCCACTATCACTCACTTCCCATCTTACCAAATACTGTAGGGCATCAACAAAGCCAAGCGCGCCTACATTCAAGGTGTCTCAAACGCTTCCGGTTACCTTAACGCTACATCTGCTGCAACCTTTGCCGCTGGCATTATTGCGCTCTCCTTCCATTACTACCCGACTGGCACTGTGGCCATTGGAGCCATCGCAGGAACAACCTTTGTTGCCGACTCCATCGTCACCAAGATTAAAGAGGGTACTCTTCTCAAACGCAACACACTCTCTGCTGTCTCCCACCTCGGTGGTGCCGTTTCGGAGAACAAGGCATGGGGACTCGCTCCTGCTCTGTAGGAAATGAATATTGGCGGAATATATGACGGATGCGATACATATTTCTTGTCAATATAATTACTTCTCACCTGTATTTCTGGCGACAAATTACATGTAAGGTCGTGCTGAAAAATAATTATTGTGCTACATACATTGCTATTCGATTACACTACATGGTTAGCCCCAGGTTAGCCCTCTATGCTTCAACAGCGACATCCTTGAAGAACCTTGACTTCACCCTCGGCGGCTTAACCGTGCCCGTCTCCCTATCACTCCTCCCTTCTAGCGCCTCCTCCTTCTCCTTCCGTTCCTTCTCCTCCCTCTGCTTCCGCTCGATATTCTCCTTCGTAACCTTCATCGCCTGATGCATCGTCTGCGCCCAGTACCACGGCTCATTAGCATCCGGCAACGAATTAAAATACTCCCATCCCCCAACCCCGCCCCACCCCGTCCCATACCTCTCCATCAAATGCCCAATACTCTCCGCCACATGTCCCACACTCACATACCCATACCCATTTTGAGGATTCGTCAACACCGTCGCCGTAATCCGCGACGGGTCAATCCCCTGCTCATACTCGATGATATCGACATACTGGTCCTCGGGGAAGAACGTCCCAAAGCCAGAGTAGAACTGTGCGTTGTAGAAATCGATGAGGTGCCCCGCTTCGGCTTCGAGCTCGATGTAGTTGAACCCGGAGAGGTTTCCGCCTTCCGTCAGCGCAGACGCTACGGGGGCGAGGGTGATGATGAAGTCGTCGCCAAAATCCGCTTTGAGGGTTAAGATGATCCGCATGATTGTCTCGGGGGATACCCACTGCTCGACGTCCAGGTCCATGCCGTCCAGATTGTAGTCGGTGATCACATCCTTCAACGGGGGGTAATACACGTCGAAGAGCTCGTCGACGAGGCACTCATACGTCCCCGGTGCCGCACCACCCAACATCCCTAGGACCTTTGTCCCGTTCCCCTGCATCATTGCGATTTCCGGCCACATGGGCGCGAAATACGCGTCGCTGGGCATGAAGTCGTTGAGATGTACAATGTCCGGACCGACGTTGCCCATGTTTAGGTGGAACGCCGCGAGGAGGAGGTGCGTCACGTAGCCAATGAGGGGAAGGGGAGAGACGAATACGCCATTCTTGTAGTGCGTCTGGTAGTACACGACGAGCCGGTTGGCGACGGCAGACATGGCGGACAGGACGGAGGGACACGGGGGGAAAAGAGAAAGGCACCCGAGCGAGACCTGCTAGATGGATGGAATTCCTGAACCTTTATAGTCGTAAGAAGGCATCAAAAAATTAATACGTTGCGGCCTATGGTGAGGTACAGGCTTCATGAGCAGCGTGATATGATGCACACGCGGATGGCAGGTTATCGGAAAGAAGGAAGAAGGTGGAAGAGGCCAAGGCATCAGCGCACTACTCGAGCATCTCATGATTGTCCTTACTAAAGCCATCCATCCACCCACAATGGCTGCACTGAGAAGACGCGAATCAGAATGTTGCGTATGGACAAACAGTGAGTCTACATGCGTTCACGATAAGAGAAAGGATACCTTTTAAGTAACCCTCTGAAAAGGCGATCATCCACCTGTGAGCGAGACGTCAACATCCGGACAGAGCAAGAAGCCCAGCCATCTTCCCTCTCCGAGAACACCTACATCGGGTCCAACTCGCATTGAATTCGGCAAGAATCTTGATCAGCCGACGCGTTCCTGCTCGTTCTTCATAGCAGACTCTCATTAAGAGTGTCGAAAGCCCAGCCTTGAAACGATCCAAGAGTTACACAGGCGGGAAAAAAGAAGACAAGGAAAATTTGATCAATGACAATAGTAAAATGCATACACGTGTGTCCCATTGTAAGAACCTCACATTGACGACGAATTTGCCATCCGGTCCAAGGTTAACAAAACGTCCTCCCGTGATACGGATGTTATAGTGGATATCGCCTGCTCTTTGTTACCCATGGCGGCATGGAAAACCAATCGCGCCAAAACTTCGCCCTATATCCACGTTAGAGTGAGAAAATATTGAAAAAGCAAACACCACGTACCAATTCAACCAAAATGGCAACGACAATAAGCCTGGATCCACATCAGCCTGTGCTTCGAGAATGCGCTGAAATCTACCCACCATATAACGATCCAGGTAATTCTATCCATCGCCGAATTATTCAAATGATCGTGGATAGCATCCAACTGCACACATAACGAAGTAAGCATCTTCACCGCGAAAGAGGCAGCAAAAAAGAACTAACAAAATCGCTCGCAACGCCTAATTTGTCGTTGAGAACCTGCACCCTACCTTTGATCTCCATATACTCCCTCACTGCGTCATATAGCTCTTTCAAGCTCGCTTCGCTCCAGAACAGCTCTGGCACATCCAGCACGTTCGACACCAAGTTGACGTCCCGCCGCAACTTGAATAGTCGTCCGGTGAGTTTGAGGGCCTCATTCCGCTTGAGGTGAAGCCCGCCAGATTCAGCTAGTTGCTTTGGGATTGCGAGGGTAAGTGGGGAAGAGAGGACACGCTGGGCAGTAGTTTCATAATGGGCGAGAAGGGTAGACTGCGCGAGTGCATGGGCTATAGAGAGCTTGAGTAGATGAGAGCGTGATTTGAGGGTAAAAAAGTCATTGTAAATCCGAGGGTAGGAAATATGTGGGTCGTGTGTGTAATGGCACTCTTCGATTTCCCAGTTGGCATCGCTGAATTTCCGGACCATAATGTTGGCATTCGTGATATCCTCCAGGACGTTACGTTCTTGCGCTTCCTCGAGGCCAAAGAAGACAACGACGCCATATTCAAAGAACACGACTTCTGCGACGTCTTCAGAGTTAACTTTGGACGGGCGTATGAAGGACCGTTTTGGGACGGAGGGCGATTCGTTGTCCGAAAATGGAGTAGGTACTTCTGTGTCTGCCTCCGTCTCTGGTTCTGCCTCGGAAGGTGTTTCTGGATTTCGAGCAGAATATGTCCTTGTTGTTACTGGCGAGGAAGAAATATAGCCATCTGTGGGGTCGTGTTGTTCCTGCGTAAAATAGGTGCCTTGGTAGCCATTTTCTTCTGCCTCGGAAAGGTGAGTTAATATAGATTTCCCTGATTCGAGGCGGACTGGCGCTGAGGAACGGATATTTGACTGGTAGTCGTAGCCAGGCAGCAGTGGGAGGTGATACATCTGCAAAGGTATGAGAGAATGCGGAAGGGACGGAGTTTGAGGTGACGCACAACGTACAAGGCCTCATCGAATACTCTGGGGGAGACATTGTGTTCCCGCTTGAGATACGAGGCCATAAGCTTCATGTTAAATGATTCTGCAACACAGTATGCTGTTAGGCGCTGATAACCAGCGCGGTGACGCTGCTCTTTGCTCATTCTCTCTGCCTCGCTCTTGTACTCCCGCACGGCGCCAGCGTCAGTCTCGTAACCCAGTGTGAGGTCCTCGTGGGCATCGGCGAGTAAGGGTTTCGTCTGGGGTGCAGAGGGTAGAACGACGAGTTTCTGGGACGTCTTGGACGTGCGCTGGTTCTTTGCGCCTGGGGCGCCAGCGGAGACCGACGTTCGTCGCTGGGGGGCATTCTTGTCGCTGATGGATGCCAGACGGTTAGGACGAGTACGACGCCCAGGCAGCTTTGAGGACGACGGCAGACGCTGCGGCTCTGGTCTTGACATTGTGGTTGTTGTTGATCAACATGGATCCACAACTTCTCAACAACAAACGATGATGCGCTGCGAACAAACAAAATAAATGACGGACAAGCGGTTGCTTTGGGATCCTCGCGGGGCAAACAAGTTTATCGTTGGCGGCGGATCCCAGCTTACCCTGTACGACTGGGCGCCAGAATATCCAGAAATTCGCCATTTGACGTCCAAACATGACTTGGAACATATGAAAGTAAGTCTTGCATTCTCTCAATTTGGATGTATTCGAATAGCGCAGTGCTTTGCCTGGTCTCCAGATGAAAGGCTACAAGATATCATCGCAGTTGGATACTCGACCGGCCGTCTTGAGCTTCTCCGACTCGAGCATACGCGCCAGACCAATGTTCTGTCCAACGGACCCACCGTTTCGCTGCCTCTGCGAAATTATCGCTCTGTGAACGCGCTATCGTTCTGCGCATCTGATCCAAACTATCTCGCTGTCGGATTAGACAAGGTGCGCGGCGACTGCAGCCTTGTCGTCTGGGACATTGCTAGCACTCTGCCGACGATGATGTTCCCACTCGAACCGACAGACTCTTCTGTTGTTGTTACTCGTCCCCAGCCCTTACTGCCCCTCGCAGACCTCCAGGCGAAAGTAGACCGACGCGTTGTCCAGCAGCACGCGGCTACGGACGTTGTCTCTGCCCTCACCTTTTTGCCAGAATCTACCAATCTCATTCTGGCCAGCATGTCTTCGCGGTATCTCCGTCTTATCGACCTCCGATCGCCTAGCAAACACGCCACCAACGTCGCTCTCAAGGTGGTAGGCATGTCACCGGACCCCTTCGATCCAAGGCGGGTCGCCTGTTTTGGCGAAGGCATCGTCACCCTTTGGGACACGAGAAACCTTGTCCATCCCACCCTCACTTTCTCAGAGAAAGATGCTGCAGCGGACGGAGGTGTACAACAGGGCCTCTCCTACTCTTCTGTTGAATTTTCTTCGACCAAAAGAGGGACACTGGCCACATTGCAGAAGGGCGCTCACTACGTTCGTATGTGGGACGTGATGGATGTGCATCCTCACGACATCGTGGAGGGCGTCTCTGATCGAGAATCATCCACAGATGCCATTACACCTTCAAACAACAGTCTCACTAAACGGTCTTGGGCAAATCTTTCCTGGACTGGCAGCTCCATGACTTCCAGCTTGATTACAGACCCAGCCAAAGGTCCCACTATGGCCCCAAAATCTGGCATTGTCCTATCCGACACACGGAAATGTATGATTAGATCTCACCTATTGACCTTTGCTCACTATCCTTGCAGCGAAAATATTCTCTCGACCTCTAGCATCCTTCGCCCTCGTACCTTCTTCGCCTAATAACGTCAACCCTTTGACTACAAACATTATGGCGGTGAACGGAGCAGGAGATCTAGAGTTTCACGCCCTCTATGATACACCCAAGCAGGCATCCTGGAGCGCAAGAGGTGATCTGGCCATAGGAGCCGGACATTCTTATCGCGTCATATCGGCTCTAGTCGATGAGGAGTTTCCTCCCGAACCATGGGATATACCAGCTCCAGTCCCAACCGCACCATCACGCAGCGCCAACACATCTCGTTCACGGGGCGGAGACAAGCGTAGGCCGGACACACCACCACTTGGAACCACGAGCCGCGCAGCATCCTTGCTAAAGACCACAAAATCTAATGCTGACCACAACCGCTCATTTAGTCCGGCTTCTTTGAAAATACACAATCCCCGGGTCAACTCACGGGCTGGCACTTTCCCGAGGTCGGTATCTAGACCAAGGGAGAACGTGCCTTCAAGGCCTTTGCTTGTTGAATCGCGTTCCAGCAAAGGAAGAAAATCGGCCAAGGGCGTAACAGCGGCAGTGGAGGATGATATTTCCATGATCATGAGAAAGAGAGTCATCAGCGGATATGGCCTTGATAATGTGGGGTCTTTTTAATTCATTTACCTCCGCCTAACATTTTCCTCGCAGCTCGAGAATAATTCCCAGATCGTGTCTAGCACGAGCGATCCCAACGATGACCTGTCTCGTATCCTTGCTGATGTATGGGGTTGGATTTATTGTAAGAATTAGACTACTCTTTCCCTTACAATGCGCTGACCGGCACACAAGACTCACGCGGGATCCTCTGTGAACCTTCTCCGATGATCAATGGCTACGACTTTAGCTATGAGGGTCTTTACGGCATCTGGGAAGGACTTCAAATACACTTCGACGATTCCGGGACTCCCGTACATCGTAGTAACCTGCTTCCCTTGCCTGAAACCGATTTCTCCCATGGACGGAGGGCGTTGTCACCTGTAGGAGAAGCTCATGGGAATTTTACTGGTGCACTGAAGGAGCTTCTTGCACGGGGAGAATTCGACACATCCTGGTCGCCGGCTGCACCAACTTCAAAGCCTATACACAGACAGGTCGCACTCCTGCTTATAGGGTGGAGCCTCAAAGACGCTGAACTAAAGAAGGACATCGAAAGGTGATTACTTTACTGCATAGCAACGTTGCATAGCTAATCATGTAACACAGATGGGAGGAAAATGGCAAAACCTCCAGGGCAGCATGTTGGATGATTTTCACTAGACATTATTCCAAGGCTGTCGATATCCTCCTGCGTAGCGAAGGTGACATTTCTCCAGTCCTCGTATGTATCGTCTTTTGACACGCTTTCCAGATGAAAGCCATCACATGATGTCTGGAATGCTTGCTGCATTGACCTCCCCATCCGATTCACGAACCGTACGGTCTGATCTGAAAGAGCATTGCACGCGCGTCATCGTAAAGCTACAAGACCCCTACCTCCGCATGATGCTCACACACCTAGCTCTGGGCGAATGGTCTGACGTACTCGATGAGGAGCTGATACCCTTCAGAGAGCGCCTGGCAATAGCCTTCCAATTCCTCGACGACAAATCGCTCTCTTCGTACCTCCGACGTGTCAAGGATCGGCAAACGGGTGGCGAGATCGATGCGCTCATCGTTACAGGTCTGACGAAGGCGGGAATGAAGGTTCTACAGACGTACGTCGACAAGTCTGGTGATATTCAGACGGCGGCGATCATGGCCTCGTTTGTTTGCCCGGCAAAGTTTAGTGATAAGAGGGCGGAGCGATGGTTGGACGCATATCGGGATCTGTTGGATGGCTTTCGGCTTTTCCATCATCGTGTGGATTTCGATGTGAGCAGGGGGCGGCTCATACAGGAAGCTGTTGATGATGGATACGTGCCGCCGAGCGAATGGGCCCCGAGACAGATCTTGATTCGGTGCAATTATTGCAACAAGACGCTCAGTGACGATTCACAGGATCTGGTGCCATCACACAAGGTATGTATGAGAAATTGTTTTACGTCCGACCTCTGATTCTGTGATCTTCTCCAGGCGACGGTTTGCCCACACTGTTCTCGCTCTCTTCCCCGGTGCTCTATATGTCTGATGACGCTGAGCGTCATTCCTGACATGGCTCGCGAAATTGAGCTTGCGCAGTCTCAGGCGCAATACACTGGTGCGTTAGATTTACTCGCTATCCTTTTGTGCCATTGAGCTCACGGAGGTTCGAAGATACCATAGACGACGCGATCATAATTTGTCAAACTTGTAGACACGGCGGGCACGCTGCCCATATCATGGACTGGTTCTTCGACGGCGATGGGATCCAAGCCCGTACAACATGTGCGGTCGCCAATTGTGACTGCCAATGCGCGGACGAGATGTAGGGTGGCTCTTTTACACTGTACGCAAGTACAAGAATGAAGATGCTACACGAGGATGTTCAACATACGTGGAAAGAAATTTGCTAGACTGGAAAGCATTGTGGAGTGCAAAGAGAAAGGAGGGGAAGTTTATCGACTGATTTGGAGAAAGATCCTTTCTAGGCAAGAGTGTTGTTCAGAGCCTTTGTTCGGAGGTTATAGCAGTAGCTGGGCCCGGTCATCATCCAAGAGCGGAATTCGGCATTGACACGCCTCTTCAGTCTTTCGGTGGTGCGAATGTCCTCTCGTGCCAAAATGCTTCGTGGGCCCAACTGGCCGCTCAGGATAAACCACGCTACATACGGCAGCGTCACAAGTGTGGGCTTCCGAAAGAGTATTCCCGCCTCAATACTGGTATGGGGGACAACGACCGCGATGAGGGATTGGATCATGATGAATCCGAAGGAGTATACGAGGAATGTCCTGACCGCGTTGGGGTAGACGACACAGATGGCGTGGGTGATACCCAGCGCGAGCATCGAGCAGGACAGGACGTTGAGGTAAGTCACCAACGACACAGCTACCGTCGCGCACCGGAGCTGAAGATGGGACATGGTCTGTAGGGGAACATTTCTTAGCGATGGACGTATACGAGTGGCACTGGGACTCACGTGGTAGAAACGGTCTTTGAGAGAGGATCCCTGGGGAATACTCTTGCGGAATAGTCCCGTCTTTTGAATGTTAAGAATATATCTTTCTGGCTAGTGGGATGATGGATACTCACCCTGACGCCGCTCTCGACGACGATCCGGGATTGCAGAAGGATAAGACCGGTCATCATCGTCAGAGTATACGCGGCGAGGACGAAGCCCTCGTATAGTGGCACAATGAATATGCCTCTAGAGTGCAATGACAGTGTGATCACTGCAGAGGGTGTAGTGAAAGTAGCCATAGTAAAGACCTATCGTCGTCGTCAGAGGTATGGTAGGGCAGTATGGTGGACGATACGAACGTAAATGAGCTGTATATCCAAAAATGAGAGCATGCGATCCGTGTGGAACTTGGAGTAGAAGGGGCTGTTAAGCTTCAATGGGGGAAAATGCTCTCTGTTCGCCTCCACGTCGATGAATTTAGCTGCACTCATGTTGGGGGATAAGAGAGAGAAGAGAACAAGCGCAGAATACTCTGCTCCAGGGTACTTATATTATCACTTCCCACAGCCTTTCGCCTCATGGTGCAGTCTAATCAGAAGATCAGTGGACCCACAGAGTGTGAGTACATTACCAAGAGGACGGAATAGTATACAATAAGTAGCAGCAATAGTATATGTACTAGATGGTGTAGATGAGCGGGAGCAGACAGAGGAAATTGACCTATTCGATGACCTCGTCCACTTCCATCTCCTCCTCTCGCCGTTTCTGTCGTCGCTGATGCTCTTTGATGCGCTTTGCGAACTCCTTGTCAAGGAGACATTCCGACAGTTTAATCTTCTGGTGACATCCAGAAGCTGGACATGCTTTCAGGACGTTAGGTTGGTTCCCAAACATTTCTTTGATGGCATTTTGTGAGTAATAATGCCCACACGAAGCACTGAAACGTGGTTAGAGATAAAATAGTGCGGTGGAAGGTGAAGCTTACGATTTGACCGGATTCTCGAGGACACGCAGCGTGATAGGGCACTTGTAGTCGGTGGTGACGCCTCCAATCTCGACTTCGTCGTCATCATCACTTTCGTCGCCTTCCTCTGTTGTGTGGGTCAGTTACTGAGTTCTGATACACGAAGAATACATACCTGCTGGGATGAGTTCGGATATCGGTGGCATTGCTACTTCCGATTCTCCTGCTTCCTGTATGGACAATTAGTTCAAAATGTCTTCAAGTTCAACAGCTACGTACCCAAAGGCGCTCTCTAAAGTCCTTGTATTTTTCGTGTTTGATGTACTTTTGCCTTGAGGTCTTTTGCTGGTAATCTGTCTCTTTCTTGGTGACAGCCGCGTTGTAGCGAGGGATTATATCGACCTGTACATTGGGTTGAACAGCATAAAGACCATGAAATACAATAGACTCACAACAGTGTCGCCTTGAGCAATGGTTTGTCGGATGTCGTCCAGCGCGGTAGCGTGCATGGTCATTCTTGCCTCGACGTCGATGAACTCTTTGAAGATGGAATCGACCTCATTCGTCCACTTTAAGAAAAGACGCGTCAAAATGAGAGCACATGGGCGAGAGACGCGCACACACCTTTTCCTTATCATTTGGATCACCGTGCTCGAGCAGGAGCGCACCAACGTCTCCAACGGCACCGACATTAGTCATGACGCTGCTGATGAGCTGTGACCAGTCGTTGGCCAGACCTTTGAGCTTCAAGACATCGTTCTCCACCAGAGGGTAATCCGGAAAATTTTCGACATCGATTGGATCGTCGTCCTCGTCGTCGTCGCCATCTGCAGCGCCGTCAGGTTGAGTGGGCTTTCTGACTAGTTTCCCCCCGCGCGCGGGCTTTTCCTCGTCGTCGTCGTCGACTTCATCGCGTACGGTATCCTGCGTAGCACCTTCCTCGATGTCGGATGAGGCTTGTCGTTGTCGTCGGCGCGGTGGCATGGTGGACGAATAAGGATAAGAAAGTCGCGACTGTGACGGACACGCTCTGTCACATCACTCTTTGCTTTAGACCATGAAGATCATCGACAAAATCGCTGCGCGCGATGCGACGTCGACTCCGTTTTGCTTCTTTGAATTCTTTCCGCCCCGAACGGACCAAGTATTTCTCATTATTTTCACACATTTTGCCGATAATTAAAAGTCTATTTAGGGATTCGAAAACCTGCTGTCTCGAATAGCCAGATTATCCTTGTTGAAACCTCTCGCTGTTAGCATTACATGGGGAGCCGGCGGCACAACGAAAGAACGAACTCTGGATCTTGCCAGTATCACTCAGAAAGAACACAAGATTGACACAATCCTCCATCTAACATGCACCAACATGCTTCAGGGAATGGTCGACAATGCCTTGCTCGTACGTTTTGGCAGCTGTTATTCAACTTGGATCTGATTGATATATAGACTGCGAAAGAACGAGGCATCCAGAATATTCTGGCCTTGAGAGGAGGTATACTACCGCCTTCATAGCAGGGAACCTTCGCTTGACCACACCAAAATCAGATCCCCCCAAAGGCAAAGAAGAATGGATACCCATCGATCCTCGATTTCAACACGGAATCGACCTTGTCAAATACATACGCGCATCTCCCCAGTTTTCTCCCCATTTCTGCGTCGGCGTCGCTGGTGCGCATTCTCCCCCTTTCCCGTCTACAAGAGCTAACTGTCCTAGGCTACCCTGACAGACATCCAGATACTGAAAACGATGAGGACACAGAAATAGACCATCTCAAAGCCAAAGTTGACGCCGGGGCTGAATTTATAGTCACTCAGCTTTTCTACGACGTTGACCAGTTTCTTCTTTGGGTCAAGAAAGTCCGCGCAAAAGGCATCACGGTACCAATTATTCCTGGTATCCTCCCCATCCAGACATATTCGTCCTTCAATCGGTTGATCAAGCTCTGTGGAACCAGTGTACCAGACCATGTCATGCAAGACCTCGAATCTATCAAACATGACGACCAGCTCGTCAAGGACTACGGCGTTATCCTCGCGGTCAATATGATCCGGCGCCTCACCACAGAAGGCGGCATTACCGGAGTCCATTTCTGTACTCTCAACCTGGAGAAAAGCGTCCAACGCGTCCTGGAGAGCCTGCAATGGACGGGAATCGCTTCACCGTCTCAGCACAAGAATAAGCTCATCGAAGATGAGGCCAAGGACGATGGCATGACAGTGACACCAACCACTGCTACCAAGGACGCAAAGGTTGGGTTGGCGTCTCTTCCTACCATGGATGGCGAAGCAGGGAGTGGCGAGCTCAACAATGCAGCTTCTTGGGACGACTTTCCTAACGGTCGATTTGGGGACTTCAAAAGTCCTGCGTACGGTAATCAAGATCCTTGGGGGAATGTTGCTTCAATTGTGAGCATTCAGCATTGCGTCCTATTCTCCCACTCTTACTGTCGGAATTTAGGTCCCTGGACCCTGGGGTAGCCCAAAGACGATTGACGATCTTACTACCATTTTCCTCGACTACCTACACAAAAAGTCTCAATTCACGCCTTTCTCTCCCGAACCCTTGTCCGCTGAGTCGTGCACAATCATGCCTCATTTACAGCGGCTCACCAAGCGTGGCTGGTGGACGGTAGGCTCTCAGCCTGCTGTCGATGGCGCAAGCTCTAGCGATGATGTCTTTGGTTGGGGACCTCGATCAGGATTCGTGTTCCAGAAAGGCTTTGTGGAATTCTTCTGCAATGAAGACGACATCGACGTTATCGAGGAACAAATTGAAAAGAAAGGAAAAGGCTGGGTGCACTGGTTTGCTGCGAACTCGCGGGTATGTTAACGTTTACACAGTGCTGCAGCTCGCACTGACTACTTCCGGTCTACAGGGCGATCTACGCGGCAATGTCTCTGGCGATGATAGGAATGCAGTCACCTGGGGCGTCTTCCCTGGTCAAGAAATCATCCAAACGACTATCATTGAGCGGGAATCATTCATTTCGTGGAAGGTTTGTACTCTGTACTTGTGCCTTTTCGCTTCTCTGACGTTTAACAGGATGAAGCGTTTTCAATCTGGAAAGAGTGGGCATTCAACTACCGACCAGGTTCGGAGGAGAATTTACTGCTAGACGGCGTGAGGACCCAACGCTGGCTAGTGAGTGTCGTACATCATGATTACAAGGACCCAGAAGCATTGTGGACTCTGTTCGATTGAAACCGTCTACTGCCGGACACAATGTCAATTATAATCTATCGTCACTAATATATGTTACGAATGGGATTTGAGGCTCATGAATCTGACGAGCCGCACGCGAAGAGGTAGTCAGGTCAAGTGGTTCCTCCCTTTCAAGACATTCTTTTCTGACATGGAAAACTATGCCTAGCGCTGCCACTCTGAGCCTACTCGTCAGCCTGCGCATAGACGATGTTTATTTCGCACATGGCTCGGACATCCTCCGCTACGCGATTCATCCAGGATACGTAGTTCGTGCAGCTCCTGACTAGTAGTTAACCGGTTATGTGTTATTGTATGCTATGTCGCGGTCCGGTTGATAGATCGTGACCGTGTTTAACATGCGCTATCTTGTATCTAGCAGATGGAACTCACAATGAGCATACGACCAACTCCTTTATAGATCATGCGACTGGGAAGCGGCAGCCAAGTCTGGAGTGACGCTTTGATACATCTCAAAAGTCGAGAGACCGTCTCTTCCTTTCAGTATCATCCGCAGTGAGCCCTTCTTCGAGAAGAAAAGAATTGCCGCTTGGCAATTCAGTATCCGGTCATTGTACACATAGTCACAGGCTCTCAGCACGCGGAGAGGTGGGATGTGCGTCGATATCAGAAGATACATGAGCTCATGGACAAAGTTTGGGTATGGCACATTGCGTAGCCTGTGGTCAGGCTAAGGACCAGCGTAGATTATGCAATGTCTATAAAAGCAGGTAACGAGACGGAGCAAATTCTTTGGAGTTCAGTCATGTTCACCTTGAATCGTTCTCTTCTTATCGCCTTTGCCCTTTTCTTCGTCCATGCTACCGCCGCTACCATAGGAGCCGTCAATCGAGGCAGTTCCAGAGTATTGCTTTATACCGCGACTTTTGGATGGGTGCACGACTCTATCCCCGCCGCGGTGGAATCTCTCCTGGCTAGAGCTTCGTCCATTAACGTCGAGTTCGACCACACAGAGGACGTCACCAAGTTCAACTACGAGACGCTCAAGCAGTACGATGCAGTTTTCTTCCTGCTCACCACCGGGGAAGGTAAGTCAGCTCACTATGTTCGCGCAAGCCCCAACTAATCGGGCCCTCGAAGCCCTCGACGACGCCGGGAAAGCCGGATTCCAGGAATATGTTAACAACGGCGGGAGGTTTATCGGGGCTCACAGTGCTTCTGACACTATGTATACGACGGAATTCTATGGCAAAGAAGTTGGTGAGTACTAGAATACGAACTACATCCGAGGGTGCTCACTGACTTCTCCAAGGGGCATACTTTGCTTCCCACCCTGCTACGCAAAATACTGTTAGTCCATTTCTGCATCGAGGCTTTCATGGTTTCACCTTTTAATGTAGACCATGGTCGTCCTTGATCCTACGCACCCAAGCACGCAAGGCCTCCCGCTCCGATGGGAGCTCGTAGAAGAAGTGTGAGTAGAAAATGCCTTGTAAGGGATTCAAACCACTAGCTGAACTCGGACCCAGCTACAATTTCAGGACCGACCCTCGCGATCTTGGCGCCATTGTCGTCCTGACGGTAGATCCATCATCGTACAACAGTACGGCAAAAGCCCTCGTTGATCATACGCTGATTGCTGATCTCCATTTGAACTGTAGATGAAGGGGTTGGTGAATATAATCATGGCGAACCACATCCCATAGGTACGTGCGAATCCAAATGTGCATCGGCAGAAATTACTGACGCCTTTGTTAGCATGGTACCAAGAACATGGAGCAGGAGCTGAGCCAGGCTACACAGGCGGTCGTAGTTTCTACACAGCTCTCGGCCATCCTAAGGAGTCGTGGTCGGTTCGTCTTGAATCGCTTTAATGTTTGGAATTAGCGCTGACTGTAGGATAGGATGATACCTTCATGTCCCATATTCTCGGAGGCATCCAGTGGACCTTGGGTGATCTATGATGTTAGGATTTCCCTGAGATGATATCGTGTACTAGTAGTTGGATTCGGGAATGTGAGAAATCAACGACCGAAGATATTTTGAGAAAAGGGAAAGTCGCATGTCTAGCTCTGTTCAAAGACACGATCTTTCTTTGCCTGGTATACAGTCAGGGATAAACCTATGAGATGTGAAAACACGCACCACCGCAGGAACAACACAAAAAAATGCGGAGAAATGAGGAATCTTGGATATCGAAAGGGTCGATGAATGAATAGAATGGAAACAGAGTGCCAGCTAAGTGACCATGAAAGGACTCCTAGCGTAGGTGTTTCGTAGCTGGGTATAGAAGTTAGCTAGTTCGTGAGAATGAAGCAAGCTTGCAGTTCGGCTATGTTTACCTTCTCTCGTTCGCTCGTTGCCATTGTCACAGCTAACTTCTCTATGTCCAAAGCTATCCCTGTTATTGTGGGGGGCATATCGTACCAATTCCAAGTTGCTGCTCTTTGCCGCGACACATGCATTCGTGCACGATTCCATCCCCACCGCCGTGGAGTCTCTCTTAAACAGAGCTTCGTCCATCAACGTCCAGTTCGACCATACAGAAGACGCCGCCAATTTTGCATACGAAACGTTCAAGCATTACGGTGCTATTGTTTTCTTGCATACGTGTGGTGAAGGTGAGCCACCTATTCGCGTCTTTGCAAATGCCCAACTAATTGGGGAGCCCGGGCCGTTGTCGATAGCATGGTATCAAGAACACGGAGCTGGGCTCGGCCAGGATACACAGGCGGGCGTAGCTTCTATACGGCTCTCGGGCATCGCAATGAATCGTGGGCGGTTAGCCTTTCTTTGCCTCAGTTTTGTGCTGGTTCTGATTTTAGGAGTAGGACGACACCTTCATGTCCCACATTCTTGGCGGCATTCAATGGACATTGGGAGATTTGTGATGATAGGGTCTTAGTCGGGTGTGGTATATGAAAGAGACGGCAAATGGCGTTTTTCGGAACCAGATTTTTATGTTGATGGAATGAGTTCAAGTCGCAATGATGACCCTGGGCGTGGCCTGCGAAACAAATCCTCACTTTAAACCTGCATGAACTAACACTTACATAGATCACGAATAACACAACTTCAAAAGCTTACAGAGTATCCAGACATGAATGCGTAATCACCCCTCGTGATTTCCTAGGTTTTGGATTTTTGTGAGGAAATTTAATCAAGTTTTAGGCATTAGGCAAAAAATGTCGCTTTCGATTCTTCAAAATACTTTGAATAGTTTTGCTAGTTTGAGACAACAGACGTCATAATTCTTGTCAGCCTAGGACGCCACCACCATTGGGAGCTAGGCAATTTAAAGCTGCGGCAAATGGACGAGGTCAACGGCGTCGGAATGTGCAGTGGACGATACGCGATAAAGACGCACCGTAAAATTAGCACGACGTACCCGCAGAATGCTAGCGATGGAATGCTAAGAAGTTTGACTGCCTAGGATTGAGCCGCTAAAGACGACAAGTGTCTGCGCAGCCAAGTATGCGTCATAGGTCAAGATCAATAGCCGATCGTGCGGAGCATGTGAAATCAGTTTGTCCTTTGTCCTGTTCCATTCAGATCATGCACGTTGCATTTGTGAAGATCCGTGCATAGCTCTAACACTACCTAAAAGAGTAAGCCCTTGCATACCGCACAGTGAGTCAGGAACCATCTAGCACCAGCATGATTATCATTATATTATCCCAATGAATAGATGAGGTAAAGCACGCAGTATCTCAACTGGTGTAGAGCGTAGCGTCGCATCACCCGGGCGAGTGCGGGCAATCAACGGAGCGGGACAAATGAATGGAGGATTAGATGGGCACCATGTGTGAGATAGATGGCACACAGTAGTTCCAAACTATGTCCGAGTGGGAGCGGTCTATCTCTGGTCTATCTAGAGCGGCGTCAATCAATGAAACCCCAGACACAGCTGTATACATATCAGTATCAAGATGTTGATGAGCTGACCTCGGACTCCGGAGAAGGAATTCGAAGAGGACGGTAGATTGTGGCGATGCAAAACGGAAATTGCCGCCCGGATGAAAATCGGGGCGAGCCACCATGTGCTGTCGGGAATGCACATGCGGTAGGAAAGCGGCACCAATTCGGGGCAACGTGTTGCGGCGGAGAAGACAAGGACAAAAGACAAAGAGAAAGAACAATGAAAGACGTCGAGCCGCAGAGGAGAACAAAGTTGGAACAAAGACAGTTTCGAAACTAAGTTGAACAATCGATGAGATCAACAAACGATGCTCGGATTTAGGAACAAACAAGTGACGGAATTGGCAGAGTTCCGGTCCGGCAGGGCTTGAGTCATGTCACGTGGTGTGGACAGTTTTCTTTATATTGACGCGGGTTTGATCCACTCGCCCCCTTTGATGAGTGCAACGACCACCGTGAAGCGACCCCTGCATAGTCTTTCTTCTGAAAGCCCCGAACCTCCTGCCAAACGCGCCAGAATGTCTCTTCGTCGCACAAACTCGTACCTTTCGCTCTCAGACCTTCCTAACCAGAAGGACACGACCACCGGGTCGCTCTACATCACCGCCTCCAAGGAGTTGCGCCAGACCGTTGAGAGGAGCATTGCAGCTGCCCTCCTCCCCATAACCAATCCTGCACCCCTCCGGAAGAGTCGCTCGCCGTCGCGCTCGCCGTCACGCACCCAAACACCACCCGCCTCATTTTCACTGCCACCGCAGACGCCACCCCAACCATCATATCCATCATGCACACAGCCTCGCTCTAGACCTCGTCGCTTCCCCCGTGAACCGGACTTGCATAGGCAAGCCATTCAACGCTGCATGCGCGCGACTTCGGAGGGCCAGAAGATTCTCAACATGGGCCCCAGACTCGCAGTAGGCATACTTAACGCCACTCGCGAGCTGGAGCGACTGCTGTTGGAAGGCGAACTTCGGGATCGCTCTGCGACCACCGAAGACGTCGTCATGGAAGATTGGGAGGTCGTCAACCATTGACGCCGCCACTATTAATTTCTCTTTCGTTCGGTTTCTCGGGACTCTGTCATTCATTCTTGTACTTTTACCACATGCATGTTCACGCCGTCGTTTTCGGTTTATTCTTATTCGCTGTCTGATGTACTCACTCTACCTATCGTAATGCCCTGCTTAACGATTCTTTTACCTGCTGGATAACAGCTGTCTGTCAACCCCGTCACGGTGTGAATTATGTTGGCACTGTGATGAGCGTCAACAACGGAGCCCGCGGTAAGTATATAGACTTGATCCTGCAGTCGCGTATCAATTCAAAGGTGAGCAGCACGGATCGCAATCATGATATCGCATCTTGGTGCTGTTGACTCAGTTTGACGCCCGGCCTCTTAGGTGGCGCAATTCACATGTGCGCCTACCTCGCGTTTAATTGGCCCGCGGTCTACCCCGCATCTCTCTCCGGACTCCGTTCCGTCCATCACACGACACAAACCCCACAAGCGTTCCTCCTGCGCCTTGGCAACTCCTGGTCGTCTACCGGCCCGGGAAACACGGTCAACGTGTATGTCTGCAGGCAGAGCTACGCGCGCGTACTGGATGAATATGGATAGACATGTGTCCACACTACCCACCGCACTTGAAGCTTGAAGATGGGAGCAATTCTGATTTAGTTAGAGCCAGGCCACATCGTGTCGTGGGAGCGTGTGCAAGTCGTGTACAAATAATCAATTCAAGTACTGCGAATAGCTGTATACATAGATGGATCATGGGATTGTTGTTTGTTGTATAGACTGCGCCACTTCGAAGTCAGTATCAATTCATTTCCTGGTCCAGGCTGTATACGTACACTGCCCCCGTGAAGGCGCCAATTGGAGAAGCCACCATACAGACTTCCCATTCCAGTCCATCCCTCGATGAGTACCATCGCTAACATGTCTCTCCCTGACACCGTCGTCGTCCGAAAAGGGTTAGCAATGGTAAGTCCTAGCGCTTATAGTCTACCTCGTACCTCCTGAGCTCATTCTCCTGCCAGTCGTTCTTGCGCGAGGAGAAATACCTCGTCCGTGTGACCATCACAGGCGAACCCGACAGCGAACTATTCTATGTCCCGCCCCATTGGCACGAAACACACGATGAGTTCCTCCGAGTTGTGGAGGGAAAACTCCAGGTTACAATCAACGGGACTGCGAACATTTGCTCACCCGAGGACGGAGAGATTGCTGTGCCAAAGGGAACGCCACATGCGCTTCTGGGTTTGAAAGGCGTGAGGTGCACCCTGGAAGAGCGAACGGAACCGAGGGTCAGTAGGCATGAATTTGCTTTGCGTCCGTGCATATCCTTACCACCATGACAGGATACCGAGAAGGAGTTATTCTTCCGAAATGCAATTGACATTATGAAGAATGGTGGTACGCGGATATCACAATTTATCTCGATCATGCACACCTCTTATTATGGAGATGTCATTGTATCCTTCTCTGGAAGCTTCAAGAGACTGGAAAAGATGGTGAGTTGAACTAGTTGCCATCGATGATACTCAACATCGGTTTCCAGTTTGTGGCCTTCTTCGGATTCTATGTTGCACGTTTACTTGGGTACGAAAGGAAAATCAAGACCTTGTAGTTGTCTGCGCGCCAGAATGAAAGTCCTGTTGTCGAAGAACGATCCAATTAAAGGTTTGGGCTGTACGTTGCCACAATGATCTATCCCAAACGCACGGACTTGACGACTTTGGATATACCCGACTTCTCTCCCTCGTACTTGCCGCCATCTCCTCCTTTGTACACGGCCTTTTGCGATGAGATCTTCTTCTTCGCCTGGTCGAACTTCTGGCGCTTCTTGACGCGCGGATTGCGAACGCTCTTGGGTCGATGTGGTGTGAGACCCTTGTTCTTCAAGATCGCACGCGTAGGCGCACGAGGACCTGACGCGTCCGCATCATCGTAATCCACCCTAAGAACCAAAGTAAAAACCCTTCCAATAATAGAAAACAGAAGACATACCGAGCACTGAGCACTTCATGCTCTGCTTGCCTCTTTTCCTTCTTTTCCTTCTTCTGCTTCTTGACAAGGTCATAGTAGCCTTCTGCGTCCTCAACGACATCGCCACCACCATCAACATCCATATCTCCCGCCTCTGGGTCAACAGCATCCAGATCTGCCCCGCCTTGCTTAGCCAATCTCTTCTGCGCCTCTTCCTCCAGCCTAACGTCTTTCGCCCTCTTCCTCTCCCTATAGGGAATATCATCGTCTCCTCCAGCAGCGTCACTCCTAGCCCCACGCCTACGCGCACTCGCACTCTCAATCTTGCTCGTATGGAATCGCAGTGTCTTCTTCCTTGCCTTCTTATCCGCGGCATCAGCGTATTGAAGTTCCGTCGCTTCTCCAAAGCCATCGGCAGCGTCGAGGGTAGTCTGGGATGATGACGGTTTACTGGCGGAGGTGAATTCGGGCTCGACGAGGTCAAACACGACGCTTGGTGCAGACTCGCCCGAGTTGGTTTTGCGCTTCTTCTTGGGGCGTGCGGATGCTAACACGGGTGCTTGGAGAGGTTTGATCCTGATTTTGGGAACGTCAGATAGTTCAGCGTCTTCCAACAGACCAGTGAGTTCATTGTCCTCGAGATCGGAGTGTTCCCATAATGCTTCTGCGTCGTCCAATAATTCGTCGTCGTCCAACTCGTCCTCTTCGTCGGAATGTTCTTCTTCAGAGTCGGAGTTACCAAAGTCGAGACCTTCCATGGTGACAAGGGATTGCTTAAGGGTGAGGAGACGCGACATGATAGGGTGGGCTCTGAGGACTTCGGGATGTTGGGCGTGTTTTTCGGTGCTTCGGAGGTGCATGTAGAAGGCGAGGGTGCTTGCATATGTTAATAGAGCCTCTGAATGTTTATTGAGTGAGAGTTAGAGAGAGTAGACAAGAACGTACGGTAGTAGAGGTGAAGCAATCCCATTTTGACACCATCTAGAGTGGCAGGTGATGCGCTATAGGAGACACATTAGAAACGACTTGATAGTTCAGTAAGAACGTACGCTTCGATATGCTTTTTGGTCTTGGTGAGGGAGTAGGCCGTGTCTGTCCAGTCGCGTGCGAGCGCGAGGCTCTCTGGATCTGTCTTTTCGAAATGGCGTATGAGCGCAGCATCGTCTTGAGGCAGCTGCTGCACGGTAGGTGCCGCAAAATCCAGGAAAGCACTAGAGAAATATAAAGATGGGTATATTGTAAAATAATAGAATTACTCACTCTTCGTCCACAGAGGATGTGAGGTCGATGGGATCGTTGAAACCAAAGTCGGCGTCTGACATTGCTTGACGCATCTTTGTCTGCAGACGTTTTGCCTCTTGTTCTTCGAGCTCGTTGCCTTCTTCATCGTCCGACTCGAGCTGGGCAGCGTTGGACGAATAGTAGGCTGCACGGGACTGTCCCCAGCCTTCTTCTTCCTCTGAAGATTCATCGGATTCGTCAGAGTCTGCTCTCTTCCCTTTCCCTTTGCCCTTGGTCTTTTTCTTCTGGGATTTTTTAGAGGTCGATGCATCATCGACGTCCATGGCATCCTCATCCTCATCCTCATCTTCAGCAACATCGTCGTCGTCGTCCGAGAGGCCAGTCAGCGCGTAGACATCTTCTTCATCGAGGTCCTCATCCACCTCGTCGTCATTTAGTAGAATTTTGTCCCTCGAATCTTGGACTGTCCAAAAGTGAATAAAATTCCCATCTGACAGTGGTAGGCGTACATTGGTCCTCAGCATCCATTGGAATATCGCCCCGCTTGTCCCATTTCTGTATTCTCGCATCGTCGCGTTTGACGCCTCTCGGTTTCTTTCCAGAGCTCTGCGCCTTTGAGCCTCGTTTTCTGACCATAGTGATGATGGCGGAAGGGTGAAAAATAACACCGGGCCGGTCTTCCGTTCCTTCAGCATCTCCCACCATGAACAGACTCGCGCGTGCGTTGGTGTCGGCGTCGCGTGCCCCGCCGTTCTCGCGGACGTTGATGACGGCGGCGGCGCGACCGAGGCCAATGTCCTTTGGAATTCCGTCGCCTATTTGTCGGGCAGCTCTTCTCCAATCCCGCTCGTTCCACGTCTCCCAACCGACCGCGGCGACGATGAACCAGGCCATGAAGCGCAAGAAGAGGCCTGTGCGAAGGTCGCAGCAGTCAAGGGCGCCGCTGCTCTCGAATTGTCCACAGCGCAAGGGCGTCTGCACGGCTCTCATTATCGCGAAACCCAAGAAACCCAACTCGGCCAAGCGCAAGGTTGCCCGTGTAAAGTTGACGAACGGCAACCAGGTGCAGGCGTATATCCAGGGAGAAGGACACAATTTGCAGGACCATAGTGTTATTCTAATCCGCGGTGGTCGTTCCAAGGATCTTCCCGGTGTAAAGTATGTTTGAACTTTCGTTGGCTAACATTCGTTGACATGTTTCGCAGGTACAAGGTTGTTCGTGGTACACTTGATTTCAGCGGTGTGGCTGGTCGTAAGACTGCTCGCAGTACCTATGGGTGTGTCTACTGTTCTCTCTACTGCGCCGCGACTCATCGTCCTACAGTACGAAGAAGCCCAAAAAGTAGTGCACATCTCCGTAGACCGTTTAAACAATCATTTTCTCTCATGCTTTCGGCTTTGGCTTTGGCTTTGGGGCAGTTTTTGAAGTCGATCTATGAACATGATTAGAACGAGCGCAAAGCAAAGCAGCGGGCAAACTCACGCTCTTGGCCCAGAGTGCTTCATTATAGTAAGCTTGCCGGAGGACGCAGCTGTTACCATCTGCTGCTCAATCGACCTGTTGATTTTTGCAGTCAGCGACTGGCGCTCAGTCAATAATCGATATTCCATGAAGCGTGTAATCCAGCTAACCTTGTGCAGCTGAGCCTGCTTAACGAGCACTGTCTTTTTTGGCGGGATATCTCGTAGACCCTTTTTCTTTCCAGCGGCCGCTTTGCTTGCATGTCGCGCCGCCGCTCCGGGCGATTTCGCCTGCATTCCTTTCGTTTTTCCTTGCACCATTTCAACGCTACTGTACAAGAAAAGATCGTGATCTCTGTCACGCCACCGGTCACATATTTTTCCACGTGGCGAATCCCGCCATTCACCGACCAACCACATCCTCAGCGTTATACCTCTCAGCAATGGCGGCTCTCCCGTCGTCGTCGTCGAATATCTGGCGCGCAGCGGGCGCTGTCCGTCGTCAAGGAGCGGTGAGTTCGCATCTATTGAAGACGACGGCAAGATGCTCATTGCCTGACAGCGAAACTATCATGATATTTCCATGTTGCCTAGCAGAAAGGCTCTCGTTTCTTCGGGGCCGCCAGGATACAGCGCCGTCTCTGGACACGTTGCGACCGTTTTTGGATGCACTGGGTTCATGGGAAGATATCTCGTATCAAAACTCGGTGCGTCCATACCGGGAAAACTTGGGATACGCTCTTGACGCCATTGGGCAGCTAAGCAGGGCACGCAAGTCATTGTGCCGTACCGCGATGAGGATACGAAGAGGCACTTGAAGTTGGCTGGTGATCTGGGACAGGTCGTTCCCATGGTGCGTTCCCCAGTTTCTTCCACCGTGCTGTCCTAATGTTATCCGTAGGAATGGGATATTCGTCGCGAAGATCAGATAGCCGAGTGTCTGCGACACTCTGACATTGTATACAACCTTGTCGGTCGCGACTACGAGACCAAGTAAGCCGCAACTTGTCAATAAAGGATGCATACTAATCCTACTCAGAAACTTTGACTTCAAGTCGGTGCACGTGGATGGTGCTGAACGTATTGCCAAAATCGCGAGGGAGGAAGGCGTCCAACGTCTCGTTCACGTCTCTCACCTTAACGCCTCGGCTTCGTCAGAATCCAAGCTCTACCAGGCCAAAGCGGCCGGCGAAGAGGCTGTCAAGGCAGCCTTCAAGGAAGCGACCATCGTTCGGCCCTCTGCAATGTACGGTCACGAAGACAAGTTCCTCAACAACATGGCTAGTACGTTCTTCCTTTCCCCGATGTTACCCTTGCATTATTAACGCTTCTTATCAGTCTGGCCAATTTGGTGGAAACTGAACGACGCCGAGACCACAGTCCGGCCTGTGCATGTGAGTTTAGCTTCAGTCTCCCTGGCTTTCGCCTCTGAAGAAGACGTCTAATAGGTTATCGATGTGGCTCAAGTCCTCGCAAACCTTATAGAAATACCACAGTTGGCTGGGACGCTCAACCTTCCTGGCCCTTCTACGCTCTCCCACGAGTACCTTTTGGAGCTGGTAACATCTATCCTGGTAACTGAGCCTTCGAAGGCTCCGGTGGTGCCTAAACGCATCGCCCAGTTGATAGCCACGTTCTCTGACAGGTTTTTGTGGTGGCCTATTCTCAGCCCCGATGAGGTGACGAGGAGATTCATTAGCGACGCTTCACATGCAGGCGATTGGGCTGCCGTTGGAGTAACACCTTCTGAGATTGAGCATCATGCTTTGCATTATCTTAGGCGGTACCGCGCATACGAGAACTTTTCGAGGCCGCCGGTATTCCCTCCTCGTCCTTTAGTGAGTTCATTTATATTAGTGTTCAGTTGACAGAGCTAATGTGAACCTAGTTGACCCCGGTGTCGGCGGGATACCCATAGAATCGAGTAGGATATCTTGAAAGAATTGAAGCTTTTGATTCCTCGTGGCATGGAAGTGTGAATTAGCGTAGCTTTTATACATAGTGAGCGGTGTGCGAAACAGTGACGACAGTAAACGACGGATAAAGCGCATGCATGAATTATAATATGTAGTGCTCTAGAAACCAGTGAGCCTGGACTGTTGTTGGTTGGGGGAGAGCATCTGGGACGTGTGAGCAATTGGAGTAGAGGCAAGAGTGAATGCAGACTGACCTGTTGTGCGCCTTGCTGTTGTTCAAGCATTTCCTTCTCCTGGGCAACAATTTTGCCCTCATCCTCCAAACTGAGGGCAAGAGGGAGCGCAACGAGCAGCGCCGAAGTGGTGACGACCCAGACAATGTTTCCAACAAGCTTGCCGCTCTTTTTTATGAACGAGGCGGTCTGCGAGACGCGTGAGGCGATGGAGTGGCGTGTCTTTGGGGGAACAATGTCGACGAGAGCTGCGAGACGGTCTGCAAAGGTCTCGTCGTCGGAGAGCTCTGAGGAAACGGAGGAGAGCGACTCTGTCGACGCTGAGCGCGACGACGAGGACGACGCGTACGGCGAGTTGTTGTTTTCTTCCTCTTTCTCGTCGATGATTTCTACTTTGACCATGGCTGTGGCTGAGTCGGGATGACGAGGGAATTTTTGTCACAGGTTTGTGACTGACAGTGGGAACGTGACGGCTGACTCCGGTACCGACTGCCCTGTTAGGACCCTGAACGAGGACCCAGCCGAAACGGTGATCTTAAAAGTGCAGACCACCGCTCGGAATCCATTCTTCTCCTTTCCCCACCATCTTCGTCCCGACGACGACGACGACGACGGCGACAATGAATCACACGACGACGACGAGCTCTCCAGGACAGAACAGTAATCTACCCGCCTTGCTCACTGCCTTTCTGTAGACTCATCCTCGGTGCTATCTAGTCCTCGTGCTGCCCTCTCCATCTATGCAAAATCAAATCCACGAGCTGGCCAAGACACTCCCACCGCCCAGAAAGCAGAATACTGCTTGCGATGCGTGCAGGTCGCGAAAGGTCAAGTGCCATCGCCTGCCCAATATCGACAAGGTACGTGCTCATTGTTCTTCTTTTAGTATTATCCACACATACAGACGTCCCTCTCTTAGTGCCAGGTAAAGATCCATACAAATCCACGCTCTCCTCCGTCTTACCCGACTTTCAGCACTGTCTGGCCAAGAATTATCCCTGCACGTCCGTTGCGCCACTCATTCACTCTACACCCCTCCCTGACATAGTGACGCAGGAACCATATACAGCAGGCTACTAGCGAAAAGAAGCGCACAACCACGCCTGCGCGTCGCAAAATTCCTTCTTCGCATCCTAGGTATGTTCCAGTTCATTCCAGCTCTGTCAGCAATGCTCGGTCGTTGCTATCAACATCCCGTTGTCGTTCGTTACATTATGGACGCATACACGCGGGGTTATTTGAAAATCATGATCCATTCGGACAGAGCGGATTGTATCCCCACTTCCCCATCGTGTCTGACTCAATTCCTACAGCCCTCCATCTCCACCCATCGTTCAGGCGTAGGTCTAATCACTCCAATCCGCCACGCCGAGATGACTCATCGCCTTCACCGCGTTTCTAGTGAATCTATGCCCTTGGACAACGAAGTATCGTCCTCGCAATTACCGAGCGTCTACCGATGTACCTTTTACCCTCCCGTCACCTTCGAGTCATCAACGCGTGACGTTCTGGTGTATCTATTTTCACCACCAGATTTTCTCAAGTCAGTGGGGCAACTTTATTCGCAGCTTTCGATTGACGTATCTTCCTGAATGTCAGTGATCCCAATCTTGCACCCTTTACACATCATAGAGGCGCGGCCTATATGCTTTGGGGAGACCAAGCCGCAAAGCTCGAGGACGAGGCATTCAGAGCAGAGTACGTCTCTTTCTACATCAAACCTTTCTCATTGCTATCCATTCTTTGTTACGGCACTAACTACTATTACTCGCCTATAGGTTTGCTCTCGACCTTGTAGAAGTTTTTTTCCAGATCGTGCACACTCGGCTTCCCCTTCTTAACCCCGAGCAGTTTCGTAACGGGCTGCGATTGCACCCTTCAAGCACGTCAGCACCTGGGAAGCATCTCCATCCCGCTCTCGTAGCTACGGTGATCTCCTGGGGAGCCAAATTTTCCGAACACCCGCTTCTGGTGGCTGATCGCGCACGAAACAACGGCCACAGCACACTCGCGAGGACTTTGATTGAAAGAACGAGAGAACTCGCGGAGGCTTTGAAAGTCCACCGTATGCCCAAGGACGAGCACGTTGTTATCGGCCTGCTTATCGAACCGCTCCAGAGTCGTAAGCTCGCATTCCTACCTTCCATCTCACTTGCGGCTCTAAACTTTTCCCGTGTCCAGAAACTCCGGAAGACCAGACAGGCATGTAGTCGCAGGCTGCGATAAAGATCCCAAGTCGGGTTACTAATTACCATCAGGTTACTTTGGCTTTTGGCTGGCATCTGCGACTCGGCACCTCCTTGACTTGGGCGTGCGTATCCCCTCCGACTATCTGCCTTTGAGCGGTCCTCTTATTTGACAAACTTTGTAGATCAACCACAAATCAGTCATTTCGTCGAATTCTCGGGACCCAGAAGATCGAGGGACCATGATATTTGCGTGGTGGATGGCCTGTATATGTGATGCTTATGCTTCGCTGTATTACCGCCACAAACCCATTCTGGATGACGACGATTATGACATTGATTTTTATACTGTCGATCCCAGTAACTCCGAGGTTCTTGACGGAACAACGCCTTCGCCAAGAGAAAAATTGGAGGTACGCACTCTATGTTTGTTTTTAGATGGGGAAGACCGGCTGATGTGTGCCCTATACAGTTCTTGGTGAGAAATTTGGCCAATGTCCCCAAAGTACGAATGATTTATTGTTGCTACCATAGGGATATTATCGGGCGGCGCATTCTTTGGCAAGGACGGCGAGACAGATGTCTCGTTCTCTCTGGAAGCCAGTAACTGACGCGGAGGGAGTCCCCCTTGAGGTGCTCCAAACGTTCTCCAACGCTCTAGAAGAATGGAGGACACACTATCTGAAGATCGTTGGAGTGCCTAGTAGTGAGAATGGATCTTGGGATTTCGTCACGGTGGGCACTCTCTTTCATCGTAATGAATGATGGAACTGACTAGTGTTGACATAGGCTGTCTCGTCATGCGCTAGTGACGCGCAGTACCATGTTATGTGGATCGTCTTGTTCAACGCACTAGACGATTTTGGGATCAAGGAGATCAATGATGTTGTGCGGATGGGCGCCTCCCAGACCTCGGCTGCAAATTATGGCTTAATTGATGACTTGAAGCGCAAACTGGCGAACGAGGCCTTGAACAGCGCTCTGCGAATATCTGCCTTGGTATGTGGATACCTCGAACCTGTCGTGTTTGCCAAACAAACTACTCTTTAGGTCGGCGTCCTAGAGTCTAATCAGTACCTTGTGAGTCTGAACTTTCCACGTGTCTGTCAGCTTTTTTTATTCTTCATCAGCGACTTGATCCCGCCGTCATGCACGTAAGTTGTATACAAGCAGGAACGCTCCTGGCGCGATTAGGACGTCCTGAAGTCCGTAACTGCATTGACGGACTGCGGCAGTACAGTTTCTCGTATGAAGAGGCGGGCGACCACGCTTCGGAGATCAGCAGGATATACAGGTCGGGCGATGGGGACTTCAACCATATGGCCTCCTCTGCGCCCAAGGCTGGTATCGATATGTCGATGGCAATGCAGACAGATCACATGGATATGGACGATTCAGAGATGTAATTGCGCATATCTTACCTCTCGAATGTTGTATTTCTTTGTCTGTAGCTTGTAAGTTGTGATGGACGTTAGGTTTTAATAGATATTGATCACTTAATTTATGAGGGACCTCTGAGGATTATTTGACTGTGGCTCTTGTTGTTGAATAAAGACAGGTGGTATTTAAATACAGTATAGCTTGATTATGAGTATGTTATGTTATATGGCTGAATGGGGTGCTGACAATGTGTGTGATGATGTATATAGTCCATGAGATCTGAAAGAGGCAGGCAGACCATTTAGGATAGCTTCGCCGCCTCTCGTTTCATAGCAGCGTTGGTCTTCTCCATCATGAGCCTATGAGACTCTTGAAGATAATTTCCGGCCTCTTCTCTTTTGAATCTACAGGTCGAACGTACGTCAGATAAATTTCTCAGTGAACGGACAGCTACTCACTCGACCAGCTTCCCTTTGACGTGCATGTCAGGTTCTCGCATAGCGAATGGATTGACGTCCGTTTTGGGGTTTAGATTCGCTAGGCTGTGGTTGACGAAGCGATGCGTGCTCTCGTCTGAGCGAACGGCATATATGACATCGAGAAGTTTGGCGTCGGGCTTCAGGCGCCAGTAATCGATGGCGATTTGTGGTGCGGCCTTGTCAGACCACTCGGGTATACGGCCTTCTTCGAGCTCTTTGATGCATCGAGTACTAAGAGGATGAATAAACTTTTTTTGATGGGGGGATAAGTCAACTTACTAGGTGAGAACGGCTTCTTCCTCAAGATGTCCAACGAAGCGATGACAGGTTTTGGGAGAGACCAGGTACGCCATGACTGTGTTTACGCTCTGGCATCAGCTATGTCCATGTAAAAGAAGATAATGAACCGCGCACAGAAGAGGTTGTAGAAGACACCTTGGGCACCGAGAATTAGGCCTCGGAACAGTAGAGAAGGTTGTCTCAGAGTCATAAATGTCCTGTCACAATGTTAATTAAACATCGTCGACGTTGAGTTAATCATACAGAAGAGCTTACATGAGGTGCATGCGCTCGTTCTCAGCTTCTTCCAGGCAAGTGTGGATCCTGTGAGGAATGAAACCGGGTATTCAATGACGGGGACGTTTCGACGTACCAGCCGCTGTCTCGCTTCATGAGCCGAAGACTTTGCAAGTGACGAAGTGTAGCAGCGACCATTCCGGGAACACCGGCAATGGACTCGAGAACGAGGATCCGCTAGACAAGCAGTCAAGACTAGGTATCGTAAGAGAGGGGATATTCTTACGTTAAGCCACCCGTGCTCCGTTAGAATGTAACCCCCTTTACGCAGCTGGTCAACAGACATATTGTTGTCAGGAGGAATGGCTTTGTGCTTGTAGCCAGATACAAAATCGTAGGCCCATCTAATGTCTAACATATTAGCGCGAATAAAAATATCACTGATTATACGCACCGAGAAATTTTGACAAGGCTGTAGGCAACTTTGTCGGGGATTGTTTTGGCTTGGCGATGAAGAACCTTGTGCCACCAGATGGTAAACAAAAATACGAGAGGATGTGAGTCGCACATACTTCCACAGCTTTCATTTCCTCCTGAGTGTAGACAGGGTGAAACAGCACCCAGTCACCATGCATCGGTAAAGTGCTGGACGCGCCGGGTTCTGTGAGTTGGGAAGTGCCACTGCTGGCGCTTGCGTGTTTGCTTTCATTAGAGTCTGTAATATTTAAATTATTGAGGCGCGTAAAGGAAGCAAAACTACTCACCTTGGGTCGTTACACTTGTGTGGCGTAAAGGAAGTGTGGCGCGACTCGCGGTGGAAGCAAGACCCCGCAAGTGTAACGCGCCAACAGTCAATTGACGTGCAGGAAGACGTATGGCTGTGGTCCTCAGCATTTCTTTGTCGTAGTTACAATAGATTGACTCGACACACCGTGTCAATATATACCACTTGCGGGCAGATCCGGGACGCCCCGCAAAGGTGGCTCCGGTTAGGACCGCCACGGGTGTAGCCAATACGAATATATGTGTTTCATGAATAATATCACTCACCAGTCACCTGCTTCTCCTTGGCCTCCCGAGTACGAATCGTGACGGTTTTGGTAAGACGCTGCACCGAGGTACTAGGGATCATGCTCCTTGAGCTCACCATACAGCTAACGGACTCAGAATTGTGAGAAAAATTCCACATCGACCGGCAGAATAAGGATACTTACTCAGTGCTCATATGTGGCGGCTGTATCTTCCTTACGAAGTACTCGGCCCCGAGAGTTACTCTAGCCAAAAGGTTTCCAACGACAGGATTCTGTAGAAAAGGCGTAATCAACTCTATATGTCCCCGAAATACTGCTCGAATACATGTAAAATGACATTCGTCTACGTGCCAAGAAAGTCCTAAAATTCTCCAGGAGCTGGGCCAAAAGTTGATCCCGGAGCCACTGTTTTGTACGGTATAGATCTCGAATCAACTAGATTCGACGGATCAATAAGCGCCAGGCATGTTGACGTGAAGGGAACAGAGAACATACATGTGTTGTCAGAGGCCGTGTTCCCCCACCAGTTGAGGTTGATGTTATTGTATGACAAGGCAAAGAAGATGATAATGGTTGCGAATGCCACACCAGTATCCAATCCCGCCGACAATAGATCTGTTAAAGTTAGTCAAACCGACATATAGACGAGAGCGGAGATATTCACAATTGTAACGCTTCCACCAATCAAATGCACGTCGTCGGATGAGATAGTTGAAGATGAAGCCGGTGATGAACCAAAGTGAGTATTGAGTAGTATTGGCAGGCGGAATATTGCCGGCAGAGTTGAAGCTAGCGAGTCGATGAGCTGGAATCAAAGACAAGAACGAGAGACTACCAACAAGATGGGCAAATTAACGTATCGTAGCCACGAATCCGGATACCGCTTATACAGGAGATAGAAAATTACGACCAAGACGGGCTGCAGGAAACCATCCTCAGTTCAATTCCGGAAGATTTGGCATCAAGGCTTACCCCAATCAAGAAGAACCACATAATTTGCCAGTAGGTCTGACCTTTCTCAAACAAGCGTTGAGGGCCGACAGCTATTTGAACGGTAAGATGGATTTGCCAACAGTTCAAAACGCCAGTACGCACTCCCCCAAATTACTATCAACATATTAGAATTTTGCATATTAGAGACAGAATCTAAAACTCACAGCTAGCATTGTACACAACTCGAGTACCAGCACACGTGAATCTAGCTTTGTTAGTCGTAGAACACAGGTTCTCTATATGGCCCAGCATCCATCGGAAAACTGCCTCGAATGAGCGTTCTATCAACGGCACTGGTATAATAGCGCCTACCTCCGACTTGAACGGTCGCCGCGAGTAAACTGCTGTAGATCTGGGCAGCGAACAAAACGCGGGGAGCAATCTTCCTGGATAACGAGAGACGAATAAGGACGGATGGAAGGTGCATGTTGAAGAATAACGGACATGTATTGGCCAAGTTTCAAGTCCATCGCGAAGTCCAAGCCGTGCTTGATCGAGTTGTATCCGTAGAACTTGATCATCATGCTATAAACGAGACTGAGTGCGCTGAACCCAATGTAGCGCAATAACATACTTGGCGAAAGGCTTACCAGGCCATGCATAACCTGCAATCAGCTCCGTAATGATATTCAGGAAAACGCGCTGGTTGGTCGTTCCCTCCAGGATACCCTCGGGGATAATCATGACGACGCCCATGCCCCATGCAACGACTATGAAACCCCAAATGGGCAGTTGGGTGTCCCAGTAGCTAATGACCCTTTTGAATGGCTGTGGTATCTATCTGAGACGACAGCTTACCGAATGGTGAAGATCCCAAGACTGAGAGTAGCAATAGTTAAGATGATGTACCACCTGCAATAGCAATGAGAACTTTGATCCTGACACAAATTTGAATTGTAACTTGCCAGTCGGGCACCTCCTTGTACTTATTCATCATCCTCTTGTGGATATCTTCTCCTCCTGCGCGAGAATTTTTGACCTGGGGGCGTGAATGATCAGAAAAAATACATTGTCTTTTGACGGGACAAACCTTGGCCCAGATATCTTTACCGCTGTAAAGGTAGGTATGGAAAAAGATACCGGTAATAGCGGCGAACTTTTAACGTACTATATCAGCTTGCAATGTTGATGGATGAGCGGAGAGACATACATTCAGGCCGTATGAGATGGAGTAGGCCTAGTGAATATTGAGAATCAAAGATCTGGGCCCAGGTGCCGTTTTCTGCTTACCATTGAGATGTACATCGGAGAGTACTGCTCATACTTGTCGAGGTTGAAGGAGTAGTCCTCGTTGACCACTCTACTAATGTTATACTGCGTCATAGCGATGAGGACGTGGCACAACACACTTTAGATACGTGTATCACCTTATGGCCAGTATTATCGAAAGTCGAGCTCGAAATGAGAGGAAGGTACCAGCTGTGCCATGCACCCGTGTCTGCCAGAGGATGTGAGAAATTGAACTAGGTTATGTTTCTCTGGAGTGAACCCACAATATAGAATCGGTGACAAGAAGAGATAGAAGATGGCAACAGCAGCGAAACAATTAGAAGTAACCCAAAACGGTGTTGTCAGAGGTTGGCCAGCGTATGAGATGACGGTCCAGTCAAAACTGATGGGAATGAGGCCCAACCCACTGTTCATCTGAGCAAGCACAGCGTAAGCATCGTCGCAAAAAAAGGTGTAAAACGACTCACTCCGAAGATGGTATTGACGATCTGGTTCTCCGGTGCGATCCACGTAACAAAGGCAAAAGTGGACAAGCAGGTCATGATATAGTCCGGGAAGAAGTACCATATGAAGCCTCCCAGAACGACGTAGAAATAGAAGCGATATCCTAAGACAGTAGTCAATCACTGTTATCACAGGTATGAAGTCTCATACGCGTTATAGTCCAACCGTTCGCAGGCGAGTCTTCTTGACGTTCATGCAGAGTTTTGAAAAGCACAGTAGACGCAAGCGTAGACGGCCAAATCATGGCAGCGGGATACACAATCCAGCGTCGCGCAAGACCAGCGAGACCCAGTCCAAGGAACTGCGTCGTCATAATGTAACAGACTCCGAATCCTGCACCCAAGTCGCGACCCCAGAACTAAACCTTTTTCAGAAAAAGAGATGCTGATGGAAAAAGTTTTACCTCTTTACTCGTTATCGCTACCAACGAGCCCATGGCATAGGCTGTGCCAGTAGTTAGATTAACGCAAATAACGATAACAGCGTGTTCCCTTATGACAGGTTGCTCAGATAATATCATCAGAAATGAATTCCAAAGGTACGCACTTGATGTTAAAGCGTCCGGGGTTAAGGCGGAAGCCATAACGGCCGAATCCCACACGCCAGGTAGGTAGCTTCTCCCATGCCCGGCCTATCGGAAAGACCAGAAGTTGGGCTACCACGTAGCTCAGAGATAAGCTCGGCTATACAAAGGTTGTAAACAACCGAGAGGGATGTAAGAGGGGGAGGATGCATACATATCGCAGACTACATAAGCAGGTGAGTAGTGAATTGTATACGAAAGAGACAACGTACGAGAAGAACTGGTTGACGCCCGAAAAGAGTATAACAAAGACCGTTGTCAAGACCCACATGCGAAAGGCTAGAAGAAGAATTGGAACTACAATATCGCAGGCAGAACGAAGAACGCACTGTTGACCTCCAAAGTGGAATCATCCGTAGTGGGCACACAAGCCTGCACCTCGGGGAATGGCGACTCGTCCCCATCTACGTTCCATCGCGCAGCCTCCATCGGTGTGAGTTCGACCTTTTCCGCGCGATAGGCTAGCTCATTCCCAGGGCTGTCGAAACTACTGCTCTTTTCGACATCGACATCTCCGCTTTTATCTTCTCCGATGGCCTTTTCGTTCTCCAAAACAGGTGGAAGAACGGATTCTGGTGTAATGGCAGCAGAGGTCCTCCCAGAGGCGGACCAGAACTTGGGAAAGAGAGGCATGGTCGCGGATAATGTATTTGCCTCGTATCGCTGATTTTGAACCTGTCAGAAACGGAGCAAGATTGACGACATTAGTGCAATTAGGACGTATCAGCACGCATTCGAGAGGCGAGATCTAAAATTAGACCGAGATGCGCTCAATGAGCGAGCTAACGGCTGTTCACGGCTATATCGCCAATGGCGTTCAATATAGCAGAATGACAGTCTTTTGACTTGCTGTAGATAGTCCATACAATGACGATTCCACCTGAATTGTGTTCGCGCCAGGCAGAAACGAAGTATCGACCGGTATGATACAGAACTTCTGTTCGCACTACCCGCTACTATCCGAAGGTCAGTTGATACTTTGAAGCTCATTGAAGTAAACTTGCCTTCTTATAATTCCTTCCATGGCGGAAAGGTCCGACATGCCACACTCAAAGCCACTTAATTTGCGTCAGCGAACGATTCATTCCGGGAGCGCCCAAATCGCCGTACGAATAGCACGTAGTCGATCGTTTTACAATAGTCTTGTGCATGACTGTTGTAGACGAACTCTGCGACCTGTGGTCAGTGAGAAAGAGCCGGTCCTAGAATAACACGTACCAGACACCCTCATCAACGCCATGCCAGCATCCATCTAATAGTAGCTGTAGAAGTCTCACGAGGCCTGCTTCATTGGGCACCACCGAACCCGGGGACAAGAAGTCTGAGAGCTTGTACGTTCGCGGTGATTGGTTGCGAGCTTCGAGTTTACAGCGCCTCGTAGTAAAGAGAACCAACCAGACGAGTTCAGGGATCAATGAATGGGTCTGCATTGTGTTGCTATTGGTCAGACTATACAGCAACAGCATAAATAGAACCATTTATGGGACCAGTCTCATGCACACACCTTGCGCGTATTGTCGAGTCAAAGCTTCAAGCTTCATGCAACGTGACTTGACAGAGACGGAGTCATCCTCGCGTATACGCCTCATGTGATGTTTTGCACGCGCTCCAGCTGCAGCCTGTGTGAACAGTTCGTGGAGGGCAAATTTCAAGACGCGTTTGCTTACCTCAGCATTTCATCTAATCTAATCAATTTTCGTCTCGCCACAATTCTATGCACGCTTCTGATCCTGGAAGTCCGAAAATAAGCATTCAAATTACCAGAACCTTAAAACAAAAGTATTCAATATGTGCCCATAGAACTATTTCCTCCGGAAGTACAGTTTGTCTTGACTTAGACCAGCACTGATAATCAGATAGTCATCTCGCGTGTAGAATTCCAGAGAATATTGCGTGTCCACTGTTCATTGCGGAGGTTTAGATTTTCCATGGCTGAGCCAGGCCCAAGAGGCTGATATGGGTCGCCTGACGGTTAAAACGTAGCTTGCGTGCAGTACACGTTCTGAACTATTGCGCTATCAATGGGTATAACGCTACAAGTGAACGCAGTTTTCCTCAGGTACACACACTACATGTAGGCTAGCACCTAACTTGACATCGATATGAGTGTCCACTGTTCAGGGAGACGAGGAAGTCTAGTATTGGTGGCGGCCGGAGAGTTGCCCTTGGAAGTACCCCACAAACAACAGACGGTCGAAGTTCGCATTTCGAGGAGGAGCTTTACAAAAAAGGTAAGTCAGTCCCTATATCTCGGAAAGGAACCACAGGAAGGACCTCGATCATTAAATTTAAATCGCGATCAGTGACGCATCGTGGGCCATCAGTTCGGTTGTTCCTCGACGCGCATACAAAACTGGGGGTGGAATGTTGTAGAAGTGAATGGAAATGAGAAATTTAATGACAGGCTTTATCTCTCAGTAAATCAGAAGCATTCAGAAGAAGAATGTGTGGTACATGACAGAAGGCCTATCCTTTTCTGAGGCGGTAGTTCAATCGGTAATGGGTCATGGGTCATTGGACGTTGGCCTCGATTTTTATGTTACCTCTGATTCTAATTGGAGGCTCCTAGTTACTCTGGAGTCGACCGAAGGCTCTCCCCCGAAAGAATGCCGGAAGGACACTCAAGGTTAGAGTATAGCTTGGGAATTACTATACAACGCTCGTAACTGGATCCGAGATATCCCATAAGAACGGAGTTTGACTTTGCGTTCAGCGGCGGCGAATGTCTTTTCTGGCGTCTTCGGAGGATGTCAATGGAAAGAGTACTCTTACTGTCTTCAGGAACCTGGCATTCAGTCATGGAATGTCGTGTGTAGGAAAATATTTTATGACATTCATTGTCGGCAAGCCACCATCGATGAAGGGGTATAACTGATGGCAAGGTGCATTTGTATGTCTTTGAGCTGTGGAACCAAGGGTCATAGAAGTTAAATGAGACCGAAGTCGAGCGCCTGAACCGTGGCATTCACTCTACGCTTGCCATAATACCATAGTACTACCTCTCGTTTTCGAATAATTATCAGGACTTCGAGGATTGAATGATCCTCTCGTCATCGCACATAAATCGGAAATTCGCAGGCGAACACTGTAAGTCGAAGATGATGGAGAGATAGTCTATCCATCGATTAATGAAAGGTGGTCATAGAGGCAGAGGCGAACGCGTATGATTCCGAAACTACCAAACGGAAGTTGGCTAAGGCCTAGATATAATTTTGCAAGCCTCGTCCTGTATTGCTAAGGGGCCGACTAGTCCGTACAGTCTCAAGACCCGATCCTTGATCCTGGACACGGAGAACAGCGCGTAGAACACTGAGTTAGAGTTCCGTTCAAATTTTGAAGCGATGACTGAGCGCTTAGCGTTAAGGAAGCAGCTGACATGGCATGAAGTGGAATCGATGGGGATGCGGAAGATTTGAGCGTCGAACTCATGTAACGATTCGAACCCTTGATCGAGTGATGCCTCGTGCAAAGTGCCTACAAAGTGTTGACTTGCGTATTCTGGGGGGTTGAGGAAACTTGAATTGAAAGTACTAAGATTGAGAGTGTAAGGCATGGGTCGGACACCCACAATGGTGTGGCGAAAGGAAAATTCTCACAAGCAAGAGAAACTAGATTTGAGCGTAAGAAGGGAGTTCTAGAAGGAAACGAGGCGTCTGAAGTTTCTCTGGTCGCAGGGAGATAGCTATCGGAACTATATCGACGGTACGCCACTCTGTCTGGTTGGTCGAATGCAATGGATGTTTAGTGGAGATAATTAGCAAGTTCCGAGATCGGAGTGCCACCCGGCATTTACAGAGGTGTTGATAGAGGGAAGTCGACATTAGGAGTACGGACCCGCTGGGTAATGGCCTGGTTTCATTTCCGAGACAGGTGCGGCTGCGGCAGCGAGTGGCAAACAGTGTCCGGGGCGAGAAGAGTAGGCCTTGAATGAAATTACAGCAGTTTGCCTCGTGTAGAGGGTATGTCCGGTGACAATGAAGGAAGACGGTGGATATTCAGCGATAAGACGCGTGGCAGGAGTGGAAAAAGTCTAGTATTTTGTTGACTAGGAATTTGCGCGAGAGAGAAGGAGAAAATTGACATAGACGCGTATCACTTGAGAACAATAAACAAGAGCAGGGCGCTAGTTGCCAGGAGGAAGCGGAAAGAGGACAAGAGCAAGAACAAGGACGGGAGCAGAGAGTGAATGGAGTTACCCGAAAAGGCAATACCTGAGATCGCGTTCTTGTGTGGGAGAACTCCAACAAGTTGGCGATCTACCAGTCGCAAGAGGACGCTGTTCTCTTTCGGTTGACTGATTTTCCTCTTTCTTTTACCATTTAAAAGGCAGTCAAGAGCCTACAAAAACCTTCAGAGCTTCTGTACGTTGCTCATCGCCGCACACGTTGCCCTTGGCCAACACTGACAATGCTCCGAAGCCCTCTAGTCTCTGCTAGACATCTCTTCAGACCGTTCGGTTCGATGGACAATGCCCAGCAGGATGTGCACTGGAGTACATCCTATCATCAGCAATCGTCGTCGACGCATTACCCGGAGGGAGAATATCCATCGCCTGTCCCATCCGTTTCGTCGTCCTATGCCGTCCCTCAGCATCAGTCGGACTCTGCTTCCTTATCGTTTGAACAAGTCCCATCTTCAGTCGGTCCAGCTCGCGTTATGACTCGCCGACAGCGCGCAGCTTTCGAGCAAAAAGAGAGCCACGGTCGCCGGTCGACATCAGTTGCTCGTTCTCCATCGGTACGCCACCAGCCACGTCCAGATACTTTCTCATTTCTAACACTGTTGCAAACAGCGTGCTGCTTATCAGTCTCCCGCGCCCGACTCGCCGCAGACTCACCGCCAACGACTATCAATGTCTATGCCCGGCCCGCCCCAAATGCTTCCGCCGTACCCACTCACCCCCGATTCCTCTACAACGCCCTACTCCCCCTCTGCGCTTCCTTACTATCATCATTCTCGATCTGCCTCATCTCACTCGCATCCCCGGTCCGCGTCGCCGGCGCTCAGCACAGTCACAACTACCTCATCTGTCTCCGCCACATCAAATGCACAGACCTTTGCCACGTTCCCGCCTCCCATGGACGTTGCCAAACCCAAGCAACGCAAACAACGGCTCTTCAACTTGGACCGCAAGGCCATATGTGAGTTCCACAGGGACAACCCTGCCGCAAGGCAAGAAGACATCGCGGCGCAATATGGCGTCGAACGCAGCACTATCAGCAAAATACTCAAGCACAAAATAAAATGGCTAAGTATTCCGGACGGCGAAGACATGCGGATAGCCAAGCATCGGTTAGTGGCTTTCTCTCTTATCTTCGCCGTTGTACTAATTTTTCCCAGACCATCAAAGTTCCCCAACATCGAGTCCCACATGATGGACTGGCTCGCCGATTCTGAGACCCAAAAGACCACTCTTTCAGACATGAGGCTAAGGGAAAAAGCTCGCGACGTCGCAAGGTGTCTTGGTGTCGGCGAAGACCGTTTCAAAGCTAGTTCTGGCTGGGTCGAAAACTTCAAGCATCGGCATGGCATACGAGGTGGCGTCTGGACAGGCATAGGCCCCAAGAGCAACACCAAAAAGGCCAAAGCAATGGGAATGGGCACCTTCGATACTCAAGAAATGATCATCACTGTTCTTCCTCAGGCTTTCGATCTGGAGGTCAAGCCGGAACATATAGGCCTCGACGGCGAAGTCATTCCCCTCGAGGCTCGCTGGCAAGCTGAGCAAGATGCTGCAGCCGCTGCCGCCGCTGCCGAGCAACACCAACGAGAGCACTCTTCCGATTCTAATCATCACCACCAATCTCACACCGAACATTCACCGCCCCTCGTCCTCGATCTCGGTCAACAGCAGCACATCCTCGAGCATCAGCAGCACCATTCTCCCCTTGAACACCACGACCAACACCAACTCCAGCATCACGACCACCACGAGCACGAGCACATGTCTTCCGCTCAACCGATGGATCAGATGGAGCATTTCCCACAGTCGGTGGACGGCCTACTGCCTACTCTCTATCATGACGGAAGGGTCGTCTACCAGCCTATCAGCACCCCTTCAGATAACCCGATACCAAGCATGGCGGAGGCAGAGGAGCACCTCAACAAGTTGCTGCTGTTCTTTGACGCGCCGTCGAGTGAAGGCTCGGGGATCCTTACTCCAGATGAGCGCGACGCCTTGGCTCAAGTCAAGATGACCCTCTTCAACGCTGCTAGCGGTATCCGTCGCTCATGACTCATGCTTAGTTTATTTCTGTCATTGCATCTCTCTTTCTGTTGTCACGAACATCCTGCATTTCTCACTCTCATGGTTATCCCGTTTTCCACCATTTTGGCGCTATCGCGCCAACTCTCATGCGTACCTACTATTCCCCCCGTACCAGTGCCCCCTCTGTTCTCGTTGCATATTCCCACTCCACGATTCATTCAGTGTTTTACCATTACCCTGTATACATTTGTTGTACATGTTCACCGGTTTGTCAAGTATCCACGATATCCATAACTTGCACCCGCTTCCTGTACATGTTATAATTTAGTCCGCGGCATTATTACCGTATCCAATACAATGCAATACATGTTACGCTTAGTTGGACGTTTGATTATTGAAAGGATCTTCCATTCGACCATTAGGAAGTTGAGAAGGGGCGATTGCTGCCACTGGCATTCGCCTGCGCGTTGGAGTGGTTCAGAAGCCACGAGGCTACCGGGGAGAAGGACATGCCAGGACATTTGTAATTGATGGAGGGGATAAGTTCCTTGAATTCTAAGTTCGAAACCTAGTACTTATCGATAGCCCCATACACAGAGTCCGTCAGAAGGCGTCGTAAAACGCCACTATACCGCCTGAGCTGTCAGACACACTCAACGTTAACACGTTCATGTCGCGCAACACTGTAGGCGCCGCTTGACACTATCTCGCCCATGTTTGAGGGAGCCTTCAAGCGGGATAACTAACGCCACCTATGTAATTGAATGTGCGCACTAGGACCACATAATTAATCAAAAATCTACCTTTAGTAAAATACGAAAATGCAGTATGGTATATGTGAATGATATGTTATCCTTTCGTCCGTAGTCCGTGTATATGCAAATCAACCAGAATCTTCACTTCCTCAACCCACCAGCGTCCCTCACCCGGGCTTCCTTATCCTTCTGTGCCCTTGCCAGTCTCTCGATCTCAGTGTTAAGAGCCCAACACCAAGTGTCCCTTTCCAGCTTGCTCCTCGTCCGGAAAACGACCAACTTGCGTTTCTTCGACAACGCAGGAATTTCTGAGCTTTCCTTTCTGTACCAAATCATGAAAAGGGTATCCTCTTCCGGATCGTCCGCCTCTAATCCGTCTTGATAATGTCGCGGCGCAGAGTTCTTCTCCGGGTCGTACTGGCCCCTCGGTAGTGCCAGTGCAGCGAAGTAACCTGAACAAATATACGCGTCTGCCAGCCCAATCCGTTTCTTCATCGAAGGGTGCAGCGCCAAATCGGGTGCAATCCGAAACATGACCAGACTCCCGGAAATCAAGAACATTTGCGCCATTCTGAAAGGAAAAACACGTTGAGAAATCGCTAGCAGAAGGACCGAAGGAGTAAAATCAGATACGAACTTGTATTGCCCGTGCAATCCTCGGCGCATATGCACCTTTCCGCCGCGTATGATAGACTTACAGCCTTGGAGAACACACCAGTTGTACAGGTTCGACAAGGCTGGAAGGGGAGCCGCTGGATCTGGTGGCGGCATCGGAGGAAGGTCTTCTTCCAGATCACGAATATGCTGCCTAGGCGTTAAACGAGGTCTTCTCGCCGAAGCAACTTCCATCTCATCCTTCGCGTCACACCTATGGCGCATGGTCCAATATGCCACTAAAGCGCGCAGACGCACAATCCACTCTAATACGACCTTGGATGAATGACACTAAGATTACGAGAGCCTGTCAATATCGGCTTAATTGAATGGAACATGAACAGACCTCGAAGCGAATGACGCGGCCGCTGGTAAGAAGCAATTCAAACGATCGCCTCATTCGAACATGTGTCTTGTCAACCACTTTTGCAAGATGTTCTTCGCCTCCTGCATCCTCGTGGTCGCTCGATTCTGGGTTTACTCCAGCTGTCCAAGTCTTAAACCACTCCTCGTCGGTCTTTCTCGTCGGCGACTCGGTATGCTTGTGGATAAGGCTAGTAGTTTCGGCTCTTCGAACGAGGACGATGCTCCGCAAGTCATTGACACCGAGAGCATCCCATATCTGAGCCGCACCTCTCGCCACTTCCCTATCTCGCAAACTTGGGCCAGTCTTACCGGGTGGGCTTTGATCGTCGTCTGAAAGAAATGGAGAAGGTGGGTGGGCCTTGTTGGCCGGCATCACAAAGAGATTCCCGTCATATGTCGCGAGATACAGATGCTGCCGTTGTGGGTTGTTGGGATGCACGCGTTGCACGTATCCCTCAACAGCTGGCGGTTCGGTAACAAAAGGCTCAATTGCATCCCGTTCTTCCTGCGTAGAGTCGTCCTTAGGTTTGATTGGGTTGGGAACTTTGCTAGGGTAGTGGTCCCCAAGCCGAATCTCAAGATGGCTCTGTCATAAACATGAGTTGGGCGCAAAAGGCCCCGGACACGGAAGAAGCTGATAGGTCAGAACCACACACCTGCTGGAGGGCTAAGCCACAAAGAACTGCCCAAGGCCTTTCCTCGTTGTAAACGTCATCCTCAAGCCAGATCCAGTCGAGATTGGTGTCTATACGCCACGCGAGCTCCAGTACTCTTCCACCTTGAATTTGTCGTTCGACCACATCTTTCCAATCTGAGACAGTATGTAGGGATTCCATACACAGGCGAATGATGTTGGAGCGAGTGAACATCTTGTTCCCGTCTACCGTGGAAATGGCGATGTTCGGGATGTCGATCTTGACCTTGGTGTCGAGGCTCGGATTACGGACCTGTATCGTCTTGGGTAGCTGACCGCCGGTATGAACCCTACAGCGAGCAAATCGATCAAGATATCGTGGAGGGAGCTTGGAGTATTCATTTACCACAGCTGCCATATCCAGTCAAGTGCTCTGGAACGCGTCTTGACCTTGAACACGAATATGTTCGTGCCCTGTTTCGACGAATGGAATAGGCCCCGGATCTTTGATTCATTGTGGCTTCTGGCTGTCGTCGGAGTTGGCGGACATGTTATGCAGAAGGTCATGTCTATGAATGAATACATCGACAGTTTAGTGCGACCAGACTTGAGGGGCACCACGAATGCGAGGTGCTTATGTCGCGTGAGGCGCTCCTTGCCGGGTAGACTCTGTAGAAATTTCCGGTTAAACGACGGTAATCAAGGCGAGGAAACGACTCACGTAGTCCTCATAGATTTCCAGACGATCCCGTCTCCAGGCCACCATGAACTCGGACCAATCTCCATACTGAAGTCCACTCGTCATCCGGTTTCGGTACTCGTCAAAATTGAGGCCAATCCCTTCCGATTTTGAGTAACTGACTCGCACAAGCATCCTATCTATTTTGCGTCAATGTTATCGTAAGATGAGAAAACACGCGCGGTACCTCTCATGGTTACGTCCCCCCATTCTATTCCTTCATCGACTCGTACAGCATCCACGGTCATAGAACCTGCACTACTGTCTTCCACGTCGTGCCCAGATCTCTCCAGGACTTGTATTGCGGGAACGGGGCTCGGAATAGGGCTAAGTTGAGCTTTGTCTTCGTAGTGGACTCTTTGTTTGCCCTTGACTTTCGCGCTGGTCATCAGAGCGCCGTCGCTTTTCGCGATGGACGACGGCATCTTCATGATGGGACGCCTGAGGACCTCTGTGCGGGCACTGGTCACTGATGGTCGTTCGGGAGAAATAAGAGGGGTGCCAGAGTCAGTGCTAGGCTCATCGAGTTCATCGGAATAAGAGTAAACGTTGTCCGGAGAGACAACCGTGCTTGGGCGAGTGTCCATAGATTCGCGCGCATCGACAAACACGGATTCTGAAGTGGAAGCAGTGACAAAAGTTTCGCGGGTGGGAGACTGGGCAAGCCCAAAAGATGACCTCTGGACCGTATCTGGATCGAAGCAAAGCGGCAGGTGTACTGAAGAGAGTCCCTTCCGACTAGAAACGCCACTCATAACGGCATCCGTAGACTGGGCGGCCAGAACGTTGACTCCAACAAAGTTCCCGACTTCGAAGCTGTTCCCGACCCACTGTTGTGTTGGCTGGTTGGGGACGTATTTTTGGCGAAGAACGTCTGCCCATTCGCTGTCTCGCCACTTCTGCAACATTTCCTCGCGCGTAGAGAGCTCGTTGTCCTCTCCCCAGTCCTCGATTTTGCCACCTTGCTGGAGAAAAAAGCTGAGTGCATGTTCCTTTATGAGATGGCTAATATCTCGTTTGCGAGTGGCCTCCTCCTCTGTAGGAATGACCAACTTTTCAGGCATTGGGCCGATGAACCAGCGACGGTGAACATGGTATTCCTCTTCGAAAAGTCGGAGGTCGCTGTTGGCAGATACTATGGATTCGTAGCCCGTCGACTGGGAAAACGTCCGCTCACGTTTAATTCGCGCATCCATGTAGTAGTTGAAGAAAGAAATGCGTTTGTACGTCAGATTTGATAAAGTGCATTGTTGATGATCTGGGTTAGGGTTACATTCTTTACCATGAACAGCGACCATCTTTCGTATCCGTCAACCTCGACGTCGCCTCCGCTCGAAGGAAAAGACAAGGAGTTGCGCAAGGAAAGAATATTTGTTGGAAATCTTGGTTCAACTATCGACGAGTCCGTTTGTTTTCTCACCATGGAATTACGCTAAACCTACAGCAGGTTTGCTCTCCTCCAGCTCTTCTCCAAATTCGGTTCAATTTCCAAACTCGACTTCCTTTTCCACCGCAATGGCCCATTAAAAGGAAAACCAAGAGGCTACGCTTTTGTCGAATTCTCAAACGCAGACGTGAGTTGGATTTCTTCTCCATTTCACACTATCTCATCGTTTTTTTTCCATCTTTGCCCCTCCTTCAACCAACTGCTCGGCTCTGTTGTTTGGACTTCAATCGACAGGTGCCGTAGCTCCCGAACTCCCTTCGTTTGCGCCTCCGCCAAAAAGACGTCGTGTTGATCAACGCCGCTTCTAGGACGCAACTAGGGCCATAGCAGCTGCGCATGAAAAGCCTCTCCGAGGCCGTAACCTCATTGTTACTTACGCAAATCAAGCGCCCACCGACCACTCCTCTAACGGCTCCGTAGTCCGACGCCGGACCTTGATGGAAAGTGGTCGGCCAACCGCTCTCAGCTTGATGAAGGAGAAAAGCAAAAAACGATTAGCTGACAAGTGAGATTCGTTACCTCTTTCTAACGCCTTGCTGACGGCTTGTTCTCAGAACGGAAGATAAAATCGCGATAATGGAAGCAAAACTGCGACAAATGGAGGCATCGTCATCATCGTGTCCTATATCGTTGCCGGACTCCCTACCCAGAAAGCCCAGGTTTACAGAGCCCCTTTCCGAAGAAAATCCACATCGTCGAGCGGCAAAGTCAGCGCTTCCTGGGCTGCATCGGGTTCATGTAGTTCCTCCCGCTACCCCGATGGCGTTAACGCCCAAGGCAACGGAGAAGAAAAAACTATTGACGGGCGTGAAGATAGTCAAGCGAAAGGTCAACGAGGTTGACTCGTAGCACTGGTCTATTTCTAATACCTACAGTTAGTGTCAATGATTTACGCCTTCCATTCTCAAACTTTCTTCAAAGGGTGAATTCAACTCCAAGTACCAATTGCACGTAAATTCTGCTATTCTGTTAGTGGCGTCGACTGCCTAAATTGGTTTTCCGACTCGGTGCTCGGATTCGCGCTTTTTCAATCAAAACTCGTCTGCGGCCCATTCTTCGGGGCAGCGGGGCAGACCGAGGCGCACGCGGCCCAACTTTAAGATAGCATGTCAAAAGCTGGATGCTGCACATCTCCCACATCTTGCCCACACATCATGGTTTCGGTCAAAAGGATAATCTGCCTGGCGGTGGTACTGACTGGTGCTACTGCACGGTGGCCAAAGACTGGGAAACTATCCAAGATTATACCTCAGCTGTACTTTATACAAGTATGTTCGTCTGATTATGTCTACCGGAGTGCTGATAACTTGTTCAGTCGCAACTACAGCCCGACATGATGCCTATGGAATACATCCATACAGTAGTACCAGAAAGTCCGCGTCCAAGCATGCTGAGGAGCGTGTATTGAAACCCACAGGTATCGTGTGTCTTCTCGACGAGGATAAGGCTGGTACTGATCTGAGATCATATGTAGGTTACCATCTCGCCGCGCGCCACATGTATTATCACTTTACCGCATCCTGCATACACACAATTTATGGAAACTGAATACATAATCTCTAGTCTGTAATTCTTTCCGAGCCGTAGTGAACCTTCCGATTTGAACCGGCGGTACAACGCGCTTCGGGGAAAGGATTTAGAAAGGATGAGGCATGTCTACAAGCTCGCTGGGCTTTCCATGTCAGAGCCTGTAAACTGACCAGGACATAAGGAGTGAAGCTTCAGCCGTCTCAATGTGGCGCAACCCCTATCGGGACACCTTCCTAAAGTAGATTGCAAAGGCAGTCTACCGTTCAGTTAAACGATGAACAAAAAGGCACATTTTGCCCAGATCAGTACTTGTTTAATCCTCGAAGACGATGGTGTAGCCTCGCACATTTTTCTCATGTCAATGACGCATAATGAGCTGTGTCGGACTCGCGTCACGAGGAATGTCGTCCATCCAATTGGACTCTCCTATTTTTGGAGCCCATCATAGATGACATCATCGCACGAATTGTATACATGGTCGGCTGAAATTTCGTTTTCCGAATTATCATGAACAACGACGAAGATATATCTATAAACACGCCACATCATTCGCCCATGCCGTCTTCGTTTGTATACCCAGTAAAATCGCTGCTCACCGGCGTGCAGCCAGCCGGTCACGCCGCGCGCGCTTCCCAGTCGACGTCGAGCGCGCCGCCGTCTCCAGAATTCACAAGATGGATCACAGGAGAACTAGAACGTGCCCGTATGTGGTCACTGTTATTTTATTCACAATAACTAACACATATAGACGATACTATGTTGGAAGGAGGGGACTCGGCGTGTGATCCCAACACATCCTCACCGTCACCCACCGTAAATGTCGAAATGCGCCATTCCCAAACAGGCGCGACCACATCTACACCGCAGAAAACACGCAAACAGCGCCGTCCCAAGATTCATAAATCATTGCCAACCTTGAACGGACCACCTAATTTTCGACACTTTCCGGGTGAAGGGTCTTCGTCTGGTCCCCACCCATTTTCATCTGAACCTATACTACCCTTACAAACTGCCTATGCCGACGAAGAACCACCTCCGAATTCCCGTCATCCTCCACCACTTCCGCTTGTTGTACAGGAAGCGTTCCATTCTACCAGCTGTGCTTTATTGCCAGAAAACCCAATCAGCTCGCTACCGTTCAACCCCGCTGAACTGGGATTGGTCCATTTGGCCCCCGTAATAACACCTACAGTAAACTCGACAGTCTCCAGCGTCGACACTACTGATGATAGCGGCATGTCGCGCTATTATACGCCGGACAATTCCTTAACATCCCTCGATGACGATCCGCAGCAACCATTGGTACGCCCAGAAGACCTGTTCTCGTCCTCATCGGGATCGCAGATGGATTTAAATGTACATTCAACTTCGAATTCTGTTTCTCTATCAGACAACACATCTGAAGCGTCGGATTCCCCTCTTGTTACTGTTCGCTTCCAAGCAATCGAGGACGAGAATGGCAATCACGTTGTGACAGGGAGAGAAGGTGTCCTGACAAAATGTGAAGATGAAGTTTGTATCTCCATTTTACGTCGCTTTCCCTTGTTCACCATTTTCTACAGCCAATACGCACCCCTGGTGCCGTTCAGGGCTTTGGCGTTCTCATTGCTCTTGCACTAGAAGACGATGTGCTGGTCGTTCGGCATGTCTCTGAAGTTTGTACTTTTTCTCCCACCCAAATATCCCAGCCTGACCACCAACAGAATTCGACAGAGCTACTCGGATTGCCTCCTCGGTATCTCTTCTCGCTAGAATGCTTTACGGATACCCTACCCGAAGACCAAGCTGCCTTGCTATGGGACAACATAGATTTCCTGGCAGAGCCTGCTATTGGTGAACCTACATCAGACAGCGACCAGGATTTCAACCACCCCTTTCGCCTGACTGGCTGGGGCCGCTTTCCCGACCCCTCCGACTCCTCCACATCCCAAGGATCTGGACGACCACTTTGGACGTGCTGGTGCGCCATGCATCGTCCGGCAAGCACGTTGGAACGCAATAAACATTTATTCATCTTGGAGTTCGAATTGGAAAGTGACACCATTAATCCTCTCTACCCCCCAATATCATCGCCGGTATCGCAGCATTCTGGTTCCATGTCCCCCTCCAGCTCGCGCGCTGTCGATGGCGATGGCGGGAGCTCGACCGAAGGATCCGACGAAACGCTCGTAACTGAACATACAACATCCACGATTGCTTCGAACACCTCTGACACCCCAACTCCAAGTGTTGCCATTGGAAGTGTTGTGCCGGGAGAGGAAGAAGCCCCCACGGAACGGGCTCCCAGTACTGAAGACATCATAGAAAGTACGACGTCTCGCTCCAAGCCGTTGATGGCTTTGGAACGTCTAAGACGTATGGCTGGTGGGCGACCCACAACTCCACAGTCTGGAACTTCTTCTCCCTACAATGCATCACTGAAGGGACGACGAGGAATCCGTTCCCCCAAAGCGCACGGAGGTGGCATGATGGACGTTTTCGCTGTCATGGCTGAAATCAACGACCAGCTTGGCGCTGCGCCCGATTTGGATTCTTTCCTGAAGGTAATCGTCGGTGTAATCAAGGACCTGACACAGTTCCACCGGGTTCTTATCTACCAGTTCGACGAGAGTTGGAACGGTCAGGTGGTTGCTGAGCTGGTTGATTGGAGTGCCACACATGATCTCTACAAAGGGTTACATTTTCCAGCCGGAGATATACCTGCGCAGGTGAGTGAATCGCTGTTAGTTGTTCGCCACAAGGATGCTAATGTTTGTAACTTTGTAGGCGCGGGCCCTCTACACTATTAGTAAGTTGCGTTCGTTACATAGACGTTCAATCTAAACTTTCTTGTAGACAAAGTTCGATTGCTATACGACCGAGAGCACCCAACCGCTCGGATAGTTGTGCGATCGAGAGAGGATTTAGAGGAACCTCTGAATATGACACATTGTTACCTCAGAGCTATGAGCCCAATACACATTCAATGTTCGTTTCTCTCGCAGCTGCTCTCTGTTATTAATCGTGCCTCTGACCAGACCTCGGTAACATGAATGTGCGAGCATCAATGTCTGTAGTAAGTGGGCCTCGCGTTCGACATACAACGATACAGGCCTCATCTTCTTGACACAGTCTATAATGGCATTTGGGACTCTGTGGGGATTAGTGACTTGCCATAGTTATGGGTCACGTGGCATGCGTGTGTCGTTCCCTGTTCGCGCGATGCTCAAGCTTCTGAGTCAGTCCATCTCACGGAATATCGAACGGTTGAGCTACGCTCAGAGACTTCACACCCGTAAATTGGTATGTAGACATACCCTCACTAGGTTCTTTTCTCTCATCAGGGTCCCAGATCAACACTCTTGCGTCTGACAACCATCCAGTATGTTTCACAGGATCTCGTCCAGTATTAATGAATCTGACGTCCACGCTCTAGGGCGGCTACATCGTGTCAGACGCGGATGATTTGCTGGGACTCTTTGACGCTGACTTTGGTATCCTTGTAATTGGTGACGGGGCCAAAATTCTTGGTCCGAATATGCACAGTCAGGAGATTTTGATCATGACAGAGTATTTGCGGTTGAAACAGTTCAAGTCTGTATACATTATTCCTCAGATTCGATCTCGCTGACGTTCTATCCAGCCATATCATGGCATCGCATTCGGTTACAAAGGATTATCCAGATCTCAATATGGCTGGTGCGCTCCGAAGTCGCCGTATCCATTCCTGAATTGACCTAAAATATTGTACAATTAGGCCTTTCAGTCGTCTCTGGACTTCTATACGTTCCCCTATCGAGTGGCGGCAAGGATTTTATCGCATTCCTCAGAAAGGGCCAGCTGAAAGACGTTCACTGGGCTGGAAAGCCTGACAAAGTTCAAGGCGCCAACGGGTTACTAGAGCCGAGGAAGTCGTTCAAGATCTGGACGGAAAAGGTTGTGGGGCGTTCTCGCGCGTGGGCTGATGAGCAGTTGGAAACCGCTGGCGTACTAGCTCTCGTGTACGGGAAGTTCATCGAAGTGTGGCGTCAGAAGGAGAATGCTCTGCAAGCGACGAAACTCACAACTCTTCTGTTATCGAACGCCAGTCATGAAGGTACGTGTTCAGTCAATTCGATGTCAAAAGTTAAGCGAGTTTGCAGTGCGGACGCCGTTGAACCATATCATCAAGTAGGTGATCAATTTAGATGACAAGATCTTTTAACACATACATTTCTCTTAGTTATCTGGAGATGGCTCTAAATGGACCTCTAGACACGGAGACTCGCGACAATCTCAGTAGATCGCATACTGCCTCGAAGGTGTGTATCCCTCCGCCTTCCACGTCCCCTTATACTGAAGCGGTCACATAGAGTCTCCTCTTTACGATCAATGATCTTTTGGTGTGTCTTAAGTATTCTTTGGAATAACGGGTTACTGAAGATACAACAGGACCTTACACGACTCGAGAGTGGAAATGAGACTATTTTCAATGAGCCATTCAACCTTCCAGAGAGTATCCGGGAGGCAGTCAGCTCATACCAACACGAGGCTCAACGACGGTCCATCGACTTCCACCTCGACATAGCTTCCACTCCATTGAATGTCATCGGGGATTCGAAGAAGATCCAGACAGTGGTTCAAAATCTTACCGCCAATGCATGTGAGATATATACTTGAAGCCAGCCTAGCTGCAATAGACTGATGCTGGAACTAGTGAAATACACGACCTCAGGCTCTATCACACTTCGCTGCACGCCTTTTCAAGAACCAGAAGGGCTTCGAGATGAGGAGCACATCGCGGTAGAAATAGTCATCGCGGATACAGGCTGTGGTATATCAACGTCCAAACTTGAAAGTATCTTCCGCGAATTCGAGCAGGTCGAGTCCTCGCAGCCGCATACAGCTGAAGTCGGCGTCGGTGAGTGTAGTTATCGTTTAGATTTGCCTTTTTACTTATTCGAGCAGGCCTTGGTCTCGCCGTCGTTGCTCGGATCGTGGAACAGCTAGGGGGCCAACTTCGTGTTGACTCCAAGGTCGATGAAGGAAGCCGATTCTCATTCCTCATTCCTTTGACGTTACCAGCGGAGCGCTCCGTGTCCACAACATCGTCCAAGCAATCTTCCCGGTCTTCCCTCCAATTGCGATCTTTCAACAGCAAGAAATCGGCCAATGAGATTGACTCGTTAGTGGAGGCACTCTCTTCTAACCATATGTCACCAGTGCCATCATCCCCGGCACCGCCTGAGCGTGCGTCGGCTAGTTCTCCAGCAGCATCGATGCGGTCTGGAGGTATCGATGTCACTGATTCTGGCGTCCCCCTTCGTCCAGTCAAGATTGGTGAATTCGATACGAATGTTCCTTCAGCGAGGATGAAACGCAGTCTTTCGACGACAATACTGGAAAAGTCCGCAAACATCGAAAGTATCACGGACACACCAACTCCCGCACATCTAGCCTATCTACGCATATTGATCGTCGAGGTGAGATCGTAGCCTAGAGAGTCGAAACCATCTGAGCTTACGGTGAATAGGACAACATCATGAATCAAAAGATACTTGCCAAGCGACTATCGTCGAGTGGCCACAACGTCGTGAACACCATGAATGGGCAAGAGGCGCTTGATCATATAAAGCTGGATAGGGAGTTTGATTGCATCCTCATGGATCTTAATATGCCCATTCTGGATGGGTATGAAGCTAGTCGAAAGATTCGGGAAGTGGAGCGGGCGTCTGGGCCGTCATGTCGTGCGTCGGGGTTGCTGAATGGACGGATCCCGATTTTCGCTGTGTCGGCGTCGTGTGCGGAGCAACAGAGGGACAAGTTGACGGATAGCGGAATGGATGGATGGATTCTGAAGCCGATAAACTTCTCTAGGCTCGCGGTCGTTTTGAGTGGTATCACTAACCCGGCGCAGCGACAGTCCGATATGTATCATCATGGATGCAACTGGGAGGCTGGTGGATGGTTGAGCCAACCATCCAAGCTTTCTTCCTCCAGTTGATCCCAATCTCTTCTCGCCTTGTCGTGTTCTTTTTGGTCACATTCATGGACAGCCTGTATCTCTTATGCACTTTCTATATTATTATTGTCATCGCGGTGTATCACATTATTTTTCCAGTGTAGGCATGAAATGGAAGTACATGTTATTTGAAGATCGTTTACATACAGTATGTCATTTGTGGCGCTACGCTACCTTACTACCCACGTCCAACATATGGTGCTTTCGTAGGCCTATTATTTAGTGAGGACAGCGCTATCAGTTTATCTTCAAAGAGACACGTACATGATTGTAATTTCCAGGATCGTCACGTCATTCGGCAAAGCTGCTATGTGAAGAATGGTGTCTGCGACGTGTTGGACGTCGATCATTGCTTCTGGGACGCGACTTCCGTCAGGCTGAATAGCGCCTTTGCTAAGTCTGTCAGAAAGCTCAGTGTGCGCGTTTCCTAATAGGACGGGGATCAGTTTGGATGCGCGTGGCTTCAGCCTCGACTGCTAACCGATGTCAATCTGGGTGCAGGTAATGTTATGCGGCCGTCCATCCAACGACGTGCATTTAGTGAGTCCTGGGTGACGTGAGATTGAAAGCGAAAGCATCGAGGCCATCAATTACCCGTTATCGCGTGCTTCGAGGAGCTATACGGGTACGAGAACGGACGGGGTACGTGCGCCGAGAGGGAACCGCTATTGATTATACGACCTAAATTTGATGAGATTAGCGTTCGAGGAGTGATTGATTTTAGTTACCTCCAGGGGGCTTCTGGGCTTTGAAGGTCTTGAACGCCTCACGCGTGCAAATGAATGGGCCGATCAGATTGACATCGATAACGCGTTTGAAAGTCTCCGTTGAGACTTCCTCGATGTTAACTTGAGGCGAGTTTACGCCTGCGTTCTAGAGGCATTTCATGAGTGATTTAATTCCTAGATGAATGGGAAACTTGCATTGAAGAGCATGTCCACGCGCCCTAGTGCCAAGCTCAGTGAATAGTTCCATGACGACAGTACATTGACGTACCAAATTTCTCCACGGATCTCGCGAAGAGATCTCCGACGAATATATCATCTGTGACATCACCCGCCAGCGCCAAACACGCGTCGGGATTGGCACAGAGTTTAACGGTTTCAGCAAGCGCGTCTGCTCGCCGGGCAGCAAGGACAACGTTCCATCCTGCCTGCGACAGTGCTACAGCAGTCGACCTGCCAATTCCAGACGACGCGCCAGTAATAACCGCAGTCTTTCCCGACATTGTCTGGGGTAAACCTGGGGTGCCCGAGATCGGAGAACGTCGTTTTATCGAAGTGTTCCCGGTCCGAGACCCGAGTCATCCCGATCGGAATGACGTCGGTGGCGACCTATATAAAGCACCACGATGATGGGAAGCCGGTCTAATCATCGTCCTTCATGCCTTCAACAACAGCTGCCCGTTCCACCTACTTGACGTCCCTTTCTCGGACTTTCTCGGTGCTGTTGAATACACCTATGGTCGAACAGACCAATCCTCAAAATAACATTATCGCTCTAAAAGATTTCGGATGCGCTGACGAAGATCAAACTGTGTGTTATCTATTTTGTCAGACGCATCAAACGCTGACCCTTTGGAAGTCATCACGTCGCAGTTCAAGATATCTGCTTGACTTAACCCACACCACCGAGCTTCTCAAAACCCAGCGAGTGTTGGCATTGTAGTACGTCGTGAACAGACTTTGCTTCACTCCAGATATTGACTGATTTCTAGGTCAATACCAAAGTTTTCTTTCATCATCATTGCTATCTTCATGTTTTACATTACTTACACCATTTCCATACCATACCACTGCTTAGATTATTGTATTCACTGATTAAATTTGCATTTACGCCTTGTCTCAATTTGGATACAATCTGATTGATCATCCGTCTGTGGCGCAACAACCATTCAAACTATAAAAGATAAGACATGGTCCATCTATGTAGCTTCTAATCGGTAACTAAAAAATAAAATTCTAGGAAATTTTAATCCCTGTAGCGCGTATTGAAAGCTCTATCCGCATCGGAGACAGTGTATTCATAAGGCCTCAGATGCTCAGCGACGGAATAAAATTGATTATTTATCAACTCAACATGAGCCTGGGACCGCGGCTCGATGGTACAGTTGAACTTGAGCGGGGTCGCCGTGATGCCCTTGAAAACACTAATGTTAGGACGAAAATGTTGGAGAGGACGAAGCGGGCGCACAGAGGCGATATTGTTCATATCGAGAGGAACTTCCTTCCCCGTAACACGATCAACGGCCTTCCTGAGATTGAATGCCCAGACGACACTCATTGTGAGCAGTTGCTTTAGAGTTCATAATGTTAGAAACAATTATGCGAAGCTTAACTAGACTGAGATAAATACATACCAAGGACGTCTTTGCGAAGATAATGCCGGGACAAACACGCTTTCCAGCTCCAAACAGAAGGTTATCTCTTCGAGCAGGATCGTCGGCTACCTCTGGCTTGACGCCGAATGAGTTATTGAGGAACCGCTCAGGCATGAACTCGTGCGGACGGTCAAAGTACTTCTCGTCCGAGAAGATATGGTCTACAAACATGAGTGCATGTATCAATGTCAATTAGAGAAACCCTTTCACGCACAGAGGTTCATGAATAGAACAGCATCCTTTGGGTAGAGTTGGCCATTGATGATCTCGTCGTGAACCATCTCATGTGGTAATCCGAGGTTGGCTACCGGTCGGAAGCGTTGAGCCTATGAATGAAAATGTTGAGAAGGTGTGACGGTATGGGAAGGACTACGACTGACCTCTTCGATGAAGGCAGCCATGTATGGAAGGTTGGGAATATCATCCCACCGAGGAGCCCTATGCGAGCTAACGAACTCATCGATCTCGGAATGCAACTTGGCCTGCACATGTGGGAACGCAACAAGTAGCATAATAATATACTGCATCGTCGCAGACGATGTGTCGGAGCCTTCAAGGAGAGTACCACCAAGATTCCTTAGCATAGAATCAATTATCAATTATCTCGCTAGAGAGCAATAGAAAGAGGAACCCAAAATTCACATTAACATTTCCCGGTTCAGCCCCCACTCGTCCGCATTCTGGATGGCCTTCTCCATGAAGACGTCAAGCAAGATCCCTTCCTTCATGCGGTCCTCAACGTCAGAGAGGAGCCGCCCGTACAGAGTCTCCTGGAGATGGCGGATTTCATTGACCTCCCTCTTCCAAGGCGCAAATCGAGCGGGAACGTATTTTAAGAGGGGGAAGATATCGACAGGAGGCATGGTGCCCAGTTCTAGGGCGTGCATGAAACGAGGCTGGACATGCAAGAAATCTGCGCAGTCGGGAGAAGTGAGGTGTGGGGTGCGCTTGCCGTAGATGACGCCGAGGAAGTAGGACGTGGTGAACCGCTGGATATGTTCATACCACCCCTATGAAAGACGTGTAAGAAAGGGTATGCTCTAGCCACAATGATATTCTTACATCCGGCTTGTGTAGGACGTCCCACATGAATTGGGTAGCTTCCGCATATTGGTAGGGCTGGTGTCTGCGCATGTTCTGCGCGTTAACGAACTGACCAGCCGACTTGCGCAGCGCCTTCCAGGTAGCATTCGCTATACAAACGGATCAACAACTTCAGGCTTGACCTATCTCAAACTAGTCGTACCAAAACGCCCAGTTCCGAGGTTCATGTTGTGAGGTGTTACCATGTCCGCTATGACGGAGCTAGGGCGGTTTGAGCAGGCATTACCGTGCTTTTCAAAGACCTCGCGAACAGCGGTAGGGGAGTTCAAGACGATCATTGTCTTGTCGAACACTTTTAGAGAGAATACGTCGCCGTATTGTTTGGCTGAGGCGAATCAGTACCATAACAGACTGACAAAGAGTACTCTGTCACATACCCCAAGAGGAAAACTGGATGTGAGGGCGGCTACGAGGGAAGATTCTGGCATTCCCGAAGATAGCCTCGAGGGGCGGTCCTGGAGGGAGAAGGCGGTGGCGGGAGCTAGTCTCGCGAAGAAACTTGACGACATAGAAGCCGATGGCGAGAGCGAAAGCAATAAGATAGGTCGAGTTCTGGTTTTGCATTGTCACTGGAGAATGAAAGGACAGAGGGAATGAGTCTTGTCGAAACGAAACTAGACGGATTATAAAGCCTCCCAAGTGATGTCTGAAAAAAATGAGCAATCTTTGTAACTGTATAAGGCGGCTGATAAGTATCCTGTTATACAATTCCGATTCAAATTAGTTTGGTGGTGTCAAGAGATAGATGTCAGTGTTACCATTGTATCATTGTGCGGCCGCCTTCCTTTGAATTGCGTCTTTCGCTTCAAGAAACCAATGCAGAGATCTATCATTCTCTGGTGTAAGTGTTATACATAGCACGTCGGGACGCCCGACTCGGGGTAGGAGATGTGGCGCACCCGAACAGTCCTTCAGAGTGCAGTCGGCAGCTTCGCATTCGAAGATAGGCCTGGAAATCCGCCGGAAGGGTGACTACGCCACATTTCGACCATCCGAACAACGCCCTCTAGAGCTTAAATCCGAACATTGCGCAGTGTTACAGATATATTTCGGGGTGAACTGCGCCGGACGGGAGATTGGAGAGGTGTCAGCCACTCGTTCTTGACTAAGGATTTGCTACGACAATAGTAATCGTTGGAGAATAAGGAACTCGCGCTTCGAGGTAATTTGCGTAAGGAATCGAAGAGTCCATGTGCTTCCGAGTCGCTAGTCGAAGGCAAAGGTCACGGTGAGAAGTTGGAGCAATGGTTTTCGTGTGAGGAAGACCCTCCAATAGCTAGCAACTAAGCAAGTACTACAACTGCGGGGTCGTCCCCCTAGCAATCTTGCAATGGCGAGGACAAGGTGCCGATAGAACGCTTGATTTGTTACCAAAGCCTGAGGAGGTAAGTATTGAGTTCACAAACCGAAAGACGAAACAGGCCAAGACCAATCTACAGTGTCACTAACAGTATCTCACGATTTGTATAGGGGCGGTGGTGGCGATTGGCAAGGAAGAACATCACGTAAGAACTTTGGGCCTCAAACGTCATAGCATTCAGGTCACTCTCCACTACTTGTACACCCAATCATCTTCATCCATACCCTCCCGACGCCGTCTTCCTCAGTCCCAACTTGCATTCCATTATCCTTGAAGATTATATACTCCCGACCAGGCGTCTGTACGATCGCCAAAGCAGCGTGAAGAGGCCGTCCACGGCTACTCGTGAAATGAACGCTCTCTACATGATGATGTCTACCCAACGATGAGCCTCCACAATGTACTGAAACGAGAGAAAGAACTAACGCAGGAATGAAGAGGTTCACTTTTGGTGTTCTCGTTTTCGCAGGAACATACCCTGTCACTAGATCGGACCCAGAAAAATCTTGCGCCATTTCTGTAGAGGATTTCCACTCTCCACTGAGACTACAGAAACGCCATGATTAGTGAATTGTAGGTTAAAGCAGCCCAGCGTACCTGTTGCCAACAACACAGGCGAAGATGTATCTCTCCGCGATAGTTTCTTTCATAGCCCCCAGCTTTCCTTCGCGCCGGATCTTCTTCAGCCAATGTCGGCTGATTCCGTGTTCATACTCTTCATGGTTAGTCCAAGAGACTTGTTCGAGCAAAGGCGAAGGTAGTACTGTGTGAACGGTAGGCGGTACAAGACGATGCGTGATGTAGTTCGACCAGTCTGCTCGGACAGGGATCTCGCTAGATTCGCCCAAAGGCGTCGTCGGTCGTCCAACCACTTCGCACGTCGCCTCGAGCACATAGAAAGACTTTTCGCTCATCGTGACGCACCAGATCTCTCGGGGAACAAGTTGCTGTACATTCGTTATTTGCGCGTCCAGCCATGTGCTAGGTTGTCCAATGGACACAGAGAAGAAAAGTCTCGTGAGGAGGAACCTTCACGCAAATTAGTTCAACAATGATAGAGGCAGATGTCGAAGTCTACTGACCTTATAGCAATAGTAAGTTGCTTGTCGTTATCCGGGTTCGTCCACAAGCGAGGGGAAATCATTTCTCTTTTTTCGAAAATGGTAGCAAGGAAAGAAGCGCCATACGCGGCTCGACGCTGCGCCACTTCGTTCCGGCGCTCTCGTAGATACGGCCACATATTCGTCATAGTCTGAGGATACATCTGCAGGATTATAGCAAATCGATAACCAGAGAAATCGTGTAGAAGCCTGTAGCTCGCAGAGATATATGCTAGCAAGAACTAAGAGACCCTGTACAACAGCATCGTAGGGAACACTCACCAGCATATCGAAACATTCTAGAAACTAGTATGCATTGCTTGAGATCTTCCTCCCGGACTTGGCTGAGTATCAGAGCATATCGAGAAACATGTTTGCGTTGAGACAGAGAAGGAGGAAGAGAGACATTAGTTAATGCGACGGGAAGAGGTTCGGGAAAGTCTAGATAGAGCTGAGATTGACTTTGTTGAGATAGTGAATGAGATTCCTCAAGAGCGGGTGGTGCTAGAACCACCTTGTTGACGACGAGCGGCATGAAGCGTTTGATGTTGGTTGAAATCGGTGCGTGAGCTTTGTGACGAGGCTGTGCTGGCGGAAGTCCTGCAGACGATGGTTTCAATGTGATTGCGCCGACGCTGGTAACCGTCTTGGCTGGCACAGGCTTTGGCTTCTTCGTCGCTCGATCGTCTTCCTGAGATTTGCGTTTATTGGTATTCGAAGGCCCAGCAGGTTGGGAAACGCGCGCAGAAGTAGATGGGGCGACGGCGACGGCACGCAGAGAAGGGTGACTGGCACCTTGGCTGGGAGGTATCTGAGAGGGTTCTGTAGCAATAGATGGTCCTGAAAGCATGGAGATATTTCGTGGTACATTTGAAGATGGATCAGCGAGAGCAGTGTTCGCAGTAGAAGAAGGATGAATCTTGTGCGCAACAGTGGGAGGCTGGGATAGGATTGGCTGCTCTGCCGGCGTTTTTTTCTTTGTTGGTCGTGTAGGCTTCGCGATCGCCTTTATTGGCGCGACGCCATTCTGAAAATCAAGAATTCCTTGGACAAGCGCGACTTTGTTGCATTTGGAGTATCCGACGAGCAGCCGTTCTTTCCAGAGCGCTTTCAGTTGAGCAGCAGACAGTTTGGCCAGTGCATCTTCGGTCAGTGTATCCATGAGCTAGAGGAGACGCGTTAGATGCACGGAACACTAACAAGAACTACCTTACATTCGAGGGATGCCAGTCGACGCGTCTGGTTAAACAGAGTTGTTTGTTCATGTGTTGCTGGTTCTCGGTAACCTCCGACGCCACACTGTTATCTTCATGTGTTTTGATTAGGAGTGATATAAAGATAAACGGAAAGGGTATAAGATGTATAAGTAGCAGGTTCAGAGTTTTGACTTTACTTTACTAGCGGGACAAAAAGTGAGGACGTAGTTAGGGGACTTCTTCCAAGGACATTTCCAAAGAGCGGTTTGGGATGGCTCGTCGTAGGCATAAGCATACGAATTTTTACACGCTGTTTCTATTGAATGTTAGCAATAACTCATCCATCACACGCTGGAAGAACTCACTGAATATTTTGTAATGAAAAACATTTTCTTTAGGGCACGTTTTCTCCGTATTATGACGGCCAGTGCAGCAGTTGGGAGAGTTTTCTTAGAGATAGAGGTCAGCATCAGAGAGACAAAGAATTACGACGCATATTTACTAGGGTCGGGATCGAGTTTCGCATTACATCCACTATTACAACCAACTAGTTTACCTTTAGCGTTCTTAGGTCCTTGAAGTTTAGCGGGACCTAAAGGGAAGAGTGTTATATTACAGACATGATGAAAAGGAATGTATAGACCTACAAATCGCATTGATATCAGTAACACAGTCAGCAACGGTACAGCCATTGGGATCCGGTTTAAATGACGAAGGTGGGCGTGAGTCTGACGCCTTCGTCGGGACAACTGACATCGGCAAATTGAATCCATCGACAAGGGATACTGGTGGAGTGGTTAGACCGTTGTCGCCGTTGCAAAAATAAATCCTTACCATCGTACCAGTCGCTGTCTTCGCCACCATGGAGTGTCCATTCAGCAACGGTGGCAGGAGGAACACCCGTCCCAGCGAGTAAGTCACACTTTAATCCACCGTTACAGCCACCAGTCTTACAAGTTAGAGGGCCCGTGTCCTTGGAAAAATCGCAGTCCGTTCGTCCCTACGATGGTTGATGAGCCAAAGATATTCAGAATATGTAACGGCTAGCTTACCCATATGCGCCCAGATGTCCACGTCTCAGGAACTTCGAAATGAACTTCTGTCATAGGTTTTGCCATCCAACTGGTGTAGAATATTAGTTAAGAAGATATAGAGTTGTCATGCTGACGCACCCAGTTGGAAAGGCTGACTTGTAATCCCGCCTTTGTACTGCTGTACCGTTTCCTGACGGTTGGGCAGTACCGTCTGCTGGGGTTTGGACCGTGCCGTTTGCTGGCGCTGCTGCGGTACCATTATCTGTCTTTGGTGGAGTAGTAAACATCTATGCAGATGGCAGGCGATTTCAATACAAGCTACGCCTATGGGAAGATGATAACATACCGCAGGCCAGATGGTAAAATCACAAGCGTTCCTCACAGTAATCCAGCGCGCAGAGGCGCAAGGTATGAGACAGAGCGAGATCAAAGCAACGACTCCCCTCATGTTGGAAGAGGAAGGGGGAGGATCCATATATGATAGTTGCAATCTTGGTTATATACCGATTTCCTCAACCAGTTTTGGCACTGCATGGTTGTCAACAAGACGTGGTAGTTAAATAAACAAGCATTCATTAAACAGATTCCCTGATCTACCGTTGTAGCGATGTAGCACCCGCGGCCGAAGTCCATGAGGAAAAAGCCTGCGAGTTATGGAAAGCGCCCATAATTTTCAAGCCTTCACGAATCGGTACTCGTAGGTGGTTTATGTTCAAGGGGCTTAGGAGAGATAAGAGAATGATTGATGATTGGTTCCGTGGCGCGTTGAGAGGTGAATTGCGTCGGTAACAGGCTACGAAATCAAAATGCGTAGATAACTGGTAGGCAGGGAGGAGGGCTGAAACAGGGCGACAAAACAAGCCTCCAGAAAGACGTAGCATTAACGACAGCACGCCCCAAGCCCGACTGTTGGTAGCAAAAGTTTAAAGATTGTTCCCAAGTTCCGGCACGGCCATTGTCTCCAAGGCCCAGCCAAATACGGCCAAAGAACGCGTCTTTCCAACACGCGATCATCAGCCTTTTGCCTGACCACGCCGGCGCCCATGACCGCCCCTCCAAAATGCATAGTCTGCAACGGCACGGATGAGACGTACAAAAAGTATCTGCTAACTTGCAAACATTGTGCAACAGCGTATCATACTAGTGAGTTTCACGTACCATCTCCATTTTTGATGCTAATCATATAACACAGCTTGTCATGATCCTCCTCTTCCTCAAGAAGAGGTACTTCACATATTACAACAGTACTCCCAGTCATATGACCTATTTGTCAACTGGCAGTGCTCTCTTTGCACTGCAGGCAACGGAAAACCTATTGTTTATTCCATCGACAGCGACTCAGAGTCGGAACCAAAGCCTCCCTGCCCTCCGAGCCAGAAAAGATCCCGGAAAAACAAGGAGTCTTGGCCCTCAAAAAGAACTGCTCTGTCTGTGCCTGTTCCCCGAGAGGAAATCCTCATCTCTAGCGACGACGACATCGAAATGTTCGTTGGGCCAGTCAATTTCAAGCGCCAACATCAACTTATCCCGCCGAAGAAATCATCATCTCCTGACTTACCTCTACCTAATGCATGTTCACTTACTCCCATGGATATCGACATGGACCCCATCCCAGCCACAAATTCCAACATCAGTCCAAAACCCGCCCCGCCAGAACCGGAGATCTGGCCCGTCTGGCAGCGTCGTTACCTTTCGAGTGGGCCCGTCACACACAGGAAATTGAAACATTATACAAGGGGAGATGGAAACTTCTATATATACCTTGGATGTAGCATTTGATCCATCTGAGCATGCACCTTTATTTATGCCATGGTGCGCCACTTTCAATCAACCTGTGCTAACAACTAACGGTGTACATGCTCACAGACAGGCCTGACAGGCGTCCAACGTTCGTACGTCCTGGGCGATTCTTGGACAACGATGTTCAAGTCGAGGAACATTTTGAACTCAGAAGCTGTGTCGAAAGGGTGTGTTGTGCATGTACTGCCCTATAATCGTTCCAATAACACTTGATACAGAGTGGCCATTGACGGAAGCGAATATATTGTTATATGGATGGTAAGGAGGAACAAAAAGAGACTCAAAATCAGGTGTACTCGCACTGCACAATAGATGTCAGACTTGAGTTCTTCAACCAAAAAAGATTCATCGTAAAGTCTACGTATGGCTAGCCCGTGTCCCTTCTGCAGTACGAGTGCGTTGCTTACGGTCGCGACGGAGTCTTCTTTCGATAACGTAAAGCCCCGACTTCCTTGAGCTACTAGGTCGGCAAGTTTTCGTCCCGGTGATGTTTACTTTCCTTGCCATTATTATACTAGAGGCGTTCCAAAGTGACAAATCAACGACGGAGGCTATGGGCCAATTGAATTTTTGGACAAGAAGACGTCCGTTTCATACCGCTCAATGCGTGGATCAGTCGTCGATATCACAGAGGGGTTCTTTCGAACGTAATCCAGCTTTAAACGTGCCGTGTCGGACATGCCAGGATAACTGTCTTCGTACTCTGAAACGACATTGGGGAAGCCTTCAGCTGCAAAAAGTCAGTGGAATGATTTTCGCAAAGATGGGGAAAGTCGTACAAGCCTCAAAGATTTCTCTGGAGCTTGGGCTGATACGGGCTTCGCGAGCGGCTAAAACAGCAAGTCCCTCCGCCGGCGATTTGAAGTCCTGCTTCCGTAGACGAAGGCGTTCGAGGGTAAGGACGCGTGCTTGTGGTAGCAGAATCCTCGGATTGCGACTCGAAGTCACCATCCCCCGAGTTCACCTTTTTCTTTTTCTTTGGGGGTCCCTCCTCCTCCTCCCTCTCCTCCTCTTCCCGAGTAAGGTTTCTTTGAGCTTTGAAGGGTAGGGATGACTTACCGGGACGTGTTTTCTGGAAGGAAGACACGATTTGTCCTTCAACCCCCACGATGCCGCCTCCAACGACGCAGTGAAAGATTGTCCAAGCAAATCGACAATAGAGAAAATAAGGATGGATGCGCTTGGGCATATCAGCTATGCGCATATGATAGAGGTACGGGACCCCCACCGGTTCATGCTTGAAGTAGTACAGCACCGGCACAACCTCGTCACTACCGTCCCTGATGGGGAAAAAGACAAACGTCGGGTTATTGAACGATTTAGACACCCCAGTTTCGAGCATCATGGAGTTGCGGATGTCTTGGACGTTTGAGGTAGCGTATAAAGGTATCGCGCACGACAGTTGACCTATGCACGATTATGTGATGGTCAGCCTGTGAATGGTCATCAGTTAAAGGTATTTCTCATCCTGAACACTGATTACCCATTGGGAGCATTCTTGAGGGATTACATGGGCGCGTTGTAAGTCGGCGACTGAGTGGGTTACAGCACAATGTCCGTCCATCTGTTTGGTCCAGTCCGTCAACTTGGAGACGCTTGGACAACCGGGAGGTTGTAGGTCCATCTCTTCGTAGTATTTGAAAGAGGTCCGAATATTTGGCTGGAGGTGTCCAAGCATCGAACGATGCGTTCACAGAGTAGTCATAGGTCGCATCACAATCATCAGGATAAAAATCGTATAGGCCAGCATCCATGAGTTCTGAAGTAATTTCCTCGAACGAGCCACGCCGCTTGAGGCAACCATCCCGACCAGTGAGAATTATACAAGCTTGGAGAACGAAAGTGAATCCAGAGTTTGTCCTCGTCCCGGATGTGGCAACCAATCATTGGGGCGCTTGATCTGCACTGCTTTGACGATATCCTTTGGCAAAGGAGGAATACTGCTGGGTAGTGGCACACTTGGCATTTGGTGGGACGTAGAGTTTAGGATTGCAAATATGGGTAAACAAATACTGAAAAGGCAAGACTTGACGCCACAAGACTTGTCAATATACGCTGCTGCCGGTGCATGCACCCATCTGGTCGACGTCTGATTACCTGCGCGAAGCGAAAAGACACCACGTTGCGCCTCAAACGTTGGAGCAATGTCAACTTCAAACTCCAGTCAGTCAGAGGCTGTGCAGTGCGCCACCGCAGCACATGATCTGCTACTATATAAACGCGCTTCTGCCCATTGACACCGATCAGTGATCTATCATACCCATAATGCATCTATACCTATCCTCCGGGAATAAAGTCGCAGATAGCGCCTACATCACATCCGAAGGACACACGTTATTCACAGTCAAGACGCCTTGGACGATGTTCGGGAAGAACACAAACATATCACAGGGAGAGAACACGATTGCCAAGATCCGGTGGAAGTCGAGTGGGTCTCCGAAGATTAAATTCGGGACACAGGAGTTCAAAGCGAATAGGTTCTTCAGGCGGGGGAAATCACGAGGGTATGTCTCTTCCCGATTTCTGTCAAGGTCCTTCTGATAGTAGTCTTCACAGAGAGCAGGTGTTCACGAGTCTCGACGGGAATGAATACCTATGGTCGAAAGGAAGGAAAGGTAAACTTCAGGTATGTATATATTACCTACCTTTCGCATTTCCGGATTGCTCAGTCAACAACCAGTTATTCCGAAATAATTTTTTCGCGACACCAGTCGCCACCTTCCATCGAAAACGTTCGGGTCTGTTTCGGAAGAAGAAACGAGCCTTCCTCGAGATTTTCCCTCCGGGTCAGCACATGATAGATGTTATTGTAACGACGTTTGTTTTCGTTGAAACTGCTCGCCAAACATCTCGGAAGGAGTTGAAGGAGCTTGAACTTGATATGCTAGACTTCGGAGATTGGGGAGGCGGGGATGGAGGCGGGGATGGAGGCGGGGATGGAGGAGGAGGAGGAGGAGGGGACGGCGGAGGCGGTGGAGGAGATGGTGGTGGTGGAGGTGGCGGGGGAGGCGATGGCGGAGGCGGAGGCGGGTCTAGTTGAATGTCTATAATGCACACCGCGCTCTAATGTTCGTAGAGTTGACAATAAGTCTCCATTATCATACATCCTGATTCCAATCGAGTACATATTTACTTACACAGTCCGATTAACATACAGTAACATCAAGCAGTCTTGGTTGCAGTCTCAGTAGCAGGCGCCTCGGTGGGAGCAGCTGCCTTCTTGGCGGCAGAAATACGTTTGGCCTCTTCGTGGATATCCAGGACCTGTTTCGAAGTGTCGGTGTAGAAGGCTTTAACCTTCAAGCCAAAGGGCGACGACAGAGCCTTCGTGTAATACTAGAACGTTATTTAGCGTCCGGAACCGATTCGAGGTGTGCGATAATTACATCATGAGCCGTCTTGGAGTAACCTTTCTCTGCATCCACGGTTTTAGCTTGTTGCGAGACACCTGCGACGGTCTCTTGGACCTTGGAGGAGATCTTCTGGTCTGGCCCTAAAGCACGCGCGCCGAGGGTAGAGTCGAGAGACTGAAAGTAAGCTAGGAAGCGCGTAGAGATGCCTTGTTTGCCTAGGAGTATGTTCAGCACACATCTGGGAATATGGCAATGTCACGAACTGTCTATCTCGATCGCGCGGTGCAGGATTTGATCGGACAGCAGATATCCTTTCGCCAGGTATTCGGCAACAACTGGGACAAAAGTTAGCTAAATTGAAGATGCTATGGAAGATGCGACGCACTTCCTGCTCTTGGCTTATCGGATTGCTCGATGGGAGCTCCTTCATTGTGCTCGGTTGCTGGCTCATCGACATGATCAACTTCGGAAGTGACTGTGAGAGCTGCGCCATCAAGACTGCCGCCGTTGAGCTGGCGTAGATGTTTCAGCGTCAAGACATTGAGAGGGCTGCGGAACTAACCATAAGAGCTGTCTTTGCGGCAGAAGGCTTCTCAAAGTGAATGGTTGCTGCCTTCTCTTCTTCCTTGAAGTCTACAGACGTGATACTAGAGGTAAAGATTGAGAATAATGAAGCACAGAGTACAAATATAGACTCACGTTCCGCAAAACCTTGAAAACACGACGTCAGTGACTTGATCGATTTGCGATAAAGGCAGCGACGTACGTAAAGAATTCATGAAGGCTAGCCTCGGTGGTCGTTGGAGAGATTCCAGATACCTGCCAAATGTGTTAGAAGAGATGCTAACGAATATTTGAGATACTGACTTGAACTGAGTGCGACATGATGGTGGTATGAGGAAGAAAGGAATAGGAGCACTGCGCGTCTTAAGGCGGAATGCGAAATGACGTCAGAAGCAGTGCACCGCGTCACGATCCTTCTGGAGTTGTCTCGTCCTCTGGTACGGAGCTATCGGGCCAATAAACTCATTCATTATCTTAGCTCGCGCCTTGAAAATTCGCTCGACGTAACGCGTACCAACTTCCAAGACCACCTGCCACGGTTGAAATATACATGCATTCTGCAACGCGAGGCAATCCCTGGTTGCTCCCCGTACAAGACAATTGCGAGTAATATAAAACCTTAACCGGCAGCTTAGAGTAAGAACAATAGCTCACATGGGATACATGTAACGACGATCAGCGAGAAAATCTGCCCCATACGTTTTTGAAACACGCCATCGTATCACTCATGAATGCTCGTTCAATAGAATACGGACAGTTGCTTGAACAAGGACCTGTGGCGCAGCGCTCGGTGACGGGACTATCCGAGAACTTGATGGCCGGGCAGGGCCAACTCCCTCGGCAATTTCATGCTTTTGTTTTTAGTTTGTTCACGTTCCTCCTCGTTGTTCTCGTCCAGGAATGCTTGTTCTTCCGGAAATGGCTACCAACGCCTATTGTTTTCTTGACGGGGCGGAGGCGTTGGAAGACCGCGTTATCGACTTTACGTGGGTCCGCGTGGATCTCCCCAGAAACGGAACCAATATTTAATTACTTTCGATCGCGAAGTGTCCGACATTCCTTCTTTCCTTCTTCCTCGACTCACTTTGTGGCTCAGCGTTTGCCATCGCTCGAGTCATCCTCGCTCTCGCTATACACGTCCAGAGCGGGCAGCCCATCGCCTAACAGCTGAATCTCGCTGGTCCTCGTGTACGCCGCGCCACTCGTCGTACTACGTCGTGGGTCTCACGAGGCTTTTGACTGTACGCCTTTACTGCGTATTTACCCTTTTCCTTTCTCTAACCGCCCTTTCATTCCTACTGGCAGAGCTACCGCTAAGCGCTTCCGTCCAATCGTGCTGTCGAGCAGCTTCTTCGCTTCACGCTTGTCGTGAAAGGTTACAAAACTCCACAGCCTATCACGCCATAGACCCGCCTTTTTACTCAAAGTCTGTCAGTCCTTGCAATCTCTTTTCACTCCCTCATCTCATTACCATATGCCTAGCAGTCTATGGATCTATCATCGAGTCACTTTACCACCGACATGCGTCCCGGATCGCGTCGTGCCTTCCCATCCACCAAACCTATCGAAATACCTGGAAAGCGCAAAGCCATGGTCGCGTCTCCATATCTCTCCCCCATACGCGACCACCAGATGCTGTCTCCAGACCTAATCTTTGAGATGTCTCCCCTCACTTCCGAATCCAACTACCCTCTTGGAACCTCGACGATGCAGAACGCGCTCGACCCAGAGCCGTATCTCTATGCGTTCCCCATGTTCTCCCCATCGCATATCGGCAACCTTCATTGCGCCCAGTCTCGCGCGTACACCTCGCCTTGCGCTGAAAATGCTCCGGACCGTGACGATATGGCATGCCACCTATCCTCCGATTCCTGGCCTAAACCACCTTCTGCCATTCCGACCAGAGATGAAAACCAAAATGCCGATACCGGCGCTGGTTCCCCCGTTATCAAAGGAACTCCGAAACAAAAAATCACTGGATTCGTGCCGCTCTATCCCAGTCCCGTTTCCGATGCCCCCTCTCGACGTCGGGAACGGCTCTCGCCACCGCCTCGCTCCATCTCGCCATGGTCCCGTCTGCGCGACGTGGATGCCCTGGAGGCGTCGATGCGGAGGAGGTCGTATGACTTTGATACATCCATGATCCGTCGTAACAGCGAAACACGCAAATCTCTTCTCCATCGTGCTTCGAACCTACGCATTTCCTATCGACATTAGAGCGCCTTGTATCCTTACCCCAATAGATTCCAGGTGAGTCCGTCACACACGGATGCCCACACAAGCTAACATTCATCCTGTTCTAGCATCACCATTCAAATCATGTTCCTCGTCAAAAGCATAGCATTCCGTCCACGCATCGTACATATCGTTCATCGCTTCTCTCATCCCGCATAACATCATCAGCATACATTTACTCTATCGTCTGCATCTCAATAGCAATCCTACTCAGTAGTAGTCTTAATTATAATCATGTACAAGCACAGCATGTCTTGGTATTTCATTATGAACGTTTAGCCCTCAGGTTAAACTTTGAACGTTCGCAGAGCACACAGTTTCAGAGCGCCCCATGCACACAAGTCGAGGACGATACTTCCGTTCTCGGCCAGGAACGATCAACCGCCCTGATCATAGAAAGGCACCGGCGTCAATCCACCAACTGTGGCGGCCTCGAACAAATTTTAAAGGCTGTTGAAAGGTACGGCCTCGAGCCCTTGAATATCGAATGCCCCCTGGTGAGCGGATCTGGCCAGTTCATTATACATGGGTACCTTGTCTTTGTTCCGAGGGGAGGTAGCTAGAACCGAACCAAGCCTCTGGAGGACTTGTGACAGAGGTCGGTACGTAGTCGATGACGGAGAATATTAGTCTGAGACATAGATCGATATTTTTTACACTTGTGTTATCACCTGGCGATCATCGTCCTATCTAAGTCGACTGGGATGAGGCATGATTAATTAAAGTAGCCAACATATGCTCTTCCCAGACTGTCATAATCATAGCATCACTAGAAGATGTGATCAATTGATTAATTGCCTCGACAATCCTCGAGGCTCGAGAATAGATTTGCGCGCGAACTGAGCTGGGGGCAAACCTGGTGCAACGAATCACGAATCAAATAACTTTTTAACTTGAGCATGCGCATTCCGACGTCACGCGTTTCAGCTTCAGAGATTGTGATAATTATCGGCGCGATTGCCTCCCTTAGGCAGGCGATTACCCTCTACAGGTCTCCATGGATCTACCCTTTCGACGCAAATATCCCTCAGTCCTCTGAAGGTGTACAATTGTTCTTCACCTCCGAGTCCGCTTGTGGAGGACGGGCTCTCTATCAATTTTGATAATCACGAGTTAGCATTGAACAGTTCGAATGGGATCAGCGTCGCCATGAACAAAGTTGGTAGTACGTCCTGGTCTGGCAGAGTCGAGTAAATAAATGATTGAGAACTTGTGAGCCATCGGCGGAGACGAGGGAAGCATTGCGGTCGAACTTGACTGCAGAAAATCAAAATTAACACGATATGCATCTCGGTCAACAAATTGATCTGCGTCAACAGTGCCTGCTACTCACCGCTTTGGGTGCCTGGGAGCGTACTGCAAGAGCTCATGCATTCAGCACGCTTGTTGACCATCTTGGATTGTCCAGATAGTGCAGGTGGACGCTAATTGGACGTACACAGCCGTGTTATTGCACCAGAAGTGAATTAGACGCACACGTGTGTGCATACATGATTCAAACCATGGGAGGTAGCATCGTGGTAATGACAGAGTCGAGCACGCGTTCCTGCTAGAGTAAAGGCATTGAAACTGAATGAATATGTCGTAGGCTCTTATCAAACTGACAGCTTCTTTGCTGATCACTTGTCAAGTTGTTTCAGGGAAGGTGTTAGCACAGACCTACTGGTTCTCCGAGGACGGATGAGGTAAACCAAACCGCTTGTCTACCTGATTCAAAGCTATCAGTCCAGATTCCTCGGTAGGAGACCGTCCTCACAACAGGAAAATCCTTCCCTACATAGTAGTAGCTATAGTGGTCCGAGTCGTGTCCGTGAGGGCCAGAAGCTATCATCTGCGACGGATTGTTAAAACAATGACTGCGTCGAAGTTTAATGATTCAATCGCCGCTGGATTCCCCGAGGAGGAGCATTTTCCGCATCTCCCCCACTATGCGACAACGAACTAGAGCCGGGACGGAAAGCGGTATGGAAGAGACAAAACCTCACCCGGTCCCGATTTCAGGAAGCTTTTTCGAAGTTGAGAATTCAATGGAAAATATTAGGTAGCGAGAGAATCAATCCACGTTTAGTTACCTTCGTGGCGGTGAACAGCTTGAATGGTCCATAAACGTTGTGCAGACCTGCGGTAGTTCGCTAGCGATGCATTCTTTGTACCTAATAATGTATACCAATTGTACGCATCACGGGCTGATGCTCGCACGGTTAGGGGAGCACTAAGTGGCGCAGAACCAAAAGAGATTTCAATTAATGGTAGTCAGTTCAGTTCGTGGCCCTCCCGGTCACACTCACGCTTTAATGGGAACATTTCCATCTAAGGAAACGAACCATGTCTGAACCACTAAGACTCCGTGACGGGCTGCTGGCAGAAAATGCCACCAACACGCCCCGGGACACGGTCCGTTATAGTCCAACTGTCGGAAATGAGTAGCTCCATCTCCGGGCCAGACGACAGTGTAACGGAGTTGTGCCCCGCCTATGACAGGCCAGTTGACTCGGAACTGTCAGTGAACCCTGGAACATATAGGATGAAGGCTGACGGAAAATGCCTAGGATTGGTGGCTGAGTCTGCAATCGTCAGCTACAAGGTCACAGGTCGCAGGGGAGGTAACACTGGCCACAGACCCCATTGGACGTATAAGTCAAATTACGGCCGCCTTTTTAAGGCGGAGCGCCGCCACGAGTCGTAGTACACCATAGGAGTACTGGAATGGCGCACACGTAGTCTTTACAGTGTAATGTAAAGCTATGATTAATATTAGCTCCTAGACGGCGAAGCTCGAAGGACAGGGTATAGATGGCCAGAAGTCGGATATTTCAAATGGTCCTCAGTGAGAAAGAAGCACTCGGAGACCCAAACACTAGGATAGGCAGCTTTCAGAGGGGGGACAGAGTTAATCTATCGCTAGTAGTCAGCTAGGGAGGATGCCAGACCAGAGACGCGGTGGTAGGAGTTGGCCGACTGCTACATTCTAATGGCGCCACCTGAGGAAGACTCGGCGGCCATACTATTGTACCAGTTGAGAGAGTCGAGTTTTCTGATTTACTCCAGTATGTGCCTAATTGATAGTCTGTCTCTACTGGATTTTAGATGATAGGACGATAAATATCGTCGATAGTAAATTTTAGATCGGATGTTCGAACGTACATCTATAGATTTGGAGAGCTTGAACTCTCTCATTCTAATACCATCAGTATGAGAGCATAAATTGAAGGAAATCTATATGTTCCTCGCTGCTTAGTCGCTGAGCGATGCTGACTGCAGGTGAATGATCAACTGATAGAACTGCCAAAATATGTCAAAAAGTCTTTGATGATGATGCAAACTTCTTGGATCTCCTAAAGGGTCTTTAATTGACGTCTAATGACTCTAATCTACCACAGATTCTTGCTTCCGAAGGATGAGTCCAATGAGATGTCGTGAAAACATCAGGGTAAACTTGACTCGCACTTGGTGTCCGCATTGCCACGCCACCCGCGGCAACGGCTCGGATTGACTTGATGAGTAACTCACAAGTGTTTACTATTATATTCATTAATCCCGCGAGCTTGTCTATTGAATAGGGGATATGTACGCCTGAAGATTAATTGCGCATCAGAGATGCATAGTTTAGGGACGTCCAGTATTCCTTGCGGTGTGGGCTGCGTAGCGGTCTGTCCTGGTCTCTATGATTCACGTTTTTATCAAGGTGCTAGGTCCTCGCTCCTTCGCATAGACCAAATAATCTATCATACCATTAACTCATGTTAACCTGATTTGGTAAGAAGCGTGGGAGTCTTTTCTACTTGAACTGTTCCCGTCAGCGGAACGCCTCCAAACTCGAAAACAAATGGTAGTTGGCCATACAGCCACCTGCGTACACTGTATGAACTATGTATGAGTCAGAAATGTTTGCCACTTGTTGGACCAGGTATTTTTGCATTTCCGGTCATTCTTTGGACACAAGCTGTGCGTCACAGGCCGTTCCCTTGTTCCATCTTTGTTGAATTGTTCCGTTATTGGCGATTGACATGCTTCGACGAACGTCCCTCGAAGGGGCGAAATATGAGCCAGCCCGGCCTGTGCACGTTAAAATGCTTCACATGAAGGAATTCGGAATACCCATTATTCCGAGATCGAGTGAGATGTGATGTCTCCCAAACCCGTACGTACAACGGGTTGGAACTTGAGTTATCCAAGACTTATCGCAATACAGATAGCTCGATTCATTTTAAGATTGAAATTCTAGATGGTGCAGGGACAAAGCGGAACAAATGCTATTTTGTTGCTCATGAGTAAATCTGCCAACGCGAAACATACCAAGGAGTTTGACATGCTGAACTCCATTCCTTGGGGGGGGGAAATCGATGAACACGACTAAATGCTTACTTCCATTCGGATGAAGAGTTCACATGAAAATAAGGGCCTGTTGTATAGTATGTAGCACAAGCGGTCTATCCTGCACTCAACTCATGATATGCAGATACATTTGAACAGGTCATGAAGGCATCAAGTTCTAGGCATGAAACGACAAAACAAATCGACGACAGTTAACAAAATAAAATATGCGACATATATGTACTAACAAAACAAAACTCCCAACTATCCAGCTTCACCAGCCCCTAGCCTTTTAACCAGCTCGGCCGCTTTCTCCCTCTCCTTCCTCGTCACCACCACTCCATCTAACACTCTTAGTGATGGGCAGCCACCCATGACTAAACCTCGATACGCCAAACGTCCCGCATAAGCTTTGTTTGGCAACGAGCGTCGATATGGTATGTCCAACTCTGTGAATGAAGCTGACGAGCCTAAGGATGATAAGCATCCCAGGAAACTCGAGAGATCTTATATACTCACCAATTCCTTCACCATTGTCTGTAACGCTCGTCAATGGCAGGTACCATCCTGCCACGCATGGGTTCCCTCGAACATCCAACACCTGCAGCTCAGGGAATCTAGACTCGCTTGATTCCTCGTCGCGCTGAGCCCCAAAGACACTGATAATGCCCCTCACCCGCCGCACTCCACACCCAACAGCGCTCACTTTTCTCACCCTCTCCAACCCCTTCAAGAAGCCTAAGCCATCCTCAAAGTGATTGTAGTTCACGTTTAATGTCCGCACATTGGGTAAAAGTGACGCTAAGCCTGGAACGCGCATTGTCAGTCGGTGAGGGAGTTAACAGTACTGAAAACCTTAACTCACCATCCAAATCCGCAGCAATTAATCCACACCCAGCCACCTCCAAATAGGTGAGTGCATAGCATTTGACACCACGAGCTAGAGCTGGAGGCTTTAGAGTGCCACTCAAATACACCCGTTTCGCGTCCCGAGCAGGCGTAGGTAGTCGCAAGCCTTTCGTCTTCCCGGTCTTCGAAGAGGACGCGCCCTTGCTCGCCGAGGAGGAAGAAGCGGGAGCAGATTCTTGGTATCGCAAACTAACCACCTCCACCTTGCACGCAGCTCCTCCGGGCAGAAGCACCTCTCCAAGCCGGTTCCGATCTGCATACAGCGTTCTCAGACCAGCAAGCGTGCTTACATCGAGCCTCGTCAGCCTGTTACCAGACGCTCGTAGGATCCGTAACTTCGATTTTGCAGAGGTTAAGATCGGTGGAGGGGCATCGAACTCCAGATCGGATAGCTCGTTGTCGTCCAGGTCCAAAGTAGTCAGGTTGGAGAGCCCTTTGGTTTCGAGGATGCGCCATAAGCCTGCACATGTTCTCATCCCGTTGCCGCCTAATCTTATCTCCTCAAGCTTCCCCCACTCGCAGTTGGTGAAATCTGCTTGCCGGATCCGATTACCTCGTAAATCAACGAAAACCAGACGACGCAGATTCTCCAAACCACGAATTGAAGTGATTTTGTTACTTGCGAGGTTCAAGTGTGTTAGATGTGTCAGAGAAGAAAGCTCTGAAATATAGGCCTTCAATGATTTGATCAGAGTCAGGCCGAAGAAAACTCACGTTGAACGCTTCTAACCCTCCCACCCTCTAAATCCAGCTTTTCTAATCCTCGTAACTTGCCCCAGCTTGCACCAACACCGCTGTTCACGCCACCGCTACCATCAGTCGACCCGAGCAGAGTTTCCCGTGCGATAAGCTCCTTGATGCCAGAAGGCACGCCTGTCAGATACTCCACCGCGTTGCGTGAAAGATCCAATTTAATCAGACGGGGCACAAACTCGTCCAGACGGGCAAGAGATGATAATGGGGGACGCGTTGAGACCGCTGCCTTGGTAGGGGAAGCAGCGGATATTGTAGAAATGTCGGGGTTTGCATCGGCATTCCCTTGAGAAAAAGAGGCTGAGGATGCGTCCGCCCGGCGGTTCGTGAATGGCCAACTAAGGTCCACAGCGACGAGTCGATCCCAGTATGCAGTAAACGGCTCGACGTCGGTCAAGGCACCCAACAACGCATCGTGTGACAAGACGAAAGATGGCATGGCGCTCATGACCGATATTCCAGATCTAGACGCGGAGCTCTTGACAGACGCAGAACTTTTGTCCAACGCGATGGTGTCGGTTCGCCGATGACCTTTCACGGAAGCACTAGAGCTCGAAATGCCTACGCCAAAGTTCATCTCGAATCCATCTTCCTCTTCCTGGTCATGAAGCAGCATTTCGATCCTTCGACTTCGGACGCTCAACATCTCCCGTCCCCCCTCTCGTACCTCGCCAACATCACCTATTTCACCGTCGTTCTCCAGCTCGTCATGCCGATCTTGAATCTTCTCCCATTCATCTTCCCCATTCCCAGCATATTCGTCGCCCAACGCACTGTCTGTCGCAGTTGTGACGCTATCCCCAAGATCCAGACCACGAATCGGTCCCTCGCGCCTGCCGTCCGAGAAACTAACGCTTCTTCGACTCCGATGGCGCTGGTAAGATTGTACTTGCGAAGGGGTCTTGAGAACTGAACGAGAAGGTGTTTTTTGCGGTTCCAGTATAGACGATGGAGACGGCGTTACTTGAGTAACCACTTGAGTTTGAGTTGGTGGTGCCGTCTGTCCAGATTGAGCTGAGGAGGAGGAGGACACAGATTCTGAAAAATGCTGAGAGCTTGCTTGCTCTGGTACCGGCCGAAGTGGCGTCTGCGTGAGCTCGTCGTCCTCGTCGGTCAATGGCGAAGGTGACCTTGAAGTCGGTGGCTCTCGTTCCTCAACAACCTCATCATCATCCGTTTCACTGACGAAACTGGGTGACCATGGACCATCCATTTCATGAGAGATATCGAGCTCCTGCCCCGTGTCCACTCCATCGGGCGGAGGTTCTAAAGGAACTTGTTCCTCCGTTGCGCGTGCAGGACTCTGATCCCGCTGCGACGCTTCCTGCTCCTCGCTTTCATCCGAGAACGTAAACCCGCTAACGTCTCCGGCGTCAGCGTCATTGGCATTGATGCTCACCCATCTACCCCTTCCCCTGTCAAATACCATATCACCCATTCTACCCGTCGCAGTCAAAAGTTGCTCGACATCCACATCACACGGTCGGATTGTGCGCATAACGGCAGGTCCAGGATGCTTCGTATAAGAGCCTACAGATTGCACCGCCTGTCCTTGGGATGTTTGCGTCGTTTGCGTAGTAGCGGATGCCTGTGAAGTAGCAGAGAATGTCCGGGAAGGGGCCGAGGATGCGAGAGTTGTGGTGGAAGTAGTAGAGGGAACACGGAGAAAGGCGCCGTTCGGGTTGGGTGCAGTCGGAATTTCTACTGAAGGTTCTGGATTTGATTCCTGGGAGTCGTCTTCTGACTCGGGTGTCTGCGGCTCGTGGTAATAGCTGGCCTCCACATCGCTCCCGCCAGAGAATACACGTTTCTTGATAGCAGCCATGAGCGAGGCAGCCTCGTTCCTTAGGTTGGCGTATCGACGACCACCTCCTCGCTCTCTACTCCCGTCCTCGTCTGAGTTTTCCTCAGAGATAGGTGTGGCCTGGGGGGGGTCGATCTCGTCCCTCGAGTCCTGGCCTTCACCGATTGTAGTCCTTCTTGAGCTAACCGTACTCCAATCAACTCTCTTCAGACTCTCCATCATCTTCCTGCCTTCTCCACTCCATCTCCTCGACTGGGGACGCGTTATTCTGACCTCGATACCTTCGCTGTTCTGAAAATCAGAGATCGGTGACAGTTTGACGCGCTTTGCACTGCGAAGAACAGGTGTCTCCGGGGTGATGCTATGAGCACTCCTTGAGCTCCCGCCGCTGTTCCGTGCCTTGCGACGAGCTAGTCGTCTGGGTGGCTTCACATTCGCTTGTTGTGTCTCCAATGGTGCCCCACTGCTGCTCGCAGTCCCTGGACCTACGGCGATCGAATCTACCAGAGCACTTAGATGTTCCCTGGTATACGTATCGTACGTGAACTGGAACAACTTTAGCGGGGTGCCTCCGCCAGCTGCTTTGGCATTGGTCAGATGCTTGTTCTGTGGCGTAGCAGGCACCATTGATGTCCTTGCTTGTGAGGGTTTCCGAGAGTGACCAGGCGTCGGACGGTTCGCAGGAGGATTAGGTGAAGGGTCTTGGTCAGCACCTGGGGCGCGCAAGTGTGGTAGCGGGGTGCTCTCGGCAGGTGGAGGCGCAAACTGGAAAGTGAATTGGCCACTAGGAGGGGGAGAGATATTTGTGTTGGTTTGGGGTATGGGCGTTAGATAGCGTCTGTCAGCCTGTCGGATATAATTGAACATTGAAGCGTAATTCGATGGGCTCACATACCTGAGGTTTGGGTGGAGATGGTGGCTCGAACATCTTTTCCAGCTTGAGCGGCGTGAAGAAATCCCTTTGAATCATCGCCTTGCCTGGTGTCTTTCCTACGCCTCCTGCGCCCTCATGCACGACAAAAGTGCCTACATTCGTTGTTCCACGGTCGATAAATGTTCCAACTGGCTCCCTATCCACGAAAGTTCCCGTAGTCCGCGTGTGGAACGTCGAATGAGATAAAGGGTTCGGCTGTCGTTGTGAAGGTGTGCCATGAGAAGCAGTAAAGGACATTTCTCCTTCATCCCGTTCGTCTTCGGCAGTCGGCCATTCAACACCAGAATCAGAATCAGAGTCTCCAGTTATGCGCGAGTGATCTTGGTAATTGTTGGGCTTTAGCAGAGTCTGGAAAAGAGTAAAGCAACTGTACACACCTTCGTCGTCGTTGCCATCCAGGCTCATGCTCACACTTGGCCATTCATCGGCGAGGTCGTCCGTTTGCCACGCCGGGACAGCCATCCTCCCTCTTCGCTCGGTCGCAGACAGTAATTAATGTTGGTTCAGTTCGGGTAGGTTGTTCGTAGTCGTGTTTAGAGCGTTAGCTTGTTCCACCAAGCAGTCGGACAAAAATACAGTGGCGGAGAATGGTAAACCTAGGTTAGGGTTCTTCCACGTTTGTTCAACCAGGTGCAGGAATGCACGTGACCGCTCTTCCTCGCGATTCGTGAATCGCGAATTAAGTTACTACTATTAGTCCGAATGAGCCCAGCATAAACCGTGTGTTACAGATACCATTTCCTATTGCGTAGCTGTCTATAGTTGTAGAAAGTGAAAACAAATGCTCTCTGCGTGTAAATGACAACCGCCCTACGAGGAAGCCTGACGTCCAGGAAGCGCAAGCACTTGATCTTATATTGTCCATTACCATCGACAAGCGTGTCGGACACCTCGGCGCAGAATCGCCTGTACGTGGGAATGGCAAAGGAACTTAATATGTATGCTCAGTCCTTATCAAGTACTTGAACATGAATCTCCAGGCTATGTAATTATTGGTACCTTTTCACACCTCGTTGGCGCTATAACGCAACGCATAATCGACCAAAAGAGCCATCGGCCGTTGAACCGATTCCTCCTTCCAACCCAATTTATCCTAGTACAAATCTCGCCTATTAAACCGAACTTGACCTCACCTTGACCACACACCCAAGCGCCACACATTTATGAGCCCGACGACGATTCATGACACTGATCGCAGCACAAAACATCATTCAAGCCGTCCGAACTCTCGCATCGCGTATTTCATTTCGTCAATGTGGCGTGGAAGATTCCCAATCAAAGTAATATCTCCTTTTCGGGACTCAACGCGCTACTAACTTTGCGGACTAGGGCGGGATTAGGCTTTGATAGATTGCTTTTTGTGCGAGGCAACATGTGAGTGGATCCTCGATACATGCACCGTTCCTCCGCGCTTGAAGGAGCCGAGGCTGAACCTCGCCTTTCATCATCAGCTCACAGAATCCTGCCTTCGGACATCCGTCACGGTCTTGCACCAGCTGGCGATTTAATTTACGCAGGGACAACAAACGATCGGGATGCGAAAGGAACGTAGAGGCGGCCAGGGTCAACATACTTGGCGTCGATCATTTGGATTGGAAATTGCAGAGCTCGAAACTTGAACGGCGAACGAGGAGGAGCAAGTGGAAGAGAGTGTCCAAGAATACAGCAATATATTTACAGGACATGGCAGCATTAGCGCGTTAGATAGATAAATAAAGACAGCATTGGGAGACGACGAGAGATGAGTAAAACAACCGAGGGCGTGAAGGTGATGATATAGATATCTATAAGGGTATGAACAAATGCAAAGTGTTCATGAAGGCGTTAGGAATGTCAACGAAATCAGTACCCAGTATTAGAGTATCCTCCACCGGAGCCTCCGTCCAGGTACTGCTGCTGCTGTTGGTGATGGTGGTACCCGCTCGGATTGGGATAGTCGCCACCATGCCCGGGCAGTGAATTCCTCGGCACTGAATGGGAAGTGTAACCATTGCCATACGACTGGAGGCTCATCGGTGGATAGAGCTGTAGTCCTTCGCTATACGACGACGAATGCAACGACGGAGCGGGGAGGCTTGTTCGCCGCTGCATATGGCTCATGTGTTGGGGGGAACTGACGATTCTACCACCCAAGCTAGCGCCAGCGCTTACGGGATTCGAAATAGCACCATTGCCAAGGTTATTTGGAAACGGCGCCGTCGTCGTAGGCCCACTCTGGGGCCTCGCTGGTGCCAGTATGCGCCGCCGGGCGTTGATCATCCAGTTACTCACCTGGCTCATGCTGAGACCAGTAGCGTGACATAACTGCTTCTTCTCCTCCTCGGAAGGGTAGGGATGATCACTATGTCGATGGAGCCATGATTTGAGATAATCCGTGGTCTCTTTCGGGAGCTTGCCACGTTTTCGCTGAGGACGTTGGTCGCCGGATGAAACGGGGGAAGGAATGGGAGGAATAGACGAGGACAGGGAAGGCGGGAGGTCCAGAGAGGTGTTGTAAGAACCTGCACTGTTCAGATGGGAATGATGATGTGGAGGTGATCCATTGGCGGAAGGTAGATGATGATGGGACGGAGAAGGGTACGGCCAGTCCTTGCCTGAACGATGGCCAGATATCCTGAGAGTGCTGCTGAAAGAAGCGTGGCGCAACGGCGTCGAGTTCGGGCGCGCAATCCAGTCGTCGTTACTGCCAGTATGGAGTCCGACGTGGTTCATGCTACCTGCGCTGCTGAACGCGGACGACGACGACGAGTACTCGTCGGTTGACGCGGGGGGGAAAGTGTAGTTTGCGAGCGAAGACGTAGTTTGGGGCGTGTACCCTCTGGAAGATGAGTACGACGAGGATCGATTTAGCGAAAGGGTCGGGAGACTGGCGCGACGTGGGCCTAAGTCGTCGAAGGAGGTGAGGATGCTCGGGAGCATCTGCGGCTTTTTGTCCTCCATGTCTTCAGACAACGACAATAGATGAGAATCCGAGGATGAAGCGTGCTCTGAAGTATCTGAAGAGTCCATAGTGTCGCTGTCGAAGGATTAGTACAGCGTTGCGCGCGGTGAGCGACTTTGGACTTACAAGAGTGCTCGTCGTTGGACAGAACAAAGCACCCTCATGCGACGGCCATATAAATACCTTACTCGCCCCTCTCCCATCTCATCTTTCCCACCAATTTCCAAAAATAGTCAGATTAAATCTTTGCACAAGGCACACCTCTTCCTCGCAGATCCCCCCCGAATCCCGATCCGAGCCAGGCTCGCCAACTTAAATTTCCCGGATACGAGCTGGCTCGTCCTGCACCCGGCCATCAGCTATACCGCCAACCGAGCCGTGACCGTGACAGTCGGTGCGCCCTGTAGCGCCTCCCACCTCAACACAAGCGGACATGATATTAACTGCGTCGTCCCTTCATGCTTCGAATTCAAGTACGCAGGACTTGGCTAGCTCGAGGGAGGGAAATTCAAATCGCAATTACGCGCCACAATCCATAAACACCAGAACCATGCGGGCTGTCTCGGACTGAATAGTCCATGAACGGAAGTAATTCAACTTTACTCACAAGAGGTGCACGGAACAATAGGGAACAATATGTATGAGTCCGACTTTGGAGCATGGCGGCCGCAATAGGGCGCGGTCTCAAGACCTCAAGACTGAAAGCCACCGCTGTAGCTGTTCGTGGCGGTTCGTCCACCGTAAAATCGTTGTGGGCGTCTATGTATGCACAGATCGACTGGGAGACAGACAACCCGGGTGTCATGTCATGAACACCCCCATGTCTCGCCGAATTCTTAGACACGGAGGCAAACTTGAAGTGATCGCAGCAGGATGGCTCAGACTTCAGTCTCTCAATCACCAACTCAACTCGTAACAAGGTACCCAAGTTTCTGATGTGGCGTTAGACAACAATGTATGAGGTACACCACACAAAGAATGTGATGTCTGAAAATCTCGACATAGTAATGGTGACAGACGTTGACAGAAAATGTCTCCGCCGTCATTCTGTGGAGCCAAAGCGCTGTGGGGAGAAGCCCCATAATCAAACGCGGCCCATGTAAGGTATTTCAAGTTCAAGCACCGCAGTCTGAAGAGAGCAGGCCAGGCATTGTAAATTGAAATCGTGCGACCCACGCCACAATTAGTCCTCGAAATTCCGCTTTCGACCCCTCCGCTACTACAGGTATGTGTGGCGTTGATTCCCACCAGCACTCGGAGATCCTACGCAATACCGCGGTGCAAGATATGTATTCTGATGACGATATCATTAGTTTGTTTGAAAGCTGGAAGAACAGGCAGAAATGGAAGCCCGAGATGAATTGAAGCCCCGTGAGAGCTAGATTGCGTTATGTACGTTGGTACGGTTTGAAACGAGAATGAAACGATAAGTTACTATAAAGCAACTATCGTAGTATGCGTGGACTCGAGAATCTCCGTATGCTATAGCGATACATAGGATATATCATGATAAGAACCTTGAAGATCGCACCCGTCATCCCGAGCACAACGGCCAGACGTCGCTTCTGTTCTATCGTCGCTCGGCCGATCCATAGATCCACAGGCTTTTGCCTCCTCCGTGTCGGTACCGCATCGGACGCTGCCTTCCTGTTCAATGCGCTGGCAACTTGTCAGAAATAAAGGTGCGGCGTTCAAAGCACCATAGGCTCAACCACCTCCGGTTAGTCAAACCAAGTCTTCGAACGAGTGAGGCAAGTTGATAGATGCCGGTAGGAGTGCGCGTTGAAGACAAATGAGCCGAGTCGCCCGAACACCGAAGGCAACCATTGTGGCGCACCAGTATATTGACCAAGCAGCAGCTCGAGACTGCCCAGTAGTCATAGATAGATGTGAGAGCGGGAGTTACATCAAACATAGAATGGACCACAGCAAAAAGTGCTAGCAAAATTAATTGATAAAACGGGGAAGATCATTCGCCTGTATTGTAATTTCCGAGCTTCGTGTTCATAGGATCATGATTGGTCGTGATGTAAGCAGAATACAGGAATCTGGATCAGTCTTAGTGTGCGTTCTCGTGTTTGAAGACTGCTTCTATACGTACCTTCATGATTCCTTGGCCAATTGAACCTTGCCGTCTTCGAAAACCGCGGGCCCTTTCGGGAAGCCGACCTGATCCAACGCGCCCTTCACACCGTCGTCAAATGCAGGCTCATCCTCGAATTCCCATTCCAAGGTTCCGCCATACTGTTTCGGTAAATCACTCTCGCGCATGATATCCTTCAGCGGCGTCATATCTTTGTCGAGGATAAAAATCTTTGTTCGCGTTCCCTCATCAAACCATCCTTTGATCCATCTCCAGATAGTGGAGAAGAAAGTTGGAGCATTGACGACAGCGATGCGGTGGAGGGTTTCAGGGTAGTTCGCGGTGGCGAGTTTCGATGATTCCTGAAGATGGCCGCGGAAGGAGAAGGCAGTGGATAGTGTGAGGCCAGCCAAGTCAACAATGGTCGTGCAGGATGATATAGGCTCGCCCGAAGGACTAATATGGCTACAGAGGGGGGAGACGAGATTGACCATGGATTCGTAGAGCGCAACACTGTTGACAGCATTGAGTATTGAGTGTGAGGATTGACGAAGTATGATACTTGCATGCGTTGATATCGTCTCGGAGGTGGAACAGCATGTAGCTCATCATATAAAGGCGCTATAGACGCGATGTGGTATATGTAAACTGGATGGCCATCCTGATAGGTTTAAGTGGAGATTGTATGTTGGTGACTAAAGACCCACCTTGTCTCTTCTTCCAGTCCATCTAGGATAGAACCGCTTGGCTGAATGGTATTCGTCCTCTGGGAATGTGCGATACAGGTTGTCTACATCGTATTTCTCCCGCCATGCATGGGTATCAGAAAACTGCTTCACAGCGCCATGTATGTTCCCCTGCCTAGCTCGGAGAAAGCGGCTGGAGTCGAGTCCGATGAGCCCAGATGCATGAAAGCAGTGATGGCAAGACGCACGAAAGGGTCACATCACTGTGTGATGCCTTGTCCGTCTCCGTCGCAGGTTTGTAGAGATTCGCTTTCGTCAAAAGCTCTTTGAAGGCGTCAAGGTCGTCTGCACTCATTGGAGTCATGATGGTTGTGGGAGGGCAGACACGGGTATAACGTACTCCGCGTTGACTCAAAGCACATTGCTAGCCGAGCGTGTTTGTAATGCCTCTTTCATGCAAGGAATCGCCGCCGGCCCCCATCTCTTTCTGCTTTAAATCACCATCGCGCTTGCACTTTGAGTGCCCAAGGACGGCAGAGATTATCCACGACTTTGCTATCTCCAGATCCGGACTTCCGTCCGGATTGCTTGCTTACGATTGCGCTAAGATGAGTCACTCTTCAATCCAAACGTCCAAGTTGCAACATGTCCCACTCGCATTTCTGCTTCAGCATTCCAGATGTCATCAAGAACGATCGTCTCAAGCTAGTGGCGTTCGATGTAATTCAATTTATCGGTTGCGTTTACTTACCTGCTGATCTCTACGTAGTTGGCGAAACACGGCCCTTTCATGCTGAACAAACCAGCTCACCTATTCAACTACTTGTCGTGCGGCCCGTTCGTCGACGAAACCGATTTTGAACAAGGATTTTGGAATTCGGTAGTGGTCGCGAACAAGGGTGCTCTAACTCCCTTTGCCATCTTCGATAGGACGCGGTCAGAGGAGGAGGACGCCTCATCCTTCGCCGGCATGGCATCGTATATGAACGCGTCTGCTGTTAATTTATGTGTGGAGATCGGGTACATCGTTATACTCCCCGAGTTCCAGCGGACGCACGTAACAACCAACATGGTCGGCCTTTTGGCGCAATACGCGTTGGATACACCCGAGAAGGGCGGATTGGGCATACGGCGTCTCGTTTGGCAATGTAGCGCGGCGAATGGGCCCAGTCAAACCACTGCCAAACGCATGGGCTTCCAGTACGAGGGGACATTGAGGTGGCATTGGAAATGGCCAGCCCATAAGGTTATTGGCTCCAACGGGAAGAGTTTGAGGAAAGGTGATCCTTTGCCGAATTCGCTAGGACGCGATACGGTGATACTAAGCATAACATTTGAGGAATGGGAATCTGGGACCAAGGAAATGGTTGAAGAGAAGGTGGCGAGGAAGACGTAGTATTTTGGGGTGCGCGAATACTGCCTTATCTGTGCGAACACGTGGGCGCGTAGATTGCAATCAAAAATCAAGGGCAACGATAACCGAGTGTCTAACGTACGGTCAACAATGGCCACTACCTATTCTTATACTCATACTGATATCAATGGCGTCTTCTCATATTCTCATCTTCCCACTACCATTACCAGATGGACACCACAACGATACCGTTCTATGCAGCAATCGTGTCTCTGCTCATCTACGTTCCTCAACTTTCCTGGAGACCCGATAAACAGCAGACGCCCATCGTTCGTCCAGTTGTGACAGCGTGCATCGCTATCAGAGCTGCATTTTGTGCGGCAGTCGTAGCCTTGGATGCGTCTCTGCTCGCTACTGGTCACGATATTGGCGCTTGTTTAGATTTGGTGACTAGTGTGCGTAGCCTTCGTTTGTCTACATAAATATCTAAATTTCTGGCAGTCCTATGTGCTCATACTCTCAGCAATGGCCATCCGGAGATCCCAATACGCCTACGCCCATTCAGAATTCGTTCTGCTTGCTTTGACATCCTCCTACTTCTATCGGGACATCCTACCCTTGACGACCTTTACCCAGCAGCCCAAAGATGCTTCCATTGGCTGGAGACTATGGGCCAAGATACTATCTCTCATCGTTGGTGGCATAGTCATACCTCTCCTCGCACCTTCAGAGTACACACCTATCGATTCAGAAGACCCGACAGAAAACCTAAATGCAGAACAAATGGCTCCCCTACTCTCACGCATCCTATTTTCATTTCTCGACTCGTTCACATTTTCTTCCTTCAGAAACCCAGATTCAATCCAGGACAGAATTCCGAGCGTGGCGTATCGTTATCAAGCAAAATATCTCAAGAAAAGTGCATTTCCTATCGTTGATCCTTTCCTCAGCAAGAACAAGGAAAGATATATCTTCTGGACTATGTTCGAGTTTTACCGTGAGGTTTTATTGCTTGTATCATTCTTTTTCTTACCCGAGTATAAGGACGGGACCTTCTCATACTCATTGTTCTCGAAGCGCTCAAGGTGAATATATACCATTTGCTACCGATCTGGGGAAGCTAATGATTAGGGTATCTCTGTTTTCGTTGGCCCTTTTGGTATAAACCGGCTTCTTTCGTGAGTCCTCAGACGCTCCACCTCGTCGGAGACTAATTATATGTACCAGGTACATTGAAACCGAAGGAAGAGACGCGACAGTTCGGCCGTGGGTTTGGATTTTATGGCTGCTTCTGGGCCCATTGGTAGAAGCGATCACTTCAGAATCCTTCACCCATATAGCGGTACGTCCGCGCAGGCTACTCGGGCGACGCGCCTTGACCCAAATATCTCTTTGACAGACGCGCATTACGGTCGGAGTAGAAACTATCTTTGTGCAACTCTTGTTCGAGCATTCCTTGCGAGTGCGCTTCGTTGATGACAACCATGATGGAGATCGTTCGAACAAGCACAAATCCACACTCGCTGGCAGGATCAACACAATGGCGACGGCTGATATGGGGAACATCTCAAATTCGAGCTCGTATTGGATCACTGGTAGGCCGCCTCCCGCGCATCGTTTCGGCATATCTAATATAGTCGCAGCGTTGTTCCTGCCCTTCCAGATTGTGCTTTGTATCGTATTCCTATACTTCATTTTGGATTGGAGGTTTGCGATCGTACAGTTGATGCATCGTTTTGTTATTGACATGGACGATGCAGTGCGCTGGTTGGATTCGGTGTCCTACTGGTAGATTTTCTGCGCAGGATGTTGGGTCCACAAGCTGATTTGATTCTAAGCTTGGCGTTCCTCTCATCGGGAACCTAACAAAACGAATTCACGTCGCGAAGAAGGCGGTCATGAAGAAGGTGAACCAACTCAGTTTCTTTGAATCGCTTTCTGATGCATCCGAGTAGATGGACGAACGAGTGACTAAAGTCACAGAAGGTCAGTCATTCCATTAATATCCGGCAGTGCCTCACTGTGGAACAGTCATGTCCACACTGCGCATGATAAAATTCTTCGGCTGGGAACGTAAAGTCAAGGACGAGATCAAAGAACGTAGACGAGAGGAATTACGATATCTGAGGTGGAACAAGCTGCTGATGCTGATCCTTGGAAACATCAAGTAAGTAATTTTGCTCTTTTTGGGCTACCCGCTTGACGACTTGGCCTTGAAGCTTCTACATCCCGATTATATCTATGGTGGCGACATACGCAACATTTGTAAGATCCGTGCATGGGAAGCTGTACTTTATCTCATCATCATCTCGAACAGACGCTAGTTATGCATCGCGACCTTTCAGGTGATTTGATTATCTGGCACTTTGTGGGTTTCCACTGATCATAGTGTACAGCCGCGATTATCTTCTCCTCCCTGTCTATCTTTGAGATACTCAGGCGACATCTCCAGAACTTTGTTTCCGCTGTAGGTACTCTCACTGGGTCAAGAGTTGCTTTGCATCGTGTGCATGATTTCTTGCATAACGTGAGCGAGTCCCATGCCGACTCTATCGTGTCATTCTACTCACCAATCCGTGTATCAGACGGATCTATTGGATAAGTACACTCCTACCTCAGTATCCTTCGACCCGCCGCGTGATGTGGTTGGTGTTTGCAATGCAGATTTTGTGTGGTCAACATCGCCTTCTGCGCGCCCATTTACATTACGAGTCAATGGCTGTTTGACATTCAGTGACGGTATAAACCTCATCACTGGGCCGACAGGTGCTGGAAAGACTTCCTTGCTAATGGCGTTACTGGGTATGATCTCAATCCTATTTTTTCAACGTAACAAGACACTGACGATTACGCAGGCGAAATGCGTTACACTCCGAATTCTGACTTTGGCGACTCTTGGTTTAGTCTTGCACGGAACCGCGGTGTCGCATACGTTGCGCAGGACAGTTGGATCTTGAATGAGACGATTCGAGTGAGTCTCAAGGGAGAAGCATCAGAGCAATGTTTTGATAGTTATTTCAGGATAACATCCTTTTTGGTGCTGCATACGATGAAGCGCGTTACAAGAAAGGTATGTTATACTTACTTCATACAGAGGCCGTGTATCCTTAACAGAATCAACAGTTCTGCGCCAGTGCGCTCTCCAAACAGACCTTGACATTCTCGGGGCTGGGGACATGACGGAAGTGGGCGAGAAAGGCTTGACATTAAGGTAATAAAAACTCCATCGTCATTGTGTAAACTCAGCCATTGATCCTACTTGAAGTGGTGGTCAAAAGGTTCGTACATCCGCGACCTGCTCAAGCACTTCCAGCTGAACGCGACTGTAGGCTCGCGTCACATTAGCAAGGGCAGTATACTCCCGCGCACAGGTCCTCTTTCTTGACGATGTCCTCGCGGCACTGGACGTGCACACGGCGAAATGGGTCGTTCATGAATGTCTCGCGGGCGACTTGATCGCCGGTCGTACAGTGCTTCTTACTGTGAGTATTACAACCTGCATCTAGAGCGCTGGTTTCAACCTTTTTTTTGCTACCTATAGACCCATAACCTTGCTCTTACTAAGTCTTTGGCTTCTTTGGTGGTCGTTGTGGGATCTCAAGGAGATGTGTCTTGGGGAGATGTTGATGACATATTGTCATCGACCGACCTGACAACGAATCCCAATGATATCGTTGAGGAGGAGAAAGTCCCATTATATGAGACCAGAGATACTCTGCCAGCTGGGGTTGGCATCAAAGACGACGGCAAGCTATTCGTGCCCGAAGAAATCAATCAAGGGCACGTCAGTCGGAAAGCGTGTAAGGCATACTGTTGACATTGGGACAATCACTGATGTTTCAAACCAGTCGGTCTGTTTCTCAAGAACGTCAGCAGTCACCCAGTCATCTTTTGGCTTGGGCTGGTGCTATCCATCGCGCTCCAAGAAATTATTCTCGCTTTTCTCAACTGGTATCTGGGATTTTGGTCTTCGCAGTATCGTGACCATGACTCGCGCGATATTTCCCCATCTCAGTAAGTGCCATCTTGATTGGAGTCCCTAGATCGTGAGCTGACGATAGGATTAGCTATTTGAGCCGTTACACCATCTTGATCCTTGTTGCATCTCTCTGCTATTCTATTGCATATATCATGTGGACATTTGGTTCTGTGCGGGCAAGCAAGGTCATCCATCACACCCTTGTTGAAGCTATCACAGGAACGACACTGCGGTAAATCCTCTACGTTTTCGTCACTGGACTCATTAACACCATTTTCCAGATGGTTGGACCATACCCCCACATCGCGAGTGATAGCTCGCTCAACGATGGATATAGCTTCTGGTGCGTTCAACTCTCCCTCGTAACCAACTACAACCTTGAATGATAGAAAACGATAGTCGACAATGATTTAGCAGCCAACGTGTTTCGTTTGACTCAAATGAATGTCGAGCTTTGTGTCAAGTTTGCAGCCGTTGTGTTCTTCACACCAAAATTTCTCTTCCCTGGAATAATCTTTACCGTGCTAGGAGGCTTCGTCGGGCAGATTTATATGCAAGCTCAGCTTCCTATTAAGCGTGTGACTGCGAACGCTAAATCACCTGTAATTGGGCAGTGAGTCTTATTCAATTCGAGCATGTCGATGGTAATCAACCTTCCTACTAAGCTTCGGTGCAGCAATTTCCGGTGCTGGTGAGTTGCTCCGTCATATTCGGTATTTGATTGTTTGACCGACACGGATATATTCTCCTTAGTTTCCATCCGTGCGTATGGCGCTGAAGAGTTCTTCATTCAAGAATCTGTGGCTCGTTTGGAAAAGTGGATTCACCCGTTGATCACTTTCTACGGTTTGAATCGGTCAGTGATCACTACAGCAACCATTGACAAAGGATTCTGAATGTGTTCTAGATGGGTTTGCATTCGAACAGAGGCACTATCGGGCATCTTCACCGCGTCTCTGGCGTGGTATCTGATTTACGGAAACGGCAAGAGCACTACCGCATTAGACACTGGTTTCTCTATAATGACAGCAAGTGCGTCTTCAGTACTGATATGATCCCTTAGCATGACCCACTAACGATGACTTCGATCAGTGCTATTTACTGGCGGTATCCTGACTTGGGTGCGTTGGTTTAATAGGTTCGAAGTTCAAGGTACTGTTCTCCCAAATTCTCATGAATCAGTTGATACTAATCCTGTTGTAGCAAACAGGTTACAATATCTACAATGAGTTTCAGGCATACGCTCAATTGACTTCCTAGCCTGGAGCGAATTCTGCAATACATCAATTCCGAACAAGAAAGCAAGCCCACCACTAACGGTGTTCCTCCAGCGCATTGGCCAAGCAGTGGCGCTTTGAAAGTTGATGGCTTGTCTGCCCGGTATACCAAGGTTCGCCTCCTTGCAAAATCGGAAGGATTATCTCAAGCGATGCTTCTCACAGAAGGGACCAGAGGTTCTACACAACTTGACTTTTGAAGTCAGTTCAGGCGAACATGTTGGAATCGGTAACTTATCCGCTCATTTGCGAGGTCTGAGCTAACTTGATTCAGTGGGGAGAACAGGCTCTGGAAAGGTCCGCACCAACTTTCGGAACATTCTTGTACGTTCGCTAACGATTAAGCTATAGAGTTCGTTGACGTTGTCTCTTCTTCGGAGCATCCCAACCGAAGGCGAAGTGTACTATGACGGTCTCGCCACGAGCAAGTTGAACTTGGATGCCCTCCGGTCAAACATAACGATCATACCGCAAATTGTGATGATCATTTAGTTGTATACTTCAGTTACTCAGACTGATGCGATTCGTCCTAGCCGGAACTACTCAGTGGAACATTGCGCCATAACTTGGATCCATTCTCTCAGTACGAGGACGCGGAGCTGAACGATGCCTTACGTGCTTCTGGACTGTATTCTCTCCAAGATGAAAGGGACGTCGACAACAGCAACATCAACCTAGACACTGTCGTTTCCAGTGGAGGAACTAACTTGAGTGTCGGTCAAAGGCAAATACTAGCCCTTGCTCGGGCGATCGTGAGAGGAAGCAAGTTGTTGATACTAGATGAAGGTTTGTGGTTTGGTCCCTCTGGAGAGCTCTAACTAACTTGATACTTGTGATGTAGCGACCTCCGCTATCGGTTGGCTCCTTATTCCAGTTCTTTCGCGATGCGCATTAACGATTTGGGCAGACTACAAGACGGACGCCATCATTCAGACCTCGTTGAGGACGGAGTTGAAGAGTGTGACACTCCTCACGGTAGCGCATCGCCTACAGACGGTGATGGATTTCGATAGAATTGTGAGTATCGCATTGGCCTCAGCGTGTTAGTGGTTGCTAAATTTGACCACAAGATGGTTCTTGACTCGGGAAACATTGTATGTCCTACATATCCCAGTATCGACGAGACGGAATTGAGCATTCTTTTAGGTCGAGTTTGACTCTCCGCGAGTGCTTTTGAAGAAGGATGGTGGCCACCTTCGGAAACTCGTCGACGAGAGTTCGGATAGGAAGACACTGTATAGACTGGCTGGTGTAGAGACGTAGTAATTGCTAGAAAAAGGACTATTATATGATACAGGGATGGATTGCAGAATCTACCACTTGACACGTCGCTGTTTCGCTTTGAGAGTGTTCTTTCCACGAGCGCCTTTGATAGCTTGCATTTCGTCGAACTTTTTCTTGGCGTATCGTTTGGCCTCTGCATCGTCCACTAATTCGTCCACGAATGTTCGTTTCCTATTGGCTCGTGTCAGATTGTCGGAGCTCGCGCCACCAAAGGGTTGCTTTTCTGCGACAATTGTGCCAATCTAAAGAGAATGAGAATGGACAATGGAACGTTTCTGGATGGGACGAACAGCAAAGAACTTTGGGAGGCCCTTTATGCCCTTCCCTTCTCCCTCGTCTTTCCTGTAGAATCGCTTAGGATCGAGTTGATTGTGTAGGCGCATGGCCTCCACTTCGCGATGCAGTCTTGGCAAGTCCGCTTCAGCAGGCGCTGGCATATCAAACCATGATGCTCCCGCTGTCACCTGTTTGGCCTAGATAGATCGTTAAGATAGGACTCAATAGTGATACATATATACTTACCGCTTTGATTTCTTTTTTGGTTAACGGCTTCCCGGATTTTGATAGTTCAGGCGGTTGTATAGGCGGTGCGGGAACAGTGTATTGTTCTGATAGCTTTTCAGCGAGTTCGATATCTGGATCGCGCAGTTTTCCATCTGGTTGGAAATATGGGAGTGGGACTTTTCCGGGGTTTAATGGTGGTAACGGTCTAGCCGAAGGAAGTGTTAGTCGAAGAAGAATTCCCGGGGAAAAAACGCACAAGTCTACAGGTTCTTCGTCGAGTCTTGTTAGATCGTCTTCGAGGAGTCCTGATGATGACCCAGCCACAGCAGCAGACGCAGCGCCTTTTCTAGCCTTTTCCAGCAGGGAATCGAGGTATTCTTGTGTTATGGGCTCGCTGTCCGAGTCGGAATCATGAGACGTAGAAGTACTCAAATCAGAGTCAGAGTCAGAGTCAGAGTCGTGTTCTATAGGCCCTAGAAACCCCCTTAACACCCATTTTCGTTGGAAAATACTGCAGACGCACCGACAGCCTTTTCTTTTCCTTTCAGACTTGCCGAAACCATCTTGTAAGAAATTTTGGAAGTGATGAAGCTGATCAGAAAGGTTTGATCACCGACTGATTGGCCGGTTCTCTGAGATGGCCTTTGCCGAGGATATAGTTCAAGTTCAGACATGTTCAGACCAGTGAGGTGAGTTTACCTCGATGATTGATGCTACTTTTTAGTAGGTATCATTGAACTTTCTGAGGTATGTGAGCATAGTATCATGACTGTTGGTGGTTAGTCTAGGCTCGCCACAACGCCACACTTTGAAACACGTTGGCAGAGTCACCTCGTGTTGTTAATTACTGAGAGCGGGGGATGATTGGCTGTAATTAAAGAGGTACATATGCCGTAAGAGAGAGGCATTTTCAATCGAACATGAAACACTGCGAGGTTAATGTCTTTGTTAAATGTGCCGGTAACACGCTATGTGTGGCGCATGACCGAGCAATCCTTTCTTTCTGGAACCGAATTCCTGGAATTATCAAAGAACGGAATCAAGGTAACCTAACCTTGGCGCGTCGAAGAGCAATTGGCCACATCATGGTCTGAACCGTCACCGGCGACATAGAATTCGAATCATGTGAATTATACACTGGAGTAGCGATATTTTCTGCGTATGTTGGTCATATGTTGGTCAGAAGAAAGCTCCGACGGAGGAGGGCCGAAATGGGTGAGAATTATTGCCTGGAAAAGAGATGTGTGCGTCTGTACGCGTGGGATGGGCAACAGATCCGAGATCTTAGGCGCCAGGCCAATGTTTCAGAACGTTGCGATGCTGAGAGCGTTGTTTGACGTTGACAGGATGATAGGACTCAAGCATTTCAGAAGGAAAATCCAAAGCAGTGTTAACAAGTTGACTACATACTCTCTTCCGTTCCACTTGCCAAACGTCGGTGATCGGGGAGCAGTCCTTCTATTCCGAACCTTCTTTTAATTATCCCAGCCCAAGCCAACCTTCTTACCCTCTCACTTCCATCGTCTTTATCGTCGTTGACAGCGTTGAGACTCGTTTGCTCGTTGTACACAACAGCGACAGCATAGGCGTCTGCCATGTCTCAAAACGGCGTCGTCGCTCATGCTCAGCAATCTCTGCCATCGTTTGCGCAGGCATTCTCTCCATCATCTCTCGACCAAATATCGCAAGGAAGTCGTATATCATTGCCTCCTATACAAACACAGGATCGCTCGCGCCTGACATCTCCAGCTAATGCCTCGTACTCACGCCAGTCGAGCGCCGAACCTTCAAATCCTAGGAAACGCGGACGTGAGAGCCATGAAAACGACTCGGACTCAAAGTACGTTTATGCTGTTTCTATCGATGACGGTACCCTGACCTCATGGTTAGCACGAATTCACCTCCAATTTCTCGAGTCAAAGAAGAGCCTAAGCAAGACAATCTCGATCCTCCTCCTCCCCATTCGCAGAATCATGGCCTGCAGGATACCTCTGGCGCCCCGACACCTTCCAGTGTGCATCCTCTAAAGCGGCGCCGCGTCACTGTCAGCGGGCCGCCGCATCCTGGTGCACTCAACACTGACGTTCGTTCTTCTGGTGATCAGGGAACGTCCACTCCTATATCCCCTGTTGTCGTTGGCTTCACAATCCAACGCGACAATCCAAATGCTGTCGAACAAGTCCGGTCAATGATTACGGTCAAGCAACAGCAGAAAGCCCTCATTGAACAACGTAGGGGAAGCGTCGCAGGTCTTGTATCTCCTCCGAATGTTCCTCCCATCACATCTACGTCTGCTCTAGCCCCGGCTCCTTCTGCGACTCCTGCAGGCCCGCCGAACGTACGCCCTGCTCGGAGAAGCCCAAATGCTGGAGCAACAGGTGGACGTCGTCTTACCACCTCCAACATACGTCCTCCTAGCCCTCCTCCTCCTTCCCAGCCAGGTCCCTCTAACCTAGCAGCGAACGTGAACCCTCATTCGTTGCCTCCTCCCCCTATTAGCTTCGCCCGCCGTCGCGCTACGCAGGCAGGGGGTAAGAAAAAGCCGGCCGACATCATGATCAGTCCCAGGGAGGCACATACGAAAGAGCAGCTCGCGTTGGCTATTCAGAGCGCGCCCCCAATTCCTCGAGCAGACGGACAACAGGGCTCCTTCTATTCAGGCCGCATGGCGTTGCCTCGGCTTCCGTCAGTCCTGAGTTCTGGTGAGAATGTGAAGAGAGTTACGACAGGAAACGTTCCCCCAACTCCGACGCGACTTGCCCTTCTGCGTAACGCGTCCGCCGCTGTGCCTCCTGGCGCCATGGGACGCTCCCCACCCACTGCTACCGTCGCAATAGCGTCTACTTTGGTTCCTCCAACACCAAGCTCTCTACATCATCCGGGTTATTCCGGCGACAAAACTGCTTTCTTGGCTCCTTTCGAAATGTTCTATGATGCGCTTAACGACTCGAAACAGCTCAAAAGCTGGCTTGGCGACCAGCTATCAAAGTCGCAGTCCTTGATGCAGAGCTTGCAACAACAACAAGATCAACTTCACAGCATTGTGGAAAATATGGTGGAGAGGAAAGTTGGTGCGATGAAGGCGGAGATGAGCGGTATGCATAGGCGAATTGAGCAGTTGGAGGATGCCTTGAGGACGGCGAATGGCGCGGGCGGACGGCACTCCAATGCAGATCTTGCCGGATCGTACAAGGGAAAAGAGAGGCAGATAACAACGAGGAATGGACCCATGCCGCCGGACAGTTACTCATTTCCACCTGTCGAACGCGAGCGTCTCATGGTAGCTGCAGAAGCTGACAGGAGAATATCGTCCCCGAGTATGTGGCACGGGCACTTGGATCGAGGAGATGGTCCTAGTGGACATGATTCTGATAACGGGTCGCCTGCGCTCTATCCTAGTCGGAGACTGTCGGTATCTGCTACGAGGCTGGAGGCGCCTGTGAGGGGAGATGGACGGTCCATGGGACCTGGATCTTCGCCCTCGCAATTCAGAGAAAGTCGAGAAGGCTCATATACGTCAGCCAATAAGTCGATGGGGCGCAGGCCGACGTTGAACCGGCAACAATCAAGCCCTAGGATGTCTGGCATACTTCCCGCACAGCGTCCTCCTCCTGGCTTGCTAATGAGGCGGCCTGACGAGGAGCAGCATAGACGTTCAAAAGACTGATGCCTTAGTTGAGATACTAGATATCAATCTTCTACCCTCTTTTCTCACTCCTACTTACTTATGCTCCTTGGATTGCTAGATCATGTTCTTTTTCACTCATGACACGCAAATGTTCTTGTACTCAGCTATCGTGGACTGTACACTTTCTGTTTTCACTCATTCTCTCAATTTCGATTGTTCGATGATTCCCGTTCACTTTCATCCTCTCAGAGTCTGTATCTCTACATTTCTCCTCGATCTTCATCCCTGCCTAATGTCACGGACTGTTTTACGTTCATTGTTCACGATACGGTTTCTAGTTCCTGCATTCATGTATGTGTACCTTAATAAGACATCTGTACTACCACTCTGTCCGAGGTTTCCCATCTCGCAAATCTTCTGTGGGGTGGCGGGTTACGTGTATGCTAATTGCTCACATGTACTTTGGAAAACCTTGGAAGTGTACGCTTTGACAAGCTGGATGAAATCGAAGTCGAATTAACGTATACACTTATCAGAACCAACATTGTCATCCGATAACCTCGTAAATTCTGCTCCAAAACGCCAACGGGTCCGGTCCCAGTTCATGAACATCACATCACAGCATACAGTAAGTACGTTAGCTCTAGAAAACGAAGGTCAAAACAGCCTTGCCAATCGGAAAGGTGAACTGACTCGTGTCATGTGGGTTTCTTCTTCTTCCGCGCAGTCAGAACCGTCACTGGCTGTACTACAGCAGCTCCTCCGCCAGCAGCCGAAGAAACGGTCTTCACCGGCAACTCAGCGTTACTCACGCAGACCGACCCATATATGTGCGACCTATACGTCTCCAGCGACGCCTCCGGTTCTGGAAAAGGATTCGGAGATACATCCTGAAGCATCACGCGGCCTGTACGCGGAGGAGGAGTTCTAGGCGGGGGTGGGGGCAGAAGGAGGCTCGACGAAGAGTCCTCGCCCCGCTTGAGATCTCGCTTTGGCGGACGCACAGCACGGGGAGCGATAATCGGGGTGTGGATGGAGGAGATCCCTTCGCACAGACCTCGTATCGCGCTCTCGAGGGTCTCCGTTGCGTGGATCGACAACTCCCTGGTCGCGAACTCAACACCGGTGTGCATGGACGTAAGGACACGCTTGTTTAGTTGCGATGAGACTTCGCCGGGTTGTGGTTCGAGTGGCGACTTTGCTGATCGTTTCCGAGCAGAAGGTTGACCTTCGGTGTCGCCCTTCGGATAGGTTACACCGACGGTAAAGAATCCTGTCACCGCACCCGCCACACATTCTTGTCGAAACGACATACGCTCCCAAAACTCATCGGGAGTCACCTGCTCAAGTGCACCCGACGGACGCTCCGGCTTTGCCGTCAATTTGGCCGTTTCCTGCTCACTCAGTGAGTGCGCAGTAAAATCACCGTTGGAGTTGGTACGAGAACGTTTTCGAGCGGGAGATTTGACTCCGTTTGATTCAGTCGTCAACGCTATTTCGTCCAAGAAGCGGGATTTGGGGCAATCGTCGAAGTATGGAATGTAGTGACCAAGGTTCGACGTCTCGCCGGCTCGGGGAGAAGGACAAGGGAGACGGACGTCGGTCTCGGAGTAGGGATGACCGTATGTCCAAGCTGGAGAGGACGAAGAGGACGAAGGGGATATTTTGAGCGTGCACTCCGCCTCTAGCTGGGAATAGCCTGGGAGAAGATAGTACAATCTGATGGTGGGTTTAGAATCCGTATGTTTGGTAAGGTCTGCAGCCACACCGGTCAACACATTCTTCCACCAGCCACACAGGCGCGCATCGCTTAGCGGGCGCTTCCCACTAAATTCCGAGGAGTTTGGGAAGAGGTATTGGTTCTGTGCGCGTGCGAATAGTTGGATCCAGAGGTTCTCGACGTCCAGGGGTCTCGTTTCTCGGTTAGCGTAATACGACAGAAAGGCGCGGACGAGCGCTGATGTCGGAGAGGGTGAACTGGCATGCCCAGTGCTGTCAACTTTTGACACGTAGAGAACCGCGCATGAGGTTGTTGGAACATGGTACAAGGATGCCTCGATTCCAGTGACGATAATTGAGGGCGAATCTGGCGTCATTTGTTCAGATAGAAGGATGAGGATGTCCTGCAAGTATGATCTTTGTTTTGGGATGGCGAATGGAAAGAGTCCGTTGTGTTTTCTGGGAGACGAAACGAGTGCGTGCAAGTGGAATTCTCGAGTCCCAGGCAGTTCTTTGAGCGCTTCGAGCAGAGCGTCGCGTAGGGCGCTGACAGCCATGACCGCTGTAGCGTTAATTGTGGCTAAACTGAGAATGTGTAAAGATGGATGAAGCACGTGAACAAGAAGAGGCGAAATAGTTTCCCACGGTAGACTAAAGACCTGCAGTAATATTTTTTAACTCGCTGTGGGCTAATAATTGTAATTAATGGCTTGGCATGAATGTCTATAATGCGATTTAATATTTTTCAGCGCGTATCCATGTAAGTTGAAAGAACTAGATATGTTTTCCTGTGGCGGAGTTGATCCAACCAGTTTAAAGTATCTGTACGTCGTGTATGTTGACCTAAAGCTCTGAGAAAATCTGAAGAAAAGGTAATCGATATATATAAAGATTTTAAGACACTAGTCTGGATTTAATGAGCACCAAGGACGTCTCCTTCAGATTTTGATGCTGGAGGTTACATATCACGTGATTCAAATTCACCGAAAGTTTGACCGTTTGCTCGGTGCTCAGTACTCAGTGTCCAATAAATTGCAACTCGCTGCTGCATAGATATGTGAGTAGTAGATCTGTATTTTCAAGCCATCTCCAGAATTTTAGACTGCCCACACATCGCATAAATGTCCTACACGTCATCCACCAAAAAGAAAATATGTTCTTATCGTAATTTCGCACGGAGAACTAACATGATAATACTATTGATATGATGAATGCAAATGAATACGAATACAACAGGAAAAGTGAAAATGCGAAAGAAAAATAAATATGCCCGGGCACAACTTACGCCACATAAGCAAACGTATCCCGCGTTCCATCCACACGCTCAATGTACTCCTTCTCCAACAGTGTATCGATCGACTTCTTGATATCAGGTATTTTTGGCGCAAACCTCTGCGATATCTGCGAAATCACCTCTTGGATCAACGCCTGGTTCTTCATCGATTTTCGCGCCTTCATTATTCGCACTATCGTCGCCTGTGTCACATATTTCCGGTCCTCATCCACGTTCTTCATCACATCCGCAGACTCCTGCTTCACCTCGGCCTTGATCGGTTGATTGAGGTTGACGCGGATTTTCTTGGATCTGAACCCTACGCACAACAATCAATTCAGTATCAAAAAAAGAGAGAAGAAGATCGTACCGGGATTCAAATCATACTGCTCTACCTCGTCGTTAATCAAAATCTTCGCCTTCACCAATATCCCCAAAACCTGACTGATCAAATCCTTTGGTATGCCAGTTGCAGCTACAAGCTCTTCCAGGCTGATCGTATCCTGTTTGTTGTATTGCACTAGCACCGCCATTTGGTACGTACTCGTCATCAGGATGTACTTTTGGTTCAGGTAGTTCGTTCGAAGCTCGTTCTTGCAGTAGTTCCATAACCAGGTCAATTTTCGACCAGAGTGCTTCGTCTGGTAGTAGCGAGTAAATCGCTCGAAAGTGACAGTAATTTCTTGTGGAATGACGAATTCGTGCTGTGCAGGACTAGATGGCCAACAGTTGGTGCCGAGCACCATGATAGAAAAGTTGATGTCATTGTCGGTGTGGTTCTGCTCCATACGTTCTTTGAACTGGTCGGTTAAGTCCTTGCTCAAGCTCATGTCTAAATATTGTTAAATGAGAAATGTGGAGAAGAAAGGTATGCAAGAGGAAAACAGACCCGTAAACATCCGCTGTAACTTGTTCGTGTACTCGAATCCACACGCTTCCTTGAGCTTGGAAATCATACTCGACTCTGCTTCGTCAGAGGCAGAGACGCCATGAATCAAGCGCTTGGAAAGCTTCGACTGGTAGAATTGCTGGAAGACGTCCTTGTCTTCGAGGTACTTGAACAAAATCATCTGCGATGGGTCAGATCGCTCAGCCTCGAGTTCGTAGGTCGAAAGGAGCATACCACCCGATTCAACGCCGTCTCCAAATCCTGCTCTTCCGCCACCTTGCTCGTCTTCCGAAGTAAAAGATCACTGTGCTTAGCGATCAGTTCAGCGGATTTCGAGTGTGAAGGGCCCGTTGCAGCATTGCGATTAACAAAGTCTCGACACGCCTTGTCCAAACTGGCAACGAAGCCAGCCTCACCTCGAAAACTTCGATTGACGATCGCAGCGTTCTTGCCGTGAACCTCCAACAGAGCGTCAACGTAGGCCTTGGGATCCAGCACATCGCCCTCGCTACCTTCTACAACTAGCTTAGACACCGCGTCTAAGCCTGCTCGTTTGACGTGTTCCTCAAATTTCTTCCTCAGCGGCTCAAGACCTTCGGGGATGCGAGACAGTAGCGCGTACATCCTCTGGAGATCTTCGTCCTGATCAAAATCGAGAAGATTCTGGAAGTTGTCCCATAGTCGCTCAGACTGGGCGCGGATGAGCACATCTTCGCATTTACCGACCAGCAGCTTGCGCGTCTGAGTATTAAGGTATCGCTCAACGCGGTCTTCCTCTTCTCTCAGACGTTCTTCAGCCTTTTTCAGATATTCTGGAATACTGTTTTCGATGAGGAAGGTTTCAGACTCTTTTCGGTAGTACGTTTCTGTGGCGATGAGGAAGGGGGCTTCGAGATGTTGTTTGTAGACGTCTAGGCAGACTTTGTTGGGATCCACCTCATCGAGACCCAAGGAGACAAAGGAATCCACGACCTGTTTGACGAGGCCTTGGTTGATGGTCTGACCATTCCGTTGTTGTTCAATGAGACGTAATAAAGCAGTGGCGAGGCGGGTGTTGTTGTGTTGTATGGGACTAAAGAGGCTACCTCTCCATTGGACTAGTGCGAGCTGTATGTTGGTCAGACAAAACGTGTGAGGCGGACACGAGGGACGCACGGTGTAGACCGGATAGACAGTCTTCCTGCCTTCATCTCGCTCTCGCTTGACCCAATGGCGGTTGAGGTAGGTGAAAAGGCGATTGATGTAGTTGGCTCCGGTGGTGTATCGCGTCCACTCCTCGGCATAATACTGAAGGAGTGCTTCGTCCTGGAGCGGTTCGGCGACCTGTAGAGGTTAGTGTTCATCCCGAACGCGCCTGAACTCGCGACGTACGTCTCGGAGCAGCTTTAGATGGCAGACAAAGTATCGAATGAGGTTATTGTACAAGTCCGAGCCCATGAGATTTGCTCCCGCTGCGATGGCATTAGGGTTGGACAGCAAAAAACATGGATGGCGCTCACCCCTTCCTCCGCTCAGTCCCAAATCTCCCGATGAAGGATTTTTGGGGGCGGTACAGTAGTTGTAGGCGACCGTGTAGAGCGACATGTACTGGAGATGGATATAAGATGTCAGTATAACCTTTTAGAGACGATCTGGCTGACCTTTGAGTAGGACACGCCTGTCTGCAGCTTAGTCATGATATGGTCGACGCCGTCCTCGAGAAAGGCCCATGTCGTCGCCAAATCCGAGGTTGGCGGTGGAATTGCCTGTGGCATAATTGCAAGACAGTCGTGGTCTCCAGTCAAGCCACAGACATGTCTGTCACGTCACAGCCGATTGCTCTGATCGACGCCATTATTTCTGACTCTTGCCACCACCATCTTCAATTTATTATGGCGTCTATAATACCGCAGGCGCTGCCAGAAGAACTCTCGACGGATCCCACAGCACCATCTACTATTGAAAAGCTGGGCCAGGCGCTAGCAGGCACATCTCTAAATCAGTACGCGACTGATCATCCATAACGTCCTTTTATTCATTCATCATTAACAGAGGATCCGCGGCAGAACCAGCCTCTGACAGCAAATCATCATCCGAACAAGTCGTTACGCCCTGGGACGTCCAGGGAGGTGTATCCTCAGACGGCCAACAGCAAGCCATCGACTATGAGAAACTCATCACTCAATTCGGGACGCGCCGCATAGACGACGCCGTACTTGCTAGATTCGAGAAACTCACCGGACAGCGGCCACACATATTTCTCAGACGTGGTATGTTCTTCTCACATCGGTACGTCCCCAGCATCCAGTTTATCACTTTTAAACTCACCTGCCTCCTCTCAGTGAATTTGACAAGATACTGGATCGGTACGAGCAAGGCAAACCATTCTTCCTCTACACCGGACGTGGCCCGAGCAGCAATAGTATGCATCTTGGGCACACCATCCCCTTCAAATTCACAAAGTAACTCTTCCGCCCCACTCAGAGATGCGCATTCCGACCGTCCTTTAGATGGCTCCAGGATTGCTTCGATGTCCCCCTGGTCATCCAATTAACGGGTGAGTTATGACTCATTTCCCAGCGTGTCCTTTTTCTTATCTGCATTCCAGATGATGAGAAGTTCCTTTTCAAGCATGAACTCAAGGTCGAACAAACCAAGGAGTTTTCGCGGATGAACGCCAAGGATATCATCGCTTTCGGCTTCGACATGTCCAAAACGTTTATCTTCAGCAACTACGAATACGTGGGCGGCCCATTCTACGAGAACGTCTCCAAAATATCGCGCCAAATCACATACAGCCAGGCAAAAGCCACCTTTGGATTTACCGACTCTGATAATATCGGAAAAATACACTTTGCCGCCATCCAAGCAGCGCCGTCGTTCTCCAACTCGTTTCCCCAGATATTCGGCAAGACTTCCAATGTTCCATGCCTCATCCCCTGCGCTATCGACCAGGACCCGTACTTCCGTCTGACGCGGGACGTTGCACAGAAACTTAAGTACCCCAAGCCAGCGCTGCTCCATTCGAAATTTTTCCCAGCACTCCAGGGGCCGCAGACTAAGATGAGCGCGAGCGACCCGAACAGCAGTATCTTCATGACGGATACGCCGGCGCAGATCAAAAACAAGATTAACAAGCATGGATTCTCTGGTGGGCAAGAGACGGAGGAAGAGCACCGAAGACTGGGAGGGAATCCGGACGTTGACGTTGCATATCAGTATCTCACTTTTCTATTGGATGACGATGATGAGCTCAAGCAGATGGGAGAGGTGTGTTCTTTCTCGCTTGTTCGCCTTTAAGATAATTTCTGATGCTGTGTAGGATTATCGAGCGGGGCGGTTACTAACCGGGCAGCTGAAGGCCAGGTGTATCGAGGTACTGCAGAAGTTTGTGGGTGATTTCCAAGCTAGCAGGGCGAAGGTAACGGAAGAGTCTATCAACGGGTTTATGGATGGGAGCAGGAAGATCGAACCGAAGTATGGCAAGGCGCAGTCATCGTAAAGAATCGTCTAATGAAGATGCTTTGCGCAGCATGGTGTGAAGGACACAGCACTGATCCCAAGCTGATGATTGTGATGGTGATGATAGTCATCGTCATACTTTTACCCTTTCACTTCCACCACAACTTCTCAAACAATGTCTTCGAGCTCAAGCGTGTCCTCCTGGAGAACCCGCGCCGAGGTCTATCCATCCGGCTCCTCATACAACCCTTTGTCCACCTCGCTCGTACTGTTCTCTCTTCGTGACACCATGGCGGAGCAGAATACTCTGAATTTTGCATTGTTCACCGATCGGGTCGTTATCACCGCCTTGGGTGATGTCCTCGTGCTCGCCCTCGGAGATTACAATACCATTACGGAGTTGATCAAGGCGCTACCGCAAACAGAGTCAGTGTCCGACAAGATGCAGTGGTGGCGGGTGAAGCACTTGATGTCGTGCCGTCCCATGGACCGTATTGGGGTGTTGCAGGACGGGTCCTTGAAGAAAGTGGGTGTGTACGGATACAGCGCCAAGTTGAAAGAGTTGAGCGACAGCCCTGTGGAGGGTGTCACCAAGTTGCCCGACGAGCTGTCAGCGCTTATGGATGTTATCATGGAAGGACGGACAGGATACGACGGGGGCACAGTGCGCACTGGAATGCTAAAGAAAGTGCACAGTATCTTGCCACAGCTTAATTAGCGCGACGCCGATCGTGGGAATACTTTCTCCTTTCCTGCCATCACCATGGGCGACGTTGGCACAGGAATCGCCTATCTACTTTCGTGCTGTTGTCAGTCTTTCTCTGTTGTAACATCCACAATTTAGGCCTTATAACAATAGTCTGCTGCAATTCATCTGCGGACCTGTCTCCCGAAAGTGCTGGCAACCGCAAGGGAAAACGCTGCCCGCAGGAGGATATTGTTGATGAGATGTTCCAACAGAGGACGTATAGGAAAGATGGCACGGGCAGGTTCCACATCGATATTGATTCTACACCGACGAGCTCCAAGATGATCTCCCCCGGCCCCGCCAAGAAACACGAAGATCCCGAGTGTGTACTCTGTGGCGCACCATGTTTTATCCGTTAACCATTGCTTCATAGGACGACGCCAGCAAAGACATGATACAATTATTGCCTTTTATTTGCATACCCCGCTACGATTATACCTTCTTTGGGACACACGGATTTTTATGTTGTATTTTGTTATAGAGAGTCTCTATTACGACACGAACTTCGATTCCGCCAAGGCTTAAGCTTGGCTACATCTTCAAGCTTCAAGCTTCAACGCTGGACGGTAAGCGTTCGTGCATCGTGTTTAAAGATGGTGGGATGAACTCTATCTCGAACAGGCGATACATCCAAGATGTGTGTCAATTTGTGGGGCTGCTGCCTATATAAGAATGGGACTTTTTCCGACCGTGAAGGATTCCTTTCACCGCCTTCTGACTCACATCTCACATCACAAGACGTTTAGCGCTGCTCCGAGGTTACTTATAAGTAAGAACATCTTGTGGAACAGCTGCTACTAACCATCAAGCCATCGAAGTGTCGAAGCGCTGATTGATATAAATTACCAGATACGACCCTGGAGCCACTTGCCTTCTGCCACAACATTTAGTTAACCCAATGTCCTCCGAAGCGTCCGCCAGCACTCACGCGCAGGACCTGTCCACGTCCGAGACGATCGTTGACATGAAGCTGGACGTCCTCGACTCCCCCGTCGACTCCGGGTCGACCTGCGAGTCTGAGCCAGATGACCACCTCAAGCCGCTCCCACACATCCCTGGCCTCCCGCGTCTCTCCAACGAGATACCTAGGACTACCCGGCCACAATCTCAATACGGCACCCAACGCACGAACCCCGTCCGGCGCGAAAGCACTTTGGATCCTGATGCCGGATCTCCTTCGTTTATCCCCCCCAAGCACGAGAACAGGACACTCGTGCTCTGCTTTGACGGGACGGGCGACCAGTTCGACGCGGACAATTCCAACATTGTGCAATTGGTGGGACTGTTGAAGAAGGATGATCGGCGGGAGCAAATGGTTTATTACCAGGTATGGATTCAGATATGTGATCGCGGCGCGAATGTGGCTGACGGTAAATAGGCGGGGATTGGGACGTATATTTCCCCCAAGGTTGCGTCGCCTATGATGTCGAGAGTGTCCAAGGTATGCGGCCTTTCACTCTCCGTGTTTCAAGTTCTGATTGAGGCGTGAATACTTTAGACGCTGGACACCATGGTTGCTTGGCATTTGGACGCCCATGTCATGGGTACGCTTTACCCTTCCTCTTTCATCGCACGAGCTCTAACACCGTCGTAGATGGCTATGAATTCTTAATGCAGAATTGTATGTGTACTCTGTCAAACGTCTGGAGCTCGGCATCTAATCACGTATCCCAAGATCAATCAGGAGACCGTATATGTCTCTTCGGTTTCTCCAGAGGAGCATACACTGCCCGCAGTCTGGCAGGAATGCTCCACAAGGTCGGCTTGCTCCCACCGGATAATTGGCAGCAGGTTCCCTTCGCATACAAAATGTACACCAGCACTGACGCTGTCGGCTGGGAGCAGTCGACCGACTTCAAACGAGCATTCTGCGTCGATGTCCAGATCGAGTTTATTGGTGTATGGTATGTCCCATCATATGTGACAATCTTACGAACTATATACTTACCGCCTCGAAGGGACACTGTTGACTCTGTAGGCATCATCCCGCGTCGACTGCCGTTCAGCACATCCAACACCATAGTTCACACCTTCAGACATGCAGTTTCTTTGGACGAGCGCCGAGCCAAGTTCAAAGCTAACTTGTGGAATACACCAACTGAGGACGAACAGAAACTCGGCACACCGAAGACGTCCCCTTCCACGTCTCGAAAGAACACCAAGAGTTTCTCTACACTTAGACTAAATGGCAGAAGAGATTTGAAGGTTTCTTTCGGTTTTGAGTACGACCCGGAGGATGAGCAGTTCATGCGGGAGATGGAGAGGATGCATTCTGCTATGAATCCCAAACCCACGGATGTCTTGGAGGTCTGGTTTGCGGTATGTGGTGTACATCCTTGATTATATCCTTGTCCGCTGATGTTCAGCTCTAGGGATGTCACTGTGGTAAATTATCCCACTTCTCAATAAACATTCTCGTCGTGCTGATTCTTCTGTAGATGTTGGCGGAGGTTCCGTGAGTAATGACACACGATACTCCCTTGCGCGTATCTCCCTCCGATGGATGGTCCGCGAATGCTTTAAGATGGGGATTGGAATCATGTTCGACGCGGACCGTCTTTGCGACATCGGGCTCGACCCTACGTCTCTCTACCCCTTCGTCATACCTCGTCCACCTCCACTTTCCGCCAAAGGCCTTCCTGTACAGAGCCCTCCCTCAGATCATAAACTGCCACTAGCAAAGCGCCTAACGAAGAGGGTACGGCGCAAGAGCAGCATGGGGATCATAACCGCAACAGTACCGAGGAGAGAAGATGTCTTGGTGGACCCGTTCAAGTCGGAGGAGATGGAAGATCTGGCCGATGCGTTGTCGCCAAAGTATGACCAGCTGAAGTTCTCGAGGCTTTGGTGGGCGTTGGAGGTCATACCGATGAAGTTCAAGCATCAGGTTGGGGATGGGAAGTGGATATCTTGGTTTGGGTATGTTCTGATAGTGTTCTTTCTTGAGCTTTGTCACTGACTCGTCGTGTTGTAGACTTAATTTGGCGCGGCCGCGCCACATTCCTGGGAAGAAGGAACCTTCTGGTATCAAAGTGCATCGGAGTGTCCAGATGCGAATGGACGCGAAAACTGGTTGCGGGAGGAATAAGGATAAGCCGTACCGACCAAAGGCTCATTTCTCGTTGGATGATGTGACTTGGGTGGATTGAGGTTTTTCAGATACATATGGTCCACAATAGCATTCAAACCACAATTATTTTCGTATATCAAGATTACATAAGTATTACATTAAAATCTACTAACGGAATGCATCAAATAAAATGCATTATCCTCTGAGATCTTAGAGACAATTTTCTTCGGCATGGGACAGGTTGTCGTTAAATCCAAGGGCAAGGTGGCGCAAATCGGCGTCGTTTCGGCAATCACGGGCGTTGCCGCAAAGATCATAAAGAGTAAACTTTAAATTTTTGAAATCAACACATAGCTTTTGGGTACGCCATATTGCGCAGGAGTCAATCGCCACACTAACACTGTCCATAGTCACCTTCTGACTCATTCGCAAATTCCAAAATGAGTTACGTCGCCAAAGGAGAGAAAGAATACGACGCCACGGGTGCTCCCGTTCCCGGTGCCAAAATCCACAAAATCCGTATCACTTTGACGAGCAGCAACGTCAAGAACTTGGAGAAGTGTACGTTGTGTGCACACTGCGCTGGGGAACTTCTGCTAATTTGTATCGATAGTCTCGGCCGACCTTATCAACAGGGCGAAGGACAAGCAGCTCCGTGTCAAGGGCCCCGTCCGTCTCCCCACCAAGGTTCTCAAGATCACCACTCGTAAAACTGTAAGTCGCCATCCCACTGCATATATATGTGTATTGATTTCTTGTATAGCCTTGTGGTGAGGGTTCCAAGACCTGGGACAGATATGAGCTCAAGGTGCACAAACGCCTTATCGACCTCCACTCTTCCAGCGAGATCGTCAAGCAGATCGTACGTGTATCATTTTTCTCCCACTGCGGCGCGAATTGACTCCGTTGTTAGACTAGCATCAGCTTGGAGCCTGGTGTCGAGGTCGAAGTTACCATCTTGACCGGATAGAGTACATGTAGTTATTTTATCGTTTGTGATGAATTGTATGTGATATGGCTCCAAGTCAATACTCTCCCAATACATCAACGTTGTAACTATTCTCTTGAATCTTATCCTCGCACTGTCCCGCTTATATATAACGTCAAAGAGAACTATCGCCACATTAGATTAGATTAGATACAACTAATGCTTATGTTTCTTTTTCGCGAAGGAGTCGCGTATAACAATCGGCAGGGTTTTCTTGTACTTTTCTATATCACCCTTCAGCAATCGTGCACCTAGATGTTCCCTGCGATCTAGAAAGGGTCCATATTTGTAGCCTGGATCGGCGTTTAAAGGGTACCAGTGCTTGCAATCTCTGTCGGTCACCCACCGCGACAAAGAATAATCGTTAATCCTAGAATGCTGGTGAGCTGGAATTAACTGCATGGTTATTGATCACTTACGCTATGCCTTTGTTGGCGAGGTGCTCATGTTTCCGGAGCGCCGTCTGTTCACACGCCAGATACATAATTTTCTTATTCCAACCTTCCTCATTCCGAGTCTCCCAATCGGTCAAGGTCCTAAGCATAGTTACAAGCTCCGTCGAACTGTTACCACCACCCATGTAAATCCATTGGTCCCGAATCGATCTATACATTACTGCGTATGACCAAGGAGGACCTTGCCCTTCATGCTCCCACATGAACATGCCATGACCCAACTGGGGCATGTCAGCGAAACTAAATGAGTAAGTAGTATCTACTATACGCACCATTTTCAAAAATTCCCCTTCTTTCATTATAGGATCCACGCTCTCTGTGGTCGCACTTTTTAGGTTGACAATCTTTAAGATGCCCAGTGGTACATTATCCTTGTTCATTACACGATATCTTCGCTCGGGAAGGCGAGAATACGGCGGCGAGTGTTCTGCGGTGTGTCCATTTGGTATAAGATTAACGTCCTCACTGTTCAATCTCCCAGTCATCTTGTCTTCATCATATCGGAATCTTTCGACAAACATGATTGGGACGGGGGGCGCGCCAGGAGGAGGAGGAGGAGGAGGGGCAGGGGCAGGGGCACTCCCGTTTCCATCGCGAGCAGATATATCTACAGTGTCAGTGACATACATGTTTCCAGGAATGTATGCGGTGTCCGGGCGTGAAATAACACCTCCAGTCAGAGATGAGAAGGGACTAAGGCAAAGTTGTTGTAAGTAAGACAATGGGTGAGCTGAGAGGAAGAACCGTACAGGGCTTCTGTCATTCCGATAGACATATAGGTGAGAACAATTATCGATGTCACCAGGACATCGAAACGACTATGCCACAGCATCGTATACGTATGAGGAGGATGGACATGAATCAGCTAAGCTTGGGGTTTAATAAAGGATCTACCCGGGTTTAGCAAGAACATATAAACCGTAGTCAGACTGACATCGGAACTACTAGTCGTAGCAGAACAAGACTCCATCGCCAGAACGAATGAAAGCAGTGTCGCCGAGTCGGTCGTCAACGCGTCACTTTTGATCGGGGATCGACGTCTCGACCCTTGACACCCATTCCGACGATATCCTACGATATCTCATCAACGCACGTCGCATTGTATCATCATTCACATCATAACATCATAACATTCATTAGCACAACATACTTACAGTGGTCTTATTAGACGGTCGAAGAATTCAGAACCTCACCTGGGAATGCTTAATATGTTGAAGCCTGACCGTGGCGGCGGCGGTAAGTGACTAGAACACAAGATCAGGCGTAGGATATAGTCGCACCACCATCGGCCACCCAAGAGGCGCCCGTAACTAAGCTTGCGTTCTCGCTCGACAAAAATACAACAATATCAGCAATCTCCTCAGGTGAGGCCAGCCGCTGCGAGGATAGATATCAGTGACAGCAAAGGACACAAACGAGGAATATCTTACCTGTTGTGGCACGGTTTCCACAACGGCCGCTAAACGGGACTTTTCGACCGCACTCATCAAGAGAGGTGTATTCACCCATCCAGGACACACTGCATTGACGCGGATACCATCCGAAGCATGGGAAACGGCTAACATTTAATTAAGCACCAAATATACAGATTCCGGAATTATATAACCCACCAGCAGCCTTAGTCATTCCGATAACAGCATGTTTGCTGGCCGCGTAGCTCGTGTAGCCAGGGAGTGCTACCTTTCCTTGGAGGGAGCTCATGTTTGTGATAGCGCCTCGGACCGGCGGGCGAGGAGGGAGACGCTGTACGGGGGATTGTATTCGCATAGCACGCAGCTCCTCCCGCATGCACAAAACGACTCCGCGCGAGTTAATGGCGTGAACTCGATCGTACTCGTCCATCGAGAGATCGGCTGTAACGACAGGGCTCTCAACAACCTTTGTGAACAATGGTGTCAGAGGGACGGGAGGCAAATAAGCACCAGGGCACGTACGCCAGCGATGTTAGCAGCATAGTCTACTCGCCCAAATTCCTCTAACGTAGCTTTCAGTACCTTGGCTACCTGATCTTCATTCGTCAAATCCAATTGACTGGCGAAGGATTTGAATTTTGGATTCGACGCGGCATTTGCCACCTCATGCGACGCTTTCTTCGCATTTTCGGCGTTGATATCGACGAGATGAACTCCTGCAGCTCCCGCTCGAGCAAAAGCCAGAGCCGTGGCTCGTCCCAGACCACTGCCTAAGTAAGATTGAGCTTCAAGGGGAGCTAAAAACATGGTCACAGGGCTTACCTGCGCCTGTTATGAGAGCATATCCTGGGACAGTGAGCATTGTTTGGATGCGAGTGGGAGACAACGTCGGAGAGTGGTAGAAATATTATATATGCTCATTCTATAGTGGAGCTATTCGGCGCCAACAACCTGCCTGAAGGTCAGCTGAGATTCAAAACTCCCCTCTAGAACACAAGATGGATAGAATGTTTAGAGCTCGACTTGACAATGCTACTAGTGCGGGATGATTGGAAGAGAAAGACGATCCAGGAGGGAGAAAATAGCCTGAGATTCGAAGAGCAGAAGAATGTTCACTGTCTGCACGGTCTCCGAGCGAGTCGGACATTGGAGAAATTCTACCCAGATTAGCCTTGGACCATGGGAGACTGTCACGATGGACGATGCCTTAGATGACTGTAGACTTGTTGATGAGCTAGAGAGTAAATTGGCAAGAACGCAGTGATGTGAGAAAGCGAGCGTTAGGGGCTGTGACGGCTTCGCTGCCGCCGCCGTCACTCCGCCGTCTCATTGCACTGTAGATGCTTGTAGACCATAAATGATGCAGAGGCGCACCGTGAAGGACGGCATTATTAAGTTTCTGTGAATCAACCGTCTACTCAACTGTCGCTACGTTTCTCACCGATGTCGCATGGTAATCTTCACGATTCTCGTTGGTGATCGTCGCTATTGCAATTCAAGTATGACCGGGATTCAGCGCCCAGCACTCTTGAGTTGCCAAACAATCTTCGATTATGGGGCTATGCTATTACTGACAGTCTAGCAACCATTTACACCGCACCATCGCCCGGAGACTCCATCACGACCACCCCATATTCTTGCAGCTCCAATCCCCCTTCGGGTCTGGGCGCAGCTGGCTGCTGGCTTTCCGATGATACTTCAAGATTATCTCGACTTCCAAGTGGCTGGAGAACCTGGCGTCATCTTGATGTCAAAGGTGCACATCCCAGACTGACATACGCGCCATCGGGGGCGTGGCTGCCCATCGAACATAGGTGGATACTAGGAGCCTCATAAGTTCCCCAGGACATTTCCTTTGGGAGATCAAATCCCTCCACAACATCTCCCAGAATTCCTAACGCCTCCATCGGCGGTCCTATTAGAGCATCGAAAGAGAAAGGTTGAGAAGGCCCCCGAGTCGGTCTGCTGAACTTGGTGTTCATCAGAGTCATATGCAGTTTCAACGGACGCCGTTCAGTTATGAAACCCTCCTTGCGGAAAATTGCATGAATGCGAGTGCACATGGTGTAGAGTTGCTCGTTTCGACGAGAGCTAATGTACAGAACATGAGCCCTACGCTTGCCATCTCGTTTCAGAACATCGATGTGATCCAGTTGAATGAATGGGGGCACATCAGTTAGAGAGAGTAGAGCAGGCAGGCGTTGCAGGAGTGCTAGAGCATCCTTGACTGATTTTGAGCCGTCTTTCGAGGACAGTGACATGACACCGAGAGTGAAATGGGCGCGCGCAGGTGCGACGACAATGGGTTGATAGGCGCTGTCCAATGCATCCGCGAATGCAGCAATCTTGGCGCGAAGATCAGCGTGAATTTGACCAAGAGGAATAGATAGAACTATATAGATATTATTCAGTGTAATCTCGAACATGAGAATGACCTACAATGAGTGGGCCTAATTCGTGCCATGGTGGTTAGAGCTGACTCAGCAAACGCGTCTTTCCCGTACGCGTCCATGACCATGCATTGCCTGCGCCGCCTTCCGTTCCGCGCTTTTGCCCGGCATTACAGTGCGCAACCCCAGCCACCGCCACCGCCGTCGTCGCCACCACCAAAGACAGCATCCTTTGGCTTTCGAACAGTCCCAGAGGATTCGAAAGAGACGCTGGTCAAGCAGGTCTTCGACTCGGTTGCCTCCAAATACGACCTCATGAACGACGCCTCTTCACTCGGCGTACATCGTCTCTGGAAAGACGGTTTTGTGTCCCAGCTTAACCCAGGAAAGACGGGACCGGTAAAGTGCATCGACGTCGCTGGAGGAACCGGAGACATTGCCCTCAGGATACTCGACCACGCCCGCGAAAAATACGCGGACAGGGAGACCACCGTCGAAGTTGTCGATATCAACGCTGAGATGCTCAAGGAGGGCTTCAAGCGCTTCAAAAAGACAATGTATCACAACAGTACGCCACTTCCACCAACACTGTTCAATGATTTCACTCAATGCTTTTCCAGCCCCGCAGATCGCATTCCACGAAGCCAACGCGCAGGAAATGACCAAGTTCACCGACAACACGTATGACCTTTACACCATCGCGTTCGGTATCCGCAATTGCACGTCAATACCAGCAGTGCTCTCGGAGGCATATCGCGTTCTCAAGCCAGGGGGAACTTTTGCTTGTCTCGAATTCAGCAAGGTCAATAACCCAGTTCTTAGCACGTAAGTTGCGTTCGCTGTTGGTTTTCCTATGCTTATCGGCGCTCTAGGCTCTACGACCAATATTCTTTCTCAATAATCCCGCTCATGGGCACTATCCTCGCCGGAGATCGAGACTCGTACCAGTACCTCGTCGAGAGCATCCGGAAATTCCCTCCTCAACCTCAGTTTGCCCAGATGATTAGAGACGCTGGCTTCAAGACCGGTGCAGACGCTGACGGAGGCGCATGGACCGACCTGTGGGGAGGCATTGCTTCAGTTCATACCGGCGTCAAAATTTAGATACTCGTTTAGAGTGTACATTAAACAAAATACAGTAATTGTTACAGTCTTTATAGCTGTGGCACTCATTAAATCATAGTGCGGTTGTTGATAGGCTCCATCGTGTACGCCACATGCATCTCTGTGCCCTTGTCCTCCCGCTTGCTCATCTTTCGCTGGACCATCGACCGACGTAAGATCTTGTACATCTCAACCACGACGACATACACGACCAGTTGGCCGAACACTAGCCCCCAATGCCATGTGAGCCCTTCGATTTGGAACACTCTGTCATTGATAGTGGGGATATAAACAATCCTAAAGGCCGTTGAGTACGCGCTAGACCTCATGAAGATAATGCTTACGGGAACACAGACAGCGAAATGCATCCTACAGACCACAATAGAAGTCGGTTCTCCATGAAATCCATTTTGAACAAGCTACGCGTCATACTTTTGCACTTGAACGGTCGTTCAGTTATGACCCAAGTTCAAAAGAAAATAATGGACTCACTGTAAGAGCGTGCACCATTAGGAGGATCTTCAAAGTAGCAAATGCAGTTCCCCTAGCCTTGTAGATGATTTCGCATCCGGGCTGCAATCCAACGAGGGCGTCGTTACACTTGGGATGGATGTCTTGCGTTCCGTCCGCAACCCCATACTGAACGATCACGAAATTCGCCAACGTCTGTGCGCCCATGAGGATACCATAACCAATAGTGTCTATGTCAAAGGTTAGATAACATCGTTGATTGACAATGAAACAGACGAACCGCAATACCAAGATGTGGTAAAGATTGCCTGGAAACTATCTGGGGCCAGATACATGGCATCGTGCGCAGTTGGCTCGATTCCCAACGCCAACGCAGGTGGACCTGCAGAGATCGTATTGATCCACAACGCACCCACAGGCGAGATAGGATACACAGCGACGCCTTCACTTCTGAAGGCGAGCCCGACCATCAGAACCAAAACTTCCGCAACATTGCCAGACAGAAGGTAGACCAGGAACTTTGAAAGATTCTGGAAGACCGACCGTCCTTTCCTGATGGCACGCACAATAGTGGAAAAGTTGTCGTCGGCGAGGACAATATCAGCAGCTCCTTTGGCTACGTCGGATCCGTTCAAGCCCATGGCTACTCCAACATCTGCTCTCTTCAGCCTATGGAAAGTGGTTAGTCACTGTGATGGACAGATACGAGAGATATCGTACGCAGGAGAGTCGTTCACTCCGTCACCCGTCATGACAGTCTTACGTCCACGGCGATGGAGCGCTTCTACCATTCTGACCTTCGTCTCAGGCGCACAGCGAGCAACAACGACAGGAAGTTCCGGTAGCGCGTCAACTTCTTCGTTCGAGAGGGCATCAAATTCTTGTCCAGTCATGACAGCGCTGGGTGCATAGCTGTTTCCCAATATCCCCACGGACCTGGCGATAGCAGTTGCAGTTGCGGCCTATATCGCATTACTAAGTTTTCCAGATTTGAAAAGATGATTGAACTTACATGATCTCCAGTAAGCATACGAGGAACGATTCCTGCGCGGTGAGAATCCATGACGGCACCTTTCGATTCGGGTCGGGGAGGATCACTGGAACCACGTTAGTCCGAGCCATTATTTCAAGGTCACGGAAGGACTTACTAGATACCGACGAGGCCAATGAAGCAGCAGTCCGTTTCCAAAACGTCGCGTTTGGCGGTCTTGATATTATCGGCCTCGGAGTGTGGCATGTATTTGCCTGCGAGACCAAGAACACGCAATCCTTCTTCGGCAAGTTCGTCCATCCTCTCGAGAATATCCGCGACCCGTTCTTTAGTCAGTTCAACGCGCTCGTCGCCCAGACCGATGAATGAGCACCGGTCTAGCACACGTTCAACAGCACCCTTCATATCTACGAGGAAACAGTTGTGGGCATGGCGTAAACAAGTAAATTGACCTGAAATAGACTTACAGATCAAAATATCGTAGTCTTTGGCTTCAGCAGAGGGATCTTCCGGGATAAATTCCCAAGCAGTTGCCATCCGCTTGATGGTAGAGTCGAACGGATGCTCGACTAGCATTTCGTAGTGACCGTCTATCTTGGCATGGGTGAATCCGCCTTGAGCGCTGTGTCTCGACTCTATCCTCTGCATGTCCTGTTGAGTTGACATATGAGAAACGACACGGGCTAGGGCTTGGCCTCCAGTGTGGTGCTTGCGGCGCGGATGAGTTCTAGAGATGAATATATTATGAGTGTGTCGTGGCGCCGGAAGGAAAGAGCTCACAGATGAGGTTTGCCATGTCCTGCCTTGTGTGCGAAGACCTGGAGTGCGATCTCAGTGGGATCGCCATTGGCGTCCCAATCTCCTCCTTCCTGCAGACGCAGTGTAGCCATATTGTTCAAGGCAGCGCTCTGGACAAGATCTCTGAACGCGCCGTGCAGTCTATCAACATGAACGATATCGTCTCCTGACAAGTCATCGTCTTCCTCTTCTTCTTGAGCGTTCCTATCACTCAATGGATCGACTATTCGGATAGTGCCTCGGGGATAGTAAGGGCTAGAAAAAAAGTTAGATCAATCGATAGTTTACAAGAGCTAACTCACTCTTTTCCTGTCTCGACCGTGTAAAGTTGGCCAATTTTGGTTTCGCACTTCTCATCGTTCGGCTGTGAGGGAACCCAAGCTTTGCGCAAAACCATTCTCCCAACTGTGATAGTGCCCGTCTTGTCTGAGCAGATGTCGGAAACGCCAGCTCTGAGGACAAATGAGCAGAGTGCGAAGTAAAATAAGCAAGGACGTACAATGTTTCGACTGCGTCCATTCGACGCACCAGGGCATTCCGCGACGCGAGATCTCTGCACGCAACAGCTAGAGTCAAGTTAACGACTGCAACCAATGAAGCAGGGAGTAGAGATACAGCTGCGGCGACTGCATAGGTGGCGATGGAATCCGGAATGTTCTTGAATCCAGTGCTTGATACAACAATAATCGCAAGCACGACAGCAGCACCCAAAAGGATATATGCGAGAAGGTTCAACCTGATTTGGAGAGGAGTAGTTTCCGCAAGGCCCAGGGCAACAGCAGTCTTGTGCTTGAATTTGGCGAAACCAGCAGCCGAATTGGCTTCTTTGCGTCCCAAAGCGTCAGCGATCTTGCCCAATTCGGTATGCATGCCCGTCGTCGTGACTATAGCGCGAGCTCGTCCTTTGGTGACCTGGGAGCCAGAGTAAATCATATTGACGCGATCTCCCACAGGACAAGTAGGGTCGTCGAGTGTGTCGCTGGATTTGGCGACGGGAAGCGATTCACCTGTAAGCAATGCTTCGTCACATTCGAGATTGCTAACGTGCCCCTCGATGATTCGAGCATCAGCGGGAACAACGTCGCCTATCTTGATGAGGATAATATCGCCTACGACGACATCCTCAGTCGCCATCGTCGAGATCGTGCCTTCGCGGGATCCACGCTTCCCCGTTGCTTTATGTCGTACCACTGTAGCAACTGGGCTTCCAACCTAGGAACCGTTAGACTCTTAAAGTCGAAAACTAACAAGAGAACGTACTGATTCCAGCGCTGATAAAGTCTTGGCGGCCTTCCATTCCTCTGATAATGACGTCAGTATAGAGAACGCTGGGATGGAGAACGACATACGGGAGTACCCAACAGATACGTTCAGCGCGACTAGTGCACCAATAACGCCGGCGGCGATCCAATCCATAGTGCCAAAAGAGACCGCCATGGCGGCGATGAGTACAATGGTCATGGCGTTGGTGATTTGAGAAAAGAATATCTTGAGCCTCGATGGTGCAGCCGGTGGCTTCAGCCTATTGGGACCATTCTTCGCGAGGATTTCCTTTGCGCGATCTTCGAAAAGACCTAGTAGTGGATCGACCTTGTAGGTCGAGAGTATTTCATCTGACGATACGGTGTGAGGTGCTCCGTTGAAATCGCATTCGGAGACACTTGCTTTCTCTGACATTGCGGAAAGCTAGACTGGGAGTCGCTATGAAAGGCGGTCGATGAAGACTCGCGAAATCAGCGAAGAGGGTAAAGGCGAGATGGAAGAGAAAGCCAAGGAGCGATGGCAAAAAGCCAAGGACTGTTGAAGTGTGGTTTCGGCAAAGAGCTCGGCCAACGTAGCGAGATACTTGCCAAGCCGCATCGGGCCAATATTTGTGGCGGCAAATGACGACATGGCTCAAAGTGGGCATGAACTTCGAGGCGAATATTGCCTCACGTTGACGTAGAAACGATCTACGCTGCATTTAGTACACCTTGGTAACGGGAAATAGCATTGGATAAAGGATTCACCATTCAAAATAGCAGCTACGCCGGTAAGAATGGGACTGGGCACATCATGCTGTAAATACCAAGCGAGATTCTGATCGGTGATAACTTTGCACAGCACTAAACTGGATTCTTTGAGGATTTAACTGGCTACAGCCCGGTGTTGGTGACGACGTGTGACGTATTTGACAGAATGCATACCAGCGCATCAAGATACCACAGCCTAAGATGATTTGTGAGTACAGAGTCATTTTGCCAAGGTATAAGATGGAGAAAAAAGATAACGGACCAACCCTTGCCCCTATCGTGTGCCAAGTTCTCGCTACGCCGCCCTTGGACCGATCTTGAGCGGGTTTACAGTCACGATGCTTCATAAAGATAGATTCATTTTGTATGACGGGGACACTGGTGGTAATGCCTCTATTCGAAAGAATTGTGAGAGACCAATTCCTCTTCGAGTACAGGAGTGTTTACGATAGAGAAAAGCTATGGTCCCTAAGCAGTCGCAAGTGATAATCATAGCGCTGGAGGAAACCGTCTGAGAATCAAAGAATCGCGAGACGAACGCGCAACTCACCAAATCTGGGACTCATTTTCGAAGAGGGACGGTGGATGCTTGTTGGAGAAGATTGGCCACGACTCCAGCGCTCTCCTGGTTCTTCTTCAGGCGAGCATAGAGAACATTAATCGACTGGGAAACATCGAGCATCATTTGTTCCTCCGAAGGTGGAGAACTCGTCAAGCTCAACAGAGGAAGGCCTCCAAGCCCCGTTTGACGCATCAGCTCCGAAAGCGACTCCAGATTCTGCTTGAGATTTCCGATATTTGCTGCGCCGCCTTTAGTGGGCCCGTAAAGCGACGACAAGGACCTTACATTCAGTGTCGATCGGATTGGCGCCTGCGTGGTATGCATTTCGACTGAGAAAATGGGTTGAGAGGAAATAAAATAAAATAGTGTTGTCGTACATTCCGTCCAACGCATTGCTGGCGATGTTTTGTAGATGTAAAACCTGATTTTTTACTATTTGGATGTTCTGCTTGACGAGTTCGGGGGAAGGATTATCGATATCGAGAGAAGTCGCTGTAGCGAATGGATCGTTGAAGACGTTTGTGGAAAATGAATTTGCTATGGGCTCAAAGGCAGACGAACCCACGAATCCATCTGACATGATGGAGGCAAGAAGAGAGAGTGTGCCGGCGGCAATTTCCCCGCAGTTCTTTGTCCTTTCTCCATGCACAACGCTGCACCGACCCACGCTCAGAAACCCAAAGGAAGGAAAGTTGTATACGCCGAGGGCTGGAAGATCATCAACTTGGCCAACGAGGCCTTTGGAGTCGATGGATGGAGCAGTACCATAGTTTCGGTCAACACAGAATTCATGGACTACGACGAAACAGCGAAGAGATATACCATTGGCGTCAGCGCCGTCTTGAGGATCGCCCTGGTAAAGTCTGGCGTATTTCGCGAGGACACTGGCTACGGCATGATCGAGAATATCGAAAGTAAAGGACAAGGCATGGACAAGGCGCGTCGTAAATAGGATTTGTGATAAATGCTAACTTCAAGCTGCAGTGCAGGAAAGAAGCTGTCACCGACGCGCTCAAACGATGCCTCAAACAGTTTGAGACCACACTCGCTGAATGTCTGCGCGACAAGGGATACGGCGAACAAATCATAGATATCAGGATTCCTCCCGTACGTTCATCTATGAATGTGATGGGCTTGCATTGAATAGCCTACGTCTAGTCGAAATTTCACAGACGACCCGTGGTATGCGAAGAAGATAATGCTGACGAGAAGAAGCCTCGACTCGACTCGGACAGGAAATATCTCTTTTAGTATGATGGGTGACAGTGCCACCGTGTCATCCTTCCGAAGTATCTTTGGTGGGTACGAGGACGGCGATGGTGGAGAGGAATAAGGAAACAATCGCTTAATGTGGCGCGTAATAGCTAAGCTACTGACAATGTTGTAACAGTATTCTATCATCGGACTGGAAGCACGTGCCTGCATCTGGCTTGGACTCACGCCACCAATGTTACCCGAGAGCGCAAAACCAGTCAGACTCGCCGATGTCGACGAAGGATTGCTAGGCAAGAAGCTAAGAGTGGCCGGGAGGTAAACCATCACTGTACTGTTATCCCAATAATCTAACGAGAGATGTAGATTACTCTCGTACGACGCGACAAGCGGCTTGATACTCGTAGTTGATGGCCATACAGGACTGCTTGTCGACGTGACGGGATGCGTTGACTCTTGGTCCAACAGTTGGGCTAGGGAACGCCTTGGGAGCGTGATGATTATTGGTGATCTCTTGAAATGCGAGGTCAGCATCCTCGGTGGAGTAGAAGCGTCGTTCGAAGACTGATTATTTTTCTGGTACAAGGAATCACTCAATGTACTGGGACATGAAGGGAGGACAATCAGGGTTGACACACGGATAGTATTACATGCGCTGCATATAGGCAACATAGGTGGCACTATCGACCTAGCAGAGTGGAGCTCAGGTATACGAAGCCTCGGCGATGGCGATCCAGTCTGATTTTGGACGAGTTCGGGTGATGTGCGCCACACTACGGTTATGATAGAAGTATCTGCGTGCCGAGTACTGTAAGAGGAGCAATAGTGGCCCGATCAGACCGAAGCAGATGTGGCGCCCAATGGCCTAAGTGCCTACTATTGAAGAGAGCACCGAGATGCTTTGGAATTATACGTAGGATATTACTACATGCTAGACGATAATGAAACATTCGTAGAATTCAGGAGTCATAGATAATACTCTCTGATAAAAGCTCGACAAGTTCGTCCTTTAGTATCTCATAACTCTGTTCGTTGTCGTGATCGAACACTACCTCATACTCTTTCTTGTACCCTCTCATGGTTCGCTTCTCCTTGATACCGATCACCTTCCAAACTTCAGCTTCTCCGGTCGCATTCTGACGCATGTACTGGAAAGTTAGAACAGTGTCGTCTACGGCCAGGAGGGCGTTGGCGCCCTCGATATCGATCATCTGGGAGTTGCGCGGAGGCTGGGGGTTACGATGAGGCTGGGGGCGCCTCTGTACGACCGGAACGGTAGGACGCGTCTTTGGTCCTCCAGGAACAAGACGATCAACGATATCCTGAGCTCTGGAAATAGTGAAATATGAATTCTAAGGGGCATAGTAGCGACTCACTTGACACTCAACAGACGCGAGTAAAGGCGAAAGAATTTGTGGCCATGCTCGTGTATGGCAATGTCGACCCTGTGTTTGGTGTAGTAGACGACAGCAGCGAAGGCGTAGTGAAGACGGTAGAAGTGACTGTGTTAGCCTTAGTTAGTATGCCTCTGTTTAAGTAATCCTTAGCTTACTCTTCAAAAGTCTTCGGTTCCTTATCTATAGCCTCGTTCCAGACTCGCAGCATCTCATCTACCTCTCTCTCCTCCCGCGTGTCAAACTGTTTCCGGATATGGGGTTCGTTAGAGTCTTTCACGTCTTGTAACATCCGGTCGCGCTTCGTCGGGTCCAAAGACAAAACTTGGGCCGATTCTGCGTGCATCTCCTGGTAGTGCGCCATAGTCGATGCATATTCCTCGGCGAGAGATTCCCAAGGCTGCATGAAGACAAGAGTGCCGGGTGTGAAGGTCGTTGTCAATGTCACAGTATTTTATCATCGGACTGGAAGCACGTGCCCGCATCTGGCTTGAGCTCACGCCACCATTAATGTTACCCGAGAGCGCAAAACCAGTCAGACTCGCCGATGTCGACGAAGGATTGCTAGGCAAGAAGCTAAGGGTGGCCGGGAGGTGAACAATCACTGTACCGTTATCCCAATAATCTAACGAGAGATGTAGATTACTCTCGTACGACGCGACAAGCGGCTTGATACTCGTAGTTGATGGCCATATAGGACTGCTCGTCGACGTGACGGGATGCGTTGACTCTTGGTCCAACAGTTGGGCCCGGGAACGCCTTGGGAGCGTGATGATTATTGGTGATCTCTTGAAATGCGAGGTCAGCATCCTCGGTGGAGTAGAAGCGTCGTTCGAAGACTGATTATTTTTCTGGTACAAGGAATCACTCAATGTACTGGGACATGAAGGGAGGACAATCATGGTTGACACACAGATAGTATTAGATGCTCTGCATGTAGGCAACGTGGGTGGCACTATCGACCTAGCAGAGTGGAGCTCAGGTATACAAAGCCTTGGAGATAGCGATCCAGTCTGATTTTGGACGAGTTCGGATGATGTGCGCCACACCATGGCTATGATAAAAATATCTGCATGTCGAGTAACACAAGACAATATACTATGTACGAGAATAACTAAAATACATTTGTAACCAAGCCTCCATGGTATATATTCCACAGCAATATAACAAATCAATCGGGTATCTAATCGTCTTCGTCCTCGCTGCCACTCGACGAGAAATCATCATCGTCCACACCAAATTCAACTCCCGCATACTGATTGAGGGACATGGGGACCTGCGGTCCACCTTGTTCCTGCTCCTGCTCCTGCTCATCCCCATCCCCATCGATTTCTTCCATTCCCTCCAATAGAAAGTCTTCTTCGTCCTCCGGCGCTTCTTCATCCAGCTGGTTCTCTAACAGCTGGGTGAACATATCCATGTCTTGCGACGGCTCGAGTGCACCTGGCGCAGGTACCTCATCCCAGTCTTCCTCCTCGTCAGAATCCTCGGGTATAGAAAGTGTGGGCGGCGCAGCAGGTGCAGAGAACGTGGATGGACCAGGAAGAGGTTGGATAAACGAGGAAGACATCCCAGGTAATTCGAGTTTGGCAGGCTGGCGCGGGGGTGGCGGAGGCGCTGGTCTAGAAAGGGATTGCCTGGCTTTCTTCGCGGGTGGAGGTTTGGTGATACTGCCGAATTCCTCTACCTCTGGAGAAGGACGCTTGAGGCTAGCTTTGGGTCGTTCAATTGGAGTGGGAGGTTTCGAAGTTGAAGTTTTGGGTTCTGCCTTCGGGCGTTTGGGCTCTGGCTTGGGTTTGGGCTGCGCTTTGGGTTCGAGTTTGGGTTTGGGAGGGAGTTTGGATTTTGGAGGAGCTTTCTTTGGTTTTGGAGGCGGAGAAGGTTCGCGAATGGGTGGCGAAGGATCGCGATGGAAGGGTTCCACGAGGAGTTCGCCTTCTTCTTCCTCTTCTTCCTTTCGGTAGGATTTGATGTTGTCGGGTAGGATTTCCGCAAATTCATCTTCGAAGGACGTTGATGCTATGCCTAATGAGTGACCGGCATAGCAGAGCGAAGCGGTGCACTTACGTTGTGGCGCAGATATCTGCTTCTTTTCTATATAGTCCAAGTTAATCACCGAGTCTATCTTCTCTAGGGTATAATGCTAGAGAAGATGTTAAGAGTGGGCTGGGGAACGTGGTTGACATGCACTTGCCCCGGTAGCGGCGTTGTAGATGAGGGTGCAGAGGGAATCCTTCGTTGGAATTTCGCTTCCGTTAAACATATGCATTTCTCCTTGCTGCAACATAGGATGAGTGGGTTTATAGGGCGATGACCAATAGACTGACCTGGGTGCTGGGATGTTCTGCCAGCACGGGAGTCTTCTCGGAGCCGGCAGTCTTCAGCGTCAGCGTTCCAGCCGCGTCGCTGTCTATAGATGACGGCCGAAAGTTGTCTGCAGGAAGATTAGAGGGTGTTACATTTAGGACAAGAGTGACGAACAGCGGACAGAGTGGTATATGCTTGGAGGGAATTTGCCATTCACTTTGGGCTGGATGCCTTTGCGCATCTGCAGTGAGTTGACAAAGGATTTGCCAAGGTAGACATTATGCCTTCCCGTCGGCTTCCACGATGAGGACGATGGTGGGCTCGTCGTCGTCGCCATTAAAGAGGTGTTAGGGGAACAATAGCGGCCTGATCGGACCGACACAGCTATAGTGCTATGGTTAGGGTTATGGCAATATGTACAATAACCCAAGTCAGGACTCATAGACAATACTTTCAGATAACAGCTCGACAAGTTCATCCCTAATCATCTCGTAACACTGTTCGTTGTCGTGCGCAAAAACCACCGCATACTCTTTTCTATGCCCTTTGAGAGTTCGTTTCTCGTTGATACTGATTACACTCCAAACCTCCGCGTTTTCAATCGCATTCTGATGAAAGAACTTGAGAGCCAGAATAACGTCATCTGCGTCCAGGAGGGCGTTGGCGCCTTCAACATTGAGGTTCTGTGCGTTGGGTGGAGGATGGGGGATACTCCGGGCGACGGGGACAGAAGAACGCAGCTTTCGTCCGCCGGGCGAAACACGATCTATCATGTCCCTTACTCTGATAACAGTCAAGTGTGAGCTACAGCAATGAAAACAATGAACGACTCACTTCGCAGCCATCAGACGTGAGTAAAAAAGATAGAACTCACGGCCGTGCTGTTGTACTGCACGCTCGACCCTGCTTGTGTTGTAGTAGACACAGGCAGTAGTGGCGTAATGAAGACGATATAAATGGCTGCATGAGCCTCAGTTAGCATGCCTCTGACCAGCTAATTCTTCGTAACTTACTCTTCGAACGTCTGAGGTTCCTTAGCTAAAGCCTCATCCCACACTCGCAACATCTCATCCACTTCTCTATCGTCGCGCCTGTCGAATTGTTTCCTGACATGAGGTTCGTCGGAGTCTCTCACGTCTTGCAACATTCGGTCACGCTTGGTCGGGTCAGAAGCTAGAACTTGCGCCGATTCAGCGTGAATCTCCTGGTAGTGTACCATGACTGTGGCAAGTTCTTCGGCGAGAGGTTCCCAAGGCTGCATTGAGAATCAAGTGCGAACGTCGTGGTTGCGGATGAAGAGGTGAATCAGAATTGGCAATAATCGACTGACTGACATAAGGCTATTGCTCGCAAAATGCCCTAAATCCAAGACGCAGTGTACGACACCACACGTATGGGGGATTCGTCGCCGATGTAGGGAAATAATCTTTGGAAGTCCAGCTTTGCACGCCTGAGATCTAGAAGTTTGACAGAGCTTAGTCCAAAGTGTCGAATAAGATGCAAAGGGAGGGTAGGCATCGATATAACGACCTTCAAGAGGGGAATAAATGTATCTTCCCGCCAGTTCCGCGATGAGGACAGATAGAACAGGATGGACGTCGACGATGTATTTTTAAAGACGGCATGGCCGGACCGACAATGTCCTAGCCATATGGTTAGGGTCAGCCCTCGTTTTCAGACAATCATGGCCTCTGTGGCGCCGAGTCGCCTGGCATGGCTGAAGCGCGTACAATGCTCGATATTCCAGACGGCATACAACCCCAAAAATCTCCGTACCGGCGCCAAATACCTGCGCTCGCGCCTACGTGGCCCATCTATGGTCAACTACTACCCACCAACCCTAAACATTGCCCAGCTCGCGCGCCAATTCCCAGAGCTTCAAATACAGTTCGAACCTGAAAAGGAACGTCTTGCGGACTTGGAGGATCGGAAAAGAAGAGGCAAGGGTGCTCCCAAGAAGCGGAGTAGGAAAGGTGCGTAGTATCCTCCTTCATTGGGGACTGCACTGACTGGGACTCGCAGAGGACGGAAAGAACTTTGGGAACGCAAAGAAGAAAAAGTAGAATGCATGAATCATACGCTCTTTCTTTGCCATCAACCCTCGAGTCGACTAGAACGAGTTTCTGCATTCCATCGTGAAACTACAAGCGGAAACTCTCTCCGCGAATGTTATATACGTTTATTAATTGTCTTGGAACGGTGTTCGTGTCTTCCGGCGAATGCAAAGATGACGGCGCCTAGTGTTACAGCTCTCTCTTAGACCATCAACACCAATGCCACTGCTCGGCTCTGTACGCTACACCGATGCAGAATACTTCAAAACTCTCGAAGAACTGGATAATTGGAAGGCTAAACCGCGCCACAAGTTCACGGCACCATTGAAATATCATCCTCGTACTTCGCAAAGCACGGCCGGAAAGCTTCTTGTGAGTTCTCATTACACAACGCAGGACACGGCGCTCTAATCACTTCAGGTTTGCCACGACTACAAGGTTTCTATTCTCCTCCACGCTACTTAGATTCCTCATGTACGTCTCAAGGGAGGGTATACGGAGAGCCCATTTGCCTTGGCGTATACATTCAACTACTGGAATGTTTGCGATACGTTCGTTTAGTGCGTATTGTTTTGTTCTATATTGTTCTTGCCTGATCTCCCTAGCTTCTCACACCATCGCGTCACGATCCCACCTCCAGGATGGATAACTGCAGCCCATAGGCAAGGCGTTCAAATGCTCGGAACACTGTGAGTGTCCACCCACTCACAATGGATCACTTTATTAATCCTCTAATCAGTATCTTTGAGAATGGTGCCGAAAGCGACTGCCTGCGTCTCTTAATCGGCAAGCTGCCACAGACCAGCACAGGTGTTGCAAAGTCAGGCAGTCATCCACAGTCCCTCCCACTCTCTTTGCACTACGCTCGATTACTTGCAGAATTGGCCGAGGAACGTGGCTTCGATGGTTATCTCCTCAATTTTGAATGCCCTCTTCAAGGTAGATTGGAACAGACCCGCGCGTTGTCCGCCTGGATCACGCTTCTCCAAAATGAGCTACGTCAACGAGTGGGTCCACACGCTCAAGTATCATGGTCAGTATTCTTTGCCGTCCTTCCTCTTCGATACTGATTCGCCTTGAAAAGGTATGATAGTGTCATCGTCACTGGTAATTTGGCGTGGCAAGACCGGCTGAACAGTGTGAACCTACCATTCTTCCTATCTTCCGACAATATATTCGGAAATTACACGGTACGTTTTTGTAAAAACAAGACATGTGCTAGCTCCTCTAACAAAGTTATTCAGTGGCCACCCACTTACCCCGCCAAAACTGCATCGTACTTCCTCAGTCTCGATTCGAAGGTGGCGAATTCAAAGTCGCTGCAAGATATCTACATGGGCGTCGATGTCTGGGGAAGGGGTAGCCATGGCGGCGGCGGCTTTGGTGCTTACAGAGCCCTGTTCCATGCCGCGCCGCAATCCTTGGGGCTCAGTGTCGCCTTCTTTGGTCAAGCATGGACTTGGGAGAGCGAGCAGGATAAAAAAGGCTGGTCGTGGGAGAAGTGGTGGGAGTACGAACGTCTCCTCTGGGTAGGGCGCAAGGACGACGATGAGGATGTTCGCGTCCCAGAGATGCTGAGGAAGGAAGGTGAACCGGAATGTGAATGTGTACAGACTCCATTCCTTCCCGTGTCCTCTTTCTTTGGCAGGCAACCACCGCCGGATCCAGCGCATCTCGCCATGTGCATTACTTTCTCGCCTGGCGTAGGCCGGGCATGGTTCGTGAACGGCAAACAAGTCTTTTCGTCTCCATGGACCGATTTGGACAAGCAGACCTCTGTCGGAGATTTGGTTTGGCCTACACCTAAAGTGTCCTGGGAAGGGGATGAGGAGACAATCGCCGAATTCGACGGGATTGTAGAGGCCTCTCCGTCGATATGCATGACGGAAGCGTGGAACGGTGGCAGCTCCTTGCGACTCGCTCTTGCCGATAAGGGCGGAGAACGTTCCGTATATCGATGCGTTTGGATTCCCATTCAAGGTGCAAGCCTTACGGCGAACACAGCGTATGAAGCCGCCCTCGTCTACAAGACGGAAGAACATGCGGATTTGGATGTCAGCCTTTCCGTAAAAGGCTCGGAGGGTGTCGTGGTCAAGCTCGTACCCCAATCGGACAACGATTCACCTTTGGTCGGAGGGTGGACTAAGCTTTCACTCCAGATCTCTGTGGACGAGGCCTGCGACGCAGCAATAGGTCTGGTTGTTGCCCTCGTTTGCGAAGATACCGATCCATTATCGTCCTCCCTAGTTCTTGGGCAGCTCACTGTCCACCTATTACCTACAGTGGCGCATCAACCGTCTATACTATGGGCCGACTATCAAGCATCAATATCCAATCCATCCAGTGGAATCCTTTTGTGGGACGTAGCGACATCCTTCCCTGTGCTCTCCGGGCTATCTATAACGTCCCCCGAAGATCCTGTCCCTGCTTGGGATATCCTCCCTTTGGAACCGAGATGGTTCCCCGCATTTGTTTACTACAACATTTATGCGAGCCAATTTGAGAGCGATACGTACGTCGGAGGGCCTGAGGATCCAAGTGTGATTTGGATTGGTACATCGGGTTACGAAGGATGTGCGATGCGCTTTGTGGTGGATGCACAAAATATGCCTTGGGGGGCAAACACCAGTGGAAAGATCCGGTTCTTTATTCAAGGTGTCCTTGACACCGGCGAGGTTCTTCCTTGGGAGCGATGTGTATATGTCGATAGGCTGTAATTTGACGCGGGATAGCGGTATTGAAGATAAGGGAGTAATCTTTGCAATGGATGGCGTACTGTAGACGGGGACATTTTTGTGATAAGCTGCCGGTCCGAGACATCCGTCCTGCATAGCGCGACTCGTGTTACCTGCTTACTTTCATGGCCACAGAACGCACTCCCCTAGTGCCAAAGCACAATGCACCTGCTGAAATGCACAAGAGAGATTTCTGGCTCCTTATGGGTATGTATACGCCTATTCAATGCATCTAACGAGAGATTGATGTAATCGTTCACAGCCGGAGTTTGGACGTCAGTAGTCTATTTGACAGGCGTGGCTTTGCGTTACTATAAGGAAGCTAACACATAGACAGAATGTCATTCATTGGCTCGGTTGATGGAACTATTGTCGCAACGCTTCTTGGACCGATGGCTTCGACCTTTGAATCTATGCAACTCTCTTCATGGATCGGGACATCGTATCTTCTTTCCGTTTGTTGCTTCACACCACTTTATGGGCGCCTGTGTAACATCATTGGACGAAGACCGAGTGCTCTTCTTGCTGCCGGTTTGTTCGGAGTCGGAACGGCCTGTTGTGGATTTGCGCAAAGCATGTATGGGCGCAATCATCGTTCTATCTTCGCACGCTAATCAAAACTCGAATAGGTATCAACTCATTCTTTTCCGGGCACTTGCCGGTATGGGTGGAGGAGGGATGGCTGTGGTTGGCTCTGTTATCGTGTCTGATGTCGTGCCCTTGAAGAGTCGAGGGCTTTACCAAGGATGTACGTTCATTCCAACTTGATGGCTTCTGTCGTTAATGATTGTACAGTTGCAAACCTACTCTTCGGTTTAGGCGGTGCAGTGGGAGCACCGCTTGGTGGATGGCTTGGTGACACGATTGGATGGTAAGTTCTGCTCAAACATACATGAGCACTCATATGAATACCTATATTACAGGCGTGCAGCTTTTTGGGCACAAACACCAATCCTATGTTTTGGTATCTTGCTGTTATACCTCCAAGTTCGCGAACCAGAGTTTATCTTATCTGCTCCGAAGAGCAGCACGATGGTCAAGCTCAAAAGAGTCGACTTTGGCGGACCTTTGTCACTCGTTCTGGCCCTTGGAAGTCTCTTAATTGCCATGAGCTATAAAACTAAAAGCCGCCTCGACTGGTCTGACCTACATGTTCTTGCGTTCTTGATTACTAGGTGCGGTCTACGTTAGCAATGACCGAAAGGTTAGATCTAACTCCTCATTAGTGGCGTTATGGCCATATTATTCTTGTTAATTGAAGTAAAATGGGCGCCAGAGCCTGTGATGCCTTTGAGCATGCTGAAGCAGGTGCAGAAATTCAATATAATGTTCTGTGTCACAACCACTGATTGCCTGCTCTCCTCCAGCGAACTGCCGGATTTGTGGCTCTTGTACGTCTCCAGAAGCTTGTTTTATGTATCTTTCTGAACTCCTTTGTCAGAACAACTTTCTAACCGCCGTTCTATCGTTCTCTATCGTAAGTAGAGCTAATCTGCTGCCTGGCTTTCGACTGACGATTATCCTTAGCTATACAACGTCCCTCTTTACTTTACAGCTTCCCTGCTACGCTCTTCTGGGAACGCAGGCGCCCATCTTATTCCTAACTCTGTCGCTGTTGCCGTCGGTTCATTATTCGCTGGATGGTACATGCGAAAGACGGGAAAGTACTGGTGGTTGCAGGCTCTCGCATCCGCCGGAATGATTTTTGCGAATGTTGTATTGGCTAGTTGGTCTGTCTAGCTTAGTAGCGGTTGACTTGCAACTCACATCTTCCGTAGGAATAAAGACACGCCGGAATGGGTATACTACGCGACTTTGGTGCCATCTGTGCGTGTCTTCCTCTCCGATAGAGCTTTGACGTACGACCAACCACACAGGGATTTGGGTTTGCTAGCACTCTCACAACCACCCTCCTCGCACTGTTTGCGAGCATACCAACGGAGCAGATTCCTATTGCCACGGGCAGTGAGTCTAGCGAATATGATATGGGAAGTGATGACTAACAATCGAGCAGTTTCGTATCTCTTTAGGACTACCGGTCAAGTGCTTGGTGTGGCAGTATCTTCCACAATAACTCAGAGCCTTCTTGCTAAGCACTTGAGGGAGCGAATCATTGGCAGTGAGGCTGAGGAGGTTGGTGCCAGTTCAATTTCCCTTTCCTTCGATTCTAACATGAAGTGATAGATCATTGAGAAGATACTCGACTCAACGGCCATTATACGACATTTATCTCCAGAATTGCAAGCTATTGCAACGGAGAGCTGGGCTTTGGCGCTCAGAACGGTCTTTATTGGGCAGATTGTGAGTGACAAAACGATTCCCAGATCACCGTGCTTTTACGCTGTTCTCCATTCGTAGGGTTTGGCCACACTTCTCTTCCTATCTGCGTTACCAGTTGGTGAGCATCCTCTTCCAGATAAGGTGGTATCGCCACCACCACCAAAGACTGTTGTAGATGAGGAGGCAGGGAACCTCGAATACGCCGCTGGACGGCGATAGATTTGAATGATCAGTCATAGATTCAAACTATACGAAGAACTAGAGCAGATTCTTTTTTTTTATAGAACAACGTATTCTAGGGTTCGTGATCAATGACTAGTACGGAAGCAGGATGTAAGTGTAAGGTCATGCACAAGATGCCAACGGAGAAAAGGATGGAAGCGAAGGGAGGCAATCTGTCCGATGAAGTATAGTACACAATGCACGACAATACAGGTAACAATGCTAACCTATGTAATGTCCCAGCCATTTCTTATGAAAAGTTGCCACAGGCACCAAGTCAGAACGACAGTGGTAGAGAAACGCAAGTCCCTGGAATGACCGACCCTAGGAGCGTTTAACCTCTTCATTCGTGCCCCAGCTCGACGCACTATCCCTCGAGTTGCGCCCTGGGGTGCGTGGGAAGCCGCCGATTCCACTATCGCCGCCTATTGAGGGACGAGGCGGTATAACATCAATCTCTGATGCCGACGAAGCATGCGACAGGCGAGCACGAGGAGTAGATGGTGCGATGCCGGAGAGATAGAAGATCGACGAAAGGGCGGGCGAGTTAGGTCCATGTGGTACATCTGCTTCTGGGCGCAGATAGACCTCTTTGAGGGGCGCCGGAGGGCTGCGAGGACTGCGAGGCGAGGATGCGGAAGGCGTAAAGCTGCGTCGCGCGTGGGTGGCGGCGATGTCTAACATATCCTCAATATCCATTGGTGTGCCGCTGCGTCTGCTCATTGAAGTGAATCGTCGCTCGGGAGGACTGGACGGCGGCTTGTGATCAAACGAAGAGACACTGAAGTTTGACTCTGTGGGAGAATATTTGGCCAGTGCATATGGAGGGTTCTCGACAAAGTCGCTCTCCATCGTGGGTGGAGGGATTGGTGGGAGTGCCTTTATGTTCAACACTTTATCCGTAGAGTCAAACGAAGGCCGCTTCTCTGAAGGACCGGAATAGGGTTGGAAGCTGTTGGTGACTGCTGCCCTTCGGCGGCGTTCACGGAGGATCCAGAGAACGACGATGATACACACGACGAGAACGATGCCTCCACCGACGCTGACGCCGATGACTGTTCCACTATTCGACGGTGAGCATGGCATTATGGGACAGCGGCCGATAACTCACTTGGAAGATACTACTGGTGCTGTTTGATCATTCTCTCCGTTGTCTGCGTCGTCGTCGGTGTTGTAGTTTCCCCAGTCCTTTAGACACTCTTGCGATGTGTTGGCGTCGCCATCAACTGTTGACCTAGTCAGAGCGGCTCAGAGGCAGAACGTATCACACACTGTGTAAAAGGTCTGTTGAGTTGCTTTCGTTGTCCCCACTGTCCAGTAATAGAACCACATCGCGCTGCCGGGGGAAATCCATAAGGTATGTCGCTGTCTTGCCTTCCGTGTCATCAGACTGTTGAGTCAAACGGAACGATTTTCCTCTGGGCTGAAAAAGGCGTATGGACGGCGCGGAGGTAGTATTGTAGACAACAGTGAAGTTGTTGCACTGTTCCATTGTCTCCGACACAGTGAAGAGGGGATCCGGCGACGGGGAGGGGGTCGGGACGCAGGTGTCATCACCAGAATCGAGGACTCTGAAAATGTCCGAAATCCGAGCGCTGTTGTATCCAGTGTCATCGTCGAGGGACGCCATGAACTGTGTACCAGCCTTCAAAGGGAAGAAGGTAACGTATACCCCGGACGAATTGACTGCAGCGTTGGGAATTTCGATCATAATGGGAGGGGCAGAGAGTGGAATGAGGGTGAGGGTGACTGGAATGGAGTCTGCGGGCACCTCGCTGCCTCGGAAAGAGATTGATACCGGTTCGCATTGGGTGACATTGTCGAACTTGAACTTGAACGTTTTAGCGAGGACAATTTGTTGTCCAAGAGCCAAGGTGACGAGGAAACACACAAGAACACGGGCTAGCATGAAAATAAAAGAGCGCGCCGGCTAGATCATAGACCCAGCTGGTAGAGTATCCACAGTAAAGGCGAAAGGCGAAGAAAGACAGAAGAGCAACCAGTAATTATCACCGTGCGACAATCACAGGAACCCTGACGCGTCCATCAGTCTGCCAATCTTATCGCGGTCCAGTGGCATTCAGGTCCCACCAACACAGCACCAACACAAACTCTTTCGTCCAAAAACACAGCAGTCAACCATTGACAACGTGCGTAGTAAAGAGCAGAAGCAAAACTTCAGAGACTTGATCACTCTATGCGCCTTCCTTTGGTCTGGGAAGAGAATGCTAACTTGCGAAACTCTTTGAGTTACAGATTCTCTGGCTAGCCCGTCGCTGTACAACCCAGTTGTCTGCTGTGGAAACCAACCGTGAAAAAAAAAACAAGGGAATCACAGCAGAAGCGAGTGGAGCTCCTACATGGGAACGCCCTGCAATACTACATAGGACGTGGATCACCCCCCGAAGTTCAACAATCACCCCCCTACCGAGGCTGACTATGTTGGCTGGACGTGCCTTCGTCACGCTAGAATTCTGCCTTGTCTGTTGGTGGCGCATAAGAGCAATCCGCTATTGCGGATGCACAGGGTATTCTATGGGACGTTCTCTATGCACCTGCCAACTAGAAGAATTCGAATGACGAGGCGCGCCGTTGTTTCCACGTCCACCGCCAACGGGATTTTGATTGGATATATACGACTCTATCATCATTTCAGCGACTTAGTAATTCGGCGCGACCTCAGTGTTTTCTCAAATTTGCAGGTGATGCAGTCGGTTCCGCGTGAAAAATTTCTCACTCGAATCTATGGTTTTTTTCAAAACGTTCAATAGTGAGTTTCCATCCATCGCCTACCACCTTATCCCACATTGAGGAAAGACACCCGGCCATCTCCAGCCTTCAGGCGAGCACCCTGGACCAGGATCCCGATTTTCAACGTTTCGGGCAAACCTTCGCTTCTGCAAAAGGCCCATATTATGAAGAGTCCACCCAGGTCGACGATCGCATCAGGAATTTGGAAGCACTATCTCTTCTGGTGGTTCTTCGTGAACTGGGACGCTTTGCCGTTGTCCTGTATTTTAAATATCCTAGTCCTTTGATAAACGGATACCCGACTTCGTTCCTGCCAATGGTCGGTTCGTGCCGCTGGTTGAGAGCCATCTCGCTGCCTTCGGACGGTGTCATCGTCATGGGTGGCGTAAGAAATTGCAATTCTGCACAGGATAAAGCAGGGGTCAAGGTATCGATAACATTGTTCGTAACGAACGGGTAATATAAACTTGGCCATGTTCGAAAATTACGCTGTAAGTAAGATTTCTTACACTATGAAACGATGTACATATGAATGATAATTTACAGAAAGTTATCAATGCTTGAGTTCGCCTCACTGCTGTGTACCATCCGTCCCGCTAGAATGTCAGATAATAGGAGTCTGTTCCAGTCTCGCTCTACACTCTGTCTAATCGCCCCTGTCTTACAGCACAGCATTCTATTGGCATATAGTCGACAATTTTCTTACGCCATACTCTTTCTACCCGCCACCATGTTTATCCCATTTATCAGCTCCAGCCGCAGAGACATCGACAAACGCAAAGGTGGAGGCGGAGCTGGACGAGGAAGTTCCAGTTCCAGTGGTACCAAGGGGGGTTCTTCTAGTGGTAAAGGGAGTTCTTCCGGTGGTAAAAGTTCGAGTAGCGGATGGGGTGGCAGTAGCGGGAGCTCGAGCGGCTCATCTTCCTCAAGCTCTAAGCCTTCTAAATCATCATGGTCTGGTTGGGGATCTACCTCAAGCTCCAAAAAGAAATCGTCCACCCCCCGACCGTACAGTGCCGGTGGAGGGGCTATATCAAGTATCGCGGCCGGTTCTCTTTTTGCTGGAAGGACAGTGGGAGGTGGAACAAGATCTGGGGTCTATGGAAGCAGGTCAGCTTTTTTCGAGTCGCCTTTCTCGAATCTACGCTGACTCTTGCTAAAAGGATCTATGGAAGCGGTTACCCTGGTGTAATAGGTCGTGGAGTGGGTGGAAGAGGCTTTCCTTTCTTCTTCTGGCCTCTCGCATGGGGTACCGCCGGCGCTGGGAGTGCCGCCTATCTATACAATGATGAGGTATGTCAATGCTTCTTTGGACTGGGAGGTTAATCGTGTTCTCGCCCCTTAACCGCCTAGTCATGGTACTTGATTCGAAGCTGATTGCACATATTAGTATGGTCTTCCGAATAACTCAAGTCGACCCGGAGGTGCTCAGATGACGGCTGCATTTCAATCTGTATCAACGAGTACGATATTCCGCGTTGTGTCGGACAACGATACGATTGTCGAGCTCATCGATGCCGTCAACGGGAACTGCTCTTCTAAACTTACGACCACGGCAACTTCCTCCGCACCATTCGATATCGGTATCGTCAAACCCGAGCAGATTGTGCAATATTATCGCGCCAGCAGTGCTTCGCTCAGTATCGACGGGTACAATAACACTGCGGTCCTTTCGAGCACAGATAACGCACCAGATTCCCCGTTACCTTCGACTGTAGACCTAGGAACGCTCGAATGTCTGAACGCTACGATAGGAAATGCGATTCCTCTTGTTGATGGAGCATGGGAAGGGAATTCGCCGATGAACTTGAATATGGGGTCCTTGGGGTTAGCCTGGGTGGTGTTCTGGTGGATAAAGAGCATGCTGTGATTAATTTTCTATACCCATCTAGTACCATGATTGTATACGATTTCATGATATACGACAGCCTCACGAGTTCTCAGGACTTCTCCCGCTTGCGACCCTTCAATTGTACCAACAAGCCGGCGGATCGTTTCTGATCTCCTGAAAATCCTAAAAATCTTATCTACATGGGGAAGACGCATAATGTTTGATGGAGGTTCCGGCGGCAGCCGCCTACGGTTAGATTTTATCGCTACGTATAAATAATTCTATGAAGCGAACGGGTTCCAGACATTTCCTCGGGCCATTTCACACCTGCTGCAAAATGAAGTCGACCGCCATCATCACAGGCTCCGCCCAAGGTTTAGGAGCAGCTATCGCACTTCGTCTCGCCAAGGATGGATTCAATATCGCGCTCAATGACTTGCCATCTCCCATCCAGGTCGAGAAATTGAACGTCCTAAAGGAACAGATCGCTTCCACCTACGCGGTGAAGTGCAACATCTATCTGGGAGATGTATCCAAAGAAGAGGACGTCAAAAGGATGATCAGCCGTGTCGTTCAAGACTTTGGGAGTCTCGACGTGGTACGTTCAATTTGGCGGTTAGGTATTGCTAATTTAAATTATTCCCCAGATGGTCGCCAATGCCGGCATCACTTCCTTGTTCACCCCGATGACCGAAGGTGGGTAGGTCTGTGGCGGAGCATGAGGCAAAACTAACATAATCCGGCGAAAGTCACCGTCGAGCAGTGGGATAATATCTTCTCCATCAACGCGCGAGGTGTTTTCCTCTGCTACAAGTATGCCGCCATCGAAATGATTAAACAAGAACGAGGAGGGCGCCTCATCGGGGCCTGTTCTGAGAATGGCGTCAAAGGTTAGACTATGTCCATGGCATTGACGATGATAGAATTTTCTAATGCTCGCGGTATTTTCCCCTCCGGTCCCACAGTCCCGTTTACTGGGTTGGTAGCGTATGGGGCATCGAAGTTTGCGATGCGTGGACTGACACAGGCATGTGGTAGGTTGTTAGCCCCTTCTGAGTTAGCATTGTGGCTGAGACTTCCATCTCCTAGCGCTTGAGCTTGGACCGCATAACATTACATGCAACACGTACGCACCTGGTAAGAATCTTGACTATTTCCTACCTCGCATTCGCGTTTACGCTTATCGTTACAGGATGGATAGACGGAGGTATCTGTACGTTGTTCCATCCCGAGTAGAGACGCCTTGAATGTTGATTGATGGACGAATATAGCATCGGAAGTGACCGCCACACTGCCTAATATGACGGAAATCGTGAGTCCAAAGTGTATAAGGGCATTGAACTTACACTAATTATTTTTTTCAGCTCAACGGCATAGCTCTGAGAAGGCCGGGAGATGTGGACGATATTGCAGGGGCTGTGGCGTATCTTGCTTCTCCAGACGCCAAATATGTGACTGGTAAGTGGCAAATGAACCTCGATCGATGATTTCTGATCATTATCCAGGTCAAACTGTAAGTGATATCTTGAGCTGCAGTATCCTTCTGACTAAATTCAAGATATCCGTAAATGGAGGACGCCACATGACTTGAGCAGTGGAGAGAAGGGATTCTAATGTAGTCATTACAAACCTTGTATGTTGTACATGATACTAGTGAGCGGAACGTCAGAAGATTAAGGTACATGGTAACATAAATTACTGCCCGAGTCCTCGGTATAAGACGGTTTTGCTCATAGACCGTGTTGCCTGACGCGAGCTTGCTCAAGCGCTCTATGTATATCGGCCTCGGCCGTCGACTCCAAATTGAAAGCCTTCCGTATGGCAGGTATCGCGTCACGCGTCAAAAGGAGCTGCTCATCGGATGGCGGGGCGGTATTCTCTGGTGCTGGGGCAGGAAGCGCTTTCGGGATGTAGTCGTGGTATATTGCTTCGATTTCCTTGTTGGCTTCGGGGACTATAGCGTCTACGAGTAGTAGGGATTGGAGGTACTCTGACGCCTTGTAGGCGCGGTAGTGGGACCATGAACGCCATACACAGAAAAAGAAGGGGATGTTGGGTATCACAGCTGTTGAATACGCGTTAGTGGCTATTGATAGATTGGTAGGAATGCATGCTTACGGACGATCATGAAAGGTGCAGTAAGAGGAGCCACGATCATGTACACCCAGAATAGTTTTCTGTGCTTTGGGATTCGGTGCTCAACCAAGGATTTCAGATGAGAAAGCGCAGAGTCCCCGGAGAGTATTGTTGAGGGGTGGATGAGCGGAATCTGGCATTAAAATAAGGGGAAAAGATATGTATCGCCAAGAGAACGCGTACTTTGATTGTGGGTTTCTCCGCTTGTGATTGAGGATGTGATAGCGAAGGTCCCAGCGACGGGTCTATGCCCTTGAGCGCCAGTTCTTCAAAGTCTATCCGGTCTACCACGCGCTCGCCGTATTGAAACAATTTGAGCTGCGCCACGACTCAGCAATACGTTCTTCGCTCGATGCAAGGCAACTCACCTTCCATGATCCCTCCTGGGCCTGGCCAAACCCCGCCCAAGTAGTTCCTGCTTTATTCTGCACCCATTTTATGATTCCGCCTTGAGGTAGATACTTTGATTTTTGTGCTGGGTCGCTCTGCGTTTTTGGCTGATGGAGCTGGAACTCGTAGTAGGTCATAACGCGCGGCAAAGGCTTCAGCGGTACTGGCGAAGTAGGTGCTGGTCGACGAAGCGGGAGGGCAATAATACGCAGCATGGCTTGTCTAGTCATCGTTCCGTCGTCGTCGTCGTCGTCGTTCGTGAATGAAGGGTTTGCGCAAATCACGTGGACGGAGAACGGTATTACGGCAGTCCGGACCGCACCTCGGTTTCCTCTTCACCACCACAACGACCACCATTACCATGTTGTCCGCCTTCCGTGCTGCCGCCAGGCCCGCTCTCCGCGTTGCTGCTGCCCGCCCCGCCGCCGTCCGCCTAGCACACGGCCATGCTCAGGAATCCTTTGAGCAATTTTCCGAGCGCTATGTCACCTTTTTCCAAAACGCTGAAGACCTCTTTGAGGTGCAGCGCGGTCTCAACAACTGCTTCGCGCACGATCTCGTTCCCAGTCCGCAAGTCGTAGAGGCAGCTGTACGTGCGGCACGCCGAGTCGACGACTACGCCACCGCCGTCCGGGTTTTCGAGGGTGTCAGTGAAAAGGTCGAGAACAAGGCCCAATACCAGGCATACTTGGACGAGCTCAAGGGCTTAAGGGAGGAGCTGGGTATGTTTAAACCCTCTGTTTATCGGGTCGTCGTACTGAGTCGCCCTAGGCATCCTGACCAAGGAGGAGTTGTACCCGAAAGCATCATAGATTGGGCAATATATCCACCATCGTTCAACCAGCAGCTTGCTCAATCTCATGTAATGCATCCAATGCACTGTGTTGCTTCTGAGGAATCACAAAGTCTGATTGACATTCCGAGTTTCCCCATTGGTTCTCCCAAGATCAACAATTTGCAGTGCCCAGACAGTCGGCGTGCGCCCGACGTTATGTGCGCTTACGACTCGGACAGATTCGGATATCGAGTTCTAGACCTAATAAGCTAACAATTTGGATCACCTAGGCCTTTGACCCTACTACTTCACAGTTCTAGTGTCCGTGGCCCAACAATTCAGCTAATGTAAACGGAACACCCATCCCAGCGGCAATAAGTCCCACACGAGTGAACTTTCCCATATCTTGTGGGCCCTCTGATACTGGCTGAAGAACGGTTGCCACGTATAAAAATGTACCACCCTAGCGAACGTCAGCACGAGATTGAGAAGTCATCTACAGACTCACAGAGACGAGCAGGACAATACCAGTCCAGTATGGATGCTGGCCGCCACCAAAGAGAGAGAGGAATGCGTATGATGCAATTGCGGCGATCGGAGTGGTCGACGCGAAGACAGCCAAGTGCTTTTGGCAATCTGGCCGAGGTAGAGACGCAGCCAACAACGAGGTCGTCAGCGCTAAAGAAGTAGGAGCTGCGGTCTCTTCAGTGCCGTCCTTTCAACGAGATGATTAGAGGTACCTTTATGGACGATGATAGCTAGGAATACGACAAGGGAAAGAGCTGATGTATTAGCATCTTCATTGTGTCCAGAGAAGAAAGAGACGCCTAGGGCAAGGCCGTCTGCTATGCTGTGAATAACTAGGCCCAATGTCATCGGGAACGCCTTGCTCTTGGCGGCTGTTGAGGAGGATGAAGCATCGCTACGATTCTGTGCTCCAGACTGTTCTGCTTCTAGCTCGTCCAGCTCTGCGTCGAACTCGATGGACGATGGCGCATGCATAGGCAGTTCAGAGGCGACATGCGAGTGTGAATGCCCCCCGGCAAGTTGTTCAACGACCAGCATACATATGAACCCAAGCAGCAAAGATAGCGCGACGCGATGAGAGAGTTGTTCTGGTTCCAAGCCTGCCAAAAGAAGAGTTTCTATGCCTCTACCAGGACAACGATTATGTATAGCTAAAGCAGCAGTAAAGGTCAGACGAACTCTGGTATAATTACGCCCAGCGCAGTGCCCAGAAGCAGCCCAGTTCCAATGGTCGTGAGACGCGATAGATGGCTTTCTAGGAAAATATATTAGCTGAATACCGCGTAGAAATAAATCGGTAATACTGGATAACGAAAAGGAAAGGGGTATAATTCCACATGCGAAAGAGCTGGCGCCGAGTAGGGCAGACATGACGAGCAGGGCGATCATGGTGGTCAATGTACAAGCTTGGTCTCTTACCACCATGCCGCCTAAAAACGAGGACGAAGATATCTCTGTCCCGCAGCGACCACCGTCTCCGCCTTCGTACACCACCTTCAGCGTTCGCAGCGTCCATGTATGTGCTCAGCCGAGGTCGCGCTGCAAAATTTCGAGCTCATTAACAATGCAGTAACTCCCTCAGGTTCCCAATTTCCCTGCCTTTAGTCCAAGAGATTATCGCCTCAATGGGCCTCAGCAAATGAACCACGTCGCCTGGAACTGCGATGGAAAGAAACTCGCTGCAGTGGGCATCGATAAATTGACGCGAGTCTGGAATCCAGAAAAGAATATCGATGCCAGGTCTGCCACAAATTATGCGGGAGGACATGTGGACGACGTGGACTACATATCGTGGAACCCAACACATCCCGACTTGTTTGCCACGTCCAGTCAGAAGGAGAAGAAGCTTGTGTTTTGGGATGCGAGACGTGCGTGTGCGCCACGCCAATCTTTCTCTTCAAATGCTCATGACCTTTGTAGAGAGTCGCTCTCTTCAACAGGTTGCACTCAAGCAATACCCTGTCATGACCAACTACTCTCCCGATGGTCGAACGCTTCTCTACACGTCAACAGGCCATCAACTCTACTTCGTCGAGCACGGCCATGTAAAAGACGGGGGGAAAGAAGCATGGGCACCTTTGGACACGGACACTGTACGTCCTCTGACTTAACCTGGCTCATGTAACTCATTTGTATCCACTAGATGGTGGCATCGACTGCAATGTTTAATCATACGGGCGATGGCCTTGTCCTTACACATCATGCAGAGCATCAGATTCGAGTTATAGACTATCCGTCTCTGGGAGTGAGAGAGACAACACCTGCACATGTTGGAGGATGTGTTGCGGTAGCGCTAGATCCCCGTGGACGGTGAGGACCTCGTCCTCTAGTGGGTGAGTTTGTGCTGATCTCCATTCGGCAGATACCTCGCTTCGGGTGGACACGACTCCATTGTCAACATGTTCGATCTAGATGAGTGGATATGCGCAAGAACGATCACATCCTGCGAGTGAGTAATTTTTGTCTCTGCAACGTTATTTATACTTATGCGAGACAGATATGAGATCAACTCCTTGAGCTTCTCTTACGACGGCGAATTCCTTGCCATTGCAAGCGGCGGCCAGTATATTGATATTGTGAGTCCTTCTTGGATTTCGTATCTTTTGTCTTGCTAAAGACCATAATAGTGTGCCACTGAAACATCCATACCGCTCCATCGAGTGCCAGCTCCTGCCCCGGCGTTGACTGTGGCGTGGCATCCGAGTAGATATGTCATTGCATATTGTGGACAGACGAAGCAGAAGGAAGGAGGTCCACCGCCTATGCCTGTCGTCAGCTTGTTCGGCCTTTTGGAATGAATACGAACGCGTTCGTTTTCCCTCTTCCACCATGACTTACGTTTGAAGATTTCGACTTGATTTAAATTCGAAATACTGCTCTTATCAAGGCTTGAAATATGCATCTTTATCGCTTTAGCAGTGGCTTGTGTCCAGTCGCTTCCTTTCCTCTCTCTTCGGCGTTATTGCGTGGTGTACTCAAAGCTTCTCTTCTCACGCTGCTATTTTTTTCTCTCACACCAACTGTAACGTTTCCAACATTTCCCACAACATCGTGTAATTTTCATACTGTCCTTCCTGTCTACATTCTTTTCGTTTCTTGTTCTCTCTAGCATGCCTTTCTCTGCCGCTCATCGACGAACGGCCTCCAACCAGCGCAGAGGCACCGACATGTCTTCATCCTCTACAACGCATCTAGTGCCCACACCGAGACTAGCTCCTCCGCCTATTGAGGTATGTAAAGATGGTCAATTCGTGTAGCACGACGATCTCACATGATAGACTCATAGACTGCGGAGTCGCCCTACCCCGCTGCTAACAACAAGTCATTCTCGACTACTACTTCTGTATCAAGCAAAGTTAGTCGCCAACAATATTATCCTTCTTCGTTTATTCATTTCTTACTCAAGTACTCTCTTTCTGCCGATCCACTGACATGGGGTACTAATCTCAATCCAAAAGTCGTCGAGCCCGATGACAATCTACACAACCCAACAGTGAAAGGCGGAAAGGTAGTGGACGATGTCGAGATGTCCTGGTCGACGCGCGCATTCACTAATCTTGGATGCTTAGCTATCCTCTGTATTTTGATTTTGGCTCTTTTGTGTGTCTTACGCCCTCTTCATAGAAAATCCTACTAATCTGGAACCACATAGCATCGGATACCCAGCTCTGAACTTTCAGCAACGCCCCGATCCCAATATTTGGCCTTTGGGAGTGAATGCTTCCGGACAAGTGCCGGAAATGCCTACTTCGTTTTCCCTCGTCGATTATGATACACCCCTCGATGCGCGCACGAAGAGATCTCGTCGGGATGGGGAAGAATGGCAGCTCGTCTTCTCCGACGAGTTCAACGTAGCAGGTCGGACGTTCTATCCTGGTGAGGATCCTTATTGGGAGGCAAGTGATTTGCACTATTGGGTACGTGGCTCTGCGTTTCCTACTAGTAGTCGTCTTGATAATGACCGAACGAAAAGGGTACTAACAACATGGAATGGTACGACCCCGCCGCTATCACCACAGCCGACGGCAACCTTGTTGTGACACTGTCCGAGAAAGAGACGCATAACTTACACTATCAAGGCGGACTCATGACCACCTGGAACAAATTCTGCTTCACAGGCGGACTGGTGGAAGTGTCAGTACAACTTCCTGGCTCCGCCAAGACAGTTGGACTTTGGCCTGCTGTATGGACGTTGGGAAATCTCGGAAGAGCTGCGTATGGTGCCAGTCTTGACGGAATGGTGCGTCTCGTGGTTATCGTCTTCACTGTTGAGTATTCGGTCTCATGTTCTGGCGTAGTGGCCGTATACCTATGATTCCTGTGATGTAGGCACAGCTCCCAACCAAACTATGGGTGGGAAGCCAGAGGCGGCGCTCACTAGTGGATGGGAAGACGCCGAATACAGTCTCTCCTACCTTCCTGGACAAAGGCTATCACGATGCACCTGTCCAGGTGAAAGTCACCCCGGGCCTGTACACGCTGATGGTTCGTATGTTGGCCGCTCTGCCCCCGAAATCGATATCATCGAGGCGCAGGTTTGAATATACATTTTTTGAACTAAATCCGATCTTACTCCCGCGCACAGGTTACAGGGGATTCTCCTACTGGGGAGGTCTCGCAGTCAGGACAGTTCGCTCCGTTCAACGCTAACTATAGTTGGGATAACGCGACGAATGCTATTATCTTTGACGAAACTGTGTCCACATTGAACACCTATAAGGGTGGAAAAACACAACAGGCCGCTTCTGTCGTGACAAAGACTGACCCTAATTGCTATCAACTGGGCGGGACGGGATGTTTCTCTGTTTATGGATTCGAGGTATGTTGTTAGATCTTATCTCCCAAGTTTTATGCTCATGTTGTTTAATAGTACAAATCCGGTTATGATGATGCTGTACGATGTGTGCGTCTCGACGACCTGAGGCGTTGCTCACTCTTCTTTAGTATATTCAATGGGTCAGCGACGACAAGTCGGCGTGGCGCCTGGAAGGGAGGGGCCTTGGTCCTGATACTGCAGTCGAAATTTCTGCTCGGCCAATCCCACAGGAACCGATGGTCAGCTTCTTTGCTATCTCAGCGCTGAACCTAATCCATTATTCAAGTACCTTGTCATCAACCTCGGCATGTCCCTCAACTTTGGCCCCGTCGATTTGGAACATATTCAATTCCCAGCAACCCTCAAGGTCGATTATATTCGCGTTTACCAAGATCCGAAGAATATCAATGTTGGATGCGACCCCAAGGGATTTCCCACACAAGAATATATCAATACGTGAGTCGTTTTAATTGATTTCTGGTCTGGTGGATAACGATACGCACCTACTTTTCACAGCTATGTTGAAGCGTACACGAACCCTAATTTGACGACCTGGGTGGATGACTATGGTCAGCCTATCCCCAGAAATTCGCTGGTCGATGGATGTACTTGATTTCCTATTATTTTGTCTAGTAGCGTTATGTAGTACAGGCTCTGAATGTCAACGTGTATACCCATGCCATGCCAAGCGACGCGTGTGTAACGAGGAATCTCCGTTCCGAATGCGGATCAAACTGCCCTTTGTCTTTCTGACTTCAACCAACTTCGACCATTCAAAATGTCAATCTTCCACCACCTCGCCTTGTTCCAGAATCGTCGATATGCTCAGACCGTGGCGCGTGATAGTCGTCTTGACCTATTTCTGCAACGCTCTCCAAGCTGGCTGGACCTTTAGCCCAAGCCATTTCTGCTGTCAAGGATTCATCACTTTGAAGACGTACCTAGTCGCCAGTTCGCCGAAATATTGCTTGGTAGAAGTAACTCTTCTTGATAGTTGATGCAAAAACACACGATCCTCGCCAGGATGACCGAGAAGTGCGTTCTCTTTTCAATCGTTTAGTACACTGAAAAGTTGAGTTAAGCGTCAGAGGTTGACGTTGGAAGCTCTTCGGCGTCGCGTCTTGAGCGTTGCATACTCACTGGGTTTAAGTGCATCATTGCGCTGATAATATCTCGCTGGGCGGTTATCGACGACAACACGCATGGACAATTTAAATTTACCTTGGCCCTTCTCCTGCAATCGCGGACTGAGCATTTCTCTCATCGGGGATCGTTCACCAAAGATTTCCCATGAAGTTTGATTAGCAGAAAAACTACCCCAAGATCATGTTGTCGCTACTGCCATCCCTTTTTTAATGGTATGTGCCGGTTCCACTTCCAGCTTCTCGTGCAGGCTAAACTGAAGCCACTCAGTAGCTACGTCTGACCCACATTGGCTAGGGCCAAGAGGCATCTCAGGCTTCAGGCTGCCCATAGTCCATCAGCACACAATCCAATATGTCTCCCGGATCGCCTTTCCTCGATTCTCATCTTCTAAGCGTTCTAGAGTGGCAGGTACAGGTGATGCAAATCATACAATATGTAGAAACTTGACGTCTAAACAACATCAAATTTCAGGCTCTCCGCTTCCGGCGCAAAGGCTGAGCTTGTAAAGCTCGTTTACGCGCTCTGAACAGATGAATTCGATTTCCCAACTACCTACATCCCATTCGTTCTTGTGAGCTTCCCTCCCATTACATCAGGCCTTTCATCATCGTTGGCTCATTAATCTCTCTAAGATCCTTCGAGATCCTTCGCATGTACAGGCAACATCAACGTCTCGCATTGAATTGAAGGCAGAGGAACAGGAAGGGCGATCAGTGTCGATTCTTGAGGCACCTAGCTCCATTGGCGCCTACGATTGCTCCGGACCACAGTGTATGTTCTGCCGGACGTAATAGATGGGTTTGGGAGTTTACTTTCTTCGGCACAGTGTTCCAGTTCGACAGCTGCATGAATCGGGGTTCGACGAGGAAGGATCACAATTTTTCCCAGGAGCGTATATAAGACTCCGACGACTCAATGATCTCTTCACTCCTTCCTTCCCTATGGGTTCTTTCCGTTTTGTGGGGGTTTTAGCCCTCGCGTCCATTCACGTACGCGACTCTTGTTCCGCAATTCGTCCAGTCGCTCATCTACTTAACAGTTATCATTTGCATCAAACGACATTCATTCTAGTCCTTTCAGACACCACCATCGTCGACAATCCGTACCTACAGAGCTACCCGGCAATTGGACGCATTCGGGATGTTACACGTTCGTTCTTCATGGTTCATTTCCGTCTTTCCCGTTGTAGAGCTGACTTTTTCAGCGACACTACGGGAGTCCGAACACTCTCCGCCTCAACGTATGCCGACGCAACAGATATGACCGTCGAGAATTGTATTTCTTTCTGCGATGATAGAGACTTCATCTATGCCGGTGTCGAGTGGTCCCAAGAGTGTTGTAAGTTGCTCCCGACGGCTCCTTCTTTGATCGGCGCTGAATTCTACGCGAATAGATTGTGACAACTTTATCAATCCAGATGCTACCATTGCTACTTTAAGTGACTGCAATATGCCATGCTCTGGAGATGCTTCACAGTCCTGCGGTGCTGGCGGAAGGCTCAACTTGTTTTGGAGTGGCGCTGAGCCACCGCCGCCTCCCACGAACAGCCCAGAGGTCGGCGACTGGAACTATATTGGTTGCTACACGTACGTTCTTTCTTCACCCTGGTTGGGGCATGCTAAAATACACGCAGTGATGGCGCTAATGGGGCAGGCCGATCTCTACCTGTCGGTGTCGGCCTTCCTGGTCCCGCTACAATCCAATCATGCACAACTGCCTGCTTCAATAGTGGATACCAGTTTGCTGGTGCGGAATACGCCAACGAGTGCTGTAAGCGCGGTTCTTAACCGCACCTATTGTAATCATATTGATTTATCCTTTAGATTGTGGGACTATACTTTCAACTGAGGCCACTCTTTCGCCTGTAACAGATTGTGGAATGGTTTGTGCCGGTGACAGCTCCCAGTTCTGCGGCGGACCAAACCGCCTGACTGTCTACAATTATACCGGAACTGATTTACCACCGATCTCCAATCCTGGAGGAGGAGGAGGAGGAGGAGGTCAACCTGTCTTCCCAGTGACAGAGGATCTACCTGAAGATTGGGCTTATGTTGCATGCTATGTGTATGTCCTTACATTGCTGCACATACTTTTAGACTGATATGCTTTCTAGTGACGGCGCTTTCGGTCGCGTTTTCGAGACCGCTATCGACGCCAGTCCGGACAACACGGTTGAATCTTGTATTGACGCGTGCATAGAGCGCAACTTCACGGTTGCTGGAGTGGAATTTGGCGTAAGTCGTTCAATGCTCCAGGCTGGCATGGATCTTGACTGATGAATGGTCAATTTCAGGAGGAATGCTGTAAGATCTTTAAATCTGTCATTGGAAGACGTTCATCTGACTTCCATGTTCAGACTGTGGCAACCGCTTGATCAACGGCGCGGAAGTGGCTTCCGAAGCGAGTTGCAACATGGGTTGTGCAGGTAGCCCAACAGATGCATGTGGCGGACCTGGCCGTCTTTCAGTGTACTCTTCGGAAGATGATATCACTGTTTTGCCTATTCCAACTCCTCTAATAGAAGGACTCGAAGAAGGCTGGTCATATGCGGGGTGCTATACGTGGGTGGTAACAATCGTATGACCTGTTCAACACTCACACCAATAACAGGGATAGTAATGGTGTACGCACTCTTCCGTGGCAGATCATCTGGGAATTCAACGCCACAGTGGAAGCCTGTGTCACCCAATGCTCCAACTTTGGTTATACGGCGGCATCAATCGAGTACGGTCACGAATGTTGTGCGTACCTATCTGGATTTCAGTTTTCAGTCTTTCTAACATCCTGCATAGATTGCGGCGATATTTCTGACATTGAAATGCAGGGTTCAAATCTAGCGGCAGAGGCTGACTGTTCTTTCCCATGTTCAGGAGACCCAATCCATCTTTGCGGAGGGGGTCTTCGTATGTCGACCTACTTCTTCGACGGCACCAAACACGTTTGGCACGAACCAGAGATCACTGGGTATTACGAAGTACGCTAACCATTCTTTGTCTTATTGTTCTGAACAATCGACTGATCTTCTGTGCAGTTTCTGGGTGAGAACTATCTTGACTCCATTTCCCTGTCTTCTCACTGAATACCTTGTTTTCCATTAGTTCCTGGGTGAGTCCTTCATGTATCCATGTATACTTAAGTTGTTTCCTGACTGTCCCTTGCCTTGTAGCGTCATCGTCCCGCTCATCGCTACTGTCGGCATCAATAACAAAGTGACATTCCTTGAGAAGACTGGGACAGGGTACGCGATTGTAGGGCGTTTTTGCTTCGTGACGAAATTGATCACCTGTCAGATTTGAAAACTCGACTGGAGGTGCCGAACTTGATCTTAGTCTCGTCCATGACTTTGACAATGCGTGGCGTATGATGCATCCTAAATCCGATGTATTCTGCGCTGCCAGTATCATCTTGCCAGACAAGGCTGGTCGACAGATCAACGTCGGAGGTAGGTATTCGGGCATCTGCTTGATGCGATGTGTTCTCACAAGCAACTAGGCTGGTCTCTTGAAAGTACATATGGCATTCGTCTATTCACTCCCGATGGCGCCCCCGGTGAACCCTCCGTTAATGACTGGGAGGAGAATTACAACGCGCTTCACCTTCAGGTACATTATCATCCACGACACAAAAGTAGATCCTAACTATTCGATCCAGCGAGGTCGTTGGTATCCCACAGCTGCGATGCTCCCGAACGGATCGATCCTGGTCGTCGGTGGAGAAACCGGTAGTAACGCGCCTGCTGAACCGAGTCTTGAGATCTTGCCTACACCTGCTGGAGGCCCAACGTACATGGACATGGACTGGCTTCTCAGAACGGATCCCAACAACCTATACCCCTTCATTTTCGTCCTTCCCAGCGGAAATATCTTCATCTGTACGTTCATGGACACTATTCCACGGTTTACATGCTAACAACTTCTGTAGCTTACTACAATGAAGCCCGTATTCTCGACCCAGCTACATTTGACACTATTACCGTCCTCCCAAACGCTCCTGGAGCTGTTGACAACTGTAAGATTGTCCCGCCAGTTCCAACAGGAAACAAATTCTCATTACTTATAGTTGATGGAGGAAGAACATATCCCCTCGAAGGTGTAGCCATGACTTTCCCCCAACACGCGCCTTACACCGATCCTATGGTTGTCCTTCTGTGTGGTGGGTCGACGCCAGGCCCAGGCATTGCACTCGACAACTGTGTTTCTATCGAACCCGAAGCGGAAGAACCTGTATGGACTATCGAACGAATGGTCAGTTTTCTTCTAGCCGCGTCTATCACTTACTCAAACTATCTGCTATAGCCATGGAAGCGAGTCATGCCATGCATGGCTGCCCTGCCTGATGGCACCTTCCTACTTCTCAATGGCGCACACCAGGGCGTCGCTGGGTTTGGACTGGCCAACGATCCCGCCTTGACTGCATTCCTCTATGATCCAGCCCTTCCAGTAGGGGAACGTATGTCGATACTCAACACAACGATCGTAGCAAGGCTCTATCACAGCGAAGCGACACTCCTCCCCGACGGAAGAGTCCTTGTTTCTGGTTCAGATCCCCAAGATGATGACCATCCCGAAGAATTTAGGGTCGAGGTGAGAACGGACCATGTTTGGCGTAAAATTCTTTGTTCTGACTGCCGTGATTGCAGGTCTATGTTCCTCCATACTTGGCGCAAGGGCACACGCAGCCCACTTTTGAACTCCCAGATAATGACTGGGCGTACGGCGGCGAGTACAGTATCTCCAACGTCACTCTTCACCAGGGCACATTCTCTACCATGAGAGTCTCTCTTATTGCCGGTACGTCTCGGGGTCTTCCCTTTTCTTGTTCTGTTGTCTGACATGGATTCCAGCCACGTCAAGCACGCACGGGAACACGATGGGCTCCAAGACCATTTTCCCGGAGTTCACTTGTGCTGGAACATCGTGCACCATCGTTTCGCCGCCCGACGCAAATATTTCTCCGCCTGGTTGGCATCAGCTCTTCGTTCTTGATGGTCCGACGCCTTCTCACTCTCGGTGGGTACGGATTGGAGGTGATCCTGCTGAGCTTGGTAATTGGCCGCCAGAGGGTGGATTTACATTGCCTGGCGTCTAAGATTTCCGCGCTCTCAAGATTCCCTTAACTATGAATTGGACATTAAAATAACTGTACACCGGACTTATCTTCACTCATTTGGATTTCTTCTTCTGTCGTTCGAATTCTTTCCTGTCTTTATATCGTCGAATGCAATAGTTCCTGTATGTAAAATGTAGGAATATTTTTAAAGTATTTCCAAGTGTCAATTATCGTCCGGGGTGTTGCTAGGCTTCGAATAGTCGACGCCGGCGCGTTTTTCCTCTTGGGAGCGCGCAAATTCAATGTCGAGAGACCTGAGATTGGCGGCACGGAAGGCTAACGTGAAATAGTAGCCAGATAGTGCGGAGGTTACTATGCGAAGCATGGGACTTTTATTCTGGCGAGTAGGGATAGTGTGGACGCACAAACGACGCTAGCAATCATTCTTGTCCGGTCGAACTTGAAGAATTTCGCGCCAATGAGTCCCGACGCAAGCCCAGATGTAAGGCCGGCAAAGACGCCTTCTTTGAGACCTTCCTAGAGGGAAGGATTAGTCGCCCAAAAGCTGCGGGTGGACTGGGACGTACAGTTTCTGCTCTTGCTACTGCTTCGGCTGGTGGTTTTGTATCATCCATGTCGATCCTGTCCTGCTTCGACTTTGTTATTCATATAGAGTGGCTGGCAAGTCTTAAGTTTTGCTATACCTCTTGGATCACGAAGGTATAGAACAAGAAGAGTCACGTCACGGTCATTTCATTGAATTGTTGACACAAAACCTCACAAAACACGCTAAATAGCTTGTCCAATAACTGTCTACGATAATGAATGGTTTTGAGGTAACTGTCGTAGCGAAATTGTTGGTCGCAGTAGGCTCGTAACTGTCAGCACTTTTCAAGGACGAACATTGTTCCACAGAGTGCGTCTGTCCATAACACACATCAAGAATACTATCCTTCCACGAAACATAGAACTAGTCCTGTTCAATGGTTTTACGTAACCAGAAAGGACCTATCAACTTGATTCAAGAGATGCTGGAGGAAGAGATTGGCTTAGACGCACCGACCGGATCCAGAGGGTCATGGAATGTTGTCGTCCAGCTTCCCAGAACACCATACGTCGAACTCAAACCGCCTATCTGCACACCCTCGGAACTCCATATAGGATTCAATTGTTCACCGGATCTCTGTGAACCCTTGTTAGCAAGTTGAGCGACATTGACGTTCAACTCCAAACGTACAAATCGCCACCGAACATGGTTGTCATCTGACATGCATACATACCCACTCATCGTCGCAGACGTCTGGTTTCCCATATTGCCTCCAAAGTAGATACGCGGATGGTGTGGGTGCTTGGGATCCTGGGCAATCTGGATTATCTGAAGGTCGACAGAGATAGAGCGACAGACGTCGCCGTTATCCGGGTCTTCAAAGAACGATACGTCTGGAGGGTCCTAGGAGATGTAAGTAGGTGTGTAGTATGAAGAGGAGGGGGGCGTGGTACAGTGCGATTAAAATCTAGAAAAACGTTATTCAATACAGAAAGAGGACTGACAGAACCGAGAAGCGTACCCGTCAGACTACCATGGTCACAGAAACAAAAGCCGCACTGCCAGTTGCCAGACACTCCCGCCCAATCCTCCTTGTCTGACAACGATATTTGTGTCGACGGTAAGGTCATTCGCAAGTGCGGGCGTTCGTTCATATCCGAATGCGTATGGACGGATAAGGTGTGTTGAATGGCTTGAAGATGCACCCAATTAATGCGACCGTCTTCGAAAAAGGGACCAAAGTCTGTCGCCCAGTTGTAATGGCGAAAGTCGTAAACGTAAGCTCTGGATCGCACCGTGGATGCAATGAATTCGTCTTGTGGTAGACGACCATAGTACGTATGTAGCTGGGCCTGCAATTGTTCCTCGGTTTCGTCCTGGTCCCCGTGCCGGTCCAGTAGCGTGCCGTCTGCGATGTACGATGCCACCCAAACTATGTTTTTAGAAACCGTAGGCAGCGGTGGTACACATTCGATGAGCTTGACAAGTGTAGTGAGGACGCCACGCCGATCGTTTGGGCGGTGGTTATCTAGAATACTCCGGGCACGTACGACCGCCTGCAGCTCTGCCTTCCAGTCAATGCTATCGACGTCGCGAGGTGAACCGTCCATATAGACGCATTGTCGAAGATCGTCGAGCTCTTGAATGAGATACAGCCATCTCCAAAGACGTTGGTCCTCCTGCTGGTAGATGAGCTGGGCAAACAGCTTTGACGACTGAGAAAGCGATGCAAGGTCGATGGGGTCTGCGAATAAAAGGATCTCTTCGATCGTTTCCAACGGCAAGTCGTGGATGCCCATGGTCAAAGGTCGAGGAAGCCCATTGGTATTGGTAAGGTAATGAAGGAGCTGACCAAAGCTATGCTTTGTCAGAAATTTGGCCATACATACAACTATTACTGATTGAAAGCCAGATACAAACGTATACATAGCAGAGAGACACAGAAGGATAAGTTAAGAACAACAACAGTCAGCAGAACGAAACATGGTTAAAATAACATTTCTAAAAATCCTGGTCCAGTCAGTTTGCGCCCATAAAAATCAAAGTAACAGTCCACTCACAGACAGAGGCGCGGCCCACAGAATATCCGCTCGCTCTCTTAGCCGCCAAAAATTCGGGGAGATTTTCTCTTTCATCCCTCAGGCAGTCGATGGGAATAAGTCCTGGGGCAGTGAATTTTCCCTTGCCTCCGGCACTTGCTGCAGTGACCTTCTCAACCAAAATCCAGCCATCGTCAAATACCTTGACGACGTTCACGAGGTCTCCTGCCTCCACACCCAGCTCATCGTGAAGCGTCGGACTGAACGGTCGATAGACCGGCTCCAAGCTCGAAGGCATGACCGGGAGGGTCGGCGAGTCTGCGAAGGGGTCGGCCGTGTACGATTCAAACGTAGACTTCAACGTCGTTCCAGCGCTAGCTCGCTTCAGATCTTCTGCCCATCCTGCATTTTGGCTTGTAGGAGGCTTGGGAAATGCGAATGACTCTGACGGAGAGAATGGTCGGACAGACATTGGTGTGGTGATACCGGAAAGGAGCTTGTCGTCGCGAATGATGATGCACTGAGAGTAGGGGTCGCTCGATACGCTCATGTCGCTGTGCACAGAGGCCCTCCGACTTTCCGTGTGCTCGATACTGATAATGAGAGGAGACGGGGTCTGGCTGCCATGCATCATTAGGCCAGGCGTGTGAGTGTCGCGTACCTCCACCATCGGAGGTGACACCGGTATGTCAATGCTTCCTCCACTGCGCAATGTCGAGCGGGTGGCAAAGTCGTAAGAGGTCGCAAAGCTGCTGCGCTGAGAAGCGGTACCAACGGTGGCATTCTTGCTGTTGTTTGTGTCGCTCCATTTCAGAGAGTCGTTAGAAAAGTTGGAGAACCACCACTGGTTGCGCTGGTCTCGTTTAGAGCGACTTCGTCGCCGAAGGAAAAATAGGAGGAGGAAGAAAAGACCCAATCCGCTCACGACAGCGATAGCGATGATAGCGCCGATAGGGAAGCCTCCGCTGCCGTCGTCGTTGGACGTAACATCCCCAGAACCACTGGTGGGAGAGCTTCCATCATGAGTATTAGAAGGAAGGGTGTCGGGTAAAATTCCAAGAGTCGTGGTAAACTGGCCCCCGACGTTGACAGCCCCGCCGTTGTAATCTGGCTTCGTCGATCCGGAAAGTGTACCTGCTGAAGTATCATCGGTGTCGGTGCCATTGCTATTGGCAAACACGTTGGTGTTCAGACTTGCAGTACCAGACGAACCGCCGGTTGTCGTAGGATTGCCCGCGCCGTTGGCCGATGTCGTGGATGAGGGGGAGCTGCCTTTGCCTGTCGAAACAGGGGAAGGGGCGCCTACAGAGGGTGCTCCTGGATTACTGCCTGGATTAGGTGCGGGTGGGTTCGAGCTGGAACCGTTGTTGCTCGATCCGCCGCTACTATTGCCACTGTTTGAGCTGGTATCAGAGCCAGACCCGGACCCAGTAGAGGAATCTGATGGCGAGCTGGAGCTCGAGTCGCCTCCCCCGCTGGAATTTCCGCTACCGCTTCCACTGTCTCCTCCTCCTCCACTGGAGTCTGTACCGCTGTTGTCGGTAGAGCCAGAGTTACTGCCTGAGCCAGTTTCAGAACCTGAGCCGGAATTTCCAGAGCCCGTGTCGGTGTTGCCAGTACCAGGAGTGGGTGTGACGGAAATGGAGGGAGTGGTGGGGGTGGGGGTGGGGGTGGGCTGTTGGTTTATACCAGCTACGAGACGAGTGACGATGGGGCTGATGATGGGTATATTGGGAAGGGCGATGGGTAAATTGATGAGCGCAGGCGCGCGCAACGCGTGAGGCTGCATACGAGCAGCGCCGTGTCGCATGGTTTTGTAGTAAAGAATGTGAGGTTTGAAAGAGTGTGGGGGTAGTCGTTGTGGGAGTCGAGACAAAGGAGAAATTTCTCACTCGTTGGAAGAGGGAGAGAAAGGTAAGATCTCCTGCAGGCAGGCAAGCATGTCTGCTACCGAACCATCATTAAAAGCACAGGGCGCACATCAGGGTCCAGCGGGTGATGCTCGGAAAGGAAATGTATAATTGGTTTTTGATGACTTGGAAAATGGCAAACTGACCACAAATGAGCGTCAGATGTGCGTAACACTGCCAACAGCCAGTGTTAGCAGCAGCGCTCCCCAGTAAGTCCGAAGAGTTAGTTCGAAGAGGAAGTATGGTCGGCCAATAATCGAGAAATGGGGAAATTTGTCGTTGAAATTGCCCCCATCATAGAATTAAGAAACGTACACCGTGGGAAAAACCTTAAGACCTTCTATTGTCGCCACAGTCCTTGGCCTTGCTCATAATTCCTTGCTACGATGCCCAAAGCAACATGAAAAAAAGCTACTGGGTTGAACACAAGCACTCAGACCGAAGACAGACGCCAAAGGTAAAGTACTTGCTTGAAATTGCAATTCACGTGTGCCTAATTGACATGAGTGGCATACTGTGTAGCGCGGCTGTTGCTGGCGTTGTTGTGTTGGAAAAAGATTCAGACACGGTATAACAAACAAATGCGAACAAGCTGAACAATGTGCACGAATTGTTCGATAGATTCGTAGTGCTAATTTACTTACCGTTAGGTCAAATCGATGGCTAGTTATTGTACGGAGGTGGAAATTGATCGTCGAGCAGTAGTCTTTTACGAAAGTCAAAGACAAAGTCAATGATAATGATGGTCGACACATATGCCCACAACAAGACCGTCAAAGACCTCCTTCCATTGTTCAGGATGGGTCCAATTGACTATATAAGTAGACGACACAAGACACTTACCCATGCCCTCTATGATACCTACCAACCTCCCGAAATCGAAGACGGAGACGCTAGATATCGTGAGTGGCGATAAGGAAAACCATCGCACCCTCCAGGAATACGGTTCAATAACTCTCGGCGGGGATATGCACATAACCGACCCTCTGGAGCGGACGCAAACTGATTCTCTCAAGCCCGTTGGCTACGAATTAAAAAGTCAGTCCACTGTCAGGAATGTCTTGCGGCGCATACCATCGTCATACAATCTGGCGCAAGAGATTGCTCTGGCGGAGATCTCTATTATGGACGACATACCAAGCATTCCGGACGAAGTAGAGGCTGACGAGTCGTTCGAGACCACCGACTCGGAGAGCGACGACGCTGAATGTCGTGCCAGGATCTTCATCGGCCCTCCTAAGCCATGCGGACCATGGTTGAGGATACCACAACATCTATACGAACTGTTGGGTATTCAGTCGCTGACCAGAAACGGAATCATTCCTGAACGGTTGTGTCCCGGCAAGGCTCTGCCTCCCATCATTGAACCGGGCTACACTGACGAACTGGCCACACGAATAGAAATGGCAGAGAGGCACGCGTCTCCTCTCGACATCTCTGTGAAGGATCTGACGGCCGAAGTTTGCATGTACGAGAAATATTATGAGTTTTGGGACAACCAAGACGAGTAAGTCTCCTACTAAAATCGCATGAACATGCTGACATAACTTCTTTTCTCAGAGAAACACTGATCATACCTGGGAGGTTACTCCTCACAATGAAGACCTCTAACATTGAGTTAGCCACATTGATGCCCACAGAGCCTGACCTTCGGCTTTTAGACATACAGTGCCAATCCTTCACATATCCTGGAGCACATCGTCAAGCGTCGCATCGCCCAGATATCCATGTTGGGTACAATGAGATGTCTTCGGTGGGTAGCCACGATTTCGGCCTAGGTGTTTGTATTCGTCCGACCTGGCGCAAGATATGCAGTAACCTGGGCTACCGCGTCCCACGGAAGCACACTGGAGCCAAAGGGAGGCAAGCCTTCGAAGCGGAGAGGAAGAAGAGGAAGTCCCCACTGTACGGAAATGAGGATTCTGAATGTGACGAAGACGACGAGGAGACGCCGAAGTTATTTGATCCAGCTCTAGAGAAGGATGGTTGGTACATGAAATTTTGGATACCTATTCCATTGGAGTATTTACGACGAGAGGGAACCAAAGCTTTCCGAGTCCAAGCTGCTGCATGGATCGGCGACGCAGAGAGTGGAGGGATTGTTATTGGAGACGCAGATTTCGTCGTGTCTATACCAGCATTGTAGTTTTCCGCGATGTATTCAAAAAGAGTGTATACGGATTGAGGATCCTGAAATATTTCCGCTTGAGGCTAGCGCGAGTGAATGCGTGGAAGAACGGTACTGGTGACTGAAAGCAGGCATGTGTCCTATTTTGGTCATGTTTTGATATGTGTGGCGGCGGTTCATCAAGCTTCCGTCCATCATCTACATAGGGCTCTTCTACTTACTCATACAACTGACCTCGGAGATTCAAACAGATAATGTTTCCTTGTCGACCTACCATTTCAATGGCTTGGGGCCCCAGGCGTCCTTTGATGAAGAACCGGAGAATAGACTATATCTATCACCGATGCTTTATATCGCCTCCACGCTAGGCTTCTCCATGACCACCACCACCATCCATTCTCTGCCTATCGAGCTCATCACTAGAATCTTTGTCTTGGGGGCTAATGTCGACTATCCATACGCGGGTTCACCTTTCTTATTCAAACCCGTACAAAACACCTTCTACAACTCCCCTCCTCTCGACTTCCAGGTCTCTGTATCCCATGTTTGTCGCAACTGGCGGGAAGTCGCACTACACACACACCACATTTATGGTCCACATTGCATTTTCACGAGCCATGGCACGTAGAGAGGGCGCGTATCTTCCTTTCTCGCTGTCGGTCTACAACCTTCGACATCCTCATAGCCACCGTGTCTGCACCCGAGCACATCCCAAAGGTCAACCTATACCTTCCGGAATTGGAGGCTATTTTCCAGCTCCTGGTTCCTTACACTCCTCGGTGGCGTTCTTTTCATTTGAAGATTCGTAGCAACGAGTGCAAGCTTGTGGCCCGCAAGCACTTGTCGACTTGTGGGCCCGGGACGCGTCTAGAGACACTCCAGCTCTATCACTTCGAGGATTTCGGGACATCAGCGGATCTCTACATCGCGACCTATCGCCCACCGGTCAAGATTTTCAACAACGAGCTTCCAAATATCAAGAACGTGTCGCTCATCGGTGTAAACCTGCCTTGGGAGCAGTCACCATTCCTGCGTAATTTGGAATCTCTGGAGCTGGCCCTCCACTTGGACAATGTTCGCCCGTCTTACCGTTACTGGGACAGTATGCTTCGGGGATCGCCCAACCTCAGCAAGTTGCTGCTACATTACAGCGGGCCGAAGGTGTCAGACGGGACTGCTGCCAACGCATGGCCATCTTCCCTCGCTTGGTCCAGTGAACTGCCAACAGGACCAATCGTTTTAGAAGCACTGACAGAGCTATCGCTAACCGACCTGGATTCCGAATTCCTATGCAGGATTTTGGAGGGCATGGTAATGCCCAACATACTCAAGATGTCTATCAATCTATCGGACCAGGACTATTCAGGCGTCATCGGCATGTTGCTTGGTGTCCGAGGCAGTATCGGTCCCTCTTCTTCCACTGGCCACAAACCGTTGCCCAACATCCACTTGTTGATAAATCTACGTATCGCAGCATTAGAGTGCTCGCATCCATGCTTCGCCGGCCTTATTCGCGCTCTCGTCAGCCTCGAACATTTGGATGTGGACTTTTCTAGGATTTCTGGTGGCGCGGATTGGAGTGCATGTGTTGCAGCATGCGAGGAGGAGGAACCGGACCTTGTTGGTGCCGCATGCGAAAGGGATGCAGATGCAACTTTGAACCTCGCGGCCGCGACGCACAAACGAGGGCCTACCCCTCCACTTACCACGGACTTGGAGAAGGTCACGAGGGAGGATACTGCTCAAGGTTCAGAACATCTATTGCCGCAAGGACCCGTTCCTCGTCAACTTAGCTCGAGGAGGAACAGCTACGTGAGACCAAAACACGAACGCGCTCATCTTCGACAATTTCAGCGTCCACCGATTCTGCCAAACCTGAAAACCTGTCGAGTGCGAGGGCTTTATGGACAAGACCTGAAAAACATCATCGCGTCGCGGGAAGCCCTCCACCAGAACTCTGTCCAATGGATAGTCCCTTGCAAGGATAGTGCTTTCGGTAAGGATGCTGTATTGGATGAAATCGTAGAAAATGGAGGCTATTTCGTCGCTGACGGGAAATTAATTCCTGTCACAATCGAGATAGAAGAGGATGATTTCGAGGAGGATGAAGACGGGGAGATTGTATCGCAGGAAGACGAGGAATAATAGTATTCCTCGGGGTTTAGTTCGTATAATATTATTACCCTTGGGGTGCTTCATGTACAGGATAACCACATAACCACTGCATCGAAGTTTAGTCGCACAGTTAAACAGTATTTCTCTGCCAGTGCCGGCTCCGAGAGGTGTTGACTGGAGGCAAAGACACGCAAACACAGATTACATAAGCTTCAGTTTCTCTTTCTCAGCCTGCAACCGACGCTCTACGCATCGTCTTGCACGATGAGCAAATATCCTCCACCGCCGCCTGGCTTCTTGCCGCCGCCGCCTGGAATGGCGCAGCATGGTAGTCAGGCATCGGGGTCAAAACTTGCCCCCGAAGGTAAGGCCGTTTCATTTGGTATTGGATGGATAACTTAACCATCTCTACAGTTGTTGCCCAAAAGTCCATGAAATGGAAACAGATGCAGAGGAAGCGGTACGGTGAAAAGCGCCGTGGTGGCTATGTTGATATGGGAAAAGTGGTGCGTGTCTAGCAAAAGTTTACACTTCGCGCGTCGTTGACGAACCGCGTTTTTTCTGTAGGATCTGCCTCCAGAGCACGTCCGAAAAATCATCAAGGATCATGGAGACATGAGCAACCGCAAGTTTCGTAACGACAAGCGAGTGCATCTTGGTGCACTCAAATACGTGCCCCATGCAGTTATGAAGCTCCTTGAAAACATCCCGTATCCTTGGGAGCAGGTCCGCGAGGTTCCTGTCCTCTATCACATCACCGGCGCCATTACGTTTGTCAACGACATTCCCCGAGTTATCGAGCCTGTGTACCACGCTCAGTGGAGTACAATGTGGTTAGCAATGCGTAGGGAGAAGCGCGACCGAAGGCACTTTAAGCGGATGCGCTTCCCTCCCTTTGATGACGAGGAACCTCCTCTGGATTACGGAGACAACGTGCTTGATGTCGAACCCCTCGAGGCCATTCAGTTGGACCTCGACCCCGAGGAAGATTCTGCTATCGTTGATTGGTTTTACGATCCCAAGCCCCTCATCGACACCCCCGCAGTGAATGGCTCGTCGTACCGATACTGGTCCCTTGACTTGCCTGTCATGGCCAACTTGTATCGTCTCGGGCGCACGCTTCTATCTGACACCCCGGATCAGAGCTCCAACTACCTGTTCGACAAGAAGGCGTTCTTTACCTCAAAGGCACTCAACATGGCCATTCCAGGTGGTCCCAAATTCGAGCCTTTGTACCGGGACATGGACACTTACGACGAAGATTGGAACGAATTCAACGACATCAACAAGGTCATCATTCGTCACCAAATCCGTACAGAGTACAAGGTCGCCTTCCCCCATCTGTACAACTCTCTTCCTCGGTCTGTACAAATATCCCCTTACCATGCGCCGAAGAATGTTTACATTCGCACTGACGATCCCAACTTGCCTGCCTTCTACTTCGACCCCCTCATCAACCCGATCTCTTTGCGCAACGCCAATCCCAAAAATGCACCTTTAGTTTCTCACGAGGACAGTGTCTTTGGGCCTAACGACACGGACGACGACTCTTTCTCCATTCCTGACGACCTCGACCCGTTCCTCTCGCACAAGGAGTTGGAGAACGAATTGACTGCTGATGGCATTGCCCTTTGGTGGGCGCCAGAGCCGTACAACCGTCGATCAGGTGGCATGCGCAGAGCACAGGATATTCCGCTTGTGAAGAACTGGTACCTGGAGCATTGTCCTGCTGGACAACCAGTGAAGGTCCGCGTATCGTATCAGAAGCTTCTCAAGGTTTTCGTCCTCAACGAACTCCATACGAGACCAGAGAAGGCCATGACGAAGAAGAACCTCTTCCGCCAGCTCAAGGCGACGAAATTCTTCCAGACGACGAAACTCGACTGGGTGGAGGCTGGTCTGCAAGTTTGCCGACAGGGTTACAACATGCTGAATCTTTTGATTCATCGCAAGGTCAGCTCCATCTCGCTCAATCTACTTCACTTTTTAACCTCCATGCCAGAACTTGAATTATCTGCATCTCGATTACAACATGAACTTGAAACCCGTAAAGTACGCCGTTCCATCCCGCACGTGATTCTTTACTTATCATTTCCAAGGACTTTGACGACGAAAGAGCGAAAGAAATCTCGCTTTGGAAATGCGTTCCATCTTTGCCGAGAAATTCTACGGCTGACGAAGCTAGTCGTCGATGCTCACGTCCAGTTCCGCTTGGGCAACGTTGACGCATTCCAGCTTGCTGATGCACTGCAGTACATTTTCTCCCATATTGGAGCGTTGACTGGAATGTATCGCTACAAGTACAAGTTGATGCGGCAAGTCCGTATGACGAAGGATTTGAAGCACTTGATCTACTACCGCTTCAACACAGGACCTGTAGGCAAGGGACCTGGATGCGGCTTTTGGGCACCAGGCTGGCGTGTGTGGTTGTTCTTCATGCGAGGTATCGTGCCGCTCCTCGAACGATGGTATGTTTCTTGTTGCTCTGTTCTACACACCTTTCTCATCATATCATAGGCTCGGAAATCTCTTGGCCCGTCAATTCGAAGGAAGAAATAGCAAAGGCGTGGCTAAGACTGTAACCAAACAGCGTGTCGAGTCGCACTACGATTTGGAGTTGCGAGCGGCAGTCATGCACGACATTTTGGACATGATGCCCGAATCGATCAAGCAGAACAAAGCGAAGACGATCCTTCAGCATCTTTCAGAAGCATGGCGTTGTTGGAAGGCGAACAGTATGTTCTGACGTTGTCTACCGTGTCGTTGCGTACTCACGTTCTGTTAGTCCCTTGGAAGGTTCCCGGTATGCCGACTGCTATTGAGAACATCATCCTGCGGTACATTAAAAGCAAGGCTGACTGGTGGTGCTCGTACGTTGTGTTTATTGGTGAAATTCCGGACAAATTCTCATCTACACCTACAGTGTCGCTCACTACAATCGTGAACGTATTCGTCGCGGTGCCACTGTCGACAAAGCTGTCGTGAAGAAGAATCTTGGTCGTCTTACTCGTAAGTCTTTCCAATCCTGTACACGTCGTGAAGATCTCATCGTTTCTTTAGGTTTGTATCTCAAAGCCGAACAGGAGCGTCAGCACGGTTATCTAAAGGATGGTCCCTACATCACTGCGGAAGAAGCTGTTGCGATCTACACGGCTACCGTTCATTGGCTGGAAAGTCGCAAATTTGCTCCTATTCCTTTCCCGTAAGCCACAATCCATATTCTTTATTCTCTAGATACTGAATTTCTCACAGCCCATTGTCATACAAGCACGACACCAAGCTCCTCGTACTTGCGCTGGAGAAATTGAAGGAGGCTTACTCTGTAAAAGGTCGTCTCAATCAGTCCCAGCGAGAGGAACTGGCACTTATCGAGCAAGCTTATGACAATCCCCATGAATGTAAGTGTGCGAATTCAACTTTGAATCTAGCTTACCCTCAATCTAGGTTTGTCGCGCATCAAACGCTTACTCTTGACGCAAAGGGCATTCAAGGAGTCCGGCATCGAGTTCTTCGATACCTACGACAAACTTATCCCTTGCTATGACATTGAACCCGTTGAAAAAATCACTGACGCGGTACGTCTTTTTCACGCGACGCGTCACTGTGGCCTGATTGCTTTTTTCAGTATCTTGACCAGTTCCTCTTCTTCGAGTAAGTTCATTTACGCATCATTAGACTCTCTTCTCATCGTCTGTAGGGCTGACAAGCGTGGTCTCTTCCCTGCCTGGATTAAACCTGCCGACACGGAGCCGCCTCCTTTGCTGGTGTACAAGGTGCGACATGATCGACCCGCTCCAGAAAATTAAATTAATATAATTCGTTTTAGTGGTGTCAAGGTATCAACAACTTGACCGACATTTGGGAAACAAGCGAGGGCGAATGTAACGTTCTCATGGAAACTGTGCTCTCTAAGGTATACGAAAAGATCGATTTGACGTTGCTCAATCGACTTCTCCGCCTTATTCTTGACCACAATCTTGCGGACTACATTACTGCCAAGAACAATACCGTCTTGACCTACAAAGGTAAGACTTACGAAGACGGTTGCGCACCTTTCTGACAATACATCTAGATATGGCGCATACCAATGCTTTTGGTCTTATCCGTGGACTCCAGTTCTCTGCATTTGTCTTCCAATACTACGGTCTAGTCCTCGATCTTCTCATCCTCGGTCTCCAACGAGCTAGCGAAATGGCGGGTCCTCCCAACCTTCCTAACAATTTCCTCCAGTATCGCGATTCTGCAACGGAAACGCGTCACCCCATTCGCTTGTATTCTCGATACGTCGATCGGCTGCATATCCTCTTCCGCTTCAATGCCGAGGAATCCCGCGACCTTATTCAACGCTACTTATCCGCCAACCCAGATCCCACCAATAATAACGTGATCGGATACAACAACAAGCGTTGTTGGCCTCGGGATTGCCGAATGCGCCTGATCAAGCATGATGTTAATCTGGGTCGCGCCGTCTTCTGGAACGTGAAGCAGAGTTTACCACGATCGTTAACCACAATTGAGTGGGAAGACACTTTCGTTAGTGTCTACTCAAAGGAAAACCCCCAGCTCCTTTTCTCCATGTGTGGTTTCGAGATTCGAATCCTTCCGAAGATCAGGACAATGAGCGGCGAGCAGTTCTCGCTGAAGGATGCTGTCTGGAACTTGACGAATGAGCAGTCCAAAGAGCGAACTGCCCAAGCCTTTTTGCGTGTGTCGGATGATGGTAAGCTAGCGTCACTCTTCGTCTTTGTGAATCTCCACCAACTTACTGTGACCAGGTGTTCAACAGTTCAATAACAGAATTCGTCAAGTGCTGATGAGTTCTGGTTCGACGACGTTCTCCAAGATTGTTAACAAATGGAACACGGCACTCATTGGTTTGATGACTTACTATCGCGAAGCTGTCATCCACACCAATGAACTACTGGATTCCCTGGTCAAAGCGGAGAACAAGATTCAAACACGTGTCAAGATTGGCCTGAACAGTAAGATGCCTTCTCGTTTCCCTCCTGTGGTCTTCTATACACCGAAGGTGTGTTTGATTCTTTTGAAACACTATTCCCGCTCATGTATGTGTTGTAGGAACTTGGTGGATTGGGCATGTTGTCAATGGGACACGTCCTCATTCCGCAGAGTGACCTTCGATGGTCGAAGCAAACTGATGTTGCCGGTAAGTCTCATAGCCATCATTTTGAACTTCCAGTCTGAATCGTTTTTTTTCAGTGACACATTTCCGTGCCGGTATGAGCCATGAGGAGGACCAACTCATTCCCAATTTGTACCGATACCTCCAGCCGTGGGAAGCTGAGTTCTTGGATTCGGCTCGTGTTTGGTCGGAATACTCGATGAAGCGTAAAGAAGCCAATGCACAGAACAGACGCCTGACGTTAGAAGATTTGGAAGACAGTTGGGATCGTGGTATTCCACGTATCAACACCCTCTTCCAGAAGGATCGCCACACGTGAGTTCTTGATTTCGAGCTGTCTTACCGTCACTTAAAATTGCTCAGACTTGCTTATGACCGTGGCTGGCGTGTGCGGACCGACTGGAAACAATATCAGTTGTTGAAACAGTACGTCCTCTCAATTCGTTCTATAGTCACATTCTAATCAACTTAACAGTAATCCTTTCTGGTGGACATCTCAACGCCATGATGGCAAACTTTGGCAACTAAACAATTACCGTGTCGATGTTATCGCCGCTCTTGGAGGTGTAGAGGGTATTCTTGAGCATACTCTCTTCAAGGGTACTTACTTCCCGACATGGGAGGGTCTCTTCTGGGAGAAGGCTTCCGGTTTCGAGGAGTCTATGAGGTACAAGAAGTTGACGAACGCTCAACGATCGGGTTTGAACCAGATTCCGAATCGTCGATTCACTCTGTGGTGGAGTCCAACTATAAATCGAGCCAATGTCTACGTCGGTTTCCAGGTCCAGCTTGATCTCACTGGCATTTTCATGTACGATCCTCTCCAAAAGTCTCTGCTTTCACACACTAATACTCTGTCCTTAAGGCACGGCAAGATCCCCACCCTCAAAATCAGTTTGATCCAAATCTTCCGAGCCCATTTGTGGCAAAAGAGTGAGTCCAACCAATCATTTTCTGGCTTCAAAAAACTAACAACGTCTTCTAGTCCACGAAAGTGTCGTCATGGATTTGGTATGTCGCAAACTTGTACATATCTATCGCCTCTAATGGTTGACACAGTGTCAAGTCTTTGATCAAGAGCTCGAACCGCTCCAAATCGAGACTGTACAGAAAGAGACCATCCATCCTCGTAAGAGTTACAAAATGAACTCTTCTTGTGCCGATATCCTATTGTTCTCCGCATACAAGGTGAGCTTGTGTGTTGTCTCGCTGAATCCTCTCTGATGAGTTTCGCAGTGGAACATTTCCCGCCCATCCTTAGTCACGGACGTGAAAGATGTTCTAGACGGCACCACTAGCAACAAGTTCTGGATCGATGTTCAACTGAGATGGGGTGACTTTGATACCCACGATATTGAACGATACACGCGCGCGAAGTTCTTGGACTATGTGAGTTCTGATTCTTGTTACATGTAGCAAAGTCTCATCCACTCTAGGTCTCTGACTCTATGAGTATCTACCCTTCGCCTACGGGTGTTATGATTGGCATGGATTTGGCCTACAACTTGTGGTCTGCGTACGGAAACTGGTTCCCTGGAATGAAGCCTTTGATTCAACAGGCAATGGCGAAGATTATGAAGGCGAACCCGGCTTGCCACGTCCTACGAGAGCGTATACGGAAGGGTCTGCAGCTCTATTCGTCTGAGCCTACGGAACCATACTTGAACAGTCAGAATTACTCCGAGTTGTTCTCGAACCAAATCATTTGTGAGACATTTCATTTTCTTTATCTGTACCAAGTTCTGACATTTTTCAAGGGTTCGTGGACGACACGAATGTCTACCGAGTGACAATGTCCGTAGATTTCCTTGGTCATTCATCCATTTTTACTGATTCTCCCCGTTAGCCACAAGACGTTCGAAGGCAATTTGACCACGAAACCCATCAGTACGCATTTTTTAGAATGTTCTATGTATAATTCACTGATAACCTCTTGCAGACGGCGCAATCTTCATCTTCAACCCCCGATCTGGGCAGCTCTTCTTGAAAATCATTCATACAAGTGTTTGGGCTGGTCAGAAACGTCTTGGTCAGCTAGCGAAATGGAAGACTGCTGAAGAAGTAGCTGCATTGGTACGCTCTCTACCTGTCGAAGAACAGCCCAAGCAAGTCATCGTCACGAGGAAGGGAATGTTGGGTATGAACGCCCCTTTGCTTAACTTTCAGCTCACTAACAGGCAACGATAATAGATCCACTCGAGGTTCATTTACTCGATTTCCCCAACATTGTCATCAAGGGAAGCGAACTTCAGCTTCCCTTCCAGGCTTGCATGAAAATGGAGAAGTTTGGTGATCTCATTCTCGTAGGTTGCTTATCTCTACGGTGTTATCATCTCTCATTCTTTGCAGCGCGCGACACAACCGCAGATGGTGCTTTTCAGTCTTTACGGTAATACTCAGTCTGTCATACCAATCGTGGTCACTTACATTCACTCTCAGACGACTGGTTGAAGTCGATTTCCAGTTACACAGCGTTCTCTCGTTTAATCCTGCTTCTGCGCGGTCTTCACGTCAATAATGAGAAGGCGAAGATAATCTTACACCCTGACAAGAACACAATCACGGAACCTCATTTCGTCTGGCCTTCACTGTCGGACGAAGACTGGATCAAGGTTGAAGTTGCTATGAAGGAGCTTATCCTCGCTGTTCGTTTTTTCAAAGCCTTGGTTGTGACGTCTATTAATTTCCCCCTCAGGACTTCGGGAAACGGAACAGTGTCAACATCGCTTCTCTCACCGTTAGCGAAGTCCGGGATATCATTTTAGGCCAAGAAATCGCTGCACCCTCTGTCCAACGTCAGCAGATGGCAGAACTCGAGAAGAGCTCGGAAGCGCAGGCTCAAGTGACTGCGATTCAAACGTGGGTTTTTTTGCTATCGAGCAGCTTGTTATGATGCTTACTATCATGCAGCTCGACGACCAACGTTCACGGCGACACCATTCAAACGGTTACTAGTACGTTGCTTCCAACGTTACACTGTAGGATACTCAACGCCATCTAGCGACCAACTACGAGCAGCAAGTATTCAGCAGCAAGTCCGATTGGCGAGTCAGGGCCATTTCGTCTACGCACCTACCACTTCGTTTACAGCATATCTACGTCTCTAACGACGATGTGAAGGATGACGCGGCATCGTACACTTACGTGTTGCCCAAGAACATCTTGCGTGCATTCATCAGTTCCGCTGATTTGCGTACTCAAGTCGGCGCCTATCTATACGGCGTGTCACCTCCAGACAACAAGCAGGTGAAGGAGATCAAGGTTAGTCCCGCTATCATTTCGTATCGTGCCGTTTTGGCTGATGTTCTTCATTATAGGCTGTCGTCTGGATACCTCAACGCGGTAGTAACAACAGCATCGAGCTACCCCAACAGTTGCCGAAGGACGATTTCTTGTTGAAAGACCTCGAGTTCTTGGGCTGGATCAAAACACAAGCTCTGGAAATCAACCATCTTTCACCAACGGACATCAGCACGCAGGCCAAGTTGATGGCTGATCATCCAGAGTTGGGCTCATCTTGCATCTGTGTGACGACGTCGTTCACCCCAGGTTCCGTCTCGCTATCAGCGCATTCGTTAACCCCCACTGGTTTCGAATGGGGTCGAAAGAACCAGGATAACTCGAGCAATCCACCTGGCTTCAACCCTAACATGTCTGAGCGGGTACAGTTGCTACTGTCGGACCGTATCTTGGGTATGACCCTCGTACCGGAGGGCAAGGTGTGGAACTACGGAATCGGTTTAACGCAGCTGTGGTCTGCGAACTTGCCTTACTCCATGACCTTGGATACGCCACTACTATTCTGGGCAGAAGAGCATCGACCAGCCGCGTTCTTGACGGTATGTTTTGTTGTGTGTCTATGCCTGCCTACAATACTGACGAATCGTTCTCACAGTTCGCAAATCTTGAGCAAGGAGAAGATAGCGCTGATGTGGAAAATAGCTTTGCATGATACGTGTTGTTTTAGGGCTCTCAGCATTTATTTTTTGTGTAATTATATGTAGTAGTAGAGTACGTATCAGAGAATCATGAACGTCTAATGCAAGGATGTGTGAACGTGGCCAAAATAAGTGTGGCGCATGCTCTGGACATCTCCGAAGAGTTCAGTTCACAGTAAACTTGGGTTGGGAACTTTTCGTAGTACACCTAGAGTGTTGTAAGACTCACATCTACTCAAACTTACAAAATCTAAAGCTGATTTGCGCCCACGAAGTTCTGCGCTGGCCTCTTCCTCCCAAACACCATGATCGTAAAACTACATTCCATTGAGGCGTTACATCATAAGCAAAGCAAAATAACAAACTGAATAAGTAAACATGACCCAAATCCACATCGAGAAAAAAGGGAAAAGGAAAGGAAAGAATGCGACTCTAACAAAGAGGTAAATCATCTAAGTACATTACTGTCACATCGTGAAAAGTCCCAGCGACACGACAGACCCGCGGGGTGTGTTAGGGAGGGGTACGTTCTGTGGGTCCGGTACCGCGCGCTCCCTATACTCCCGATCTCGATCCCGATCCCTCTCCGCCGCCTGCTTCGACATCCTTCGCGGAGGCGGAGACAACGACCTCAACACAGGCTCGTCGTCCCCCACCGTCGTCGTCGGCACGTATATCTTCGGCGTAGTAGGCGTTATGGGCGTGTACAACTGCAGGTAACTGCTCTGGTCGTAGTTGAATTTATCACTTGGGGTGAGGGGGGGCGTGGGCGTCAGGAAGGGCATGGGGTTTGTGGTCGGGGAGGGTGCGCTCAGGATGCGCAGGCGCTGCTTTGCAGCGTCTACTGGGGGTGGCGCGAATGTGGTAGAGGGGGCGGAGGACGGGGGCCGCAGAGGAGACATGGAAGGGTTCGGCGAGGATGGTATAGGCGCAAGGTAGTTCTTCACCGCAACGTTCGCACTGCTGCGGCGCGAACGATAGTCGTGCGGTGCGGGAGGCGGGGACATAGTTGGGGGAGGTTTAGGTGCTTTCAAAGACAGCCTAAACGACCGTCTAGCTGCAGACTTTCGGAAGGATTCAGTGTCGTCAACAGGTGCAGGGGGCAGTGCACTCGTCGGAGCTGGTCGCTGTGGAGGAGGCATGGATGTCCGATGTGACGAACCAGGACGTGCATGTAGAAGGATACTGCTGTTCTGCGACGGCGCAATCGAATGCGAAGTGCTCGTCGTGCTCACACTCATTACCGAGGAGACAGACGTCCGTTTGGAGAACGATGGTAGTGTTGAGACATAGCTCTTTCCACTTCTCGCAGAACGTATAGAGGCGGAATCACGACTTGGAGAACCACCGTCGTTCGGGTGTAACTTTCCTCGAGGAGGAGATTGGTTAACAGGGATATCAGGAGGGGGTCCATTGGGAGGTGTTAATCGTTTCGGTAACGGTAGTTGTCTCGACCACCTCTTGACACTAGAGCTCCTCCTCGTACTGGTAGTGCTCGTCCGATCTGCAGACCCTATGGTAGAAACGCTCAGGATGGAAGGTTCCCGAGGTTTTTGTTCGGGTGTTCCAAACAAGTGTCCGCTTGCCAGAGGATTTGGTAGCTCCTCTGATGGTTCACGGTCTTGGACAACACCCGTGTCGCTCTGGTTGCCGTTCAGATGTTGGTACATCGAGATATCCGTAGTCGCCGTCCATCGCTTGCGAGGTGGAGGCTGCAGTGGCACGGCACCCATGGACAAAGCACGATTCGCGCGATCCCATGAGGTATTTGGGCTAAAGGGATGCGTAAATCGAGGCGTGGCTGCAAGTTCCTCGTCTGTGATGATCTTCTGGTCGAGGTCCTCTGCCCGCGCAGGTTCGAATTGGGCAATCGGCATGGGTGGATTAGGCGGCGTCGATCCCAGAGTCTGGACGTCACATTCTGCAGAGGTAGACCGTGAACTAGATCGAGGACGAGTGCTGCTGGCAAACAATCCTTTGAGAGTAGATACGGCGCCTGCGGGAGCTGTACGCGGCGTTGTAGTGCGGACCGAACGCGTTGAAGAAGAAGAAGACGCTGTCGGGTCCTGTCCAGATGAGCCCGGGCGTGATGAAGAGGAGTGGAGGTCTTGAGATCTATGCTTGTCAACAGGAGAGTTGACGATGCCCTGCACACGCATCGAAAGCATGACGTCCATATCACCACGAGGTTCGACGCCAGGAATGAAACTGCCTTGGGAACCAAGACCTGCCCGGGCGGCTCTATCACTTGTTGAGCTCAACAGATGCAAGAAGGAGGAACAGAACGTACTTCTGGCCAAAGATGGATTGCTTGATGATGGTGATCCATTTTTGAGCTTCGTTCTGGTCACGGATCTGTAAGAACCACATAGTCCGACCACCTTCTTCGTGATTGAACTCCTTTTTGAGTGCTCCCACGTCGGTGCCGCCGACTTTGACAACCTGACGTCGTCCACTGACTTCCTCCTCTGCGACAAATACGACGCTGTGCTCATTGATCTCGAGACGCTCGAGCTCCTTCTCTTCGCCGCCTGACGTCTTGAAGAGATGAAGGTAAGAGACGGCTGGAGTTGAATTTGTAGTAACGAAGCCTATTGGCTGGGTAAGCATCAGATGGCGATGCTTCCACTGCCTGGATAGCGCAAAGATGCGAAGAGAAGAAGGGGTGTAATACTTTGGCAGCGTTGCGGAAGCCTGGATGAACTGAGAGAGGGCAGCGGGAGAAGAAGGGAAAGCGGGTATCGGGATGGGCGTCACAGAGTTAGTCCGACTGTGAATCGTGATTGAGCGCGGACGAAAGTTTGTGACCGAAAACGGGGGTGAGATAGGAGTTGGTTCCTCTAGCGGCTGTCCAGGTTCGGGATAGACTGGACTGGGCTCGTCGACGACGGCAGGAACGTCGGGCTGAAGCAACGACGAAGTCAAGCCTATGGCCTGCGCTGCAGCGTCGCGTAGCTGCTGTCGTTCTTCCTCTTCAGCATCCGGACGCGGTGCAGAGATTTCCATAACACCGGGAAGTATGATTGGCATAGGAATTGGAGGCAGCGGCTGACGGATAGACTTGCGCCGTTTCCCGAATCTAATCCCCAGTGCGTCCGAGGCCACGATGAGCAGACTGCCTCGTGTACGTTTGGCTGGCGACGATGGCACAGGCCTCTCGGTTGATGTTCTCTCTACAGCTGCAGATAGTCAGATACGGCTTCCCAGCCACTGAAAGACGCATATACGCACCGTCATTCGCAGAGGTCGTGATACTATCCACTGAAGCCACTGCCGAAAAGTCACGCTCTTTCCCCTTTCCCTTGGTATCCATGACCACGGTTCTGGTGCCATACTCGTGATGATAGGTCAAATGCGAGGACGACGAGGGCATCGCTCTGGGGTCGGGAAAGGACGTGGACGGTGGAGAAGAAAGAAACGGCAACTGTAAGTACCAGAGTAAGCATATGCCTTGTCAGTTGTTGTGGCCGTAGAACACGGACCTTGGCGTTGGACAGCGCATTGCTGTCGACTGCGCCGTCGAGCATAGTGACGGACATGGAAGAAAAGCAAACCCCCTTACATATACAGGGATTCAAAGCAAAACCTTGAACGGGTGCAAACTACAATTCTTCGGACCCTGTGCCGATTTTAGGGTTACAATAATTAATTTTCCTAATTCCTCTCTTCCTTTGGCACGTTGCAGCCCCGACCCATCTAAATTCCAGAACCCACGCTTTCGCCTGTGTGGCGGCCTCCGAGTAATTATCAGCTCATCGTGATGATAGCAACACCGCGCGGCACGCCAACTGTCAACGTCCACATCTGTGGCGCAGGCTCGGTGACACGAAGAATATGACATGCATACAATTCTTTCTACATAATTAACATCCATCCACTGCGAATCCATAGTAATAAGCATACGTCTCCAGCTTTCCAGAACCAGAAAAACGTCAAACTCACGTATAATTTAGTTGTCCAACCAACTTCACGCAGACGGCCTCGCCCTTTTATACGTTCCAAATGGACCTTCGTTCATTGGAATCGCACTCGCCGTCCGCTGGATCCTCCCCCCATCGTAAAATGGCTTCGGCTCTTCCTTAACCAGATCCTCCCTTGTCAACGGTGGTAGTATCCCCAGCATTCTCTTCAACTCCTCATTCTCCTTCCCCAGCCGCGCCAGCTCAATCTCCCTCTCCAGAGCTTGTTCAACAAATTTCGCCGCCTCCTCCGGGTCCATATCGGGGTCCACATCCTCACCAGTATGCGCCCGGAGGACCCGTCGCATTATCTCAGAAAGACGCGCTATAGTCTGGGAAACAGCAGTGCTCGTCTCCAGATCTCGCGCTGCGTTTTGCTCTTCCAAGGCCAACAGCCGGGTTTCATAATCGCGGATTAACGAAAGCTCGCGTTCTTGCACGTCTTGCTAAAGGAAAGGAAGTCGTATGAGATGACGTACAAATAGAAAAAGAAAAAACATACAGCTCGATTTCGGAAGTTGGCTAAGTAGATGACGCGCCGAATGAGTTTCTTGTCAAGCGGAACAACGGGAAAGGACACGCACTCATCAGTGTCTCCAGCGTCTGCTCATACTCTTTGATAAGTGTATTGAGGTGCTTGTTATCATATTGCAGATGGGCATTCTCCTCCCGAATCGCATTATTCATCTTTCCCAGCTCGGCATCGTATACATCTTCATCCCGAGAAGAAGGAAAAGTCAGAAAACGCGTCCTTCCGAATCTCCAAGAAACGCACCCTGGTTCTTGTCCAGATTAAACCGCCTCAGCACAAAGCCCGTCTTGTTATGCACAGCTTGATTCTGCTTCATTCAGCACGTAGCAATTGACCGTTCAGTCACCCCCCACCTTTGAGTTCGCGACTTGGGCGTGTAGCGACGCGGATAGTTGGCGATTCTGGTTGAGCTGCTCGCTGAGTTCGAGGATGAGGTTCCATATCTGCATCATGTCGTTTTCGCTGTTGTCCATGATGGCCATGGGCGCACGGTCTCCGGCTCAGTGAGCCCCCGTGCAATGAAGGATGGACGTCACCAGCAAAGGTGCATAACAGCCACGTGTCTATCAAGCAAGAAATGTCCCACGCTCGTACTCTATTCATGTCGGTCCCGAGCTCATTCCCGGCAGAATCGCATCGGAGGTGAATTTCTCAGCAGCCAGTTTATTATTAAGTTGTGGAATGTACCCGCCACTGTCTGAACCACCGAGAATGGGGGCAAAATACGACACTTTACGGTGTAGGGACGGAGATGATTCAAACATAGCACTGGATTGAAGTTACATCTACCGACAGGCGGAAATCCCAAGGAGATTTGCTGGAGAGATGGAAACTCCCCGGGGAATCGGGTATTGATAGTCAAGCTCGAGATTTACTGCGAGGTACCTGCGGAAGCGAGAGTACAACCTCTAATAAAGCCGAGACCGTGACGCATCCACCGAGGTATACGTCGACGGACATACCAGCGTCTTCCGAACTTCAAGTGTACTCGTCTCAGATTTCAGTCAACGGTCAAGCAAGGCGCCGCAGTATACGACTCTATGACCGCCGTGTGTCAAGTCCCAGCCCAGGTATTCGAGGGGTTACAGTATAGCGCGTGTGTACGACATAGGCACCAGTCGGTGAAGGAATTGAATGCTCGACATGATTTGTCCACTGCGCAAGTTGTGGCTGATACGCGGCGTTAGCGGAGACATTCCAGAATCTCATCGCCGACAAGAGGAAGATGAGAGGGTTGCAGGAGAGGGAGAGAGAGAGAGAGAGAAAACAAACAAGGACACACAGAACTAGACAATCCTTTGATTGTGGCGTCATGATCGTAACGCTAATTTCCCTAGTACACTCTTCATCTCAGCTCTTTCGCCGATAAGACCAGCCGTACGTCCTAAATTTGGCGAGATTCCGTGATATTGATACGCTCGTTCTTCCATAGATTTCAAATTCTAAAGTTGGTTTGGCAACTAGATTCATGCGTTAGAGCCCGCCAGCGTGTCCGACTCGGTGCTGGATGAACGCACTGGTTTTTGCACGATGTAGGTCGATGACTCAGGGCGTTCCGTACCCAACGCCAACGCGCTCCAATGGGCAAAAAGCAGTGAAGATTAATTACTCTCCCGAAATCCTTCTCTAGATCGACGGCGGTCTTCGCACAGCACCGGAGTGGTAGTAATCTGGCCTATGGCTAGTACTATGTCCCAACATTACCTGTTGGATATAGTACGTTTGGGATTATCTTTCGGTCTCATTCCGAGCTCACAAATCGTAACCCGTGATATGTTAGTAAATCTTACCATGATTCAAATTGCCCAGTGTACCCCTCCTCCTCGTACTCACTCTTCAAAACAGAATCAATCCCCGAATCATCTCGTAAAAAATCAGAAAGTCCAGCCCACCACGCGGGCGGCAAAAGCTGTGCGAACGAGCAAAGGGACTTTGCCTAATGGCTCCGCCAACAACTTTGCAGTGCGCATTCCCTCCAAAAACGGAATAAGGACAGCATGCGCGAAACCGGAAATAGCTGTGAAACGATACGGGCGTCGAATCATAGCGCGGGCCGACCTGATGCCTGGACGGGTTGTTTTCCTTCAACTGAGCGCTTTTGTGTGTTTTGATCGACGCGGTGCACCAGCAGGAGTCATCTTTGACGCGGCATTCTAATCTGGGCGACACTATATAGGGCTCGGGGGTTTGGGCTTCTGACTCTTCAGTTTCTGCGCACTAACGCTTATACCACCACTACCCGCACCACCACCACCTCCACCAACAACAACTACTCTCCTACATCATCATGCCAGGCCAAAGCAACTCCAGCTCCAAACCCTCTGGACAAGGCTCGGGCACACAAACCGTACAGGGAGCAGCCTCGTCCACTGCCCCAGTGTTCTTCTGAACGCAGACAGTTCCTGACCACCCCTTCCATCCCATCTCCTCCTTCGAATCGCGCAACGATGATCATTGATGATCGGCGCCCAATCACGAACACCCTCGCGTTGTTCACGTCGACAGTCGCGTCCTATCCTACCCACCACCAACACCGTTAATCCCGGTATCCGGACCGTCGCACACCATATCCTCCGGCCTAATTGTTGTCACCGCCACTTAATTCATGTCACGGTCATCTACCACCATCTGTCTGCCATATTATATCAGTAGAACACATTTATCTATATATGTATCAAATTACAGGGCATGTAAGTACGTAGAGGGAGTCTTTGGTAGTAGTAGTGTTTTTGAACGTACGCTTAGCGCCTATAGCAACATCATTACACTACATACTGTAGAAAAAGACCATTTAAACTCGTTGAGTCAAGTACATCGTCCGAAATCTCAAATCGAGTGTTCTTTCCTATCCGCCACGCATCTTCATTCAGCATGCAGCAGAATATCGTAATGCCCAGGCCTAAGAGCGTACAGTCAGATGAAGCTGTCAAGCACTAACAACAAAAACACGAACCTGTACAACAGCGTTATCGGCGTCTCCGTAGACTCAGGCGGATTCCTGAATTGCACAAAATCGACTTGTCCGATAGGGCTACGTCCGTCTAGGTACGCCACGTCAATGTTGAGCTCAAGTGCGCGCGAGAGAGCAGTCATTTGGACGTGATCTGTATGTTATTAGGGTGAGGTCGTACTAGATGCAAGGGTGGGAATACCAGCTTCTTTGCTCACGGCTTCGACAAAGGTTTCGCAGAATTCACGAACCTCCATCATCTCGCCTAGCTCGGGATGGAACAGGAAGGGAGCGAATGCGTCCGGGTCGATGCGAATTTGAGCAGACTATGTGAGCTCTCGGCATTGTGCGCACGCAGGAATTAAAGTGAGACTTACGGTCAAGAGGCGGAGGTACACGACAATTGAATTTGACACTGGGCCAGAGTTAGTTATTTTATCGGCCAAGGAAAGTCTTTGCGAAGGAAACGGTACCTTCTGGAGACTGGAAAGCTTCTAGCAATTGCATACTGTCCAGCCTTCTCTTGGTAATAGGGTCTGGAGTAGCCACCTTGTTGAGCAGTGATTCGAGGACATCGTAGAAATCCTCAAAAACGAGCTTCTGGAAACCGACGTTCTCCAGCATGGGTAGCGTGGCTTTGAGAATAGCGATTCCTTTCTCGGCAGCCTTTGCTGGTTTCAGGGCTGACAAGATGCGCTCTACGTACGCGAACGCCACAGCTGTGTTAACATCTAAGCATTCGGACGATGTAGGAAACGGAGATCGTTACATCGATAGAAGCAGTCACCGTCGCCTGTGGGATGGTCGGTAAATATTTCAGTCAAAAAGATGATCCTATACCTCTCGTCCTTCGAATGTAGTGATAACCCTTCCCGGTGAGCCAATCGATTTGCTTCAAGAAGGAAGGGTTGCCATTCTCATATTCAGTGCGCAAAGCCGAAATCGGAGCGATCTGGTCTATCAGGGGACGCCCAACATCTGACGCCTCTTCGAACAATGTCTAATTGGACTCGTCAGACGGACGATCGCTCATCCAAATAGCCGCCTAACCTGATTCAAATCGTATACTTGCGCTGCTGTTAGTTTAGACAAGTCTACATATTGACTGAGCTGGGCACTGTTCGAGAATTCCATCCAAATAACTGATCCCGCACCTGTTTCTTCCGTCACTGGGATTGTTGCCTGGCTTGGTGGTTCATCGGTGACCTCTGGGAGAGAGGTGGTACCGATCTTTGCTGGGAGACAATAATCAGAAGGGGAATCACAAAAGCCAAGCTGCTAACGGGCAACTGGAGTAGGAGGGACTTGATTATTGTCCTGGTCCATGGCTGTGGAAGGGCAACGCCGAGATCGGTGCGCGATCACGTTTGGCAAGTCGATGAAACCCCGGTCCGATCTTGACTCAATCATTGACCATCATCAACAGTGGCAACACCTTCGACGACGGCAGCATTCTTTGTTCTCATTTCCATTTACCATCCACACAACTCTCGTATGATGCGCTCCAAATCTACCATTGTTAGCCGCCACCACAGTTTGGGCCACCAACAATACAACAACAACAACAATGGCCACAATGTTCGGAAACCTCGCTCGCCCTCAACCTTTATAAAGCCATCGCAGCATCGGTCCTTCAGCTTTCCATTCTATCGCGCCCTGAGGAGTTGGAAATCTTTGAACATGCCACTCCAACGATCGACATCGATGAAGGAGCCTCTGCCCCTTGCCCCATCCGCCAACATACAGTCCCCAAGACCATCTTCACCGTACGTTGATCCTCTTGCAAAGCAATATCAACCGAGTGTTGTCAATGACGTAGAGATGTCGGTACGTGCTTTGTTCTGTCCATGCTATGCCCTTCTCAACCCCCTTCAGAATCCGGAACGCTCCATCTCCCCCGTTCCCACCGAAATCGTCGAAGAGGAGAAACCATTCAATCCCGACTCTCAAAGTGCCATTCTAGCCGCTCACAACATCAAAGTCCATGACTTTGCCTTCAACCCAGACAGGAACAAGAATCAAGCACGAGAGACGTTCAACCCTATGAGCGCTATGTATGAACTTGCGCATTGCTCTGTGACACCCCACACCTCGCGACAGCCTATGAACGCCAAATCCCTCCATCGCCTCATCGCTGCTGGGTTCATTCCCGAGCAAGAGGCTCGATCTCGGCTGGGCATGCCCGACTGGATTGTGCTCAACGTCTACCGGACGTCTCCCCGAGTCCAATATCCATGGGTTACCGTCGCCGACCCTATGTTTATGAAAGCGAAGACGTGGACGTCGATCGAGCGTGATTCGTACTTCAAGAAGATCTTGGCCTCGCCTTGCCCTCTTCCTACTCCCGCTGAGTCTCAGCATGCGCCAGGTTAAAAATGCTTTCACCACATTTATTCTGTGACAAGAGATCTCAATAATGTTGTGTGGTACGTGTATGCTCTTCTGGACTTCGGGTGGTGGGTGACTGACGACTTACTAGGAGGCGCATTCTCGATTAACACTGATCTTCGTTTTTTGCGAAGACGGTCAGGATTCAGGTTCGTGCGCGGCCCAGAGAGCGCTCTTCGGAGAAAGAGTAGGTGACGGGTTGCAATGGTGTAGGATGTCCAATATATTCCTCCAGGAGGTCGCAATACACCATTGAATGTTTTGCGCACTTGAGTGCTCGACTTCAAGAGCTTGTGTGGACCGATTTCAACAAATTGAAAAATTCTTCGGAGATTGTGGCGCAGGAGTCGTAAATCAGTGATCTGTTTTCAAGGGTGTCTACTGCTTACGAATTTGTGCAGGACTCTTGAGCATGGCTGGCTGTTGGCTGAGCTCGTGGAGGAAGAGACCGTCATCATATCCTACCATCGGAAAAAATCAGACCTCAGCACGAATGCAGTTCCGATTTACATATTTGACGCTGGGGAAATTGGCGCAGCCAGTCCACCGTTCATAAACATTGTAAAGACCCCAACAGATTTCTACCAACAGTCCAGTAACTATATGCAAATGGATAGTCCGCATAGAAGGAAGAAAAAACACAATGAGGTGCGACAAGTGCGTGCTCCGATGGGAAGAGAATGGTGTAGAGATACTAGCAAGGCAACCACAAGATATGTCAGTACAGGTCCAAGAAAGGAGAGCGGAAACGGCTTCACGCCGGAGTGTATTCAGGTGGAAGGATAGGCTGTTTGGCTAGAGCGAGAGCCTGTGCTCGCTTCATAGATGCCGCTAATGTGTTAGCGCTGGACGACACAAAAGCATCGGCCACCATCTCATTCGACACCCCAGCAAAGTTTGTCGAAGCTGAGGCGGAGCCTGAGGACATGGTCCTTGAGTGGCGGGCATTGTTCGAATCTGCCAACGGACTGCTGTCACGGTAGGGATTGAAATCCCGGACCTCATAGGGAGAAGCGGTAGCCCTCATCATAGCGTAAGGGTTGAACGATGTGGGGGCTCCGAAAGAAAAGGCGCCAGGATGGGCACCGTGACTGGCATGGGATCCGTACTGTGATGGCACTGCCGAGTACGTTACGCTGTTATCCCCCATAACCATTGAAGGCTGCCGAGCAGGGACAAAGGGATTCGACGTGTCCGAGTCATCATCCAACATGAAATCTGAATCTGTTTCACGCCGGTGGCAGCGCCAGAAGAGAATGACGATGGCTGTGAGGACTATCCCGCCTACGGAGGCGCCGACGGCGATGGGTACAACGTTCGATTTGGTAGAGTCGTCGGGCGCTGTCGCGGGGGCGGCTGTCTCGGAAGGCGTCCCGGAAGGTATCTCAGAGACTCGCGTCTCGGAAAGTGGCGCAGACTCGGAAGTGTCGGAGGGTGTCCCAGAAATCGTCTCAGCAGGCGTCTCGGAGGGAGTCTCCAAAGGTGGCCTTGTGGATGGGTCAAAGGGTGTTATGGTAGTCGTCTGTAAAATTGTTCTGGTAGCAGTGGTGGGTAAGGGTGACGACGTTGTCGTTATTGGTGGAGGCACGATAGTGGTAGTGGTGGTGGTGGCGGTAGTGGTTGGCAACAGTGTTCTGGTCGTCGACGTAGTGGCAACGGTGGTGACGTCTTCGCCATCGTCAGATACATATCTTCAATACACCTTCAGTTACATTGTGGGCGAGGACGCAAATGCTTACCTGAAACCATCCACCACAATATACTGTGAAGCCATACTAATAACTATTGTGTGCAACCTGTTTCTCAAGCCGGTTGCAGACCATCGGGAGCGAGAGGGAGACGACGCTGATCCTCCGTCGGCAGGTGTGGCGTCAGGATCCATGAGATTCAGTTTGATTGGAACTCCGCCGTCCAGTGTTATAGTCGTGTCTACAGGATACGGCCATAAGGAGCTCAAATAATAGAAAGCCACGCCTAAGAAGATATAAGTGATGTGCCAATGAATTGGCTGCGAAGACATACCTGTGAATGTAAAAGTAGCATAGGCACTGGGATCTTCGCTCAGCGAATGACTACCACCGTAGTCCAGACCAGACTTATGAGCATGCTGTGGATACCAGGTGCCACTGTATATAATCCTTGGGTCGTCGTCGTCGACATAATGCTCCTGTTGGGCTGCCCACGCGAAAGGAAGCAGCAGGAAGCATATAGCCCAGGACGCGCAGGGCAGCATCGAGGGAAAAGGTAAGATGCGGTAGAAGAAATACGGAGAAAACAATGGGGAAGAAAGATGGCGTACCACTACAAGGGAGGCGACCTGGATATAAAGCGCTTATGAGGAGTGATTGGAACATGGACCCGCATGACTGTTGTTCTACACATCGCATTTAGTTGCCTGAAATATACAGTGAAACCTGGAGGCGCTTGCGTGGCGTGATTGACCATGCCGCTCCTGATCTGCAAATAGCAACCGTACGCTTGGGCAATAGAAAATGAGATGAATATATTAGTGTGGCGTGATTGGAACACAATAGCAGAGCCGAATAGAAATGACTCGGAAATAGACGAGATGAGCTGTAACCTGCTAAGTGGCGTGTGGTTGACGTCGCTTAGTCCGGTTCACCAGGAGATGGTATCGCGCGCGCCTAGGGACCTCGTGTCGCCGTATTGTTCTGAGCAACATGGCTACCGGTAAAGGGCGCAATAGACTGAGATATCGGTGACACTACAGGCCAGAGCAGCACACGGGGCCCACCAGAAAATGGCACTCGTGTGAGTTTTCAGCGCTTCAAGTTTGCGCGCGCAAAGGGAATTGGTGTACAAGACAGTGAAGGCGAACTGGACCTTTTCTCTTTCGATTTCGTCAAAAGAATTCGTAGCTACTTTGTGGTACTGACCTTTGACCCCATTGATTCTCGGTGCTGTCTCCCGTAAGTAGTAGCCAGACAATCATTGGACAATCATATACGATCGTTATACTATTGATTGTTTCTCACACCATCTTGATGTCGATCATCCTCCTGGAGTAGCGTCAAAAGTACCTGGTCTCCCGGACGCTGGCTCTATCGCTCGAAGTCGACTCAAAGCATACCGGGACAAGTGTGGATAGGAACAGGGATGATTTGACGAACGTTCGCTTCTTACGTAATGAAAATTTATTCTCAAAAGCGACTTGACTTGGCATGGCTTCCTTTTCCATCCCGTCATACCTCCTCGCTGGATAACCACCCTCTCGATCCCAACGTCTAGTCTATTTCTACGCTCGCATGTCAGAGAAACTGCTTGTCTCTGAGTTGAGCGACTTCAATGGAGCGCCTCACACCGTATCGTCGGATGAAATACTCTCGACCTACAAGGTCGATCCATTGTTAGGTCTTTTCGAAGACCGGGCAAAGGAACTCCTCGCGAAGAACGGCCCAAACAGGCTCAAACCACCAGCTGCACCCTCGAGGCTCAAAATCTTCTTCTCTCAAGTCACCAACGCTATGACCATCGTCCTCATAGGAGCAATGGCGGTATCGTTTGGCACCATGGATTGGATCGCTGCCGGTGTCATTGGCGCACTAGTCGCGCTGAATGTATTTGTGGGGTACTCCCGTACGTCATCATCATTCACCGCTCATGTACTTTATCTTGACGTGATCATTAGAGGAATGGAAAGCTGCGAAAACGTTATCAGCATTGGAATCGGTATATCTTTCATTAATCCTCAAGTCAATTAAACTCAATGATTCTCAGGTTGGCAGTCCAGTTGCTACCGTCGTAAGACATAGCGCAATGGGGAAGCATAAAGCGCGCGAAGGCACTATCTCCACTCTGGCTACTGATGATGTTGTCGTGGGCGATATCATCCTCATCAACATAGGCGACGTCGTTCCCGCCGATGCTCGAATCATTGAGGGGCACGTTAGCAATCTCGAATGTGACGAAGCTTTGCTCACAGGTGAATCGCTTCCCGTCGCCAAAATCAGTGACACGCTTGATGACCCAACTTGCCCTGTGGGAGACCGTGTCAACATGGTATATTCTGGCTCCCAGGTGACCAAAGGACGAGCTCGTGCTGTAGTCACCATGACGGGCATGAACACTGAACTGGGCAAAATCGCTGGTGCTTTGGAACGCAAAGAAGCCAATTCGGCTGCTGGTTTCGCTAAATTCCAACGCCGGGTTGCTGTGGGCCTGGGACTCGCGGAAAGTACGCCTCTCCAAATCAGGTTGAACCTTCTCGCGTACATTCTCTTGGGAATATCCATCGTTCTCGCGATTATCGTCGTATCCAGCACCGGTTTCAAGAACATTCCGGATTCCATCGCTACATACGCAGTCGCCGCAGCTGTATCGCTACTCCCCGCCTCACTGGTTGCAGTCGTCAATTTGACTCTGGCCGTTGCTTGCAGAGAACTCGCATCACGAAATGCCCTCGTGCGTCGGATGGACGCGGTAGAAACATTGTACGCCTTTGGTTGATTTACTGCTCGTTCTGCCTTTCGACCATTTGTCCTTAGAGCTGGTGTCTCCGACATCTGTTCAGACAAGACAGGCACTATCACAGTTGGGAGAATGGTTCTGCGCAAAGCTTGGGTTCCCTCCAAGCCGAACGATGAGAAGCGTGATACCAAAATCGGTCAACTTTATACTGTCGAGACTGGAAAAGAGTGAGTTCAATCACTTCGCAGAACTTTCGGTGGACCTAACTTATGACTAGTCCTTACTATCCGCGAGGCACTATCCGAGCGGTCGATCCATTGATTGATACTCACGCCCAGCAAGAGGAGGAAGACGATGACCTGTCGGGAGATGATATAGTTCATGCCGATAGACTCCCGAGCGCATTAAGAGATCTTGTACAGAGTGCTGCTCTCAACAACATGGCTACGCTTCATCTACGGGAAGGAGGAGAGTGGGAAGCTAATGGTGATTCCACTGAGATCGCCCTCCAGGTCTTCGCACACAAGGCAGGACACGGCAAACCACACTTGTCCGTTGCTTTACCTCCAGCAAACATCCAACTGATCATGCTTCTAGGACACACCCGCGCCGCCGGCAGCAAAGTGGAGGACAACCCCTAGCCCGTGTAGTTTCTCATATGTCCACTCAGCAGAGCGATATTCAGAGGATAGGGTCAAGAAATAGCGCCCAAGGTGGATTCCCTCGTGTCAAAATTGACGGTCACTATGAGATGCTGGTCGAGCATCCTTTCGACTCTACTGTCAAACGAATGGCAACTGCTTGGGAATTTATTCCTGAAGATGCCTCTGCAGAGGCCAAAGACTACGACATTTTGATCTGTACGTTGATCTGAAAGTCCTTCTTTGGTTTACACCGTGCTCATAGATCCCGCTCGGCAGATGTCAAAGGCGCTGTGGAACGCGTCTTAGACCGATGCTCTTTTATCGGCCTGGGAGATGAACGTGTTGTGCTGACCAAAGAACGGGTTGCCGACATTCTCGAGAGGATGGACGAGCTTGCTGAAGAAGGCCTGCGTGTCCTTGGGCTTGCTGGCAAGTATATCCCACACTCAGAGGCTAACGGTATAAAGACAGCTAAGCGCGAAGTCTTGGAAACCGACTGCTGTTTTATTGGTTTGGTTGGGATTTAGTTATGTCTTCCACTGATTTTGCGATATGGATTGGCCTGACCTACCTCTAGTGACCCCCCTCGCCCCGAATCGAAAGGCGCTGTTATGGACTCTCATCGTGCAGGCATTGTTCCTCGTATGCTTACTGGCGACCACGTATGTCCAATTCTCTCGTTGACGAACCATAATACCAATTGGTGTAGGCTGCTACTGCTACTGCTATCGCTCGGTTGGTGGGCATACTAGGCAACACCTATGCACCCAGTGCTGTGATGACTGGACAGCAATTCGATGCCCTTTCAAACGAAGAAGTCGACGCCCTACCGGAACTCCCTGTCGTTGTTGCCCGATGCGCACCTGAGACGAAGGTTAGAATGGTAGAGGCGCTTCATCGTCGTGGACGTAAGACTGTCATGACTGGTGATGGAGTGAATGACTCTCCGGCGTATGTTCTCTACGTTACTCGTCTGACACACTGATTGATTAACTTAGTACAGACTCAAAAGAGCAGATGTTGGAGTAGCCATGGGTTTGAATGGATCCGACGTAGCCAAAGGAGCCGCGGACATCGTGCTCGCCGACGACAACTTTTCCACCATTGTGCGCGCGATCAGGAAAGGGCGGTCGGTATTCCAGAATCTTTCAAAATTCTTGGTCTACCTTTTGTCTGGCAACGTGGCGGAAGTATTGGTCTTGATGGTCGGGCTTGCCTTTAGAAGTGAAGGTGCTGCTGTTTATCCTATCTCGCCCGTGGGTGCGTTGTGGATCAATACTATTGCCGCGGGACCGCCAGCATTGGCGTTGGGAATTGAACCAACTGCTCACGATGCCATGGATCTGGGGCCCGATAGTTTTCAAGCAATCTTTACCACTTCTTGGTACTGCGGTACGTCTTCCTTCAATGACCAGGATTCTGTCTAACCCCTTGACGCAGACACTCTTGGATACGGTATTCTGATTGGTGCTCAGGCGTTGGCCAACTTTGTGATCGTTCAGTACGGTATTGCAGACGGAGCGCAAGACATTCATCCCAAATGCAATGACGCCCTCGTTGGCTTACAACCCGGCTGCGAAATCATCTACAAAGCAAGAGGCACTGCATTTGCCACCATGAATATTCTTTTGATGATACACGGGCTTACGGTTAGTCTGCATAGTCTTCTAGGCGATGTTGTATTGATGATCTTCCTTTTCCTCAGTGCAAGAGCATGACACGTAGCTTATTCAAGATGAACTTCATGGAGAACCAACTTCTCCTGTGGTCTGTAGGATGTATTTCGCTGTCTGTCTTCCCGTAAGTTGCCTTTTGTTACGTGACGTCTAGTATGTGCTCATCGGCCGTCAGGATTATCTACATCCCCATTATCAACGACAGGGTGTTCCAAGTCGAGGGGCTCACTTGGCACTGGGGACTGGTGTTTGGCCAGCTGGTCGTCTATATTGTGGCTGCTGAGATGTACAAGATTCTCCGCCGTTCATTGGTCAAGCGACGCCAGGTTGAGGGCTTGGGAGAAATGCATGTTGCGCATACGTATACGATGGAGGCCATCCACGACCACACGATGATTTAGATAATCAGGTACCATACGATGATTTTGAATGCGAATGATTAGGTGTCATGATTATGAACGATAAATCGGACAAGCTACGAGAAGAAAGTTAGATGATACAGCAATTTGCAGTTCGTTGTAGACAAAACACCTTTCTTGATCTCCAGAAAACTTGTTTACTTTTGGAGTGCTAAGGGTTCTCATTTTGATCTGTTCGCTCAGGGTTCACGCGTTCACGACGTTGGGCTCCCGTGTTTGCGCCACGGACAGACGATTTAGGCCTCACGAAAATGTTGCTGAAGTATTTGTGACGTCGGCTAGGTAGAGCAAGAAGATACATGCCACTTCGGTGTCTCATTCAGCGGGGCAGGAGGTGGGCGAACAAAATTCTGGCCCTGGGTGCTCCAAATCAGCTCCAAATGTGCTCCAATCATAAACAAGTTTTCTAGCGAACAAAAAATGCAGTTTGTCTACAACGAACTGCAAATTGCTGTAATATTTTGACTGTAAACTAACCGCGGCAACTTCCGAAGACTTTCGACGTGTACCCATCGCGTTCGCGGTCAATGGGCGAACTTGGTCCTCGTCCTTTACCAACGTTTCTGTTTTTTGGATTGGCTCCCATTGGTGCTTGGTTTATTATTCGCCCATTACTCGAACCAATACCCCCTCTACCGGCACTTTATTCGTCACTGGGATTTTCCATTTATGCCTTTCTCGCGACGCTCTATCTGGTTCCAACGCTCGGACCAGCATTTATAAAGGCTGGCCTGCATGGAAAAGACCTGCTGAAGACATATGACACTCCAATGTGTGTTTCTCTATCAACTTTCGTGGACTACTACTCTGAACATGCACGCACAGTCCCGAGAGCCTTGGGCTTGCATGCGCCTCTGTATACATCCTAGTACTCATTCTCTTCATCCCTTTCGCGTTCTCGGACTCGTTTACCGCAGCGAACGTGAAGAGAGAAGGGATAACTGTCACAGAGTTTCCTCTGCATCAGGTGCGCAACACGCTGACATTCTGATTGACAAACTGACATTCCGTGAAGCTATCAGTCTATCTCTCTTCTATACTATCCCTGCTTATAGCAACACTTCTTGGCTTTCTGGACGACGTGTTCGACATTCGTTGGAGACACAAGCTTCCTATCCCCATCATCGCGTCCATTCCACTCCTCATGGTGTACTTTGCGGAGGGAGGCAACACGCACGTTGTCGTTCCCCTCCCATTCCGCGGTCTTTTGGGCACCTTGATCAATCTTGGTTCGTCTCCCCCGACAGTGTCATGCCGCCCGTTCTGACGTCGTGCAGGACCTCTGTATTATCTCTATATGTCACTCCTTTCGACGTTCTGTACCAACAGTATTAATATCCTCGCTGGTATTAATGGAGCCGAAGTCAGTCAAGCTATCATCATAGCTGGGTCCGTCATCGTCAACGACCTCCTCTATCTTCCATGGACGATGGGTTTCCGACTTCCCGTTCATTTATTGGGAAACGATTCTGAAATCGAATTTGGCGGCGTATGGAGTGCGGGAATGGCGTATGGCAGCAAGGTGCTGGTCGAGAGGCATCTTTTGAGCCTGTACTTTATGCTACCACTGGTCGCAGTATGTTCGGGGTTCTTGTACCACAACTGGTTCGTTGTCGATGGCCTCAGTATTTCGTACTGACATAGTTCTTTTGCAGGTACCCCGCGCGCGCGTTTCCCGGTGACACGCTGTGTTATGTTACCGGGATGGCATTCGCTGTTGTTGGGATCCAAGCTCATTTCTCCAAGACGCTGTTACTCTTCTTCATACCCCAGATCTTCAACTTCTTGCTGTCGTGCCCGCAATTGTTTGGCCTGGTCCCATGTCCTCGCCACCGAGTTCCAAGGTATGCTTCAAACTTCCTCCACGTGCATCTGGGCCTGAGAAGAACTCGCCTAGAATCGACAAGGAGACATACCTACTCCACCCCTCAACGGCCAAGCTCAAGGATCCATCTCAGCTGACGGTGTTCGTCCTCAGGTTGTTTTCCGTGCTCGGGCTAACGAAAGTGACGACGTCGGCGTCTGGCGTCATCACGGAGACGACAAACTTGACGATATTGAACTTTTTCTTGTTACGCTTTGGAGCAATGAATGAAAAAAGCTTGGTGAGAACGTTGATGGCGACTCAGGTGACGAGGGAATCTATCTACTGATAATGATTGGACTGACGAATATCCAGGTCGCTGGAAGTGCGTTGGCATTCGTCGTGCGTTATGGATTGGCGAGGATGGTGTATGATGGTGATAGGCGGTAATCTCCACTTAACGTGATTTGCGGAATCATGTTTTGCACAGTATGCCGTTTACGGCGTCCGTCTCATCATCGGGGCTTGTCGGACGTTGTGGAAGAGTCGCGGTCGCGGAAACATTTTATGACTGCTCCGCTTCGCCTCTCCGCACAACTAGAAAGACTTGTCCTTGAGTAGGTCTTAGTGCGTATGTATCGTACTTGAACCCAGTCAATTGCATTATTTATTCTAATGAATGTTGGTCCTTTGACAGGCAACTGTCTTCGAGCGTCCGAGCAAGAGTCAAGATTACAGGTGGAACCCCGCCGGAACTCCAAATCCGTATGTCGATATTTGAAAATCACATGGCCCGCATCGAGTGCCGGAGATCAAAACTGGAAATGCGGGGAAAGTCTCCTCGAGTCTCTCTTTAGAACCATCACTATCCTCTTCCAGTCTACGATTCACCATGTCTTCAGAGAAAGCCATCTTTGCTGAAGAAGTCAAACAAGTCGAGGAATGGTGGAAGGTATGTCCTTGGCATTGTTCAGGTTGACCAAACCACTTATCATCATCGTCAGAGCCCACGATTTGCACGAACGACTCGCCCTTATACCGCTGCTCAGGTGGTGTCTAAACGCGGGACCATTCCCATCCAGTACCCTTCCAACATCCAGGCAAAAAAGCTCTGGAAACTACTTGAAGAACACGCCAAAAGGGGTACCCCATCGCACACCTATGGCGCGTGAGTAGAATTGTCTTTGATCGAGACCCAGCACTCACATCCACCTTCAGTCTGGACCCCGTTCAGCTCACACAGATGGCCAAATATCTCGAAACTGTCTATGTCTCTGGATGGCAGTCGTCGAGCACAGCTTCAAGCACGAATGAGCCTGGGCCCGATCTCGCCGGTATGACATCGTTCTCCTGTGAATGAATTTGCGTTCAACGCCACAATAGATTACCCTTCCAACACCGTCCCCAACAAGGTCGAGCACCTCTTCATGGCACAGCTCTTCCACGATCGCAAGCAGCGCGAGGCTCGCTCGAGTCTATCGGAGGCCGAATTGGCCAAGACTCCGTATATCGACTACTTGCGTCCCATAGTCGCTGACGCCGACACTGGCCATGGTGGTCTTACTGCTATCATGAAGCTAACCAAGATGTTCGTCGAGAAGGGCGCTGCCGGCATCCATATTGAAGACCAAGCCCCCGGTACCAAGAAGTGCGGGCACATGGCTGGAAAAGTACTCGTACCCATCTCAGAACACATCAACCGACTCGTCGCGATTCGTCTGCAGTACGACGTTATGGGCGTGGACAATCTCGCCATTGCCAGGACGGATTCAGAGGCTGCTACGCTGATTACCTCAAACATTGATGATCGGGATCACGCCTTCATTCTTGGGTCAACAAACGCATCATTACCTCCGTTGAACAGTATCATGGTTGAGGCTGAGCGGGCGGGCAAGAACGGAGAGCAACTGCAGGCCCTCGAGGACGACTGGACGACCAAGGCGAACCTCCAACTCTTCTCAGTGACACTGGCGGATGCTTTAACAAAGCAAGGCGTGAGTGCTTCCGAGGTGAAGAAATTCGCCGCCGCTATCGCGCATGCATCGTACCCTGCTGCTGTCCAAATCGCTCAGAAGCAGTTTGGCCTGAAATCTGTGCCGCACTGGGATTGGGATGCCCCGAGGACCCGTGAAGGCTACTACCGCTACCAGGGTGGAACGCAGTGTGCTATCAACCGTGCCATTGCCTTCGCTCCGTACGCCGATCTGCTATGGATGGAGACGAAGAAACCCATATTGTCCCAGGCGAAGGAGTTTGCCGCTGGAGTCCACGCTGCCCGCCCTGGCCACTGGCTATCTTACAACCTGAGTCCATCGTTCAACTGGGATGCTGCCGGGTTGGGTGAGAAGGATATGGAGTCGTATGTGTGGGAGCTAGGCAAGCTTGGCTTCGTGTGGCAATTCATTACTGTGGGCTCCCTTTTCCTTCTCTGTTTGTCGACGGAGAGCTAATCTATCTCTTATAGCTTGGTGGTCTGCACTCCAATGCGTACATTTCGGACTTGTTCGCGAAGAACTACGCCAAGACTGGCATGAAAGCTTACGTGGAAATCATCCAGCGCAAGGAGCGAGAACTGGGCACCGATGTCTTGACGCATCAAAAGGTTCGTTCATCGTTCACTAGGACACATTCCTCTTACTCACGATGTGACAGTGGAGTGGTGCTGATTATGCAGACAACTTAATTAAGACAGTTACCGGAGGTGTATCGTCGACGTCTGCTATGGGCAAGGGAGTGACAGAATCCCAGTTCACTTCTTCGACGAAGCTTTGAAGAGAGGAGGACAATGTGTATTACTATCTGGATATAAAATCAATCATGCCATGTATGTATCGCCAATAATCTACAGTTTACTATGTTGTCAGATTTAGATATGAGTGAAAGAAAGGTCTATCCAAACTTTGATGCTACATAGGATCGAGAAATGAACGGTGTGGTATGAATTGGCATTCGGCAATACTACATTATATCGTGCTAACCTCGCAGACACGTGAAAGATACCGTTAACCTCGTCCACAAGCCCAAAAGCGCATCTGAATTCGAGGGCCCATAGTCTTCTATCTTCGCCGGTCCGAAATCAAGTCACCTTGTTCGCACTGTCCAGAGTCTCAAACGCCTTGCGCTCTCCCTCTGCCTGTATAAATTCCTCACACTCGACCCGGCTTTTATCAACGTCCACCAACCACAGGAACACCGTACTCAATGCCCCACTGGAGTCGTAAGCAAATGGGTCTTCTATAGAAGACGGAAAGCGACGTACAGCCCGAAGAGGAATGCAAACGGCATGTTGGCATTGCCGGAAGCGGAGATGATAGCAGAGGAAACGAATGGGCCGAAGAATGCGGACGATTTGCCGACCTACAGTAGTATTGATGATCAGTTTGGCATCCAAGTTATGATTGGGGGTAGTAGACGTACGACTGAGAACAGAGCAAAGAACAGGAACCTGTGCTGTGGCGTAAATCTTTAGATAAAATGAGAGCTCCAATATACTCACATCTGCGGCAGAGGCGATACTTCGCTGATCATCGTCTTGCTGTAAGCATACCATGGACATACAAGTATGCCATAGAATGCCTGATACAGCCTACATGTCTCGTAAGATCTCTAGGATGATTTCAAGGCGACGAAAGACAAGTTACCAAATTTCCCAGACGTGTTTGAAGCCGAACTTATCCGTACCGACACCAATGAGACCCCACATCGTCAACATCTAAAAAGAGTTCAACAGAATAGAGAGGTGAAGGAGATATTGGTATACGAGTATCCAAAACACATTGAAGATGAGCATCTAGGGGAGATATTCAGAGGTGAGTCCATGACAGTCAAAAGGTGTCATACAGTCTTAGTGCTGATTTTGAATCTCTTTTGCACGGCCCAGAAGAGACTACAAGGCTGTCGGTAAGCTGCTCATTAAGATGGATCGAAGTGACGTACTAGATACCTAAACCTTGGGCGACGGTGCCAACGATAAGGAGAAGCGTTAACCGCAAGGTCGAATAAGACATAACACTGCAGACCGCTTTTGAGCCTTCTGCAGTATAAGTCACAGGTCATACCTATTTTGATGGATCCCAATAACAGTTCTATTAGAATGGTCAGAAATATCCAATGCCTAATATAAGAGATTGCGTACACAGTGGTATTCAATACATCTCCCCTAAACAGACTGTGTCATGATTGGCAGAAGGTCAGCGAGGGACTCACATTAAGAAATAGAAAATAAGATAGAAGAATGTCTGCTTGAGACGCATGCATTCTCTCATCGCGATGGACGTCTGCTTGAAGCCTATTGTCAAGAGACTGGATCCCGGAGGAAGTTGTAGGCCGGGGCGACGTTTCTCGAATAAAAACCAGGGGAGAGCACATAGTAGCCATAAACCACCAGAAAATGCAATCAAAACGCCGAAAGCCTTGGTGTTGTTTTCTCTGCTTTCATCCGATTTGAGTCGTTTCACAATCCCAACCATTATAGCTAGGATGACAATCTCTCCTGCGGAGCAGATTACGTAGGATGTGTTCGATATACGGTTGCGAGACAGAGAAACCAGTTTCGTGTGGTCTTCGAGACTGTGGATCTGTTAATGACCGTCGAGATCAGAGGTCTATACTACGGAAGACTACCTCTTCTTGCCATCTTTCGTTGCTTCCAGGGATGCCTTGACCTCTGGAAGGTCGCGCGCGAGACCAGGAAACGCAGCGCTCCAGAATGTGAGAGCACACTAGGCATCGTGAGAACGAGGGATAGATATGTACCACGGCGAGACGGACCTGGTAGGCGACGACTATTAGAACATGAGCATCTATTATAGGTCACAGAGAGTAATGACAACTCACGTCCAAGAATGTAGAGAGCGACACCTGAGCGCCATTGCGATGGACTATCGACGCCAAGCCATGCGAACGAAACTCCAACGGCGAGAAGAGTAGAGACGATTGCAATGTTGGGTCTACATTGATGTTAATTACCTCAAGACAAGGGTATTATGACCAACCTCCATCGACCATAATCAGCCCAAGCCCCAAGAACTAACAATATTGGTGTTTGTAGAGCGAAGCTTATACCGTTCGTCAACAATACTATAGAATTAACTGGTGGAACAACTGTGAGGACGTCAAATTGTGAGAGGTAGATGCGCACTCACTGTCGCGTACTTGTCCAAGATATGGCAACACACAAGCGTCGATGCAGGGAGTGACAAAAGGAGGGTCTTTGGGATCGTAGCCAGCGAACCACAAAAGATTTTGAAATTGGCTCGGACCAAAATTGAAGCCTGCAGAGGCATAAATATTGAGGTAGCTCTTGAAAGAGGACATAATACTGACCAGGGAGTCCATTGTTCCCGATATAATAGATGTAGTACGACCATAGCTCAATCCTAGTTGTCGTATACTGATTGATATCCCCTGTAGCTCCTGAGATGAAGGACTCTTTGTCTATAGTACCAGGAAGCTCTGATTCCGTCCTAGAAGCAGCTCCAGTCCCCGGAGCCATAACAGAAGTGAAACTCGAAAAAGAACAGGGAACCGTAACCTCAGAGGATGAATGTAGTAGCAAAGCCAATTAGGGTATCCTCAGGCGTGTATATTGCATGTAGGACAGGCTAGCAAAGCTAGCAATAGAGAAATTGGTGGTCGCAAGTCAGAGACGAAATAATTACGTAATAAGTAGCTGATGATCATCTTTCCTAGCCTGGAGATCCTGGCTCTATGTTCTATGTTCGTTGCACTCACGACTTATAGAGCCTGGGTTTGGGGGAGGGGCTCTACCTGGCCTCTCGGTTTATCAAAATATTTCGATCTCCGCTATCAATCAAAGGTTAGGGTTACATGGGGGCACTAGGAGAAAGTATTGAGTACACAAGCTAGAACACCAATTTGCTACCTCGAGAAAAAAATTACAAGTCGTTTTCAAGTGCTACCACAATTTTATGACAGTGATTAGCATGATATTGCCCCCCACTCTTCCTACGAAGTCGGAACCATTGAAACTCTCTACAAATGGTCCAAAATATGGATTGAATCACCGCCAATTTTCTATGATGAGCCGCAAAGCTCAAGAGAGTTGCTGGGTTCGTTGTAGGGAGGATTGAGAAAGAGCCATCTCCAGCCAATTTCTAGGACGCCACCGCCGATGAATTCAGAGAAATCGGCACAGGCTCGGACTTTGAAAATATTTTGATAAACCGAGAGGCCAGGTCGACCCCCTCCCCTAACACCAGTCTACATCTTTCCACGCTTTGACTTGTTTCCTCATGTCTCTTCGTAGGTCATCTAATTTGAACGTGTTCAAAATCTCACGCACAGCAGAATTATTAAAGAACTATGTCGCGTGTTATCGTCCGCTCTGCACGAATCTCTGGAGCTTGCCATTCCCTATCCAGCATCCTCTTCAACCCGCCACGCATCTGAATATCGCGTCACAACATGTCAAGCAACGTCTGCAGGCGCTTCGGTCATGACTCGAAGCTGCACAGGCTAGCGCTAATCACCTACTGAGCGCTCTAAAAGTCGTCGAGGCCAACATTTGTACGATCAAGGCTTCTATTGACGCGCACTGCCAATTACGGGACATGGATTATTTCATGTGCGACACGTTACCGGCGAGTAGAGTTGAGGTGTTGTACGCCATGATTCGAAGCACACACCTTTGTCGAGGATTACAGGACGATCAGTTGGCCAAGTTAGAAATTAATGGTGGGTGTCAGCTCTGCTTTAGAGGTTTGAGTTCACCTTCTGACTACTCTATAGTGATAAATTTTGAGCCTTGGTTAACGCATCCCTTCCCCCCACTATGATGACACAAAGCTGAAGTCATAGCCAACCTGTGGTCGAATCATGATTACCTTTTACATGAGCTTTCTGCACTATTACTACTGCACTTACTTTCAGCCCCGACTGCTACAGGACTCACATTCAAATGTATCCAGACCAACGGATTGGGATACCGCCGAAAATTTGGTGATATCAGCCACGGCTATCACCTAGTCAAAGAACAATCGCGCGCTCAGGTCTGGATCAGATATTGACAGCTACTCTCAGCACATCTTCAAGCTTCTTGCTCAGTTATCAATCCTCTTAATCTACTACTGGTTTGATTACTCAGGCTCCAACATATGTCGGCAACCACATACCTTCGTGCATGGGACTTCTCTACGATGAAGTCCGATGAGATCTCATTGAAGTGAGATTTTGTTGCCTCTGTCGTGAGTTAGAACTACTGTCGAAGGTATCTGGAGTACGGCAAGGGGAGACGAAGTGTCGAATCAATGTACCACATTTTTTTTAGAAGGATATCACCCCCATCGGAGGTGGTTACACAGTTCTGTGTTATGTGGCGTCAAAAAGATATCGTCAAATCGACCAGAATGCATAGACATCAATGGGTAGAATAGTACTGCACACCAGTTTCACTATGTCAATTCAATTAAATGCTAGTGTACGCCTCACTCGTGGGAATCTTGAATGCGTGATCGCGCTTGACTGTTAACTACGACGACAATGGATGCAAAGGACAGGATCTCCGCTGCTGCCAGTTTCCTCTTACAGTCTCCGCCTGGCGAAATCAATGATGTACTGAACGGTGCGCCTATACCAGCGTACCATCTCAATCGTCGCGTTCAACATTGAATTCCTAGACGTCCGTAACATCATCTCCGACGATGATTCCCTGCAGGATGGCGTCCTGCCCGCGCTGAGGGAGTATAATTTAGCTCAATTCATGGTCGTTGACGTCCCAGGAAACCAGCACCAGGTGCGTAACACTTACTTTATAATACACACTGATCTTGACGGGACATAGGCTATCGTGAGCGAGGCAGCAAAGGCTCCTGGGGCGTCTGAAGACGAGGCAGAACGCTTCATCGATCCAAGATCCAAGACCAGCTATTTGTTTGATCACCTTGGGCTTGTTAGTGTAACCCGCCCTACGGCTTTGACTTGATTCTGATTGACTTGCAGGAAGCCTCTGACCCGCAACCGTACGAGCCAGACGCCGACTCTGAGCCATTCCGGGCAGCGCTCGAACAAGCCATGCTCAAATATCTCGCCTCGCATTTCCAGCACGGTGTCGCGTCCGTCTTCGTCTCCACCTCCGCCCCGAACAAGTTCATCATCCAGATAGTAGCCAACAAGTACAATCCCACGAATTACTGGTTTGTCTTCCACTAGATGGCTCATTCCCTCTTACCCTCCTCACTAGGGCCGGTCGCTGGCGATCCGAATACATTGTCGACTTGGACGAGAACAGGGTGGATGGCAAGATCCTCCTCAACGTGCATTATTATGAACAGGGAAATGTTCGTGACATCCTTCCTCCCTCTCTCGATCTCCACTCACTGTTTCCATAGGTTCAACTTGCGACAACGCACAAGCTTGGACTCTCATTACCTCCAGCGGTCGTCACCTCATCACCTAGCACCTCAGCATCGAAAATCCTGGCCCTCATCGAATCCGAAGAGGGAAAGTATCAGTCGACGCTTAATGATACCTACCATGATATGGGAGAAAAGACCTTCAAAGGCCTTCGACGTGCACTCCCCATGACTAGGCAGAAACTCGACTGGGACAAGGTCCTCGGGTACAAGCTGGGCGCCGAGCTGAGCTCGAGTAAAGGCACATTTTCCAACTCATAGGAACACTAGATTGGACTTGTATCAATATAATTCGATTATGGCCACCTCCATGTAAACGATATGCCCAGGGTATCCAACGGTTCTTCAGTAACTAATACAGCTGCGTAAATTGTATGCATTAATTCGAGAGGTTAAGTAAGGACGTGAGTCAGAAGGTCGATTAGTCGTAAATCGGCATCGGCATCATTCTAACGCATTGTGAGTTTCCTGAGCGTGGCCATGTTATGTTAGAGCTTACCTGTCAGCGTTGAATAAAAAGTTGTTGGCGACATCTTCGCCCTCCAAGAATCGAGTAGGATAAACAACTGAGAGAAGGATGAAATTTTGCACTCGTCACGTAGAAATTCAAACTCACCCAAATGACCACACAGCTCCCCAAGCAGTCTTTCCATCTCGTCTCGCTCAGCCTTCGTGAATGCTTCAGTGCTTTTACTATTGCTATTAGCAACGCGGCTACGGGAGCGAGCTGGCTCCGGAGTACTGGCGATGTCCCCGTCGTCGACGACAGACTCCTCCCGGCGCTGTGGTGTATCACTAGAATGTATACTATGCCCATTTGCATCGGTGGACTGGGAATCAGCAGGCACTTTGTCATCCGTGGTCTCGGAAGGGACGCGTCCTACTGCCTCTGGAGTAGCTGAATCCCGCGGCTATTCCAACATCAGGTATAACAGTGCAAGCGGAGAGGAATCACTTACAGGCTTACTGAGCCTTTCGTGGTGCAGCACGAACTCCTTGTATTGTTTCCACGTCGTGACCGTATCATCGGGGATAGAGTGGAACACTTTACGATAAATCTCCGTCTGTATCGTCGTCAGCAAACTTGTAGAAACATAAATTTTAACCACACACATTGTGAACGGAGCATGCCACCCAGATGTCTTTCCAGAAAGTGTCGACGATCGGATCTTCAAATGAATCCTTGTCGAACTGAGGGCGAGAAGTCGGAATGGTCCAAGGTTTGTTTCCCAGTTTGCTTGTGAGGTGCTTCCGAAGTGTGGAACGAGCTCTTGGCGCAGCACTCTCCTCGTCGTCAGCATCATTGACTCCGGACCGTGCATGGGGAGGCTGCTCGTCAGACCTGGGCGACTTCGAGGCGTCCGCGCGCGCGCCAAACAATTCGCCGTTACCCGCACGAGCTTGATTGGGAGCAACACCGTGCCTATCTTGGTCGTGGACAGCCTCTTGACTCTTTTCAGGTTCCAGATCGTCGGCGTGTTGCTCGAGAATTAGTTTCTCCTCCAGAGTAGGAACCATAGAGTCGGCAAATCCTGGTACCTTGTGCCCTTCGCGGTTGTACATCTTCCGTTCTTCGTCAATGACGTCTTCGTTGGGTCTCTCGGTAGGGTCTGGGTTAGGATCCGTGTGCAGTATATTTGCCTTGGCCCTGGAAGCTGCTTTCCCTACTCCACGAGCGACTATGGAACAAGTTAGTCAGAGCTGTTGAGGGAAGAATCCTGACTCGCCTTGTCCAATACCTTCCATTCCAGTACGGGCCAAAGCAGTTACAGCTGCCTCACCAGCGTGGGTAACACCAGCACGCTCCTGGTCGGCCCCAGGATCCAAAACTTCTTCTTCCGCTTGGTGCTCAGGTTTCGTCGGTGCGTTCGCCATGAGGTCGTCCTCGTTAATGGCATCAACATCGATGCCTGCATGCTCCCTCATAAGGCGAACCCTAAGAGTGTGCGCAAACCGCCCGACTTTGAAGGGCTTGCCAGCCATAGTACTATCAATATTTCAGCCTCGCGTCTCGTTATTCTATCCCGGATGCCTGACCTATCAATCATATCTGTGTCCCGAATAACTGCCGCGAGCTCAGAGTCACGATCACCTTTCTGGGATCGTTCGTTAATGTTCGCACTTCCAATGATAGCCAGGCGGTCATCCACGATGCAAACTTTGCCATGAATGTAGACCTATCGTGGTTAAGTTTCAGTAGTCGAGCAGGTTTGGACGGCCTACTTGTTCAGTCGTCAAAACATCTCGAAGCTTGCCCCAGTTCCGCAGAGAAAAGACCGAAATATAGTCGTCAGGCTACAAGGTTTGTTAAGTCGCACGGCTCATATCATCGCATTCTCTCTCACATCTATTCCTTCCTTCCGGAGTCGAGAGAAAATGGAATTTGGGCCTCGTCCTATTGTCCGATTCTGACATTCAAGAATGATACGGATCTTGTAATATTGAGTGTTAGATGACCTAAACGAGACAATCCAGGACTCACAGAGCTGCCTTCGCTATGATCCACCGGGAATGTGAACCCGGGAAGAAGGGGGATGACAATGCAGCACTTCCATGGGGTCTCGTCACGGTGCGCGCGGATAATCCGATGCACTAGGGCATCACCGATCTTGTTCTCGATTTTGACATCGTTCACTGTTGTCCTATACCAGAGAGTTAATCGAGGAAGCAAATCCATTGTCATTACTTACGAAGTGATGAAGAATTGATTTTCGATATACACGAAATGCTCCGACATTTGTATAGCTGTAGCGTCCTATGAGTCGCCATTAGGAAGTATGAAAGAGAACGAACGAACCTTTGAGATATGCATTCTGAATTGAATGCTCGATCCTATCCGGAGTTCCAAGTGACCATGGTCCCGCTGAACGACAGATCTGCAATTCGCATGTTCCAGTCAAACCCAGTTCCGTCAGCTCGTCTGGGCGGAAGTCCGGGGGAGGTATAAGGAACGGCATGGCTCTACTGTGATGCTATGCCACAATGAGGAACTTATCCCAATATACGGTATTGCGCCTACCTTAATGCGTAGAAGGTAGTTCCACCTAGAAAACCATCAGGAAATCGCATTGGTGGGCTTATTGTGTTACTTGCCTCTGTACGAAGTGACGAGCAAGGTCGCGCGCCGGCTGGCCTACGACCTGCATTCCCACGTCATGCCATGGCATTCTTGGTACCTTGGTGCGGTCATACATATCCTCATCAGGTTTGCTGAGTGTATGGAAATCCAGGACTCGTGCATTGCTGTAGTCTTTACCAGGCCAAATTTCCGATGCACCAGTATCCTCCGCATCGTCAGTGATGACATGCTGGGGCGTATCCCAACTACGTGACCGTTCAGTCGGCTGAAAAATAGCAAATGTAGTGGTCCTACTCACCGCCCAAAACATAAATCGACGCCGCCCATGAAAGCGATAGCTTGATCAATGACACAAAGCTTTTCATGCTGAGCATTGGGAAGTGAGCTGCGTCGTCTGGAAGTGAATCTAATGTTCTTACATGTGCCCAGTAGAATGTACCCGTCTGGAAATGGGAGGGCGACCTCTGAACAAGGATATTAGGGTGTAGCGACATCATTCGCTGTTTGGTATAGCTATCGAAGGAATCAAAAATGCGTTCAAAAGCGAGATAGACGGGCATACTTGCTGTCTGTTGGCGTCGTTCGGCTGGAGACTTCTTTGCTATAGACAGATACGTGTGAGAAAGGAGCCAGGAGGAGATTTGGATCAAGGGCTTACTAGACTATGATGAAGATTTTCACGCCTTCTTTTGCCTTTCGCTCGAGAAGATTGTCCAGTCGATAGCGATCCTTGTCAGGCCGCCGTAGCTGCAATTCTGAGGCAACGTAAGTATCAGTTTCCCTAGATAGAAACATCAAGTACCAGGAGATAACCACCAATCATGGATGTAGATGGTTTCTCTCGCTAACAAGATTGCGCGAGATAGATTCCAAAAGTAGTCCCGCTAGTAGAAGAGTCATAAATAAGGATCCAGAACAGAAAGTGGAGAACATACGCCATCTACAAGCCACTGCGCTGCAACGTTAAGACGGATGGGGGCGAAGCTGTCAAAACGGTTTCCGCCAGTATAATGAGATGATGCTGCCACTCTTTCGAGAGCTGTGATCCATTGAAGCATTTGTCTCTATTCATTTGAGAGTTGTCAGTATAACTTCCCAAACAAGATGAAAACAAAAGGACAAACCTCGTTGCGAGCAATCAACTTCAACCTCATCTGGGAGTTCGAGATATAGAAGGTGTGCTTTGAGACCTCTCGGTCTGTGCGTCCCTTCTTCTTGTTCTCCCATTTCTCGCCATCCTCAGACACATCATGATGTTCATTGGGGCCAGACAGTGGATTCGCGTTCGTAGACGGGTCAAGCAAAGGCGTAGGCGCACGAGAAGAAATCGAAGAAGACGAAGAGCCAGGTACGCTGGATGCTCGCGGAATATGTGGCATTCCCTCGGGATTAGGTCGAGAATCCTCACTTCTCCTGAAGTTCAATGCCTTGGATAATTTGCCTTTGATTGAGCCCATGATGGATTTCTGATCTCCGTCGTAATCATTGGGATGTGTGTCGTGTTCATGGTGGGCAATCATGTCAGGATGCAAAAAGCTAAGACCTTGGCGGTAGTAACGTTTTGGTCGTTCGATTCGGAAGTCAGAGTCAAGCATGAAGACATCCCACACGGTCAACTAGGAGATGGATGTTAGACGGTGGCGGTGGACAAGTGTGTTGATGCGCACCTCTCCGGGTTCTTGAAGAGCCACGAGATAACTTTCTCGCACTGCACACCATCGTAACTCTCTCTTCTCTTTCCAGCCCAGACCTTTGCGACCGAATCCACCACCTTTTTTGTTGTCGGCGGACTCAATTCTAAGGTAGCCGGCTTTCCATTGCGAGCCTCCCGATTGTGATAGATATATGGAGAGTGCACTGATTTCCAAGAAGCCAGCAAGCCGGTTTGTTGCTGGGTGAAACATCTATTCTATGTCAGAAAAGCTCGATCTTATAGCCATACATTACTCACCACAGCGCGGATGAGATTAACGATGTAGTTTTCTAACGCTTCCCGTTGCAAGCGGGCGAATTCTGCATGAGCGACTTGCTTGCCCTTCTCTTTTCCTTCCTTTTGAAGGAATTTGAAGTACGGCAGACCTAACAAACAATGAGCAGGGCAATAGACGGAAACTACGCGTCTTACTGGTTTTCGGAAATTCTGGCATATTCTCGACGTTGCGCCTATACGCATTGGAGACACTATAGTGGTAGTGCAAGGAGATAAAATCCTTCAGTTCTCGATAGATAACCCAGCGAGCTGCACCGTTAGCATACTCGCATTCTATCCGAAATACAGACTTGTGACCGTGAAGAGGATGCAAGCTATCGCTGATGCGGATTCGAAGGCGATGGAAGAGGACCGGTATGCGCCTCTGATCGCTTTCATCACGCTCGAACCACAGTCGAAGCATGAGAGTAGAAAGACCACCAGTAATGAGTTCATCGGTAATGTTGACGCTATGGCCAGCGACGGCCGACTGTCCAGGGGTGACTGGGCTTCGCGACGATTGTGGAGCAACGTTGGGAATAAGAGCGCGTAATCGACCCCATTTCGCTGTAGTTGTTTTCCGATCTGTCAGCGAAGGCGGTACGGATGACGCGCGCCTAAGGCCAGATAGAGGTAGCCTGGAGACTGATTCTCCATCCTCCATGGTATGAGCTGTCGAACGGGGGGCACTGGGATTCTCGTCAAAGTTGAAACCGTCCTTTTCATCCTTCGGAGATTCGTGAAACCATTTCAACGGGTTCCAACTTTCATCCAAGATTTTGCTTTCCCTGTCCTTCTTCTTTCCCTTGCGGTCAGAGCCATTCCGCACCTGTAGAGCATCGCGAAAGGAATCGGGAACCATGTTGAATGGAAATTCTCCGTGTTCGGTTGCGTCGGCAGTCCCATCCCCGTTCTCGTGCTTTGAGTTGCTCCGAGAACCGACGGGAGAGTTTGGCGTAGAATAGGAATATGAAAGGGTTCGTGGAGGGCCGGTCCTCATTGAAGGCGTTGTAGGTGGAGATTGGAAATGAGCGACACGTTGGCCGCGGGGTAGATCCTGGCTCGGTATGCGCGGCGTGACATTCGCCGAGCTGGAGGCAGTATTCGGGGTAGCTGAGCCACTCGCTGGAGGGCCTTCATCTTTGCCGTGATGTACCACCTCACTGACAAAGTCAGCAAGATTAGGCATGCGTGACCGAGGGTCAAGTGAAGCACACGACGAAAAGAGAAAAAGAAAACGAGCGCAACGTTGGTCAACAACAAGGTAAGGAAGGCGGCGACAGGCGCAGCAGCAACGACGACAAGAACAACAAAGGTCGAGAGTTGTCGAAAGTAAGTAAGTGGTTGCGTTCGAACGAAATCAATATTGAGAATTACATAAAGCATGTAATGTACGTCATTCAGATCAACGAGTAAAGGTTCTCACGCCCATGCTTCCTCTTCGCCACGATACATGAGTTCGGTACTGCTACCTTTGGTTGTAAGAGATGGGGGCCGATATGGTAGACATTCACCGGCTCAATAGAAAGTTGAATACCTTTGAGTCACAGCCAATATGGCGTGGCATAAACCGCTCAAGTTTAGCATTGCGGTGGCGTCTTGTCAAGTCCCTCTTCTTTGATATCTTGCACTACTACCCTCAACGTCTTGAGAGACACACAGCCCATATTATGTGCCACCTTTGCTTCTACTATGGAAGTGTATTTCTCCGGCCAGTGCTCCGATTGGCACACTTTGAGAAGAGTATTCTATACAAAACATACGACTACCGTTGCTTATACTACGAAGGTATCACCAAAATGAAACCCATTAGCTAGGACTGCCTAGTCCTGTGTTTGATTCTCAGCCCGGTACTAAGTACTATGCACCCTCCTTCCGCTGTCGACCTACCACTGATCAGCTTAATTTCAATTGCACTTACATTGGACGCTGCTCCCAGTGGTATCACGAATGTCAATCGGTTGCCGTACTACGCCCAAACCTTCCATACACGTTCAAATTCCAACTAGGATTCTTGTATCTCAATGCACGACGAACAATGGAAGTGGTTCGGCTAGTAGGGGCTCCATTAATCCGTTTAGTCTCCAATACCCAACAACAAGATCCCATACGATTGACTTGACGACCAAATTAACCCTTTACCCATGCGCTATTGCAATAGTTCGATGTAGCTCTCGTGTATCGACGTCAAGAGGCTACCAGAGTGGGCAGTACTTTTGTACCCCAGAAGAATGCATAGAATCCTCATAGTAGTTCTTCCTGGTTGATATCCTCACTCATTCATGTGCTCGAGCTACGTTCTCGGGGAGCCCGGCCTCATGCTAGTCCTTTGGTACAGATGTATCACGTCCTCTCTTCGGGATGAGGGAATCGTCTACTACTACTACCACGTAATGTCACGTATGGAAAGTAAAAATAGTGGCATGGATGCTAGAGGAATTCCAGGACCGAAATGGATGTAGGCTCTCTCTCAAAAATTATCTATGGTTAAATGACTCACTGCGCCACAAATCCTGAGCCCCCTCTAATATTTCAGTTGGGAGATGAGCCGGAAAGTTGATAGTGTAAGACGTTGATAAGATATGGCGACCATCTCGATTAATCCATATCTTATCCCCTCATATCGCATTCCTAAAGCGGTCTGCTCCATAAGCATTGAAAAATCGACGGTCTTGTGCACAGTCCGACTGAACGGCGCTCCCTTTCGTCTTCACAGATCGACCATGCGTTGAGAGATGAGTTACTATGTTCCATCGAGGTATCTCCGCTTCTTTCGTACGTACTCGTCTTTGTTCAAAGGTATATTGCCTCCGAAATGCGGGGTTAGATGTGCCCCCCGCATCCTAAATCTGAACGGCGAAACTTAGCGTTTCTGATCTTCAGGATATCTTGTATACACCGGATGTCCGCGCCGCCACCCGCTCGAGATTATGGCCCCGTGGATTATCTTTCGAAAGCCTCCGCGCGATTACACCGACCCAGATCATCACGGGAGTGCGCTTCTTCTGCGACGCGTTGAGTTTATGGGCAGAACGGTTAGAACTCACAAGCCCGGTACTTGTTCTGCAACGAGTCGATGATCAAATCCCCGTGGGGAAGGAGTACGTAGACGTCTCTCGGGATGGTGGAACCAGCACACTTGGCGTAAAACTGCAAAACTTGACCTTGATATACAATCACATCGCACCCTGCAGATTAAAAACATCACAACTTGTTTACTTGAGTAAGAGCCGCATGTCCGCGTGCTCCGATTGAACAAGTTGAGCTCTAATCCCATTGTAGGAAGATGAACATTTTGCATTCCAGAACTACGGAGAAATAGTGAGAAGCTCAATCGATCCGAAATCGAACAAGTAATTTAATCACTGATTATGACATGTTCATCCGGGCTACCGTCGCTCCTCCAATATTCCCATCGAAAGCCAGGAAGTTGGCTATTGGGGCATCTCGCCCACCGAGGGACTTCAATATGTCCTGGCCGAGCATACCACCGACTATGGCACACACGGGAGAAAATTCGTGGCCCGCCGTAGTTGAAAGGGAGCTAGAGGGGCGATGTGAGTTAGGTCTGACTTTGATATCTCCCACTTACTCCGACAGATCCGGTGGCAAAGTTGTCAGGACCTGTTTATTGACCGCGGCCTTGGCAATGAATGCATCTGCGATACTTTGAAGCTCGCTAGCTGCATCACTGCTACTGGGAAGAGCGCCTGCATGTTTCGACTGGTATTCCCACACAGCTACTCAACGTCACATCAAAAGGTGCCATATTACACCTAGTCGTACGCACCTAGAATGGCAAAAAGAGTGGTGGGATTTGCGAGCTTCGTCTGCCGCTTCGTTAGAGTAGCCCATGAATGACGTAGTGCATCGTCCAGCGGAGAATATGCGGCTACAACCTTGCCCGTAGAACGAACACTACAAAGGTATACAACCATGTGAGCGGACGCCGAGTTCCAGGTAGAGACGTGTGTCCTCACGGAGAAATATACTCATGGTTGAGTAGGTCACAGAAAATGTATCCCAGAAGACCATAGGTGCCACCACAATAGAATGGCACATTCTTTTTTCGACAGACTTGGTTTATAAGTATCTTCAAAACTGGGTAGTGAGCACGATACGTGTTGAAGCGTAAGTAAAAGAGAAGCCCACCAAACCATCGCGATGCCAGTCCGTTACACAAACCAGGTTCACCGAGGAAATGGAAGCCTCAATAGATTGTTCATCCAGGAGCGACAAGTCCGATATTGCCTCTACGGCGACTAGGGGGTTGAGGTTCTCTACTCTAGCCTTTGCAGCAATAACGCGCTGCCGAAAAATGACCATGAAATTTCCGCAAGTTGCAAGTTGCGATTTTCTCACCTTCTGACCTACGTCTTCATCTCGAAAAAAGAAACCGGCCCCAAGGTCCTCTTCGGAGACGTCCTCATCATCAATAATGACCAGTTTACCGATTCCAGCCAAGACTATGTTCTTGATGACCTCCGTGGCGGTACCTCGCAAGCGGACCACGAGTATGGTAGCGTTGCGCATCCTATCTCGTCAATCAGCCATCTTCATACAAGCTCTATGTCCAAAGGCAGCAATGCGCCTACAGCCTCCGGGCAAGGGCCAACTATATTCACCTCTGTTGAGCTTCGATACCCCACAACCTGATCTGTCTGTCATAGCGACTCTGCTCTTCCTCGGTAAATTCTGTCGATTCCATGGCTTCTGCTTCACAGCGTGTCGGGACCGTCGAGGGCGCGAGAATGAATGTAGTAAACAAAGACGCGTTTTCATCAAAGTGTCACAGACGCGCCGTCACGTACTCTTTTCCCACGAAGTGAAGCGCCACTCAGTACAGCAAAGACTACACATCATAATGAATAGCAAATTGAAAAACAACAACAGGTTAAAGATACACGATAGACCATACAACCTTCGGTTACAGCAGCGGGGGGTATACCAGAAAATAGATGACACGTTACATTTAAATATCATGATAGGTCGGTGAGTCAGCTCATCATCATGTCCCCTCCGCTGGAGGTTCCATCACGGTCATCGTCAAGTCTAGGGGGACGCTCAGCAAGTTTCAGTGGGGCAAAGGGGTTAGGAAACTCACAGATAATTTCGCTCAATCTCAGACAAAATGCTGAGGAAGTCCCCTAATATCAACCATCAGATGGCGGTCCAACAACAAAGTAGGAGCGCAAGACTAACATAGATAGCCGTGTGCTCTCGCGGCAGATGCAGGCGCTATCTCCGCCTTGCGTACTGCATCAAGCAGCGTTGATGCAACGAAACGAACTTTGTGAACCTACACTTATGTAAGACTAGAGAACGAAACCCATAGCATATCCTAACTCACCAGACTTGGCCCGTTGGTTGCGATGGACTGAATAGGGATGCTGCATCCTCGTCAGCCCAATTCCTAACTGAATAAATGAAATACCAACCTGTGAAGAATACTCAAGAGGTCGCGCGCGACAGCTTCTCGTTCCTCTGCCACTTGTTGTTCGTCAACTGTCCCATGCAGCGAAACGATCAGCTCGTCCCGATATTGCTCAATAACAAAGCGGACAAGTTGCTACACTAGAGTATCAGGTCCTGTCACTGATAAAACTAGGAGAATCATACCTGAGTAACGTATAGGTTGGCTTGCATAACCAGGAAAGGATTCAATGCATTGGCCCTGGAAGCATGCGGGTTGTCGAAGAAGTCCTTGACCTCCGCGAACGTCGCCTGTCTGAATCCAGCGCCGCCGTACTCGGGGGGTATATTGGAGGCTGCGTGGGAAGGTTTTAGGCGTAACGGGTCCGATGCATGGCTGAGAGCCCCAAGGATACGAGCATGCAATGACTGGACCTCTTCCAGGCGAGCCGTGATGAATTGACCCGTCGGTGGAGAGCGTTTGTCGACTCGCATGCGCACCAAAATTTCTCCAAGTAACGCAAAGATCCGGGATGTGTAGTTCAAACCGGAGACGATCGCTGTTTTTCCGTGCGGTTGGGGGAGGTAGGCACTTGGGGTAATGCTAAGAAGGGTAGAAGGAAGGGAAAAATTCGGAGTGATGAGAAAAGGAAAAACCTCGTAACATAAGACTCTAAACTCACTATTCGTCATCAAGCTCCTTTGGGAAATGGACTGTACAATCCTCGTCACGAAGACAGATCGGGCGTCCAAGGAGGATTGACATGGACTTATCGGCTGGAGAAATATTTGACTTTAGTCACCTGCTCTTGAGTAGATGATCACCCTGGACTCACCTCCAAAAAGCAACCAGAAGATACGTCGCCTGAGTTCGCCTTCGATGGGGTCCAAACCTTCGTAGGAATTCTCTTCGTGCATGTGAAGCGTCACCGCGATATGAGCGGCCTCTCCGAAAGCGGCGTGTTGGGTGGCGTCGTGACCTTCACAGAAGTGATAAACGCAATCGCTGTGGGAAAAATTAAGATACTATGAATGGTACAAGAAGAAAATAACCATACAAGTAGCGGATAACGACGTGCATCGACGTGGGAGGGTCATATGTTGCCACTGAGATGTGCCTACTCGCCTCGTAGCATGCCTATGACGGGTTGAGTGTGGGGCCAATGAAGAGTCGACATATGCATGCTTACCTGGGCGAGCTTCCGGACGACGGGACGCTCCATTGGAAGGTACGAACGTGGTACTTGCACCAAAGTCGATGCGACCGTAGACATTACCAGAGCGAAGAATAGCGGATCTCGCTCTTCCCGCCTTGCATGTAAATCGGCCATGAACGACGGCTTGTGCACACAGGGCGTTAATGGGTAGACAAAATCGAAGAAGAGTGCGATGACGAGGAATACAGTATCCCTTGAGGCGATGTCCTCCAGCCTATGGGGGCGAAAATAGTAGTTGAGTGGGGGTATAGCCTCCCGAGGCGGGAGTTGAAGAGGCTGCTTGTAGCCCCAGTTGTACATCCGATTGAATACATCAGGAGGTTGGGGAGAGTCTGGCTTGGGGGATCCGAGCATGCTGGACGAGGATTCTGAGTGGAACGAAGAGGACATGGAACCGTTGGAGTAGTGTGGGTGGAATGTGTCTGCTGCAATCGGATATCGTGAAGGTGGTATCGGAACCGATGGTACAGTGGGAACGTGGGGCGGGAGAGGTGAGTCCATAAACGAGGTTGGGCTCCGCGCCGATAGTGATGGTGTGAGAATGTTCTGTGGCGGACTAATTGGGCTCGTCAGCGACGTGGGTGACACTGAGCAATCCGCCTCGGGGGGCGATGCTGCAGCGGCCTGCGCCTCGTGTAAGCGGCGAAGGTATCTGATGATTATTTAGTCCACGAAAGGAGGAGGAGGCGTCGAGGAGATGTCTGCCTACAGATTTGGCGGCCCGCGCTTTTTGGGCTGGTATTCGTATGTGCAAGGAATTCCAAGAGTAATGCAATGCTTGCAGGATGTCTTCTGATCATCGGGATTCTCTCGTGCGCACCGCACCTTGCGAGCTCGACATGCATCACAACCTAGGAATCTCAATCAACAAGGCGCCCAGATCATGAGAGAAATACCAACTTTGAGACTGGCGCCTAATGATAAAGCAGGTCAGTAAGCTGTAGGAGAATTGCAGGAGAAAATAAAGGACATGCTGAGCGCGCCGCCTTGGAAATCGTAAAGTAAAGGTGAAAGTACAGTATTGGATTGTGGGGGTGGGGTATTGACAAGAGAACGGAGAAAAATCGGGGAATTCGATAAAAAAAGACCACCTACTTTCTCTTATTTTTACTGCTTTCGGAAGACTGTTCCTTGTCATCCGAAGGAGGTGTAGAGGAAGTAGACTCTTTCTTTGGACGGGAGACTGGCATATCGAGGATGGGGGGGAAAAGGAGTTCGGAAATAGAATTTGGCAAAGCGTCCCTCTTATTGCTTATTGAAAACCACGCGCGTGTGTAGCACCGTGTTTGTAGCTACTCTCGGTCGCATTTCCACATTCTCGAGAAGCATGAAGTCAGATAGAATCACCAACCCTTTCGGGCCTCCAGTGGTTTAAAATCATTAAAATAAAAACCCCAAATCGAGCACGAATCTAGAGAGCTTCCACACGGTGTCAAGTGCATCTCTTCATCACGAGGCCGACCTTCCCCAGTCAAGTGCCCATCGTGCGGTCTGACCCGGGTCATTGCCGGTTAATCACCATCATACACACTTTGCGCTCTCAACCAAGAGCTGCAGACGACCATAATTAGCCGGCGAACCACCTTAATACACGTGAGTCGCAGATACTGCTCACTGAGTCTTTACATTCAAGTATCTGTCTCCCTGGCATTGCTACGAGTGTCAATGCAACCGTCGCCCGAGCCTAGACAACATAACCTCCGCTCGCCCCCGTCCCAGGTCTCCTCGGTTATGTAGCTCCATTATCCTGTTCGACAGGCGGCTTCGTATTTGTACTTGTTCCTTGTCGCTCCACTCTGCCGTATGTCGTAGCATTAGATCCCAGAATCTATACGCTATCGTGGGTTGCTTTGCATCCAACGCACAATACACCAAAAACTTGCCCAAGTGTGGCGATGTAACCAGGCCAACGTTTCGCATACCCTTCATGACGCTCAACACCCCCAAAAATTTGGCAAGCTGCTCTGAAGGCTCTGCCTGCACCGCTGACTCCGCGTTGTAACGGACGAGTGATACCAACGTCTTGTGTGTGAGGTCCACCCCGCACTCCACTGCCTTGGAAAGCACCTCCAGAAAAACCGCGATATCGCCTTGTTCTAGAGCATTGTGAAGGACAATCCCAAAAGTAAGGCCGACAGGTTGCACTCCTCTCTCCATCATTCGGGCGATCATCTTTGCAGCTACGCGAGGATTTCTCTGAGCCAGTGACTGAAGAATGACATGGACATCGTAGATATCTGGTGTGAAGCCGTGGTCGAGGATCTTCTTGTATAGCTTAACCGCGTAACCGACGCGGCCGACCATAAAGTTCGCGCGCGCAAAACTGGTAAGATGTTGGTGATCGGCGTTATACAGAGGATGGTGAGCGCTGGCGTATTCCGTAAGAATCTTGTTGGTAAATTCTTCAGCATCTTGCGCCCGACCAAGCAAAGCGGCCGAGTTAAGAGATTTGTGAGAGGACGCTCGATTGACATTTGTGTAGCGTATGTGCGAGAAGAGGCTGGCCATTCGAAGCATGAGGGCTGAGTCGCCCGTTACGACTATCCTGTCGGGACCATGGCTGTAGCGGAGCCAGAGACGCTTGGCAAGGACACCAAAACCACTCTCAGCCGCCATGGTGATGAATGCTGCGCGGTCTTGAACAGGAATAGTTATTTCGTTTTGAACGACGTGCGAGACCAATCTGCGAGCGAGATGAGAGGCTGCCGATCTTCTTTGAAGTGACTGGAGGATCCAGAGGAGGGTTTCAGGAGGAGGGAGAGGGTAGGCGTGGGATCTGAGGATATCCGGTCGATTAAGGAAGAAATGCAGATCGCAGACCATATCAGGTTGGTCAGCCTTCTTCAAGGCAATGTAGAATTGCTTTATCACGGGGTCCGAGAGTGGACGAGTGGGATGCAAAATCTGCACTAACCGCATGCATCGATCCAACAATGCAGGCCTCCCATCCTGCAAACAATGATGGAGAACGGAAAAGACAATGTCATCCACGGCGGGGCGCGCATCTTCGGGAATATAAGGCTGCCCCTCCATCGCACTGATGACGAGTAACGCGGCGTTGTGGCGCCAATGCCACTGCAATGATGCCTTTGCCAGTGTGAGGAGGACTATGACAGGGATGTTTTCTGTCGCCGCCAGCTCCGGTATAGGCTGGATGAATTCCTTCTGGAGATAGATCTCAAATATTTCGAGAACCTGGGGGTAGAGGCCGTGGCGCAAGAGTTGACGAATGTAGAGTGGGAGGTGTCGGACGAGTTGCCAGGGACGATAATTGTAGGCAGCCTCCGGAGGTGTGAATGAACGAAGGTGCATGAGAATCCCAGGGTGTAGAATGTGAAGGAGGCCGGGATCTGTCGTGCGAGAGGAGGTGACCGGACAAACCTTGCAAACGAGTCGAAAGAAACTGTTGAGTTTGAGAGACTTCCAGCCGCCAGACACGTCGCGGTAGGCTTCGACAAGTTGCATGGCTTCGGGGGGCTCGAGGACCGGAAAATAGGCCGAGTTAATGCATGACCTGAGCTGTTCCGCCCGTTCCTCCTGCGGCATGGCTTTGTCTCGAAGAATGTCGGAGAGTGCGAGCTTGAAATTGGAGAGGCCAATGGCTGGGTGACTGTCGCGCTGCGTTTGGGCCCGGGGGTCGTTACGGCGGAGTAGTCGTCTAGAATGTGCCGCCGTCGCGCTACTGGCACCGACTTGCGTGGCTGCCTGGGCGAAGAACCGCTTGGAGGATTCGGTAAAGATGGCATGGGACAGGTGTCGACGGCAGAAGAACATAAGTTGCTACTGCCTGGCTGCTTGTAAGACGCGCTTGAGAGCAAGCAAATACCAAACGCACCGCATTCCGCAAGCTGAGCTGCTGTATGATGGACGCGAGACGCGTAGAAATTTTACAAAGTCAGAGTGCTCGGTCACGTCACCGTCACATCATCTGCTTCCCGCCAGCATGGGTCAATCCCAGTCCGCGTCCCAGTCCTCAGTTCCGACGCATGCGCTGCATGTTCTGCGCGTCACTCCATCATCGCCGGCGTCGCGCACATCGATCGAACCGTTCTTTGACTTTGTCGTTGGATACGACGGCGACGACGCAATGGCACACAGCAACGTTGATGTCGCCGAACTTGAACGCATAGTCGAGGCCCACGAAAATAGGACACTGAATCTCCTCGTATGGAACAGCAAGGACCAGCAGACGCGAGGCAAGTAAGACGAACCCTGTCGCTGCGTGAATGCGTCAACTAACGCCACGCAGTTGTATCCATCATTCCCTCCCGGGCTTGGTCCCAACAAGCTGACTCCCAGACGCAACCATCGCTCCTCGGTCTGAGTATGCGAATATGTGAACCCGAATTCGCACTTGATAACGTATGGCATGTTCTGGACGTCGTCGAAGGCAGCCCCGCTGAAAGTGCCGGATTGGTGCCCTACGGTGACTACATCACAGGATGGTCTGGAGGGGTCCTGTCGGCTGAAAACGATTTCTATGATCTGGTGGAAGCAGTTCGTCCCAGCACCTTCCTTGCCATGTTTACTGCTAACGCTTGCAATAGCATGTTGATAAACCACTCAGAGTTTATGTGTATTCTCATGATTTCGAGTATGTCCTTCCTAATGCACAATTTTGCCTCTCATCGTATTACCAGCGCTCTTCGAGAAGTTGTCCTTGTTCCCAATCGTCACTGGGGAGGTACAGGCCTCCTTGGTTGTGTTTTCGGGTGCGTGCCTGCACTCTAGTTCATCAATAATTAATCTAATCGTCCGCTTAAGATACGGATTTATCCACAGAATACCTCCGCGTCCGACGGCTGCCGCAATGACTGAGATCCACGAAGAATATGAAGATCAGAGTCTCTTTGTCCCTGTAGACGATCCGCGCGTCAAATTCGATAAATGGAATTCGGGTGGCGCATCAGAACAAGGTCAACTCAACGCTCGTGACTCGAGACATAATTCCGTCCCACCTATCCTTGAGGAAGAGCATCTCCACCATCATGGCCATGACCATGACCACAATCACGACCATGACCACGGCCACGGCCACGACCATAATCATAATCATGACCATGGGCACGGGCACAGTCACGACAGCGAGCCATTACCTTCTCCTGCTCTCACACCCAAGCCACACAATGTTTACTCTACTCGACCACCCCCTTTGAATCGACCATCTTTCAGTGGTAGCTTACTGAATGGTGAATAGTCATTATGTTTCCTCAAATTCGAGAATGACTCTGTCAAAGGTTCCCGGTCCGCAACCCCAATCGCTGCACAACCGTCAATTACATACTCACCCAGCTATAGTGAAGACGAAGGCGACACGGACGCGACGTCTCAAGGCAGTTTAACAAGTGTTGACTAAAATCGATGTAGATTATTCTCGAACAAGTTATCTAGGCGGACCGCCCGGACCGCGACGCCACCTTTCTCCTCCAAGGCAGCAAATCTCTCGACCTTTCATCGCTGCAAATTGTTTGAGTGCTCTAGGCCATGTTGGACTTTCTTACTTCCGCTTGTTTTCTCGTACAGCGCTGACTGTTGAAGTCTTTTCCTCGGTTCTTTAGTTCCTCGCGTTGCTGGCGTATGGAGTGGATTCGGGATTTCGACACCTGGAAAATCATGTATGCTTTCTGACATTAAAAGCCGATCTAGCGCTTCAACGTGTATCAATCACATCCCGACGAATAAGGACATTGTCATCCCCCATGGCAAGGAACTACCTGGCTGTTCACGCGACTTACACTCTCCCTTGACGTTCATCTAGCAATCATCTAAACGGAAGCTATCGTGAGCATTGCAACAGGTTAAGTCACCCTGCTCACTGCTTCCGCTAACAAAAGACCGCGTAGAGATAACTTACGTTGAGGGTGGAAACTTATACGATAGGCGTCTATGCCCTATAAGTTTGTCTCTCTTCAGTCGACCCGTCAAGGAGACGCTCGCTAAAATTTTCAAGTAGTCTCAGGCGTTGAATACGAACTTCCTTTGGTGACCTTTTCTCAAGCTCTCATACCCGCATTCCGTGAATAGACATCGGCAACCAAAAGAACCGCGATCTTGGCTTCCAAGGATATTTACGGGATTCATCTTCTGAGGCCATGCATGCACTTACCTCTTCCCGCTTTTCATGACTCCTACAGACGAGACATGACGAAAGTCTCGCCACACTGTACCGGACGTAAACCTAAATCGTGTGACCATCTCCGGAGCATGAATCACAGTACGAACTCTTTCTGCATTTCCATTCGGACTATTGGAACCGTTGACGGCCCGCCAGCTGGGAGTAAGCTGCATAGTTCCTGGTTCGCGTATGTCCTCGTTCCTCAACACGGACCTTGTGAAAGTCAGTAAGTGCTTGTTGCCATACTCCATTGGCTGGTGATAATGTTAGTGAAGCTTTGGGGCCGGTGACTTCCATCTCTCTATATTCTACTCTCCGATAGCACAGTTGACAGTAAGTGATATCAGGAGGCTTCGCTATGCGGATTGCTTGAAGAATCAACTCAAGCTGCCCGGCGCAACGTTGTGGTTGGATCGCAAAGAGCTGTTTTCCTGATAGGTTCAGAAGTGTGTGTCAATAGGCCTCTCCGTCACCGTGAAGAAGATGAGCTCACAAGTGCGATGCACACAAGGTGACCTTACCATGAGCAGGAACGCGAGTCATCACTACCAGTCTGGATGTGATAATCTAATCTCCCATGTAGGCTGAATAAAACTAGCTACAGATGACGTTGACTATGTTGGAAGAAGTTTGGTACTTTGACGACATCTACTTAGCGGTGTTTTCGCCTTCGCATCAGTCCGGGGGCGGCTGTTTTCAATAGATCATATATGGCGAACGGATCAGTCTTACGGTTTGGATCGTGGAGGCGATAGATGTGATTTCGGTGATGAATGAGACGATGAAAACAACTGATGCCATGCTACCAAATCTATCTGAAAGAACAATTGGCAGACCGTCTATCAAAGAAGAGGAAATAGTATAGTAGAAAAGTGATATCACAATCGGTGATGTTGCGAACCATTAAGGTTACATAAAGTACAGTTTGATACATCTAATCAATATGGTGGCGCATGTGGGAACTACGATGTAAGTCCAAGTAGCTATCTGGGGTTCTGCTGTGTCAAAGGTTCAATGAGCGCTGGAAGTTCGAACTTGGGGAAACGTACTCTGGAATATCGATGTTGGGCCAGCTCGATCCTGAAGCTGACAAGAACGGCTGCGTAGCAAAATAATCGAATGACGGTATTCCAGACGCTGGAATCGATTCATGATATACGGGCTGTGATATTAAGGGAGTGTATGTTTGATTGAACAAATCTCCCTCGTCGGATGGGGTAGCGAATGAGTCTCCTCTGTAGAAATCGAGAACCTCTGAAGAGAAATTAGAATTAACGGGAATGCAGGGGCCAGGAAGGTTGATATCCTGTGAGAGTGAAGACGACGATGATACCGTATCATCGGCTACTGGAGCTTCGTGGGCTCGCTTTCGCAACGATGGCGGCGGAATCACCTCTTGCTGGCGCATGTTGTGTTGGTACGATTCACCAAGAGTCAAATGCGACAATAGGTCCCTGAGAACGACGAATTAGTACGACAACGCCGCAAGCCATATGGTTGGAATGCTCACCAAAACGCGCCGGCTGAGGGGATACTAGAAAGCAGTCAGCATCAGCGGAGAAGGTATGTAAATACCGAACCTCTTCTCCATGCTCTTCAACATTTCAAGAGCCGTGGATACATGCCTCACGTCGGTAGTGGTAGGCTTTCCTTTGCCATACATGATAAGTAGCAGGGTGAGCGTGACAGCGCCAACAGTCGACTAACCAATCGTTCCAGCTCAATATCGGAAGGCAGTAGAGCAAAAGAGAGCGTACCACTGTAGGTAAGTTCATGATATAATCGACCCTTTTGAGTCCCGCAACGACGTCGAGGCACGCATGTGCTGCTTGCATGCAAGCTGTCGCGCTCATCGATTGTGCTAGCTGTATCGGGTCGTCGACCAGACCTACCACGTAAGGTCGATGGGCAAGAATGCGGATGTAATGGAACACTATATGAAGGAATCCTGACTGTATGAAGAACGTGTAGTTGGTTTCGTTTGGATCCCATTTCACTGGGAGGAATAAGCCACCTTGGTAATTGGAGAGTATACATCCATCTAATACGCACAATGTGTAGGAATTTCCTGGCACCACTGGTTAAGTGCAGCATCAAAGCTGGAAAGGAGCTCTTGTTCTGAGGGTCGGCGGTATCCGCCAAGTATCATGGATTTCCGACTCGAATACTTCGTAGCCATCAGTCACGTATTCAGAACAGGAATGGTAAAATGCTCACGATGAAGCGCTTCACGTAGGCTGCGATCTCCATGAGCTTTAGAAGGGAGATAAAGTACGAGATTTCTGAGGGCTTATTTGGTGGTTGGACAAAGTTCTGCTGAGGATCCTCATGGTCCCAGTACTCATCGTCGCACTCGATTGGGAAATCGACATCGATGCTTTACCAAGAGATTAGCCAATTTGCGACATAGATATGATATCAATGCTCACTCTTCGTACATCATAGACACTGGTCTGCCGTATCGACATGCCATTGATACGTCAATGCAATAGAGGACCCTGCAATACAATAAATATCGTGTCCCTGGGAATAGAAAGAAACACGAACCAAAATGCACGTTTCCAAAGCTCATCCTGGGCATTTGGTGGGCTGCCTCTACGCAAGTGCGCACCGATATCTTGCGCGCGGCGAAAGGCAAACCCTAATTGTGTCCAGACAGTTTCCCAGCGACCGACGGTTTGGAGATATGAAGCTGAGAGCTGTATCTACGTTGGTAAGAGCGCAAAGATATGCATAGTAACTGACTGCGTGTATTTGGAGTTCGTAGAGGGTTGTAAGATCTCGCCCTTCGAAACCATTTCGGGTGGATATGGCCTGGAAAAGCCACTTCCATCCCGCTTCACCGTTCCCTTCGACGAATACACGTTCGTCGTCAGAATGCCGCGAACCATGAGCGCATACCAGAAGGAGGGTGGCCCCAAACTGTCTGTCGTACAAGTAGGAAAGTGCCTTCATTTCCTTTTCGAACGTTGGGCGATGCAACAAAGGTAGACACGCATTCTGGTTTCGAAAATATAAGTCGACAAGAGATGACATTAGGTCGTCCGGTGGATATTCATAGCCAGTAGGATCGTCGACAGGAAATCCGGACCACTATTGGTAAAATTTAGCGTCTTGAGTCATCCTAGTGAGAATCGACTTACCGGTTGAAAATTCCAGAACTCCTCGCGTTTCTTAATCTGCACGGTGGACGGGCATGGTTCTCCACGGCTTCTTAGATATCGAGCCTTGGCCTCTATGACCATAGGAACGATGTGAAGGCCGCTACGGGAGAAATATCAGTAAATTGTAAGAGAATTGTACTACTGCTGGAGCCACCTTGATTTGCCAAAAAAGCGTTTACCAGGGGGTATGACGAGGATCTGGCTGACACTCCGACTGATCTCAGCCACAGGATCGTCGAAACGGCTTCGTTTGGGATCGGAAAAAGCCGCCTCCACTTCGGCTGCTGCTATCTCATTCTCGATATCTACGTCTGGCAATAGCTATTGCATATGAGCGCAAGGGTTCACAACGAGCACAATAATTATTCACCTTTTTAAAGACAGCCTCGAGCTTCTGAACGCGACTTTCAAGCTTCTGAACATAACTATAGATCAATGTTGAGTTCATAAGTAGGGCCGATTTGTCGTCGAGAAAGAGTTCGTACCCTCTGGCGGTACCAAAACTCTGCGCTGACTATTAGCGTATGCAATCATTTACACCAAAATTATCACGAACGTTCAAAGCTTCAATGTGCTTGCATTGCACATTGTATGTAATACAGTTTGAGCAGCGTTTCCCGGGCATCTCCTCACTATCGCCTGTGAGGATTAGTTGCTAGATGAGCGGCGAGAGTTCCTAAACCTACATTTAACTAAGAAGGCATCAATAAAGGAAGCTCGCACGACCATGACCATAGCTTACTTTTCTTGCGTTTGCAGTTATCGCAGGCACGAGGCAACCGCCTTTTCTTGCTCGAGTCTGCATCCCGGGTCTTCATGGTGTGAAAGAAAGAGTGATTAATCAGTAAGATTTCGGAAGCGGTGTGGGAACAACTGGGTCAAATTGAAACATTTTAAGTACGGGCGACGACTGAGTCAAACTGCCAATCCTTACTTGCCCTGGATATTTGATTGTGGCCAGGGGCCGCAAATCATCCGATCAACGCAAAAGGTTGTTTCCGAGTCGACGGTGGTTCAAGCAAAGAATAGTTTCGACTGTTCTGGTCTTCCCCCGCCGTCACTAGCATGATAGGCAAACGTTAACGCCGCCAAGTAATGACAGTGTATCAACGTACGAGCCAATTCCTAGGTTAATTTAATCATTGATCATTCTTTGAGGATCACGTGATTACGCGGATAGCATCCCGGGCTCCTGGATCGTTGCAACTTGCAAGTGATGTTACGAAGTGTATACTAGTGTATATTGACCCGGCCTATTCCAAGCGCATTCGTTGACATCATCTACCTCCTGGAAGTCAGGGCAAAATCAATTGCGCCACATTTAGCGGGACTGGCGTTTGCGTTGATTCCGGTCCGATTCCCGATCAATGCGACGTCCGTCGTCCGTTGCCCTAGTCCACCTTCTGGACATGGATTTCATCCCTTCCACTGATAGACTACTTTCAAAGTATTCACGCCATAGCAAATTGAACTTTCAATTTCTTTTACAACCCTCGGTGTCTAACCGTAGGCACCCCCTCAGTTATACCTTCTTTTAGTAAGTAACTCGCTTGCTTTGTCCTTCTCTGCATTCTAATGTATAGTTAATCCCAGGTTTGACAAGCATTGGCACAATGCAAGATGTCGCCGGATCTTCCCTGTTCCGTTTGTCCACCGTCACTGCCATAACATGACCCTCCTTGTCTCATTCAAGGCTGTTCCCCGACCTGCCCTTATTATGGCTTCACGCCTTATCAAAGGATCTTTCGAATCTATATCATCTCCCTCCTCTCTTTGCCTCTGCATGCCATGTATTATGATGACCTCCTGCCCTCTCCGCCATGAAGCAAAGAAGAGTAGAAAGCAGCATGCACCCGGGTTGTTTAGTATGTTCAGATCCATCTTGATGCCCGCTCCGTAGGTTCTATTGCTAGTTCATTTTAGCCCCTCTAACCGCCGACATAGACAATTGAATTCCTTTCGCGTTGGCACTCGAGCATCAATGCATACCCCTCGCCGAAAACATCCCATCCATCATCTCCCACTCGAAATTCTGGCCTCGATTCTTGTAATAGCCTCTCGTTACGATCCCATGATACCGTTAACTGTCTCCCATGTATGCCGAACGTGGAGAGTCGTAGCTTTGCAAACGCCACGTCTGTGGAGAACAATTAACCTCGATCATCGGGAGGTAATGTGGGCTGAAAGGATACGTCGCGCTAAATCGTGCTCTCTGGACATGCACATACAATCCACTCGATCGCATCGCGCACCACGCGGGACATACACAAATACCGAATACCTGCAGCGTATCATGTACTTCGCAATTCCATACCTCCACCGATGGCGCTCCCTACACATCACCATTACAAACTACGTCCCGTTGGTGTGGAACGCAGCTTTATCCGAATGCTGCTCTACATGGCCTCGAATCCGCGCCAGCGCGCTGGAAGAGTTGTCATTGGTCAACCCACAGAACGACGACTCTAAGGAGTTTCTTCTTTTCGGTGGCTATGCACCACGCTTGAGGAGAGTCACACTCGACGGTATTCACCTCCTCTGGCTTCCATCACTATTCCACAATCTCACACATCTGGACTACACGCATCATGGGTTCACTGCCGGAACAGACGCGGTACGTGACGTGGTGTACATGCTACGCGTCTCGTGTCACTTGCGCGAGCTGAACATCACCTTCCGCGCCTCAGGTGTTCCCTCTAGGACGTCTCTTCATCCAAAGGTCTCCATCCGCAGAAAGATAATTTTGCCGCTACTGGTCATCCTACGTTTCAATGTATGCACCGCGGATATACCGAAAGAGCTCTGTCACCTTGCTTCTCTGCTCTATACGCCCACTCTTCGGGAGCTGAGCTTCGTAGATGTATACTTCAGGAGGGACTCTTATCCAAGTACACGTTCTTTCTTCAAGCGATATGTATTTCCGAATACGCTCCAGTTGGTCAGGAGAGATATAGGATGGTGTGTACCAGTCATGAACTCATGCCCTTGTCTTAATCCACATGTACGTTCTGCATGTCCAACCCACGATCATCATATTTCAGGGTGCCCTTCGTAGTTTGCCATTATTTTTACTCCTCAATTATATTGGTGGCCTTTGTATACTATCAACATCTTATTGGATAGCACATGAAGGTTATTCGAGTAGATACTATTTATAGAGAGCGCAATTCAAGTTGAGAGCATGTAAGTCAAATCATGAACGAAGCAGTATCATAGCCGTCAAAAGAAGAGGCGAAACAATAGAATTCAAATGGTCGCCTGGGAAGGGATAAGTATCTAGATATCTATAGGTTGACACGACTCAGCAATGGCGTACCTTGACTGATCCCCATTCCTCCGCGACTTCGGAGAGGCGCTGCATGTACATCTCTTCACAGACAGAGCACGAGATGCTGGATAGAAGGGGAGTCATCTCTGCGATCAGCATCTCCTGCGTCAAATCTAGAATTAATCAATGAGGGCATGTAAATCACAGTAAGGGAAGATCTACCAGAGCGTGCATCGTTCATCACGCAAAAAGCTGCATACCTCCAATTCTGCTGCGCCACATCTGGCTCGCAGGTATTAGAAGCACCATGTCCTGGGGGAGGGACGACAATAATTTCCCTCAGGCGCTTCAACCGCATCGAACGGAGTAAGAATAGCTTATTCAGATACTTAGCCCCCATGCGTAGCGTCGCCTCGTTCGACAGTTGTTGAAGGTCAAATGACAACAAATAACCGGATGCTGTCACTGCAAGGGGATGCAGACGGTGATGAGCAGCCAACGAGTAAAGGTCTAAAGGGTGCATGGACGCATGTGCACCTAGTGCTACGAACATAGACGTGCTTGGTGAGATTAGGCGTCCAGGTTCGAGCCCATAATGCGGCATACAATCAACGGCCATCGCCAGAATCTCAAAGGTAGCTTTGTAGTTTTCCGCAGGTGCGTTGTAGATTGCGTCGATGAGGACTGACAGGACGGCCGTCTTCTCTGGGATTTGGATGTAGGCATGCTCTTGGATTAAGAGAGCGCCAAATGCGTTGGAGGAAGCCGCCATTATGACGGCACGGTGTACGTTGAATGCGACCCCGCCATCGTATGACCTGAAGGTGCAGTCTGGAGCTCCTTTGGGTGCGATGGCTACGGCCTGTAGAGTTATAGATGACCCCCAAGAAAATGGAAAAATCGAACTCACATCTCGTTGGGTGGTGTCTTGATGGGGGGCAGTATCAAGCATAGACTGTGAAGTAGCGCGATGAGAAAACAACATTATTTGGACAAGGGGATGAAGACTTACCGACATATCATCAAGTTGGAGTGGAGCCGGGAGCATGGTTACTAAAGACACTAAAAGGTAATTATTGATCGCTGACATGAAGGAGGCTGGGCTCACGGCGAGCGCTTTCGAGGACGGGTTCTTGAGAGTCGTTAGTGGGAGACATCTTGAGCGAGAGCGATTGAGAACGTGGAGGAGTCCAAGTCGTACAATTTATACTTAGTTGGGAGGTGTGTGAATTTTGCCAGTCATGATCTACTTACAAGTGGTCATACCAGCCCGTGCTTAGTTTTGCATTATCCCGAAAATGTGATACCCCACGAGGCTGCGTGCTGTAAACACTAAGGCATCCTGGGACCCCAGAAGTTGTGGCGTGTTATAGAATCGTCCGAATACAGATCGCGAAACGCCCTGGCTTTGGAGTCAAATTAGCAGATCGATGTAGTCGCGGAAAGAGTATTGAATGATTGTAGCGTGCCCAGACACACAAGAAGACAAGCCTCTGCGACAAGTACATTCATACCAAAGCTTCAATTTTGTCTATCCGTCAGATACAACAGCTATTCTCAGTAACTTACAATCCCTCCGTAGCCGCAGCATCGGCGAGATTCTTCTTGTACAGTTCGTTCGCCTGGACCCAGGTCGAAGCCTTCTCACGGTTAGGGAATTCGAGTAACGAGGGGAGAAGGTCGGAGCTGAACTGCTCCGATGCCTCGCGGGGGAGGAGAGTAGGTAGATGATCAATGGAAATCACCGACAAGGGGGGATATTCCGGTCTACGAGGATATTTATTAGACTTTGTACAATGCCACACACCAAAGACTTACCCAATGTTTACAGGGACAGTCGGAGAGGAGAAAGTAGTGTTGATAGAGTATATAGGTATGGGATTGAATGGATTTGTGGTATCGCAACTGACATCGACTACCACAGCCAATCTGCGTGTCTTGCCAGCCGCAATGATAGTGTCAGGAGTGAGGAATGACGGAATTTGAGAGCTGAGATAGATGCAGTTGACAAAGATGTCGACGTCGAGGATCTCAGGGAAAGGCCCGCCCTTGGCCGTTTCTGCCATGTCCCATTTGATAATGTCATCACTGTAAGACATCGATTAGACGACAACGCGAATACAGATCGCTGAGCTTACTCGTCCAGTCCTATCTTTTTAAAAAGATCAACGGCACCGCGACCACACCGGCCAAGTGCACCAATAACCAGTGCTTTGGTGCCTTTGCCACTACCTCCGAGAACTTTCTTTACGTCCTGGATCATCGCATCTTCATTGGCATACGGAGTCAACAACCCAAGAGTTTCGCCTTTCTTCTGGGATGCGAGAGCAAGTGCTCCTGCAGCAGCACCAGCAAATCCAGCGTGGTATCCAAAGGCAGCTACGCGCCTGCCATTCGAGTCGTTGAGGAACTCTAAGTCGTACAGTGATCCTCCGCCTCGATGGAAACGGGAAAGAACCTTGGACCAGCCAGCCTGATGTTTGAAACAGTGTGCGAATTGGATGTGGGTGTGTGGGAGAGGATCAGTAGATTCTGGCAACTCCTTCAGGCCAATGATGGGAATATCAGTTGGTGCAGACGGCCAGGAGTTATTCTCAACTAGTTCGCATCCAACACTAGAACGGGAACGTCAACAAGTCGTCCAGTGAGTCACGGTTGACTCACTTCTGATATTCTGAATCGTCAAAGATCCTCTGTTCGTCGCGTTCGACGTATATTTTGAATCCAGCGTCGATGAGTTTTTTGGCGACGGAAGGGGACAACGCAGCGCGTCGTTCAAATTCTTTCTTTTCGCAGCGCAGCCAGAGTGTTGGTTGGGTCATGGTGATGGTTGGAGAGTGAAACCAACTCGAGTCGCGTCTTGACTCGAATTTCTAATCGGCCCGAAATGCCCGATATCAATATGATGCTGTGGCGTAAGGAAATATAATCTTCTACTCTGCAGTAATTGTTTGGCCCCCGTCTATCAATACACTAGCACCAATCATGTAGCTGTTTCTTGGGCTACTCAATAATACAATCATATCCGCAATTTCCCTTGGCTCAGCGAAACGGTGAAGTGCGTTGCCGTCCAAGATCTTTTGTGCGCCTAAGATATCAATATGAGCACGATGAGCATATGTAAGGCAAAAAGATACCTTGCGGAGAAGCTCCAGGGAATGCGGCAAGACCAGGAGTCATCGTGTAACCGGGGAGGACACCATTGACGCGGATCCCATTTTCAGCATGGTCTTGGGCTACGTCGGAAATGAAGATTTAGCGGGAGATGAACAAAATACGAGACACGCACCGGCAGCCTTGGTCAATCCGTTTGTGGCAAATTTAGTGTGTGTATACGCAGCACCTTGCGGCACAGCAATGACAGCGGCAGCACTGCTCAAAACGATGATACTCCCCCGTTCAGCAGGGCGACTAGGCGATGTGAGTGGAGTCACCAGTCTTTCTTGTTTTTCCATGGCCTTGATCTGCTCTTTGACAAGGAAGAAGACACCATTGATGTTGATAGCCTGAATCTGAAGCCATTCCTCGACGGGGGTGTCAGCAAAGTTTTTGCGTTCCCGACCAAACGACTATGCAAAGTTAATAACGGTGGATGAATGGGAGGTCAATACCCACTCCGGCGACGTTGGCACAGTAGTCTATTCTTCCGAATTTCTCTACGCTCTTCTTGATTAATTCCTTGACACTGCCTTCGTTCGTCATATCAGTCTTGACGACCAAAACATCGAACTGATCGTTAGAGGCGATAGCTTTGGCTTCCTCAGCAGTTTGGGTCGCAGAAACATCGTTGATATCTGCACACACGAGTGCACGGACACCAGCCTCGGCGTAAGATAGCGCTGTGGCTTTCCCCATTCCTTGGCCTAGCATAATTCATGAGAAAGAAAATTAGAGTTATAGAGCGAGTAGAAAATCACCAGCACCAACGACCAAGGCGACACCACTGAGATAAAGATCGAATGACATTATTCCTTGAGAGCTCAAGGTTGACGACTAAGACCTAGAAGTTTATATACGGCCGGAGTGCGCAGATAGAGTAAGCACCGTGGACGAACTGAAACTGGGTAATGTAATGTCAGTCGCAACCTACCGGGTAGTGACTAGATAAAACTATGATCTGCGGTTATGCCGGTCCTCGATATCAGTGGCAACATTAACCTTGAGAAGGACCAGGATACATTCGAAAATGATCTCTCGACTGCTGGGCTGGGAATACGAAGAGGTTCTGATCACTGTGTATGTCGGTAGCAAGTGGCGGATTGCACGAAGAGTGACACTATAGGCATGAAGCGTCTCTGTCGTGCAGGAGAAGCACCAAGTAGAACAGCGTCGTGGCATGGATCGTTCGATCAGTCAGGACAGCGACAATCGCCGAATTTGCACAACGGCAAAGGTGATTGGCGTTCGACGCAGTCCATTTGAATTACCCGTGTAAAGAGATTGATAATACCCCAAGCAGCCATAGGCAATTGGGATCTGAACGTTCTGAACAGCAAGACGAGGAAAGGCGACCAAAGATGAACGTAAGAAATAAACATGTGGGTGTTTGTTTATTCACAATTTCAACCATGAACTACCACCATGTCATTTTGGAAATTCCAAAGCTGCCTGAAGCCTTGGGTTCGCTAGAATCCGAAAATAGCTCTCAATCTTTGCCATAATACCCGTATTCTTCTGCGGTCGTCCTTCATGTACTATGCCGTGTTTTCCATCCGCCGCCAGAGGATCTCTCCATGGGATGCGTCGTGCTCTGCATAAAAACGCATCTCTAACACCCAATTGTCGCATTGCCCACCATGGTCAAGCATACACGCAAAGTCGAGATCAGTGCCCTCGAAATAGCTGGCATTTACGCCACATTTGCTACTTTGCGTTCGTCCTATTTCCTATAATCCATTAGCTGGCAACTAATTGACTATCCACTAGCACCGCGGCTTCTCTTCCGCTTGTTGGTCTCTCCTTGGGACCGCGCTACGCAGCAAAAGACCTGGCGTCGTGTCATCTCACACTATGCCGTGCACTACCTTACACACCTCAACATCGCCCAGCTGCAGTACATTTTTGGCAACTCGTATGATGTCTATGTCGGTTACACTAAACAGCTTGGACTTCCTATGGTCATCGACGAACTCGACCTTGGCGCTAAATTGATGTGGATTGGACAACGAAACCACAAACGCGTCAATATCTTTTTACACGGTAAATATTGAGTATAGCCTCCCTTGTTATCAGCATACTCAACTATATTTTTCGACCAACAGGTGGTGCATTCCTCGTTCATGCACCGGCAGAGGGATATCCATTCTGGACGTGGATGCAGAAGCAACTCAAGGAAAAGAACGTCGATACTGGATTAGCTGCCCTTTCTTATGGTAATCTTGTTTTCCTCGCATCTCGACCCCATGCTGATATTCGCTGTCTTCCCCTTTTCTCAGCCCTCCATCCCGAAGGAGACTATCCGCTTCCCCTGCGCCAACTCATCGTTATGCTTAACCACCTCATCGCCCAGGGTGTTCCCCCAGAAGGCATCACAATGGTCGGTGAATCTGCCGGATCCAACCTCATCCTCATGCTCTTCTCTCACATGCTCCACCCCATTCCCGGTGTCGAACACTTCGCCCTTCCTCCAGGTCGCAAGTTCGGCGGCGGATACCTCCTCAGCCCATGGATCAGCGTCGCCGGCACCGACGTTCCGAATAGCTTCGAAGAGAACAACCATACCGACATCACCAGCGCTGACACCCTCCGCACCTGGGGTGCACCCATCCTCCGCGCAGTCCCCAAGGACCAGATCCCGTACATGGAAGCCGCGCACGCACCAGAGGGATGGTTCGACGGCACCGATAAGCTGGTCAATAAGATCCTGATATCAGTGGGCGAGTTTGAGCCTCTGCGCGATTCGATCATCACTCTCTATGAGAGGCATTTCAAGGATAAGAAGGAATGGGCCGTCGAGGCTGGTCAGGAGGAACGGATCACCTATGTTTACCAGCCGGGTGGCAACCATAATGACCCATACTACTCGTTCTTCTGGGGACCCAACCCAGTCGAGTTTAGTCCAATCACTCCTGTGGTGGTGGACTGGATGTATTCTGTACACTCCAAAGTACAGTAGATACCCGATGCGTATCTTAGAATTAGGGTATAACAGCTCAATAATAATGACAACGACTAGACGCTTCGTGCGTATCCTGATTCCTGGTCTTTACATACACATTGATTGCGTGTCTTGCATTTCTCTTGTTAGATATTATGCCACACTAATTGATCAACTTCAACCGGCTGGAAGCCATCTGCACAGCTCGACATACATCGCAACAATTACACTCTATAGTTACGAAAATATCATTAAGTATCCGTTCTGCTCTATAGTAAAATGTCAACGAATGTAATAAAGGTAAACCTGTCCTTGAGGAGTCCTAAATGTACGAAAGCTAGTGGTCCACGTCAAGTCCATGTCTACACCACATCTACAACACCAAGAATGTCAAGCCGACAACGGCGCTCATCATCACGCCAACGGATGTCCGAACGCCAAATGCGCCATCTACAGAGGCAGAATCAGGAGTCTGGCATCCCGAACCGTCCAGCTGCGAGGTTGGGATAATGACCCGTGGTTGCCCATTGTTCGCGCTCGCCTTCAACTCGCCACTGGAATCCACAGTGAACGTCTTGCACGTCATTAGATCCACCACCGTCTCGCCACCCGTAAACAAGCCCGCGGAGCTTGGGATAGTCCACTCTGCAGAGCCCGACGAGCCAGCATTCGTCAAAAGCGTCAGGAGAGGGGGTTTAGATAAGGCAAGGACATTGTCCGAAGGCTGGTCGATGAATTTGGACGCCGTACTGGTAAAGTCGCTGTTCTTGCTGATGGCCAGTTTGCGAGCTGCATTCAGTGCCTTGACTTGCATATAAAGAGGCTTGTCCTGTTCGTAACCGCTGAACCAAAGTCTACGTTCTGAGGTTAGTCCATGACAAACGATTGAAAAGAGATACCACTTACGCCTCGCGATTTTCAGGATCCTCGCCTCCCTGATATCCCTGCTCTTGTCCGTAGTACAAAATCGGGATCCCATCGTTGACAAAGGGCCACGCCACCGCATTCGCCACTAGCCCGGAATCTGTCGTATGGCTCTGGAATCTCGCCTGATCGTGATTTTCCAGGAACGAGCCCGCAGTGAACAATCCGTTCTTGAACGCACTTTGTGTCGTCGTGTACGTCGAAGCGAGCTCGGACAAGGAGCCAGACGTGTTCGTGAAGGCGCGGATGAGGGGGTACCAGGATGGGTAGTCGAGAACGTTGTCCATGACCTCTGTGTAATCTTTGACGTATTGTGGATCACCCTGGAGGACCTCGCCAATGGAGAAGACGCCTGAAGCTTTGACAAAGTCGGGCCAGAAGTCCTTGCGGACATGTTTGACCGTGTCAATCCTAATCGCGTCAATGTCATAATCGGATACAACTTTAGCGACCCAGTCGTTAAAGGCTGAGACAATTTCTGTGTTCTCGGTGTTCACGTCGAGCAGAGGCAGCTCGGTGTCGCCGAGCCAACAACCTTCAACTTCGGTTTGGTTGTCGTAATTCGAGATGAAGCACTCCGAATGGTAGTCCGACGCGTCTGAGAAGGGTTTGAGGGCGGAGTAGTCAAATGACTGAGGGAGGGACGTCGAATCTGAGGATGGGTTGGCAACGAAGCTGGAAATGGCAAAATGATCAGCAGGGTCCAGCGCACATTAGGAGGCATGCGGCTCACTGATTCACTACGACGTCGAGCATTAAATACATCTTGCGGTCGTGCAGAGCAGTGACGAGGCTCTTCAAGTCGTCGGCAGAGCCAAAGTGGTCGTTAAGAGAATTAATGTCCTCTGTCCAGTACCTAGGAGTTTTTAATTTTTGTTCTACTCGTTGGGCGGCTACGAAACGCACCCATGGTATGCCTCGCCCTTGGCAGTATCTCCTTCAATGTTCTTGACAATAGGCGATATCCAGATGGCGTCGAAACCCATGTTCTGGATGTAGTCGAGGTGGTTGATCACGCCCTGGTACGTTCCGCCGCAATATTTTCGGTCTTCTGAATTGCATGTTGCGGACGAGCCATCGCTGGTGGCAAACCTGTCCGTAACAAGCTGGGCGCCGTCAGTGAACGTTCCGGAGCGGCCAAGATTAAACGCCGTACTTGGTAAATTGAGCGAGACTTCCAGTCATCCGCCGATGCAGCAAAGGCGGCGGGAACGAGAACAGACGTTAAGGAAAGTAAGGCGGTCAACGAATGGACCATCGTGAATGGATGATGGATGAAGAAAGTAAAGAATAACATGCGCATATGTCTTTATAAGGAACATGCCGGTTGCGGGCCACGGCAACCGTCCAACATGTAAGGGCGCCGCTCGAGCATGGTTTAGAAATTAGGGTGCTTTCATTATAGATTTTACTGTGCTTGGCGCCATACTTCAGGCGCGAGCTATGACCGGGTCTCCATTCTTCTTGCGTTTGTGGCGCGTTCGTTTATTTCTCCATTTCGGAGACGGTAAATCGAGATCGACAACAAGTGTGGCGCCGATCTTGCGCGTTAAAGGCATGCACGTTCCGGTTCGTGCATAGGGATGATATTGCAGTTCCGAGACTGGTACCGGAGGTCGAGTATTTCGTAGAGGCTGGACGCGGGAGATCACCATACACGTTGGAAGGGAAGCGAGCGTACTTGAGGACACACTCGTGGGTGGTCGGCGACTTTGCTGCGCGAAATCAGAGCCTGTAAAAATCGAAATATTCCCTTGCACGCACTGAGTGATAGCTGGATTGCTTGAGTATCATTTCTGCATCTATGGCGACCTCCTTTGCACGTCGACGCCGTATCTTTCTTTCATCTTTCGTGTCTTCCGCGGGCGGTTTAGGCCGTCTGCTGAAGATTAGATGGGAAAAATAAACCTAAGGAAATGGCTTACGGTATTGATTTAGTCAGAACAACTTGATTAGAGAGCTTTATAGATTGTGGAGCGGCGGAGGTTGACCATAACCTGAAGACTACGCATGTCAGCACTCGCTCGGAAGGGATTTTACAAGCAAACGCACCAAGTTCTGAACTTTCTGGGGCAGCTTTTTCCTCGCAATGTCTGACTGGAGCTGATGTATCCCACTCGATGTTGCTCAAATGCTGGTGCAGGTTCTGCAATAGATCGTCTTCGAAAGGCTCTGCATCTTCATGTTCATCCTCGCTGTCTGTGCGTAGTCTTTTCCTTGAAACCGACTGTGAAGATTCTGGCAGGAGATGCGGGTTGGAAAATCGAGGAATATTATGCGCCATCGTCGAGCAATGAAGGAGAAAGCAATGATCTACAGCACGTGCGAACCTTTGCCTCACACCATGACCACAATCGTCGAAACCTCGCAACAACAACCGTACACGATCCTCCGAATAAAACGAAAGCGCAATGAAGAACCTCTGGATGGTCTGGTCATTGAGAGCGCCGCACGTAGGAAGAAGTCGCGAGTGTTTCAGTTCGCTCAGACGGTAGAAGACGCTGCATGGGCAGATGAAGAGGTCAAGGCCCAGATACAAGTGCGAAAGTATCCCTTCGTATATACCATGGAAGCTCATATTATACCAGGCCGAAGTATCTCGTCTGTCCTCCGTACCCTTGACGAGCGAAATAACCAAGCCCCCCGTTAAAACACGGAGACCATCCAACCTACGAAGATATACAGTTATAGAACAAGAAAAGCATTCAGAGCAGGAAGCCTTGCCACAGTAAGTCTTCTTTCTTAACGCACAATCACATTCATGTGATCTGTGGCAAAGACCAAAAACAGCTCCTGCCTCAGTCCCAGAACAAACGACAAAATATACCATGCTAGATGCCGTCCCAGAAGGACCGTCTGAAATGGATTCGGAGATGGAAAAGATCATGCCTATGTTGCAAGCATATCTCAACCGTAAAGTTCCCTCTCACGCATGCTGTATCGTTTTACTAACTTGTCTCAGTTCATGAGCCAACTCTCTCACAACAAGAGCCGGATACTGACTACGTCTGGGACCTTTACCATCTATCACATCCGACCTCAAGTGACTGGAACTCGGCCGCCACTGTTGGGACACTGTAAGCTAGCACCATGCGCCCATAGTCGCCTACTCAGATTTGCGTAGTACTGGTCTACCACCATCGCTCAACGACCCCGATTCATCTGATTCCGATTCCGAAGTGGAAGATGAAGCCGATGAGGATTCTAATGGTAATCTTTCTTTTTTTGAGTCAATTCTAGTTGACCATCTGTGCTCAGCGGAAGAATATTTCGCGAACGACTATCCGGATGAAGAGGAAAGTTCAGACTTTGAGTCCGATTCTAACAGCAGTGGTCCGTCTCTTCCAGTCCTCTCTTCCATTTCGTTCCAAAAGAGTCTTGCTTTTTACAGACGAATTTCACGAGAGCAATTCCGACCGTTACAACTCTGATAATTGACCGGCAAACTACACCGCTATAGAACGATACCATTTGCCTCGTATTCGATACACCTATAACATACACTTTCGTGTCGAACATTCCTAACATCAATGTCACCGTTGATTAATCTGGCTTTCGATTTTAGGCTAACTTTCGTGATTGAGTCTCTTCCTTTCATCAATAATCGTCTCCTACACCATCAGGCTTTTGTCTCGACCTAACGATCGTCAGTCCTCATGGTGATAGATCACAAACTCAATACTCACATTGGATTTCTTTGCTCTGGATTTACCCTTTCCGACCGTCAGCACGCCCAAGAAGAACAGGAGCCCGAACATGATGATGGCTACGGCAAGCGTCACACCTGCGCCAAGGAAACCCGCACCAATAGGACTGATAGGTTGGTGGACCTTTGCTGAAGACGCAGCGAGGGTAAGAGCACCACAGCCGCGGTCTTCAGTGTTCGAACACACCGTGCACCACTCTGCAGTGGTACTGATGGCTGCCGGCTAGAATGGATCCTCGATATCAGCAAATTCCCAAGACCAAAAAAGAAACAACACCTCACCTGCAAATAATTCACGAACTCCGATACGGGGACGTCCCCCTCCTGGTTGAGGATGTTGTATGTGGTGAACGTCTCGTCGGCTGTCCCGTTTTTGAAATTGAATCGGAGGACTGGTTCACCTCCGTTGGAGGCCTCTCGAACTTCGAGTGTTACAGCGGCGGCATAGTTAACTGAGCATGTGGTATGTTATTATTCGTTCTTCAGCAATGACCGAGAGATCGCTTACCGATGCCCTCTAGTTCGGGGTTTATTTCCGCGGCGCTGGTCATGTTGAAGAGGGAGACGAAAGGCTTATACGACATTCCCAAATACACAAGCTTGAGGTCCTCGCCTTCCGTCGTGAAGCTCGTGAAAGAATCAAAGAGGTCGGGTAGGATCGTTCGCGCAGGGACTGTCAATGGTAAGCACTATCTCAAAGAGTAGATATCAGAAATAAGACGCACTATTTCCGATGCCGTCCAACTTGGAGTCACTGAACACTCCATACTCATGCCAATTGGCGAGTGCACGGGCTTGTTCCACGAAAGTATCCGGAATAGACTCAGCAAAGGAGGAGTCGTGGATGTTCTCGACGTTCATATAATCGTAAATCTTTGGAGTATCGTTAGTTCGGCTCCGTCTTCCAGTAGGATTTGACCCACGTTCCACTGGACATAAGTCAGCGAGTGCCATCATTAAAAATTAGCATTTATACCATGTTCTCCAAACTGACTGGTCGCCCGTCAAGATATGGGGCCAACGCTTGAAGGAATCCAGCATTTTCCTCTGCCTTCTGTTTAAATTCCGTAGAGTTGTAGAATTGGTTTGTGTGATCTGCGAATTTCTTGAAATCAACGTAAGCATCGATTCGTCGGGCCCCATCTGGGGTTGTTATCACTTACGCCACACATAGTCCATCCTTCCAAAGAAACATCATTGTCGGGCTCAACGGACTCCACTGCGGATATGATATTGTTAGAGTTTTTATGGGAGACACTGAGTTGCCAACCTGGTATGTACTGTGACCCGATACAAAGTCAATTAAATTACCTCCAATCTTGACGGATGCAACATACCTGGTACCCATTCAAAGGGCCTTCAATGGTCGTTCCGTTCGATAACGTAGTCGAATAGTTTGAATTGGCCGGGAAGAGGCCCTGTAACAGACTCACAGCTGAGTTGGCGATAACGCCTCCCTCGCCGCCTGCATCTGCACGGACTATACGAGCGGTGTAAGTATGGGTTGGCCAGAGAGATAGCATGAGTGTATCTGACCTTTTATCTGCTCCAAGTTGACAATGGACGCGTTTATGCCCTGGATATACGAATCCGATGATGGAGAAAGGTAGAGCTCCCGTAGGAGCTGCCCAAGCTGGTACTCTTGTTGCTACACCATTTCAGACTCGGGAGTAGGAAAAGATAGGACGGACATACGTTCCCAAGAGGCGTGATAGCGGTATCCGTGGCAGCGTACGCAGTGGGGCTCTGATAGAAACCTAACCTGATGCGTCAGCAATCTGGGAATCTGATAACGGTAGGTTGACCTTTACGATCTCCATGGCGGGTAAGTAGGACGACACCGAGGACGGTACTGTTGGACATTATGGAAGGATGGCTACAAGCTTCGAGTCACGCTGGAGTGATGGGCGGTGTTTTAAGTACTGTCAGGACACCTTCCATGATGGGACCTTTGCGAGGTATACCTGGGTAATGGATGAACAAGATCTCCCCACTGTAGCCGTTCATGAGTTACTATTAATTGCCTTCTATCTTCTTACAAACTCAATGCTTGGAAATTTTTCGAGGGGAGCTAGGCACAATATTGGCCGCCTGAGCATCTCCCCAATGTACTATCACTTGGTTCATTGTGAAAGCCGAACAAAAAATGAAGCGCAAAGCCAATCTGAGATATGTCCGTCAGGATGTTGCATTAATCGGGGAGACTAAATCGCATCGTTCTACACATTGTAAAAAGAGGTCGAAGAACTTTTCGACCTGCAAAAAATCAGCTAGTTGAAAGCAATAAGATCAGGAAACGCACATGTACTGCCTGTGTGACTAAACAATTCTTGCCCGTCGATCCCCAGGTCTCGTCTGTCGGTAGATAATTCCAAACATCAACGACAGTTTCCCCAATGGTATGTGTTCCCGCCAATTCCACATCTACGCGATAACGCGTGGCGGTGAATAACTCCGGATTGGAAACGTACGCGACTGTCAACGCGTCGTGTATAGGTGGACCATCAACGAATCCAAATGTGGATTTGTAGGATTCCGCGAAGAATCGTATAAGAGTCATCAATGCGTGTCGAAGGCCTGTGGCAGCGGGAGGGTAGGCCTCGTCAAGTTGCCCAATGATCCCATTGGGGGATAGCAGCTTCCAGGTCACTATACGATCTGCTATCGCAGTGTGAGTTACATTGATGGGTATCATGACCGTCGGAACAGGCGAATCTAATACTATCTGGGTAGCGTGAGCTATCAGACTGTCAATACCATGTCATTGCGTGGCGATAAGAATGTGGTCACGTACGATCACACATTATGTTGTATTCTGCTTCAAATCTTAGTCTTGCTCTGTAAAGAGTTGAGTTTGAGACTCGCCTGCAGCTGCCGATCTATTGCCAACCCCCACCCCGCCACCCATGAAGACAAACTCCTCCACAGCATCCAAGAGCTCCGGGCGGACGGCGACGAATAGTGCAATGTTCGTCATGGGGCCACAAGATATCACAGTCACCTTCTCACCTTTACCTCCCTTCCAGGTGTCTCTTATCGCGTCTGTCATTCCGTCCAAAGCATGGATAGTAGACCCATCTGTATTCTTCGCCAGAAAGGCATGGACGGCGGGGTCGTCCGTCAGTGGGAAGCCTTCCACGCCACCGAGACCATCTGGGCCATGAATTTCTGGGTCGTGTTTCGTTGGACGAAGAAGGGGCTTCGTCGCGCCAGGAAAAACACGTAAATGAGAGGCTCCGCCGAAAGCTAATAGACATCGCGCAGCGTTAATTGCAGTGTGTGCGGCTGGGGCATTTCCGTGAACCTGTGAGGTGGGTCAAAATCTACAGATTCTGATCTGCGGGTGTTGTATACAGTAGAGATGCCCAAAAGTTCGATGTTCGGTAAATGGATGGCGAGGAGGATGGCAATCGCGTCGTCGTGTCCCTGAAGAACGTCAGTTCGCCGTGCTAGTATAAAGTAGGAATCATTTAATTACAGGATCCACATCTAACCAGACTTTTCTCGGGGTGGCATTTGCTGGGTCCATGGATGAAGAAAGTCAAGATTGATGATTGCCAAAACAGCACGGGCCGAGGAGCCGGATGTGTGGCGCATAAGAAATTTAATGCTGAGATCAAGCTTTCGTGGAAAATTTTCCAAAATGCCTACGGAGCACATCATAAGAATCATTCGAAGATTAATATAGAGCCGATTAACACTGAAAAGCCTTATTGAGGACGGCGACGTCGTAAGCGCTACTGAGGGCTGGGGACTGAGCAATGAGCAATGAGCACAGAAAGCTAATCACGCCAGTAAAAGCATTCGACGATAGCTAACTCCTCTTGAATTAGTAAATGGAGATCTACTTGGCACAATACATGTTATTCCGTACATACAACCGAAATATGATTAATCTGCAACATATAAGTCCACCATGGGTCACATAAATGGTACAAAGACTCACGATTAAGTTACAACAGTTGGCGACCAGGTCAGAGGATTACGTCCCCGCAACATTATTCTTTCGCGAAATGCGCCTTCTAAACACCACCAACACCACCAGCGCGACGAGGCCGATCGCCCCGGCGCCAAAAAATACGATGATTCCACCCAGTGCCCCAGCCGCCGCTGCATCTCCTGCTCGTTGAGATATGCAGACTGCTCCTAAGGGTGCGGACACAGCACCAACGAGGATGCCTGACAGACAGCAGACCATATACTTCACCTTGAGGAAGCGTGCCGTCAACGAGAATGAGGACAGGCTGTCATCATCGAAGAAGTCTTCGGGAGGGGGAGAGGAAGTCCATGGTATTATGAGGAAGTAAACGCCTAGAGTGAGGGGGAGGGAGAGAATGACCGCGCCTATCGCGCCTGACGCTGCTAAGGATATCGGGAGAGACAGGATTCCTGCACCAACGATCGTGTACAAACAAGAAAGTACAGGAATGAGGGGTATGAGACCCAGGAAGACGGGGAGTGTTTTCCGCAATGGTTTTCTGCTGGTGTCGGTGCTGACCACTGGAATAGAGTGTGTGGGAGATAGAGGTACCGGTGGTATTGTGGTCGCTTTATCCCTTGAGTTAGAGGTAGGCGCATCGTATTGGCTGGGGTGAAGTGGAGGTACAGGTGGAATAAGATGAACCTTGGTATAATGAGTGTGGGCGTCGTCGATGGGAAAGTCGACATGAGTTGGAGATGGTGGAGGATAGAAGAAACCTGTGGTCGACCGAGGAGTAGTAGGATTGTACAACGTCCATTCCTTGGCCATCGCCGCAGGAAAGCGCTGAGGAAAGACGGATTGGGGCACGTGGTAAACCGTTCGTGATCATCTTTAATTTATGAACTTTCGGAGCGGCACCAATACTCTGGAAATTGTTGGTTTGTATTGCAACTTCGCAAACTTCGCAAGGTTTCGCTGCCATCAAAGAACTGAGTATTGAATATTGAATGCGAGTGCTTTGGTTCAACGGAGTACAGCAGGGCCATCTGTATCATGAGATTAAACGCGATCGAGCTGATGTGTTGCATTGACGGAGGATGGAAGACGTCAAAGAATCAATAGCCCCCCAATTGCAAGTTCAAAGCACGGCCTACGATGACGGGCTAATGAACGACCAGTCGATGACTCTAACCCCCCTCTCTGTGTCCATGGCGCAGGTAACTGATGTACACGTAGTGGGGATACAGAGTAAATTATAGGATACCGAAGGGTACCTATTATCGTTATATACGTGTGTAACTATAGTCCATGAAATGAAGGTGTAGTACAAGTATATCTAATTAGGGAATGTATGTTTGTGGTCCGGACGTGGCCAGCACGTAATATTTCGATGGAACAAAAGGAGCGGGGGTGCAAGACGGAAAAGATGATTCCTTCCACAGGTATAGATTGATAGAAAGGCTGCACACGTGTTTAATGCAGCCGAAAGAATGAAGTGAAGAAAACTGGCCTTTCTCAAGCAATAACACAGCCAGTCCCGGTACAGACGTAGCCTCGGGCGGTGTCAACAGGCATCCCGTCTTCCTCTTCGACGGCGAAAATGCCACTGGTTTCATCATCATTCATAGATGAGGTGGTGAGGACGAATCCAAAAATGTCCATGATGGTAGGGAGAGGTTGTAGGTGGCGCAAAGATGTGGATGAGGTTGTATATATGGTCCAAAATATATTCGTACGTCGCCTTTTTATACCTGACAGCCCAGTTGAAAATCGCCACTGGTCTTTTGTCTTCGTTATTGTACCGCGGAGCATCGCTTGCTCAGGCGCAGCGTTCACAATGTTGAACACAATAGAGTTGCTCCTAAAACGGGCATGCCGGCTTTCAAAATCACAATAGAGATCTCCAAGGGAACATTGTCATTCAAGCAGGTACTCGGGAAATACACCGTCGACGGAACTCACATACTCATTCATCGTCATCATCAGGCTCCGCCCCGTCGAGGTTCAGTTTCCTCTTCTGCCCCGGCATGGGCTTTCCATCACCAAAGCCTACGCCCGCCTTCTTACGCAGGGCATCCAGGTCTTGCTCGCCCTCCTCGGCCCACTCCAAGACCAAATGCCTCCCCAACAAATGAGTATGCTTGAGCGCAGCATACGCATTCTCTGCCTCCGCTCTTGACAAAAAGTCGAGGAATGCAAATCCACGGGTCCGAGCGTCGAACTTTCTCGGCAATCGCACAGATTTGAGTTGACCATGAGCACTGGGTAAACAATTAGAAAAGATAACATCGCAAGAATGTAGAGCAGCGTACCCAAATAGCTCCCGTATATCCTTCTTCGTAGCCTCGAACGGGACGTTCTTGACAAGCATCTTCGTCGTCCGGCTTTTCGCACTGGTTGGATCTTCAGGTTTGTCGTTCTCCGTACCACGTCCGGCGAATTTGATGTGCAACGCATGCCCGTCGAGATTGAAGCTCTGCATACTCTTTATAGCTTTCTTCGCCCCTTCTACGTCTTTAAAACCAACAAATCCGTAGCCCATGCTCAGACGGACGCCCGGCTTCTTTGGGTCAGGCTTCGTCTGGACGCGGGCAAAGGAGAACGAGGGGATATTGCGGAACACCTGCGTGAGACGCTCCGTTGTCGTCGAGAACGCGAGATTCTTGATAAACAGTGTCGATCCGGCTGACAGAGACGGCTCGTCATCGTCCTGTGCACCACCCACAACCTGTTCTGGGATCGTGATGGCATGCGTAGAGGAAACGTGGTGTTGCGTTGGAGTGGGTGTCGGGGCATCGGTGAACACGTTCAAAGGGCCTTTCTCGAGGTATATGATTGAACTCCCCAGACGACGATATGCAACGGCACGAAAGGCGTCTTTGGCGTCGGCAGGTCGGTTGAAGTCAACCACAGCCATGGTTCCAGCGGGAGGCACGATGACGCGCGTTAATGCACCGTGAGGCTCGAATAATTCTCGAATCTGTTCTGCAGTAGTTCCGTACGGGATGTTTTTGACGAGGATGGTAGTGTCCGAACGCTCTTTGGATGAAAACGCGGAGAGTACGACGCCTTGCGATTCCATGTAGGCTTTGGTCTCCTGAATGATGTGGGTCTCCGCGAGAGCAAGCTTCACCGCGGCGTTATCTGAACCGTCCGGATTGAGGATGTCGGATTTTGAGATACTCATGCGATCTGCTATGGAGGACGCGACTGCATCGCTCTATAGAAAATTATTTAGTCACATGAGACACATAGGAGAATAAGTGGACGTACGTTCATGTAGAGCATGCTCCAGTTAAAATCTTGCCCAGCTCCCACCTTGCGTTTGGCATTACGTTCCTCTTTAAGAGATCGTTTCCGACCTTCTCCCTCTTCAACCTGGAAGCCGCCTTTCCTGTCCACGGCGGGAAGGATATGCAGCAAACGCCCTTGGAACGATTTTCGGTCCAAAGCATCGTAGGCGGAAACGGCATCGGCAGCTTTGACATAAGTCACATACGCTAACCCTTTCGCCTGCTTGGTTGTTGCGTCCAAGGGTATGTGGATCTGAAATATACATGAGCATCGAGTTGATGTCGCCAGAATAACGGTGAAAAAGTCAGAAAATATTTCTACTATCGGATTTCCAAGTGGATCAGCATCCTCGAAAGTCTGATGTCCCTATACAAGTTTTGCATCATAGATTGCGAAGGACGCATATTTACCTGGAGGATGTGTTAGTTGAGTGGAATGGGTGAACAAATTGAAGGGAGAAAGAGTCAGAAAGTTTCTACTATCGGTTTCCCAGAAGGATCAGCATTCTCCGAAGAGTCTGATGTCCCTAAATATATTGTCATCACGCATAACAATCCTACAGAGGATGTAGAAAAAGTTGAAAAGATCGTGGTATTCACCTGAGCGATATTCCCGTAGGGACTGAAGAGCTCCGTTAACTCGTCTTCCGTGCACGAAAAGGTCAAGTTGCGAACAAAGAGGCGAGAGGTTTGAAGTATAGATTCTGTCGTTGGATCTTTTGGCTCTTCCGAAATGTTCTCGGCGTAATTAGCGTCCTAAAAGAATCGGTTAGCGAAGTAAAGCGACTAATGGAAAGACAAACCTGCAGTGTTACATCTTCATCGTCAGACTGTTCGAACGCTTTGTCTGGAACAGCTTGGTCAACCGCCTTGGAGATATGACGGCGCATCCAGTCTAAATCCGATAATCCCTCCTGATTTGCTGGCGCTTCTTGTAGTTCTGGCTGAGCCATCTCAATGTCCAATGTTTGCTTGCTAGAGGAGGCTGCAGGTTGCGGCTCGTTCGCCCAGGAGGGACCTTTCACACTCCGAGGCTGCATGATGTTCATGAACGCTTCGAGTTTTTCGTCTTTGGGCTTTTCGGTTTTCTCCTTGGCAGGATGAACGGTACCATTGGGAGTATCCAATCGTCTGCGTTTATTAGGACGAGGTGTAGGTGCATCTTTAGCGCCCTAGAATCTCGATTCAAAAGTTGGAGACGGACATGGTGAATGGAAAAAAAGAAAACACACCTCTATGGTATCAACAGCGATGCGCGTAGAGCCCAAGAAAGTCTTGTCGAACCATGCCTTTGCTGAGGCGGCTTCCAAGTCTGTTTTGTAGCCAACGAAACCGAATCGTCGTGATGTTCCATCCTGCTTGTGGGCGACTTTGACGTCGGTCAAGGTACCGTCTGGGCGACCAGCTTGTTCAAAATGCTTTCTGAGATGCTCAGGCGTTATGTGAGCCGGTAGGTTTTTGACGATCAGCCTGGACATGGTCGTCGGTGCAAGAAAACTTTTTTTAACAAAACACTCTGATCGCTTGGTCTGATGGCCGGCCCTCATGTCGGTAACGCCACACATCCAGCCTACGTGGCGCTCCTTCTCTTGTTTCATATGGCGGGACAATGAATGATAAATATACACAAGCATTTATCCTTCGTTTGACGAGACAGGTATTACAGGTAGCTAGAATCATAGGATGTCCACGGCAGCAAGTAAGATGAAAACAAAAGCAAGTCGGCCATAGGCCCATATCAAACAGTAAACATGCAATGCCCCATGCAGTAAGGTACCAATCATGTCGGAGAAGAAAGGACACTGCGGAGCACCTCATAAATTAGCATAACCTGCTCGTTACGCTGAACCATCGACGTTCTCTGCTCCCTGAGGAAATCAATCTCCTCCATTACCTGGTCCGCATGCTGGATAGGTCCAAGTGGAGAAGGTGGGAGAGCAGTGTACGGTGTGGGTTTCTTTGGCGACGCCAGAAGCTTGTGTGCTCGCAACAACGATGCCAACGCAATAAAGGTCCCCGTCCGTCCGACACCTGCCGAACACCCCACTACGATTGGTGGATCATCTGGAGATAGCCACTTGTTTGTACTCTCCGCGAGCTTGAAGAAGGTAAAAAGGCTCTGACGATTCTCTGGCGATGGGACAGCGTGATCTGGCCAAGCATCGTAAAGTAGATGGTGAAATGTATGAGGTTCTCTCCCTTGCGCATGAATGGACACGACGCTCTTCAGGCAGGACGCCTCCTTTACGAAGGAGGAATGTTCCAAAGTGACACGAAGTGGCGCAGCCTGACAGGTGGACTCCGAGTAGACCGTGAGGCTTTCCCCTACTCTGGATGGGAAATAAGGATGTGCCTTGACTGCCACACCCTCGGTGTAGCGTGTCAGCTGGACCACAGTGCGCAGCAAAGTAGGTGATTGGTTTCCAACAGGAGGGGTGACGGGATTCATAAGAAGGCTGAGGAATGCGTGGAATGAGGATTCGACGGGGGCCTGGGATGCTATCCACCATTTTCCACCGTGTCTTTCCAGGATCCAGCTCGCGTTGAGATAACGGTGTGCGCAGACCTGGTTCCGATCATACGGACATATGTCACTATATCTGTTGGCGTCCTCGTGTCGGGCGCCAATGTATACTGAGTAATGGTTAACCACGTCTTGTGGGACGTCTGTGATGGCATTTCTGGGAACCCGCGGGTCAGAGGCCAACCGAGCGCGATACCGAGCGTTTTCACGCTGTCCTAGTATAGGAAGAGGATTCATTTTCGAGTCTTTCCCACGGCCTCGAACTCTTAACCATGTCATTATGTTCATCAGCCACCAAAATCAGGTAGGCGAGCCGTAGCGCTGTGCCCACTGATCTTACGATTCGTCAGAGTCAGCTCCACGCTTGACAAGACTGTAGCGAAATCCAACCTAATCGATGGGAATCCAGAAACGTGCTGGACGAGCCAACAGGTAAGTGAGTGTAATCGGAAGAGATATGCGAGACTGATCTGGCGTGGCAGGGCCTGCCGCAATTTATACAACTGACATTTCCGAACCCAGTGAGCCCTACGCTTCTGACTGCTACGTTCCAAGGGGGTTTCGTAGGCACGGAATGTGAGCTCCAGATACCTGGAGAAAATGGCGGATGGATAGAAGTGAAGAAGATATATCCTGAAGATGTGAACCGAGAGCAACGGTTTGAACTCGAGCTACAGGAAATTACGGCTCTGAAGATGGTGTTTCTTCAAAGCTCGGACTTCTTTGGGCGGATTATCGTATACAAATTGGACTTGTGTTAAAAGGAGATCTCGGGGGCGGAGAAGTCACGGGATTTAACCGACAACGCCGCCCACTAATTAGGAGCTCACATCTTATTTAAGAACAACCATGATGGACAATATTACTCCCTTTCCGCCATGTTCACCCTCCTTGCTATCCTCTTTCTTGCTCTGCTTTATCTATCTTCTAACTTCATTCGTTTGCTTATTCGCCAACATCGGTCGCCACTGCGTCGATTACCAGGCCCACCGTCGCCATCTTTCTTCATGGGAAACTTGGGCGACATGCATGACCAGGAAAACACAAATCTACTCGCAAATTGGCAGGCCAAATACGGACCCAACTTCACATATCGCGGCTTTATCGGGGGATGCAGACTCCTGACCTGCGATCCAGTGGCTGTTGCGCATATTCTAGGAAACGCGTACGAGTACCCCAAACCGGACTTTGTCAGAGACAGTCTTGCTACCATGGCTGCTGGACACGATGGCTTGCTCACGTCGGAAGGGGAGGTTCATAGGAAACAGGTATGTGCTACTTGCTCTTTCACCGATATTTAGTAACCTCGGAGACAGCGTAAAATATTGGTAGGCCCCACCTCTTCCTATTGGCGCATCTTTTGATCCACCGCACAGCAACCAGCATTCTCGTACTCACACCTTCAATCCTTAACCCCGATCTTCTGGGAAAAGGCAGAACAGGTCCGTCGCAATCAAGCTTTGATTCCAATGTCTAACTCGGGCAACCATCAGCTGCGCGACATATGGATGCAACTTGCGGACCGCCCCGCTCCTGAACCAGTCGATGCTCTCTCGTACCTCGCCAAAGCAACGCTGGATATCATTGGTATCGCTGGTAACTTCCTTCTTCTGACGCGTTGCTCCATCCTAACCATCATCCAAAGCTTTCGGCTACAAGTTTAATGCCCTATGTCCTAATTCTACCAACGAACTCGCACATGCATTCAGCGTCATCTTCTCTACCGCCCGAAGCTTTCGAGTCATGACCATCCTTCAGGTCTGGTTCCCGATCCTTCGTAAATTCGTAAGCAATTTTCCCTTTCTGCTCGCCCAGCATTAACCAACAATTTAGCGTCGAAACAACGCTACCATGCTCTCCGCGCAGTCCACGATGCGGAGGATTGCGCTACAGCTGGTTCAAGAGCGAACGCAGTCCGCCACTGAAGAATTTTCAGTGAAAGGTGTATCATCTGTAGACGGTGAAAAGACAGTACTTGGCAAGGATATCCTCAGTGTTCTGAGTATGTCGGTTTTTATTCTGATTATTCCGCCCTTTGACCTATATTGCACAGTTCGCTCCAGCTTAGCGGCGTCCCCTTCTCAGCAAATGTCGATAAACGAGATTACTTCGCAAATATCTACGTTCATCGCAGCTGGACATGAAACGACGTCTAACGCCCTCACTTGGTGTCTCTATGCTTTGGTGAAAGACCCGAAAGTTCAGGAGAAGCTACGTACGGAACTACTGCAGATTCATGGTGCACATAACGACAAGGCCCAAATAGAAGGGGCAGTCATGCGCTGCGAATACCTCGACTGGGTGGTGCGAGAGAGCTTGCGGCTACATTGCCCGGTCACGAGTACGATGAGAGTGTGTATGCGAGACGAAGACGAGATACCAGTAAATACCAGGCGAGTCTGTCATTCTACTGTCGTGCAATAAGGCTAACTAACTCATCAGTTCCACACCAACTAACCCTGCGGGTGGCTATCTTGATAGATATGGGGTAAGGAGGCACACCATACGGGTGAAAAAATGGGACATCATCACTATACCTATCCAGGCGATAAATAACAGCGAGGAGATATGGGGACTGGACGCGAAGGTTTTCAGGTCAGTCTACACATTGACTAAGCTTCTGTTTTTCCGTACTCAATGTACCGCTAGACCGGAGCGGTGGGCTTCGCCCCCATCTCGTTCAAACTCAATTCCAGGACTTTATTCTAACATTCTCACATTCCTTAATGGCAACCCGACGAACGGGAACCGCGCTTGTATCGGATACAAGTTTGCTTTACTAGAGTGAGCAGTATGCCTCAGCTTGATTTATTTCACCCGCTCATTATCTCCACAGGATCAAAATTTTACTGTACGTTTTATTGAAGGATCTATCGTTCTCAATAGATCCTGCTACTGTGATTGAAAAACGAGTCAAGTGAGTGCGTTGTATAGATCTCTGGATTCCGAGCTGATGATTCGTAGTGTCGTGACTCGCCCGTTTGTCAAGTCGGAACCTCATCTAGGGAACCAGCTTCCTGTATACATCAGACGGGCGGACGCGTCAGCGTCTGTAGTTTGATCACGGTTATGTACATATTTATTGTTATTTACTTGTAAACTTACTATACTGTTGTAACCTGTAGGTCTTTCGAAATGCTAAGTTGTCGAGCAGCCCGCTGCTTCCTTCCATTTGGGTCTTGACGCGTGCGCAGACCCTGCTCATTCGACAATCTCTATTGAATCTTCGGTTATGGACTTTGGTGTGGGAAACCCCCGGACTGGTGCGCTTTTCTCCACGAAAGGCCCGGTTGCGCGGGACTGAGTCAACCTCGTATTGAATCCTCGTCACGTTGCGCCCTGTTGCGCCCTTGTGATTCCTCATCGATGTTACGGAATTCTCTCTTTTGCATCGGTGAGCATCGGTGGACCTATTGTCTCCATTTCATCGGTGATTCAATACACGCCTACTGATTCATCCGATCGGTGGCACGACAAGACCGCGTTCTGTCAGAATCTGCCATAGCCACGCGCCGAACCTAATCTCACTGGTGCCGCAGTTTGGGCAGTTAGAGACTTGGGATTCGGAGACTGCATGTGGAGTAGTACCAAACGACTTGATAATTCGCTCGCGCCAGGTCTACTAGTGCTCGCAGGACGACCATCATAAGAACATTACTTCCATAGTCAGCTACTACACCCCAAGTACCGGACCTTCGTCCTCTCATCGTAATCTATTTCAAGCTCTTGATGAAGCTTGGCAAGAATCATCCGATGCGTGGGGCATTCTCGACTCGACCGATTCAGTTTGCTGGTTTGTTCTGGTTCAATTTGAGCGCATGAGTTTAGCTTCTTGTCACAGGTAACGAGCCGAGAAAGGCGGTGATTTCTATATCGGGCCAGCGCCACATAAACCCTTGTCTGTTGACTATCGTGTTTCTTGCCTTCGAATGCACAAAAAAGTATGGTCATATCAGTACTCAATGTAAGCCTTGTCGCTACCTATAAGAGCTATTCCTAGCAGGATAGTAAATTAGTTCTAAACCTTTCAAGTTCAACTTGGAAGAGTACTAATGACATACTTGAGGTAACCGTGGACTTGTTTCCCAGGGCTAACCCACTCGCCATTGATCTTTTGGAGAAGCTCCTTACTTTCAGTCACAAGCGGCGGATCGAAGTCGGAGAGGCGTTGAAGCATCTATATTTACATCCATTCCACTGCATCACCACAACCACTAAACGTCAAATTTATGTTCTCATACGCGACAGCTGTTAGTTGCGGTGGGTCATCATATATCCTGATTGAACAACAGTTCTAATATAATGTTTACAGCAAAGAGAAAATAGCACAACTACACATCTCTGGAGATACTACCGCTGTCGACGCCACAATCCCCCATGCATTCACTCTCCAGCTAGTTGATTGACACCTGGGGAACAGGCCATACAGGCCTCCTTGCCAGTCGCAAGACATTGGACAGAGCCCGAAATTCAACCGCCCCCGCGTTTCAATCCTACAGAAGGCAGTAGGTCGATGAGCAGTTGTCACGAAGGAAGACTCTAAATGTGGCGCAATGTTGATAGTGGTTCCTTAGTTCGTGTAAGGGGAATATGTATACTTGAGTCGCAAAAGTGTCAAGGAGCCTCTGTGTAAACGATTCATTGATTTGGTAATCTTATGGCCAGACATTTGCAAGATAGTAGGATGGACACAATAGTGCAATGAGCCAAAATGCCCTTGGTACAAATTTAAGTACGTGGCGGCATTAAAATCTATCGAAATGTAACCACTTCGGGTCATCGCTCCTTCCTATGATATTCTTCGCCTCATTGAGAAATTCCTTGTCGTCGGCGAGGGCGCGCTCTTCCTCCGTGTTGTTCGAACTGATGTGTATGGTCAGACGCGTGATGTGGTGCGTCGGGTCCAGAAACCCGCCAATTCGATGTTTCTTGCTGGGACAGGTAAACAGAAGGAAGATTTCGAAGATAATAATAGACTCACTTGGCCGACGATTTATGCCATTTGGCGTACCAATCGTTTCGCACTTTCAACGAGGCGTTGACAAAATGGCCGATGCCCGTGAGACTCTTGAGCTCGTCGCGGGTGAATGTCCAACCCAGGACGTAACGTGGCTGAAGTGGCCGTATGCGATGATTCACAACAGGTAGAGGTACATCAAGGGGAATGGTGAGTAGGTGGCCCGCTCGCGTTTTGTTTGAATCGGTTGGATCTCTGTCGGGAAATTAGTAAAGGCACTGGCAAATTTTGAACCGTTCTTACACACGATTTTCGAAGCCCGTCATGGTGGTTTATTGTGAAGGTTGAGGACAGGTTCAAATGGAATGCCAATCACAACCAATATTGGTTTCAGTATGGGTGTACGTTTGTATCCCGCCTCTTCTGACAGCCATTGAGCATCGCATTACAGTGGTCCAAGCGCCTGACTGTCAACATTTTCTACGGGACCGCCCTGATGCTATCGCAATGTACAACTATCAAAGGCGTGAAGATCCGAGCCACGCGACCTGGAACAGCATCTTGAACGGCATCGCGTTCGAGCATCGCAGGAAAGGCCTCCTAGTCTTTCCACAGTACTATATTTTTCACAGCAAGAAGGATCCTTCCAGTGGGTTCATTCTTAGCGAGGACAACGACCACTGGCAGTCCATCCGTACCATCGCTGACGGAACCGCCCGAGGCGTCGTTCCCGATTTCTCCCTCGCTCTTCCTCGTCTCACAGTCGTCCCAGACATATATAAAAGCTTGTCAAATGTTCTACGGGACGTCGAGATCGGCAACTTCGACGATTCCGATGTAACGATTGATTATCTCGGGATTCCCCTCATGCTCGAACTGAAGCGCCCTCCCCCTCGCCATCCAACCAGCATAGATGAATGGATCGCTGACACAAGTGCTATCATGAACAAGGCAATGAGTCAAGCTGACTCCCAAGCGCATTGTCTCTTCTCATCGTCCCGCTATGTCCATCAGCAAGAAGTCATCATCATGGCGGCAGCTGGTGTCTGGTGGTGCTGGCGCATCGCGCGGCGAGACGAGGACCTATACCAGCAACAAGAGCTCAACCTCGTGGAATATCTCACACTTTACGTCGACGACCCAGACAACGCTGATTTCGCAGTGGATGAGGACGGGCAGGGAGAGGAGGACGAGCTGCTGACGCCTGAAGAAGCCCTCCGACGTGCTGTGCAATTTATGCCTGTCATTGGCAGGGATGAAGATGATGAGGGACAAGATGGTGGCGTGAGGGCGCCAAACTACGATTCATATAGGGACGACGATGCGTGCTTTCCGAAACAGCCCTACAACTACGCTGATTTACAGGCTCAAGATCTCCTGCATGTGCAAGTCCCAGACGCTCCATTCGATCCTTATTCCCGTTGGTTTGGAGTAATGCGTATCGGGACAAAGGTTTCCAAAGACCATTTCCTCCAGATCCAAGGTCTCGTTGTGGGAAGTCCACGGACTGGCGCGCTTTTCTCCATGAAAGACCCGGTTGTGTCGAACCGAGCTATCCTCTCAATTCCTCATCACGTTACGCCCTTGTGTTCCCTCCGATGTTACAGAATTCTCTTTTCCCTCGCTGGACTTCGCTGGACCTACCTCAGTGATTCAATTATACCTGCACCTCCTGATTCATCCAATTTGATCCCGGTGGCACGGCAGGACTGTGTTCTGTCAGAATCTGCCAGAGCCACGCGCCGAACCTAATCTCATTGGTGCCGCAGTTTGGGCAACTAGAGACCTGGGATTCGGAGACTGTATGTGGAGTAGTACCAAACGACTTGATAATTCGCTCGCGCCAGGTCTACTAGTGCTCACAGTGCGACCATTATGCGAACATTAGTTCCATAGGTACACGCCAAGTACCGGACCTTCATTGACCTTCGTCCTCTCATCGCAATTTATTTCAAGCTCTTGATGAAGCTTGGCAAGAATCATCCGATGCGTGGGGCATTCTCGACTCGACCGATTCAGTTTGCTGGTTTGTTCTGGTTCAATTTGAGCGCATGAGTTTAGCTTCTTGTCACAGGTAACGAGCCGAGAAAGGCGGTGATTTCTATATCGGGCCAGCGCCACATAAACCCTTGTCTGTTGACTATCGTGTTTCTTGCCTTCGAATGCACAACAAAGTAGGGTCATACTATTACTCAGTTTGAGCCTTGCCGCTACCTATGAGATCTATTCATAGCAGGATGATAAATTAGTTCTAAACCTTTCAAGTTAAGCTCGGAAGAGTGCTAATGGCGTACTTGGGGTCACCGTGGACTTGTGTCAAATATATTATATAGTATATATAGCTTTATTCATCCACCGGAAAATCTATATAAGGACATGAACAAACCCAGTATGAATTGCGCCACACTCGAAATCTACTTCCCGTAGGTCCGTAGATGAGGATGAACTCTTTAATTGAGATGCAACTCATGATTTTCTTTGTTTCCTTATATATCGTATACACGTACCTTACCGTCGCAATGATGTTGAATTTTATTCTTGGTCTATACACCCTCACCAGTGGCGGCGGTACAATAGAAAACTTCTCAGGGAGACAATCATATGCTTTGATACCACTCCTATTCATTTCGAAGTCTCAAGTGCATAGTTGTGTCATAGTACCTGGGATTTTCCGCCACCAGATGCTCGATGTATTGAGATAGTGGAGCGCCCTTTTGGATTTCATTCGAGTCAGACATGTAATCAATAATCTGTTTTCACCATCTCTGTGAGATGTTTATTATTCCGTTCTCCCTCGCGAGATACAGTTGCATAAGGACATCCTATGATAACCTACCGTCAGGTGGATGACTTCTCTGAACATATCCACTGATCCCTTCATCGCAGCTCGACCAATCCGATGTGGGTTGATACACCCTTTGATATGATAGAAGCGCTGGTGAAGCATTGTCAGCGCCACTATCAACTGTGGGAGGAATGGTGGCGGAAGTAAAGCGTGAATTGTCGTGTAACATTGGAGGCGGTGGCATGTTCAAATGCTCTGGGACAGAAATCCTGCGTGCAGGTGCTAGAATTCTACGTCGAGCCTATATCGCAAATCATTAGGAACGAGAAGTCATCGGATATTTTCGACTTGTACTCACATTCACCATCCAGTTGGAGAGCTGGCTCAACGAGAGACCAGTTGCGATGCACAACTGCCTCTTCTCCTCATCATTTGGATAAGGATGGTCGCAGTGAAGGTAGAGCCATGCCTTCAGATAGTCTGTCGTCGCCTTGGGTAGCTTGCCCCGAATCTTTCGTTGTTGATAGATGGCGTTCATCCCAGTGGGATTGTTCACAATATCAAGATATGAACGACGATGGAGCGATGAAAGGATGGGGTGCGGTGGATGAGAGGAGGGCAATGCATACGGGTGTTGAACGTCAGTCTGTGGGTGGGTGGCTGGGGTGTAGCTGGTATATCCGCCGGATCGCGTCTCCTCTTGCTCAAGCCGGGGCTCGTACATGGAGAAAAAGTGAGGATATCAATTGCGTCCACTGCGCTTGAGCTTTTAAGGGCGCGCAACTATCATCCCAGGGTAAGGCGGCTCCAGTAGCGCATCAGGACGTGAGATGAAGATCTTTCCTCGATCCGTTATAGTGCAACAGCGTCAATACATCCATCCACCCGAAGACGCCGGAAATACATCTCCTCGCAGAGGACAGAGGACAGTATCCACAACCGAAGAAGTCCAAGGTGTGGCTTAAAATCGAGGTATCATCTCTTCGTTCAAAGACCCGAGCAGCATGTTCTAATCACTGATGTTAACAAGGAGTGAAGTTATCCCGCACGTCCCGTACCTGCCTTCCTGTTAGCGACCGTAGTCCGTCTTGGATAGGCGTTGAGTTGAGTTACAGATACAGTCACTGAGCCAGTAAACCCATGCAGTTAGATCAAAAGAGGCGCTGTTTGAGTTTAGAACATCAAAGCTATTGAAATCCAGGCATTTGCTGAAATAGGACTGAGAAACTAGGAGACTCCAAATCTAGATAGGAAGGGATACGGAGACTTGATGGTCTGTAAGTCAGACGGTTGTTACTACAACGCTAGTGTTGGTCTCAAAACATCGCCACCTCCATGATAAGGCTAGACTAACCTCGACGATGAGTGCTATCAGATGCGCTTGTCCAGATATGAGGATGATGCAGCGGTAGAGTGTAGCGCGATGATAGATTGACGAAGACTAAGGCGGGATTAATAAAACTCGTTTCTGAAAGATTTGCCCTTGGCACGTACCGAAGCTGTTCCTCACTATATCCTCGCATCTCACGATAAGTGTTAAGGCGCCTTTGTTTGTGCAGTAACGTGAGCATCAGAATTGTGGCGATGAGAGCTAGACCGAGTTCAGATTACGTATCGGGCGAGATACGACTTTTCCACCTCCTACGATACATGTGATTGTCACGACGATCTGCCAAGTTTGGATCTCCAGAGGAGTCTCAGGAGGTAGAATACAGACACCAACTTCACATGTTTTCTATGGGACGAGGAATGTCAGCATTTTGAAACCATGAAGGGTCGGCACGCTTACTGTCCAACACTCTTGGTCGAGCTGACACTCAGTCCCCACATCTTTCGCAATCTCGCAAGCCATGCTAGTCTGTCCACAGTACAGAGAAGGCTGCGCACAATTATCTTTGACGAAGGTGCTAGTTAGGTGCTGGCCATTGAAAACGATGGTGTAGGTTGTGTTGTCGATGATACATTGGGCTCCCAGAGGAACGTTGGCATATCTATTATACCATCAAGAGGATGCATATGTATCAGGTGGCGCGACGTACGTGCAGATTGAGCGGAGACAGAGTACAGAGCCTGGGTTCAGAATGTCGGTTGAAGGCGCGCATTGTTCATCTCGATTCAATTGACAAGGAGCTCCTAAAGATAACAAGGGTAGACATCCGCTGCCTTCGTCAGGGCAGAAAGAGCCAGATGAACAGAGTGGTGGCAAAGTGTCCAGTGTAGAGTAACCATACGGATATTCGTCGCGTCGACAAGTTCTGGGGATGCACGCGCCGTTTGCGCAGAAAGACTTGTCATCGCAGTCAGATTTGAATTTCAGCGAGACAGGATCGATGTGGTCGTTTGAACTAGAACAAAGCGCCATGGCGAGACAATAAAATTGATAGCAGGTGATGGTCGGAGACAAGGGAGTGCAGCCACATGGCGTCCTTGACTAGCTCCCTCCATCCAACGTATGGATTTCACCCGACCCTCCGCGTCGCCTTCAACGTCGACGACGACAACGCTGCTTGCTCGTTGCATCTGCTGCTGTCACTGCCCCCCGTCGTCTTTGTTGACCCATACGAACTCGAAAATTACAAGGCCGACTACACATTCCAACACGCCGGCCCCTCCAACCTCGAGCTCCCTGTGGCAGGGATTCCGAGTGAACACTCATATGTGCTCTTGAACGTATCCACGGACAACAATATCGAAATACCCTTGCATCTTCGCTACGGCGCAGTGGGATCCCGGGAGTATGAGACGGTCGATATTCCGTCTCCAGAAGGCTTCCTGTCGTGTAAAGGCCTCAAAGGTGCGCGTAATGTCTCTTCTAATATATCATACCACCAACGACGAGTGCTAGACAACGCGAAATCCGACATAATGTTCAGAATGCCCCAAAGGTTCTCGACTTTGTTTAGTTCCACACATGTCGTCCCCGTCGCGTCTGCTGAAGACATATTCCAACTCCAAGTCCCTGTCGGTCAGACACCTGATCTTCCGGTAGTCGAGACTGGTACCGCGCTCACAATCCTGTTTTGTTTCGCCTACCTCGTTTATGTATCCCTCAAGACAGCTACCAGACTACGCAACGATAGCCGCATCAAACAATTTTAGTGGGTTAAACAAAATACTAAAATTCCCTATTCTGGCACGACTGCTGATAATCCCTAGATTATTTATGTCGCGCCACACTCATACCCATCATTCACCGGAGTTTCTACAATAATCACCTTGGTCCTTCTCGCTTTAGTATCCGACCTTCTCAGGTACCACTCCGAACGCGGGACCACCTTTCCCAAACATTGTTCTCAGATCACCAACTAATAAATCGGGTCCTTCATGGGCAGCAAAATGTCCGCCATGCTCTTTTCGGTAGATAACGTTACCATTGGTTTCATACCAGCTGTAAATGGAATTGAAAAACACTTTCGCCAAGGAAATAGAGCGAGCTGACTGACATTGTGGGGGACACCTTCAAGTCCTTTGGAAAGAGCGAGATTCCCATTGGAATCGAAGGTTTACCCTGCACCTCGAAGTAAATTCGCGTAGACGCCGCTGGTCCTGCGCGCGAGAAGTAATAAAGTGATATCCAAGTAATGCACTTGAGTATATGCAAGGGTGGGACTTCACCGTACATACCTTCGTCATCGTTCCATGGGTATTCATCAGTCCACGCGATTAATTTCTCATAAATCCACGCCAGGAGGCCGACAGGTGACTCCGCCAGAGAATATCCTATAGATTTTATGGGCGGTATAGTGTTGCATAATTCTAGATGGCACTTTTTTTGTCGTTTTACATGATTGTATTTCACTTTATTCAAATTGATATTCACTTATGTGAATGTGGCGTCACTTCATCAAATCAAATTCCACTTTGACAATGCCGTGCTGGCTCCCTCAAATTGGCTTGCAGTTTGACAATATCTGCTTCACTTTGGCAAAAGCAGTTTCACTTCTCAAAATTGGCAAATCCACTTGAGCAATATAGCTTTACTTTCAACTTTCAAGGACGAGATGTTCAAGATAGAGTTTTACATTTAGATTTGAGCATCTACATAAGCACCCAGAAGTAGAGCGGCTCGACAATACACATCAATTCCCCAATTTCCGTCCTCCTCTGTGAAGTCAAAATCCCCGAGCGCCTCTCGGGCCTCCTGAATATCAGCATCATCATGTAGCGCTGAGTTAGGATCTGACGGATCTACTGGAGGCACAGCCAAACCCGCGTCTTCAACACCCTCAACTCCGTACCATCCATCAACCAATGAGATATTGTCCCCGACGTCTCCAGTCCAAACTCCCTGGTTCATAAGTTGCTGCCGGCTGAGCTCGTACATAGCGACTGGGGTGCGATAATGCGCCGTTCGGATCTGATGGTGGTTCCATGCGTGCTTGGCTCGATTGAGAGATTCCTGTATTCGGGGCTGGAATACAAGGTAAAGCGCCAGACTTTGGATGGGATTTTCCTTCGACCAGAGTTCGTTCCTTTCCAGGTAGAGAAAAACTTGACGAAATGCCTCTAGACTGTCCTTTTGAATGTCCACCCATAGACGCTCGATGCGCACATTATGTGTGGATCTAAAAAGAGATAAGTCTTGAGCATAAAATGAGAATATTGTACACACCTCCCCCGAAGATATGCTCGATGAGCATCACCCCATTTAGCCAGCATAGCCTTTTCTATCCCATTATTCTCAGTTCCAAAGTCTCCCCGTACACGACTAGGCCAACCCAGTTCCTTTGCGCCTGCCAGAAAGCACTGTAGAACAGTGTCGGATCTCTTGTTGGAACGACATTCCATGTAGACGATGAGGCGTGAGTGCCCATCAACGCATCCGTGAACCCAGAATCCCCAGTGTTTGAGCTTCTCATGACCGTCTTGATGCCATAGAGCATTGGCGCCGCGAACTTTGTAAACACGTCTCTTAGTGACATTGCGCCATCTGGAGAAAGTTTAGTATATATTGACACATAGAAAATGTGCAGCGCACCTTGTCAGGACACCAAGGATATCCACCCGTCGCAGACTATCTTGAACTCTTTTCCGCGGTATATGAACTCCCATGGCCTCCAGATGACCCATCATAATTGCTGAGCCAATGAAAGGATGCTCCAACGATTTTTTGGCGACAATTTCGTCGAGGTCCGTGTCCGATATTTGACTGAATTCCTTCCTCTCAGGTGAGATGCCAGCGCGCTGAAGGTGTCGATAGAGGGTAGTTCTATTCACCCCGTAGGCCTCTGCTATGCTCTCCCATGAGTTTCCCAGATCATGTAAGAGACAGAGACGCTGAACATCTATGTTGAATGAGGGACGCCCAGGACGGCCTGTATATATTCGGTGGAGGTAGGATGCAATAGGTGCTGGGGGCGTCTCTAGAAAGCGGTCTAGTTCCACAATGTGCAAGTCAACATAGTCCAGCATATGTTCCACGTCCAAATGAGCTAGATGAGGGTCGTCGAGAGAATGGAGAATAGTCCGAATGGCGTACAGTTGGTGGACAATACGTTCGACAGTAGGGACCTCAGCATTGGGAAAGGATGATATGGCGAAGCGGGCTTCGTTGACGATACTATGGCTATGAGAAAGGAAGACCTGAATAGGATCGCGCGTAGTCATGTTGGTGGGTTGGAAAGATTGACGGAGCTCGGGCCGTGCAGTTGACGCTCAGCGCCTACAAAAAAAATATAAATATATGTATCAAAAAACTACAAGAACAGCTACAAGAACAGCTACAATAACTAGCTAAACAAGAAATAAGCTAAGACAATAGGTATAATACTCTAAAAAGGCTTGAGTCGATTGACGACTAATGTCAGAATTGTACAGATATCAATCCAAACTTTAGGCTGCGTTGCATTTCGATCTGGGTGGTAAGTCTAGATAGAAAGAATATCAGCTCCACGTTGCAAACATAGTTGGTATGATAGTACCTTCTGCGCGGCCATCCAAGCAGCCTTGTTGGTGGCTCCGTCTGTCGAGGTTTTGAATGTATCCCGTGTGTCGCGATTAGGGTGGGGGAAATCGCGTTGAAGGCGCCGGATAAGTTCTGACCATCCCAGGCCTTTGCTTTGCTCCAACTTGTGCGCCTTGGCAATACGGGGATCCTGGCGGACAGTTGATGTTGAGGGTGTTGAAGTAGGCATGGTATATGTATCGGTGTTGTCTGCGTTCCTCGGAAACATGTAACGGAAGTATGTTGCTGGAACGATATCAGTACGGGCTAAGTGATTGAGGGATGGAACACGTACCGGGAATAATAAGCTCCAGATACCACTCGGTATCGATGCCGTACGGCATTGGTTTGATATCTATGTCAGAGTCAATAAAAGAAGATGAGTAGACGAACGAAAAAACTAACTTGTGTCAGTAGGAATATCCCCGTTCACAGGCTCATAGTTCCCGGTCCTAGAGTTTAGAATAATTAGAGAGAGAGTAAGGATGGATGAAAGGGAAAGACGTACGTTGGATTGAACTTGGCGTCTTTTTCCTCAATGTCGTTAGGACGGGCTTGATTGTAGAGGTTTGGATGCTAAGAGAATGATAATGAGAATGGACTAAAGAGAAACACAAAAGACATACCTGCAGGACATGGCGCATCTTCCATCCAACACACAGAAGAAAGTCGCCGACAACCTTCAAGATACCCTCGTACTCCCGGTTCACGGGGCGCTCTCTCACCAAGTATCTGCTGCTTGCTAGCAGCAGATCCAATCCAAACTCGCCGGTACTGAGAACATCGATTTTGAGATCTTGGGCCCGAGTGGAGGTTCCTGCAAAGGCCTGGATATGATCTTGGATACTGTCTGCTCCGATAGCGACGTCGCGAATCATGCGATCGAGCTTGACGAAACCAATGTGGACGGAAGTATGGGGCGCGGCGGATCTCTGTGTTATAAGAATCAGCAGTATTCAGATATTGAATAAAAGACACTTACAATGTGATCTCCAAGAAGACCTTGATTGACTACCACCATCGCCTCCAACTGACGGAAGCCGGACTTGGGGAACCAATGACATGGTTTGACGTTGTCGAAGAAGAAGTTGAGCAGACAAATGATGTCGTGGCCGTAGTCAGAGAGGCGATCGTGGACCTCGACCAGGAGTGTGTAGTCGGCGTCCGACAGGCCAGCCAGTTTGGCTACTTGTTCGATCAGTGTCGACCAGGCAGTGAGAGCCTCCACTGCAGAAGTGATACCCAAATTTCCTAGACGCATGCGACGGGAATACTCTGGAATAGTGTTGGGTGTACTGCCGAGAGGGGCGCTGCTTATTGTATGAGCTAGTCTTGATAAAGGGGCCATTGCCTCAACGTAGTGGCCGGCGGAAGAAACCATTTCAGTAGCCAAGTGGGGATGTTCGCGCAGTGAACCCTTGAGGATAGTATCGAGAATGCCTTGAGCATGTCCGGTAACTGGAGGAAAGTTGGAATATGGCAGGATAGAAGAGTATGCGTGCTAAGATGGTTTAGGAAACAGTATCATTCAAGCAGAACATGACTTACCCATTTCCCACTGGCCCCGTAAGAGCTGCTGCCCCCAATGATTTTAAGAGTGTCTGGAGGTGCGTGGGTATTGACCACAAGACGCTGAGCATCTGCGATTGATTTGGGTATTGTCAAAACCTATTAATGTTCAGCAGAATCCACAACCGCAGAATGATACTTACACGGCGTGAAGTACTGGAGCCAACGTCTGGTGCCGTCGCTGTCGCTCTGGGCTCGGTAAGGTTGGCGGTCGGTTTGGCTTCCTCCGGGGACTCAATGTTGATGTGGTTGCCATCATTAGTCTTGCGACGCTTGTAGGTCCGTTTGGGAGCTGGTGAGGATGACCGCTGGAAAGATTGTTAGATTCGTATACGACAGAGAGATATAGCGCACCTTTTTTGATGTATGACCCTCTGGGCCTTCCATATCTTGATAGTTTGACGCTAGGCATATGTAGAGACAATACTTGACGTCCGACGGCTTGACCTTCGACGGCTGGGACTTGGAGAATTGCCTGAATGAACAAGGTTTAGTATCTGTCTGGGAGTCGAGAAAACAATGCACTCACTGGCTCAGCAACTTAAAGTCCAAGGCGTCCTTTTGCAACCAATCCGTCGGCTCCAAAGCGCTGGCTGTCCCTTGTCCGCGCCTAACCAACTTCATAACGTGGAAGATGGGGGCGGTAGTTGCGTCCTCTGGGGCTTCTTCCTCCTCGTCGACAATCCCGTTACCGATGATGTCTGACGAGACATCCGAAATTGCCTTAATGATGTCCTTGCAGGTCGCAGTAGTGTTGACCTGGATTTTTCGAACCAGATTGTACTCTGGCTGGCGAAGCTCGTTATACCTAAGGCATATTCTATTAGTTAGAACAAGCCAGAATGTAGTGTAGAATACGCACATTTCCTCTGAGGGACGTCGAAGTTCTCCTTTGTGTGCTGCCGTAGTCCATGGCTGCCAGCACACAGTAACCTCCTCGACTGGAACTGAAACCTCTGCCTGCATGCTCTTCTTCTTTGCCTTTCCTTTTGGGGCGCGTCCCGTCCTGTTCTGTAGGCGCTCACTAACGATCTGACAAGTGGTTAGGAAACAATGGAAACATGAATATAAGGTGAACTCACCTCTTTGGCCGGATCGAAGGCTCCCGTACTAGACTTGGCTTCATTGGTGCGCTCTTGGGTCCTGGCCTTGGAGGCGTCAACGAAGGCGGTCGAGCTAGCTTCCTTTTCCTTGGACTCCTTGTCCTTGTGGGCATGAGAGCCCGCCACGAAAGGTGAAGACTTGAAGTCCCTCCAGGATGTGGCCTTGTGGAAGGTGTCGGAAGTCGTGCGCGCGTTTTTGATAGTGTCTGACGTGGCCCCGCCAAAATCAGCTGCATCTACCTTGTTGGTATTTGCTGAGGCCTAATTGAGAATAGGTCAGACAGCGTATAGGGCATGAGCGTGAGGTCAAGACGTACGGTCGATCTCGAAGCTAATAATGGTTCGGGTTGAACGGAATCCGGAACCGGCGGCTTCTGATAATCAAAAGTGAGAAATCTAAAATAGACCCGATATAGGCATGAACGCACCCTTGGGATGTGAGACGCGAGATAGCAATGGCAAATGGAGCACTTGTCAAAAGGTGTCCACTCGGACATATCCTTGCCTTCAACGTAGGCGCAACCACACTGCTGAGGGCAGTCATGTTTTTGGCAGGCGTCGAGGGTTTTGGGATCGAAAGGCATCTTGGTAGCTGGATTTTTCTGGTGGGAGTGTAAGGCAGGATAAAAAAACGGAAACGTTCTCTGGGTACCCATCTTTTATACTCTCAGTACAGCGACAGGGCCAAATAGAGAGACCAAACAACTGTGGCGCCCACTCATTTGCATTCAAATTCCTGTCCAAGATGGTACATTCATTGTACTTCAAACAACTCTTATTGTTCTTCTACCTAGTTACATTATTTGTACAGTACGGTTGCTAGGTTGCGCAGCTGGCGACGGGCGACGATCCTCCTAATTTGAAAAACTACCCCAAATTACCATAGTGTTCGGGCCCTTGTTCTCCTACCGACGTAGTGTTGAGAGAATCTGGTCGTCCTTGGGAAAATGTGTTAAAGAGACAAGATCCAAAAAGGCTAGATAACCTGCTCACCTTGCATAATTGGCCAAGTCGGTATACCGACTAACTGACCGTAAGGGCAGTGTTGGCCAATTTGCGTGCTCTGCCGAACATGAGTCCGAAAGAGCGCTACCATCAGGGCCGAGGTGCAGAGACAATAATCCGCCAAGTCCGCGGCTCTTCCGTTGACACCCTAAAAATATACAGGCTGTGACGACCTCAATTCCACGACACAGCGGCAAGCGGGGGGTATCAGATGGTAATGTCGTCGCGTCGTTGAAAGGAGTTGGTGTTGGCCCTACGGATGGGGCAGATGGGACCCGAATGTCCTGTACGTGTCATCATCATCCGTGTTTGAAGATGTTACCGTTGAATACCTGTCCGTGACGTGAGCTATCATTCCACAAGCATCGACGAGACCAGTACTCACTGATTGCCGTCCAGGCGCATACAGGCCACGTCGGTATACCGACGAGTCGTTCTTTAGAACGAGGTTGGCCGTGTTGCGCCAGACATTGGTTCCCTTAGTGAATCTGATAGAGTCAATGCCTATAGATAGATGTATACGAACACAGGCTTACCTATCGCTCCGTACCCCGTGCGTCTGAATTTCGGATGCGCCCGGATGGTGGAATCGGAACTGGAGGAAGGGGCTGTCATTCAGAGCGATGCTGAAAGGGCAAGTGCGTATGCAGACATACCTTCGCGACCTGAGCTTATTCTACGCGACACGACGGGGAAAGCAACCGCAGCCGGAACGGAGACGAGAACGACCAGAGGCACGGAAATGGTGACAGTGCTGAGTGATGGGCCATGGTAAGGTCTGGGTGCGGTCACGCGGACGAAACGCGCTCTGTTGATAGAGCCCACGTGAGGCCGCGAACGCGACGACCCGACTATCCTAGACTTGGTGGGTGGTGGTATGGTGGGTGGTGGGGGTAGGATAGTGGAACTGGCGCGCGATCATGACGGCGAGAGCGCAAGGGTGCTGACGACGATGACGATGGCGAGGATGGACGGCATCGTGTGTCGTGTCGTCGGCCGGAGCTGGTGGTTGGTAGTGAGTCCCCACAGACAGGCAGCAGGACAGGACGCTCTCGTTGGGTAGTAGAGGCGGCGTTGATGGCCAGATGGCCACCTGGCAGAGAGTGGGTTGGTAGAGCTGGTGGCAGGGATGGTTAGAACGTTGAAGGGGCAGGTTGAGTAATGTGGGTAGTCGAACCTTGGGGGCTTATACGTCGACGCGACTACACGACGGCGGCTGGTGACTGTAGCGACGTCGAGGTCAGAGATGAGGACGGGGGGATAAGGTCAGAGGCCGTGTGGACGGAGGCGGTGAGGCTGGCGAGGGCGGAGATGAGCACCTGAGGACGGCGAAGCGACGTGACGAGTCCGAGTGCTGGTTGTAAGAAGGAGTGTGGGAATTTTTGGTGGCTCTAGAAATTCCCACAGTCGTTCAAAGGGCGTTCAATGGCGTGGGCGGCGACGAGCTCGAGCTGAACCCCTGGAGGTCAGCAAGAGGCAAGAGAGAGAGAACAGGCCGGCAAAGTCCGGATTTGGACTTGGCCTCCCGGTTCCGCGTTCGGTCCGTGACTGCTGGTGCTGTTTCGTCAGACTCAGTACTACCACCTGCCTACTCAATCCAGTCAACATTTCAACGATGATTGACTTGGACGCCTTGGACGCCGAATCTCTCGCGCAGCTCAGGACGATGCTGGATCAACACGGCGACCATTTAACGCCTGTTTGGCGAGCGGTGCGCATTGAGTTGTCCTCCAGGCAATCAGGTGCGTAATATTGGGATTGGCTGTTATCAACACTAATGTCTACTTTAAAAAAGGCTTCCTACCCACTCCCAATGTAACGCCTCAGAGGCCGCTACATTTTCGTTCGGCTTCAGGTAAGTCCGTTCAGATTTATAAATAGAATGTTTTTGAACTGAACGACGCGTAGACTTCGACTACGCGATAGACGTTCCGCCGCGTCCCAGTTTTCGGACCGTGGACTCCCACTCCAACCAGACGTCTGCTAGCCAAGCTAGCGCCATGGCCTTTGACCCTTATGTTGAAGGCTTCTTCACGGAGTCAGCTGCCACTTGTGCTAGCGCCACAGTGTTCGATGACGCCGTTGAATCATTCTTCGCCGGATCAGCCCTTTCGGATGACGACGACGATACAGACCGCGGGCGTGCTGCAGACCGTCGAAGACGAGGTAGTAGCTGTAACCGTGGCGGGGTGGTCCCTCCACCTGGGATGATACATTTTGCTCACGCGCAACAGCGTGTACAGCAGGCACGCGCGCATGACCAGGCGATGCAAGGCAGCGATGAAGGGGGCACTTCTACCAGCCAAACATCCAACCCTTCTGCAACTCAGCATTCCACTCCGAGTGTCGGTAGCACAACGACGGCTCCTCCTCCTCAATCTCATGTGTTCTCCTTCATGTCTCCCATCCAGCCCTCTCCCTTCGCCTACTACGACGACCCATACTTTAGGCCTATAGACAAGGCACTCATAGCTGCAGTAACACGTCTCTGCGGCAAGGCTAGCCGTCTTTTGTATGACGAAGCGTACACCAACGCATGGGAGATGGATATTCAACGCCTCCTCGGGATCAGTGCACTACCATCGGGAGCGTCTGAGGATGCCATGTCGACACTAGCTGGACTGGGGAAAGCGTGCCTCGAGGCTCATCGGGATGAGGACCACGCCAAGTTTGTTGGAGTCTTGGCCTCTCTTTCCTTAGCAGCGAAGGTACAGGCTTTGATGGAAAAGTAAGTGAATTCCTACTTACCAACATCAAGCACTGACTTGAGGCAGAGACAATGTGACGTCTTTGCAGAGAGTATGGGAAGTATATATGCTTCCGCTCAACCCAAGCTACAGTTTCAGCAAGTGGGAGCGGTGGTTTGTGAAGGGTAAACGATGGGCTCTGGTTGGACAGGCCGGGGGGATTTATTTAACTCTTCTCATCATCTTCGCGCGGGAGACCTCAACGTTTGAAAACGTTAACGTTACTCACATGGTGAATATGGGCTATCACATTCGTGCGCCGCGTCCAGGTAAGTCGTTTCGTTTCTTATCTCTCGCTAGCCTCTTAACTGATTCACCATATCCAGGCCTTTCTTTAACCAGACTCTTTGCCTCGACCTTGGCACCCTCCATCAAGCTCCTTCAAGACACCTTCCCCGTGGATTCCTGCCGCCTCTTTGACAACGAAACTCTCAGGGTGATGAAAATTGATTCAAGTGTTAGGCTGGAGGATTGGGTATCATCTGATACCTTCTTCAAAGCTTTCAAGACCAAGTACGCTCCGTTTAGCTAATCCCTATCTATCTGAATCATTTACAGCACGTTCCATCTTCCTTCGCGCGACTTGACATTCTGGGCACGTGGCGCCGTCGTCAGCCCAGTATATACATCTGTTTCCCTGGGCTCCCTTCTTCCCTTGCACGACCACGACGACATTGATTCAACATTATCGCAGGAGCTTGAGGATCGGCATGATGAAGACCCGGCAGTTGAAGCAACGAGTCAGAGGTATTGGACAGATGTTCTTGATGCGCTGGCAAAGGTTGAGGGCAAGGATCACTTGAAGGTCAAGACAAGCTTCAGACCTGATCACCCGCGAAACAAGTTCAAGCTTCGAGCCCCGACTCGAAAGAAGACTTTGGAGTTCACAAAGGCTGAACGTGCTCTGGCCGAATGCGCTTACGTTCCCAAGGATTTCAAGGATTTCTCCAATCGCGTAAGTCATCTGTATCTTTATTTTTATTACTGGTGATCATGTCTCCAGTTGGCGTCACAATTGGCTCCGGGCTATCGAGAGGAGCCGTCTCACTATGTTCTCTTGGATCGAACCGTCATCATGGCCAAGTACGTACCTGTCGTCTCTTTGAAACACTATGATCTGACCTCCTTCGAGTGACCCGAACAAGTTTGCTCATATTGGAGGCCATGATGGATTGCCTTTTGCGATCTCTCTGCCCCCGGCACCTAAGGAATATGCTGATATTATCATTCCCATGGTCGAGGAGATTTTCCCCTCCATTCTCCGGACGCGTGACTCCAACGACGGCCATCGCTTCTTTGTACTGCATCATACGTTCTATAACCGATCTGCCACCAGAGTAAGTCTTCTTGTTTGTTTCAAGTACAGTGTGCGGACTTCTCAACTGGACCAGGGCACAGACGCACCTTCATCTGGTGATCCCTGGAAGCAGGGAAAAAATGGGAAAAAACGAATCGATCCCTCTCAATGTCTCCCTCGACTATCTACCGAAGGTCAAGATGAGCGCTTGGAGACTCTGAAGAAAGCACTCCAAGGACTGATGGATTGGCTAACAGCTCAGGTATGCTTTGCATTGTTTTATTGGCTCTCTTCTCATCCTCTCTCTAGCTGCTCATTCTATTAAAGGAACACTACACCGTCCTCGACGCATACATCACTGTTCTCCCCGGACCTTCGGCGCCCGCCGTCTACCCTTTCGGAGGCATGGTCCTCAACTTCAACGTCTCTACTTTAGCTCACCGAGATCACGGCGACAAACGCATCTGTCTTGTCCTCGCCGCTCAAGATGGGGAGGGAGGAGACATTGTTCTGTATGAGCCTGGGCTAGTTGTGCGTATGTATACAGGACATTCCCTGGTTTTCCGCTCGTGTGATATTACACACTTCAACTTGCCGTACAAGGGCAAGCGTATCTCATTTGTTTTTCATAGCGACCATGACGGAACAGCGTGGGTAGACAACCGCAATGGCTGGAAGACTAAAGAATACTTTTCCGGTTAATTGTAATTAAATATCATTGTGGCGCTAGTGGCGCAAATATTCCTAGTGACAGATTTGTGAACTCAGTATCAAATTACTGAAGTAAAACCTTAGATTGAATAGCGAAAGTCAAAGTGGAAAAGTGAATCCTTAAAACCTCAAAGTGAATTGTAATTTCCGGAAGTGAATCTGGATTTCTGTGAAGTACAAGTGTGTTTTCAAAGCTAAATCTGATTTGTGTTAAGTGAGAAGAGGCGGAGAAAAAGTGAAATAGCGTTTGAGAAAGTGCGCAAAACACTCAGAACGAAGTGCTGAATTATGCAACAGTATTACCGCCAAACAACAGTATTTGTGCGATACATACCGATGGTTTGTGGTTGTGTCGATTGCTCCGTGTAATAACCTTTTCCCGCTTTGGAGAACCATTCCCCTCGCTTCATTAAGGCCTTTTCAAACACTGAGTATGGCGTGATGAGGTGTCGAAGGTACAGCAAAGGATTCTTTAGTAGGGAAGGCCGAAGGCCACTAACGTTTCTCAGTCAGTCGGAACACAGATAGATCTAATAAAGTTGACTAACGCGGGAAAATTGGAGTGCCATGCTTTTGAGTGCTTCCCTCTATAGTCCAGCGCGATTTTGCGTGTAATCTATGCCATGTCAATCATTCTGATGGTACGCCACATAATAAGGAAGTTTACAAGATTTCCCCAATCCCCTCCTTGAGTCACTACAAAAATAGATGTAAGTCTGGTAATTGACATGCCACAGCTGAACGTACCATATTCGTTGTATCCTAACGCCACCATTAACTTCTGTGCGACCTCAGCGTATTGAGCTACTCCGAAGCCTTGCTTGGAAGGCGCCTGAGAAAAGTAAGCCTAGCGCAACAGTGTGGAAACTAGGATGCTCTGGTGAGGCTTCAACAAGGAGGGGAAGGAGCTTCCGCACTTCGATGAACGTTCCCGGCCCTAAATCACGACAAAGAATGAGTAAAAGCCGCTCATTTACGAAGCTGCTACTGACAGCCATGAACGAACAGGAGAGGTATAGCATCTACTACGGCGCTCTTCTGGTGGACGTAGTGGATATTGAGGCTTCGGAAGCCGGCTACAACTGGGGGAGCTCAGCATTCAACGCAGCTTCCTGAGCGCGCCAGTCAAACCCGTTCTTCCAACGCGCCACTAGTCTCTTGACGTCAGCCCAAGGTACGCCGTATTTTTTCCCAGCATTTTCAAGTTCATCTGGAAAGACTGCGAGCTCGAGTTTCGTGCGTAGGAGATTTAGTTGCTCGTCTGAGACTGAATTTTTGAAAGCAGAAGACATTTAGGCAATGCGGCGAGTGAGTAAACGCAATGTGGGCGTCACAGTTGACGTCAAGAAGCTTGTAAGGCGCTTACTCACAAATAGCTGGCGTGGTGTTGAAAAGGTGTAGCCAGACAGACTGCCTATAGGCATGTCTAGGCAACTCACACGAGTGACAGTGATGCCACTGATAGGCTGGCGTCGACGAAATTATTTTTCAGCCATTGCAAGATTTATTACGATCTGTATCATGGGGCTGGTAGCAAATGAGTTCGAGGAATTTCAGGGCCCGATCTACTGCTGTTGTCTCTTACATGGAAACTCCACCAACATGTCCTTGGAAGCGGTTCGGGCTTTGAACTTTGTGGACCCGTTCATTAGGACTAGCTTCTCTGACAGTTGTCGGGATGCGAAGGTCTTCTACTCTGGGTGCGCCATTTTATTTCTCGCTGGTTTCGCTCAAGCTATCGATTTGTCCCTTCTCGACAATGCTCCTCCTCGTCACTTACTGGATACATACGATTGGTAAGTGATTCTATGCCCACGTTTCCTCTTGGTACTGCCATAAATAAAAGGCTACCCTCGCATTGCTCAGGTCAACGCCCCCTTCCTATCTGGTCCGAGGTACTCGTCTTATTCATTTCCTATTCTGCTACAGCTTGACGTACAGATATATCACACAATGCCCTCGATATCGACAGCTTTTGCTGCTACTGCCCTCCATGACGGTGTCATCGGACCACCGGACCTCATCCTATGCTCTGCGGACGACTTCCTCTTCTATGTTCACCGCGAGCTCCTGCATGATGCTTCCAGTAACGCCTTCGGGGGCCTCTTGGGTAGTACCGTCGCGACGGACGCTGTTCTCCGCGTTAGCGAGCAGTCGACGTTGCTGTGTGTTATCCTCCATGTGGTCTACAACATGGCGTTTCCCACAGCAACGCAGGAGCAGCCTACGCTCGAGACTATCTTTTCGGCAGCGTCGCGTATGAGAGCTTTCGGCCTAGTGCCTGCTCGTCTCATTGTAGAATCTTCTACATTACATTCCCTGCTGTTGTCATACGCGCCACAACACGCCTTGGACGTGTTCACATTTGCGGGTAATCACGACATCGAAGACCTCGCTATCCCCGTATCAGAGTTCCTTCTGTCCCTCGATCCAGGTAGCATCCCAGATCAGATAGCCGACGGCATGAACGTGCACTATCTCAAACGGCTCCTGCTCCTCCAACTTTCCAGGATCAACGATATGAAGGAGATCTTGAAGTCCCCGCCTGCGTATCACGTCTCTGATTCATGCAAGTTTCCATCTTCCAAGACGTGGAGATTTGCTGCGAGCTCCACTGCGTTGTGGGCAACGCCTGGTGAGTCTAAGCTTTACTGCGCAGCCGGCTCCAATTGAATCTCCATTGTCAAAGATATGTCAGTAGCCTCATTAGTTTCTTCTATGAAGAACTATGCGAACTACGAGGACATTCCCTGTGACAAATGCAAAGGAAACTTTGACAAGAACCTGTCAAAGGCTGCCACTAGGTGGTCACAAGCCAAGGTCTTTCTCTTTGTACTTCATTCAGACCACAGCTCGTGTTTGACCATTTCTCACAGGCTACTATATAAAGCGGCGACTTATCTTCTCAAGTTCAATTCATGTGATTTATGGTGTCGTCGGAAGAGTTGTGCAAACGGTGGAAATGAGTTCAAGCAGGTCTTAGCGAGGTAGTACCGGTATAATATAATTAAATGTCCAGTAACGAAGGCGCGAGATGAAAGAAGCAAACTACATCCAGATGTCAGATGGTGGCCTCAAAATTAATCAGCACGCGTCCAACAAAACACAGACGCTATGGATACGTACCTTCACAGAAGCCCATTTGGCCGCGGCTGTATCAACAGAGCACCTGAATTGCTTCTTGCAAAGATCACATTTGAGCCTCTTGGAATACATCCACATAGAGGACGCTAGCAATTGCGGCGAAAGATCTGCACGATGTTCTCAAAAAGCCTCAAATCGACATATAAGTATTTGACTGACCAGGTTTCGCATATTGCGTCAACGCCACAGCAGCATGCGCCCAAGTATTGTGCAAATTACCATTATCCACGCATTTTGATACGTCACTACAATTGGCATGGATGTCGGGCGGCACGATTAAAATGGCCTTCAGCGTTTCGATCCTCCCTCGGTGCAAGGCAAACAGCCTGAGGAGATACCGTGCTCCCATCCGATCCACCATCTTGTGGGTCAGAAGAAAAAGATCGAATGAAAGGAGATGGCCAGATGTGACTCGAGCTAGCGCTTGAAGGCCATGGTGTCCTGCGAACGCGTAGAGTTCGATAGGTTTCTGAGGCGCATGCGCATACAGTGTAATGAAAAGGGCCTTGGGTGGCTCTAAGAAGCGTTTCGGCTCCAGGCCATAAACGCTCATCCGATCGACAGCAGACACCAGGAACTCGAAGCTTGTGTTGGATGCTGTATATGAGAGATTGTAGATAGCATGTAGGATAAGGTTCAGGAAGGATGATGTTTCCGGGACCTTCAGAGGTTGGACGAACTCTTGAAGAATGGCGTCGAAGCCATTAGAGGAGACCGTGTTCAGGACAGCGCGGTGTACGTGGAATAATACACGATCCGAGGATTCCAGGACACAGTCCGTCAACGACATGCCAGGTATCAGGACGGCATCTGGACGAAAGATAGACGAGTTAGATACCTGAAAAACATTAATGAAGCACGAAGTATTCAAGAAGAAATTACGTTACAGTATTGCGCTTAGACCTGCTACCACTGCTCCCGTTGGGCATGTTGTAGATTGTGTGCTCTTGTGAATTCGAACTTGGAGGCACTTCGCGGGAGACAATAACATCGTCGATATGCCACTTTTAAGCCAGGAGGTTGGAGGGTTACCAGGGCACAAGATTTAATTGAAGGCCAACCTGGAATTCGCCAAACCGCGCGTTTTCAGACTTCGTCGACGCTGGGGCAGTTTCGGAAGGCTCGGACCCCCACAGTTCCAAGTCTGCTATCTGCCTCCAAATTTCCGCCTCATCCTGATGGAATCCTGCGGTGATTGAATTTGCATTCAGTACATCTGATGAAAGAGGAGGGAGCACCTCCAGCCTTGGTTTGACGCGCACAGTGAGGGTACATATGAATGGAACGAAAGCTGGCTACGAACCTATTCATCTATATGGGCGGTATAGTGTTGCATAATTCAATGTGGCACTTTTTTCGTTATCTTTTATGATTATAACTCACTTTGTTGAATTGCAACTTCACTTTAACAAATGTGGCGGCACTTTCTTGAATCAGATTTCACTTCATTGATTCTACATTTCTCTCTGGTAATTTTACATCCACTTTTGTAAATATTGTTGTACTTCCTAATAATTCATATTCACATAAGCTGAATTGGTTCTCAGGACGGGTCTCTTGACAAATCCGGTGTGGCGCCGCGGCACGTGCAATCATGTCCCAGTGCTGCTTCACGACTCCAGGTGCCAAAGTTGCAAATACCACATCCGGGCCGCCCTCGATGAATCTCTTCCTATCCATGGTAGCCTCACAGTATCTCGTCCATCTAATCCACCGATCTCTCAAATCACGCGGCCTTTCTCTGCTTAATATGAGTCCGTGATCTGGTAGAAGAGTTTTGCCTTCTACAGAGTAAAGGTGCCTGTTCCGAGACTGTTCGAGGAAGACCTTGTTCTATAGCATACTCCGCGGTATCGGGGTAGGGGCAAGGCGCAGAGATATACACGGAGATGGGTGCAGGCTGAGAGTTGCATGATGCTTGCATCTCGAACATACACTGGCAGGATAATGCTAATATTGGTACAGAGTGTACCAATTACCAAGCCGATTTGTCGTGGTGGGAGTCACCGATGTACACAATCACACCTGCGACATAAGACAGTTTCTGGAATCAGAAGAAATCATCGTGTAGGATCACAAGCTCGGAAGTTGTAGAGGGATGACAACGACTCGGAGAGGACGAGCCGCTGATCCTGGCACCCTGAGCGTCGAGCCGGGCTCAACAATACCATGGATGGCTAAAATACTAGTTATGGCAGTCAGTACCTATGTTATTCTTTATGTGTGAGCAACTTAAGCGTACCTGGACCTAGAGAGGATTCAACCAATCAATGCCTGTCATATTTCTCTAATGCGCCATCCTTGACTCAACGCCGCGGCAGCATCGTGGGCAGGAAATGGTACTGCATGAGGCGACCATGGTCAGACAAGCTATAGACTGAACATAATAGAAGGGAATGTCCGTGAATATCCTGGACTCAAACACGAACAATGATTATTACCTGAGACGGACTTCAACCAGCAATACTAGGGAACGGGCTAATAGTGAAACAGCCTGACAGACGGTGAGCCATCATCATCATGTTCAATGCTGTAACCCTATCTCCCGGGTCAGGAATTGTGGAGGCGCGGTATGCATTTAATCCAAAGGTAATTATATCCAGTCACCACCATGGTGCTGCCACCGTTGCGCGCCAGGTGATCCGTTGCGTACAAATAATAACGGGCACATACGGAGCACGGCCAACAGTGCGACCAAGGTAGGAAGCGACGTAGGATAGATGGGAGGCTCTGTGTATTCACAGTGTGACAGACATCGAGAAAGGCAGATATATCCTCAAGTCCAACTGTATGCCGGTAACGGGATACATGCTGACACAATATTCAGAAGAACAACTGGAATGCCATGCGAAGCAGCGAGCGGCATGAGAGTAAGAGGCTAGAGACAGGCCGGCAAACTCCGAAGTGGCGCAGGCGGAAGATATATTGACAATCTGAATCATCCAAACGTCCAAGTGAATTGATATTCTCAGAACTAACAGCTCAATCTCCTCGAGTGAAAATCCATTCTTAAAACTGAAATAGAATTGATAAAGTGAGAAGACATCACCAATCAATGAAAAGGAAATTGAAAAAGTGAGTAAAACAATTCGAAAAAAGTGCTGAATTATGCAACAGTATTACCGCCAAACATCTATCCTGCTCGCTTTTAACTATCCACAAGAAGCTTCGGTTACGAAGACAGCAAGAATCACCCATTCTAGGTGGATAAAACGGTACGGCTTTGAAGAAGCATGCTAATGTGATAGTCAGAGGGGTGTAGATATCTAGACACGCTGTGCCGGCGTTCGAAATGGCTGGACCCACAACGTGGTAAGGTTAATTGACACAGAACTTCACTTATCGTCACGTTTACTCTCTAATCGCGGAACGCTGTAGCCCAAAAGTTTAGTGGCGTCGCTGTTTGAGTAAATGAATGTTAAGTGCTACGGAGAGCGCCGTAAAACTGGTTCACAGTGCCGGCCGGTGGTAAAATTTTCCGATTCATACGCGAATTGGTATCCGTGATGAAATAGAACTGGCGCAGTTGAAAGCCTAACAGTAGTAGCGCGTGGTGACGGCGGGTTGCGCGAAGTAGATCGGGCCGGATCTGGTCCGCTCCGAGGACTATGTACAGACTCGCAAGTATGCTCTGTTTCTTCTCAAGCCGACACTCACTGTGCAGTGTGCTTCGTCAGTACAACTGCCGTTGTATGGTAATGGACTGTTTCATATTTCCTCGTTAAACTGGTCTCCTCACCTTGACAGTCTGACCTCGTTCAGCCCTCCTCTCGGTAGCATTCCATTGTTTCCTTTTTTGGAACGCGCGCCCCCTTTCATTAAAGAGACTGGACATGGCGGGCCCTGCCTCTTGACTGGCCAATTGAAAAATTATTAGTGTCTACTCTCTTCCTCTTTTAGTTCATTCATTTCTTGTCCTGAAGAGTAGAAATGTCGCCACTTACAAGGTTGCGGCCCTCGGGTTGCCTTCATGAAACTTCCGGTCAAGACCTGTCGTGCCTCATCTCTTCTTCAAATTGAAGAAACGTCCACTCGACACGTTGTACAATGTATAATACAAGCTGTTGCATGCAGTGCTAGTCCGAGTCCAAGTCCATAATTTACTTGCCCATCATCCTCTTGCCTTCCTCAACCTTCGCCTCGTTATGCCCAAGTTTTCCAGATATCACTTTCACCTCTCCTTTGACCTTGTCCATGAATTTGGTCTTCCTGCCAAGAGATCCGTTCGAGCCATTAACGGTGTCGGTGTGCTTGCTCGAAGCCGAAAAGCTACTCTTTGACGGAGAGCCGGCTGGCGAAATTGAGCTGCGGACGTATTGAGCTGAATTCATCTTCGGGGAATCGCTTTCGACGAACTTGGATTCTCCGTGGCCAACTTCGGCTGTTGTGGACGAAGTGATAGGCAAAGGTGGCGCGGGTGTATTGTCCTACAATATGGTTAGCACAAGACGTATGTCATGGAAAATGCGTTCTACGGAGTTCGAATAAACAGCGGGATTGCCACTCAGTGGGTATAAACGGCCCTCCGTATTCGCCTGGGGCGGCAAGGTAGAGAAAGGTTCACTCACCAAGTTGGTCTCTTTGCGTCCTGACTTTTTCTCGAATGAAGATTGGGAATGGCGAACTTGTGGCTGCGCTTCGGAAGCTTGAGGCGTCTTGATGCTGTCCTGGAAAGCCACTGTCGTAGACTGGCTTAGAGGTGATTTGTCGGTGGTAGTGCCGTACGGGATGGACATTTCCCTTGCAGGTGTTGCGGCCACGCTGCCGTCTGCGGCGCGGGTGCTGAATTCGGAGGAAGAGTCGGTATCCGAGCGAACAGTGGAGGGGTTGGTGGCAGGGGTGAGGAATGATGTTCTGGGATCAGATGTGCCAGTATGCGAGAAAGAAGATTCCACTGCACGCTCTTCGGGCAGTCTTGCGACTTCAGTCTCGCCTGGACCACCAAGCAAGTTCCCGACACCGCCAGTGGTAGCGGCAGTATCCTTTTCGAGTGCACGTTCCTCAGGAAGTTTGACTACACCACTCTCGTGTGCGCTACCAGGCAAGTCGCCGACTCCGCCAGAAGACAATGGGATGGAATCTTGGACTGCCCGCTCTTCGGGGAGCTTGGCTACGCTGGTTTCACCCGCCCCACCAGGCAGAGAGCCAACTCCGTCACTAGACGTTAGATGGCCGTCCGTCTCCTGAGATGGAAGAGATGTCTCTACTGTTGGCGCGCCAGCTGAAAAGCTTTAGCATGAAGCCAAGGGAAAGAGAAGGGAACGCACGGAAATACGAAGCGACTGATTGGGGTATGTATTGTGCCGCCGATGCAAGAAGACCAGTTGCTGCAGTAGTAACAGAGGCAGCAGCGTTTGCAGCGGTTTCGGAAATGGGCGGTTGTTCAGATGGTTTAGCTTTTCCATATCCGCCTGGCATTCCCGGTGTGCTGTCTGCGGACTCGAATGGAGGCCTGATGCTGTCGAGCGGCGACTCGGTATTCAGCGCAGCGGTGGTCTCGTCCGCCCATTCGTTGGCAGGAGTTTGGGGCAAAGCCTTGTCGTCGATAGAGAATTTAGTGGAGGCCATAATGAGAGAATGTATGACCTGTTGACATCGATGGATCCGCTATATAACGGAGCCTCGCCATGACGGTCATGACGCGCATTTGCCAATGACGTAAATATCCCGCTTTTGGAAAATTCGCAAGTCCCTTTTCTTCAGCGCCACATCATCATCGTCCTCTTCAGGTAAGTATTTCCCTGCATTGTCACCACCTACACCTATTTCTTGAGTCCAGGCCAAAAAAATGTCAATAGACCTAACACTGGACCGCATACGTGCTCTGGCAGGGCATCTTCCTCCTTACACGAGGCCAACCGTGCACATAGCCGGAACCAATGGAAAGGGCAGCGTCTCAGCCTTCGTGTCCTCCGTCCTAGGAAAAGTCAGTTCCGTTGGGCGCTTCAACAGTCCACATCTCTTATCTGTGTATGACTCCATTGTGATCAACAATGTCACCGTCGATCCATCCACCTACGAATCTGCAAGGAATCTAGTGGAATCAACGTCTCGGCTACATGATCTCTCCATCAGCAGCTTCGAGGTCCTAACTCTGACGGCTCTCATGGTGTTCGAACAGGCCAGGGTGGATGTCGCAGTCATAGAAGTGGGCATGGGCGGAAGGCTAGACGCGACGAATGTCATCCCCGACGACTGTATAATGGTTTCTGCTTTGACTGCTGTCGATTTGGATCACCAGGCTTTCTTGGGCTCAACCGTCGGAGAGATAGCGATGGAGAAGGCGGGCATTGCGCGTCCTGGCAAACCCTTCATTCTAGGATATCAGAGGCACGGTGAAGTCAGAGAGGCAGTTGAACGCGCCGTGCACGCGGTGGGCGGAGAGTTCCTTTCGTCCCCCAACGTCAGACGAAGGAGCTGGAATGAATCCGTGGATGGACCCGTATCACAGGCATTTACATTGACGCCGCCTTGGAGCCAGCCTCCTCCCTTAGCTGTGGAATGCCAGATCCGCGGCCTTGCTCAACCCATACTCACACAACTATCACTTCGTGGGAAGCACCAACTTCATAATCTGGGGATTGCATTGGGAATTCTCGAAGCGTTAATATCGCACTCAGCTTCCAGGAGCCTGAACATGCGCACTAAGCTCACAGCAGAGATAATCTCCTCGGGAGTATCCTCGTCAGCCTGGCCTGGTCGCCTGTCGTTCCATTCTGTCGGAGACCGCATTCCTGTCCTAGTCGACGGCGCTCACAACGTTGCGTCTTCCGAAACCTTAGCGGCATATTTGACCGATATTCTGTCCACGCTACCTCCGTCCCGAGATGTATCGCTCACTTTCATCCTCGCCCTCTCGCGTTCACCTCCCAAGAATCCCATAGACACACTATCACCCCTCTTCCCTCTCAAGACTATTCACGGCGTCAAGATCGACGCGATCTTATTAAGATTTTCTCCCCCCGATGGAATGCCATGGGTACAATGCGAGGATCCGGCGGCAGTGAAGGATGTCATACAAGCTCTTGCACCTGGAACAGAAGTCACAGTGGTAGATGACACAGGTACCAAAGGAATTGCAAAGTCGTTTGAGGGTATCGATGGGCAAGATAGGCAAGAAAATGGAGATCATCTGGTGGTTGTTGCAGGAAGTTTATACCTCGTCGCAGACTTCTATAGATTCATTGGTGGAAACATGTAATCAATTGGGGCTGGATCCATAGAACGCGATTTGTAGTGACTTTCTGCTTTAGAGTGAACCTGACGTGTAAGTGTGACTAGACTTCATGTTCAAGTTGCTGTCCTCCTTCAAGGCCGTCGCATCGCTTTGATTGACCTCAACGTTGTACGACACAGGCACCCAATTCTGGCCGTGCGCGACTGTGTGAAGCAGGTCGAAACGGGAGCTGAAAGGGAGTTCGTCAACCACACAGATTGGGTTCGGGCACAAGTATGACTTACTAATTACCCATCGGATCCGCGATGTTTTTCACCTCGTCAATCTTGCTGAGCGATATATCAGCGTACAAGATCACCTCTTTGCCAGGATCAACAGGCTCCGTCAATGCAGAACCGTCAGGTCCATAGATCTTGGGAGGTCAAGATGGTGAGTCCATACAGATGTGTGAATCGACCTATAGAAACCTACTGTAGAGAATCCTCCGCCGGGGAATACAAACCACGGGAAACCCGTCAACTTCATTTTCTCTGCACCAGCTTCACTGACGACTTGGCTGCAGACCAAGCCAAAAGCGCCACCTTCGATCGCGACAAACTGGGACATCCGGCTTGCAGCCTCGGCACTGGCGTTAAATGGCAACACGCCTGGGCGAGCAGGGAAGGCGGGCAACCAACTTGCGACGAAAATTTGTGGGTATTGGGAATAGAAATGGGTCTTGAACCACGGCTATAACGACTATGAAGGTTGCACAGCGATGACTAGTAACAAAGTTCTTACTTGAAGGTGTTCCCAGCAACACAAGGAACCCAGTCGGCCGTAAGGTGTTTGCACGACGTTGTAAATAGACTGAGCGCTCCCATCGCTGAAGATAGTCTTCTCGTAGTGAGTCGGCTATAAAGAAATTAGATACCAGGTCACAAGGATTGCTCGAAACTCGCCTTAATCTTCTTACGATGGTTGGCAATGATGCCATCGGGAAGAATGGTGACTTGGGACATATAGAGGGAGGCGCCGTCACGTTCAGCGAATCCAAGGACAATGGTGACACCCGCCAATCTGACGGCATCCCTTATACGGTCCATCTCGGGAGAATGAAGAGGGAGGGCGTTGGCCTGGTATTCTTTCAAAATAGGAGCAGTTTCGGCGAAGTTATTAGCCCATGGTGTCCAAGGATATCCTGAGAACATGTTAATGAAGTACCTTATAACTTTTAGAGCGTTGATGGAATACCTGGGATGAACACTTCGGGAAATCCGATGATTTTGGCGCCCGCCGCTGAGGCCTCTCGAGTTATGTTGATGACCTTGTCAACGCTACCTTGGAGGTCAAGCCAGACCCTACTGGGATTGAGTAGGGGAGCAGCGAAATGAATGCGGAAGCGTACGGCTCGGCCTGGACAGCAGCGACTTTGAACACGGTGGTGTCGGAATTAGAAGGAGACAAAGTGATAGGCATTGTAGACAAGTTGAGGATAGAGAAATGTTTCCCAATACCGACCCATATATATATACGTATCTCGAAAAGAAATTCTTTGCTTCGTGGATTGATATTATGAATCAAAGAGCAACCCACTGTAGTTCGAGAGTCATCCATTACTAACGTCGCAGGTTGTTGTCAGTCGAATTGAGCGCTTAGTGAGCTAGGCAGATAGACTAAGACTAAAAGGATATCGCATGTATAAGACAACCCTTGCCGAATTCCAGAGTCATCGTCCTTTGGGCCCGGGGAGCAGGAGGATGGAAGGAGTAAGGCTATTCAGTTACTCTGGTCGCATGAGCCATGTGTTGGTCATTGTGGTCTCCGGTAGGTTCGATGAACATCTCCCGATTTTCGTGGACCACGGGAGTGGCACATAGGTGATGATGATACATGATGGTCGGAAAGCAAGTGGTTTCGAACCCGGAAATGGCACCTTGATCTGTCACCACCAACATTGCTCAGCACGCTGAGGACGAAATCGCGGCAGTGTTTACGAACATCAAGGATTCTTGCGATGTTCTCGGCCGGCCAGTAGACGATATATAACACGGCAACGATGCTAATAACATCGACCTAGATTTACCCAATTTACATAGTGCACGGAAAAACAGATACTGGTTGTCATACTTGCGTTTGTGGAATATGGAATGTCTCAGTCTACAGCTCCTGGTCACCATCGTTCCATAAATTTCGTGCCAATAAATCGCCGAAGAGATGAACTTCCCAAGTTCTCTACTCGGCGGCCCAGACATTCTTATCCCAACCGACCACCAGCTCGGGATCGTCCTTCACAATATCTTCAGCAAATAAACTCGCGCAGAAGAATTGACGCGCCAACCTTGTACTTCAGCTGGAATTTCGTAAAACCATCCCTCAGAACAAGGATTCGTGGCCTATCACCGTCTTCCTCTTGAAGCATACTCTCCCTCGACTCGGAATATACTCTCGCTGCCTTTGGCCCCCTCTCCTGGCTCAACGCACAGTGGAATATCATCGTCTTGGTATCTGCCGTGCTCTTCACCAAATCCTCCACCTTGTCGCAAAAGGTACGTGACGGTAAGTTGACCGCGCCATTGATGTTTCCGCCGGCAAAGTCGCTATCTCGCACGTCCACGACCAGGTAGTCTTTGTGGGGAACTTTGTCGCTCTTTATGTATGTGGCGAGATCCTATGTGGAAAGTAAGATCGGTAGGGTGGATTCTGGTGATAAGGCGGCCACACGTCGCTTGTAATATATTGGATTGGCGCCATGGTTCTGCAGGAAATCGGTCTGGTTAATTTGAATCGGGGAAAGCGAAGGATACGGGAAAAGGGCATCCAGCATGTGTTAGGTAAGCTACGTGCTCATTCTTGATGCCGACGAGCACTACTGTAGCTGAGCCAAAATGATTATACGGAGGCTTACAAAATCATAGAAATACCATTTTTTTCCAATCATATCCTCAATACATATAAGCCTTATACATATGTAGGCTGGTTGGGGAAAGCAAAGCAGAGCAAAGCCTTGTGGGTAGGGTCCGGGTATTTCCTTTTTGGAGAGTACCATCACATTGCTTGACCGAACGACCGAACCGTGTTGTCGCTGCGCCTACTCTGAGCTGCATACTCGCAATGGCGTCGTCGTCGTCGAGCCATAATCTTTCGTTAACGTTACATGGCTTGAGTGAGAGCGCGCGCGACGTTAACGCGTCAGGAACGTCAGGAAGGTGTGTGTTCTGTATCATATTCCTGCGTCTGTGTAACAATTGCAGTAGGAGGATCTGGAATAAGCCGGCAACAGCAATCAACGTTCCAACAAACAGTAGAAGGTTAGTAAGGGCCTCATACACCACTAGAACGAGCTGAATACGTATTGGTTATAGCGGCCAGTCGATAGCCAATGGACCATATAGTAATGTCAGCGATACTCTGAGCCGTCCTACAGGGAATATTGTCGCTGCACGCACTTTTTTGGGAGTCGCACAACCTGCACAGCCTGCACTGAAGCGTCGAAAGATTAATACAGATATTGGGATCTACAACCCAGGGCCCAGTACGTGAAATCAGTGGCGTCTCAGTGCTTTCCAGCTAAATCTATACATTGGGCTTTTCAAGGAAGTCGACCCCGCCCAAATAAAGTCCTCTTAGCACCCGAAAGCCACAATCCCGTTATCGACCTCGTGAACGACGAAGGGGACGAGGACGAGGATCTTGGGCTTCCCTTATCCTCGACATCGAAGTTGACGCAATTCATTACACCGCCTGAAACGCATCCATTCGATAAAGACAAAGGAGGAGTAGCAGTACCCAGAACCAGAGCCGAAAAACTCGAATCCGCATCGTCGAAGGTACCCACACAACCCCGCCAGAAGGGGATGTCTCCCAGTAGTCGTGAATGGTTAGAGAAGCTTCATGGCAGACATGGGGCGAAGGGCGAAGATGAGACTGATCAAATTGCTTCATTCTCAGACGACCCCCCCGCACCACAGAGTCGCCTCCGAGGAGGGAAGGTCATCGACATGGCACATCGTATAGATGCAGGATCAGGACCAAAGCCCATGCCACCACAGTCGGATCCGCAGTTTCATCGTAGCATCGACCTGCGTAAAACTAAGATGAAGGGCAAGGTACGTGGATAGCGGTTTGTCGAGACACGTCCTGAGCTTTCTCTGTAGAGTGGACCGTTGCTACGCACCGTTCCAACAAAGGACGCAAAAACTGTTAGCCTTACACCGATATCCAAGACCAACACTCGCGATGACATCTTGTTTCCTGTTAAGAAGTTACACTTTACGGGAAAGACGTACGAGAATACGCATATCAAATACGAGCCGGAGAATGGGATCATGGAGTTACTTATCGACAAGGCGAGCACAAAATATTTTCTCAAGGCCGTCAATCCAAGGGTTAAAGTCTCTGATTACCCAAATTTTGTGGTTCGTCTGTACTCATTGAATCTTTCTTGTATTCCTGACCTTGGCCCCTACAGTGGACACAAAAAGATCCTCTCATCGCTTTCTATCTAGATGGTGAGATTGTTGGTATGTTCCCTCTTTGCTAAGTTCATATACTTTCAGCCCAAGAATACGAGTCTCCATTTTTCATGATATTTGAAGAAGATTGTCATGATTGGAAACCAACGGCATATACTGACATGGTTCAGCACCTGAAAAAAGGGCACGCATCGTCCTTAGTTCGGTTCGTTCGCTTATTCCCTATGTTTTCATAATCTTATCCTTTCTTTTCTGTCTTAGGAACGGGCGCATCTACATCGAATCGAAGCTGAGCCATGGACTCAACGGCAATATACGCGAACAGGCCAACGGATTTCGGCCTCGAAATGGCAACCCGACGACTCTGAAGAAACCCCGCCTGCAGGAATTCGACGATCGGTCGAGTAGCCCTGATCTTCTGGCATGTGGGAGTCCTCAATATCCTCCTTCCGATGACGAGGTCCACGAAGTTCCACACAATGGGTAGTGTCTTCCATATACGCTATACAAATCGGCACTGAAGACTTATAGGTCTGGCCCATCTACCTCCGCGAAGGGAATTATAAAACCGAGAAATAAACGTAATGGTGGTAGTGCGAGCACAAGGTTAGTGTCGTTGGACTAAATTCGGTATAGTATTTATCTAACATATCATCACAGTGTGGCGGTGCGGCGCTCTACTCGCCAGGTGGATGATAGCAACATTGAAACCCATGAAACGCTTTCGCCTATTGAGAACCCAGAAGAACTGTAGGTTCTTCATCCATCTGACTGAGCTCCACTCATTTTCGTTCTCAAGCGTTCTTGTCTATCCGTGGGGCTCGCCGGGTGCTGTAAATCTTAACAGAGGCGACCTCGGGCGCCTACGACCGTCACAGTTCTTGAACGATAATCTCATTGAATTTGGGCTGAAGTGAGTGACTTGCAACGTATAGTGTTATTATCGATCTAAATAACATTTATCAGACTGTGGCTAACGGAGCTGGAGAGAACAAAGCCAGAGGTAGCACAAGATGTCCATCTTTTTAGTCCCTTTTTCTATGGCAAGCTCAAATTGTGAGTGTTTATTCTACCTTTCGGCTTATGCTCACATCATTGTGCAGTGGCGACGGTTATCAGAATGTGCGGCGATGGACTTCCAAAGTTGACATCTTCAAGAAGAAGTATCTCATTGTCCCAATAAACGAAAAGTGAGGAACGTCTTTGCTTTTGAACTACAACGCATCTTGAACCGATTTGAATCTAGCTATCATTGGTATCTCGCCATCATCTATCATCCCGAGCACGTATTGCGAGAGCCTCCTGAAGTGCAATCACCGTCTACGAGGGCCCGGACGCGTCGGTCAAGTCTACCGCCCGAAGCTCCGCCTGAGCACATGATGGTCGATGAAACGACCGAAGAAGAAACCCACAATCTGGACGAACTAGGGCAAACATCTACAGTAACGCGACCCCCATCACCAGCCGAAACCATGAGCGGCGCCTCTCCTGACGCAGTCGAGTCTCTCACGCGTCTGTCGCAGACACTGGATCTGAAGGAGAGAGATGATTCTCGCCCTACTACACCAAGCCCAGTTCAGGACGCAATGAATTCGTCCCCGCTCACCTCGGTGCCCTCCTCTCCTGTCAACCTGCCACCACGGCCACTCGAATTGGATGTAAACATGTCGGATGATGATTGCATTATGTTCGATGCTACAGAGATGCCACGAAAACTATCGCCAACGTTGTCGGATATGGGCCCAAAGTCAATAGCTATCAACGATGATAGTACCGACGCTGTGGTAGGAGACGACACACCTAAAGATTTCACTGCAAATCCTCCAATACCGCCTCAAGGTATTCCTCCGGAACAATTTTATGGGAGTGGGAGACCGAAGCGCAAGCTCAACGTGTTGGATTCTCCGGGCGTTGAAATTGTGGAGAGCCACAAGCCTCCCAGATCTTATGGAAAGAAAGACAAAGGCAAGCAAGTCGAGCGAACACCCAAGGTCAAAGAGGCGCCTCGTGATATGTGAGCTCGTCGTTCCGTTGACTGTCTGTCTATCTGATCCAATTCAGGACATATATCATAACGTTCGACTCATTGGGTTCCAAACATCCAAAGGTTTGCACGACACTGGCGGAGTATCTCAGACTAGAGGCGAAAGACAAACTCAATTTTGACAAGACGACCAAGGCACAAGGGAAGCAAGCACTTGTACGTTCAATTCTCATGATTGCCAACATATCTAACTTGTTGGTAGGTTCCCGTGCAGCCCAATTTTTCGGATTGTGGTCTCTATCTGATTCATTTCACTACCACTTTCATGTCCAATCCGGAATATTACTACAACTTGCTAATGACGCAACAGCTGAGTCTTGCTCAAAAGAAAACCGAATGGAAGGAGACTTCCATTAGCAGCATGCGCGAGCAAATGATTGCGCAAGCCGAGCGTCTTGGCGAGGAATGGAGGGTTTGGAAAGAGCAGAAGGAGAAGGAGGAGAAGGAGAAACCACGGGAGGAGTCAATGGCGGCCGATGTTGATAGCGATGTTGACATCGTCGATGTGACGGTCGATGTCCCAGAAGCGGGAAGGCAGAAAGGGAAGGGTCGCGGAGGAGGGGGAGGGAAAGCGAAGAAGTCATGATCTCTGTTCACGCCGCTTGACTTTACTAGTCTCTTGTGCTTCCATTTCTGCACGCGTTGTTCTATCGTTATTGCTGCACCCATTGTTAGTTTATTACCACTTGCATTATAAACTATGACCACGATTGTAATATTACTACTACGCTAGGCGTCTAATGTTTCATTTAATCTAATGGTCTCTATATCGGTATCCTCTTCGTTCCATTTCCAGATAGTAAAGCGGTGGTTGACGCCAGGAAGGGCAGGCAAACAGGCGGAGCCTCCACAGCCTCCTGTCTTATCCATGTCAACGAGAATGACCACCTCTTTGACGCGCGAGTGTAAAAGGGCCATGCTGCACATTATGCAAGGTTCGTGAGTGATAAATAGCGTGAGGGATGTGAGAAGGTAGTTGGCGCCATTCGTATCCGAGGCGACTGTAGTGGTGTCGTGCTGGCCTCCGAGGGAACGAATGAGATTCTGGACCGCGTGGCGCAGAGGGTGCGCGGTGGATAGACGAGTATCAGATGCTATTGCAGTCACCGGACGATAGAGCGGATCATGGATGTCGTATGAAATGGGCACATAGGCGGCAATAGGGAACTAGATGGGGGTCGATAAACCATGGTTATTGAAGTGTCAAAACACTTACCTCTCCTCTTTTTTGGGCTCGCCTTGCTTCGGCGAGAACTCGTTGTACAGCGTTGCGGGCCCATTTCACCTTACCGCGCGTCCATGGTTCAGTTTCGCCTCTCCGCCGGGGTGCGTAGATGGTGGGCCACAGTGAAGATTTGAAGCTGAGCGAAGTGAGAGTCTGCGCCGCCGACGTAGGTACGGGGACGAGGTATGGATCTTCAAGGCCCATATCTTGGGGTAGGGCTGGACACGTTGGCAATGTGGTGAGGAGGAGGCGAGTTTTGCCGTCCTTTTTGTTGACGCGTTTGAGGTGTCCGAGTTGGTCATCGTCAAGCCCGGATTGCTTTAACCATCTAAGAAATGTTGTGTTATTAGAAGCAAATAAGAGAGGTAAAAGTATCTACTTGAGCATAGGACCGACGTTCTTTACTTCTGAGACGTCGACGACCCATGCTTCGACTGTTGTTTCGAATCAGATAAGGGAAGCTCAGGCAGGTAAAACAGGACCTGTTCTAACGCTGGCAAGACACTCTTCCTCAGGAGGAGGTTTGAATTTCACGAATGGCAATTCGTCCTCCGGCAGGATCTCGTCTGGATTTAGGGTATCTTGATCGTCTGGTTCCTCTGGCTCGTCCATTAGTGTTGGAAGAATCGGCGTATCGTCCTCGTGGTCATTGCGCTCTTGGTTCGACGAAGTCACATCCTCGAACCACAACTGAGGTCCGTAATAAATGCATAGTTCTTGCCCCTCTTCGACGTCGGATACAGTTCGGTAACGGATTGAGTCGGTAGCGACGTCCAACTCATAGGAAACATTTGGGCTGTTGGAATGGTTGAAAAGGGAACCTGAAAGAAGTCTGGGCACTGAGTTCTATTTTTGAGATCAAGTTGAATCTTACCAAGCCCCAGCGCCAACGCCATCTGTCCTCTCTTCCATTTGAACGTGTAGGAATCAAGAACAGTGTGTTTTCCATATTTTTCATATTCTTCAGGGGAAAATAAGAGTACAGGACTGATCTCAATCGTCGTCTCTCGAGGTATTCTTCTCGAAGCTGGGAGCTATCAGACAATTACACCTTCATGCAAGTAGGACATAAATTTACCGACCGTATACGCCTCGACCTTTGCTTTCACTGTACTGTATACAACAGCCAGTAGCGTTAAGATGCTGTGGTGAGCGTGACTGCATTGAAGAAGGTGAAAATTACGTAATACCATTTACTGACGACATACTAGTACAAAAGGGCGCTTCGGCCGAAGCCCGCAAGCGTTCTCGACGTTCAATGATTTCGCTACCTACACAAACCTGCAACAATTCAGACAAATACAAAAACTCTAATGATTGCTCTGTATGTGTGAATAGTGAGAGATCTCTATCCTCTCCTGAGTCGCGATACCCATCATTAGTATTTACATAGACAAGTACTTGGACTAAGATACAGTACTTCCGACGAGCTCTTGTAATTCGCACCTATCTTCAGGCGGGCAAGTCTGCGGCTACAAAATTCCCTCTTGCCTCTCTCAAATACCAAAAGGGCCAGTGTTCAATAGAAGCTACTTAGACTCCACAACAGTGGAACCAGTGGCACTCGAATATACTTACTATGTAAATGCACTGAGCAAACATCCATGACGGATGCTCTAAATGCACTGCCACCAATACCCACAGGTTTCTGTGTTCAAGCCTAAATCTGACAAAATATGTAGCTCTGCTCAATATGCCAAATCTTCCGAAGAGAAATGCCTGTTCCGGCGAACTCTGTCGGCTTCTGCCTCCGCCATGTAAATATCACAGCAACATATGCGTCATAGATCAAATGACTGGCAATCTCCGGTTTATTTTCTGCCTCCGCTCCAATGTCCATCCATCGGACCATCACCATGTTCAGACAAGACCTCCTTGAAAAAAAGCCTCCTACACAGTCAATGATGCTTATTAACCGTGAACGCGAGACAACCAGTTTGACATATCACACCCCAGTCCCGCCAGCAATTGCAATATTACCGCAGTGCTCAATTTCCGCGTTGTTCGATGGTTTGCTTCAATGCCGTTACTCGTTGTGGCATATGCTCCTCATCTTACACCACATTTCGAACGTGCGTGACCACCATTCTCTCGCCATGATACACGATGATGATCCCCCTCACGTCAAGCGCACGCCACATTAAGGGTAAATGGTTGCTGCGTACATCTGTTCACGGGACGCACCACAGCCTGCTCCGTCGTGACATGGTGTCGACCACTACACAAAAGGGCTAGGAATAAGGGAGCCAGGTAGAAATCCCACCACAATTCGAATTCACGCTCCCGCTTTTTGTCCACGGGATGAGGCCTGGGGCCTACTGACCGTCGCCAAGGCTAAACACGGACAATGTCGCACCTTGAGGCTCGAAGGTTTGACGCTTGAACGCCTCCACTGCCACCAAGCTCAGAGTCGGTCATGTTACCTGGACGAAAGCGCGACGGCAATATTTATGGCAATGGGCGAATGGACGTTACAGCAAAGAAAGCAAAGCGACTAACTATGACAAGACATGGGGAGGCTATGGTTGAGGTAAAGTGAAAGGAGTTCATGACGCGTTCGTAGTCCTTCGGGCTCGTTCCTGCGCCGCTCGACACGCAAAACAGAATTCGTCGACGGAATCGATATCTTTTTGGATTTCGGGCCCAAAGTTCTACCGTTCTATCAGTCTGGAACGTTCGCGTTCAAGAGTCCCACATACCTGTATACACGTTGGTTCCCGACATCCTCTTGGGTGCTGCAAACTTCGTGAACAGCGTTTTGAGTTGCAGTCCATGATTGCCATGACCATGTGCCGTTGGAAATGCTAGGCCTAAGGTCAGCCAAAGCGATTGTGTTCGGTCCTTCGAGTGAAACGAACCATGCATTTCGTCCATCTCGTTCCTTCACTGTAGTTTTGGACGATTAGTCTAAGCCAAAAATGACACAAAACGAACGACGTACGCCATCTGTTGGCACATTATGTGTGGTGAACCGTGATGAAAAATGGGATCAGGAGGGGGAAGTAACTATGTTGAAGGCGAACAACGAGTCACGTATTTAAGGCAAATTCGAGTCACGGAGGAAGTGATGTATACACCGATCAATATTTTTTGCTGTCCCTTATTACAGGGATCCCTTGTTGCTTCTCCAGTAGCGAACATGGCGTAACCTGGCGTAACCCCCATCGGCAATTAACGATTGATTTCGATACTAACTTAGGGAACCATTGCTTCTGCTATCTCCGCATTAGGTATGTAATAAGTACCTCTTTGTGACATGGTTCCTACTGCTTAGCTTAACCTCGCAACTCTTCCATGCGGGATAGGGCATTATCGATGTAATCAAGAAGTTCAGATTCGATGTCATTGTTATTTCCATTGATACAGGCTCCTACAGGTTCCGTGTTTTCCACTAGCACTAGTCAAGCTAGTCGGGCCACTTAGTCCTGCGCCCACACACGGAAGGAACCTATACAGGGTGTACTAGGTCACTGCGTACATATATTTTCGGTAATGCCGCCATCAGAACAGACAGGTTTGCTTTAAACACCGGTTATCTTGCTCTGCGAAGTGAGGACACGGGTACGCGCCTGGTGAGTGGCGCGATTGAAGCCTACTGTCTCAGAGACCAGGAAGCATGGAAGCATATTGACCAGCGCGCGCAGACCATATCACCATGCGGTGAAAGGAACGACGATGTGACTTCCCAGAAAATACTCATGATGTGCCATTTGCAACGGTATCGGACCATGGATTTTGAGGATGGAAGGGGAGCCGGACGCACATTAGATGATTTATGCGATTATGGCTCTGCGTAGATGACGCGAATAACTTGCCCAAGATTCTGCAGCCGACAATCATTGCAATAGAAGGTAAGAATGTCACCTATAATATTGTCAGTGCCATTCAGAAAGTCAGAAACGGAATGCATCACGTCGAAATCGTCGGCGCTTCAATCTGATGGGTGGAAAGGTATGTTGTATCGGCATAAGGTAGAAGGAGAGTACGAGGCTTCGAGTACTGCGTTGATGATCAGCACCCAGCTTGCTGTTCAAGAAAAATCAAAGGCAATGCCAATACAAACGATGAAGACCTTCCTTAGCTGTATTGATCAATGAGGCATAGTTTGGCGCAGATGATAAATCAGCTATTCTTGTATCTTTGGATGGACTTATTTTACTAACATGCAGCAGGCACAGGCGTCAAAGCATTGGCTGGTGACATTTTTGTCTATAAAAATACAGCGGTAGGTCATGATGAGACTTATTTTCAGAGGTGACATACCAGCCTTCAGCAATACTTGTGCTGCTGTTGATGTGGCGACTGCGGCGTGGCACAACATATGACTGCGAGTGGGCACTGTTGTACAACATCAATATCAGGCCTCACATGACAAGAACGAAATAAATACCTCATAGATGTAGCTTCAAGTTCGAGTATGGACCTGGGTGGACAGATAATCACATAGACACCCCCAAGAAATGAGAGAGCAGAACGGAAACAATAGATTCAAAGGGATGTCGCCAGTTTGCGTATTCATCGCTCCGCCAATGGCAAAGCCAGGATCAAGGGAAACGAACGTCGACGCAAGAAGATGTTGGTAGTCCTTCTAGGCCTCATACATTACGGTGTGTCCAGAGGACAGTAGAGAAAGGCAATCAAAAGGTGCATTAGTGGTAGTCTCCCGTAGTCAGAATTCCAAAGCTCGCAGAACTCGCATACGTAAAGTTAGCGGTAAGAGAACAAGAACAGACAAGAACGCCAGCGTAGCGGTGTTTGAAAGCGGGCCGGCCCATTCGGCTTGAGGCCGTTGCCGATGCTCCAAAATTCTTTGAAATTGAACATCCAACTCAAACAGCTTCACGCCACAGAACATCAGAGTAACTCATCGGGATAACAAGTCGCGAACACTTCGCGAGGGGCTAGTGCGAAATTCGGGCTCCACAAGTCATCAGGTCCAATCATTTGCATCTAACTCGTATCGAGTCTGCTTCGGTCTCCCTTAGGTCTATCTCTGTGCTAGCATAGGCTTGCGAGGTATGTTATATGTGCGGTGATTCACAAAACACACTTATCAAGATGGTGCATGTAGTCACCATCATTACTGTGGCTTATGACTTCCCTGGCCACTAAATTATTCAAAGTAGAACTCTCTGATGTCGAGGAGACTGTCTATCATGCCGCACGGCGCCTTATCTTGCATCCTGAAGTTCTGAAGGCTGTTAAATTATGTACCGGTGATATCGTCGCATTATTCGACGGAGATAGTGCAGGCGTTGTCAAGGTCGAGTGGTATTTCATGGTCTCCGATTCTATCACTTGATACAGATGTGATAGGACTTTGCTGTTGGTGTTGTCTGGCCTTCTGCGGATATTTCCCCGGACTGTGAGTTTTTATTGTCCCTACTCCGAACCAATTAACACCCATACACCAGCTGTACTCACTTCTCATTGCCTGTCTCTCACCGCTCGCCTTGAGGCTGGTCATCGGGCCCGCCTAGTTCCCTTGACTGCATCAAAAATTCCACCTGGTCTGCCATCCATTCGGCAAGCTCCTGACGCGACCGCGATACAGCTCCGAGAACTGAATGTACAGAATCGAGACGCACAAGTCGCCAAAGATCCAAAGGATTGGCTTCAACTCCTGGTCCGAGAAATCTTAAGTAAATGTCTACCTCCATATGCTATTCTTGAACGTCTACTCATCTGAATACTTGGAACAGCTGACCTCAAATACATTTCGTCGAGACAGATCGTCCAAGTGACTTACGAAGGCAGGAAGAGACAATTCACTGTTGCCAGTATCACTTCGGGATCCTCTGATCAACTGGAAGCGCGTCTACAAAACCTAAACTTAAAAGACGGGGCGCCTAAAATATGGATAGCTAATTGGGACACATTCGTCACAATTCTCGACGGTCAAGCCACGACTGCGCCTGCGACACTAGAAGTGAGACCACATGCACAACTGCAATTCTTTTTGTGATTAATATCATAACCAGACCTCATCACTTCAGCCACCTGAATCCTACGCTTCTGTCGGGGGGCTCACCAAACAAATCGACCAAATCCGCGACTTGTTAGAGCTCCCCTTAACGAAACCGGAACTTTTCCGTCATTTTAGTGAGATTCCGCCTGTCTTCTCGCCGGGCATTGCCTCTGACCGTTCGGAATAAGATTTGAAGCCACCGCGAGGTATCCTCCTCCATGGTCCTCCAGGAACAGGAAAAACCCACTTGGCACGCGCAATTGCTGCATCCACCAAGTCTTCTGTCCTTGTAATAAATGGACCCGAGCTGTCGTCCGCTTACCATGGCGAAACAGAGTCCAAGCTCCGAGACGTGTTCAAGGAAGCGAAGGCGAAGAGTCCCTGTATTATTATCTTGGATGAGGTCGACGCATTAGTCCCCAGACGCGAAGACTCCGCTGTAGGGGAAGTAGAGAAACGTGTCGTAGCGACTCTGTTGACGTTGCTGGATGGTATCGACGATGACAGCTCCAGTCCTGGTCAGGTCGTTGTAATAGGCACGACCAACCGTCCCAACGCTATAGATCCAGCTCTACGCAGGCCAGGGCGCTTCGACAGAGAGATAGAAGTTGGCATTCCAGACATTGAAGGGCGTCTGTCTATTCTCCAAGTCTTACTTTCCAAATCCCCACACTCCGTCTCCACACCAGATCTTTTGGCCTTTGCATCTCGCGCGCATGGCTATGTAGGCGCCGACCTGAGCGCCGTTGTACGCGAAGCAGGAACATTGGCTATCAAGCGCCATCTACTTGCACCATCTTCCTCCCAATTGGAAATCACCCTCCCGGATCTTCTCGCGTCCCTACCATCCATTCGACCCTCTGCGATGCGCTCACTCTTTGTTGAAGCACCACCAGTTCGTTACGCGGATATCGGAGGCCAAGATAGCGTCATAAAACGGTTACGCGAATCTGTGGAATGGCCAATACGCTACCCAGAGGCATTCATAAGGCTCGGCGTTAAGCCACCCAAAGGTGTTCTGCTTTATGGACCTCCCGGTTGCAGTAAAACTGTGATGGCGCGCGCGTGCGCCTGCGAGAGTGGAGTAAACTTTGTCGCTGTCAAAGGTCCTGAGGTGAGTCTGCTCGTCGTGATCTTGCCTACTATTTCTCATAGTTGCCACAGCTGCTTAACAAGTTTGTGGGCGAGTCTGAGCGAGCAGTACGGGAGATCTTTCGAAAAGCCCGTGCGGTATCGCCTTCTATAATTTTCTTCGTGAGTTTTCATGATGGACAAGCTTCCTCTAACCTGAACTTGGGCGTAGGATGAGATTGATGCTCTAGCGTCTTCCCGGACGGGCTCAGATTCCAACACTGGTTCCTCCCACGAGGGCGTCCTGACGAGTTTGCTGAACGAAATGGACGGTGTTCAAGAGCTACTTGGTGTCACCATAATTGCCGCTACCAACAGACCAGAAGCAATCGTACGTCTTCTCGACTCCTCCTCAGGCTGCTCTTGACAGTAACCTTTCTGCGCCAGGACTCTGCTCTCATGCGCCCCGGTCGTCTAGACCGCATCCTATATGTTGGTCCTCCTGACCATGAAGGTCGGAAAGAAATTCTCAAGATTCGAATGAGCGCAATGAAAGTAGATAGTGCAGTGGACCTGGATGTGATAGCGGACTTGGTAAGTCGCCTATCTTTCCCACCGTTCCGTGCTTATCCTAATATTACCGACAGACGAATGGTTGTTCAGGAGCAGAAATCTCCGCACTATGCCAAGAGGCAGCATTGCTCACAATGCAAGAGAACATGAACGCGCCTTATGTACGATATTCACATCCTCTTTGGGCCAACATGTTCACATTTTATTTACGCAGATACCGAATGAAGCTTTTATTTCTGCCGCCAAGGCAATGAAACGCCAAATTACACCCCTTGTCCTTGCAAAATACCAGCGGTGGAAAATCGACAATGGTGTTCAGGAGCTATAAATAAAATCCACTTCTTCATGCTCATTTTGTGCGCCACATAAAATAATCAATATTGTCAGCCCAAGATTTGAAAGCGAGCAAAAGAAAAACTCATTCAGCGCGGTGCGATGACGAACATAGATAGACATGCATCGGTGACGGGAATGACTGGACCACCATCAACGACGTATGCATCACCAGCGCTGATGGATGATGATGTATATACTTACTCTAGGCAAGACCCAATGGAAGCGGTCAAGTCCACGAAGCTATGAATAAAGCATTGTCGTAGTTAGGCATGGTGCATCTCGAACCAATGACAACATACATAAAAGTAGGTTTCAACATCCGCGATGAGTGAGTGCGGCAAAACAAAAGACTCAAGAGGGGGCGTGGGAAATAGAGAATGTCATGCTTTGTGGTGGACATGGTGTAACCAAGAACAGCCTTGTCCGAGTTGTCGCACTTTGATCAATGGCCAACAGCTCAAGGCGGCCTCTTCAAACGGGCACCAAAGACTACTCTGCCATTCCTCAAAGTCCACGCTCTACGATGCCTCACGCCGCTTACAGCAAGCAACAACCGCGAACACAACCAGGACGAACGTCGTCGTCCAACGGACACAATGGGAGAGGCGCCATAGCGCAGGGAGTAGCGACGGGTGCCATTGGGGCGGGCTATGGACCATACTCAGTACGTCTGATACACGTTGCCAATTTCAAGACTTATGCATAGCACAGTATAACCCAAACCAAAGCAAAGACATGTCAAATCCATCGAGGTTCAGTGCTGCGCCTTCTGAGGTGTCATCGCTCAGTAATACCAAACCGAATACGCTGACGGTACAACCTCTATGGGACAACGACCCGGACCTCGACGATGCACTACACAATCCGGATCCCGTGCGCGACGCAAAACTCGATCGCTCATTCACTATTTTTTCGAGCCGAGGTTGGGCCAATGTCGGCGCTCTCTTTATTCTCGTTGCAGGCCTTGTGACGCTCTTCGCCGGATATCCTATCATCGACTACTACCAGCGCAACGAATCGCCTCTATCTGGCTTCAACTTGGGCGGGATCAACGGGTCCGGACAAGTCCCTGACCTACCGGGTATGCCATCGCTCATCGACAAGGATACGCCGCGGGAGGCCTACACGAGAACAGGTTTCGACGGGGAAAAGTACAATCTCGCCTTCAGCGATGAATTCGAGCTCGAAGGACGGACGTTCTACCCCGGTGAAGACCCTTATTGGGAGGCCTTCGATTTCCATTACTGGCCAACAGGAGATCTCGAATGGTATGATCCCAGCGTACGTGCCAAAGGTTTCTATTTCCCAGAAAACACTGATCGTAGGCGTACAGGCTATCACAACCAAAGATGGCAAACTAGTGATTACCATCACCCAAGAGTCTATTCATGATCTCAACTGGAAAAGCGGTATGTACGCCGCCATGCCATTTCCTTGTCCTGACGGCTAGTGCAGGCATGTTGTCATCGTGGAACAAGCTCTGTTTCAACACTGGCTATATCGAGGTCTCGATAAGTATGCCCGGTCGACCGGAGGCTCCAGGATTGTGGCCAGGTAATGCCCCTGATCGTCTTGCACGTACTTTCTATTAACTTCGTCTACAGGTGCTTGGACACTAGGTAATTTAGGTCGCGCCGGACATGGCGCGACTAACGAGGGAATGTGGCCATATTCGTATGATTCTTGCGACTCGGGCACATTCCCCAACCAGACCACAGCCGACGGAGAACCAGCAGCAGCTCTTGAAGGCAGCCCATATGGTACTGTTATCAGCTATCTACCTGGACAACGCCTGTCAGCGTGTACATGTCCGGGAGGCGACCATCCTGGACCCAGCAACGACGTTGGACGAGGTGTCCCGGAAATCGATATCATCGAACACCAAATCGACGTCTCACTCTGGCAAGGAGAGGTCTCTCAAAGTTTCCAGGTCGCTCCCTTCAACTATCAATACGAATTCTACAATTCGACTTCCGATATCACCATCTACGACGACTCAATAACCTCACTAAACTCGTACAAGGGTAACCAATATCAACAGGCCATTTCCGCTGCGACCTTGATCGACAAGACTCACTACAACGGCGAGGCCTATGGTGCTTACGGTTTCGAGTGGTACTCAGACCCTGATAATCGGGACGACGGGTTTATAGAGTGGGTCAGCGGGGGAAAGCAATCTTTCAAAGTTCTCCCAAGTGCCAGTCGAGCGGATCCTGTAACGGAGATTTCAGACAGGATAATTGCTGAAGAGCCAATGGTATGCTTTTTCCAGTTCCAGTGTGATCTCCGCCCGTTCTAACCTTTTCTCTGCAGTACATCATCCTGAACTTGGGAATATCACCTTCGTTCCAACAACAAGATTACATGCATCTGGAATTTCCAAGCAAGATGTATGTCGACTATGTCCGCGTATACCAACGTGCTGGTACGAAAAATGGTATAACGTGCGACCCTCCAAATCGCCCAACATCGAAGTATATTAATGAGTACGTCGTTCACTTGCTCATGGCGTACATTACTGATTACCTTTCAGTCACATTAATGCGTATATGAACCCGAATCTCACGACTTGGGACGCTGCAGGCTACACCTTCCCCAGGAATCGACTATATGATGGCTGCTAGAGCATTCATTCTCGTTCTACACATCCTGCGCATTAGTATCCACTGTTATCTATACCATCATCCATACCCTGGACAGCTGGTCTGTGTTATATTCTTCGACGGACAATTAATGACCTACATGCCTATCTAGGACTTATTCACAATATCTATTCGTCTACGCACTCCCTGCATCTTAGATCATTTGTTTATGGACAACGACCGTATTATTTATTCTTCCGACAGACAGAATTCTATTATGCTTAGGTAGGAGACCACAAATATAAGAAATAGTCTTACTGAAAATTATACAGGACAAAGAATGCGCGAGAGCTCGGGCCACTGTAATCTCCGTCCGCTTGATCGGTCCCCAAGATCTGGATCGGGCTCACCTCTTGTTAAACAAGATCACCGACCCTTTAGATTTTCAATATTTCTCCTTCCAACTTTCATCTTCAAGTTCGTTACCGACAACGACTACTTTCGACCAGGCCCTACCTTGCCTTTCTACTTGTTCCTCTCGCATTTCAAGTATTTCGACAGAGTCGCATCACTATCTTTTCATCTTTCTTCATAAATAAGTCCCATGCCCTCAGGCAACGCTCCCTACAACACCATCGGTTCAGGAATGACTTACTCTCTCGAGAAGAGTAGGGCTCGCAGTCGCAGGTCCAAATTAATTGTAAGCTAGTCCTACTCCAGAAGGATGATTGCTGAACGAGAACAGGTAATTGGTGGCATTATTACAGTGCTCGGTTTAGTTGCTATCGGCGTAGGGGTCGGAATCTCAAATACTGGGAACAATTCATCTCCGTTGTCGTCGTCGTCCAATGGACCAGACCAGCCGGACTCCAATGACCCCAGCTCGTTCGTGGTGGATAAGCGCCTTCACAGGTCTCTATATGGTCTGGCTTACACCCCAGAGGGCTCTTTATTGCCTGATTGTGGCAACTCTCTGGAGGAAGTCATCAAGGATGTTCAAGTAGGCGTTTTTTTTTGACCGCCAAGTGATAATTATATTCACTATGCTGCAGCTCATGTCCCAATTGACGACTCGTGTCCGCCTGTACGGCGCTGACTGTAACCAGAGTGCTCTCGTCGTACGTGGATTCTCTTAATTGACAAATATCCACTCATTTCTACCATAGCTCGAAGCGATCAGGCAAACCAAAGTGGACATGGAAGTCTTCCTTGGCATCTATCCCATCCCAGACGACGACAGCGCCTACAACCGCCAACGCGATACCATCAAGGAGGCTTTGCAAACGTATGGTGCTGACCATGTTGCAGGTATCACTGTCGGAAATGAGTTCATTCTCAAGTAAGCTTCCTGTTGATGTTTCCGCACATTCATTGAAAAACGCTCGCCCAGCTATGTTACCGAGCACGGCGGCTTGCCCAACGACGCTACAGGAAATACAGCCGGTGCAATGCTCGTCGCTAATATCAAGGACACTAAATCGATGGTCCAAGCTCTCCGTCTTGACAAGGACATCCCCATAGGAAACTCGGACGCCGGTAGTTACTTCAATGACCTTGTTCTGGAATCTGTGGAATACGGGGTAAGTACTCCGTCTTGGGATAGAGAGATTCCTGGCTGATACTCACTTCCAAGCTTTCCAATGTTCACCCTTGGTTCGCCAACACTACCGTCGAAGATGCTGCAGCGTGGACTGCCACCTTTTTCGAGGAGATTAACGTCATCCCAGCCAGCCAACTGTCCAACTCTGTCAGTCTTGTGTTCAAAAATATGTTTCCGTCAGACGCTGACCATCATTATAGCCCAGGATGTACATTGCTGAGACTGGCTGGCCCACAAAGTCTTCAGATGCTGGTAACGCCAATAATGGCGCGTCCCCTGCGTCTGAAGCGGGACTTCAAACGTTCTTGGACACATTCGTATGCCAAGCAAACACCAATGGGACTGGTTACTTCTTCTTTGAGGTATGTTGTGGTATTTTCTGTAAGTGATTTAGTGCAGATGCTGATGCTCAATGTCCAGTTCACCGACGAGAAGTGGAAAGACGATCAGTTCGGAGGCGTTGAAGGTCACTGGGGACTCTTCCACCAAAAGTATGTTTCGTGTACCATTGGCGGGACGATGCTAACCTACTCCTCCAGCCGAACACTGAAGCACATTGAGATCCCTGATTGTATAGCCCCCTGAACGGCCTTATGGATGGACTATGGGCCAGAGTCGAAAACAGACATTTTACTTATCAATCTATCTACCTTCGGATTCAACAATTTTCACGATCGCTGTTTCCTATCGTAATTGTCTTTATATAGACTTACTGTGTTAAATCAAAACCCACATTCGTTACGTGTACTTGCTCACGAACGACGACGCGTGTGTCGCCGTGGCCAACGACGGCCCTCCTCAATTCTTAGTTCCTATGATTCCTCCCCACCTTCCGGGCTCCCAAGGCAATCAACTACCTATACGCAATCTGTGAGTCCGTATGGGACTACCGCGATACACATTTGCCTTTAGTGATTTGAGGGGTGGAACGCCACGTAACTTTGAAATGGTGTCACCGCTCTTAGGCTCTTCTCCGGTCGGAGCAAAACAGGGTCTTGCCCAGCCATGCACGAACACCGCAGGAACATTGTGCATTACGCAAACACATGTGTATACTGATGCTGAAGGAACACTGCATGAAGATGTGCTCGGTATGCTTGAGAGGAACATTGGTGCATCTGATGATATATGCCTACTACGTCGAAAAAAGCTCGCTAGAGCCACGGCGACTCGCGTAACGAGAAGAGAGAATGCAAGCGGCATATATTCTAGGCACATGAATGTTATGGTATATAATTGAGACTTAGGACTATGGTAATATACTAGATGGCTGCAAGAGTTGGAGAAGGATTTACAGCGACAGTGATATCTCCGAATGAAGTTATGTCGAGCGAGTAGATACCTCCGATGTGTATCGCGACTCGCGACGCGACGTTGGTCTGATCATGTGATAGTCCGTTAGCGATCAATGTCATCAGTGGCGATGGCGGCGGTCTGAGATCTAAGCCGCGCTTCACTGACGGTACAAGATGATGATGATTTATGACAGATAGAAGATTTGACGAACAGTGCACAGACACTGACCGAACAAAATAGTGTATTGCATTGCACAATTTTGAGGATTGTATGAACGTACACATACGATTTGTGCACCATCTATTAGTGCAAATAGCTATGTCCCTGTATTAGTTGCATGTCCCCTATTCTACAATATAGAGCACTAGACTACACTGGTACCGTTGCCAAATGACAAACCCAAAAGCCGTAACGGAGAGAAGTTGCCACATTTCATTCTGAATGCTGTGTGCCGCAGGGAAGCTCCTGGAAGCTCAGGAATCGGCAGGAATCGGCAGACTCCACTGAGCTGACTCCAGGCCATCTTAAACTTTTCGAGGTCGCTCATACGACCTGGCATACTACTACCATCCGTGCACGAATACCTATAGCTAGTAATTCGACTCTACCAACTTCCAATATCCCTCCGCATCCAGCTAAATGAATACAGGTCTAGGAATTCCCAGCGACACATTTTGAGAATTCGAAACGTACAACATGTTCCACCCAAGACAACGGACCGACCATTTTTATGAGAGTGGCGGAAGGAACTCCTCTCTATTCACTTAACATAAAATTAAGCGCTGGAGAATTCCCATAGTAACGAGGCATTTTCGTCTCTAGATTCATAGTACAATATTTGCTATTACATGAATTTTGGGTGGCTCAAAATTAAACACGCTCCCCAGACTCAAAGTTCTGTGGAGGCCCACAGACCACTCTTTCGGGTCTCCAAGTGTTTCCCTGTCATCCTTCCCTGATGCATGTATTGAGGCCTCGATAATACCAATGACCACTGGGTAAATTAGCGTGGTCAAGGCAAGAATGTGCATGCTGAAATCAGAACTAGGGCGGTGTCAGGACGAAGAATATTGTCATTTAGAAAGTGCCCAGATGAGTGGATAGTGCCTGTAATACTTAATAAGACACAGGACGAAAAGTATGGCTTCATGTCATCTTAAAGCGATGTCGCCAACGATCCGATTCAGCGTGGGAATCCTTCTTGGAAATTTCGAGTCCGCTTCTAATAGGTGTATTTTGACCATTTCCCACTACTAACGACGCTCTTTGACTTTCTTTTCCTCAATGTCCTCCTTCATTTCGTCTAGCTCGTCTGTCCACTCGTCGAAGGCTAACCTTCTGCCCTCTGATTCTCAGATCGACTCACGTGGTAGTCGGACGGCGGATTCAGTTTCAGACAAGGTTGGCTCTATTTTGCGTCGCTTTGCACCACCCCCGCATAACCTGCTGTAGTTCTCTCTTGCCGTTGATCCTGTTTTTTGGGGCACAATTCTCTACGTAGAGGACAAGGAACCTGACGATTACCTCCATAATCCAGACCCTCGGCGCGACAAGGAATACGATGCTGGAGGCACTATTTTTACCCTTAGAGGTCTCGCTAACCTCGGCTGTATAGCTATTCTCTGCGCTGGGCTTATTAGCTTGTTGTGAGTGCCAACCCATCAATCCATTCTACTGGCGTGGCTGAAGTCTGACAGTGTCGGTTATCCTTTAATATCGTACATCACGTCAGGTGCATTGTCGTCTAATGGTAAATTTGTCTTGGGTGGGGTCAACGGCACGGGACAGGTACTACAGCTTCACCTCCTCCGTCTTCATGCGTTGCTCAGCTCATATCCTAGGTTCCCAGCATGGGCAATTGGGGTTTAATCGACCTGGACACTCCACCAGAAGCATATACAAGACCGTCTTACGAAAGCGGAGACGAAATGGTCCTCGTCTTCAGCGACGAGTTCAACGAGGATGGACGGACTTTCTATCCTGGAGAAGACCCTTACTGGGAGGCTGTCGATCTGCATTACTGGGTTGTAAGTCTTTCGCTTCCCTCCAGTTTCTTGCATTCGATGACATTGTGCTGCAGACCAAAAATCTGGAGTGGTATGATCCAATCGCTGTCACGACGGAGGGAGGCGCGCTCAGAATCAGACTCGAGGACATCCCGACTCGTGGATTGGACTATAGGGGAGGCATGATGACCTCCTGGAATAAATTCTGCTTCACCGGTGGCCTTGTCGAGGTTTCCGTTACTCTTCCCGGTGCGAACAATATTGCTGGCTTGTGGCCCGCTGTGTGGGCGCTAGGTAATCTTGGCCGCGCTGCTTACGGCGCTACGTTGGAAGGCATGGTAAGCTCATTTTCACGCGTTTGGCTCAACTCAGCATTCAATTTCCTGCTAGTGGCCCTATACCTATGATTCATGTGATGTGGGTACCGTTGGGAACCAGACTGTGGATGGTCAACCAGAGCTCGCTACTGTCGACGGAGATCCTGGTCAAGGCGGTGCACTGTCCTACCTTCCTGGTCAAAGGCTCTCTCGTTGCACCTGTCCCGGCGAATCTCATCCTGGACCCATGCATGCCGATGGGACTTACGTTGGCCGTGCCGCTCCCGAAATTGATATCTTTGAGGCCCAGGTATCAGATGGGATAGCTCATGTCTCGCAGTCCGGTCAATGGGCGGTACGTCCAATTTTTATCTGACATTCTAGTTCTTGCGTTAATCACATAGATAGCCATTCAACTACGCCTATGAATGGTTCAATACGTCCGATAACTACGTCATCTACGACGAAGAGATTACTCATTTAAACACGTACAAGGGTGGCGTTGTTCAGCAGGCAACATCTACGATTTCAGTCACCAGTATGTCTTCACCCCGGGTTACTTTCAGGTAATGCTAACAGTGCTTACAAGACCCCGACTGCTACGAGCTTGAGACTGGCTGCTTCTCTACTTATGGATTTGAATACAAACCTGGCATGTCCTCTCACCTAACCCACCCCGTACTGTGCGCTAACGTCTTGTGCAGGTTATGATGACGCCGTGAGTGTTTTGCAGACCCCATCATTCCCTTCCGAACTTTGGCGTAGTACATCCTCTGGATCAGCGACGGCAAGCCTACTTGGTTACAGCGCGCCTCTGGCATGGCAGCGGATCCACGAGTAGAAATTTCTGCCCGCCCTGTTCCTCCGGAGCCCATGGTATGCTTTTCATTCTACCTTCTATTCCACATGTATACTGAAGTCCACTCGTGTAGTACCTCCTCGCTAATCTGGGCATGTCTAACAACTTTGGTTTTGTTGATCTGGAAAACATCATCTTCCCCTCAATGATGTCGATTGATTGGATTCGCGTATACCAGAAGAAGGACGAGATCAACATCGGATGTGACCCCCCTTCCTTCCCAACTCAAGCATATATCAATGAGTTGGTACTTTTTATCCGAACTTTCGACGTATCTGACAGGCGCGTTTTTAGGTACATCGAGGCGTATACGAACCCCAATCTTACGACTTGGGTAGATGATTACAAGCAGCCTGTTCCGAAAAACAGTTTTCTGGGCCAATGCTAGACCGTCGTTCGCTTCGGACACATTATCGTACACTAGAGAGTGAGCGTCCACCAGCCCCGAACTGGCATTCGTATATCCAATGTTATGAGCGGTACAAGTATAACCAAACTGCTCAACATTAGGGTTAGGCTATTTTACTACATTAATTGTTTCCTAAATTCAACCTTTTGACCGTTCAACCTCGGCCAATTTTCGAAGAATAAATAGACAGTTAATGGTACTGTGCAGGTTACTCCCATCCCGGAAACTGCGAAGAAGTAGATCTGAATGGTCGTTCTGATGACTTCGAGAGGCACCAATGCCGCGTCGGCAACGTGTACTGCCATCGGCGGGCTGGAAGTTGAACCTTTGAAGGGAACTGTATCCAACTTGAACTTGTCCCGCCGCCATAATGCTATAGCGCCCCACTTACACAATGCCCACTGTCTTGAGCGGTTCATGCTGTCAACAGGAATTTAGAGCGTACTTCCGCATCCTAGACCGAAGGATGGAGGAGGCCACTGAGTATTGTGGCGCCCGGAGCACTGATGTCGTTGAATTATGGCATGGGCTATTATTAGCGTTCTTGATCTTGAATCTCTCGGACCGACCTGAATGCTATGCATTAAATCTCCTTAAAGCCATGAGACGACAGCAAATAAGTATGGGATCAATGGTCCCTGAGGCAAATTACAGAATTTGAACAACACTACAAGGCCTAAGTTCGCCGGTACGCCTTGGGTACACTGTGAACGGGCGAAGCGTCGGGACGCCAAGAAATCGGTGAGCAATGAACAGCGAAGCGTCGGGACGCCAAGAATTCTCACGCCTCAATGCATATTTGGCCGAATAGCCTCGTCTCAAATATTCATTTATCTAATTCCACAAGCTCCCACAGACTCTTAAATCAGCCGTATGGAGTAGTTTCATCTTGAAACAAACGATTCAATCGCATCAAGACCAACAACCACGACAGAAGTATATGGAGCCAAAGTTGTTGGCCACAGTTATGTAATGAAGGCCTTCAGAGGCCTACCTAGAAAACGGGATAGCCGTGCCAAGATACCTACTATGAGTACCATCATGGTTACTATGCAGGGCCTTGAGTTGCAGAACATCGGGAAAATGTCGTGAGAGAAACGCTCCACACGAAGCAAGCTCAAATCCGGAAATATAAGAAGGCGCAATGCAGGCAAATAGGAACGCTGTCCTACTCACCCTCCCAAGTTCTTTACTTCAACGATGATATCAACTTCGCTCCTCTCTCTGGTCTCCTTGGCTTCTTGCGCTGTGGCACGGAGGACCTGGTTCAGCTTGTCAGTTAATCGAGTCCCGTCTTGATCATTCAGGAAAGCTCAGTCATCTCTCTAGTGGCGACTCGTACACACAAACAGGTTTCAACCTCACTACGGGTCCCCTACCATCCTCAGAAAATCCCCTCGGGAACCCAGCTTATCCTGGAGATACCGTCACAGGAGGTGAAGTTTGGGTCGAGTACGTGACGACCAAGTACAATACGACCGAAGTCTTCACCTACAACTTTGCTTACGGCGGTACCGACTACTCCTTCGTGTTCCTTTTGGTGTACTAACGCGGCCTTTTTCATAGGTGCAGTCGTCGACGCGGAGTTGGTAACGCCATATATTCCGACTGTGTTCACCCTAACGGACCAGATTGATTCATTATTCCTCCCTCATGTGGATGATATCCCAGAATGGACCTGCGAGGATAGTCTCTTCTCCATCTGGATTGGAATTAACGATGTTGGGAGCAGCTTCTTTCTCCCTGGAGACCGTGACGAGTAAGTGTCTGGGTTCATAGTATTCCTTACCACTATGAACCCGAGACCAGGTGGAAGTCACTCGGTGGGCGGGGGAAAGTCACTCGTTACTCGCCAAACGGGTTAAACCGAGTGACAGTGAGGCAGGTGGATTTCAACCGGTAAATGGCGCCGACAAGACTTAACTCGGTAATGACCCGGAAACCGGTGTCCGCCCATTCACCCGGAAAACGGGTTAAGATGCTAGGTGCTGAATGGATGCTTTAAATGATAGTGATATCTTATCATACACATATTTTCACATTTCAAGTAATTAGCGGTGCATAGTGGCCAGTGGCTGAGGCCTGAGGGAGCACCATGGCCATGGTATACACAGGAATTGACAAAATTCACCCAAGTCGTGCGGTCACGTGTATGTTGAATCAAAACTTCGAAGTCCGCTCGATCAGCGCGACGCCCTTCTTTCCCTCTCACCGCCATATTGCCTGCCCGCCAACATCGGAAAAAACAACTGGGAGTATCCGCAGAGCACGATGACTATCTATGAGCATTGCCTGGTGCGTTATCTTCGTGATAACCTTTGCTTATACTGATATTTCCATTCTTTGTAGAAGATCCCCGCTTACGCGCCAACTTCCCCCGAAATGTGAGCGACTTTCAATACGGGTCTAAATGTAAAGCAAAATGACTCTCATGAGTCTTGGTGCGTCGTTATCGGAACAACCTCTACCGATACTTATCCATCCACTTTGCAGAAGATATTGATTACCAACATGCACGTCGATTCGGAACTCCAAAGACCAATGTGAGTATTGTTCAATCTTTTACTTCATCTGCTGATTCAGTCTTCATATCCTCATAGGTTGGGGCTCATCATCACAATTTATCAGGCGCTGTTTTGCCTCTAGCTCTGATCACCCACATTCCTAGCTATATATCCAACCATGTATATGTAGCTTTTTCTGAATACATTCATCTGTGTCTTTCTGGTGCCCCCTGTATGCATTACACTGTGTGTGTTCCCTGAAAGCCCTCTCTTAAAACTGTGGAAAATGCCCTGGTTGACGGTGCAGCCTACCTAGTTTAACGGGGTGACCTCGCCCCGTTTACCGGTTTAAATGGACGACATTCTGATGGCACGGAAAACGGGTGACGAACGGTTTACTTTGACCAGGATACCAAGGCTACTTAAACCGACAACCGGGTGACATTTCGGGTGACAATAACCTGGTCCGCGTTTTGTAGTGTACGCTAACGCTGCTCGTGACATAGGTTCTCTGATGTCGTCTTGGACGCGTACTTTGCATTGGTAGAGAAACTCGTGAGTCTGATCATTCTTCCGGTCGGGGAGCTACTTTCTTACAATGAGAACAGTAGTGCGTATGGTGGAGACTATTGTGTTTCGTCCTGTCTAACGACGCTGCAGCGCCGTTGGGGCACGCAACTTCCTCTTCGTCAATGTTCCTCCCATCAACAGATCCCCTTTGGTACGATTTTGTGTCTCGCGGTCTTTCCTTTCTGAGATGTGACGTTCAGATGCTCGTTCAATCCGAAGAATATCGGGTGTTGGCACATTCAATGCTCAAGGGCTACAACGCGAAGCTCGCTGAGCGTATAACGGCTCTTGAGTTTAGTCACGGCGACGTGAAGACATGGACTTGGGATTCATATACCTCCTTCACCAAGATCATGGATGACCCTACGGCGTACGGATTCAAGGATGCTACAACCTACGGTAATGGAACTGATCTCTTCTGGGGGTGAGTAATTCTTTGTTTGAAGCGCAATCGCGAGCTGACGCAGACTACAGGGATGACTACCATCCATCGAGTAAGACATTTTCCTCTTGCGTCGGCTCAACTAATCGTTTTTGCTGCAGGCTATGTGCACAAGTACCTGGGTGAAGATGTAGCAGATGTTTTGGCAGGCTTCTTGTAAGGTTAGAGCCAAGTTCACAAATTAATACATTGTTCAAGAATCAGTCAAAGAAGATTATGCATCTCAGCAGGAAACAATACTTTCGCGACAGATCACTCCGAGCTTGAAAACAATACTGAGGTAGGTGGACGACGACTTGCGCCACCAGAATTCCCTTCAATGGCCAGCCGCCATCGGCATCTACTTCGGTCGCGTGGTATGATCAATGTCCAAAGATCGGGTCGACCTCGTCACACTTTGATCAATGGCCAACAGCTCGAGGCGGCCTCTCCAAACGGGCACCCAGGATTACTCTGCCATTCCTCAAAGTCCACGCTCAACGATGCCTCACGCCGCTTACAGCAAGCAACAACCGCGAACACAACCAGGACGAACGTCGTCGTCCAACGGACACAATGGGAGAGGCGCAATAGCACAGGGAGTAGCGACGGGCGCCATTGGGGCTGGCTATGGACCATACTCAGTACGTCTGATACACGTTGCCAATTTCAAGACTTATGCATAGCACAGTATAACCCAAACCAAAGCAAAGACATGTCAAATCCATCGAGGTTCAGTGCTGCGCCTTCTGAGGTGTCATCGCTCAGTAATACCAAACCGAATACGCTGACGGTACAACCTCTATGGGACAACGACCCGGACCTCGACGATGCACTACACAATCCGGATCCCGTGCGCGACGCAAAACTCGACCGCTCGTTCACTATTTTTTCGAGCCGAGGTTGGGCCAATGTCGGCGCTCTCTTTATTCTCGTTGCAGGCCTTGTGACGCTCTTCGCCGGATATCCTATCATCGACTACTACCAACGCAACGATCCTCCAGTATCTGGCTTCAACTTGGGCGGTATCAATGGGTCCGGACAAGTCCCTGACCTACCTGGCTTGCCATCGCTCATCGACAAGGACACGCCCAGGGAGGCCTACACAAGAACGGGCTTTGACGGGGAAAAGTACAACCTCGCCTTCAGCGATGAATTCGAGCTCGAAGGACGGACGTTCTACCCCGGTGAAGACCCTTATTGGGAGGCCGCTGACATCCATTACTGGCCAACAGGAGATCTCGAATGGTATGATCCCAGCGTACGTACCAACCATTCTGTTTCCTGGCAAACACTGATCGTAGACTTGCAGGCTATCACCACCAAGGACGGCAAACTAGTGATTACCATCACCCAGGAGTCTATCCATGATCTCAACTGGAAAAGCGGTACGTGCGCAGCCACGCTCTTGGAGCCTTTCACTGATGGGCGCAGGCATGTTGACATCGTGGAACAAGCTCTGTTTTAACACCGGCTATATCGAAGTCTCGATAAGTATGCCCGGTCGACCAGAGGCTCCGGGATTATGGCCAGGTAAGAGTTAGATCGTCTCGCAGATACCTTTTGTTAACGAGCGACATCTACAGGTGCTTGGACACTCGGTAATTTAGGCCGCGCCGGATATGGCGCGACTAACGAGGGGATGTGGCCTTATTCGTATGACTCTTGCGACCTGGGCACATTCCCCAACCAAACCACGGCAGACGGAGAACCAGCAGCAGCTCTGGAAGGCAGTAGATCTGGCACTCCTGTCAGCTACCTACCCGGACAACGCGTGTCAGCGTGTACATGTCCGGGAGGCGACCATCCTGGACCAAGTAACGACATTGGACGAGGTGTCCCGGAAATCGATATCATCGAACACCAGATCGACGTCTCACTCTGGCAAGGAGAGGTTTCTCAAAGTTTCCAGGTCGCTCCATTCAACTATCAATACGAATTCGACAATTCAACTTCCGATATCACCATCTACGACGACTCAATAACCTCAATAAACTCCTACAAAGGTGGCGTGTATCAACAGGCTGTGTCTGCTGTGACCTTGATTGACAAGACTCACTACAACGACGAGGCCTATGGCGCTTACGGTTTCGAGTGGTACTCAGACCCTGATAATCGGGACGATGGGTTCATAGAGTGGGTCAGCGGGGGTAAACAATCCTGGAAGATCCTACCAAGTGCCAGTCGAGCGGATCCTGTGATGGAGATTTCAGACAGGATAATTGCTGAAGAGCCAATGGTATGTTTTTCCCAATGAGATTTCCTCTCGTTCTAATTCTGTTTCTCCAGTACATCATTCTCAACTTGGGAATATCACCTTCGTTCCAACAACAAGACTATATGCATCTGGAATTCCCAAGCAAGATGTATGTCGACTACGTTCGGGTATACCAACGTGCTGGTACGAAAAACGGTATCACATGCAACCCTCCCAATCGCCCCACAGCAAAATACATTAACGAGTAAGTCGCTCACTCGCTCATCGCGTCTGGCACTGATAATTTCTTAGTCACATCGATGCGTATATGAACCCGAATTTCACGACTTGGGACGCTGCAGGTTTCACGTTCCCTAGGAATCGACTATATGATGGCTGCTAGAGCATTAATCCTCGTTGTTGTGACGACCTACACCTACCGCGCATCTGAATTCCCCGTTATCCCCACCGTTATCCCTACGCTAGACAGCTGGTCCGTGCTGTATCCTTCGACGGACAATTAATGACTTACATGCTATCTGGGACTTGTTCACAATATGTACCTACATATTATCATACGGTATACCGCCGACCACGCCTACGCCTACGCACTCCCTGCGTCTTCGATCATTTGTTTATGGACAATAACTATAGTATTTATTCCGCTGTGTTATAGTAGTGTTGAGTTGAGGTATTATTCTTGAGCCAACAAGCTAGCTTGATTGGAGAGCCAGCATATCCTATGGATTCACACTTAGGTACCCTCCGTCAATAACTAGTTCCTGCCCATTCATGTAACATCCAGATCGCGATGCTAGGTAGACAGCTGTTGCGGCCATCTCCTCTCCACTACAACGAATCAGCACTTTCATAACCATCGCTGACAGCGCCACTTACGTTCCTGGTCTTCCGGCGGGTACTGGTGTCACACCTTTGCCAACCTTGTCCACCAAGTCTGGAGTGATCACGTCTGTGGTCATCTCCGACTCGTATACACCTGGCGCTATCGCGTTCACTCGCACCTGGATGCCCTTCAGAGCGATCTCAGTCGCTAGCATCTTCGTGAGTGCAGACGCAGCGGCCTTTGCGGTGTTATAGGCGAACTAAGGTTCAAGTCAATACCAATCAACGTTCAATGAGATATCAATCACGTACATGCTCCTGCGCTAATTTCGTTAGGCCACTAATGCTTGTCGTGTTGATAACTGTCGAAGTATATCCTGGAGTTGCCTTCGTGCCATTTTCGAGAAGGCCCAAGAACGCGGTAGTCATAAAGTAATTGGAGTGCACATTGATGGAATAGACGTCCGCCCATCCTTGCTGCGACTCCTCGAACAGCGCCATGCCGACAGATTCGGCGTTCTTGTGCTGAGGATTCGACTTGTCGTTGAACCACTTTGATGAGGGTCCGACCTGGCCTGCGCTTGAGGGAAAGCCAATAAACGACGCGTCCAGATTGAAGACTAATGAAAAATATACTTGTTCACGAGAATATGAAGCTTTCCCTCCTGTTCTTGGATCACTTTCTTGGCTTCCAAGATACTCGCTTTCGACGTCACGTCCATCTGCAATCTACACGTCCCCGTTAATCGCGAAAGATCAGACGAGATCCAAATGGTAGAGCGTACGGTATAACTGTCCCCTTGATACTTCCACTGGCCACAACCTTCTCTAACACCTCCTTTCTGCGTCCAGTAATGTAGACCTTTGCGCCGTTCTCCGCCAGGCCTTTCGAAATCATGTACCCGATGCCGGTACCGCCACCGGTGACAATAGCGACAAGTCCATCTAGGCTGAAAAGGCGTGATGCTGCGTAAGATGCCATGGCGAGACGGAATACGTTGTGAACCGAGGAGAAAACGATGTATTTAACAGCCCCGGATGATCGGGTTGTTATAGTCGGGCCGATGGGATGGAGAAATTTCCGGACAGCGACTCCGTTGTGGCGCCCTGTGGCGCTATTTGGGCGGTCAAAGTGTCCTGCGGTGAAAAAGAAGATCAATGTCCATAGAAATTAACGAATGGGGTATCTAGCATAATCTAGATCTAATACTGCACAGCGAACTTGTAAGTACTCTATAGATCTAACGCTGTACAGATATGTCCGTCGTCTATTCCTTGTGGATTTCTAGGCCAGGAGGGGCACCAAGGGCTTTAAAATCGTCAGCGAATATATGACAACTGCGAAGAGAAAAATCTCACCTCGTTTTACATAACCGTACATGAGGAACTGCGAGGAGATCATGCCAGCAGTCATGACCATCCTCGGTCCCAGACCAGCGAACAAACCCTTGAAACCAGCTTCTCGCGCTAAGGTGGCGAGGCGATAGGGCATTGAGCCGGTGGGACCGTGTCCCTTGTTGATCTGGCTGAGCAGAGAGTCGGCAGGCTACAGGGCATCAGAAAAAAACAAGTATTTGTAGTGAATGAATCAACGCACATGGCTCAGAATAGCCGCGGCAATACCAGCAATAATACCGCTTCCAAGGTCGACGCCCACTTTACTCGTAGTAGACAACTCATGTTTCGTGCGGTGTGAGACGAACTCATGGCACCATTCGTTCACAGTGAACTGGCCAATGGCGTAGGGGATTTGTCTAAGGGCATGTAGTCAGCGTATCAAGGCTCACAAACCTTTATATAAGCGACGGACTTGCACAGAATGGGTACGAAGCCCGCGTAGAGCTGGGAAAGGCCGCCTTCGCGAGCGAGTCGCGTAAAGCCACTCACGAGGCCATTGGCATATCCGCGTTCAGAAACCATGCGAATGCGAGTAGCTTCAAGCGGGGTCAAAAGGATGTCCGCGAAGAACCTGGATACCATTAACGACGGAAAACTGGATGGTAATAGACGGGTACACACTCTGCTATGCCAGCTGCACCAAGATAGATAGCAGTCCGATATTTGACAGCTGTCTCTTGGTCGCCTGCGACCTTGACGAGAGCGCCTTTCCAGTATTCGTACCCGGCAAACTTGGCGCCACCTTGGGCGAGATAGCCCAAGGCGGTCGGTCCAAAGCCTGTTAGGAGAGCGGCCGGGCCCTCCTTGGCAATAATGTAGCGGGTCCCAGAAACGAATCCGAAGCTTTTATAAGCCGGATCGATTTGGATGCGAGTCTTTACGACGTCGACAGCTGTGGAAGGATTAATTTCTGTGGATGGATGGATGGGGCGGGCTTACGGGTCATTACGCCATGGCTTATCCTAGAGAACGATGAGTTTTGGGAAGAAATAGAGGACTAGTACTGACGTGCAACACAGTGCTCCAGCAAGGAGGAAGGACGAGTAGTCCTTCGTGGAGAACTGAGGGACAACGAATAGCTTGGGCTTTTTGGACATGAGGGGTGGTGGGGGGTGTGGACAAAACTGACTCGAGCAGAAAGGCAAGGAACTGTCGTCATTTTTCGTCCTTTAAAAGCTTTCAAGGTCTGAAACGGATGCGGACAAATTATCATATGATTACGGCACGGACTATGCACTGTTCCTAATATTAGAGACCTCTAGGCTCTCGCGATCAGCATCTAGAGTCTCCATAAAGAAACTCACGCACTGAATAGTAAATCTGCTCGTGGAAACCGCGTGAGTGTCGTTTGTGCAAGGGTAGTACCTTCGGACAAAACCACGAGCTATCCCTTACGTCCACAATCGTCCACATGTAACAAGTACTAGTAGTCATCGGTGTCGTTCAAGGTCCTTGAATCGGCCAACTGTCGCAGACTGTCGCCGCCGCTCGCGCATCTTACTTCGAGGTGATAGGCAGAAGCGGACCGGCAAGATGAAAATTTTCAGATGAGCCAATAAGATCTCTCGGTAGATCATCCAAAGGCGTATTTTCATTGGCCCATCATTTATCGATCAATTTCGGTCCGAATCATCCATGTGCCCTCCCATGCCCTTGAAGCTCATTAATCATGTCGAACTTGATTGAAAGTCGCATTGACAACCCGTCTGAGCTGTGCAATCTTTTACACAAACGCTGAGGTCCTTCCGATTGAATTGCCGACAACCGCAGTTTGATCGATTATGATTGGACGGCGAGCGGCGTAAGTTTGTGACCGAACACAACTTGCTATGGACCGCGACGATCATTTTATTGCAGAAGTCGTCTGGTTTGTTCCAGCACAAAAATACCTCAAACGCCACCCTCGGGATGAACTTGCAGTCAGCGGCCCACCACTTGGAGAGCAGTACCAGGAGGACGGATTTCTTGGGTGTGTTATACATGTACATCCATAATCCACTGACTTAATTCCTTCTGAAGAATACACCACGGCTACAACAGAGACCAGGACCACTCTGCTGTTACCATCTCTGGTTAGCCTTCTTTTTGCATCGCTATACGCCTTGTAGTCGATTGGGCTTTCCATCAGCATGGCAAAGCTTCAAGCATTTTCAAGACTTCGCGGAAACCGAAGCGTACGGCAACCTCGTCATCCTACACATGGATATCATGCATACACCCACATCTATCATGGAAGTTTGCTTCGATGATATGCCAGCTTTCTTTCACTCTGTGCGTTCGCCCGTCACCGAGTTCGTCTACATAACGGTTCGGCGCGGACACGATATAGATTATCAGCTACGCCCTCTCATTAATTTCCTGAGGGAAGAGCTCAAGGCCATTCCCTCCTATATCGCGTCTACATGGGGCAGCCCTCTTGAAGGCAGTAATATCTTCGTGGGCATGATTGGCTGGAAGGATGATCATGTGAGCTCATCTGCTCATCAATGAATCCTGCGCCACTAACGCTATCGCTAGGGCTCCATCCACCTCCCACAATTGGCGCGGCCATTGGCCGAAATACTCGAGTTTTCCTGCATAGAACGCAAAGTGTCCAAACTCAAGATGGCGACAATAACTTCAGACGATGACTCATCCTAAGCTTTCTTTCAACTTTCAAAGGCATTCCTAATTTCGTATTACTTCTTTTACGTTCATCTAGTGGTATTTATTGGGCTTTATCTTGGTGTATAATGATATGACCACGGCATTGGCAGTCGGGACACAAGCAACCGGAGTGGCGGCAAGCAGCACAGTTCTCTATTGACTAATATAATGATTTTTTGCTGTTAGCATTGTTCAAGCTTTGAATGTACCATTTTCTCACGGCATTTTGCCTCCTATCTTGCGGCGCCACATTCCCACCAGCGGCTATCGGCTATTGACTACCGGATAATCTACCGAGTCCATTGATTGGACCCTTGACGCGTCTTACTAAACCTTGGTTCTGACTATCACTTGCGATCGCTGTGGGCGATGAAGTCTCCAGCTGGTCCCCAGGCGACCGTGTCTGTGCGAACTTTGCCCTGGACCACATCTACGGCGATATGACCCCCATGATCGGGGCTACTGCTTTGGGTGGCTTCATAAACGGGGTGTTAACACAATACAGAACTTTCCCAGCTCATGTAAGCTGACTTTCTCTGTGGTTTTGCCAGTGAAGCTAATGCTGGCTAGTCTTTGGTGGAGATACCTGAGCATCTTTCGTACGAGGAAGGATCTACCTTGCCGTGAGTATCTCCCCTATCATGGTTCTTGACGCGTAAATCAGCCATAATCACAGATGTGCGGCTTTGACTGCTTATACCGCTCTCAATGGCCCCGCCAAAATCAAAGCTGGAGATACTGTCCTGGTCCTTGGCACGGGAGGTGTCTCTATGTATGTCTTGTCATCCATAACACCTTTTATTGAGCACCTTTTTAGATTTGGACTACAATTCGCTGTGGCCTCTGGCGCAACGGTCATTGTCACATCCTCTTCTGACAAGAAATTGGAAGTTGCAAAGAAACTGGGTGCCAGGCATCTCATCAACTATAGCAATACCCCGGACTGGGAGGAAGAGGTCAAGAATATCACGAACGGCAGAGGCGTGGATCATATCCTTGAGGTCAGTCGACAGTGTGTGTCCTGTATAATCCTTACGCATGGAATTCAACAGGTTGGAGGGCCAGGGACGCTGGAAAGGTCTATGAAAGCAATTCGATTCGGAGGCTACATCCATCTTATTGGGTTTCTCGCTCAGGTATGCAAGTCGTTGGATGCGTATTGGCTCATGTACGAACGGAAACTGCTTTTAGACGAATGTTCCATTAGCCAATATTGTTGGTCGCTCGGTCTTCAAGAGCGTCAACCTCAGGGGGATCATGGTCGGGTCTGTGGCGTCGTGAGTCCTTGGTACATCCACTTGAAGCTGTTACTGAACAAAAGTCAGTTTCCACGATATGAACCGGATGCTAGAGGCGAACCCGGAAACGACAAGACCTGTCATTGATAGGGTCTTTTCGTTTGACGAGGCTGTAAAAGCATACCTCCATCTCGAATCGCAGAAACACGTTGGAAAAGTTGTGATCAGAGTGTCAGACGAAAGCGCTACTGCAAAAATGTGACCAAAGAATTTTTAAAAGTTGTATACTATTGTCATTGCGCTACCAAGGTGGCAAATCGAAGTACAAGGGTAAATCATTCCAGATTCTTTCGTATTCCGCCATCTCGTGAGCTTGCCACCGCCTATGGCAACCTTTACAGAGAAGATTGGAAAGATCAATGGAACGACTAGGATGGACGCCCTCCAGGAGAGCTTTGATGGCGGACGAAGCAGAAATTGTGGATAACGCGCGACAAACTGTGGCCCTTGTCGTTTCGCATTGTGATTTAGAGCATAACGGGTCACTGCGAGACGCGTAGGACCATGCCTCCTTGGTCAGGGCTTTGATAAGGTAAATGTGACCAATGTGAATGAGCCGTTCATCTTCAAGAGTCAGAGCGGGATGAAGTTCTCGTATGGAGGATGATTCTAGTGTCGTGGCGAAGCAAAAAGCCACCGGGAGGATTTCGGATACGTTGTCGGAACGTGCCATACTAATGGCGAGCAGACTGTGGTTGTCAATGTTTTCGGAAGGTATGAGGGGAGACTTGACGTCCAGTGCGTCGAGATCAGAAGGATAGATTTTCGTCAAGTGGGAGATGACTGCGTCGCGCAAACGGTCGCACATGTACTTCGTTCCGATGCGTAGCATTCCGTCAAGTTGGTCATATGGAGTCTGGGAGCCAGGCGAAAAGAAACTAGAGAAGTAGTTGAGTGGGATCCCAGACTTTTGCGCGCGCGTACTTTGGGGTATAGATAAAGGACAGTAGCCAAAAGATGTGCCGTGAAGTGTCCTCCAGCTTCACGTGCGTCCCGTCCGCATGTGCATTGTTCACCATGTCCTTGAAGAACTGGCAATGCATCGCGAGCACTCCGAGATGAACGCGGAATGCCTTCCGTTCTTCGCTGACGAGGACGATATTTCCGTCGGGAAACCAGAAGGTGTCGTCTTCTTGTATATCAGTCTCAGAATTGTCATGACCTTCTTCAGTTCGTTGACGTTTGAAAGGACGGGGTGGTGAGTCGAGAGCTTGGGACATGGTAGCAGTTGAGAAGAAGTCACCTTTCTTTCTTCCTCTTACCATCATCTGAATCAATGCCATGACACGCCTGCCTGCCTCGTTCACCAGCCTGTATCGACTTGTCTTGCGCACAAGCTCAAGCGCTGTTCTGCACAAAAAGTCTGCTACAAAGCAACTGCGACATCTATGGCGTACGCCGTTCGAAACCGCGGCCAGCATCATCCGAAAGATGGAGGGCGGGTCCTCTAAAGACGAAATGCAATATTGGTTAGATATCTGGGAGAGGCGAGGTACGCTGGCCTACCTATCTCCTTCCTAATAATCCCATTCATCAACACGAAACTCTAGTGGACAACACGCTTTCACTGATGTACAACTCCTCTCAAACGCGTGGACTCTCTCACCAACTGACAAGGAACCTCACTCTGCTACTAGACCTACACATTAACGACATATCCCCTTCCCGCTTGAAGGCATGGGACTCGCAACAGGCAGAGTACCTGATCAAGCCACCGAGCCCACCGTCGAAGAAACGCGATGTCGAGTTGCTCGTCCTTGAGAATGCCAAGGGACATGCCTTTGGGGCTTTGAATAGGGTGGTCAGGATGGCCGAGGCGAGGGACGGCCTTGTCCTCGGGACTGCAAAACCAAAGCGAAGAATCTACTGATGAGCAGTTCATTAATTATCTGTATGCAGAGCATTTTGTTCGTTCGCGGTTCTTTCTGACGCGTTCTTTCTAGATATGTACCGTCCGGTATCTGTTTTGGGCGAACAATGGTCAACTTATAGCGTCGAATATGCTTGCCTGAATGTTCGGTGGAGGATGACTTCAATTCCGTCAATCGATCGAGGATCCAAACTCAATCTTTAAACAATCGCGATTCGAGCTCCATGTTCCAAGCCTTGTGCTGTGAACGGAAGAAATGTTCTTGTCGCTTCTTCAGCCATCCAGAGTGAGGCATGTGAGAATTCAGATGCGATGATTCTTCTTCGCGTCCGGACTGTCGGCTGCATTTCCCTTCTTAACAACACCATCAATAACTTTCAGGCTCGACTTTGATTCCCTCACTGGCAAGTACTTATATTCCCAGCCTACTGTCAACTGTGTTTTACCCTCCCCCAAGTCTTAACGCTGCAGTAATCACTAACGATGTCGGCGCTTGACATCACGTAGGTGCATTCTACTAAGTTATGTCTCTTGTTAACGTTGATTCAGGCTCGGTGCCCTGTTCATTGGTGGATATCTCTATCTTTCGTCTACATTGACAGTAGGCTGATTCAACGACACTTTCCAGCTATGGTACTGGGTGCATTGTACGTTCCAAAATTCAAGTTTGTCTCGTTAAATTGACCCTCACGAGTACAGCTTACACGGAAGTACGCCCACTTTCACCTCCTCGTTACGGTTCTCAACAATTTCCCCGTCCTAGTCACCCTCTCCCAAGCATGGTACTTCTTCGCGAACCAGGGCGGTCACTTTCACGATACACTATCCCTGAAAGCTCTCGTACACAGGCATTTTCGTCACCGTCTCCATTCTCCGGTTTGACTGTTTCCAAGGTCGCCCTTGTCGTCGCGCTCGACTTCGTCCACCAAGTCTGTACGACCCATTGGAGTGAGGATTCGGTATTCCATCTCCTTGGCTTATGTTAACCCACCATCTGTGCAGTATATACCTTCTGTGTTACCAACTTCGGGGATGCAGCGGCGCTTGCCATCCTCCCTCCGTGCGTGAAAACCCATTGACACACAGACATACTGATTGACGTTCATTTTACAGGAGCTATCTAGTGCGTAGCAATCTCTTTCGATCGTCCTACTAGGCGTCTAATTGACACTCTGTCTCTAGGGAATGGCATATCCAACGGTAATGTGCGATCTGTACATCGCAAGAGTAAGACTGAATTTTTAGGGCTTTGTGACTCTCCTTGTCCAAGGGTGCGCTTTCCCGCACACCTTCTGTTGATTTTCTTTTTACATAACATATCCTACAGGTTCTACACGTGGCGTATCTGGAAATGTCGGTATTTACCCCAATTCCGTTTTGTTCGTTGCTAAACAACTTATCAGTGGCCAACAAGCAGTGGTACATCCCTCTTTTCATCGTGAGCTTCTGTCGCCACACCGAAATTACATAGCTACTCACATGTGATGGTAGCTGACCTGTGCCTGTGCCCAAGAGGGTGCGTAACATTCACCCAAACCTTCGTCACCGATTCACCTCTGTTAACAGGTATCCAACTATGTATGTCATCCCTCTGGCACATTAGGAGAACCTGCACTGACTTGATCGAGTCCAGACTCAATGCATATTATGCATGTATCCGCGACATCTCCCGCAGACTATGTATAGCTAACTCCCGCTTAGTGGCCAAAATCCTGACTCGACTCAATTCACCAAGGCGCTTGGACCCATCGTCATCATCGTGAACAGTATGGCGGCGGGTATCGATTTTCTCATAGCTGGTGCTATGATATACCTCCTCCTCGGTCTCAGACGGAGCAAAATCGCTAGGTACGTGAGTCTGTGCTTCCCATCTTTCTTGGTCTCATCGGGTTTACAAAGCACGAATCACCTCCTACGAACTATCGTGCGCTATTCAGATGACTAACATCGCAAGTCCTCACTAAAGAATAATATTGTAGGTCGTCTTCTCTGTCACGACTGGAACCATGACGAGGTTTGTTCTCTGCAAAATTATATGATTATGGCTCACCGGCCATGTGATAGCGTGTGCGCCATTCTCGTTCTCGTGACGGCAGTTGTCCTCCCCGAAACGCAATACGTCCTTCTCTTTTACATCCTTCTTTCTCGTCGTATGTTTATTCACCATTTGATGCTCTACCAACTCACCCCTCCCACAGTCTATTCCAACTCACTCCTCGCTACCCTTAACGTCCGCCATTCTATCCGCCAAGGCAACATGTCTAGCGGACTGGTTATTACCTCTTCACAATTGCTGTCCCGTCAGGAGGCGGAGCCGCATTCACATTCGGAAAACTCTTATAACCTCAACGACCTCAAGAGAGTCCCAGCGGACACTCCACTGCACCAAAGCATTACTATCAAGGTGGACAGGCAGACGAATTCGGATATGTAGAGTGTATATCTTATTGATAAGGTACCTTGAAATAACCATTCGATGGGAAGGTTCATTGTTCAACCTAACTCGTCTCGTTACTAGTGATGAACATTGTTTGAACAGCTTTAGGATGTATATTGCCTGACAATTCTACGCCTCCCCAGGTCGCTGATTAGTGCAACGCACGACCTTACGACTCACCGGCGAAAGACGTTGACATTCAATTACTGTTAGACTAGAAGCGTCTCTAAATATTAATTGATTATGGTTTAGTGTATAGTAGCCAACATCATACTTCAGTACCATATACTTCTTGTTCTGTGTGGTGGTAGTATCTCTTGGGTTTCGATCCCCACAATCTCCTGTTCACCTATCTCGATCCGCTTCGCCAAATCCCAGAGGAAAAAATCAATGACCACGCTGCTCATGCTCCCGCCTGCGGACTCCATAACCTCTCTGACTCTCTCCACGGCAACGATACTCGCTGCGCGTAGGCTAAGTTCCTCTGGAGATCCATTAGGTAGGTAAACCCCTTCCCGCAACTTCCTGACGAGGGAAGGCGGGTAAGTGATGATGTTTAGATGGTGTAAGATCTGGGGAACGCGATAGTCGGCGAACATAGTGAGATCGTGGATTTGAGCTCCGTGCGCGCCAGGGAAGAGAGGGTGAAGGTCGGTCGGACAGGCTGGATAAAATGCGGCCCAGGTGTCCGCGACTAGGATTTGCGCACGCTTCCAGATGCAGACTAGCAGCCATGTCAATTGAAGTAGAAATGATGGAAACAGGCATTTTGTATACCTTTCTTGCCGTTTAAAACGTGCTCATCTCGGAAGGACGGGAAATATTCGATAACCATGTGTACGAGGTCGAGCGCCGTGGCATCACCTCCGTGTCTACATTGGAGTGTCTCCAACATACCACTGAAGGATCCTTGGAAATGCTTTTGACGTGGTTAGATCATTTGAGAGTGTGCGCACGGGTACAATGAGTACCTCACAGAGAACTTTGCCAACTTCCCGCATGACCTTAATGCGCTCTTTGAGCAAAGGGATAGTTTCAGTGGATTGTGCCGCAGGTCTGAACGTCGCCTCAATGAGAGAATCGGGGCATAGCTCCTCCGACGCGTAAAAGCTGGGATCGGTAATCGGTATCCCGTCGTCCTTCAAGGCTTCCAAAAAGGTCAGAAAGACATCGTCTGGTGACATCAAGATTTTCTTACCTCTATTCAATGCCGCGACGAGACTCCAATAACCGGTGTAAACAACCTTGCGTTCATCCGTCCAAGATGCTTGCCATTCCACGCCGTATCGTTCGCCAGTGCCTTCTTTTTCCGACCAAAAGCTGAAGTTTAGCGCAGAGATGAGGAATATCCAGTTCAGCACGCTTTTATTGTGTGGACCGTGTGGTTCAAGGGGAAGAATATGCAGGGGGTGCGTTCGCCAGGTCCGAGGGGAATAAGATTCGGCCAGAAGGAGAGTGTTGATCTATGTCCATTTAGCGGTGTTACAAAGCGCTAGGTGTGTTCACATGTCCTTACGTGTTTAGCAGCTCTTTCCACGCCACCGACGTCAATTTGCACGATATCTGTTGCCTATACAAGGAGCTCTAGAAGCATAGAACCCTATTGATTTGAAGACGTACCTTGAGAGCGTACTCCGCACTTTCGACGACTGGATTAATCCGCTTTGGTCTGGAAGGAGGAGGAAGTTCGACCTTTTCGTTTATTTCGGGTATCTCCGTCTGGTGGGCTAGTTTTATGGCCATGATTTTTTCGTTAGCGTTGGATCAGAGACCGTAAAGTTTTTGAGAGTGATGGCGAACATTGTCTGAGGGCAGATTGAATTTTGACTCGGGTAATCTTATCGTACAGCCACAATTTGACGGCAAGTTCCGCTACACTTGGCGTTATGTGGCGTTGTGAGCCCTAGGGCACGTAAGAGGCTTGTCCGATATATAATGACCAAATCAGAACATTAGCATGTGTTCATAGATCAGATTTCTTTCTTGGGGACTTCTCAGATCTAGAAGTCCTTTGACCCAAGTTCCTGAGACTTAGATTTACAGGACGAAATCGCTTAAGCCCGTGACTCAAGTTGTTTCATAAATAAATTCAAGCATATTGATAGAAGGTCTACTCCATACCAAACCCTTTTTGGAGTGCGCGCGTGCAGAACGCTGCAGAACGAGGCAGAACGTGTGACCAGTGTGTGACACCGCGACAATAACGTGACATTCTTCGTTTTGTGTACTAATACTCACGTATGGTTCGTAAATACATATGCGGCCGTTCAAATTAGTGAATATACTGTCTCTACACTGACTCAACAACCTTCTAATTTTAAGGCACGCTCAAAGGGACTCCCGGCTCCAGTTGTTCATTCAACGCCATTCTGGTGTATCTTGACACTGTAATTATTTGTTGTTACTCTCAACCAGCTCTAGAGGCACAGAATATAGTATGAAAATATTAGACATTATATAAGACGAAAAGGTCAAAATGCAGCTGCAGGACTTATGGTTTAATCATTACCCTGCTCTGCGACGAAAGATACGGTGTTGATGCGGTACATATACCCTATGGGTAAGAGCTTCGGTGAGTAAGTGTTTTTGAATCTCGTACAAAGCTAATCATTCCATAATTATGGGCGTATTCATACTTGAAGTCGAAAGCTCTTTGTTCGCATACTAATTGACCGTGAGAAATTATGACATAAGGCGCGCGCCAGTGGATCCATTTCAATTCGAATGCAGCCTGACACAACAATCATGTCTGCTCCGTCAATAAGATACCATTGCTCTTGCGCAACTTCGAAGAATCCTCCTCCTCCTCATCTACCCTCTTCATCTTACAGCTTTCACGATCTTCACGACCTGTTTTTCTGCGAGGAATGCGACGCGGTACGATGCAATCGATGCGTCTCGGTCGAAGTCAGCGGATACTACTGCCCAAACTGTCTATTTGAGGTACCCAGTGCCAGCGTACGAGCAGAGAAGAACAGGTGTGCTGCTGTGAACACTGCTGTTCTTTACTGACGACGCTTAGATGTGCCCGCAATTGCTTCATGTGTCCAAACTGCCGCAATACACTATCCGTTGTTTCTTCAGATCCTCCAGACCCAGGAGATGGCCGGCTCTCCATTCCAGTTGGAAGCGTGGGTGAACCGCCGTTCTTTTTATTCTGTAACCATTGCAGGTGGGATTCTGCTGAACTCAACATCACTTTTGAGAAGCCTACTGGACTCGCCGGTACGTCTCCCATCCTTTGTACACACACCCAGCTGAATGAACTAGCCCAGCTGCAAAAATTTGAGGACTCCGCACCCGATTCATTGGAATTTGACCGACTGAAAGAGCATTTCGAGCCGGTGTTACGAACTTCTGGTTCTGGTTCTTCTGCTGTGCCTAGTAGTGCAGCGCACTCACATCACATTCACTCTACTTCCATCACAGCTGCTGCCACTGCCGCACTTTCGCGAGATATCCCTGGAGTATCAAAATATAATCCGCTTGCCAGATCCGCAAGGGGAGGCGCGCATAAAGACAAATCTGCAAACAAGGACGAGATGACCGAGTACAAGACGCGTCTAAATATTTCCAGCTCTCATGCTGGCGGTGGGGAAGAGGATGTCGAACTTATCAGACATCTGGAGGAAGTATCAGAGGTGGCCACCTTAGAACAGCGGTGGGGATCTAGTTGGGCCACACCTTTACAGACTTCGTGAGCATCTTTGATATCTTCAATGGCGCATATCTAATCTCTTTGATCTAGTGAACTACGACCTCTACGAATTCCGCTTCATTCCAAACGATCTAAACGATGTCCCCAGTGCACACATATTCTCATCAAGCCCGAACAGAAAGCTCAATCTGTGCGATACAAGATCAAGCTAGTCGCTGCCAACTACCTCCCGTCCGTCATTTTGACTTTACCTCATCGTCAGCAAGTCCCTCCTGTTGATCGTCGCGTCATGAACAAATCCACGTCCGCTGCCGTCGAGGAAGACTCGAACGCTGGGCTCATGCAGGCCGGGCTCACATATCCCTTTCATCTGTCCATCACGAACCCACTATACGACCCTATCCAAGTTCGGTTATCGGTACAGCGAATGCATACTTCTGGCGACAAAGAGAAAGGTCGCCGACCACCATTTGCCATATCTCTGCCGACGTCGTCTTTCACAATTGCAGCCTTTGCCGAAGCATGGGAATATGACGACGAGGACGAGGATATCGATATGTTCGGGCTGGATGACGATGACATTGGACACAGACCAAAGAAGGACAGGGAAAAGCCGAAAGTCAAGACTGTGGGTGTACTGGAAAAGCGGGCGAACCTCACGATCGTAGGAGGCGAGGTAGTACTCGGGAAAGAAGCAAGAGGAAATGTTAAGGTGAGTTCGCAAGCTTTCGAGTGACTGTCAGGCTGATATCTAAAAAGTTCAATATGCTGGTAAAATATCAGTATCGCTCTGATGACACAGGTGGCGACGGGATTGATGCCTCGCCGAGCAAGAAGGGCGCCGGACAGACATCTACGAAAGATTTCGAATTTTATACTGTGGTTGATTTGGGACCTGTTGTACCCAAGGAGGAGCGTAAAGTAGATGATTTTTAGATCAAGAAGCATAGCGATTTGGTGATTCATGATATCAGATGAACGATTTCAGACAAATCACAGAGACTGAGAGGAGAGCTTAATCTGAATTCATGTTTCGCGTGTGACAATGCGTGACATTCCCCGCTCTTCCTGGTTCATCATCGGCATCAGGTTTCTTCTGGTCTAGCCTGAGACAGCTCTGCTCATGGGGTAATGTGGTGGCAATGTCACACCGCCCAAATGACAGCAAATGACACACAATAGATCTGCCTCATGTTCAACGTCCTTTGCTTCTCTCTTCCATATCTTTAGTAGCTCACGAAAGGTGCGTCTTGTCATCATGCAAACCTTAACTTGACTTAATGTCTTATTTAGCGATGCAAGCGGGATACAGTCAACGGGCACTGGATGACATTCTCCGCCACAATAAACCACTTCTCTCCGAAGACGCCACAATCTTTCAGAATGAGGCTGCTGTTCTGCAGAAGGATGTCGCAAAACTGAAAGCCCGTATGGATGCTCTTATCGTCGAACTGTCTGCATTACACGTCCAGCATACTGCGGCGTCGCATGCTCTCCAACAACGAAACTCTGTCCATGCCCCCATTCATCGCCTCCCCGACGAGGTTATCCTTCATATCTTCCGACTATGCATTCCGGATATTGTTGGCGATAGCTGCTTGGACGTCCAAGGAGTGCGTTTTCGCATCTTCCGTGTTTGTCGTTGGTGGCGTGACATCGCCACAAATAGCCCTTCGCTGTGGGCAGTCCTCGTCGTCAGGTCTTGGCCAACACGTAGAGATCCCGCAGTCTATGCCATCTCTCGATACCTGTCACTTTCCCGGGATCAACCACTGCAAATCTACTTTTCTTATCCCGAAATGCAGAACCATGGTATTCCGTATGACTCGACAGATGCGTGCTCCGTTGTTTTCAGAGACATAATGAATCTCCTCGATTCTCATTGGCATCGATGGGAGACATTCTCGGTATCTAATAAGACTCACTACCAATGGCGCCCCGTGGAATGGGGACATGGCACTGCATTCCCCCGCCTACGCGAGATATCTATCTGCGACGAGGATCCTTTCCGCCTTCTCCTCCTGGCGCCTACCCTTACTAAGGTCAAGATTACTGGCCTCCAGCGACTCGACCGTTTCAACCATCTTACAGGTCTAACCCATCTACACATCTTCGAAAGCAAGGAATCCTTCCGTCCATATCCCATCAAAGATATCCTCGAACGACATGCCTCTCTCACCCAGCTGCACTTCGTTTCTGCAACGAGGACTCATGTCTTCGAGGAGCGTATAGTTGAACACGCCAATTTGGAGCAGCTCGTCCTGTCTTCACTCCAGCACTTGAATTGCATCTCAATTCCTTCTCTCAAAGGCTTGCATATGAGCAGCTACGCCGTACCATCTTCATCCGGCGTGGATTCGCTGATCGCCTTTGTTCACCGTTCACAGTGTGCTCTACGCACCGTGACACTCGATACTCGGGCACTATATCAGGAAATAGACAAGATCATATCCAGCTTCCTCCCTCTGTGCGCCGAGTCATTGACTCAACTCAAACTGGTCGTATGGCCTTCAGGGCCTAATGTTGAAGTTCTACGACGCCTTCTCGGGGCCCTCACTCGCCAGGTCTCCTCAGCTGGTCTACTCCCCCATCTCACAAGTTTCGCCATCGAACTACACATTGGTCGTGCCATCCACCCCATCTTACCTGCCATTGCGGCGATGCTCAAATCTCGACGTGACGTTGAGCTCTCGAAACGTTGGAAAGTCGACGTTCTTGATGATGTGGGGATGAGCATTGAAGATCACTATGAGGCAACAGATCGAGCTCTCTTCACGGCGGAGGTTGAGAGTTTGCGAGAAGGCGGCCTGCTGTTCTGGACGACGGAGAACATGTCCGGAAATTCATTCTACACGGCCCCATGGTTGGAGGAGCAGAAACGCTTCCCGCTGAAAACTCCGAGCGGTTTGCTCGCCCCAAAGCACCGACCTCTATATCCTCCTTCATCGTGGATGGGGAGGTTTGAGGATGATGACAGTGATCTGACTGACTTGTCGGACGATGATGACATCTGGTCCTCGCCTATCCATCCTCAGCAACACACAGGAACATCGAACTCCCTTGGGGTCGGGGTCTCAGCGACAGGTTCTTCCCATCCGTTCCAAATTTATCCTATTGATCACTATGGAGTGGATCTAGGATCATCGTCGAACACAGACTTTGGTCACGTACTTCCTCCTCCGTTACAGTTTGAAGGGACCCACTCGCTCGATAACCCAGCCTCGGACGTGTACTCTGAGTTTTCATTCGATGAAACAGGACCGCCTGTCATACCCCCGAGTCCGATAGCATCAGACACAGACGATGAAAGTGTCTTGCTTCCTCGGACACTTGACTTCATGGATGCTCCTGGGTCGCCCTCGCAGTTCCCGTCCCCGTTCAACCACCCCTTAGCTCATTTCACACAACAAACGGTGGGGGCAGTACCACTTTTGGCACAGGCCCAGAATCCATCTACCCGCGAAGGTTCAGTGCTTCTTCAGGATGTGGGTTGTCAGCTGGCGGGAGTGGAGAATGGTGATCATTGTTTGTTTGGAGACACTGATGAACTCGGTCAACCGCTGTCGCCTTTGATGCTATCTCCAACATTAGAAGTGGGGTCAAGTTCTATGTCTATTTAGATAAATAACACAGCTAGCTACCTTAGTACATACCGCCTAGTCTCCCAAATCCCCCGTCTACCCAATATGTGACGATTTTTTTTACAAGATACCACCAAGTACCTGCATGTCTCCTCCTTTGGCCTCCTCTTACATGGTGCAATATCGTAAACTTGACTTGATTCAAGCAGTTGCGACGCCACTTAGTCGTACTTACTTGACGAGTGCTTGAAGATTCTCGGAGATGAGTCGGATCAGTTGTTGGATCAGTAGGCATGAGTAGTGCGTTCCTGACGGCGGGGAACAGATTGACATGGCGACAGACCACAGTGGTCATCAAGGCTGATCTTTCCTTTCCTTCATCTTCATTATTTTCTTATTCTAACGAACAAACGTTTACGGCTTGCCAGGTGCAGAGCTTTTCGCTCATTTTAGCCGCTCGAAGAAGATGGCGTCGACCGCCTCATCGTCGACTGCGGGAGCATCTTCAAGTTCGACCCCAGAACAACGCCCGCAGGCTGCGCCTCTACCGGTCAAGAGAGGGGAATTTGGGTACTCGGAAACGCAGCAGGCATTGGACAATGACACCCCCACGGTGCCAGAGCCAGCTCTGTTGCAGGACAGGCATCCCGCGGACAGAGACGCGCCAACGCCTGTGCCCGATAACAACACTCTTTCACAACAACAAAGTCCCCCAACCACCGATGCTCCATCTTCAAATTCTCTGCGCAAGCATCGTAAATTTTGGAAGTCAAGAAACCCCCCATCTTACGCAGGAATCAGACTCCCCACTATCCTTGCTCTCCTGTCGCAGATTATCCTCGTAGCGGCCACCATCGCTATCTGGGGGCTCGCGGTCACTATCTTGATGCGTCCAAACAATGATGAATCCGACGCGAAACCAAAAGAAGGAAACACCTCATCTATTTTCGTTCATGTCGTTTTTGCTGTGGGCGTCCTCGGGCAACTCCTCTTTCTGGAACGTCGAGTTTACAGGGTGCGCGCTGAGCGATATGCGTACTTGCATCCTGGAGAAATCCTACCCACCTCCCGAGGACGCGCCATGGTAGGCTCGAATATGGCATACGCACCTTGGCATCGACCACCCCTTCCTACTTACGCTGCGGCGCTGGCTCAAAGTGGCGTAGGGACCGGCGATGTCGAGGATCATATCATCGCGCAGCCACCGCCGCCTGCGTACGGCCACACTCGCGGTAGCACTCTACTCCTAGCCGGCTTTTTGAGGGACAGTTTGCGTGCGCAGCGACCCACGTCCGCGGCTACCAACCGTAGTGACATTTCGCATATGTCGCGACCTGCTAGCTATCGAAGTACGGACGACCAGTGGGAGGAGATTGAGGATGCAGAACGTGCGCGACGATTGGAAGAGACATTAGCCAGGCTGTCATCCCGCCCATCCTGAATGACTCTCATAGTCGATGGCGTTTAGGGTGCGTTTGTGTCTATATAAATTCCGCAAATCTGACGTCTTCCGTTTCCAGACTACGTGTAAACGTGTGTGCCTGGACACCTCTGTGTTAGATTTCAATCAACTATGGATCGAGCGTTATTCATCCTGCATCTTACAAAGAGGTGTATTTGACTGCCAATAATACCCTTGTTGAGTTCCTTTGCTGCTATGAATTTTTTGAAGGCAGTACAGCGTTGTGAACGGAGTAATGGCACTACATACGAGTCAACAAGAAGAATCCGGTGAACCAGGATCTCTGAAATATCACATCACCTGGCTGTATTCCATCGCCGGAGGCGCAGGTCTGTCTTCGAGTCAGAATAGGGATTGGAAAGATCCTCGCTTAGTGAGCAACTCAAGCTACGGTAACTTGATCGTGAGTCATAGGTAACTTTGACGGTCCCCCGCTTTGGACAAGGGCTGTCACTTCATTTAAAAGGAACAAAGGTTCGTCTTTGTCTCAACTTCCCTCCTCACATCGAATGCCCACAGAAGATAACTACAGCCTTCTGCTTTTGAAAGAAACGCTTCCGCCATACGTCGTAGCTTCCCCGCCCCCGTCTTACTCTTGCAACCCCACATGTGGGGAAGAACGCATCGAACACACTCCTCGCGCTCGGGAAGCGCGTCCTACTGGGGCATTCATCAAGAAGAACGGCAGTGTGACTGTCGTTCTCCATGACCAGGAAGATGGCGCCACCGTACCAACCTTTGGCCGACAAAGTAAAGTCAACGGCATCCTCCTACTCGACAAATACGAACTGGTATCCCAAGTGACTCTGAAGGTATTTATTCCGTCTTGGTGTTCTCACAATCACTAAAACAAGGTCTACAGCTGACCGGACATTTGGATTATCTAAATTCTGCGGGCGGGTCTACCTCAGTTCAGACGGTCCAACAAAACTTGACAGTCTGGAGCACACGTAACAGCTGTGGCGATATCTGTCCTGAATCCCTGCCTTTCACGCTGTCGTTCCCCGCCACATACCAAGACGGTGGCAACTCTGTGCAACTGCCGCCAAGCTTCATAGTCTCAGGTGCCCCCGGCATAATGGTGACATCTGTCTATACATTGGCTGTCCACGTTTCCTTCGCCCGCCGAAATGTCGCGTTCATTTCCAAGAACAAAACGTACGCCTCATTATTTGTCACCTGAACCTGTCACTAACCATAAACATTTTTACAGTCTCCGAATTCCGCTGAACTACCATCCTCGGACACGTCCTAATCGGCCGATTATACCAGTGCCACTTTTCTGTGGTCTGAAGTCTTCGCCTGAGGAATGGTTCCAGTCGATTATCGACATGAAAATTAAGACCAACATGATCGTTACGCCCGTCCACATTAATGTACGTCTCGTTCGTCATCTCTTCCTCTACCAGTTGACTGACGAGTCACACCAGACCATCATACCTTCCGCCCAAATATTTGCCATCTCCGATGTCATCCCCTTCCATATCCAACTGAGCGGTAGCTTGTCGTCTCTACAAAAAATCCTCCCATCTTCGGCCACCTCGCCCATCACGGTGACACTGCTCCGTCAGATTACAACCCTCGTACATGGTTCACGGGCATGGCGAAACATCACTGTTGGGGAGGGCAAAATCTGGCCCGTGCCACCGAGTACTTCTCAGCTGGCCTCGCCGCCATCGGAAGACGAAGTGCTCGACTGGGAGGGTGAGATCCAATGCAACGCAGACGTGTGCGTTGGTGGATTCTCCGCATCTGGCGTTGCAGTAAAGGTTAGTGAGGTTTACTGTCTAGCGTGACATCGGCTCATCATTATCTCAGGACTTCCTCCACATTGTACTGCGTCCTCCCCCAAATTCACCATTCCTCTCTACGCAACAGTATGTTCCTTTACGACTTGTCACAGACCCCTGGGTAGATTCTCCAGACCGAGCTTAGGGCGCTCCTCCAAACTTCTATTATTTGTAATTTATTGAACATGTCATGGTACTATCGTACGGGATCTTTGTATTATACCACAGTAGTGTCGGTAGTCACTTGTAGCATACCCACACCACATTTATTTGTACGATTATTGAAAGGCATTCAAAAATTGTGATGCCCCTTTCCTCGACGTGGAAGTCAAAAGCTGTCATCTAGTTATACACAAGTAGGTGACAAGGCATCTAGATGCCGAAGTCCCCAGTAAACGTCCAGACTGCCGTTCTGCAGTGGGTAGGCCGCTCCGAGTAGATTCAAACAAATTTATTTCTCAACGCGGTGCTCTTCGTATCGACCTTCAAATGAACGATCGTAGTAAGGACACGGTCGATGACATCCTCCTTCGAACCCCGCCGGTAAGGTTCCTCCATCTCTTGCACGAGCCATCTGCTTCTAAGCACTATCCGCTCGAACCGTCCCCGACCACCCTCTGTTTGAATCTTCGTGCGCGCCAGTTCTACAAACGTCTGCAACCTGGATGCGCGTTCAGCATCGAGATCCTGGAAATTCGTAGATTTCGCAGGTTGGAGATGACTGAGGAGTAACGCCTTCCATGATCTCTCGGCAAGGATAGGATCTAAGCGAACGTCGCAAAGGCCCGCGACGAGGGAGATGAGGGCCTCCGCAGTAAGCTGCGATTTTGGAAGACGACGTGCGAGGGAGAAGAGGATTCCATGAGCGTAGCTTCCAAAAGTCTGGTGAGCTCTTGGGACCTCTGACATCCGTAATGTAGGGCAGCGCTGCGGTACGTTTATAGGTGCCCATACCTGGTCTTGCCGATCTTTGTAGGCGAATAGAGTGTCGATTAGAGACCCGATGTTTAGACCACGGGGGTAAGCACGCATCTGCGCAAGTGTTCCGAGGGAGCAGATTGACTGAGAAACGGTATGTCGGATTGTGTTTTCGCGGGGTAACGGCATCTCCGCGACGAGAGCGGTGACGAGGGTATCGAAGGATGCTTGGAGGGGATGGAGCGAGTGAGTTTGCTCTGACACCGGGTCAGCCAGAATTCCATGGAGAAAGACAAGCGTGGCTGAGTAGAACTCTCCACGTTCAAGAAGAGCGTGTATGATTGTCTCCCGCATACGTCCTGGAGGACTGCCAGCTATTAAATATGTTTGTAGAGCTTTCCGAAGCCACGGATCCCTAATCCGCTTCACCGTTAGCTCGTCGTTGAACTGGCGACCCCTAGGACAGTCGTTGGACTCCTGCACGCGTTCCAGTAGCGCGTTCATTGTGTACTTGGTGGTCCTCTGCATAGACGGCGTGACATCGAGCCCAAGGTTATTGAATGCGATTAAGCATTGAAACGCCAGATCTGGTTGTTTTTCGCGTAGAAATTGATGAGCAGAGGATACGAGGGGTATACGCGCCGGGAGCATGCCTACAGACTTTGGCAGTCCCATTTCACCAATATGGTCGGCGATTATGTGAAAGTCATGGAAGCCCGTATCATTGAGAACGGTTTGAATCTGTTTCCGCCGTCGTTGTTGGATTCCAAAGTAATTTCCGCCATCATCAGTGTTGAAAGGCACAGTGTGTAGCGCAGTGCGAGGGAATTTGAACGCGTTCGTGACACGCGACGACGTTGCAAGCATGAAAGTGAGATGCTCGGATGTGATCGGCAAACGAGTCAATCAAAAGGCACCGGTTAATTCCGCATGACTCTCAACGAGTCATCGATCGCAGTGGTTGACTTTGAATAAAACCACTCAGTTTATGCTCTTTGCAACCAGACATCTTTCTAGACAAGTCTTACATCGCTCCTTCACCTCGTCTACACTCAAAATGTCCAAAAGCAGCAACAAAAAATCTTCTCTTCCGGACGAATCATTCCTTTTGCTACCTCATCCTTCTCCGAACAAAGCTTCACAGATTCCTTGGTTCTCAGACACAGATATCGTTGACACGCACACACACTTGCTCTTGACGTTCCAAAACTATCGGCGTAACTATCCCAATGGCGTGCACAAAACAATCGCAGAATTTGTACGCAACGTTTATGCAGGACGTAACGTACACTCCATCGTCGACGTCTGGTGTGAAGCCCCTGTCCTAAACTCTCAGTGGCGCGAGCTTGCTGATACTGCGTTTGATGGTCTCAACTACAACTTTGTCCTCGGCGTTCATCCGTATGTTATCTCCTTGTTCTTTCCTGACTGCATTGGCTGACCTTTACACTAGTCACAATGCAAAGGATTTTAATCCTGCGGTCGAGAGGGACATCCGGGAAGCCATGAAGCATCCTCGTTGTGTAGGGCTAGGAGAAATAGGCCTCGACTTCCATTACGACACTTCCCCCCGACCTATTCAGCGAGACGTCTTCCGAAAGCAACTCGCTATTGCCATCGAACTCAAGAAGCCATTGACTATACACAGCAGAGAAGCAAATGCCGATACAGAGGCTATTCTCAAAGAGGTGGTACCTGTCGACTGGCGCATCCATATACATTGCTTCACGGACGACCCCGCGTTTGGACGACGGCTTCTTGATCATTTCCCCAACCTTTACATCGGCGTCACGGGCGTAATTACGTTCGCCTCGAACCTTGATACAGCTGAACTGGTCAAGAGCATGGGCGACGATCCTAGGATATTACTGGAGACAGACGCGCCTTACATGGTTCCAAGCACCATCTACCGCTCTCTGGAAGGCATGAAGGGGCGTCTACCTCTTTCCCACAGCGCCATGATCCCGTGGACGGCGGCCTTCGTTGCCCGGCTGTGGGGAACAGGTTGGAATGCTGAGAAGGTTCTGAAAGTTGGCAGAGAGAATGCGCGGAAGGTTTATGGTGTTTAAAAGGCATCATAAAGTTGTTAGAAGTCTTGTAAGCTCGTTTCATTCACGATCTTCCATCCATGTCCCTCATATATTCTCGACTTTCTCCAGATATTACCAGCATGACGCTACATTGTCGATATGTCATTGACGTCTAATTCATTATCTTTGTACTAGACTTATTCCTCCGAAGCAACACAATCCACGCTCCACGTTCGTCAACTCCGTCGATCCCTGCGAACACAGTTCTCCCATCCAACAAATCCATCCGCCGTACGCCCAAATCCATCTGACACGAGCCCAATGGTCGCAACGCCTTGGACTCTTCTTCCGTCACTATTTTCCTAAAAGCCGTATAAATCGCCTCGACGACATCTCCAACCGTTACCGATCCCTCTATCGCACGGACGGTAATTCTCCAAGGGAAATGTGCCGATGTGAGTATGATGGTGAGGCACGGTGGCGTCGTTGCGGGTTTCATAGATGTCTTCATGTCCAATGAATCCAGTGCTGAGCCACTGCCGAAATCGAGCCGAAGCGCTGCCATATCTGCGGACGGATGTGGTGCTTGGGATGACTCTCCATCAAAGCAGAGCTGAGGCTCTTCGTCGACATCCGGCAGTTCAACGGTGCATATTCCTGGTGTAGGAGGGACTCGTGGCGGATATGGCGCTTGCGGCACGACGAAACGGGCTGGCGCGTGTGTTGGTAGTGCGGGTATATGACTGGTCATGAAGACTGGTATACTATGAGGCGGGGTATAGTACAAAGACCCCGACTGGGAGCTATACTGTGGAACACCAAATGACGGGCAACTCCGGACGACGGGGGTTTGATAAGACGCCACTGGTACTGGAAGGATTCCAGGTGTGTAATGTGCCGCCTTCTGCTTCTTCTGTGGGACGACACTATAGGTCTCGTTGGCGTCGTCGTCGAAGCGCAAGCTCTTCAGCCGAGAGGATGTGGGCATAACTGTGTATGTACCGCGAACGCTACGGCCGCGACTATATACTCATACCCTCTAACTAGGCCGGTTGCATGGTTAGACTACCAGACTCGGAGGGAGGCGCGGACTCCATGCGAATGCCGGCACTCGTTTGTCTGGAGATTGGTAGGGGTTTTGCTGCTTCGATTCCAAGAATGGTGGGTAGTGAGTCACATTCGCGTCGGTGCCTACGGTCGTTCTCACCTGAAACTGGGGAGCTGACCGTTCCGGTATACTTGGATGCCCATTGGTGTCGTTTATGTATGGGGGCGATTTCGTACGCTTCCTAATACCAGTGATGCTTCTTGAGGCCACTGCCTCTATGTTTCCAGGCATCTACTTCCAACGTGGACCGCCACAAGACTTTATGGTGATGGACAGCTCATATTCAAGAGGTGACTCAGACAATGACTATAGACAAAACGTGTTTTCGAAGTGAGCACATTTCGAATCAATATCACGTTGGGGTGAACCTTCGTATTGATTTAAATTAACTTCTGAATGGTTCTCTACTGGTGAGCATAAGGACAATATCTCGTGACGTGACGTTCCTTTCATTTGCTATTTCTCGTTTCCCGATGTCGCCGCTACTTTCGACTGGTTAACCTCGACTCTCAAAGATATCAACTCATCACGCCTTGAGCTCTACGAATAGCTTTGAACTCCATGATGTGTATCACCTGATGTCATAACTGTCAGGGTACCTCAACATTATAGGAGCGTATGTACTTCTCTTCAACCACTCATGAGGAACGAACGGTTGCCGAGAGCTCGATACGGCAGCCGGTTTACAGTACATGTGGATGGATTTTTCAGCCCATGCTTAAAAGCTAGCCAGCCCATTGCTCCGTGTTTCGGACCCCATGTCGACATCTAGCCTCCCTGCCTATACTGCGCGTCAAGGAATTCAGAGTCCTTCGTACTCTGCAGAGCCTCGATACCACGAACAACGTCTTGCTCTATCACGTAGGATCCCAGCGGCTCGGCCTTCCGGCGAATTTGTCAAGGAATCTAAAAGCAGAGGCATTCGCCTTCGTTTGTTTGCTCAACGGGAAGGCGTCGAACTCCCGATCTATGCCTCCGGTACGTCTATAGTAGGAACTATTGAACTCAGCAAGACAGAGGGTGTAACGAGCGTCGAAGTAAAGGTATGTGGCGGTTAGACCATTATGTCCGGGTATCAAAGTCTCAGATACCGGCCAGATTGAAGGACGTCTAAGAGTGCATGAAATTGGAGCTGGCGGAACAACCTCTGTAAAACTGTGTCAAGAAACTGTGTTGCTCTGGGTGAGGGATGCTACCTCAAATTCGCCGTGTCCTTCGACTGTACCTTTTCGCCTCAGTCTGCCGTCTACTTTTGTTCACGAAGATAACGTCTATGTAAGCTCGTTGATTCCTTGTTGTTATCATCGGATTCTTATAACCGTTGACGGTTGAAAGCCTTTACCTCCGACGTATGATGTCGCGTTGGAAGGAATTCCAGGGTTTACCGCCACAATAGAGGTACGATGTGTCTTTTACTTCAAAGACAGATCTGAATAGCATCCTAGTATAGTATCACTGCAAGCATTATCAAGCCAACTCCAATTTCCATATCTTTATTCGGTAAAAGCTTAGCGGACGTGTATGTGTTTTTATAGGTCGGTTCTATTATTCTCTTGACCAATGACTCATTAGTGACCTCGCGACGACCTTCATCTACTACCCACGGACCAATCCTATTGCTTCTATACCCTCGCTTCTACACATCAGCCGTAACGGATACATACCCACACATGAATGGCAACTTCACGAGTCCGTCATCCACGGCAAGTCATCGAACACCTCAGATATCCATTCCAAACTGTATCTCCCATCATCTCGCATGTTCTGCATGTCTCAAATGATCCCATTCCACCTCATATTCTCATCTTCGGTCTACTCCCTCGCATCGTTTCTCCCGTATGCGCCGTCGGCAAATCCAAATAGCAGGCGTGCCACTCAGGTGCAGGTGATGCGTCAGACAGCTGTCGACGCACGACATGCGATGATCTCGACTACGAAAACGGGCATGTGGCGGGTGGACGACATCGGAGTAACCTCTTTTACGCTCGCAGTGGGTGTTTATCCGACTTTTCTGTTCTCCTCAATCTAAACTGTTTTGTAGGGCGACGCACCCACATGGGTGGCATTTGACGGAGAGATAAGGATAAGCAGCTCTGTGAAGACTACAGGGTTCAAAGCGGGGGGATTACGCGTGAAAGATTGTTTAATCTTCACGTTTTCACCACCTGATCAAACGAAGTGTCCGTTTGCGCCGCTACGTCAGGTCATACCGATTGTGTTGACAACTGAGGTATTCACGGCGGGCGGGGCGGGGATAGGTGGTGCACAGAGACCTATTCAATATCCCACTGACTATGGGGACGTGGAGATGGATGGGGATCTGTATGCGATGCGATAATCTATGTATGTTGTGCATATATCATATTCTTAAACCGGAGAAATAATTCGTAATACAAGTAGAATTTATCCGATCTATTGCACCGGGGGGCGGGTGCGTGGCAGCTTCTCGACGTCGACGCGCGTTCGAACCGTTCGAACGTGCAATGGTGCATTCATGAATCATGATCGTGACACGCGACACGCGACCCTGATGTAGGCGGTCCCGCCCGATCAGCGCCCAACCTTGACTCTAAACGTTGACCACCACCTTGCACTTTACCATGGAAGACCTTCCTGACGACGTTCTCGAGCGCATACTGCAACACTCATCTGACTATGGTTCTCTTTACTCGCTCATTCTCGTCTCTAAGCGTGTCTATGCTGTCTTTCAGGAATATCCCCAGACCACTGAGCGCAGAATAGCGTGGAATCTCGCTGGACCAGCCCTTCCACAAGCCATTAGAGCAATTCGACATCCAGATAACCAATGCTATGATGTGGGTTTGGAAGATGTGATCGACATTAACGCTTCGGTAGAGACTGTAGAGGGGCCGCCACTATCTCAAAGCGAGCAAAAGACTCTTACAAACTACTCTAACTGTGCATGCAAACTAGAAGACATCTTCAGTCACAGGCTAGTCAACTCCCCCTTCCGTCAACTTCTTCTCATTTCCATCCAAGGTTGAAGGATCGAACATGTAAAACAAGCAAACTCAACCCTCTCGAATCGTGGCGATTTCGTCGTGCAGTCTTTCGTTTGATCTTATTCTCCAAAATCTTCAACCTGTCCGTCTATGAATATCTCATTGAAGACATCGAAGACGATTCGGATGGAAATATAGAACGGCAATCCAAAGCAAGACAGGCATTCTTCCACGATTTCTACCCAGAGGAATTGGTCGAATTGTTTGCTGTGTCACACTTCCTTAGCGATCTATCTCAGTGGGCCTCTCACGCAGGCGCCAACAATGATGATAGTATGTGATGTGTTCAGTCTCTGATTTTGGTACTGACATGTTTCCAGCAAACATTCGCGATTTAGGGTTACTCTCGGGGCCTATGAATGTGCTGAAGGCGTTCGAAACGGCATCACCTGAGCCTCTCACAGAGGACGGACGCGTGTCGGACGCGCCTGGCGAATTCGGAGATCTAGTGTCTGGTTATGTATCGCAACCACTCATGGAGCTATGGGAGAGGCGCAAGGTAACACCACCAAAAACTCCAGCACAAGGAGACAATTCTCTCTGGTATTCCATCTTGGAATCTGTTCAAGAACATGATACTTGTAAGCCTTCACATACATGCTCAAGCAAACTCATAGCTGTCTAATTTTAGGTGAGATATGTAGTGGCGCTCAAGGAACGGAGCTATGGAACGAATCAAGTAGGTTTCAAACCTGGAACGAACTTCGATTGTCATTTAGCTACTATTTGCAGATTGGGACTACGTGCAAGGCCTTGTCGATTTCCGCCGTTCTGCTTTCGTTCACCGTTTGGCGGGAAACCTCTCCTTCAATAAAGACGTTGCTCAGAGGTTCGCATGGGAAGTGGCGGATACTGCTAGACATTCATCGCACTACATGGCCGCTATCCTGAACGAGATGTTTGATCTCAAATCCAGCGACTACAGCCACTGGCGGAAGGACTCTCTTGTCTGTACTACATGCTTGACAACCTTCGTTCAAGCACATTTACACTTGTGGGTGCTAGCGCGCAAGACGGCAGCGGGAGATATTATCAAGGAAAATTGCTGGTACGGGTACAATTGCCGTACGCAAACCCATAATATCACCCATGCGACCAAGCTTAATGTGAGTCCCCCAATTCAATGGGCTAACATATTCTTACGCTGTCGTTTAGCATCTTTGTGCTCAATCCCGTAGTTGAATGTAGGAAATCTTTGAAATGAATGTATTCATGCAAATGGACGCGGAAACCTCAATGAAGAATGCGCATTACTTTCAGCGACCACTAAACCTTGTTGGTATTGCTGTTTCGCAGTATGCACTGCGATGATTGCTATGCACCAGCCTTGTCCTCGAGGCGAGTGCTTTGGGGCAATGAGCATCGTCAGTGATGTCATGATGACGATGTGGCGCAAAAGCAGCATATATAAAGGCGATCGTTCGCTGCAAGCCTATCATTCTTAACCACCATGTCGCAAACTACCACAAACCACACTGTCGCCCTCCCCTCCGAGACTGTCGAGCCCACGAGATCCGACACCATTCCCCAACAAGGCACTTGAAAACGCTTACAGTTATTTCGGCGTACCGCTTACCATTTATTCTAGGAGCGACACAGCCAGGTAGCGGGGGAGCTATTCGGGACACTCACACTACACCACCCCGTATCATTGAAGTTCCAGCAGACAAGATCCCCTTCAAAGAACGCGTCGTTGGTAAGTCAACCATAGATGCTCTCATAGCGGCCTTCTGACCGTTATATAGGCGCCGCTCTGGTGCGTAGAACTGAGCCGCTCTAATGTTTGCCTGCTAATTATGGCGTCTTTGTTTCTCTAGAAAACGCGCGGTACCGTGAGTTGACCTCGACTCCTCCCAATCTACGCTCGTACTGATAGCCCGTAAAGGTCCTGGGCAAGCCGGAGTTGAAAGAAACGGGCCAACTACTATTTGACGGTCAAATTGACCGTGATGAAGCTCGTGCAACTCTCCATCCTGATAAGCAGTAGCCCATATGTAAGGACCGTTTAAACATAATGCACGTTTCAAGTTTACTGATTGTTCTTGCAGCACATCCAAGGAGTAAAGCATACTGTAACCTAATTCTCAAGATGTAATTGTAAATAGAATGTACATACCAACTGGACGCACCTTCATGGCTCGAAATGACGCGCCCTGTCGCGTCGACCGCGTTCGTGCCGATGCGGCAGGATTGTCGTGAACAGCCACATGCGGACTTTGAATTCAAACCTTGTTCTGAAAAACTGTGCAGCTCGACGGAAGGATGCAGGCAAATGCTGGCAATCCTCTGTTTGCCTCATCTCTCCACCAAATACAATGTATGTCGCCTCGAGGCTCACTTTCAATCTACTCAACGTCAATATAAGCCTCATTATACGACGGTAAGAGGAACTATCTGTCGGATCTACCACCACCGCAGATCATCGAAATCTGCTTGCTCTTCGAGCTTCATGTTCCTCTCTATGTCAAGAATTGGGTCTGGCCCGAGAACCTCAGAAATGCCATCCTCGGCGTACCGCTAGTCCTGCCGCCCACTGGCGGCGCACCAGAAAATGGCGACAAAGTTAAAGTGATGGATGCCTTGTTGGAGGACGCCTCCAAAAAGAATGCAGATCGGGACGAGTCCGGCGACAAGGACAAGGAAATAGCAAGCAAGGACGCCAATGCGGGAACACAGGATCCCAAGCCACCAGAGGATACCACCGGGGACGCTTCCGCTCCTGCTCCTGCTGCCGATCTTACTTCGCCAAATCCTAGTGCTCCATCTACACCTGCCGTTGTCCCTGCACCTACTGGGATACCGGTACCTACGCCGACGCCTAACCCAATAGCTGCCCCTATAGCTATGATGCATGCTGGTTATCCTCATCAACCATATGGCTACCAATCATACCCTCCTCCGCCTTCGTACTACCCACATCTATGGGGGCATTATCCTCACATGCCGTATGCGCTGCCCCATCCTCACCCTCACCCCCATCCTCACCCCCATCCTCCCGCGACTGCAGCATATCAACCAACCGTTACGCCGTATACACCACCAACATTTCCAGCAACCACCTCCACCATCCAAGACACTGAATCAATCTCTTCGATCCCTCCTCATCCTCGCGACGATGATATGCCCAGCTACGAGGATATGATTGTGGAGGCGCTCACTGGCTCGCACGATCCCGACGGAGTGGCGCCCAAGGACATTTACGCATGGATGCAGACACACTACCCTGTGCAATCCAACTTCCGGCCATCTGCCAGCCAGGCCTTACAAAAGGCGTACAAAAAAGGAAGATTCGAAAAGGGCAACAATGGCAAATATCGAGTTAATCCCAACTATAGTGGCGTTGGTTCATCTGTACGCCCCTTTCTTTTGGAATATATGAACGATGTCTTACATCTTATTAGTCAATAACGCGCAAACCAACGCGTCGACCGCAGACTGTTGTCAACCAACCACCACCAAAAGGCGCTGCTGCTCCCCCTCGCTCTTCGCCGTTCACACATGCGCCTCTCAATCGTACATCGTTCCCTGGTCTCAATCACTTTCCAACGGCGATGCAACCCACTTTCGCTCAATCTAGCGTGTCAGATCCAAACCCCGACAATACGCAAGACGGCGACGCGTACCAGGCTGCTCAGCATATCCTCAAGACGATCAACTTTCGAGAGGGCTTGCTCAGCCTCACTTCCAGTGAACAAGAACAGAAGACGGCCGAGCAGGTCGCAGAAAAGGAGTGGGAAGACGGTGTGCGGGCTCAGTTGCAGGCGCAGCTGGCGTTGTTGGCCGCTCAGCTGGATGAGTACGCGCAGGAGCACGAGGCAGGGATGCAGGCAGCGTTGGCTTCTTCCGCTGCCGCTGCAGTTGAATTCCCTCCCGTTGCACTTGCATGCTCAATACCACAGGCTGCTTCGGCGACTCCGACGATTGACATGCCGATGGCTGAGGAAGACGAAGACGAAGATGAAGACGACGACATGGATGAGGTTATTATTCCTTAATTTCGCTCGTTAGTTCCGTACCTACACTGTTCTACCGGCCTGGATTTATCTAGATGTTTTCTGCATGGACATAGATGCACACTCAGCTTCCATCACACTTCATATTCTAAGAAATCTAAAGGGACCCATCGCACATCCATCGATGATCAGTCCGCCTCGGGACTGCTATACACGTTTGAATAGGCTTCGGATAAGTGGACTCAGGCGCGTTATTCTGGAACTTCCATGGCTGGGGAAATATCCGTGACATGATTGGCGTGGGTGCAGAATGACACGTATTGACACTGTATTGACGCGTCAAATTGAAAAGTACCCCAGATTTGAGATAGGCACATGTGATGAACACAACGCGGCGCGTCGAAGAATGTATAGGATCCGGGGCTCAGAAATGGGTAGTGTTTACAAGATTGGTAGAATGGGTACGAGAAATACATGTGATGAGATGTGACGATAGCAAGGAGAATGAGGGGACTTCGTAGGAAATTTGAAACGATAAGACGAAGATGAGATGGCCATTTTACAACTCGGGCTTTGCACGGTCAATCTTCAACAGTTCCATCTCGAACCTCAACGTCGAATTTGGTGGTATCAGTGGAGGTACACCGACGCTTCCATATGCCTAGGAAAGATGAGACTTTGAGATCGCGAGGGGGAATAGAAGTCGCGTACATATTCTGGACTGGCGGTAAGGACTGCTGTCTCTCCCAAAGACATCTTCGGTACACCTAAAGCGTGATTGAGAACTTTGTGACGCTGTCGGAAGGTTGAATAGTACGTACCTTCATCCCACCCTAATATCACCAGACCCGTTCCGATCTTCACAGTAAAGGGATGGCCTCTAAACCGCGCGTCAGTTGATGATAGTGGCCGTTATCGCTGTGCTGAATTTCGTACCGTCTGTGACTTGAATCGAATACTCTTCCATCTCCAAGCTTTCCCGTGTAATGAATGTGCACCGTATCTGGATAGCTGTTGAGTACACGAATAGTGAATGATACCCCAAGACTCACCTCCCGGCCTAGGGAACGTCTGGTTGTCGCCTTCGACGAGGGTTTCGATCGATACACCGCCCTAGAGAATAGTAGTCAATACACGGAACAACAACTCGACCGAACGAACCATAGTATGAGAAGAAGGATGAAAAAACCTTTACTTGCGTGTCCTTTATATACTGACAGCTATAACGACATTTTTGATCAGATTAGGATGTCTTGTGATCGTAGTCTTTTGGCTCGTACGCCCGTTATCGTCTGTCCATCGCATCGATAACAACTTGACTTATCAGCATATGATTGAATACAGTTTGAGGGAACAATTCATTCATGATCGAGTTCGCCGTCCATGCAGAAGCCATATCCAATGCAAGATTCCACGCGACGGGGCGATAGATATTGGATACAGCGCCCAGGATCGTTGAAGGGTAGGAGTGTAGGTCATACAGAATGGCGTTCCATCCAACTTCGTACGCGTATCGGATGATGCCTAGAGTCACTCCGGAGCAAGCCAAAGTAGCCTGAGAGATGATCGAACATGAGAGCGATCGGTGGGCCAATGAGAAAGTCCAGTCAGGGTACGCGGCGTTGGGTAGAATATCAATGGTCCGGATGGGTTGCGTATGGATTCCTGGAGCCCGCCGAGATGATATATGTGGAAGATATTCGCAAATCAACAGCGAAGGACGGGCAGTTTCTGATCAAGTGAATACAGAAGAGGAATTATGTTTAAGTATATCGTACCAGATTTGAGTTCCCATAAGCTCGGGGCTTGACACATACTAGTGGTGGATTCACACGCATCTTCCGTTCACTTGGCCGTGGAACGTTGGACAACTGTATGGGTGTAAACTCGGATCGTTCCAGTATAAATAAAGTTCTTCGGAGTAGGTTGGCGCCAGAGCTTCCAATCAGCTGAGAGTAGAGGGCATTAAACGAGCTCGGCGCTGTGATGTTTGTAAGTTACGACTAAGTTGCCTTTGGTGAGAGTAGGGAGCGACCAAGGATCGGATAGCCCGGTCCGAGCCGCCGCTGCGAATGAACTTGTTCCGAACCATCTTCCACCGTTCAGCGTCTCTTCGCGTCATGCCTCTTGACATTCCTCGCGACGTGCAAGAATTCATCCAAAACTATCCCCAGAACGATGACGACGCTTCATTATCTTCCAATCTCCAATTTTATACGAACAAGCTTCCGTGTCAACCAGACAATCTGTTTATCGACGCTCTTCATGACAAGTAAGTGTTCGTTGATAGCACATTCATAATTCTGGATTAATAACTACTGTAGGTGGGAGGGAGATTTCGACACCCTTGAATATAAACATGGTTTTATTCAGTGGCTTTTTCCGATCCAGGAGCATGGCATGAATTATGAATCCCAACCGCTTCAACGACATGAATTGGCGACGATGAAGTCTTCACCCGACGTAATAAAACGCGTTCTAAGATCATATAGCATGATGCTAGACTTCTACGGCATGCGACTGGTGGATGAAAAGACCGGCCTCGTTTCGCGCGCGCTCCCTCCTCGTCACTACGAAGCGCGGTACCGCAATCTCGTGCGTACGTCTAACGGAATACCTCTTCTCTTTCTTTCTTTATCTACTCCTGCTGATCACAACTTTATTTTCAGGATCGACGCACAACAATCTCCGTATCTCACGCATCTTGAAATGCCTCTCTGAAATGGGGCTGGAACGTCTCAATGCTGGATTTCTTTTACACGTCCTCAACGAGCAAAGCGAGAATGAAGAGCTCTTATCCCGCATGCTAGTTGGAAGTATGGATAGGTGGTGGGCCAATTGCCTGAGGAATGAGGAGGAGAGGAAGTGGATTGGAGACCTTATCCGGAGAGTTCGAAGTGACGAGGATTGGGTCTTCACGAGGGCGATGTACGAGGAAGCTCTCCACAATCGAGATGAAGGTAACGGTCTACATATCGGTTAGATCTAGTGGAGGTGGGGAAAGCGACGACTAGAGTGCGCGACTACCAATACTTACTAGTAATGTCACTCGTGGGATTTTATTTGGTGATCGCTTGCCATTTACAGAAAGCATCACATTATGTTACGCCACGATTACATATCAAAGCTCGTACTTAGAGAAGTCTACCTCGATTCCGGCATAACACTCTAACCTTTGTTTCATGTGTACTTGCTCAGTTTGACAATGCACTACGAGTGCCGTAGCAACCCAGATTAACACCTTTGTTGGCGTAGCTATGGTAATTGCATTGACATGCTCCTTCACTAGCAACGTAGGCCGTGAAACGCAAGTACAGTACTTGCATAAATATAGTCTTGACCTTGGAGTCTTGGAGTCTTGGTATGTTGTGTTTTAGACTCTTAGTGATCGAAAACCCCAATCTCACAGCAACGGCTGCCCAAGCTGTGCAACTACTGTCGCTATATACATAGCTGATATGACGGTTGACTACTCTGTACTTATCCCGCTGGCCGGCAGACATAATGCGTCCGTTAACTTTCTACTTCATGCTTCTGGCTGTTAGTGTTACCTTCGTGATGGGTACGCCACCGCAGGACGGCCGTGTTAGTGAATTTGACATGTCTTCGTGCTTGTCGCGATCTGAATCACTTATATAGGCGCTGGAAGCAAGGACTGGTGGCGACAAGAAAACCACCACAAGTGACAAGAAAACGACAGGCACTGGCAGCAAGGACAAAGCAAAGGTAGTAACGGCTCGATGTCCGGTAGCTATCCTTATCAATGTACCTTGATAGGGCAAATGCCGTCGAGGGAAGGTATCCAAGAGAGGCAGAGAGCTACTTGCTCGCGCCGCCAAAACCAAAACCAAAGGCGCTGGCACCCTATGCCGTACTCGAGAAACGAAGACTCGACCAACGACCTGCAAAGCGTTCAAGAGTAATGCAAAGGAGGACGACACCGATGCAGAGGAGGACGACACCGAAGCAGAGGAGGACGAAACCACCGAGGAAAAGAGGGTGAGATTCTGGATCCTATTATTACTATCAAGAACGCTCAACATGATATCCAAAGGAGGCTGCGGCTGAAGATGAAGCAACAGGGACCAGCAAGTACACTCCAAAATCCAAAGCAGCCGGCAAGAAGCAAGTATCAAGACTTGACAAAGAGTTGACAGCACTTTCTGAAGCGGCAGGGAATGAGGAGGAAATCTGTGGTACATCAGATTATTCCTGTTGCGCGTAAACCACTCACACACACAGATCACATTGTCCCGATTCAAGTCTTCGACTTGACAATGTGGGAAAATCAGTTCTGCTCAATATTGGATTCACTTGTCGCCATCGTAGAGCCTAAGGGAAAGAAGCAGAGTGCTTGGAAATTGGAACTGATGAACGGTCCAATCGAAATTGGGACCAGCCAAAACAACATGCTGAAAATCGAGACGCAAATGTACCAAGACGTGAGTTTCTAGTCCACTATTTAGTCGAAGTTGTGTTGAAAATCATAGAAACTCAAACTTACCAGTTCTGTGATCACCGGGAAGGAAGAGGAGGAAGAGGAGGAGGAGGATGACACAGCAGAAGAGGACGAAGAAGAAGAAGAGAGCTCTACTACCGCAAAGAGAGGAGAGGAGGAGGAGGAGGCAGAAGAAGACGAAACAGAAGGGTCGGAGGAGGAGGCAGGAGAGGAAACTGCCGATGAAGGATTGCTGGCCTATCTTGAGAAGACAAAGAGTGGAGTTGCTACTACGGCTAAGAGCTTCCGTGCAGCGATAGAGAAGACCTTGGAAAGAGCGAAAGAGGAGGCCAAGAACTGTGCCAAGAAGGCGCAAAAGAAGAAGATTGCGACTCTCGAGGTATGTAATTCACTGCTTGTTCCCCGGACACCTGCTGATGACGGCGTTCAAAGGAACAAATGCAGGGTATTCCCAAGAAGATTGAGGCAGGAATCAACAAATATCACCAGGATATACTGACAGCGGCAGAGAATATGTCTGGAGGCGAAGAGGAAGGCACAAAGAAGGAGGAGGAGGAAGATACAAGCGAGGAGGACGCTACCGAAGGGGAGGTTGTCGACGACAAAGAAGACAAGAAGAGCGAGAAGAAGAAGGAGTAAGCCTTCTGCATTCTATCAGAGAAAGATGACAACGCAATGGAATATTTCTTCGTGATGGAGCCTCAGTACTCAGTGGATAAAGGGATGTCATACAGAATTTGTAACTGTAAGCATGGTTAGATATACGCGAACGATTGTGAATGTGGAAACGGAAATACACAATTTAGATGTTATTCAATTTAGACCACAGCAAATCTGCCCGTTTCGCGTTATACAGGTCACTAATAGACGCGAGCAATGCTTCTATTGTTTCAAAGGTCTGAGGAACCAATCCGCCGGCCTGTCATGATTTTCCTAAGCAGTCAAAGACAGTAATTCTTGTGGCTCACCGTATAGCCGCTACTTGTTAATGTAACATGCATCGTTCTGTCGTCTAGCAGTGTCACGTCGGCCGATGCAGCGGTTCGAGTCGTCGAGGTAAGCATAGTGAATGATTTGATCCCGAAGAGTTGTTCTGTGAGCGAGGACTCGAGTTCATTAGCAATGAATTCTGATGGTGAGGATGGGCGTGGCGGCGAGAACGACATGTCCTCGTTTGATGTGGCGTCGTAGCACTAAGTAGTAATTGTGTAAGGGTAATCCGGGGTAATTAACAAACCGTTTACGTTTTGTTTCTTTGAACCCCCAAATGTCGGCCGATTTGACGTCACGTTTGTAATCAGATCATGTGGTTTTGTCGCGTGATGTTACTGTCACTATTTCCCACGCTACCACAGCAACGCGACACGCTCTGTCCATCTATAACTTTGACCTTCAAGTGTATTACGCCTGTTATCGAAGTATGTTCTGAATTGACATTCAGACCAACTTATACAATGAACTGATTCAATGCATAAAACGTATCTATAACTCTTCACCTGATTCTATGTACCAATCTAAATCATCTGGAGCCTCCGACAAGGTACGATCCGACATCGCTATCAGTCTCTTTTCCTCACGTCTGACCTCTTCAGATGCGTGGGTCGTAATTTGTTTCGCCGTTACTTCTCCCAGTATTCGCAAGCCGGTTGGTCCTTCTTTTCCGCATTTGATCCTCGACAACATCACGTATGCTGACGCCGTACTCCTGCTACTTTCTAGATGTATAGTGGCGGCGACCAGTGATTGACTCTGTGAATTGTGTACTGTGAACGCAAAACCTGCTATAACGGGAACTTGTTGGCGTCTCGCTGAGTGAGTCTTCCCTGTAGTGTGGTTCGTGTATTGAATGGTCTTCGTCACTGCTGGCAGAGTCACCCGGTGAGGAAATATTGCGAGCGGGTCGGGGTTGTTGTACGCTTGGATGTCAACGTCAACTGAAACTGCGTACCGTCTTCCTTTCCTTGTGAAGTAGTTGATTCCGCGCAGAACACCTCTACTACCATTGCACACGTTCAACTCGACTGCGATGTTGTCGACTATTATCACAGGCATTCCTATAGCAAGTGGTAGACGTCCGCTTAGGTCTTGAGCCTCCGATTTTATGGTAGCGTTCCAAGCGTCCTTAGCGTTTTGTCCACTTAGTACCGTTCTGTTCCCTCCTTTGCCGGTAGAGTCCTCCGCGTAATATAACACGAATTCTTGACCAGTAGCTTTGGCGAACGTCTTCGTCATGTTCCAGTTATGGGCATTTCGTACCGAGTTTGTATACGTTATAAGTGGCGATGCTGTTTCAGCGTTCGCAATCCATTTAACGAAATCGTCTTCTTGATGTCCTTGACCTCCTAAAGGTAACTGGAACGATTTTAGGTAGGACAAGTCGCTATCGATCCCTTCCGTGGTGCATAGACCTCTTCGCAGACGATTAAGTAACGCTGTGAAGCGAGGGGCTTTTTGGCGAACAATCTCGTCCAGCACGACGCACTTATTGAATGATCGATAATTCTTGAATCCTATGAGGTTGTTACGTGTATCGTGGCTGAGTGGTTGTAGAGTTGATGTCGCGGACAGTAGAGAATCAAACGTTCGGCTGAATAGAGGAGTTATTTTTGGACCAGAAAGTTGATACTCGTCTCCTGAAATGACAACGTCCAAGTTACCGAAAGGATCGTCGTTACATCGTCTTCCGAGGTTGATGTACCTGGACATCTTTTCGAACTCCCTACACCCCATAAAGAAGTACTCGTCGATGACGATTGCCTTCAAGGGTGCCAATCGTTTTGATAGGTTTTCCAACGATTTTGAGTTCGTCTTGATGAGAGAGTCGTACCTGGTGGACAGAGACAACTCGGAGTACACGGTTGATCCATGTATGTTGGCTGCTGCAACTCCTGTTGGAGCAGTAAACGATATGTCATGTGGGCGCCCTATGAGTTCTTGAAATAGCTTGACCGCATCGTATACGTGGGACTTTCCCGTTCCTCCAGGTCCTCCTATGATAAATCTGAAAGGTTGTCTCGACGGATCGTGTAGCTCTTGCATCCGACTGTTAGCTATGAGTAGAAATGCAATCCGTTGACGTTTGTTTAGAGTGTATACGGTGCATAATCCGATTGCCGTTCGTTGCCATTCTTTCAGTTGGTCCCAGCGCGCGTCGTTACCGTAACGTGATCTCATCCTGTATTTGAGTTTGTCCTTTTCTTGTTGGAGTGTAGTCAATTGTGCGGTTATGTCTCGGTAACCGGGCGGATAGACCATTTGTTCGATCATTCTGTCAACCAGCGGCTCATTTTGAGTATCTTATAATTGTAAGCTATAAAATTATGTTACATTTGAACGCACAGACTTACTTGTTCGCCTTGTGTTGAACACTGATTTTTCTGCCGCCAAGTAGGCTGCTGCTATGTCACCACGGGTACGATCTTCTGGACCGATGTTGTTAATTGTCGAGTTGACCATGGACAAGTCATGTGTTGGTACGATGCAAGAAGCGTATAGACGTGCAGCTTTTGCCATAGCTATCACTGTGTCCGTTGACGCTCCAGATTTTCCACCGTTATATTCGCTAAAAAGCTCCAAATCATCGTCATGTTCATCGTTTTGGCATGTCGAGTATGTTCCTCCCACGTCCTCTTGTCCTAACTGCCATCGTAGGTCGTCTGCCGTGTCCACTTCATCCAACCCTTGTTCAATCTCGGTGTTTTTGGGCGACATTAAATACTCTGTTTTCTTCAGTTTGTGTGAGTAATCGTCAGCAGCCTGTCTGCACTCCCATTGTTCTTGAAGATGGTCCATTATCTCCAGACAATCGGCCGGTGCACTTTCGATAAATGCGTGTAGAGCGTCTCGCCAAGTTATGTCAGTCCGCTTCAACGGAGCGCAAGCGTTTCTATCCCATGGCTTGAATAGCGCCATAATTGCGATTGCGTATTGTTCGGCCTGACTTTCTATGTCACGTCGAGGGATTGCCTGTCCCGTCAACACGGGTACTACAGGTTTTTGCCTTCTCTTGAAAACATGTGTATCATGCTGCGGGTGTCCTGGTAGGAATATGAGTTGAGCAGTGTCTATAGGTTACAGGTATCAATCAATGATCGTAAAAATGTATAGTGCTTACCTTCATTTTGCTGTTCGTCGTGATTAACATCAGAATTCGTGTGGGTCGCATATTTACGTCTAGGACATTTCTCGTAATGGGCACATAGGTCCCACAAGGAGTATGCAGCGAGCGCAGCTGGTCGGAAAAGTACGTCGTATGCGAGCGAAGCCGCGGGTGGCAGTACACTATCTTCTTTTAGTATTACTAGATCGTCGGCATCTTCGGCATCTTGATCGTCTCTAGGGCGTTGCGTCTCTTCTCCAGATGTTCTATGGAGTGAAGGTTACTGTATAGTTCGTAGGTAGCGTAAAACGTACCTCAAATTTTCTGTGTTAGGTGCACGATACTTTAGAAAGTGAGACGGTGAGAGCCATTGTAGTACGTTTGTCCAGTAGAAAATTGCGAAACGGGAGTCCGTGAAGTGGTTGGGATGTCCACACAGCGTCGACGCTACCTGTTGAGCGGAGAGTTCTCGTCGTCCGTTCATCTGGTTTAACGTTTTTAGCAGTAGGCGTCTACAAGTTTCTTCGTCAACTGTTGTGTTACGTCCGACATGAAATGATGATAGACCCGAAACTGCCGCAGTCAGTGCGCTTACTACTACAGCTGAGTCCAGAGATGATTTGGCGGTGTAATTCGTCATGTATATAGCCATGGCCATTCCCAGTGGTCCAGAACCAATGAACTTGGCGTCTGTATTGCATTGGCAGCCTAGAGACACCGTGTCGTTGTACGCAACAGTACGTCCATCCATACGCTTGATGTGTAACCTGCCGTCCTCGTCTAAGTGGGTGTTTGGAACCAACGGTGCGGGTAGATTGAACCTGCATAAATTGTCTTGCTCCACTTCTGTCAAGGAACCTATAGTTTTCAATGTTTTCTTGAAGCATGTATCGCTGTGTCTGTGTTGTTGGTCAGAAGCATCGAGCACCTCACGTAAGAATTGCTGGGAGACGTCGTTGAACGTCATAGAGTTTGGATGAGGTGGGCGTCCTAAAAGGCATCTTTTCTTGTCGATATAAGTCCCGTCGATCGGTTGTGTGTGAGCGGGTAGTGAGTGTTTGAATACACTTTCCAGCCATTTGAACAGTCTAGTTTTGAATTCGTTGTCTCGTGCGCATCGCTCTTGCAAACGTTTAGGCGATAAGGCGCCTGATTTGATTGTCAATAATTATAGTAATTGATAGAAAGTGACATTTGACACACCTTCTAGCCATATGAGTATGTGTAAGTGGAGGGACCCCCTATTTTGAGCTTCCACTACTCCATAATAATGTTTTACTCGACCGAATACCCCTCTTCGATTCGTTCTTTTGAATCCTAACAGTTTCTCGATGAAGTGCTTTGCAATAGTGTGGAAAAATCGTGCTCCAGCAACTGGGTTGTTCGATAAAATGCGCGCTCTGTCGAAAGGTGTATACCGAGCGTCTGGACGGTTGAACGGTGCGTCTATGTCGATATCATGGCCTGCTAGCAATGAAGTAATCGGGTTGTGTGCGTCTGCGGGGTTCAGTGTAAAGAATATAGACGGTGTCCCACTTAGTCTGGTTAACGCTCTAATCTCTTCGCGCATCCTCGTCACTTCACCGGTTGAACCTTCTATATGGTCGTCCATATATTCAACGAAACGAAGAACATTAATGACTGCCTGCTCTCTGTCGTTTGCTGGTTGAAACCTTGTGAAGTCTTTCCTACTTTTTTTGTCAATAAAGGTTTTCTGGACGTGTTCTAGAACTTCTGAATCGATGTTTTGCATCGCAACCATAGCGGCTGGCCACCAGGACCTGCGTACGGCCAGTCTTGACTTGTAAGAAGAACGCCTCATCATCAATATGTTGTGCATCACAAATATGAATGATAGATGCGTCTGGAAACGACGGTCAGCGAGCGACAAACAGTGTTTGACGTGCTGGTGTACAGCAACGTGTTGGAAACTCGAAGTTTCTCTGACGGGGTCTTCGAACATACCCGTGCCGTACGGAAACAACGTAGGCCACAAGAGACCGTATACCGTGGGGTCGTCCCTTGGATTTATGGTGTCCATTGAAGTTGACGTCTTTAAAAACTGTCCGTTGTTTTTTAAGTGCTTCAAGGCTTCAAGTTTCCGTATATTGATGGATAGTTCAGTCCTGTCAACGTCGAATGTACCTTGACCATGTTTTTAGATTTAAACAACGTAACATAAAATGGACTCAAACCTGTTGCGGACATAGGTATTGATTCATCGTTACTTGAAGATGCGTCCGCGAACATAGCCTCTGTCGTATCAACGCCGTGTCCCGTGTACGTTGCTGACTGCCCGTGAATGGTAGAGTTTGGGATTTGAAAGTTTATTGGGAAGGGTACATGTCCGTCGTTGTCGTCCGGATATTCAGCCAACGCCTTCCAGTCGATCTCTATGTCTTTGTATAACGGATTATGTTTCTTCAACCATTGCAGCGCTTTGAGTATGAATCCTCTCCTAACAAGCAGCGGAGTCTTGTTCAACAATTTGGCAGTCGCGTCTTGGTCGTTCGAGACGAATATGACAACTATTTCGTCGTATAAGCTGTTCATTGGACGAGGGAGCCGGGTGGCGACGTGTGTTATTTCGTGCGGGTGAATGCAAACGTTTCCTGATGCGGCTCTCTGAGTAGACGCGCCTCTCGACCTACCCTGACCGTTTAGCTTCATCCAGCACTTCGTAGTGTGTGCTCTCGATATCACGAGTTCCTCGGCGTACGTCAATCGAGCGAGTTCTTCTGGCACCTCTCCAATCCAACAACCATTTGCCCAGCTCAAGGTCGGTACGCGTACAAACTTGCCCCTCTTCGTACAGCTCCAGCATGAAGAGCATATGTTGTACATGTTTCCGATTAATTGGTGCGACTTTATAAGGGGTTGTTCTTTTATCGCACGGAGACGTTCCGTAGCATTGATCAGGATCGTGATGTCCAGTTCGTGGGGTTCCCTTCTCTTGACACTTCCTGATTCTTGCGTCGCGTTGCAGAACGAGCACTGTTCCGTGCGAATAGCGTCACCTGACGTTGCGTCTAAGAATTCCCCGAGAATCTGTTTTTATCGTCAATTATTGTATTCTGTAATATTATGCGTTTCAAACGATAATACCTCGTTTAACGATGTCTGTTCCTCCATTTGGGGCCAATTTTCCTTCCAGTTTTTGACATCGTTATTGTCGCAAGTATTCTGAGCCGATAATTGATTCTGTCTGAGTCGTTGTCTGTCCATAGCTTCACGGGGTAATCTAGCAAAGTGCGCGTCCTCTTCGCGTATACGGCACGACGACGAGCACAAATGGCTCGATAAGTTTGACACTGCTAATTCAAGTGGATTATCGACGTCCATTGATAGCACAACGTCGTGTTCGATAGCAAGCGATGTAAGACGAACATCGGAAACTTTGTGTAGCTTGTTGAGAAGAAAGTGTCTCAAACAGTCTGTCTTTTGTTGAGGGGTCAGGTTTTTCAAGTATTCTGTTGTATAGTTAGTAGATGCAAAATTGGGTGTATTACTTCGTACGTCTTTCAACGTCCATTGCGATTTCATCTCCCCTGACGTCGTCGTATGTGTCTGACGACCGTACTAGGCATTCCCAAGTGCATCGGTGCGACTTCAGTTTTAGAACAGCATCGTCGTGGTCGAAAAACCGCTGTCGAAAACGGTGTTCGATCGCGATGTCGTTGAGACGTCTAAAATCGGTGTTTCGTATAGTAGTATCCGCCATAAAGTGTACAATCTTCGTTTTTTGTACGTCGGACAAGTTGACAGCGTAAAGAGTAACGATTTCGCTCGCGTCTTAAAACATATTTAGAGACCAGTTCGTTATACGTGTTACATTAAACTTGCCTCTTCTAGTTGGCAGTCACCCTATTAAGTAACCACAAACAGTTGTCCACCCATACCTTACAGGGGGCCGCATTACATTGTCTGTCTGTAATTGAGCCGTGCTCAAAGGTGAAGCCACAACTAGTTGTCAATTTCCTTATGTGGTAGGGCCCGCCAGAGGGAGCAGCTCTGGGGTGGGCGGGCTGGTCCATATATGGATAGACATTGATGGGAGCAGCTAGGGATTGATGGGGAGGGGGAGGGGGAGCAGGAGATGGGGAAATGTGGCCACACAGAAATCCGGACCTAGGGATTGATGGGTACTGATGTCATTGATTGACCAGGGGAATGGGGGATGGGGATAGGAATTGTGGCACCAGGAAAATCCGGACCTAGGGTTTGATGGGGACAGGGGATGGGGGATGGGGACAGGGGAAATGTGGCCACAGGAAAATCCGGACCTAGGGATTGATGGGAACTGATGGGATTGATGGGGGAGGGGATGGGGGATGGGGCAGGGGATTGGGGGCAGGGGACAATTGTGGCACCAGGATAAATACTGGGCTATTGCCAGGGTATGAGGAGGGTATGGGAGGGATGATTGTAGGTTGAAAAATAAAATTCTTTCTAACTATCAGAAACATGAATGGGGATGTGGCAGCTACTGAAACCAATAATAAAACGATGTGTGGCGCATTTTTAATCGAGGAGCACATACCTCGGATCAACCTGGGGTTGTTCTAGATGTCTTCCTATTAAAAAATGGATGTGTGCAGCACAAAGAACCATTTAAAAACACGAAGATTTGGCTGAGAAACAAGCCAAACATTATTGAAAATTCATCAAAAAGCACCAAAAAGGGAGCAGCACTTTGCTCTCGCTTGGGGGTGACCTGGAACCACTTGTAGGTCGTCCAGACACCTTTGGGGCATTGTATATGTCACTCAGTTAGGTCCCCAGGTCAACAGAACCCTTGGATATGATCAAAATGCCAAAAACCCGGACCACATAGCTTTGGGCCACACTATCAACTTGCCATGACCTGGGGACACCTTATATTCGAAGATATATGTATATAATGCTCTAATCATGAGTTAGATGAAGTCTGGAGTGTGAAAAATGCGGTCAAAACCTTGGAGATACCCCAAATAATGTCCCTCACCAAAGCACATATACCATCAACTTCCCCTGACCTCTGGATCGTCCCAATGTGTTCTATTATCATTATAGATGATGTCTGAGCATCCCAGAAGTGTTCCCAGTATGTCAAAATGCGAACATTCAGGATACTAGGTGAACCCTTATTCACCCTTCCTCCTCAAGTACACTCATTGGTTCGCATATCTACATCTTTAGGACTGTTCTAATAGTCATTTGAGATTATTTAGATGATATCTTGGGGCCCAGGTCATAAGTAGACCTCGAAGATACACCCCTTTGGTACATGGTGAGGATATGATCTTTGTACTAATTCTCAAATGTCCATGCTCTATATTGAAGGGTGTTCAACCTGGGACATATTTTGGGAAGCTAAAAACACATTGTATAATGTTAAAATCAATAGTCCACCACTCAGATGTGTGATAGTTGGGGTGGTTCTTGGTGTAGAAGGAGGGGATATAAATTATTGTATCATGAATGTTCGCATTTTGACACACTGGGGATACCTCTGGGATGCTAATACATCATCTATAATGATAATAGAACACATTGGGACGACCCACAGGGCAGGGGAAGTTGATGGTATATGTGCTTTCTTGGGGGACATTATTTGGGGTATATCCAAGGTTTTGACTGCATTTTTCACACTCCAGACCTCATCTAACTCATGATTAGAGCATTATATACATATATCTTCGAATATAAGGTGTCCCCAGGTCAGGGCAAGTTGATAGTGTGGCCCAAAGCTGTGTGGTCCGGGTTTTTGGCATTTTGATCATATCCAAGGGTTCTGTTGACCTGGGGACCTAACTGAGTGACATATACAATGCCCCAAAGGTGTCTGGACGACCTACAAGTGGTTCCAGGTCACCCCCAAGCGAGAGCAAAGTGCTGCTCCCTTTTTGGTGCTTTTTGATGAATTTTCAATAATGTTTGGCTTGTTTCTCAGCCAAATCTTCGTGTTTTTAAATGGTTCTTTGTGCTGCACACATCCATTTTTTAATAGGAAGACATCTAGAACAACCCCAGGTTGATCCGAGGTATGTGCTCCTCGATTAAAAATGCGCCACACATCGTTTTATTATTGGTTTCAGTAGCTGCCACATCCCCATTCATGTTTCTGATAGTTAGAAAGAATTTTATTTTTCAACCTACAATCATCCCTCCCATACCCTCCTCATACCCTGGCAATAGCCCAGTATTTATCCTGGTGCCACAATTGTCCCCTGCCCCCAATCCCCCTGCCCCCATCCCCCATCCCCTCCCCCATCAATCCCATCAGTTCCCATCAATCCCTAGGTCCGGATTTTCCTGTGGCCACATTTCCCCTGTCCCCATCCCCCATCCCCTGTCCCCATCAAACCCTAGGTCCGGATTTTCCTGGTGCCACAATTCCTATCCCCATCCCCCATTCCCCTGGTCAATCAATGACATCAGTACCCATCAATCCCTAGGTCCGGATTTCTGTGTGGCCACATTTCCCCATCTCCTGCTCCCCCTCCCCCTCCCCATCAATCCCTAGCTGCTCCCATCAATGTCTATCCATATATGGACCAGCCCGCCCGCCCCAGAGCTGCTCCCTCTGGCGGGCCCTACCACATAAGGGAATTGACAACTAGTTGTGGCTTCACCTTTGAGCACGGCTCAATTACAGACAGACAATGTAATGCGGCCCCCTGTAAGGTATGGGTGGACAACTGTTTGTGGTTACTTAATAGGGTGTGGCAGTCGCCTCTTTTTCTGTGGTAAAGTGTCTTCATGATCGGTATCACATCCGTGGCGTTCGTGTGGTCGCTTATTCGATGACGAGGAGGAAGACATAGCTCGTTCTAAAAGCAACTCAGAATACGTTCTATAAATACAGAAAGACACGTTACTAACGACGTCGGTCGCTTGAGAATGTGATCATGAGTGATGATATTTTGATATTTGAAACAACGGAATTACCGTTAAATGCGTTGCGTATACCTTTTTCACATACATAAGCAGATTTGCGCCACAAATAGTGTGGCGGATTAGAACAAGGTCCGGTAAATCATATGACCGTAAGGTCCGGTGGTCCGAAAGTTCGGTATCATAAAATTTGATTTGACGCGTCTTGACGTGATAATCATCTATTTTTACTGTCATGAGCACAGTCCTTGTGACGTCTAATTTTTGCTTAAAACAGGCGTTGGCTATCGACGAGTACACCGTTCCCTTATACTATCTGACCTCGCCATGACAAAGGTTACAGAGACAGGCGACAAACGGCCAATTTCTCCCGCTGACTCAAAGACAACCAGATCGAGTAAACGCTCGAAGACTGAGTCCGTTCCTCGTGTACGTTCATTATTGCTCGTTAATATTTTCTCTCTAGTGGTGTTTCGCATAGACCCGCTGTATCGCGGAACACGGATGCTGAAAGATGTACGGATTCTGCTGACGATACAGCAAGTGACGATGGTCCACCGTCTACTCGTGTTGAGGCTGGCGCCAAACCCAATACATATGATAACCCTCTAGTTGCGGTAAGTTCATGCCGTTCATCTAACGTTTACGGTATACTAATGTGTATTCCAAACCAAGGATCGTTTGACGACTGATGGAACACAAGGAGACGTGTTTGAACAGTCAACCGACAGGTAAACGAACAGATTTGTCGGTGTACCTTCTGTTAATCGTCTACAGACCGGCAGATTACGGGGGCGTAGGCCGTGACGTTAAAGGTACAAGGTATGTGTATTGTCTTCTCGTTGCTTTTCTCTCATCGTCATCCCGTTAGACTGTCTTTCGCGCTCCCAAAAATTGCGCTAGTAGAGCGTGTAAGTGAAAAGGGTTTTCGATACGATGGAGTACGTAACGTCGACAATCTTCCGTTTTGCAAAATAGAGGATTATTTCGGTACTAACCAATCAAAAGCGCTGTAAGTGACGTTTTAATTTTTTGGTTTCTAATATCTATTCATGAACTTAATGTAGACGATTGCTGCGGTACTCTGCGTCCGGCGTAGGTCACAACATGGCCAGCATCTTTTCCGTCAATTCGTCTGACTACTCAAGAATCGTCCTAAAGAACAACTCGTTGTCTAGACGTGTAATTGCTAACGTGGAGACTTCAATGTCTGACAGGTACAAGATTGATTCTACTTTCTTCGTTGTAGGACGCGTTGTTCATTCAGAACTCATGCACAACGCCGGGCGCACCCAATACTTCAGAGACTTATCTATCCAACCGATACATCGTTTCCTTCCGAGGATGGTTTCTTCTATTGGCAGTCTTCTTGACTTCAAGCGTCCTGTTTTTGTCATAACTCATGACGGAATCAATTTTTCAACAATGAGAAAGCCGGGCGAAAATTGGAAGACCCCTCCTGCCAGAGGAAACGTCACGAATAACATGATACATGGACCTTGTGAGTTTCAAATATGTTTTAGTACCAAATTTATTAAATGTATGTTCAGCGCCGCGTCCTTGGGATGAGGATGGTGACTATACTATCGTTAAATTATACGTGTGGTCGCTTACGTTGTACAGTTCCTCTCTTCGACGGAAGATCTATCTTTCAACTCACGAACTACAACACGTTGACTCGTCTTGATCAAGACATGGACGTTGGAGACTTTGCCCTCGTCGCGTTTACTTTGGGCGGATGGATAGACGGTAACGTTGGGCCTCTCCATCCCAAATCTCAGCGTGTTTCGCTAAACATACAGCTCGCCATTCTGTTGGAACGCCCTGTCGATAACGACCGATTCGGGATCGGCTCGCCTCTGACTTCTGACATGAAGTGCGAAATTCCTCTAGGAGTCACGAGCACAGCCAACATGAAACCGATGGAGCCCAATGAGCTCAATGACGAAGAGCTGCTTGCTCAGGCGCATCTTTTATCTCCTGATTTTGACGGTCTTGCTATGTAAAGAATTCCTTATGTTCATGTACTATACTTCCTCACTGTGTACCTACACCTGTTTATGAGATTGTCGTTACCACGACGATGTTCTTCATACCGTTTTCCTTAAACGTGCACTCTACGCGTTTTTAGCGACGAAATCGGTACGTATTTGATGGTAATTTACGAAATAAAAGAAATCGGTACTTCAAGGACACTCCATGTCAAATTCCCTCCACAACGCGTCATGCGTAAAGTGCGCGATTGAAATTCTTTGGTCCCCCTCCCAGGCTTCAACTTCGTGCTGTATCAGTCTACCACGTACAGCGACAGCGTCTCCTGATATGTAACGAATGCGATGATTTAGTCGAGGGAAGAACATAGTGCCTTTGGTGACCTTTCCAAGCACGACTATAAACGCCCATCCGTTAGGAGGATCCTGTCTATCAGCGTGAAGTGGTGTTTGCCTGTTGAATTGTATGGCTCGTCCTTCCATAAGTAGGGGGTCGATAGCCGCCAACGCCTTTACGTGGGGATATTTTTCTCCAGCTAGACGAACCAGGGTGGAAAGCGCGTTCGACTGTTTCACGTCTATTTTTTGAAGTGCGGCGTTGATTCTTACTGACAGAAAGCGAAGATCGTTTAGAAGTGTCATTGATTTCCCGTACGCACTCGCGCTCTGGAGAAACGCAGTGGAAATGGTCCCAGCTTCATGCTTGTGTTCGTTAGTGTCAACTCTTGCTCAGTGGAGGTGTGAGCGTACTGAATGTCCGATTCCGTGCCAAACGCGGGCAAGAATGCAGCAACCTACGACAGCACCGTTCGTCTTTCGGAAGGCGGCTGCCTTATTACGCTGCTTGCCATCTGCGCCTGTTCCTACTGACAGTTTTTGTGATTTACCAAAGTCTATCAAGTGTTCTGTAAGGAGAGTCTATTTGAACAATCAGTTTTTTCTGTTTCAAACAGTCGGCATCGAATCGTACCGCGCCTGTCTCTTTCACGAATCTCGGCAAATAGAATAAGATGTCTACGTTGTCTGCTGACACCATACGTCGTGGCGTTAAGTCGTCCCAATGGCTCGTAACTTTCGGGGCGTATTTGACGTTGAGTTCCCTTGTACGATCCTTTTGGTTACCTTGAGTTGCGTTGTGGAAGTTAAATTCCGTACATTTTTCTGGTTTGTCAGTCAGCTTCGTGCTACATGTTCGCGACGCTTGACCTGATACTTGTATTGCCCTGCAGTTTCGCAGTCTGAATGGCTCGTGCGGCTTCTCTGCCAAAGTTAACCTCCTTGTCATGCTCTGTGTATCGTCGCTTAGAGTTGCATTCGGCTGACCTATGTTTACTATATTAGGAACAGTAATGATTGGAGCTATCGTAATCGCACCGTTGCTTGTCGTCTTGTGTGTCTTGCTCGCAGTATTTGTATACGTCGCACATTGTCAAAACAGTTTCGTTCATTGCACTTCCCGATTCCCCTTCGTCTTGGTTGGAACAATTGTCGTACGTCTCTTCGTCGCAGTTGGCGTCCGACCCAGATCTTATACGTGTACGTTTGGGCTTGTCAATACCGTCTTGAAATTCTGGCTTTCGTTTGGCGTTATTCGTAACGATATCCTTCAACTGTTTCATCTAATTGAAGGAGGTCAACATTGTACTGCAAGGTAAAAGGTACAACGCAAGAAAAGACGACGTGAAGACGTGTAACCTCACGCATCGGCAGCAATCTTACCGTTACTGCGTGAGGGTGCACGTCTATGACCGGACGTTCGCAGCAGTCTTACGATGGCGTCCAGGACAGATGGGATATACATACGGGAAAATAAAATTGAAAGGCGTACCTTCTCAGCGTGCCGTCGCGGTGTAAATCTACGACACTTCAGTCATGGTCTCACGAACTGTGCGTGTCGACGTATCGCGATGAAGCGGACTTGTACTATCGTGCATCGGCAGCAGTCTTACCGTTGTTGCACGATAATGCGCGTCGTTACCTGGACGCCCGCAGCAGTCTTACGGTAACGTCCAGGATATATATACGTATGTGGAAGCTTGTCGGTGTCGAGTACTTGCCTTGTTTTGTGGTGTATTCTACGATATGTAAACGTCAGCAAAGTGAACTATATATGTTCAGAATTGTAGAACGTTATGTGTCGCATGTCTTCAATAGCGGACCTCATATTTAAGACGTGCGTAACATAAAAAAAAAATCACGTTCGGAATGTGTTACAAAACATTGACAATCACAGTAATAGATATCAATATACTGTTAATGCTTACCTTAGTACAGTGCGTGTGTATCGTTGACTGACTGAAAATATGAGTCGGAGAGACGTGTTAAAGAAAGGAAGGGAAAAAAAAAAAATCAAACGACTTCGTTGGATATTTGTCATCTTCCCACGTTTTCGGGGTTTCCCGCGGTTTTTCCATACGTCCAACGGTTACACCTGCCCCTTGACTGTTACCATGTTCTACAAACGATTTAAATGTTGAACGATATAATCAGACGGTGTCGCAATTAGTTGAATGTCCTGTTCAATTGCCACCCTAGTATTTATCGAGCAATAATTGTGTTGTACCTCCTCGTCGAGTACTGACAGTTCCACATGGAATTGAACTACGTGATACGTTTAGTAAGGGTCAGATAAAGTGTGTTCGTTATGTCGTTTTTCCAGTTGTCTACAAATAAATAATATCACGCCAAAACGTTGCATTGAACTCGACGTGCAGCGTACCAACTCTACTCGTTGAAGGCCGCAAATAGCCGGGTTTTCTACCCTTTCCTGTTTCGGACATATCAGTGTCATTGCGCCACGTACCCTTGCGTATTAATACAGTACCCTGTATCGTATATTGTCGGATTACCGTCCTTTGGAATTTCATAATCACGGTCTCGAGAACGCTCCCCCTATGGTCAGATTTGTCGCGTTCTCCATTGCAATTGGGTTATAGGAGCTCTGTGTAATGTTTAAAAAAATAGGCTGCGATCTCAACCGCATTGCCACGTTTACCCATTATCGTCGCTGCACGAGTCCGTACGACGTCGTCATTTATGTGATCCGATGCAAGTCGTCGATTATCACGAGGTGACCTTTTTATGTGTGTAATGAGACCGTGACTTAAAAAAAGAGTACCCGCACGGTCTACGAAGACCGCATGATACAATGTTGAAAAGGTACACAGGGGATTATCGCATAGATTCTGCAATTGTGCGTCATCCCGTTGGATCAATGGCCATCCGCGAACAACTACGTTGGGTTTCCCACGGTCCAGGCGCAACTCGTTTATTTCAAGTTGACCAGCGTATGTCTTGTATAAAATTTGAATGTAGCGTGCGTGTTTAATATATTATGTGCAGATCATGGGTATTGAGTATGAAGTTCAGTTTATTATATAATGTCCACCTGTTAATCTGATTGGGTTCGTAATATTCGACGATGCCTGCAGACCCTCCTGGCGGTCGCACCAGAACCTCCGCAAGAAATGACAGTTTGCTCGTTCAAGAGAACGCTATTCTAGTTAAGGTATGCATTTACATTTGTCTCGTTGTCGATAACTACACTTCGTCAGACTATACACCGCATTAAGAATCGATTGATCAGTTTGCGAGTGGAGAACAAGCAGTTGGGAAGATTGATCGTTAACATCGAGGGACACGTTGAGGAGGTAAGCGTGTTTTGCTCTATTTCGTGATACTACTAACGTATTCGCCTCCAAGGACATGGAATTCCTGTACCAAGAGACGTTGTGTGCCATATGCACCGATACGGTTGACAGACCATGCGTGTAAGTCAAACTATGTATTGACGGTATCGTTCTGACATCAATGAAGCCTATCGCCATGCGGTCATGTCTTCTGCGAGTATTGCCTCCTAAATCTCTTCAAGTTTGCAGACGAGCGACGAGCGGATGATGATTTCAACCCCCAACCTCTTATGGCCTTGCTCCCTCGTTCTGATGTTCTTTTGAGCTCTGCCAACGACATGGAATATGTTGACGAGCTTGAATATACGGACGAACAGGTACGCATGTATGAGTGCCCGACTTGCCGTCGAGCAATCGAAACTCGTCCCACATTTTGCCCCGTCTTACGAACCATATCTGACGGTCTCATTTTTCGGGACAGAGAAGGACAAACTGTATTAGATCGACCGGTGGATGACGCAGGAAACTTCCTATATTTTGATCTATTCTTCTGACAAATGTTCTCTTGAAATTCGTGCAATGTAATTGTATCTCGTTATTAGGTGGCGTGACTATTGAGATGCCTATACTATTTAAGCGATCTGTTGTCTCCTCTGAATTGTCGCCCGTTACCTATCACACAAGTATGCAACTGCGTATGCCTTCGTTCTTGCCGTGAGTTAAGATGAACATTCGTTTAAACCGCGCTGACCGATACATGTAGTATCCGTAATGAGTGGGACGACATGCACATGAACATTCCTATTTCTGCTTTACTTCTCAGCAAACACCTCGTCCACGACGTTCGTCGTGTTCTATTGCGAAACGCACCTTGTCGAACGCCATCGTTCCCCACGGAGATGTGGTCCGAGGTTTGCTCTTATTTGGACGCTTTTGATCTTCATCAGTTGTCATGCACGAGCAAGCTCTTCTACTCCGTCACCATCCTTCCTCTACTTCGCGCACAGAGATGGAACGTGAATCGTCGATCTGTTCTTGACGCTAGTTCGGACAGATATAACGATACCACAAAAAGTCACGCGGTACGCGTACTGTCCATCCAGTCGAGACACAAAATAGTCGACACGCTTCTACTTGTTGCACCTCGATTTCGAGAGTTCGTCAATCTTCGCACTTTCCAATTTGCTCATTTTTCTTTTGTTGAGAACTCCATCGTATTCGACGCCATTCAATCTTTCGAACACTTGACATATCTATCGTTTTACGATTGCGCCATGCCGACGTGTTCCAATTCCGACATTGCACGCTTCTCCACCCTTCCTATACAGGAGCTTGACCTCCTCGATCTGACGTGGCCAACGTCCTCTTTACCGTCCCACAACCGACTTGGTGCCTTGAATCTCATCACGGCACCCCGTCTCAATGTTCTTCGTCTGGATTGGAACGTCTATACTTCTCGCCATGTACTAAACAACATTTTAAAGGCCGTCCCGCATTCACTCAACAACGTACGGATGCTCGAGATAGCGTCCGTGCTACGTCTACCTTTCATCGCAATCCTTGACGAGTTCAGGCAGTCTACAGCACGCTTTCTCAGCAATTTCAACTCCCTGGAACATTTCCGGGTGTTACCGTGGACAGTCCTACCCGCCGTCCCTTTCCATCCTCCTCTTCCCAACCTCAGAACATATCACGGCGACATTCAGTCGTTGAAGTCCCTCAATGTCGCCGCGCATCTTACTGGTATTGTTTTCTCTGGCATCATTTTCCCGGATCATCTGGCACGTCATATGCCGTTGTTTCTACCTTTGCTTCAAAACGCGCGATTCGTTCTGTCGTGCTGGGACGTCGAAATGATGCACTGCGCTGTTCAGACATTTCCCGGAGTGGAGGAACTCAGGATATCGTACGTTGGAGGTGATCCTCCTACACAGGTTCGTTCATCCTTAACCTATTGCATGATATTGACGTTGCAGTAGGAATTTCTGAGCGCATTTCCGTTCCGTTTCTTGCCTAGACTTCCCAACCTGCGGGTGTTACATCTATACACCACCAACAAGGACCGGGCGTTAACGTTGTACCTGACGGACGGGTTTACCAGAATGAAGAAAATTGGGTCACTGCTGGAGGTGTGTTTGCAGCTAAACGCTGTTTGGAAGCGCGATCCATCTGACGATGAATGGGTCATGCATGTCGAGAAGCCATCTTGGTGAATGAAACTACGTATGTACTTTTAGCAATATGAACTGGTACGTTTTGTGTCCTCTTGACCTTATGACTGCTTGTACATTACAGAATCCTATTATTGTCCGTATTATCCCAATCACGCGTGTATATTACTGTACGAAAATGGTCTTTGAAAATCGGTTTCGCGTCTAACTGTATCGAGTTAATCCGAGATGTGCCTGTCAATTAAACCTTCCGCAAACAACGCGCATAATACATTTCGTATACAATTTCGTGTGTGCGTCATACCTATGAATGGATTGAATTAGAATCGGCACATGTCGTGATCGTGTCGTCACTGAATGTAACATGGTCGTTATTGTAGAAACAGCTGTTCTACTCTATTGGGTCTATCCGTCAGTTTATCAACTATTTATAGAGCTAATGTGTAAATTAATGACAATGTTTTGCATGTGTCGATGATCGTTACAATAATCTGTTCATGTGGCGCATGCACATGTCGACTTACAATTGAATTAGTAGTCATTTGATTGGTATCGACGTGTTAAAAACCCCCTTTGTAGACTGTTCGATACATGCGTCATAACTCCTTGTGATCATACATGCATTGACTCGTACTGATAACGATCATACGCGTATTGACTCACGTCGCAATTGTATCGTCACCCGTCCACACGTCGGCCCTCGTTCCCCGTACGCGCATTGACTCACATCGCAATTATATCGTCACTGGTTGATAATATGGTCAGGCGGTGTAAAAGAGCTGCTATAGTATATTACATCTATCCCCCGATTTATAAAAGTTTGAAATGGAAAATGTGTCGTTTTCAGACATGTCGACAATGGATCCAAAACTTTCGTTAATGTGGCGCTGGTCTTGAGATTCGTAACTTGACACAATAGTATAATGTGATCCGAGACATGTATGATCACATGTAGAACTTTACATCGTCTATCCGGAAACACGGACGACGACCGATGTTATTAGTGTGGCGTAATACAAATCATATGACTTTTCGTGGTTCGATCACTTTATTTTCGTGACACGTGGTGTAACGACGGATTGATCGTAATGTTATCCATCTTTTTGGTTCGTCGCGTTTCAGTGAGGTCTTACTTGTGGTTTAGGTCCCATGTCATGACCCGAAGCACTGTAACATTGAATATTTGAATATTCGGCATGCTCCCGTGACGATACTAAACACGACCATATCAGTACTATACCGAAACGTTAGTCGATGTGGCGCAATTTTATTTTTGACGAGAGGTCAGTTGCCGTCATACGAAAATAATTGTCGTATATAGTTACTTGTGTCGAATGGCGCGGCATTTCCAAAAATCATATAAATACGTAGGCAGCCATAGCATGGTAGCGCAATTTGAGTCATCCCACACCTCTCAACCTTTACTTGCATCATTATGCATTCAAACGCTCTAGACCCTTATCTACCCTTTTTCGTTCTTGAAGAGGTAGCTACACAGTTTATCTGGACTCTGGCTGACGCTATCCTTTTGTCCACGGTTAATTCCGTGTTCCTGCCGATTTGTCGCCACCGTATGTGGAATCGTTTGAGCCTGTCGTCTACAAAACCCCCTTCTTCGTTCTTCGGCATACCTACTCACGCAAAACTTGTGTCGTACATCTACGAAGTCGACATAACGAACGTGGACAATGAGGCCGAGTTCGACACCGTCGTCATACTTTTTGACATGTTGGGTCAACTGCATCATCCTTCACATCTAATGCTGCGACTCGACTCGATAAACACCACGACCCTACGAGTCGGCGTGCTCGACGGACTGGTCCGAAACGTAGGCGACGTGCGTTTGATGAATTGCACTACGTCGGGCGAGAGCATAAATGTCGTAACGCGTTACGCCGTTCATATGCACAACCTCGTCATTTTTGCAACCGAATTCGTTCCCTCTCGCATCTACCAGGGAAACGTTTCAAACACTCTCATTAGGTGCTCGTTCTTGCCGTTGAACCATGTCGACGAAGCCATATCACTTCTTTGGCTCAACGATGTAGTTTTACGATCACCCATCGAACACTTCTCCATTGCCGCCCAATCCGAATTGGGACTTCGGACTATAATCGATTTCAAAAAGACGCTCACGTGTCTGTCTCTCATTCAATCCAGTACGTTCGCGTTGTACGCTTTAGGTCATTTCGTCTCACGCATGTCACAGCTAGAAAGCCTCTCCCTTTCGACAGTGTATCCCTGGTTGATATGGCATTGCTGAGATCGATTAAAGTCAACTGCTTCCCAAATGATTTTTCTAAGCAGCGCAACAACATCATATCGTGGGCTTTGAGCTCTCCGTTTATAGAGACCCTTCACATTCGTGTGTATGCTTCATGCTTCGAACGTACTCACTGGGTTGCACTTCACGAACTACTGAAAGGGGGGCAACACCTTCAGTATGTATCTGTATGCTTCATATTGCGATCAAAATCACCATACGGAACGTGAGTCGTTTGTTCAGACAGATTATTGTGTACTGACCCACTCTCAAAGTTCACGGTCTTACTTGACTTTCATTCGGGATTCAGTTTATAGGACGATCCGTTCCGAATCAAGTCGGTTCGAGGTAGAAGCATGGACTGTGACTTCTAGATCAGGTTCTAGAATGGAGAAAATGTATCTGAATTTTAAATAAGAACGAGCTTACTTTCTTGGTAACATTTCCGTAAAACGTAGATCAGGAACGACGATCGTTTAAGGATCGACAGCGACACGATCAAGGATCGACAGCGACACGATCAACGTGTTGATTCGCACCGTTTCTCGTACCTTTTCGGATAAATATTTAATCACGTGTAACACTACTATATAAAGCTGTACGCGAACCATGCATTCTCATGCATTACGTTCTTCGTCACCATGAAAAATGTGGTATGCTTATCTACCGGTAAGTTGTTTAGTACGATCATTATTGAACTAACCATTATATCAATTGCAGAGAGACTGGAGATATATATAAGCCACGGGCATCGACAGGTTGTCGACCTTGTCCTACTTATTGGATGCGCGACTTCGATGTGAACGACTCTCAAGTGGCAGAGCAACGTTCACGCGTGCAGCGGAGACAAACATCTTGTTCACACTTTATCCGCTTGCCACTCGAAATATGGTGTCTTATCGCGTCTATGCTGGCCGTACCAGACATCTACAATCTGATTCGTACTTCTCGACGGGCCTGTTTGTATGTACAGCGCGTACTACTTCGATGCACTGCGTGGAACGTAACCCACTGTTCCACAATATCTTCTTTATTGTGGAATGTATCACCGGACAACCATACAATAACGGCGCTTCCAAAAAGTATCGCTGTGGCTCAGTCCACTCCATCTACCTCGACTGTTGTTCTGGTAAAACTGGGCTTGTTCATCAATTTAACCGTACTACGATTCGTCGGATGTTCATTTGACGCATCGTTCGATTTATACGACACTATTTGCTCTTTGCCTTCACTTCATGTCTTGGCCTTCTGGAACTGCGAGCTCCCTGGATGCTCTAATGCATTGGCCGATCGTTTTCGGAAACTACGGATCGCCGAATTGGACGTGATAGAGTCCCGTGGCCCACCAGCAAAATCGTCAGACACGATTTCAACTGACGTCGGGTTTCTCTTCCTGGTGGATGCCTGCAACTTGTCTATTCTCCGATTGTCAGTTGATGACATTACAATTAGACGTCTAACCAGTCTGGATATACCGCAAGCGGTTCTGTCCATAACGACTCTGGAGCTCGAGGGCGTGAAATACGTCACGGACATAGACGCAATACGAGTTGCATCCTGGACGAACCGTTTCGCGGGCACCGTGAAAACGCTACATTTCGTCAACTTGTCATTATTTGCCGCCACCTGCATTCGCTTCGGATTTCGTTCACTTTCTACCTATTGCGGACAATTTCACGCCGGCATTTTGGAACAGTGCTGTCAAACTTTACGCCACGTTGTCATCGACACTATCGTGGACATAGGTTCCATTGAACGGAACGTGCCCTATATGCCGGATCTACAATCATTCGAAATTACGGTGATCAGGTGGAAACCTGCAGTTCTCAAATTAGCTGTCAACCGATTTCCACGCGTCGAGGACTTAAGGTTGAACTACTTCTCAACTGATAAGCCAAATAAGGTGTGTTACTTACAATTTATATTAAATGCAAGACTAACAACGAACAGTCTGATATTGTATCATTCTTTCAGCAAGACATGACCGTTCTGCACCACCTGAGAGTACTGCACATGTACCCTGTTGGTCCGGGACCGAAAAAAACAAAGGCTGTCCGAGATCATTTCCAATTATACTTGAGTCATTTACCAATCGAAACGGAGTTGATTGAGGTACGTCTTCAATTTCTCGCGGTGTGGCGGCGGTGTGTGGATGACTCTTTGTGGAAGTTCCGAGTTGAGTCACCGTCATCTGATTAGCCCCTTTGAAATTTGTATTACATAATGCACCGACTTGACCATAAATATGTACATCACATTTTCAACGTGAGCCAACCGTGTCCACACTGTATCGGTAACCTCCCTCTATTGGTAAACTCCCTCTATCGGTAACCTCTAAGGCGATTGGCTACGACCGCTCTGATCATAGCCAGTAAGTAGCGAAGGTATGTATCTGTTTACATATGTTCTAGGTGTGTACTAATTGACGCGTTCAAGATGGACGACAACTTTGGTAACATTACCTCGGTGTCTTCGCTGTCCACTCTCGCTTTGGAAACATGCGATATTATTGTATCGTTCTTACCCCCAACCACTGCCTCTTACAAAAACGCTTCGCTCATAAACTCAAAGTTCTACGTGGCTACTCGACGCTTACTATTCAGTCGTGTTGTGTGCGCTTCAACCGGACCCCATAGGACTGTATCGGACTGGTGCAACATAATCGAACGAAACTCACTCATTCGACATAACGTACGACTCGTGCATATACGTGGACTTCACGACATTCATCTTTGGGAGGCCTTTGGAAGGCGTTGCGACACGGGAGCATCACTTCATCAAATAACTTTCGAGGGAAGTGCTTTGCCTTTCCCATGGGGTCCATGGCGCTTGTTAACGTCTAGGAAGACGTTGAAATTTTCTAGATGCGCAATATTCAGTTCCGCCTTGCACGACGTGCTGATATGCAATAGAAAATTGAAGTCGTTGTCGTTTACCGAGCAAACAGTAATTGTCGGTGATTCGACGAATGGACTCTGGTCACCGTTACCGGTCGCAAGCCGATTGGACGTGTTATGTGCGATGGCGTATGGCAAGAGACGTACTATCTTGTCGTTCAAACCTATACGCGACGTATTGCTCGTCGCTTGTCAGACCCTGACAGTTCTCCATATCAAAGTGGCACCAGATCAGTCAGATTTTGTGTGCGCGTTGCTAGAGGCGACGACGGTAGTCCAGGAACTTCTGATTTCGTATGGCCAGCGTTAGTATTCTTGCATTGCTCGATCGATTGCTCATCATGTTTAACAGGACCTTTCGAAAAAACCGACAAAATAGAAGGCGTTAGCTCAGTCGACGATACCGACCGCGTATTCGAAACGGACGTTGTAACGGTCAAAGTGCCTCCTTTGCGGGAACTGCGAACGATTGAATTTGAAGGAGCGCCGCTGCAAGCCAAGAGCATCGCTTCAACGATCCAAAACTGGCGCAGTCGACTTTCAACGCGCTTACTTTATTTGGAGATCCACATATATGATAATCCAGATGACCACGATGCCTGGGTTCAATTATGCCGTGCATTGTACCGCTTTCGTTCATTCAGGCGCCATGCTATGTATTTAGTGATCGACGGTAAACCAAGGTGGGAGGGTAAGGAGGGCTATTGGCTCGATTGGATCGCGAGACGTCAAATGACGTTCGATCCAGTTGACACTGATATTGTATTACATGTCGACTTATTTTAGTAATGGCTCGTGACCTTGTGTATATATACTCGCATGAAAATGGTCTCTCAATCTATATTATGGATAACTTAACCAACGCGATATGTATATCCAAGCAATGCGGTAATGTAATCATATCTCATCCTATATCCGCTGGATCGACACGTTAACATTAGTAATGTTTATTTTTAGACTGCTGGTGAGGGAAACACCGTCAAAGCTTTGTTGTTCGAAGCGCACAGTTGGGACCCAATCATCGTTCTTCTCACATCACCCCGTTGCTCTCCTAAATTGTTCAACCAGGACGTCAGCGCGTATCTCGAGGATGTCTACGAGAGTCAGTACCTGTCGTCTTTCAATAGGATCGACGCCTCCGCACGTTTGAGTTCTGGAGGCAACATACACTACGCTATTTTGCATAGTCTCGTTCAACATGTGGCGCCAGCTGATCAAAAAAATGCTAAGAACGAACGACTGTCAAGCATGACAGGCAACGGCGGTGTATGGTTTGGGACAGTGCTCGTATTGCAGTTGACCTCGGGGAATATTGACACGTTTGAAGAAGCTGACTGGGATCCCATTACGATAGAAATAGAACGGTATGATACGGTCATATTCGCGCTTTATTCTAACTCACACTCATCAGCTACGTGCGACAGTATACGGCGCGATGGATTTACAAACCGTACACTATGGCCCGTTTTATACGTTCTTACATCGATCTGAGCGGATGGTATCCGTTGTACGGGAACAGAATTGCGCATTTTAAAGAGATCGAGGACAGCTCGAGAGGCTACTTCGGAATTGACGGTCTGGATCATGTCAATGAGTCTGTGTATGATAGGGATGAAGTTGTAGAATAATTATGCAACATTGAAGCTTACAACAGTAACATATTTCTGTTTGATTAATATGGTAGTGGTAAGCATGGACGTCAGCGCATACTTGGACGATGTGTATGAATCTCGGTACTTGCCGTCTTTCAATAGGATCGATACCTCAGCGCGTCTGAGTTCAGGAGGCCATATACATTACGCTATTATGCATAGCATCGTTCAACATGTGCCGACAAATGAGCAACGAAACGTTAAGAACGAACGTTTATCAAGCATGACAGGTAACGGCGGTGTATGGTTCGGGAGCGTGCTAGTTCTGCGGTTAAGCGCAGGAAAGGTGGATACGTTTGAAGAGACCGAAGTTGAGTTTATTACGACGGAAATGGAGCGGTACGCCACTGGTGTTTTTATCTATCCAGCTCTGACAGATACCAGATTCGTACAACAATATATGTCTCGATGGTTGTACGAACCATATACGATGGCTCGTCTATTGCGCTCTTACATTGATCTAAGTGGATGGTATCCTTTGTATGGGAGCAGGATTGTATATCTAAGAGAGATTGAAAACGGCATGAGAGGGTACTTCGGACTTGATGGTTTAGATTTTATCAACGAGCATAGGTACGATAGGGAGGAATTGATAGAATGAGTGTACGTTGATCACACATCAAAACTCGCAATGTAAATATGAAGGAGACGAAAATTTGTGCGTTTTAGACAAATAGACATGCGTGTGTAATACAATAGCTGTAGAAATGTGATATAATTGTTCGTTCATATGTAGCGACGAAGCGCGGACGTTATCGCCTCGGAACGGTTCATACCGTGACATTTGTGAACAGCCGAGAAGCCACTGTCGCCGCTTGGATAAAGGCCCTCTAGAACTGCGAGATGACGGCTGCGTTCGACCGTTTCCTTCGCAAAAAAGTAGTGTGCCGTCATATGAGGATAATATCGACCATCCACCAGATGGACGGAAACTGCTACAGCGCGACCGCTGCCCTGAAATTTGTGGAAACGATATCCTTTCGGAGGAATCGCCTCTTCAAGGAGTGTTTCGTCGCTGATATCGCCATACTCCTTCACGAGCTCCACTAGTTGACCGATAACATTGTATGTCATCGACGATTCAATGACATCGATGTTCTCGACGAATAGATATAAACCTTCGTTGGACTCTCTATGAGTGCGTTCGTGTTGTTTGAGAAGAGCGTAGGCGTTATCCGACGTTGAACGAAATTCGGCGTAGGAAGAGAGATCCGTGCGGTTAACTCTGAGACGAACAATATGACCAGGAACTATACGTTCGGCACCTAGATAAACGCCGGTTTGAGGGGGTCGATCTGACATTTTAGTGAGCGATTGAACGTCGTAACCAATAAAATGCTACCTTCGTAAGGAATGTCGAAATGACAAGTGTGTTCTGCAATAGATTCGGCGGCTTTGTATGCAGCGAGTAGCGCTCCTACTCGAATGCTCCAGCTGCAGTCGGTCAACGCTGGATCGATCAAAGATAAGATCGAGCGGTGAGGGATCTGGAGGTCGTTTACTGAATGTTTAACCTTGTCGATATCGGGTATCGATGCCCAGGGTACGATGTTTTCCTCGAGGAACCAGTGCTCCTTTGGACTTGGAAGGAGCCTGACGGAGTACCTCTGTAGACCTTGCGAAACGACCACACCAGGCCATGATTCTATAATCGCGTCTGAACGTGTCCATGGCTTCTTCAACACAACCCAAACGACGTCGCCTGCTCCGAAGATTGCCGTTGCAAGAGGTGTACGAATTCCGATGTTCCTTGCCTCGAATATGGTCCGAGGTTCCAATGTGTCGTTGACTACCTGTGGGACTTCGTCCGATAATAGCCTAACTTCGCGTGAGACGCCCTCATAACGTCTATGAAAGCAACCGCAGTCGCATCCTCGCATTCCCCCTTTGAATAGCCATAAGGCATGGCTCTTGAACTCGTTGGGTGACCTGTACATCGGTACGGTTGGTCCACCTACTCGGTCAACTCTATGTGAACTACGACGATACACAATTCACTTACCAAATAAGCACGTATCGGTTCTATATGGTTCTCCTTGCGGTCCTGTAACTTTCAAGAACAGCGCGTAACCGTTCGGGAAGTCTTTAATCGCGTAATGCAGCGGGTTTGGATAGCCTAGATCAGACGCAATTGCGTCTCCTATGAATGAACGCCAATGAAGTACACGTTCGTCGTCTGCAGCAAGACGCGTATAACGAACGGCGCGACCTGCAGCGTTTTTCTTGATGACTTTGTTGGTTTGGGGCCAGTAGTTACTTGACCCGTCTGAGTAACGGAAGGCGATGTAGCTTAGATTTAGTAAAGGTTGAGAAGTAGCGTCTGTAGACATGTTTACGATGGTAGTAAAAGACAAGCAGTAACGGCATTTGCCGTTGACACGTTGATTCGTGTGAATTACTTAGTTGAGGTAAATAAATGGACTCGTTGTAAGTGTACGTAGCGGCGTCATTTAAGGGGACATTGTTCAAGATTATGAGGATAGTTTGGTTTACGGTTTGTTACCTGCCGCGAGTCGGCGCATACCCCTCATCCGAGCCATTAACCTGTGCCTGCCGGGGATGTGCATGCTCGTACGTCATGACATTGATGTAAATCCGGTGTCGATGCTTACTCCGATTCTCTCTTGCTTCCTACTACGACGTGGCTTTCTCGTGCTGAGACCATGCAATCCTTTTTCACTCAGTAAGCCTTGTGCCTTTTTTACCCAAAATACCTCGCTCAATTGGAGCGCAGTATGCACCTATTTCTATCCAGGTACATTCATTTCGTTGGTGACAATCCCGCAGGCGCTTATGCTCCCATAGCTGTAAACATACTTCCTTACAGGCATTCAGGACGGTCATTCCGAGGCCAGAAGACCGAATTCCCATTAGCATAGCAGTGGCACCCACTATGCTCATGTCACTAATTCCCTTCATCTTTCTGACTTACCTAGCGCGCCGCCAAGGGACCTACCTCATTCGGATCTTACTTCTGCCTACGGTCATTACCACAACACTATGGTCTGCATTCACGCACTATTGGACTATCCCAATGATGAACGTCTGTAACTGGGGCCAATGTACGTCCGCTCCGCGTCACGGCTGACTTCCGGCCGCTTATTGCCATCGGTCTAGGTCTTGCAAGCATTGTCATAGTTGGCAAAGCCATCGAGTATGCAGTGACACCAGAGGGTATGCTCAAGGCTAATGAAATTGGCCAAAACGGAAAGTCAACTGTCACAACGAACGACGGAGTTAGCATCTCTGAGCCTCGTCTTGCTTGGATCCCTGCTTGGATATCGGACGTCATCGAACTTGCCCACTCCATGCGTGGAATGCGGTTCAAGTTTGGCCAGGGTATCAGCTTTCCGAAGGACCCACGTCCCATGGAGCGCGTCTCATTCCTTGAGGCCACAGCAAAAAGTTTCCTGACAAATTTCCTCGTACTTGATGTCATAGAGACAACACTTAAGCTGTTCCCTGGTGTCGGACAAACCAGTGGCGGGTCTATGTTCTACCCCGACTTGCCGATCATCCAACGCTACAGCGTTTCCACTATCATTCATCTGCTAACGGGAACGGCTCTTCTCGCAGGCTTTCAGATGGTGTATCATCTTATCACCCTGTTTGCCGTTGGCCTTCTACACGATTCTCCCGCTTTTTGGCCTCCCGTCATTGATCGGCCATGGGTAGCAGGTAGGTTGTCGCTCGAAATATCGATGTATCATTTACATACTTATCTTTATCCAGAATCGATGCACGAGCTTTGGGCTAAACGATGGCATCAGTTCTTACGGCAGACTTTTCACGTTTATGGAGGATACCTAGGTGCCAAGATTGGTGGCAGCTTGGGCATGCTTTCTGGCGTCTTCTTAGCCTCTGGGTTATATCATGAACTTTCCATATACGGGATGGGGAAGGGCCTTGATCCCGCTCCAGTCGTGTTCTTCGTTTTGCAAGTACCGATACTCTTAATCGAACGATTCTGGAGAAGAGCTACCGGGCGCAGAGTGGGTGGGTGGCCCGGTCGACTATGGGTGTACTTGGACATGTTCGTCCTCGCTCAACCAATGAGTAAGCTGTTTATTACATTTTTTCTTCATGAGATTGACATCTCTCCTTGTAGTCGATTCATGGCACCGCCGTGGCCTAGGTGGAGGCTTAGTTATTCCTCCGTTCCTCAGCCCAAGCCGATTACTCATTTCGGTGTACCTCAACTTGATGACTCCAAGTCGTGTATAATTCGGTAAATGATGGTGTGGCGTTCTTTTGTACAACATCCTTACCTACTATGTACTCATATTATAATCTTTCTGTATCTGTCCGTACATCTAGTCATATATATCTAGCGCACTATCCACACTGTATACATTTTCCTTCCCCAAGATAAGCGTCGCGTGGCACGTGGACTTTTTACTGATAACAGCCTGAGTTCATCCACCTCCTTTAAAAGCGACGTCCACTAGCCAAGCCAGACGTTTTTTCTCATGCAGTTCCCTGGTGTCTCGTCTTTCCAACGAATCCCTCGTCTGACTATTTTCGGTCGCTCGGTCCTGCTTGTTGTCGTTGAGGTTTTGGCCAATGCCTTATGTTGGATTGTGGCTGGCATCTTATTCGGAAGAAGTCGCGAAACGCAACCAATTCTAAGCTTAGCTCTTTTGGCATGGGTGTGTAGAAAGACCTTTCTACGCTATTTATAAACGATTAACTTCTTCGACTCAGACTTTGGGATTGCGCCACGGTTGGTGTTCACCTTGAATTGGTCCTCCGTAAAACTAACTGATGAATGTAGCACTGGATGCAGACCACATTAGGTACACTCGTCTCAGAAAATCTGGTAAGTTTAATCATCGGATCCATCTGATAGGCTCTCTAAATTCCCAACCTAGGTGCACAATGATGATGACTTTTGTTCTAGTGCTATCGACAACGCGACAAGAGGGTTGATAAACCTCGGACAATTGCCGGTTACCTGTGGTTTATTCTTTTCTCTTGGGCATAGTACTATCGTGGTGGTGGTGGTACGAATCTTCACTCCGTCATCTCGTCCGCTTGATGGATGGCTGAGATTCCTTGAAGAATGTTGCTATTGCTATATCGTCCGACATCTATGATAAAATAGGTGGGGTGGGAGAGGTAGGTGGCATTGTTGGTCAGTCTTTTTCCATATTCCCATTTTTCAGAAACCATTGATTCTCGAAAATAGGCGCGGCGGTCAGCGGTAGTTTTTTGTTCATCGTCGGATTGGCAAATTCTATCATATTGTGGCGTATCTTGAAACAGCGCCGTAAGGTGCGTTTTTCCATCATTATTCAATGGTGTCTGATACAACTTGGGTACGTCAGCGCCAACGCCAGCTGGCAGCAGGCATCACAGACCCTGAAGAGGTTGAAGATCCCAAACACAACCATATGTTCATGATGAGGTTGATAGGTCCTGTTATCAATTTTGTGGACAGGCCATGGAAGGTGTGTCTGTCGTCTGTTCATGGGAAGAGCTATTTTCGTTTACATCTCTCTAGATGTATCCTGTGGGCTTCCTGTTTGGCTTTGGTGAGTCCTTTGCCGTACGAAGGAAACAGCAAACCGATTACCATAGGCTTCGATACTGCTTCTTCCATTGCGTTGCTTGCTGTATCCGCTTTGGCAAAGAAAGGGTCTAATGGGGAATCTATTCCTGCTGGCGATATTATTATCTTACCGGTGAGTCTTGTTGTTCGTGAGGTAGAATCGTTTCTGATGACAATCTCAGCTATTGTTCACGGCCGGAATGACGCTCATCGACTCTTTGGATTCAATTCTGATGCTCTATTCATACTCCGGATTTCCAGAGACATCGTTAACGATCTTCGAAAAACGAGTTGCCCTCCCCAACAGTGTCCCAGATTCTCCTGTAACCCCAGCATCCGAGTGTGCTGTTACGGACGACACTTTGGTCGTATCTGCCATCCCTATTGATGATCACAATTTGAGCAACAAGGCCAGCGAGCTCAAGGTCAAGCTGAATATGATGTCGGGCCTGAGCATTGTTTTGACCTTGCTCAGTATACTCGTGGCTTTCAGGTGCGTGTACTGAGTGCATTCGATATCTCTCAATAATGCCTCGGACAGCATATCCCTGATCACGATCATGGGGCTCATTGGAGAAAACTGCGCGAAGTGTCAGGAAGCTGCTGAAGCAGAAGACGGTGGCGGCCTCGCGGGTAGCTGGTGGAGAGGATGGGCTCGTGTAAGAATTTCTCTCCAGGTCAATAGGGTTATTAACATTTCTTCTAAATCCACAGGCTAACGATAACTCTGGATACATCGGGGCGGCGATCGTAGGGTCTTTCGTGGTCATTGTTGCTGGATGGTATGGAAGCGGATGGGCTGTCCGTAAATTCAAAGGTAGATCTCAGAGCGTTTCCCTGGAGTAGTTCTGTAGGACATACATATAGTAAAGTGAATTCAACTGTAAACTACTGTAAAGCCACAATTTGGGTCCGTGCGTACCACGTGGGAAATGCCATATGAGGCTTTTCTGTTCCTCATCATTTCCACCTCGTCGCCGCTTTCCTCCAACTTTCATTAATCTCTCTCGACAGACATAGTGCGATGCCCAGTCCTTCTGCTCTCGCTGCCGCAGCTGTACTCGAATCAGAGTCAGCCATGAATGTCGACTCAGATCCAGCCTCATCTCTGCGCGCCGCTGCTCTCTTAACACTGAAATCCAAGCGTCGCAAACCAGTGAGCAGTCTTTCTAATCCTGGCCTACCTCCGAAGCCCCCTGGACCATCAGAATCTATGCCTCTCCTGGACTATGGCCAGGAGGAATTCGCGCCAACTCAAAAAGCGTCCGCCGAGGACGCAGAGATGGAAGAAGGCGAAATCGACGACTCTGAAATAATCGCTATCTCCAAGACAGCATCGTCTAAGAGGCTTTCCGCAGAACCGGCGCCACCTCCAGAACGTGCGCCCACCAAATCGCCAAGCCCCGTTATCCTAAAACAAGAATCACCCCCGAACCTTCTGGAACGCCTTGCTGCTTCTCCCGTAACACCAACACCGTCTGCCATGGCTGGCATAGAGTCAACACCAGAGCTTAACAATCTACTTACCGACGAGAATCATGTCAGGCCAGGACTCGCACGTACGTTTTCTTCCTCTTGCACTCAACTCTTTTTCATTCATTTTTCCAGTTACGCGCGCTCAATACGAGACATGCAAAGATATTATTCTTGATCTCCTAGGATGGGGTGTGCCGCCAGAGTACTTAACAGTCTGTGGACTTAGTCGACAAGTTATATTCTACGTCTTCACCGAGCTAAACCTTCGGCTCCCTCTCAACCTTGACCGGACCGGTTTAGTACCACATGTGCCAAAGCCAACAGACGCAGACTCTATGCCTCCACCCCCGGTCCCTGTGTCTCCTGCGCACCTCCGACATGCTCTACCTCCCCGACCTCCTGCCATCACCACTGCACCGATTGGTCAGGCTTCTCCGGACGCCATCGCATTGCAGGACATGGAACGTCAACGACGCGAAGAACTGCTTGCTCGCAAAAGGGCTGTCCAGGCAACACGAAAAAAGCTTCAACCACCTACGTCTCCCGGCGCCTCATCTATTGCTTCGTCGAGGTACTCACCCGAACGAGCCATACAGGACGTCGACATGATGTCGGCTCAATCTGAAAGCGTCGACGATTTCTTGAAAACCATCCATCCACATGAGCACTCAAGGCTGGAAAGCGATCATCCCATGGACGTGGATGAGATTCCGGGCCTAGACACCGCCGAACCTACTCCACCGCCAGACGTTGTTCCTCTGAGGTCACCTACTCTCGGACAAGTCACCACACCTTCTTCACCGCTTGCTACCACACCGCAAGACAGGCCTACTTTCGTGGATTACCAGGGTCCGCAACGCCGCCGACCTACGGCTGCAGACTTCGTTGACATGGAGGCGACGAAACATAATGGACCTACCGAACGACGTGTCCCTCGCACCTTGCAACGGAAGAAAAATGGATCCTTTGCTGGAGTAGGAAAAGTCAGACGCTTGGTCATTGATCTCAGCGACAGCGATGGGGAAACGGACGGTGACTACCAAATGGTTGATCCTAGTGAGGACTCGTCGTCCTCATCGACTCCGAACATCAGCGACAAATACCCTCGTACCCAGTCGCCCGCTGTGCTCGCGGAGAAGGAAAGAGAAATTGCGAGGATTAGGCAGCTCATCGCAGAAAAAGAATTGATCAAACTTAATGTTGGTTCATCCTCATGATGATTCCGCTCTCATCCTCTTACGGTCTTTCCAGCGCTCACAGAACCAAGACAGCATCACGACGCCCATCGATACCCAGCGAGATACCGACACGGCACATGTGGCTGGTCCATCCTCTACGTGTACTTCTCCGTCAAGTGCGACATCTTTCTGACACCCTCAACCTGTTGGCTTACATACCAACAGTTCTGCGGTCCATGACACCATCCATCACTTCTGTGACTTCGACTGCTAACATTGGTTCTCGTTCTCGATTTTCACGATTTCAATATCGACTAATACATCAATCTCCCTCTGCTCTTTTGCCGGCATCTCCTTTCCTCAAATAGACTCGATTAGTCTAGATGGTGCAATATCGATGACCTTTCTGCCCGGTGGTAGTGGTACGTTTTTTTTTTGCGTATCTCATTCGCGCCACTGATGCCTCGTGTAGGCTCTCTGACACCAGATGATCAAGCGGCAAGAAATTTTCCTTTCTCTTTTGTCTGGGCAATCCCCGTGTTTCCTAACATCATGCTTTGTTTTTTCCTTCTCTTGTTACTTGGTTCTTTACAGGAGTTTGCAGTACTACCAGAAGCCCCCCAAATTCCTGTTGAAGCAGTCGACGTTGACCATCGAACGTCCTCGTCGACACAGGTGCGTCATCAGAGTCCGTTTGCTTTCTATTTTAGATTGCGGATGGTCATTCATTCGTGCAAAAGGCAAGGTAACTAATGCTACCATCTTCTAGCCGGTCAACATCCACGAAGTCGCAGGAAATCCGGCCGGAGCTGAAGGCTTCTCTATGTACGAATCTCCGTTCCAGTCATATCCCCTGTTGCGCTCGCGGCCTGCTGTCTACCCTTCTGAAGTCGTTCAAGATAGCGCAAGCACAGACCCAATGTCCGAAGTCCAAGCCATGGGTTCTTTAGTTTCCCCTTCCACTACTCTTCCTTCACGTTCTTTTCCCTCTGCGTCTGTTCAAACTAATTCACTCGCCACTTATATTACCCCCGATTTGAGACCACTCAAGTTGGCGGTAGCGAGTCGTGCACTAGATCCGAGCAAAGTCATCTGCCAATACGAAATCCCCGGTGGAGGTGTATGTCGGGATGAAGGCTGTCAAGATATCCATCCAAGTCGTCTACAAGCCGTTGACGGGGGCCTGTTACCTACCGGTGAGTGATCAGAGCAAGTGGTGTCTAATTGGCTCATGATGGGGTGGATTCACAGAAGACGAAACAGCTTCTTACTTGCATCTGATTATGGACGTCGACATACGCAAGACTGCTAGCGCTCTTCAGCAAGTGCGCGCGGACCATCCTGGGCTTAGATTTGAAGAGTGTGTTGCACGTGCCTTGCAAATTTCGATCCAGCCAACATAAATGGTGATGAGCGCCCATTGCCCAGGACGCGTTCTTGGACACAGCATGATTGTTGCGCTACTCCGCGTCCTTGCGGGTGCTCCGCGACATGGCCTGCCTGATGTGTGGGTGGCGATAAACGGACGAAAGAGCAAGTCTTTCCAAGATGAATGATTGGTGATGACTGTCAAGAGCGCGAAGCGCCAACTCTATCTGACGTTTGCGTTGGGTGGTGTATGTTCCGGGTGTAGATTACAGTGTTCTTGATGTATATGCTTTGCGCGTTTTGGCTGTGCGGAATTGTACCACGACTTTTTGCTTCATCATTGGGCGCGTTAGGAAATTAAATTTACTTTTATGGACTCGAGGTATCTGCTTCCATGGAAGAGGAACCATCGGGCCATCGGCAACCAATCCAGGTTCCCGATTTTGTGATGCGCCGGCAGCATCGTTTCGCTTCAATTGTCTTTCGGATTGGCACTTTCTCGCATTCACACCTACCTGGTGCACGGCTATTACGAGATGATTCATTAAATCTCCTTCATATGGGGATCCTTGGGTCGGAGTGCGTGCAAAAAGGACCTTGGCGCGCCACGTGGAGTACTCGGTTCTCTCTTTGTGGCAATGCTTTATTTGGTCGTATTTGCTTACAAATGATTGATGGAATAAAAAAGGGAATGGAGCAAGTTGATCTGAGCCCCAGCTAAAACGGCAACTTGCTCTCAGCCTTCCTCTTCCGGCCACACATCCTCCTCGAGCTATCCTTCCTAGGTTAGCCATCCTCTCTGCTCGTCGCCTTCAACAGCGAGCTCTCTCATTTCTTGTTGCTGTACGCTGTATTTTATGCCCCTCTGCCACTGTTCTAACACGTCTGCTCGTCATCAGTCACGAAACGCATCCTCATTTTACACGACAATTCGAAGATTCTGTTATGCGCAAGCGTCAGAGAACCATGGATATGAGCGCAGCACCTCACGATGGACAACTTCCTCCGCAGATGGTCCCTGCTGTTAGCGACGACGCGTTCATCAACGACCAGGACGCTGTGGACAGTGCCGGGGACGACGACGACGACGAGGATAAGCCAAAATCGGACAAGAAAGCAGGAAGACGGAAGATTAAGATCGAATTCATCCAGGATAAGTCGCGACGTCATATAACCTTCTCCAAAAGGAAAGCTGGTATGTTGCACACACGCTATAGTCGTTCTCCTTCCTCACTATTCCCTTTTCCAGGCATTATGAAAAAGGTAATTGTCTTACCTATTTCGTTTGCTCCGGCCAACAATCTTCTTCGACTATTTCTCATACTTTTTCTAGGCTTACGAATTATCAACGCTTACTGGTACCCAAGTCCTTTTGCTCGTCGTATCCGAGACCGGGCTCGTGTACACCTTTACCACTGCGAAACTGCAACCCCTCGTCACCCAACCCGAGGGCAAGAACCTTATTCAGGCCTGTCTCAATGCCCCCCACGGAACGCTGCCGTCGTCGATGCCCGTCGGTGCCCCTCTGGCCCGCCAGTCAGGCGGTCCCATGCCCCCGCCCCCCACTGTGCCTCCCAACAACCTGCCCGGTGGTCTGTCCATAGGCAACCAACAAGGTCCCAAAGATAGCGGCGACGATGACCACGACGAGGACGCGGACGATCGCATCGGCACTAAACGTCGGCGTCGCTCATCAAACGCCGCCACGACGTCTCGCGCTGCGAATAATCCATCGCCAGGCTCGGCTGCTCCTCCTCTCGCTATTCCCAGTAATCAACAACCTCCTCAGCAGTCCTCGCCCCAGCAACAGCAACAGCCTATTCCCCCTCTCGGCTCACCGACGTCTCCTAATCAGTCTCACGCTCAAGTTCCTCCAGCTCCAAATTCAGGCCAGTACCCCGGACCATATGGACACCATCAGCACCATCCCAGTCAAGAGGGCATGTACCCTCCTCCGCACATGATGCAAGGTTACTCGTACGGGCCACCGCCCACAGCTGGCGGTGGGCCCCAGGGCGGGCAACTGGGCTCGCTGGCCTCCTCTGCTCCGCAACAACAGAGTCATTGGCAGCAACAGCCCCAGCAGCAGGCATACACACGGAGATAGTCCTCACGTCTTCCTTTTTCCAAACGCTTTTGATGCTACGTTATGCATTTTCTTTTTGTGTTGTTCCCTCGCCTCTTTTCACCCTTTTCTCTCTCTCCCCTCGACTCAATGTATGAATCACTCAACTCTGTCGTTGTTTCGCAACTGTGCTTTACCTCTACATACGTAGCTCGCACTGTATATAAGGATAAACGGCTGTCACGAGAAAATGTAGCTGCACTATGTATTCATATTCTTTGTGGAACTTGCGAACGTCTCGTTTTCTTCGATGGAAGTTCAAATCATAACTTCAACCGATACCACCACTACAGTGATTGGTGGCGCAGCAACAATTCTCTCTCGCCACTGATATTGCGGCGTTCAGAAGCAGTTGGTCCCATTGGTCTGGCAAACGAAAGCCTGGAAGGTCATCTTCACGTCCGACAGGGACGTAGTAGCCTTGCAAGCTGAAGTTCTGGTAAGCGCTTTGGGCAGTCAATTAAGGTATTTCTATTCTAGACGTGGTCTGTATGACTCTCATTGCTGTTTACCGCAGCCGTGACCGGTTCCGGATTGTAGTCAACACAGGTGTTTAAAGCCGTTATCCGACAAACATCGCCACAAAATGCGGGCCACTGCAGATTCACGTCGCAAACTTCTAGCACGTCTTCACCGTGACCTGGCCGAGCTTGTGGACACTCCGTATCCTGGAGTAAACGTCTTCATAGACGACGCGGACGTCACTCGCATATGCCTTGTCCTCACCCCTCCAAGCGGGCCTTGGAAAGATCTAGCTCTCCATTTCGAAGTAGAGATCCCTCCTCTCTGGGTGGGTTTCTTTCCTCCCAACCATATCATCTAGCTAACTGTCATGACCAGCCGTCCAGACCTCCCATCATCATGTCCACGTCCGACATTCAACACCCCAACATAGGTGGACGCCATATTTGTTGTGACCTTCTAAGCAGCTACGTATGCGAAGGGGATTACACAGGAGGGTAAGCTCATCCTTTTGTAATCAGTCGTCTGTTTAAAGTTGTCAAAGATATAGCCCAGCTTTGACGCTGCGTGGGCTGTTTCTGCAGTTCCTTACATTCTTCTCAAGTACGACGGTGGATCAAGATCATGGTGACCCCACCTATATTGGAGATTATCTTCTCGTCGTATACGTTCGCAAGGAGCAACTCGACGACTGCCTCAAAGATCTTGCTGGATTCAGATGGCTGGCAGGTCCACAGACGCGGCTCAAAAATCAATGGGACAGCGACAACCATACCGTGATACCATTGCCGATAACGGGAAGGTTGATCTCGCACAAAGTGAAGGACACTCCCGGGGCTACGAATCGTATCCATATGCTGGAATATATCAATCCCCGATGGGAGCATGCCCTCAGGTCCATTACACGGTATACGTGCAAGCGCTGCCCCTACGGATCGTCCTCTCTACCTCATCATTCCGCGCCTCTCGCAGATGCTCCGGCAAAATCTGATCCCAGCATACTTCGCTACATGACACCTTCTAAATCATGCAATCTTTTAGACAACCTGCCAGACGACATCCTGTTCACACTAGCGGGTGACTTGCCGTCCGAAACCCTCATCTCCTTCGGAAACGTCTATCCACGCTTCCACGCCATCGTTACCTCTTCGCGAGAGTTCGTCAAACGCGAATTGCAGTGCTTCTTCCTAAAGACGCCACTCAAAAACTGCATCTTGGGTGTCGGCGTGCGGCTCGATGCGAAGTCTCGGAATATCTCTTCCGATTTTGACTGGCTTAGCCAGGAGGCCTTCAATGTATTTGGAGTCCGGAATAGCATCATGAAATCCAAATTCCAGTACTTCCTCCCTCTAGCTTTCAGCCGTGCACATTTCGAGGCGGCCGAGCCCAAGATTTGGAAATCTCTGGACTTGATTCACAAGGGCATGTTGGAGTCGGACAAGGGCTCGCCTCCCAAGGGCCGTGGACAGGGAGGAGGTCAGCGTCAACCGCCACCGACGAAGACCCCGCCCCAACTCCCCATGACACAAATCTCAGTGACTGTCGTGTTTCGCATGATGAATCGTATTGTGGTGGCCCTCATGAAGGACTGTGACGATGCCCTTGACACCGATTCCAAATCCTCTCACAGAGGCCGTCTTGCACACGCATCTGAGAAGGCGATGTACTCGTACTGTCACCTGCTCCATCTTCTCATCTGCCTCGTTCGGAAAACTCCATCCATTCTCAGCGACGCCACGCAGATCCTGGAGAGAGTCATCCAAAACCCGAATTTACGATCAAAGGACTATGTGCCGGACCTTGGGGAGTTCATTGTTCTGGTAACGCTGGTGCTAGTGCACCCTGGAAAGATAAAATGGGCGCAGATCAGTGGTATCTTTCTTGAAGAGGTCTTCATCCGGAATGTCCGGTGGCTTCTCAGGGAGCACGCTGATCTGGAAATCCGAGAAGAGGGTGTTAGCCAGTATCGTCTTGGAGCAACGTTCGCTGCGGGCAAGACGAGTATGCGTCTCATCATGTTCCAAGTCACGCTCCTCCGGATGTTCGTCGATACCTACTCCGATAGGATAGAGTCCCTCGACGACAACTATGGCGTCGTTGAGAAGGAGCTGCCAGAGAAGATGGTTTCAGCGATCAAGGAGATATATCAAGTCTCTGACTGGCATACCTTCTTCAAAAAGGTCGACTACGCCAAGGGAGTGCAGTTCAGTGATCAAGCTTTGTGCGGATTATTGAGGGATGCGGTGAAGAAGAGTGGTGCGCGAGGTTACCATACGCCGGTGACAAAAAGTGGTTTGGCGTCTCTCTCATCCGCGCGACAAAGGCTGGAATCCTCTTGGTTAGCAAATAATAAAAGAGCTCGTAAGTAGTCGTAAGTATTCCTGTATGTACAAATAAAACTAGGAGATATGCTAGCTGTTAAATATAAAGTCATAACTATAAGTCCATGGTCCAGAAACTGCCAATACTATACATGCAAGTGAGCTGTTACAACACGAAAACTTGTATCAAATAACAAAGCGTAGTCCGGTATCCTAAGTTGCATCATTAGGTTGTGAGTATCTCAGCGCGGCATTCGGTAGACTTACTATACGATGAGAGCTCCCAAGTTGTGGCGTCTGGCTAAACCTTGGTCGCAAAATTTCCCTATAGCAATATGTCGTATCAGGGCAAAGGCCATTTTCTAAGCCACAAACCTAAGTGAGTTCAATAAGCCCTGGTAAGACTGGCACTTGTTCTTCTTCAACGAGGTGATGAACGCCTGTTGGGTAAACACTTAAAAACATCGCTCTTATGCGGAAAATTGTAACGCACATAACTCATGGCTCCAACAGCGACGCCACCTTGGAAGGTATCTGCACATGTCTGACCATCTTCGCTCCCCGACCAGCATATCTATAATACTTCAGATCTTCGTCACAATTTAGAAATCCAACGTACCACATCAGCAGACGTCTTCTTCATTTCGATAGCCTTCTGAGTAAGAGTCTGAGGCAACAAAGTGCCATCTGGGTTGTACTGCATTGAAATGAGTTCTGCGCGTTTTTGGCCTTGAACCAATATAAACTCACTGCGAACGGAAGGTCTGAAGTCGAGATCCCGTATCAGTCATAGGCTCGGAGATTGCGGTAAACAGGTGCAGTAAATACCTAGAATCGTTCCAGAGTGACAACACTAACAATAGTCATAAGTAAATATGTAGTAGACTTCATCAGCCTAGTAACTTACATCGAACAATGCCTTATCAAGCAAGAATCCGTAAGAATAAGGAATTGAACATGGTATTACTTACCGTAAGCCGACATCCCATTGGAAGTGGCTTCACCAGAAGATCATGCATGAACTATAGTACATAATGTTAAGCGCCACATTACCAAGATCCTGGAGAATGAGACTCACGTCGTCAACTATCGTCCCAGACTTCATGTAATCAACGGGGTAGATGGCTGTGGGCGAAGAATTAATCTCTGTATGCTGGAGAAGCCAAGGAACCCACTTTCGTCGAAGCCAGACAGCTCGTCGCCGTTCAAGTCGGGTGTCCGCCCTCCATGACCCGAGACTAACGGACCATCAATCGTCAGCGACCGACAACCAGATAAGATGAAGTTTTTACAGTGCAAAAATAAAGAATCATGGCATTGGGCATCCTCGACGAGCCATTGCATCGCTCCGAGGATGATCGCCTTTGTTGGATGTCTTCGTGGGTTGGGATCGGTGTCTGTCAAGATCATAATATCTCGATTCCTAAACCCATGGTGTCCTGCGTAAATCATGAGTGAGAGTGAGACAAGACAGTCTCAGAGAACAATAAGAGCAATGAGACACTCACGGAGCAAGAAATCATGAACATGGCGCGCGTCGTTAACACACCCTTGGAGCTCCTGCCTCTGGCCGACATAATTTATTCCTATCTGCTAACAGTCAGTGAAGAGCGAGTGAGAGGATGAGGGAGGCATACGCAAAGAGCCCTCTTTCGGCCAGTACACTTCGAATATTGGTAGTAATGTCTCGGCTGGGTTTTAGGACGGCGGACTGCGTCTTCAACTGAGACGAAGTGGTTTAACGGCGGAAGGGTAAAAGGACGACGAAGAGGCTGGCAGTTAATGCAGAGGTCCCGAGGGATTGAGATAATAGGATATCCACCGGAGATGTGACGAGGAATCGCAGGCTGTGAGTAGTCCATAAAGCCCAGCTGGCGTCTAGTCCCAAGGCCGTGGTCTGCATCTTCAAAGTCGTGATTGTCTCCCGACGCACGTCGTACAGGGAGATGAAGTGGTTCGTTGTCGATGTCCCGAGCCACCGAAAGTGGGTATTCAGCAAAGGTGGTATGGGGACGTGGGCGGTGCAAATATTCCATAGTGGCATACGAGATAAATTGCTCAGAGGAAGAGGGAATAGTCAAAGTCTACGCACAATCCGAAGAGGGCTTAAAATATACAAAATATGCGAAACATTTAACCGGTGCGTGACCGATAGGTCCAGGTTGTATGGTGATCTGCCAAGGCTCCTGGACACTACGTATGTCAGGGCCACTGAACTGTCAACGCTCCTCACCCATTTCAGTTCTACACGAGGCTAGCAACAGCGAATATGGTACTCATATATCGGAACGGAATGATGGTCGATCATGATCGTGTAAATTGACTCCGGAAGTTCCGACAGTGGCGCTGTTGTGGCACTGCGGGGAGTCGTGTATCTCATGTCTAAATCAGGCAGTATCCAGGAATAGTGATTAGACTTCCCACAATGTTTAAAACCCAGATTGCGCTCCAGATTGACAAGACGGCCTTTCAACAAGCCGGAGGTCTTTGTAAGAAGCTTTATCGTGTTCCAGAGGCTGTCGTCCATCTTCCATGGACGCTGAGACGGAAACGGACACCCTCTCCAGCTTCCATTCTAGTTTTGAGTACCTCGTTTTTTAATCATCAGCGGCTTGGCCCGCGACGACACGGTACCTTCTCAATGAAATCAGCGCAGACGTCAGTGATAACGCCATCGATATCAACATACACTGTGAGCTCTGACACAGTCTAGAATATTGAATGGCTTCCGAAAGGCATCCGCTATAAGCAACATTCAGCGTAGAAATTACTGCACTAAAGATTAAAATAGAAGAAACATGAATACAAAAAGAAAAACGCTAGCGGAAAACAGACAAATGTGGCGTCACAATCTACAATACAATACGTGCAGGACATAAAGAAACAAATAACGTTATAGTGGTCATAAGATTGAGCCAAGAAAATGCACTATCACAGATATAACATCTTTTTAGTCACTATCATCGTCTGTTGGACTTGAGGGTTTCCAGGCGACGAAGACGCCAATGGTGCGACACAGCCTGCGTGCGCTCCCGAAAGAAGTGGTGTTCGGAGGCATGAGCTGTTGAATTCCTCTGAACGAATCCGGACGATGTGTCCGTTCTCGCAAGAGGAGATGTTCGGATGGACCAGGAAGCCCATTAGAGTCCTTATGCGATCCGTCACTGCTCGTAGGCCGAGATACGAAATTCTCCTGCTGAGGCTCCCCCTGCCATCGTTCGTATCTTTCACACGCCGCGTCAAAGCTCTTCCGCTCCGCGCTCGGCGCAGACTTGAATGAACTCCAAGAGAACCGACTCTCAACCTGTGAGCCTAGTGCTATATGGTCTGACATGTCCCTATCAAGAGACATGAGCACTAGCCAATTGTAGATCAACGAAGAGGGTCACTTACATATCGAACCGACTCAAGAGTTCCTCGAAATCTTCTCTCGCCAATTCAGCAATCTCAGCTTTTGGGCCCTGGGGCTCATGCCAGGTACGTCCGCCGATACTGTGTGGCCGGCCACGTAGAGTAGGCGAACGAGTCATATCCACCGACTTGGATCGCTCCTTCATTGCACGCGTACTAGCTTCCTCCTTCCGCTTACGCCTCAACTCCGCCTGGAACTCCAATACCCACTCCCACATCTCCTCTGAGCACCCCAAGATCTCAGCCCTTCTCAACGCAAGATGGAGGTTCAGCGCCTTCACGTCTATGCTCAACTTCTTATTAGGAAGAGTGTGTTTGATCAGAGACGATGGTTTGGAGGGCGGAATGGAGGGCGAAGATGTGGGCTGAGGGTCCACCGTTGGAAGTGCAGGAAAGCCTGACGCTCGGGGAGAGACCCCCGAGAAGCGGGAGTCATCCAGTGATACAAATTGAGAGCTTCGATTCAGCAGGTTCCGAACCGATAGCCATCGTTCTTCGTCAACAAGAACGCTATCCAGCGACAAACGGCGTTCGGGAGATTTAGCAGGAAACGGGTTGATTGCGTTACGAGCTTCTTGGTCAGGATCCCATTCGTCTTCCACAACTTCCGGTACCTTGATCTTTAATGGGAGCGGGGGGAAAGCAAATTGTAGCGGGGGATGCGTCCGTATATCTGTCGCAAAATATGGGAAAAGGTTATCGAAAGTAGTCTGTGTACGCACCAGTAAAATATTGATTGAGGTAATTCGGCAACAAAGAGAGAGGAGAGAGATTGATGAATCTAGAGGCTTGCATTTCGTTGTAGATTGTCTCTAGGATGGTATGGTCGCGTGGATTCGGAGGAGGTTTGATTGATCGGCTGAGGAAAGGTGGAGGTTGAGGTGGTCGGTGAGTGATATCCGCATGGAATGAAGAAGTTCGTCTAGGCGGTGGAGGAGTTGAAGTGGACAAGGACATCCGCCGAGGTCTTGGCACAGGTGGGGCAGTAAGAGTATGCTTCGTGTGTAGCGAAATTGACGACGCTGCGTGTAATTTCTGCGGCTGGACAGTATGCTCGAATGGATCCGACTTCTGCCTCGACTTGCTGGATGATGCTTTCGGAGGAAGTGCGGTCGAGGGCGTCATGATTGAAGACAACGACCTTCGTTGAATATGAGAGGCTTGTGTTATCGTCCCGTCATTATCGGTTCGTTCCTCGTCGTCTTCCGCGATGGTAGTCCCTGTGACGGGGACATTCGTAGATGGAAGTATGGGGGACCCAGACAAGCTAACGGCACTTCCTGACGAGAGATACCCAGGACTTGGAATGTCCACGAAGGATGTTCCCACCTCCTCTGACTGCCTAGCACTGATACCAGAGTCGTACATTGATGTTGGCATAGTCGAGTCAGTATCTGCATCGTCGTGGTCGTGGTCTGAGCTCCTCGACGTAGTCGAATACGGCTTGGAGTTTCCGGACTGTCGTCGCATCTCAACAGACGAGCGAGACTCGGACTCAATATCGCTATCGTCGTCGTCCCCTTCGTCCGGGCTATGTCCAGGAAAGAAGAGATCTTCTTCTATCATCTGTGCGGACATATTGAGGGTTAGTTCGAAAGGACCATTCCAATGTCACTCACTTCGAATGCCCCTCCAGGCTTCATCACGCGAGTGATCTCCTCGAATAGATGATCCCACTGAAGAGAAGAAGACTGAACATTCGACCAGATGACATGAATAACGAGACAGACCTTGTCTTCCGGAACTCCCAATGCGATTCGTTTGATGTGGCTAGATCGACATTCAGTATGATGCATGTGGTCGCAGAAGCTTGAACATACACATAGTCGAACTCCTCATTTGGGAAAGGTAAAAACTCGAGGCTACGAAGAAGAATGCGCGTGTTAGGACTCCAGATATAGGTCCAAGCCCAAAGCTTACAAATTGCCTTGAGTCCAGGTTATGCGTTGTGCTAGGTCTATGGAACCGACTTGATGCAGATCGGGGTGCAGGGGGACGATGTCCAATCCTTCCGGGACGTCAGACGTGACCCAAGTGTTTGAGCCTATGGAAAGACGAACCCACGAAATGGCATTCACGCCAGGCTCGCGCACAATTGAGGATCCATGCACCAGTGCCTAACCATGCGATACTCTGTCAGTTCACGGACTTTAGCATACAAGATAGGAACGAACCGCAGCCAATGTCAAGGACTTTTTTAGGTGGTGTGTCAAAGACGTGCCATGTCGTGCTATCGCATATCTGCTGGCAAAAGGATGTTTCCCAGATATCGCTACAGGGCGGGATGTCATCATCAGCACGAGAACAGGGAAGGTAGGCGCCACTCACAGATCCAATACCTCTCGTTCATAACTTCTCGGGTAGGGTACCTCTTCCTTGTGAAAAGGATGGTGCTTCCTGCCACCCATAACTCCGATACCACCGAGGGAGCCTACACCCCAGCCGTCCCGCCCATCGGGACCGAAGCCTGGCTTTCCACAGCCAGAAGTGCCTCCTTTGACGATAAATTGTGCCTCGCGTGCTTTAATATTGCGCTTGAGTTCTTCAAGAATTGTGCGGTCTGCGGTGGAGAATTTAAGATTATTGTCTGTCGGGTAGTGCTTTTCTGCGGGTTTAGGTGGGGGCAGAGGCGGAAGTTTCGGGATGACCACGGAAGCAGGGGCGAGGAAGGGTCCCGCATAGACGTTCGATGAAAGAGGAAAGAACGAAGACGGCGGGGGGCTCGTTGACTTGTGCGTGGGATGGGATAATGCATGCGGTTTGGAGGTCCCAGTGCCCATGATTGGCTTGGGTGCATGCAACTTCACTGGCTTGGCGCCGGTAGATTTGCGCCTGCGGACAAGTCCTTCCGTGAAGTTTAGGCCAGAGGGGCGGCCTCCAGAGCTCGATGGACGTCCGCTAGAAGTGGTAGGACGAGACTAAGACGCAGATACAGGTTAGAATAGGACGTGACAAAGGGACATCCAAACGTAATAGAACAGAAAAAATTAAAAGACTCACAGATATGCTCACTCTATTGTGCCCAGGGCGCGAAGACTCTGCGAAAGCGTAGTCTGGCACCGGATATAGCTCCCAGGGTGTGACATCTTCTCGAAATCCTGTTGCTGTACGCGGGCGTGCGTCTATTCCAGCTGCAACAGTCGCGATTGCTCTGTTGGCAGCGACGGCGGGAATGGGAGCTGGGAGCGGCACGGTGTCTGAACGCGCGGGATTTCGCGGTGGCCGCTGCGGAGCCGGTGCCTTTACCACTGTCGATAATGGTCTCGTGCTCGTACCAAGAGCTGACTGTGTCGTCGAAGGGCGCTTCGGTTGTGGATGCTGCTGCAGCTTGACGTCGGGAGACTCATGGTCGGAGAGCGATCTGGTTATCCGAGGGCGTTGAAAAGTATGCATCGAAGTGTGCTCGCTGTATTGGGCGACGAGGAAGACTATCGTGTATGTTGTAGCTGCCTTGCCAGCATCGGCAATGTCAAAGACAGTGGGAGCGGGTATAGAGGTCAAATCCAAGACATGGCGAGCGTAAAAGGCAAGTTTTTGATTCTTCAACAATTTGACAATTGGCCGGATTGATTGTGGCGCGATGGCGGCATTTGCCTGCCTAGCCGCCTCTCGAGGAATCCAGGGCTCTCTTGTACTTCTCGAAGGAACAATCACAGCTTCCATCACCATCCAAATTTGTATACTCAAGTGGACTCCCACCGTCAAGCTTCCTTGCCTGGAGTCTCCTGGACTTGGAGGTGTATTTACGAGCTCGTTCGGATAACGTTCGGACTCGTTCCCACCCAACCCTGCAATTGGCAGTGCACTGAAGATCATCTCCGGGATTTCTACGAAACATCGTCACCCCAACGATATTTCACATAGACATCCTGCTCAACTCACGTCCTTTGTAGCCTCAGCATTCGCTTCCAGCTCTCTTCAGTCTTACTGCATATGAATCGTCTATCTTGCAAGTCCGCGCAGCTCATGCCCGCTGCTCTCCGAGTAACTCTGCCCTGTATCCTGTGTTCCTCACAACGGTTACATTTCAAGTTGTATTCTCTGCCTCATCTCGCTCTGCCCAGCCTCGTAGTACATATAGAATTTTTTTTACCATCCTCCTACTTCCTTACAACAAAGCACTCCCACCGAACAATCATGCTCGCCAAGTCGATCTACTTCATGTGCGTAGCCCCAACGCTCGATTTCCACATACTCAAATCTCCCGCAGCCTCTTCTCACTCTCAGTGTCATTCTCACTTGCCTCGCCCTTTTTCGGGAAGAAGAAACCTGTGGAATCCACTGACGGCAAACTGGCCGTTAATTGCGGGTCAATGGCCAGCGAAAAAGCTATAGACACATCTCTCGCCGAAGAAGCCAAGCAGCTGCTATGCGGCAATCCAGGAAAAACATGCGCCGATTCTGACGACGCGCGACACAGCACCGTCTGCGAAACGGACTTCTCCGAAGCGATTTACACGCTTGAGCTCAACGCGTGCACAACGCATTGCGTTGAGGCAGTCGATTTAATCATCAAAGACTGCCTGGGGAATGGTTGGACTAGCGGCTACGTCCAGACGGAGGATGAATATTATTTCCTCTCGGACAAGGCAACAGGACCAAGAAGTTGCAAGCAGGAAGGAACTGTCGATATCGATGTTTGATATCGTACATTCTGTAGTATAGTATTTTGCCTCTAATCTCAATTACGATCCCTCTTCTTTCTCTAACCCATATACCAATCCAAGTGCGACTCTCGCAGCAGCTTTCCGCCTCTCAGCCTCGTCATCCATGTCAGCAATCTCCGCCTTCATACCTTGAAGCGCACTCATCACTTGCCCGATATCAAAAGGCGCCAGATCAAAGTCATCCTCGTCCCCATCATCCTTCTCCAAGCCAACACCTTGCGCCCCAAATATCCTCTGTGCACTCTTCCGAATTTCAGCACTTGACGGCATATCATCATCCTCCAATCCACCACCACCACCACCACCACCACCGTCACTATCATCCTCCTGCGCCGTCTCCCCAAGGTCAGAACGGCTGCCCAACGAGTGGTACATAATCGCGTTCTCATGCGACGATCCACCTAGCCTATCCGAATCAAACGAAACATCAAAGGACGCCTGTTCAAAGCTGATATCGTCGTGCATATCAAATCCCACGGCGGAGGTGGACGGAGGCGGTGGTGGTGCCGTCACAAACACCGAAAAGTCATCATCGAACCCATTAGCAACTTGAACATCTTTGTTACTTGCTATACCCCACTCTTTCCCGTCGTCGAATTCAGCCGGAGAAAGTGATAGCTCTGCGGTCTTCCATGGGTCCTCTTCTCCATCTTCGAGCCATCGTGCCAATTCGTCCATTTCCGTGTGCACCTTGGGCCGATGTGATGGTTGACGGGGTGGGGAAATTATTGTAGAGTCGACATCACTACCGTCGAGCGTATCAAAGGATGGTTGTGCCCAGTCGAGGAACGCCGCGCTGCGTGGGTTCCGTGGGGTTTGCTTCGACGATGTCTGCATGGATGGCCACATTATTGTGCTCAGTGCGTCAAGCACACGAGGAAGAGAGGGTATATCTTTTTTGGAGTCAATGAACCCATTATTAGATACATGATGAGAACGAACCATGCTCTTCAACTTCCTCGTGCTCGGAATGAGAAGCATCGATGAACTCAAAACCATTAGACGATAGAAACTCGTCAATAATACTAGGTTCGTCTTGCTCATCTTCCTTATCCTCATCCGAGAGGTATGCCGGTGCGGGAAGACGAACAGCGAGACACACTTCGGGTTCGGAACCATTCAGATCTTTGGTGAGTCGTTGGATATGGTGTTTGTATGCCTGTAATAATAGAACTGTATTCGCCTTCAGTCGTATGGGGAACAACAAAATAGCACACACCTCTCCACGCCCCCACACGTAAATCAATGCTGGCACGCCGTGATAGTGGAACGGAGCCAGGCCCTTGACTGGCTTCGCAAGAAAGTGGACATCTGCAGTGTAGTATTTGTTCGATATTGTCCACAGCACCCGAGCCTCTGTTTCTGTTTCTTCTCGTATGATGGGTTCAGCCGCGGAGACAGTCGAGGATAACGTTTGTACGCCTGGAAGAGGATCTGTTGCCTCGAGCTCAGTCCATACAACGTTAAAACGCCAACGAACGTTTGACAAGATCCAAAGAGACAGATAAAGAGGAAGAAATAGTCAAGATGCGGCATGCGGGCTCTTGGTCGGACATGATGGTGGTGTGAACAAGAGGAAGGCCCGATTCGATCTTTCCAAATGTCCCACGACCCCCCCCCTCCGTGGGAATGCTCCTTATATGGAGCGCGGCAATTGAGCGGCAATCACCTCGAGGCAGAATGCTTGTACAGCGAATTGCTCTACTAACCTCTGAAAGCTTTTTGGCGGGATACACTGAAGCAAATATATCCATGGACGAAGCCACCAGTGGTAACAGTAGAGAATTTCGCACTTTAGAAGACATTACTTGCCAATCTTTCAGCAATGTCACCTCAATTGGGCGTGTACTTGGCCAGTAACGTATCTATATTCAATCCAATGCACTTCAAGTTCAAGTTACGACTGTGAATGTGCTTAGAATACGAGTAAGATTACCGCCACACTGTAGCGGCAACATCCCGGCCACTGGCGGAAATCACCGTAAGGGCTCTCGCGTGGCCACATCAAAGTGAGAGATCTGAATCGGGCCTACCTCTTGGGTGTGAACAAGAAGTGTAATGTGGCTGTGTTGTAATTGTGGCGGCCTGACAATTCAAACTTAAACGATTTACATGACAAGATATCGTAAAAAATTACATAGGTTTCCTTATCTTCCCTTCAAGCCTCAGGCTGTTTCCCTGTCTCATCCTTTATGTCGCTGGATGCGAAATTTAGGATGCCTACAGTGTCCAACATACGAACCACCTCTTCCGCTTCAGGGACATCCATCTCTGCTAAGACCTCGTTGACCGCATCAAGTGAGTTAGACTTGAGCGCCTCCTTGAACTCCTCCGAGAAAGACTCAAAGACTTCCCATCGCATTTGCAACGCCTTGCGTACATCCTCTATGTCCACTGATTCGGCATTCGGTCCTTCGAATACGAGTTCTTCAGGCGGAGGACCATCTGGAACATTGAAGGAAATCGTCTGGTCCCCACTCTCTGGCACAAGTTGGATCTGTTCCCTGCCTGGGGCTTGGCTCTCTTCCTCTTTGGTAATCCTGACCCGCTCCTTAAGATGGTTGTACGTCTTGTTCACGTCGTCGACAAAGACTGGAATTGCACGTTTATCTCCTTGTATCATCCTGGAAATTATTTCGCGTTAGTGGATCGTGGAAGGTCGGCTCATAGACACCCACTTGTGGAAGAAAATACGAATTCCGTCACGTCCGAGCTTTTCGCCATACTGCAGGAGAAGACTCTGGTGAACGCATTGCTTTGCGTACTTCGGCTGGCCGGCACCCTCTGCTCGGAAACCAGCTATGAGGAGAGCGTCGGTGGCACCTTCGACAACGACATCTGGATGCGCTTGGATGAAACGGAAGGAGTCTTCATAGGCGCCGAGCGGTAGCTTGGAGAACGCTTCAAGAGACGGCGTGAGTTCGGGTATCTCATCCTCGTCGTCACTCTCGGGTGGTGGCGTTGAAGTTGAAGTTGACGCCTGAGGATTGAGCGTCTCGAATTCGGTAGTGACTGCCTTCTTAGCTTTCTTGGCGGTGTCTGTCTTCTTGGAGGATAGAGGCTCTGGTGCTGGTTTGGGAGGAACGTACTAGAGAAACAAATGAGCAAGAAGGTAAAATTAAGCGCTGCACAGACCTTGGTGTCAAAACCATCGTGTATATCCTCGCTCGTGATGTGTTTCTTCTGCTCCTTATGTTCGATCTCGAGCTGCTTTTTGTCTTCGGCTATGGTCTCCCTCAGCTTGCCCTTGTGGAAGGTCATGCCCTCTATCACAGCCTTGTCCAACTTCTCGGCGCGCTCAGAGTCGAGGGTCCCAGAGTCCTTGAGCTTATCCCTGGCGTCCGCGCTAACCTTTTTGAGCAAGGAAAGTATCATTCCATCGTAGGTTTGCTCTAGCTTGGATGGATCGTTCCCTGGAGGGCAATCTTTCGAGGGATTCTTCTCGAGGCGCTCGGCAAGCGAGTTGAAGTACGCGGTGGGTGACGATGTGGATGAAGAGGTCAGAGTATCGTAGATCTCATCGACTCTGGCTTGGATGACAGTATTGCAGTCTATCTGCGCCTCAAGGAACGCGATCTTCTGCTTTCTTGCTTCACGTTTCTCGTGGATGTCGCGCTGTTTCCAACTAGGACGATGTCAATTAGGATGACAATATAGGCCAAGGTAACGGGGCGCACCGAATCAGAGATTTCTTGTCCACGTTGGGGTGTCCTTCGATATCAGAGTCGTCGGAGAGCTGGATGGCGAAGTCAATAAAGTCTTGTTTGTTACAATAGGCTGGCGCTGTACCTCGAGCTGATCCCATTTTGAATAGTTCAGCGGCATTGTTGCCGGTCTTCAGTTGAAGAGGAATTGAAAGTTGAGTGAAAAGTACGAGTTCAAGCTGTGAATGAGCTGTGTTGTGCCATTTATAGTAAGTAAGATACGAGAACCTTGAGGAAACATCTACATTCTCACACACAAAACGTGATCCATATCAACCTCATACGGGACAAGGACGACTGTATATTGGTCCAAGCGTGAAACTTGGATCACAGAGATGTGCTAAAGTAAAATGAATAATTACGGCACGTGTTCCAATCCCTTAACAAGAACCATCATCGTCTCCCATGGCTTGCAGCTGGAAAGCATCGTTTGCAAAGGCTATGGAAGCCTTCAAAAGCGCGAAATATCAGGAAGCCCTCTACTCCTGTACGGAGGTGGGCTGTTGTTCAATCTCACCACCATAGTATTGATGACTGAAACGTCTATAGGCAATGGACTTGAGTGGCACACCCACACCCTACTACATACTGGATTGCCGCTCAGCGATCTACGAGAAACTGGGGAAACTCAGAGACGCATTACTCGACGCGAAAGCCGTCATCCATCTCGCCCCTACACGCTGGCAAGGATACTGGCGGTCAGCGCGCCTATTCCATCTCGCGGGCAAGTTCGATCAATCCATAACCATGGCAGACTTGGCTCTCGAACGACTCGATCCCCAGGACGCAAAACATCGCAAAGAGATCGCGCTTCTAAGGGCCACAGCTGTCGAAGACAGACGACGCGTTACCTGTCATCTCGGCGAGCTCCCCATTGAGCTCCTGGCTGAAATCTTCAAGTACGTCATCGCACACGACGCTCCCCTTGTTCTGAAGGTGGCCTCCGTATGCAAGCATTGGCGAAATGTTGCGCTGGACGCTCCGGATCTTTGGCAGACCTTGGCACTCTCTGACAGGTCGCCAAAACGAAAAACGGAGGTCTGGTTGGCGCGCTCCCGCGGAAGGATCCAGGTCCTTAATATACGACTCGCTTGCTTACACCCACAATGGTCGAAAGATACTCTCGCTGATATGAAATGGGAGTATCTGCGAGAGTGTCGATTAGAGGATTGGGATGTTATCACCGATCTGGAGGAGGAGGATCAGAAGCACGTTATTCAGAACCTGGAAGTCCTGGAGATCCACGATAAACTTTTCGGGGATTCTCGAAACAAACTTCTCAACTATCCATGGGAGTCCCTACACACACTCATCGTCGATGGTGCCATCTTTGGGTATCTTCCTCCAGCTCCCTCTACTATGCGCAACCTCTCTATCAAAGGCAATACTACCACTCTCGTCATAACCGTCAATGAATTCTTGACAAGCGCACCTTCTATGGAGGCGCTTTCATTCGCTACCCCATTCGTTGACCTTTTCCCGAGGCCCCCAACCGTCCTGATCCTGGAAAATCTCGTCTCCCTCGAACTCATCGCCCTCCCAGGAGCTCTGACCCTTTTCTCCATCCTCCAGTTTCCCGCTCTCCGCGAGCTGTCAATCTCACAATCTTCGCGTCCAATCGACACGGTTTTCGACGCTCTGACAACGAAAGACCTTACCATCCTCACAATCGACGCGTGTCTGGTGGTTGATGCCCAGCCGCTCATAGACTTGGTCGTCTCTTCCCACAAGCTCGAAAGGCTCGCGTTACGGAAACTTCCCAACGGTACACTCAACCCTTTGTTGGAGGCTCTGGCATCCAGGGGGACGACGAAGTCCTTGAAACGGTTGGACGTATCTGGCTGTGATGTTCAAACTGGGCCTCTCATGCGTGTTGTGAGGGCCACTTTGTCCACAGACGATCCCACCCCATCAACGGACAGCCAGGCGGACACTCCGGAGGCGAAAGATGCAATATTGACATCGAGCCTGGATTCGCTCAAGGCAAACGGGTGCTCAAATATTGATGCTCAATTTTTGCCTTGGTTTAGAGAGAGGGTGCGGTCGTTCGAATGTGTGTACATGACGAAGAAGGCCGCACAATACAAACGGTAGATGATTACTATTTTACTTTTACGTCCTTACGAATGTATCCCTACTTATATTTATCTTAGTTTATGCAGTACCTAAATCCATGGAAACCACTTGTATAAATACCAATTTTATTGCATTCATTCTGCCCGAGAACTTATAGTGTCTGTTGACGCTCAGCAATAACTCATATACGCGATTTGTTATGTCCGATGTGACAACAGGACTGTCAATTAGCGTATGGCATGGGTATAATATCAGAGAGGAAGATACAGATGGACGAAGCGCTGTCAAGATGTATCTTTGATAAGACGGTTGAATTTGGGCAACATCTCTCGCAAGTACTCTGCATGTTTTCGCCGTAGGTCAATTTCCTGAACCTTTCCCCTCCCGCTCCATTGTCGTCTCTCTGCGGCGGGCCCATAAACAACAGTGTAATCCTCGAGTGTCTCGTCCTCTGTCGGCACGAGGAGACATCCAGCACCGATGACACAGAATGAAGATATCCGAACGGTGTGATGAACCCTTGAACGCGTTGTGAACGTGTTGTAGTTTCCAATGGACGGGCATTCGATTCCTAGGAAGTCGTGAAGCGGTGTTAGGTCAGAGAGAATGGAGGACTTACGACAACCTATTTCAAACAGGTTCTCATCGCCTATGCGCATAACTTCTTTGCGCCTGCGCTATATTTCTGAGGTTTGTTGGAGGCTATAGAAATGTAGGAACGGACCTGTTGACGATGATGGCACTTTCCTCGATTATACACCCTGTCCCAATGACAATAGGCCCGGAAATGGCAAAGATTGTAGCTTTTGGATGAACGACAGTTCCTACGTTATGGTTCACAGATTTTCTGGATTGGAAAGATACGAGTTCTTACCTGACCCAATTGTTACATCGCCTTTGAGCTCGACGTCTTGGCAAACAACCGCTTTTGAATGGATGGTGAATTTGTCGCGACTAAATTTGTTTCAGCAACTCGAAGGATATATTGAAAATTAGGTCTTGCATTGGAGCCATAAGAAGGAGAATGAAACAGCAAGATGATGGGAAGAAGGAAAGTCTAATACTATCACGTGTTGGTGTGGCGTTTGCTGAATCCTGATACTAGATGCTTGCCGGCGGCAATTCATCTTACTTGACTCTTTGAACCATATTGTTCTCAACATTCGCACCACAGCGGCGATGGCGATAGGAATATAGCCAGCTTTCGCCCTGACAACGAAAATGGCCAACAGGCTTATATCCATAGAGGCCTCGTGAGCCTGGCGACTGGGCGAAACCAGCTTGAAGGATACGGTACGTATGTGTGTATGTTCAGGCCTCAGGTTGCATGTGAAGACTAATATGGTTGATTTAGAAGCGGGACTCGTAGTTGCGTTTGTAAGGCATGTCTCACTTGCTTTACAATCCGTCGGTAAAAGGCCTTCCGATCTTGGTAAAAGGACGTCGGCTTTCCCCTTCATACCATATTTACCACAATGCCGTCTCCAATTGCTATCATCCTCGGCGCAGCTGCTGGTCGCGGTACAGGCGCCGCTAATGCCCGTCTCCTCGCCAAGAAAGGATATCATGTCGCGCTTGTCGCACGTAACGCCAGTCTCGCCAGTCTCGCCAAAGAAATCCAACAAGCTGGCGGCTCGGCGTCTTCACATCCCATTGAATCGTACTCATACCACGATGTCACATCTGTCTTTGACACCCTACCCGAAGGACCCCTACGCGTCGCGCTATACAACGGCGGCTCGGGCGTCTTCAAAGGTTTCCTCGACACAACTCCCCAAGATCTTCACCAGGTCACTGAGAGCACTATCAACGCTCCGTTTGCATTTGCCCGTGCCGCCATCCTTCGTTTCAAGGCCAACGAACTAGACGACAGAGGCAAAAGGGGCACCCTCATCTTCACTGGAGCCACGTCTAGTCTTCGCGGAAACACGTTCACCAGTGCCTTCAGTGCCGGAAAGCACGCCACGCGCGCGCTGAGTCAGAGTCTGGCGAAGGAGTTCGGAAAGGACAACATACATGTGGCGCACGCGGTCATTGACGGACGTATCCTTACGGACCGTTCTGGTTCGAATGATGACGCCGACTTAGCCACCGTGTTGGACCCCGTCGACATTGCTGAGGTAGGCTCACCTACAGATTCTATCCAAATTATAATGTTAAATGCGTCTCAGAATTACTGGCACTTGATCAACCAAGCGCGATCGGCTTGGACCTGGGAGTTGGACTGTATGTGTGTTACTACGATCTCAAGAATTCTTGCTAATCTACACCGCAGTGCGCCCCGCTCACGAAAAGTGGTAATCAATCAAGTGGAACCATGTATAAGTAGTACTCCCATGTCTTTCTCAAAAAAGGAAATCATTATTCGCTGAGTCTCTGAGCGTACACCTATATTTATCCAATATTGAGAAATTCAGAAAGAAGGTTGGCACTTGAAAACGCTATAAAACGTATCTTCTAATTCTATTGACGTGATCTTGGAAAGAAATGCCGATGCGCCACACTGACCGTGATTCGTGAATGTCTGGTGATCGGCATCTCCGGGTACTCATCAAGTCACGCATAACACTCGTTGCCTTCGTCCACCATGCCAGATTTCGAATACCTCCCCTTCGCCCCTTCTGAACTCTATCAGAAGGATCCGGCAGCTGCTGTACAGTCTACTATTGACATTATCAAGGCGACTGCAACTGGACTTTTGAGGTAGAGACCACTATAAACGACATGGCAACCGCTTACTTCCCCTCGATGCAGCATTCACCATGGCCTTGAGATCGACAACCCAAGCAAAGGATATTTATTCTTAGGTGCGTACTTTCTTGACCTCTGATCGCAAAGACTCACATTCCCCAGGCTGGGAGTCTATTGACAAACACAAAGAGCTCATCGCCAGCCCAATCTACAAAGACCTTCTTGGCGCACTTAGTCAGTGCATTGATCTCACACAGCCGCGGACAGATCTTGTGCATTTCAGCTTTGATGGCAAGCTGGAAGATGTCATCTCTGCACCCGACACAGAGTTTACCCTTCTCAAATTGAAGGAAGGGAAGTCGGCGGAGGAGTTCCTGAAGCTGTATAGCGAGACCTTGCAACCTCTTCTGAAACCCAATCCGGCTAAGGGATTGGTGGCGGCTGGGGGCATTGGCTCGGGCATTGAACAGCCGGGCCTCTATCTGATCCCTTTGGGCTGGGAATCCAAGGAGGTTGGTGATGCATTAAATACGCCATTTACGCGACACAGACTTAATCGTTCGTTAGAAACACCAAATCGCGGCATCGGACGAGGCTCATCGTGCCAAATTCATTGGATTGGGCGCAGTGGTGGACTTGGTCTACTCTGTGGATGTTAAGCTTATAAAGGCCTAACTTAGGATTTGTGAAGGTCATTGAAATGTACTCCAATCTGTATTGTTCCTCTTTCTGCGTGGCGAAATCTTGAGTGGTTGGACCATCTTGACGTGCAGTGACAACTGGCATAAGTAAGTAGTTGTGGCTTTAACTATTACAAGACGTTAAGTGTAAGTAGCAGTTTATGCATATAATCAGGTTAGGGCTAGAATCTTTCTCATTCGACCCTCATGTTGAATTCATTCGCCCGTACGCAATTGCGCACCTCCTCCATTCGCTCATGTCGTTCCTTTGCGACAGAGTCAGCTGCTGCCACGGCGTCCACGTCCGCTCCTTCCGCGACGCGCCTTCCCTTCACCCGTGCTCTACGTGTCTCTGGCCTACCCACCGGCTACGACGTTAACAACGTCCTCAATAAATTAAATTTCCCTCACCTCCAGCGCGTTGACGCGCATCCCGACAGCGTTTTCATCCATTCCTACTCGCCGAGCACTGTTACCAACTTTTACGCGAAGCAGAAGGAGGTCAATATAGATGGCAAGACCTACCCCGTGCAACTGGCCAGCCAAAAACCTTTGAGCGCGCTCGAGGTCGCTCGTCTCGGTTACAAAAACACAGGTCGTGCCGTCGCCGCGTTTGGATTCTCTTCGGAGGCGTCTCTCAAGGCCAAAGCGGAATCCTTCGGACCTGTCCAGAAAATTATCCCCATACCGAAAGGTGGGTATGTTGTTATTTACCATAATAGCAACGATGCACAGAAGGTACGAACTCGCACAAGAAATTGTATCTGTCAACTAATTATTGGACGGTTCAGATAATTGCTTCTCCCTCTCCTTTGGAACCGAATGCCCGAGTCGTTCTATCGCGCTATTCAATATCACAAACATTGCCAACCAAACCCGAAGCCGACGTTCTCGCAGAGCTAACCAACGTAGCCGATTGGAGCCAGCATAAAGTTGATTATTTCGTCAGAGCCGCCACACAAGGAATATTACCTGAAGAAAGAATATGGAAAATATATCGGGAGGATTCAAAATGGGTACAGCCTCTTTTCGTTGTTCTTGAGCCACTTGTTTTATTGATTTTTCCTTGCGTAGGTCATCCAATTTGTCTCATCTACTTGTGCCCAAGCCTTCGGGAGGTACATGAAGACTCAAGAACCTACCCTCAAACTGCAGTTCAAGACCGCCCCGTTACTTCCCATGAACCAGAGAGTGGCCGTCGCTGCGGGTGCAAACCGCAAACTCGTATTGAACATGGGGAACTCTCAATATCGGCTCGGTGACATCACTAAGGACTTCCGTACGTTTGGCTTCGCGACTGCGAGCCACAAGAGGAATGAAAGGTGACTTTCCCGTTTCTCCAAGTGTTGGCCGTTACTCAAATATCCGCAGTACGGTGGTAGAAGTGACTTTTGCGGGCACATATTCTGCGATGGCGGCACTCTACAGGTTGGCAAGCGGAAACCATCAACTCGCGAAGTATGCTGGCAAATCTATCAACTTTGCTCATATGGCAGGACATTGGGGTACACAGGCTGTCATGATTGCCCATCCTAAAGCGGAGCCCCAAGTCGATTTAAGCTCATGTGCCGAGTACGCGTACGATAGCTCCAAATACAATTAACTGGATTTAAAAAATACAATCACATTATGTTCATCGTACAGACTGGTGAACGATATATTGACATGCTGAAATACTTGCGCGTGCGGCCCCAACGATTGTTAACATCGCGGGTCACGTCGATGTTGGCCCATTCGACATTGATACCCAATTCTGAGAGATGAAGTTCAGCTATTCGCGTGGAAACGTCGTAAAACAAGAGATCTATCAAAGAGTAATGAGCCACCGTCACTAGAAGAGATCAACTGATTTAAACTGACTGGTGGCGCCGAGTCCGTTGAAGAATCCAAAGCGTGCATCTGGACCGTCCAGCAAATCTGGAAGGTATTCAAAAAACGTATGCAAAGCTGGATAGTTCTCGGAGAATGTGTCTGTCGCATTGAAGTGAGCAAGGAGCTGATCCATAGACGGGGGAAGAAATGACCTGTATAGATAACATCGAAGCCTCCATACGACAGCAGCTCGTCAGAGTCAACAAAGTCCTGCCAACGGCCTTCCAGGATCCTCACCCCAGGTTTTTCGTACCAGCCAAGGTCCTTCATATGCTTCAACACGTCTGGATGAGCTTCAATTATTACATGATGCTCCGGGCGCGTTGGGAGGGACTGGAAGAGCGAATCGATCTTCAAGACAAGAAAAATCGTGAACGCCTCGTAAACGAGAAAAAAATAGTCCTACGATTCCAAGGCCGAAACCGACATTGAGAACCTTCAATCCCGGTCGATCGATGGGACACAGTGCGCGCACAGTCTCCTCCATGATTGGCGTTTCCCATCCCATCATGACCCCGACCTCTTCGTCTCCAGATTTGACGACACAAATTTCCTGACCATACTCGTCTTGCTTAAAAGTCAATTTAGACGCCAAAAACGCATCCGTCGAGCCAGTCGCGGTGGTGTCTGTGTTTTGGAGACAGAGGACGTTGGACGATGAAGCTGAGCCGCCCCCACTCGCGTTCAGGATGGCTAGGAGCATTTCAGATCTTATCCCTGCATCGCGAAGGACCAGGTATGTATCCTCGTCGTTGAAGGAAAGGGCGATATCACCGGCAGAGTTTTTTTGGTTATCCACTGTTCCCGGTGCATCAGCAAGATGGCGCGTTCAAGTAATATTCACGTACGTACGCGCATTCCATACAGCGCCTTCATCTATGAGATACTTGGCAAGCTCTGCATCTTGGATATAGGCGGCCGCGTGCAGAGGTGACACCCCGCCTTCTTCATTTTGGTACCAGACAGGCGCGCCTTTGTCGACGATTTCCTTGACAGTGGCGAAAGGCTCCCGATCAAGGATAGTATTGACGAGATGTTCCCCAAGAACAGTAAGGATATGCACGGATTCGTCACCATCTTCTAGGCTCATGATGATAGGAAGACAGACAGCTTGAATAGTTTCCATACATAATAAATTCAAGCCGTAAATACGTACAAGCCCTGATCAAACCACGTCCGACTTTTTGAGAACGCGAAAGAATAATAATTAGGACAGCAAGCACCATTATATGTAGACAACTAGGCGAGTGTCGAAAGGCTGCAGAACAAACGAAAGATGGAAATCGAATTCATAAGCCCAATAAAGAAACGTGCCATGGAAGGAAATAAGTATCAGAAGAAGAGGTAGGTCGTGATGAATACACCAAGTGCGATGATGACCACCACCTGGAGTGGGACACCTTCAGGCGATGCCGATTCTCCAACGTAGGTACCGACATCGCTTCCTGACACTGCCGTATCGGCGTCCGAGTATCGCCTGCTTCGTTTTCGCAGCTCTACAGGAGGCGGCGGTGGTGCAGCCAATGCCGCAGCGAGTAGCCCCCTAAGGCGCTCGATCTCAGCCTCAGCCTCTTTGATCTTCTCGTCATTTTGAGGTACTGGCGCGGGAGCGGGAGCTGAAAGACGCTCGTGCTCGTATAAAGGCTCTGAGGGACGCTGAAGCTGGAGAATTGGAGGCGGGACATGCGTCGGGGCTGGGAAAGACGGCTCGTCATGGGTATCGTCATGGTGGTCGTGGTGGGCCTCTTCGCGAGCAACGCTAAAGTCGGCGGGTGGCGTTGTTTCCCGCTCAAACGAACGGCTGAACTCAGGAATGGGGGCGGCATCATGGCCGTTGCTTATAGGGTTTTGGCGCACGGTGTCGAATTGCTGATAACGATGAGTATCGCGCACGTAGAGAGAACGAAGTACACACTGAGTCGCTGGTAGTCATCATAGAGCTTGGGTTCACGGGAGGTTCTTCCTCTTCCTCAAGTGTCTGGCCCTCAGCACGGAGATATTGGACTTTGAGTTTCTGTTGGTGGACTTTCTCATCGGGCCCCGCGGTATCGCTGACGTTCCACTGAATAACGTGAGATATGATGAGCAACACGGGAGTAGCCAACGCACTATTTCCTGTAACGGCCTGTCTTCTTTCTCCTGCGTGATGAGAGTGCTCTGGATGAGGAACTTATCCTTGCACTTGGCGTTCAATGGGGGCTCCTCCTTCATCGCCTGGAGCATCACTGATAACAAAGTGAGATTATGTGCTGCCGCCACGGAGCACGTTTACGCACCAGAGACCTCGACCGTCTCACCGGGCTCCACCCGGCCAGAGTTGGGGCGCACACAGTAAAGCTAGGGAATTTTTGATAAAATGTCACCGCACGGGCAAATATCGAGCTCACCTTTGGGGCCGTAGTCTTGACCTTGAAGGCGACAGGGCGCACATTGTGATTTGTGAGTGTCAACGATTCTTTGACGAGCTGGGTGAGGGGTCCTATTGGGTATTTTCAGCGGGTAAGGCAACTTTCGTTTGCTAGGAGAACGCACTACGGAAGCCAAGGCTGTTGCTCGGCGAGAGTTGGACAGACATTTTTACAAGGTGGAAGCGTGGAGACAAGAGTGAAATACAATTCCATCAACCTCGCTCAGGCGCGCCACGTGTGCCTGCGTCATCTCCCGCTTTGCTCAAACGGTCACGACAAACGTCGCATCTGCTGCTGCTGGTAATTTGCTACAACTATAATCTAGATAGCTAATGGTGCTATGCCTCGAAACATGATATTCTAGCTGCTGCGCATCTTACCTGCCTCGAGGCGCCCACGCAGAACCCGCCTGTCGATGTCTTAATCTTAACAAACAGGTGTTGCTCTCTCAAGGTGCTTGTCCACTGCCCGCGCCAATAGCTCGTGTACTTGCGCCGTCGGATGCCCTGCGTCATACCACACATAACCCGTCGGTTCAGCACACTTGCAATACCTGACGTGGCCAACGATCAGTGGCTGAAAACTAGAAGGTGCTCTGAAACTCACCCAGTAACATTAGAGAACCCATGCTTCGCCGGATGGTCTAATATGTCGGCAAACCAGGAGTGGGCATCAAAGCTCAACACCGTTGCATCTGTCAGGAATCATGAACATTGAGACGTTGTCAAACAGGCTCGAAGCGCACCAGTATTGCGACCAGCAAACTTCTTGATAGCGTGTCCTAACGCTGTATTGAACTCGCTCACACGCTGCTTGTGGATCTCGACCCTTGTAGCATTCGTGTTAGAGTTAGGTGATCGGTCTCCTGGCGGAACGTTCATGAAGAGGTGTTGCTTTAGTCCATGATCGACCGTAGATTGCTGTTTTATGAAGGTAAGCGGCCTTCTGGCGTCAAGTTTGAGGGAGTCTTACCACCGCCTCAAAGTAAGCGCCCATTTCACTCTCCCAAAACGCCGTCCAGTCGGTGATCTATAAATATTCATGGCGGTCAGTGGAAGTCTGAGCTCAAGCAATGGTCACAAACAGTGCTGTTGTTGATAGTATCACCCGTGTCATTGATTCCTATCCACCAAACTGTCAAGGTTTCCTTGGGAGGATGTGGTATCACGCCAGACGCGTAGGTCAGCCACTGCTTAACTTGACCGTCCAGATCAACAGTATAATTGTGGTGTAAAGGTAAGCTATCAGGAAATGTTTAGAAGGAGATTCAGCACAGACGGAGAGGAAACTTACAGATCAGGACTAATATTTGCACCTGCAAATGCAAAATTCCACAACTCAACGTCACAGTCCGATGGCAGGCCTCCATAGCATCCCGTCAGAAATTCAAGCTGATTTCACATATGTCAACGCAATGAGCAAGCAGGGAATATATCAGTGACCCTTACCCAGTTCGCGCCTTCTGAACTGGTCTATGGAAACTCTGTTAATCCTAGACTGATAAGAAGCTAACACGACAAACTTTGTTGGTTATGATTTTGTTGCTCAAAAGCTCCTCCGGCGTGAACGAGTAACGAAAGGCATCTCCGATGAAGCTGAATCGAAATCAAAAAGTGTCAATATTCCCCTCAAGGACCCGAAAAATATTTCGCACCTGTAATTCACCCGGCCAAGTTCGCCCTCTACAAAAGTATAGGAGTCTCCGAAAGCATAGACATGTTTGATAGAGTCCCAAACGAATTTGTGCGGTTTGGCTTTAGGGCTTCCTGCGACGAGGGTGGTGGCGACGACGACAACGAGAAGGGGGCCTGCGAAGGGAAGCCAATGCATCTTCTGGTCAGAATGGTAGCTGGTGTATTTCGACCGACGTCTCGTTTATAACTGGCGGGTAAACTCGTCAGCTGAGAGCAGGGGATACGCCTGACGGGCCGGCAGAGAAACGAAGTCCCAGGAAGGATGCGCATCATGTATACAACGACAAGTTCGAAGGAACGCGAGTTTGGCTTGTAGCAGAGTTTTTGGTTGGTTTTCTGGCACTAGTAGGTGTTGGAGACAGATGAAGGAAGGAATTGCAAGATAGACGCGTCTGTAATCCGGCCCGGAAGTGCCTATAAATTGGTGGCGGGTTTCAGTGCCTGGCCCCGATCTCTCCAAACATACTATGGGCGCCAGGGAGCGTATAGGCAAGAACATGTGCATGAAGCACATAGCATTACTCTTTTTTCCGATTTTTTTGAAGTGTCAAGAGTTGTGTGTCAGATCATCGTCCATTTATTTCCTAATCGGTAATGTTTGCTTCATCCTTCTCACCCTCACCGCTAACTATGTTCTTGGATTTGCAAGACTGCTCTCAACGCGCTAACAGCTAAATCTCACGTGTTCATACAACTCTCGTACAGAACGAACATCGACATCAACATCAACATTGAAGTCCATTCGAACGATCGCAGGCAACATTCCATGAGTTTCTTGGCGTCCTCGTGGAGACTTAGGCCTTAGGGTCTGAAGAGACTCCTGAACAAAACCGCCAGTAGTGTGGCATTGTTTCGACCGTGATCACCGCCCGTACAACGCGATTTCGTATTCGTTCTGCGACCGGCGCTTCATCGACCTGTATATAAGCAATGTCAGCCGTCAGGAGAATATCTGCACGTCGCTTGATCTAAGCCATCATGGATTCTACCTATTACTATGCCCTCGGCTCAGGAGCAGCTGCACTATTCGCTATTCCTCGCCTCTGGGACATGTTCACAAAGAGAATGATAGAAAAAGAGTCAGGCTTCTACGATGCTGAACGCCTAGGACGCCAGAGAGACTCCGTCCACAAAATCTCTGGTACTGCTGTTGTTTGTGGTGGAAGGTGAGTTTTTTTTCATTTTCGCGTCCAGACACAAAAGTGCTAAAATGATGGTAGCATCGCGGGGCTCCTCACCGCGCGCATCTGTCATGACCACTTTGAACATGTTGTGATAGTCGAAAGCGAGAACTGGCTCGACACGGAAGACGCGCGCCTAGTCCACTCATGGGACCAGCAGTCGACCCGATCGCGAATCATGCAGTACACATCTATCCAGGGTGAGTTCTCGACATACGTCCCTCCAATGTATCTCAACGTAAGATCTAGGTAACCTTCCCATCCTGTACAAAGGCTTGTCACATCTTTTTCCAAATTTCGACGCCGAATGTGAAGCTTCTGACATTGGGTACTTATATTTCACGCGTGGAGTTTGCTTCTATTTACTGACAGCTAGCCAGTCTGGATGCCGCCGATTACAAGTTGAATTTCTTTGGCTATCTCGCGCTTGCCCCCGCTGAGCATTACGGCGGTCAATTACCTAAGACCTTCTTCTCATCACGGAGGGCTCTGGAAACACTACTTCGTCGCCTCATCTTGGATCCTGCGAAGTACCCCAATATCAAGCAAGTTATCGGAACGGTAACGGGTCTCCTTGTCAATAGCGCCCACCCAGAGAAAAGGATTAGCGCTGCTGTCGTACGAGACCGAGATGGTGTATCTCAACAAATTTCATCTAGTCTATTGATAGGTCAGATCAGTGTCTTCTTCTCTTCACATAACCTAATCGACCGTTAGATTGTACTGGACCCACACAAGCGGGTACGAAGTGGCTACAACGCCTGGAATATGCTCAGGACCTGAAGCGCGACACGTTCCACGCTAACATGCACTACAGGACGTTTCATTTCCATATCTCTCCCGAACTGGGGGCGAAACTGCCCATACCTGGTGGATATGAGAATATTGGTGGCTCTATCATTGTTCGCGTCCCCGATAATAGCAGGGACAGGCTATATCTGGCTGTATCGAAGGGAGAAGGGCGGACGAGTAAAAGTTTCCGTTTAAATACACGTTTCTGTACTCACGCTATCTATAGTTGCCGTGTGTTGTGGTTCGTGGGGTATTGATGACCTCCCCAGCACGGTGGATGGTATCAAGGAGCTCGGTTTAGCTATCCAACACGATCAACCCCTTCCGTCGTGGTTCCCGCCTTTCCTGGATATGTTACATGAAGCCGAGGACACGATGGAATTCAGCTCTGTACACGTTGGTAAGTTTCTGCACTATTTAAATTGTCTGTTTCTGCTACTTACCTCGATGCTTGAAAAGGCCCGGCCTATTGGACCCACTACGAGCGATCGCCTGATCTTCCAACGAATTTTGTCGCCATTGGTGACAGCGTATCACGCATCAATCCAATCTATGGGTACGGGCTCTGAATGGGCTCCTCCGGTGTTATTGACATTGCATGTTACACAGACAAGGTTGCTCAAAGGCTTTAGTTGGCGCTATGGTGATGAACACCATTTTGGAACAACATCGTAATGAACCTCGACTTCCAAATGAATTCGCGCGCACAGTGTTCCAATCACAGGCAGACAAGATCAAGCCTTTGTGGTATGTATTCTGCATCTTTCGACAACACGAATCACTCATATCATTACGCATCATAGGGACAGCACTAAAGCTATCGGTAGGCCCTCAACCTGAAATTGTATTCTGGACAATCTCATCCTGGAATAGATTACGCTCATCACACTACACTTCCCATGGAAGGGGAGACCCTCGAGCACGGGTGGTTCATAAGATGGTTTAGCCACAAAATGCAGATTCTAGCGGCGTCGGTAAGTCGTCCCACTCAATGTTTCTTGCGAATAACACTGATTCGGTGAATAGGATCGTCAAGCCGGTAAGAATTGTGACGTGAATGGTTTTCCAGGAAACTAACCTCTTCTTCAGCTTCAGCAATGTGGCGAAATGTGGTGATGATGGATGGCGCTTCAATTGAGATGATGCATCCCATGCTTCTGCTCAAGGTATTTTGGTTGGCGTTTTTCCGTCGTAAGTAGACTGTGTCATTATCCCTTGACTCGGAGTGCTGGGAACAACTGTAGCGAAACTTATGTATCTGACTTGTTATCGGTATGCAAGTGATGAGAGAAATTGCCTTGGAACATTTGTTTTACATTTGGAAATTCTGTAAAAGGAAAGAGTGCGTGAAAGCGTTCATTTCTATTTTGGGCCGGACGCAGGCTAAATTCAATAAATCAATTTATTATACAAGGCACAGGATCTAGTATTTGTTATATTAGTCTAATGTAAGAAATAAATATTCTTCTTATAATTTCAATAAATCAGGCAAATATAAAGAATCCAAATTCGCCCGCATTGTAAATATATCGTAAATTTATTGTAAAAAGGCTGATGTATAGAAATAATATCTTGATATGATTTCTTTATATTTGCCTGATTTATTGAAATTATAAGAAGAATATTTATTTCTTACATTAGACTAATATAACAAATACTAGATCCTGTGAGGAATGTATCCAGTGATCCATAAAAGGAGTATATATATGAGAGAAATACTCAATAGAAAGGTCTTTCAAGTACTTACAACGGATTTACAAGGCGTGGTACGTGCCGCATTGCGCTTCAAAGGAACATGCGTCACATCTCACTGTCACACTACCTCACGGTCACGAATACTAGTTTGCGAATCGGTAGGCAAGCTCAGCAAATGAAAAATTCTGCAGAGGCTTTAAAACTATTGAGGTCATTTACGACCTTTGAACCATTTTGAAGCCCCTGATGTGATAAAAATGCTTCTTGGAGACTACAGCATATTCATCTTCTGCAGATAAACTGAGTGAGTGCTGAATCTATATCTAAGATTGTAAAGCAGAATCTATCGGCCTTGAGCTCTCCCAAAACTCCCTCGGCCCAAAATGGAAATGAACGCTTTCCTGAAATGATGTAGTTATTACCTTAGTCGCATACGCGAGGTGTCGCTTTGACAGTTAATAATTCGAGAGCATTGAAAAGACAGAAATGCTGATACAATACAACAAATACATAGATGATAAAGATATCAAATAATAAAACGAACCCCCGTATCCTGAGTGGTTTAATTAGGGAACGGAGAGATAGGATATTTGAATGATACCGACTATATGATGCGAGCTCCCAAGCTGAGGCGTCTGGCTGTACTTTGGGTGCAGAATTTGCCTACTTCCCTATTGAGAATGGTAGAGTCATCTAGCAAATGCGCACTTACCTGACAGATTTCAACAATTCCTGATAAGATTGGGTCTTGTTCCGCTTCAATGAGGTTATAAAGGCCTGGTCATGATTAGGGAGAACAAGATGGATATCATGATGTCCAAACGACGCACATAGCTCATAGCGCCAACTGCAGCACCTCCTTGAAAAGTATCGGCGCTTGTTTGTCCGTCTTTACTCCCCGACCAACATACCTATCAGTGCATTAGAAGGAATTTCATCGTCGTGGAGTGAAATTTGCCGTACCACGTCTGCGGACGTCGCCTTGCGTTCGAGCGCTTTTTTACTCACTTGGCGACGCATTAAGGTTCCATCCGGATTATACTGATATGAATATCAGCATTTTGACGCGTTCGTTGACAATCAGAACTCACAGAGTAAGGAAGGTCTGGAGTATCTAGATAAGTGCTGGAGGTCGAAAAGATGTGGAGGTTGGATACCTAATACAGTGCCAGAGTGGCAGCACTATTGGTTGGATAATGGTCAGATGGAGCATCAAGACGTGTTGAACGCTTACATCAAACAATGCCTAATTGCGTCGACAGTGAGAACGTTTTAGTCTATTAGAATGCTGGCTCGCTTACCGTGAGTCGACAGCCCATAGGTAGTGGCTTGACCAAAAGCTTATGCAAGAACTGTTGAAGGATGAGTATCGTTTTCCAGCTTGGTGCGGGGGAACGGACATCGTCAAGTATAGTTCCAGCTGACTTGAAATCGACAGGATAAATTGCTTGGATGAGGAATCAGATTAGGGAGCCGAGAGGTGCAACAGTTAGACGAACTTTCATCGAATCCGGAAAGTTCGTCACCGATCTTGTCTGGTGATTGGCCACCATGCCCCGAATCTGGTTGGAGTATCGATAGTGCTATAGGAGGCGAGCACTGAAGCTCTCACAGTGTAAGAAGAGAGAGTCGTGACACTTGGCGCCTTCGACGAGCCACTGCATTGCTCCGAGCATGAGCGCCTTGGTTGGATGCCGCCGGGGGTTGGGATCGGTGTCCGTCAATACCATGATCTCGGAGTTTTTGAAACCGTGGTGTCCTGGATCCAAATTTCAGGAATAGAACGAGATAGCGGCGCAGAGACTGACGAAGCAGGAAATCATGGACGTGACGAGTGTCGTTGACGCAACCTTTCAACTCGTTCTTTTGGCCGACGTAATTGATTCCGATCTAGCGAGGTCAACGAAAGGCATTTGAGAATAATGACAATACGCACACAGAGCGCCCTCTTGCGACCGTTACACTTGGAATACTGAAAGAGATGTCGAAGTTCTGTTTTGATGCCCCGAGGGATATCCTTCAGTGGTTGTTGTTGCGGTCGCTCGTTGCCTGCATCCTTGGAGGCCGGGGGGCGCTCGGTCTGTTCACTGCGAGTATCAGTAAATCGAGCTCGAGGTTTTGGAGAGTGTTGGTATCCCATAAGATGCAGCACTCGGGCTACCGTTATTCGAACAACTTGGCGTGCGCCAAGGACATAAACTGGTACTTAAATTAATTCTCGGAAATAATCCGAACATAAGTCAGGTGAGCCACAAGCCACTGTCTGACTATCACTACCACGAGAGCCGGTTTTCTCTCTTTCTACACACACATTCCTTTCCGCCATCATGTCTTGGAAACTCGGTCGTAGCAAAAAGTCGTCCACTACAAATCTCCGCGCCGACGATGCACTGGGCACTCGTTCTACTACGCCCACTCCTGGTAATCCAGACGGCGGTCCCATTCCACGTTCCGGTCTACTCGCTATTCGCGTTCTGTGGGCGGAAGGACTCTCCCTTCCCAATGGCGCTGCCATGCCCGCCGCCGTGCAGAATGTCCTACAGTCACAGCAGGCAAAGGTAGCCGCCTCAGTTTCCCCGACTAGTGTCACCCAGTCTCGTCTTGCTGCAAAGTCCAGAGGTACCAGGTATGTGAATTGCGCAACTAGCATTCCTTAGTCTAATTTTGTACAGCCGGGACAGCATCCAGAGAACTCAATGCTGGTGGCTTCCCTACCTGGTCATGGAGTACGAAGTTAACCAGATCCTCATCACCCCTCTGGGCGGCGACGTCCAGAAACCTCTCTACATGTACCAGGCTCACTTGTCAGTCCCTTCTTCCCACGTCGCACCATTTCTTACGTCTCACCCTAGCGATGTGTCGCGTGATGCTGAAATTTCTCTCCAATGTTACCTCCGTGCTGAGGAACCCAAGCGTACCGCAGACGGTCTCTTTGCAGACCTGGGCAACGACATCTTCATGGGCAGTATCAATTTTGTTCCCGACTTCGACAATATGGGGACCGAAGACCAGTGGTATGACATTGTCGGCGGTTCGGGCAAGGTTCAAATCGGTGTTTCGTATCAACCTCACTACGGCGGCTCCTTGACAATTGAAGACTTTGAGCTCATCACTGTGATCGGCAAAGGAAGTTTTGGAAAGGTCCGTACCCATCCGAACTCGATGTCCCTAAACCTGATTTCGTACAGGTGATGCAAGTCCGCAAGCGCGACACATCTCGCGTATACGCCTTGAAGACCATCAGAAAGGCTCACATTGTCCATCGAAACGAAATTACGCACACTCTTGCGGAACGTCTCGTCCTTGCCCAAGTGCACAGCCCATTCATCGTGCCCCTCAAATTCAGCTTCCAGTCAGAGCAGAAACTCTACCTTGTCCTCGCTTTCGTTAACGGCGGAGAGCTCTTCCATCATCTTCAGAAGGAACAACGATTCAGCGAAGAACGATCGCGTTTCTATAGTGCCGAGTTGCTTCTTGCCCTAGAGCATCTTCATCAGCTCGACGTCGTATACCGCGACCTGAAACCCGAGAACATCCTACTTGACTTTACTGGCCATATCGCGTTGTGCGACTTTGGATTGTGCAAGCTAAACATGAAGGCGAACGACAAGACGAACACCTTCTGTGGAACTCCAGAGTACCTCGCGCCCGAGATCCTCAATGGACAAGGCTACGACAAGACGATCGATTGGTGGACGCTGGGGGTGTTGCTCTACGAAATGTTGTCAGGCCTACCGCCGTTCTACGACGGTACATTTCTTTTACTTCCATCATGTGCCCTCGATCCTGACTCGATATGTCCAGAGGTGACGGACCGGATGTACGAAAAAATCTTACAGGATCCGCTCACGTTCGGCCCAGACATCGGCGCAGAAGCTATGAGCATACTTAAGGGACTATTGACGCGCGACCCAACAAAGCGTCTCGGAGTCAACGGTGCCCAGGAAATCAAGGAACACCCTTTCTTCAAGAATCATATTGACTTCAAGTTGCTCGCGCAGAAGAGAATCCATCCGCCGTTCAAGCCTAGCGTTGCCAGCCCCGTTGACGTGTCCAACTTTGACACGGTGTTTACGACGGAGGACCCAATTGATAGCTTTGTTGAGGGCTCGAACTTGAGTCAGACTGTGCAGGATCAGTTCTCTGGTCCGTCTTTTCTCTTTTCCGTGTTGCGAAGGTTTTCATTGTCGTGGTTTATCAGGTTTCTCCTTCAATGGGACGAACATGCCCGTCAGCCCCGCTTGAGGTTCTTTCAACTTTCTATACATCGTCTAATTGGGCTTTTTGCTATCCGGAATTCCATGTAATTATAATCTAATCGTCCCTTCCCATCGTGTCTTGCAAATCTGTTATTGGAAATACCTCAATCGTTACTACAGTACATATTCTCGGTCCACCTATCTATATTCTTACATGTTTCGGTTATCGTATAGGGCATTCATTACTTAGTGTTTCGATTTGCTCAAGGAGAATACTTAGCATAATTTGAACCATTTGCCGGAAGCTGAAGAGTTTGACTATCATGCGTCATATCTTCGATCTCTTAAGTACGTGGCTACATTCTTGCTGTCTATTCATTAATTTTGGAAACTTCGACGAGGCCAATCGCCAGTCCTGCCTTCAGATCCTGAAGCATCGTCAATATTCTGCCGCTCTCGAAGAGACATGGACTCACCTCCAGCTCTTCGACGCCTATGCTCAAACGGATTAACCGTGGATCCTCTCTGACATCGGCACCAGCCCGATATTCTATGAGCGATTCAACACCTCCTAAACTCGTGGCAGCCTGTATATCAGAAGTCAGCAACTTTAAGACCAAGAAAATCATTGAATCGTACAACAAAAGTCTTCGATTTGAAAGGCAAGGCCTTGGCCTTTTCGATCGTCGCCAGCTGATGAACATACATTGTGAGTATGCAGTCAATGAACTGGAAATATGTAGTGAATTCACCTGAATGGAAAAGGTGGCATTCCAACCGCCCTCCATTTGAGTTTTGGGATCGAATCCACGGGCGTCAATGCCCTGGAGCGAAGAATGCCAGACCTTGATCAAAATGCCTCCTGGCACCCCGTCGTAGGTCTGTCCAACTGGAGTGGACGCGATGGCTTGGAGCCATTGCACCAATGCGGTCGCTGTCTCTGACTGGCGAGCAACACGCAAATGCAATGTTCGGAGAGACCGTAGCAATAGCCACGCATCCAAGGAGCCAGCCACGCTTCCCATGTACGTCCGATTGTGATGGATCTACACAGCCGTTCAGCGGGGATACGACTGAGAAATCAGAACTTACTTCTGTCCATTCCTCGACCGTTTTAACGATGGTTACACCTGCGAGCAGGTCGGAATGACCACCGAAGTATTTTGTACCAGAATGGAAGACACTTAAATCAATTAGTACGAACGTCGGTTCACTAGACTGGAGGGAACTTACACGTCTGCGCCCCATTTAAACGGATCCAAAAGAGGAGGGGGAGCGAAAGTGGCGTCCACTAGTAGTTTTCCGCCTACCTTGTGAATCTGTGTATCACTGTTAAAAGTACACGACGAATTGTTTGTTGATTAGAACGTACTTTCTCTGCATAGTATGTGATATCCCTAAATGCGATTAACCTGCGTGACGTCGGCATCGATATACCATATTGCGTACCTGCTCTCTCCCATAGGATTTACAGGGGTCTCCAGCCAGCAGAGATCGCCCGGTTGATAGTCCGCGTCGAGGTCGATTAATTCAACACCATCATCCTTGGCCTTTGAGTACACCTCAATGGAAGAGTGGCAGCCGAAGTAACCATCCTTGATTGCAATGCGCTTCGGCTTGAGAAGGACCAGTGCCTGTTTATCGAGTCAGAATTCTGTTACTTATGCCAGTGTTTGAAATATGACATACGCCGTAGGCAGCTGCTAATCCAGATGCATAGATGAGCGCATGTCCACCCTGTTGAAAGAGGTCAGGTGGCTACGAAATGAAGACGGAGGTATCCTTGACCGTAATTTTGCTTAGAATGTGTTCAACGCGCGTGCTAACATCCTGGGTGTATCGAGAGTAAATATGTCTCTCCGGGTTCTGAACATCCTCAAAATTCTCAATAGGACCGCTTGCTTTGAATGCTACACAAGCTCGGTGAGAGTCACTGATGGATGAAGTGATAGCTGCACATACTCGTCGTGACAGAAATTGAGGGCGCTACTTCCTGTCGTTCTGGTCCAACCTCAGAATCGCCGTGAACGAGAATAGTTCCGCTGAGTTTAGGTGGGCTCATTTTGAGTGTTAATCACACAGCGAGAAAAGTGATTTATGTAGATGGCAAAGGGGTCACATGGTAATACATACATTTTTTAAGCCCCCGTGTCACATTCGCGACCGTTAGACGGGGCCCGGAACCGTGGAGAGCCGCGGAGGTGGTTCGAACGTGCGGTGGCCATTGTGACTAGCCGTGGGAACGAATGACATAAGAGACTTGATTCAGATCAATCATCAATGGGACTTTCAAACAAGTCTCGACGATGGCGCGTTCAATTGACAAACAAAGTTGTTACACACTTTAACATCTCAAGTGGATCATTCTTGTATGCCTTGCCACTAAGATACTATGCTCCCCCTCAACTCGAATCAATTCTTTACCTTCTCCGAGTCTGCCCTTTCCAGCCTTCGTTACAGATTTCACGACTTCAGGCTCTTCAGCGAGAGATTGCTTACAACTATCCATTTCTTATCATAGGGTCATATCATCCTGACTCAGGACTATATAGGAATCCTAAAGGAAACATCACAATCGAGGAATCTCAGGCTATTGAACTCGCTCGATAGGTACGTCTTTACGTCTGACAGCATATCTGGCTAAAGGGACTCCCTCTGCTAGGTACAGGAGAAGAAGAATATCGTCCAATTGATTGGGCTTCGCGAACCATCTTCACAATTCTGTTTGATCACATTGGTGAACTATGAACTTTCCAAGATATTCTTGTCGGATCGCCACTCACGGATATACGATGGTGGGTTTGGACATACTATACCCTCCTTTCCATCGACAACCTACTCATCGGGGCCCTCCCAACATTCTGAGGCATGGTTTTATGCCAGCCTGTTCCATCCTTATGTTTGTCGTAGTCAGACACGATGGTTGGAATAGACTCTATGAACCAGGTTGTCCTTGCGTCCCTGGATGGTGATGGCGTTTACAACTATAAGTGCGTTTATGCCAGTGTTTACTCGAATTCCGCAAATCTGACGTTTTCCGTCTCCAGGCCGTTAACGTGCGGTATGACGCCTTTATGCCACTACATTGTACACGCTGCATTGCGATGTACTAGTCAATAGTACTCCTGTTGCGTTCATTACCATCGGATATACCCATTTATTTCTTACAGTGTCAGACAACCCAGCCGATACATCGGAAATGCAAGGCTCAAGCTGTCATCTAGACTCGAGTCACAAATATACTTGCTTACTGAGCATACCGTCTTGATCGTGAGTCATAGGAAAGTACCTACTTACCTTTAGAGGTCTTACTTGCCCTTAGAGGTCTTCCGTTTTTTCGACACTGCAAGTCAGTTTATAAGGAACGCATGACTCGTCTCTCTCCTCCTGACGAATGCCCACAGAACACATCTACAGCTCAGACATACTTCCTCTCTACGCCGAAGCTTCCTCACCTCCCTCTTACTCTTGCGACCCCGTGCATGGCGAAGAACGTATCGAACACACTCCTAGTATCCGTCGATCTCATCCTACAGGAACATTCGTCAAGAAGCACGGCAGTGTCACTGTTGTCCTACATGACCAAGAGGATGGCGCTACAACGCCAACTTTTGGACGACGCAGCAAAATCAATGGCGTCCTCCTGCTTGACAAAAACGAGGAGACATCTAGGGTGACTGTTCAGGTACCCATCCGCCATTTCTCTCGTGTATCTTCTCATGTTAATTTACCAGATGACCGGACAACTCGATTACTTGAATTCAGCGGGCGGGTCTACTTCGATTCAGACCCTCCGTCAGAAGGTGACGGTCTGGAGCGCGCATCCTAATGGTGATCATCAAGGTGATATCTGTCCCAGCTCGTTAACGTTCTCGTTCTCGTTGCCAGCCACATACCAAGATGGCGAAAACCACGTATCACTACCTCCAAGCTTCATATTCACTCAACTTCCAGTCGTAATGGTGACGTCCGTCTATGCATTAACAATCCACGTCTCGTATATCCGTCAAAATCTAAGTTTCATCTCCAAGGCCAAATGGTACGTTTCGTTACTTCTTTTTGTAAATACCCACTAACTGAAGATGTTTTGACAGTCTCCGCATTCCTCTGAGGTATCACCCTCGGGCACGTCCGAACCGACCAATTATCCGAATTCCGCTTTTCTGTGGCCTCAAGTCTGCACCAGAGGAGTGGATTCAGTCAATTATCGACATGAAAATCAAGCCCAACATAATGGTTTTGCCCGTTTACATAAATGTATGTATATCTCTTTCGCTGTTTTCTCATATCAAACTCTCGACTAACGAGTCATGACAGATTCTGATACCATCCGTTCAGATATTCGCCATCTCTGATGTCATTCCCTTCCACATACAACTGAACGGCAGTCTGTCGTCTCTCCAGAGAGTGTTTCCTTCCTCGCCGGCCACGCCTCTCACCGTGACATTGCTTCGTCGGGTTACAACAATTGTGCGCGGCTCGTGTGCTAACCAGCATACGATCATTGGTGATGGCAAACTCTGGCCTGTCCCACCGACCACTTCTCAACTCGCCTCGCCTCCCTCGGAGGACGAGGTCCTTGACTGGGAAGGTGAAATCCAGTGCAACTCAAACGTGAGCGTCGGTAGTTTCGCTGCATCTGGTGTCACAGTCAAGGTATGGAACCTACTAGCCATCGCATATATCATATTGACTCTTCATATCTCTTCCAGGACTTCCTTCACGTCGTAGTGCATCCTCCCGCCAGTTCACCATTCCTTCCCACGCATGGATCTATTCCCGTACGATTTGTCACAGACCCGTGGATAGATTCCCCAGACTATTATTTATGAATGTACTGTCCGCGGGTTCAGATTTCTGTAACTCATGGCGAGCACATCAAACGACCGACTCCATTCTGCTTTCCATTTGCCATCATCGCTATGATGTAGTCATTTGTTCTCTACGACTCTTTGAAACTTATGTAGTATCATTATCAAGTATCCTTTTTGCCATGCTACATGTCGTCGTCCATCTCGTCAACTATCGCTCGACCAAGTACTGCTCCTAGACGTCTCTTCACACCATCATCATCAGTTTCAAGATTCCAAGCCAAGAATCGCCGACACACAACCTCCGCATCCTCCAAGTCCTGCCTCTCGCTCTCTGTCATGTCTTCATCCAACAACTTCCCGATTTCATGATTTGATATCGCCTCACTGAGAATGGTTATATTATTGTTTGGAAAACAACAACAGTCTTCTTACCTCACGTGCTGCGCACGCTTCACCACATGAGCTGGGACTCCAAATATCTCCGCGCATTTTGCAGCATGGGAGACCAATGACAAGCCTTGCGCCACACTTCATTCCCATCAGTCAGAATGAGAAAGAAGTGAGCAAAGAACTTGCTTGCCGATATAGATACGTGATCTTCTCATTGGGATTTACAGCTTTCGCTTCCTCGCCGAGACCAGAACGAGAAGGCGCTCCAGAGTCTTCGGAATCGAGGAGATTTCCGCCACTAGAAGTAAACATTACTTGCATATGCATGAATGTGATCGGAGTCGCATCGGGATCCAAGAGCTCTTCCCGAAAGACGTCGTGAAAGTGTGTCGCAGCAAGAACTCTAGGACAGTCCGATCCTCGATCAAGGAGATGCTTAAGAACGCCGCACAGAAGTCCAGCACCATCTACTTGAGGTCAGTATAGAGGAAACATAGAACGAAGACGGTCGGAAAGAAAGAAACTGGTACGAGCCTGTAGAGAGCGTGCCTTTGCCGAATTCGTCAAGAAGAATCAAGGAGCGAGATGTAGCGTTGCGCAGAGCTAGAGACACTTGGTTCAAATCGATCATGAAAGCAGACTGCACCTAGAAAGTAGAGGTAGAATACACAGTCCCAGAAAGATATGACTAGCATACTTTAGAGACAGATTCTCGTGTTGAGATGCGAGTGAAGACTATTAAATAGTCAGTCTCCTATGTGATTAGGGCGGTGCTGTAAGAGATTACTCTTGTCAACAATCCCGAGGGTTGCGGACTCTGCGGGAACATAGCTACCCAATGCTCAGCTTGAGAAGGATAGTGTCGAAGAACTGCTTACCATCCAACCTAAAAAGACGCATTATTAAATCCAGTATAAGCAAAGAATTGTGTACTTACTTGCGCCATGAACTGGATCATAGCAATCTAGAACGCGCATGGTTAAAGGCTAACCAGGACGCTGAGATACGATGGACTAGCCTGCTTCAGAAACACGCTCTGGTAGATGATTAGTAAGGGAATGCTATCGGAAATGGTCTAACCTTTCCGCATGCATTCGCTCCAGTGCAAAGGACAATACTGTTCCAGTCATGCTCACTCTCTGACTCGGTATCTGTTAGTAGATCTCCGACATCACATTCCCCGCCTACGAGCCGCGCGTCGTTCGGAACGAATGTATCCACGACCTGTTCTTGTAGTGGATGCCTGGTACGAACAGTGAATGAAGTGCAAATAGGTGAGGATAACATATGACCAACCTGCCCTGTCTGATATGAGTGACACTCTCTTCGACCATCTGAGGTCGCCTGTAGTCGTACAATCGAGCAGCGTCGGCAAAGGCGAGCAAACAATCAAGCTCCGCGAACACATCACAAGCTTCCGCCATCAAGTTGTGATGAACAAGAGTCTCTTCGAGAAGCGCTTGTACAATTTCAATCTCGCGGTCCACTATCAAAGAGTGTAAATCGCCAATATGTTCGTCCATATCTAAAGGTGACTGTTGAGTCCCATATTGCCATACGCACATACCAAGACACCGACCGTGCATCTCTTGAGATTTGAAGTACACGTGAGATCTATGTCATGAATGAAGTCAGAACCCCAGTACACAAAAGGATCCGTACTCAGATGAAAACTGTAACATCATGGTTAACGTATACACCGCGCGAGCGAAACTCACTTACCTGAAAGGTCCATCCATCGATAACAGTAATGCCGGCTTCACTCTGCCATTCCTTTAGCATGGGAATGCATATGAGAAAACCTTAAGACGGAGGAATTAGACGGCCACCCACAATCAAACTTTCCTAACATTACCTAGTTGGGGAAAGTAAACGATGTTCAAAGAAGGTGCATAGTCCGGGGGCACGTTTTGACTCATTTGCTGAGCGACTTTCGACTGTTCAATGGTGAGTTTCGTCACACCGCACATGAGGAAAGCGCAAACCAGAACGGAGTCAATCCCATAGTACACAGTCTTCCGATTGTCCAATTCTTCATCAATGTGCGTTCGAACACAAACTCGCCCCGCCTGGGATGACTCTTCCCAGTCCACCTGGTTCCTGGTTAGCTCAACGGCAAGAGATACGGAGCAAGGGGTACACACAGTTTCATTGATCTTGTTGCCTATGTCCCTCAAGGTAGCGATATCAAGGACTTGGAAAAGCTACAAAGAAAAGAAGGTAAACAAAACTGGCGCCCGAAGTCAAGAAGAACAGCTACCTTCTGTGCAATATCAACCTGTCCAGCCTGGTTCAATTCGGAGAGCGCGTCTTTCAGCATTGCGCAATGGAAAGTGAACTGTGACCAAACGGTTTAAAAATGTAATTGTTTTAGTGAGGTATTCACCAACTTTGACAAGACCCTGCCAATCTGCTAACTTTCCTCTTCCATCTTTGAGAATTCCTAGTATTCGGGGTACGTTCTTGATGCCTTTTAGGTGACCGTGTAAAGAGCTAGTCGCCGTCGAGTTCTCGGGTCTTATAAAACACGCTATCGCATCGTGTCGCGACGTGATCACACTCAGTGATAATGACGGACATAGAAGCCACGTTTGAAGAAGCGCCTTGCCCAGTGTCGTTTTGGTCGTGTTTAATATGCCTGTGTGAAAGAGTTCGATCACAAAGCGTTCTTATGCTCGGAAGATGTCCTACTCACCGAATAACGACAGCCCTTCCTTTGTTTTGTCCGACTGAGCACAGGCATGGCTTTCATTTTCAAATATCTGCAAAGAACTTATGCATCTCGGTAAGCAATTTGTCACATGACAGATAGAGATGCATACGACAAAGCATCTGCGTTTATCTGCATAACTTGATCCCTGCGAATCGCAGTCAGCGAGCTCTTGCGGTGTTGAAGCAAGGTAGAAAACGAACAGGGCTAAGACCTCAATTTCACGAATCTCTAGCCCTCGAGTGCCTTCATTTTCAAGATCATTCACAGCACGTTCCCGAACAAGATGGTCTAAGAGGGCACCAATCGCTGACAACTATGGGTAAAGAATGTTAGCGTCAACGCAATAGAGGTCTATGTCATACTCACACAAAGAGGAGCGGTATCTACAGCCGCAAAGTTTGACAACCTAATGGCAGCATTCCATCGTTTGAGTGTTGGGTCGCCAGCACCACTTTGTTGTCGTTGGGACATGAACTCGTAGGCGTTTTTGGCGCGTGAATGTACAGGCGACGAGCCCCGATCCGATGATGAAGCATTGAAGTCTCCGGAAGGCAAGTCTGACAGAAGTTGGAGAGACAAAAGACGGTCGCGTCCTTTTCCAGGGGAAAAGTCCTTGTAAGGTCGAATTTGGAAAACCGCGCCAGATGCGTCGGCTGTGAGCCTGATTAGTTAGAATGACCAGACTAGAAGGAGGAACATACCGTGTTCGCGAGCCACGTCGATGAAGCTATCATCGGATTTGGAACTAGTGAGTACGACGTCTGGTTTGGCTTGTTCAAGAACTAGCAGGACGATCAGCGACGTATAGCGCGCATATATAAAGAATGCAACCCATTGTTATAAGATCGAAATGTTGAGAATCCATCGTGTCTTCAACTACATACATCAAGCATTTGACGGGGTCATAGTAGGCAACTGCGACGCGACCGCTAGATTGTAACGCGTCAGAGAGCGATTAAAATGTATAGAGAGTGCATACTGAAGACAATACGCCGTCAAGCAGATCTCAGGCAGATATCAGCAAGGCAGCGCTCCAGCGAAGAATAACAAGACTGACCTTGTCCAGCTCCGTCCCTTCTGATTCTCCATCTCCTGCCGTCGTGGTCTGTTCTTGCTCCTGTTCGGTGCTGGGAACCGTTTCTTGCTCGAGAGTACTATCGTTGCCTTCCCATCGCACCTTCTTCCGTCGGGACGCTTCAGACTCGCTCTCTTCGGCATCCTGGACTGACTCTGGTGGGGCGGTACTGCGCGATTCGTCTACCTGTGAGCGTCGACGTTTCCTATAGCGAAATTTGTTCCATTTTGGGGGCATTTCTTAGTCTTGGAGAGTAAGTTGATGATGGTTTGTGGTAGAGGGATACATGTACCACGTGCGTGAACAGATATTGGCAGACCTCAAAATCAGAGTCTCAGTAACTCTTAGTAGTCAAATAACAGTAGTGTAAGTAATTATATATAGATTATATGGGACTCGTATACGATTCATTCTTGCTCATCAAAAGTTATCATACCTGGTTTTCCCGCAGTGTGATCAATCGACACCCTCTTCAGCACGCTGACGCCCTCTACGTCGGACCTACGGGATCTCATCATCTCCGCCATACTGTTGTGTAAAACAAAGTCCCTCCCCATCAGTTTCAAAGTCTGCAGAGCTAGCGCCACCCCGGGTGTCAACTTCGCATTCAGCACATTGAAGACTTCTGACACGTCCTTCAAACCGGGAGAAAATCCGATGGTCAGGTCAGAGACCTGTGGCATCTGTTTAAGCGTAGTTTCGAGTATTATGGCCTCGTGTTTGTCCGCAAATGTGAGGTGGATGTTCAGGTTGGTAACGTTTTTGAGACTGTCTGTCGTTTGAGATGCCGCGAAGACTATATCGAGGCGGTCGTCATGCCTAATGAATAGGCGCTTGAGAGTCGGAGTTCTGATACGATTGCACAGATTTCGAATCCCATCCGCCGAGCCTGACAAGGAGAGGGTATGTAAGTCGGGTAGGAGGTACGGGCCACTTGGAAAAAGCTCTTCGGAATAGTTTGGCACAACAAAAGTTGCGGATTGTAAGGAGCGCGCGCGGCTAACGAGTTGAGTATTCGCTTCCTGGTTATGACGGTCGAATGTGTCCAATACACGGCGGATGTGAGTATAATGATGGAGGCTTGGGGGAATCCCTAGGTAAGAAAGAACGATGGGCTCCGTTATAGTGAGTGATCGTAAAGCCGGCATGTTGTTGAAAAACGATGGATGTTTGACGTCAACACCTATGGCGATGGTATCTTGTACATCCAGGTAAAGTGACACAAGGCAGGTGAAGGGTGCCGGACACCGTGCAAATATATCGAAGGTTGCGTATGGCAAGGAGACGGCTGCGTGCTGCCATCGCTGGCAGGTCATTAGAAGAGTCGGAATAAGGGGATGCGAGCTGATATCGGCATACTGGCGGCCGCTATGTAGGTGCACAGACAGTTTCTTGTTACCGGATCGTGCAAGGAATGTGCTGAGAAGGAAAAATGAAGAAAGACCGCCAGATTTTGTTTCCTTATCAGCAAGAAATAATGTGATGGTGTCCCATAGCGAGCCTGTTGCCAGTGCTGCGCTTCTCCAATTGGATGAGACCTTTGAAAGCACCCAACTGGGAGCGGACTTGTGGAGGCTGTCCAGACGTGGAAATTTGTCAACATATATGGATTGAGGTGGCCAGTTGAGCGCTACAGCGCTAAAGATCTCGGATAGTATCTCCTGTGGAATTGCGCGGATGGGATGGAGGATGACGGAAAGGTCAGAGACCAAAGCGTCAACACGCCTTTGTTCTCTGGCGAGGTCCGCCAATTTGCTTTGGAGTTGGGCAATCATAACGGGAAGTGCGAGAGCGCGCTCCTTGCTTGAGTGTAGCATTTCGGAGAATTCGTGTTTTTCCTGAGCGTTGGGATTTTGGTTGGTAGTTCGGAAAGCAGCTATTCGGTTGATATCCGCGTCCAGGAGAGAGGGACGAGAGGGAGAATCGCATGTGAAGCACGTCATGCTAAGTGGTTGTCAAAGAGTGCATAATATGGAGAGCCCGCATAGGGCATACCTTACAAGCTGGATAGACTCGAGGCTCGAGTGATAGTGTAAGTTAAATTCAACTCGGTAGCAATTCCAACGTTCAAATTAGGCAAGTATGTGATCACATGTTTATCTTCGCGTCGATCGCATTAAAATTGCAATTGAATGAAAACCCAACACCAGCAGACGTAGTTTGACTCAGATAAAATCCAGTACGACAAGTAAAAATTTGAGATAAATAAACGTTTCCCAACTATCCAGAGCAGGTTCCGGACTTGGTGGGCTCGCATCTGAAGGTACAGAGAGGTAAGAAGGAAGAAAGATGGAATAAAAACAAAGCATACCCTCCAGCACAGCCATTGTACATCTGGCAAGGCGTCTTGGTATCGTAGCACGCGTCTTTGATAGTAGCGGTATCCTATAGATATGTGTTAGTCAAAAGTGATAATTATTGAGTTTCGTCGAAATGAACGTACACCGTAATTCGAGTTGATCCCTGCCAGTTCACCACCATCACGGGCCTCGACACCCTCGATATAAACATTACGTTTGCACTGTTTGGAGCACTGTGCGAATGGTCAGCATGGAGTGCACAAGTGGGAAATCGTAAATCACTTACATTGCCACAGGATCGGTAGAGTTTTCCGTAATCTTTAGATTTTAGATGAGAGAACGACGGAAAATTTATGAATGCAAACCTTCAACGTAGAAGTTGATGATCTTGAAGAGACACGTCAGTTCCATGTGGTTTTTTAGTAGTAGAGCGGCCACTAACGTTTACTGTACCGCAACCGTTGTGTTGGACGACCTTATCAGAGGCATGGTACGCGCCTCCACCGACGATCCAAGTCTCGTCACCGGCGACTATCAAGCGACACTAGTCATTTTCGACGCAAGGAGTCAATAGTAGACTTACCATCGTTTTTCTTCCGACGAAAACAGAGCGTCAAAAAATAACACACCAAAAAACACGCATATGACTTACAATACTGATAGCGTCCTCGCAGACGTCTTCGAACCAAACGAACTCCAAGTTGCAGCCTGTGTATACTAGATTAGCTACAACTTTCATGTGAGAGTTCTTACTCACGGCCCGTGCAGTGGACGCCTTCAGCTTGGTTCTTGCCAATAATAACATTGCGCACTATGCATAGATCGAGACACATAGAATATGGACACAGAAAAACCACATACGCGTAGCACCCGCATGAAGGTAGAAAACAGCATCCTTCCAGTCTGGAAAAGGTAGTAATTAGCATGGAAACTATGAACAGGACGGAGAACACAAACCTCCTTCACTCTGGCCTCCACAAGCGCCAGATCCACGGTCGTACTGAACGACAATGTCAGACAGTGACAGACAATAATACGAACATTCATCACCTTCTTCCAGCCACCGTCGAAGACTTGCCCAGCGGCGATCTCAATGACCGCGCTACTGGACACCGTACCGGTAGGCGTCGGCAGGCCTTGGTTCCATGCGTCACACGCATAAGCACCAAGAGAGTGAATGAGAAGGACAGCTGCAGTAACGATAAGCCTCATTTCTGCCAGTAAAAGAGTAGTTGGAGTGTATCTTTCAGTTGCACAGGCTTTTTGTAGACGGCGCCTCGGAAAAATTCTCGACGAGGAAGAGCCGACAGCATGCACCTGAGGTCATCTCAGCACAGCTACAACTTGTCCATCGCACACTAGAAAAGGTAACTTTAGCTAACGGTTGAATGCCGGGCCGGGCGGCCCATCTATGGCCACCTAAAAAGTCTATCACTTCCAAGTCAGTTGGTCGTTAGATAGTCATACGTTACGACCTTGTGCGTCGATTAAATGGCCATGAGGAGTCTTCCACATGTACACCTAGGCGACGGGTGTAATGCTCGGTTTAGACTGTGCGAATGCTTCACGAACCGTCTTGCGGCCCGCTGAATTTGAGGTTGGAACGAACGAAGTGTTTCCAAAGGCATCCGAGCGTTAGGTTAAGTGGGCTACATCAAGGTCGAGATCATATACTTCCGGAGAATATGTGGAGTGAGAGAGAGTTACTACCCAAAGGGAACGGCCGTAGAAACGTCGCACACTTGAGGCTTGAATGTTATTTTGATATTACACGTACTGCAATAGATGTAACCTATTTCTTCGGGGACAATATCTCGCTGGTGTCGGAAGTGACTGTGGAACGTTTAACGTTTAGTAAGGCCTGGGAGAACAAACACAGATAATTACCATTTAGAAGAAGACTTTGAGAGTCCAACATCACACGATTGCCAGAGGTCGCGAGCAGTTCGGCGATGCTTCGTGCAGCATCCAGGCGACGGAGCTCGAGGAATCCCTTGTGGGCCCTCATGGACTCGCCAATGAGTTCTGCACTCTTGGCTTCTCCCTGTGCGCGAACGATGATAGACTAGATAATTGTGAGACGACGGGAAAATAATCGGTAGGATGGATATAGGTCACCTCTTTCTCCTGGATAGCTTTGTCGACGAGGAAAACTGCCCGGAAGGCATTTTGTTGAGCAATCTGCAAGACTAGGCTCAATATTGTCCTTTTGGATAAATATGTCACAAACCTGTTTAGCTTCCACGGCATGGGTGAACTCTGGAGAGAAAGTGGCATGGGTGATGGAGACATCCTCGAGGATAAGGTTGAAGGATTTTGCCCGCTGCGTAAGACGTTCCCGAACCAGTCTCGAGACCTACGGGACAGTCAGCCACGACGGACAAACACAGATGTGAAATGCGCACATTCTCGCGCTGGGTAATAAGCTGGCTAGCGTTGAACTGGGCCACGACGCTCTTGAGCACTTCGTTGACAATGGACGGTAAAACACGCTCGTCGTAGTCCGTGCCGAGTTGTTGGTAAATTTTGGGCAGATCAGGGATTGAAGGTCTCGACAAGACACGGCAAGTAATGTTGACCATTTGTAGATCTAGGTTGATGAAAATGTAAGCAGCGGCGGGAGCGCGTGGGGATGGACTGCACCTTTTGTCCCGGTCAAACTGGGAATATTGCGAGGCTTCGCACGGATATCATACAGAATGGGTCTCTCGAGCCAAGGGATCTGCGACGGGTTGAGTGGAAGATTTATTGAGGGATACGATTATGCCAACCATAATATGAGTTCCTTCGGGGTACACCTCCTGTGAAACACCGGATAGCCTGGACGCGTACGTTCGTCAGGCGCAACGGCAAAATGTACAGAATACGCACCTCGAGTATTTGACTGCTCTGTGGCCACCGTCGACTGCGAAACATGAGAATAACACCAGCAGAAAATAATGGGGTACGCACCATTAACAAGACTGGACGCCAGTAAAACACCGCCGCCAATGACGGCAAGGAGCAAACTGCCGCCGGCTAGTGCGCCCGCCGGTGGGCGCCCTCCTGCACCGCCAGCTGTCTTCCTGATTTGGCTCGCGAATCGACGAAGGCGTTCTTCGTCCATGACAGTCTAGAGAGAGTTTGAGCCGATCGCGCTGACGAGGTTCGGCAGTCACGTTTGTCACGCTCTTTATTTCTTGACTCCAAAATGTCAACAAGCGACGAGCTGAGTAGCATCGTACGTCCGTTTTTATGACATTATAGACATTGTTTATCGTATCCCGACAGCTTGGATGGGTGTCTATCGCATGCTGGTACGTCCCTACACTGAAACATATTTATTGACAGGTTTAAACCTCATACAGGATCATAGTATATTCCCCCCAGATATATGAAAACTACTCTTTGCAATCTGGTGAAGGCTTGAGTGTTCTCTTCGTAGTGGTGTGGCTGCTCGGGGACCTGTGTAATCTTGTTGGTGCAAGCATCGCGGGGCTTCTGCCGACCGTCATTCTCGTCGCTGTCTACGTGCGTTATCTCCTCCCTCGAACAAGTCACATGAAAATCGAAACATCAAAAGTACACACTCTGCGACCTCACATTGCTCGGTCAGGTTTACTACTACCGCTGGAAGAGCACACGAACGTCGGCCAGTGCCGAGGAACAGACGCCTCTCCTTAATGGTGACTCACGCGCACAAGAAGAGACTCCCGTCAGAGTCATCGTTCTTCGCTATACGGGGGCTATCATTTTTGTATTCGCAACTGGTGTCGTTGCCTGGGCCATCAGTGGGGGAGAAGTGCGGGAAGAAGCGCATAAAGAACGCACAGAGTTACCCACTAGAATCCAGTGGATTGTTCAGATCCTTGGATGGTCTAGCGCGTTGCTATACGTGCGCCCTCGTTTACCTACCTCATCTGGCCATACGTTTCTCACTCCCAGAATTAGCTAGGCGCGCGTATACCACAGATCGGTGAGTCGAGCTTCGTATTGCGATCTTGTCTTTGCCGAGCTCATCCATGTGTAACAGCCAAAAACATCAAAACACGATGTGAAGGACTATCGCCTGCCTTGTTTTTCTTTGCCATCTTTGGCAATGTCACATATGCCGCCTCCATTTGCGCAAAGAGCATGGCGAAGGATTACCTGATAACGAATGCCAGTTGGCTCGCAGGTACGCGCCTTTGAGCCTCCCCAAGTAATTCCGGCTAACAAACCCATGCAGGCAGCGTATTGACTGTATTTTTGGATGCCATCGTAAGTACTCCTACAGCGTGCAGAGGAATCAGCCTTGACTAACGGGCTTTGAATTTGTAGGTTCTATCTCAGTTTTTCTATTACCGTTCTGCACGCATAGCTTCCCACGTTGCGGCCCAAGATTGAATATAGAATGGGTTCATTGTTGCCAAAACTAACGGAGGGTAGAAACTGTAAAATAGTTATCGGAGGTCGGGGGAAAGCAAAAAGGATGCGCGGGCCCAGATATCCGGGAACGACTCTTTTGAGTAGAAAAACAAACATGAGCATTGTATCTGATTGTGTGAGCCTGGTCCTGGCGCCTCGTTTTCGCCCTCGTGTCAACTCGTGTCAGTGAGTTGTTAATTCCAGCGTTGTTCCACGGCACCACGATGCAGGTCAGCCATCATATACTTTCCTGGTCCCCTTTACGATGCGACAGCGGCACTATAGATGAGACCACCGGCATGCTTTTCTGCCTCGTGCAGAAACAAAATTGCAAGCAGGCATGCCAGCGTAGAAATGTACCCAATGGGGTGCACTTTTATCTTTTCCAATCGTCGTCCATCGCCAATCCCTCTCTCTATAAATATCGCCCCCGTCTCTGCTGCTCACTTGCTCACTTGTGCCCCGCCTCGTCGTCACCGCCGGTAGGACCCTACATTGGCTGAACAATCCAACTCCGACTTTGTGCCACCATTCTATCTGTCGGTCTGCACAGTCACCAGTTCGCGTCGAATGTCGACATTTCCTCGCCGTGCAGCCTTCCCTGCTCATCGCACCCGCCCGCCGGTCACCAATGCCTCTTTCGCATCACCCTCCCACGGTCGCAGCAGTGGCTCGCAATACACCTCCATCCCGGATCTCCGAGAGGCCATCAATTCGCTGGACTCCAGGATGGCCTCGCTGATGCACGAACGGCACGCCCTCGAAACTCACCTCGAACGTGCAGTCCGCCTCCAAGCCCCGGTACACCGGATACCCAGCGAGCTCCTGTCCCACATATTCATCATCGGTGTCCTCGATGCTACGGATGACAACCCCGTCATGGTTCCTACACTTATGCTTGTATGGTGAGCGCTGTTCAACTCTTCCCGACAATTCTATTGAACGTTCCGGTCAGTCGATATTGGTCGGAGCTTGTCCTCGATACTCCCATTCTCTGGTCCAAGATCTCGGTTGGCCCACATGATTCCCTCGAGAAGGCTCGGCGGAAGCTAGCGCGTTCAAAGGCGTGCCCGCTCGACATCACGGTCAATTTTGTAACGAGGACCGAGTCGATGAGTAACGTTACGGAGCAGGTTGTGCATGCTATGGATCTGATCCGTCCCGCGCTCTGGCGCACACGGTCTTTCAGTCTCAGCGTACCCAACAGGCCCCAAGCACACGCTGCCCTTTTGCGCTGCCAAGAGGACGCTCCTCTTCTCGAGACGCTTTGCGTGCGGATATACAGATCAATGCAGGACGATCGATACTCTAATCCCCCGTTACCTCTTTTCAACGGCCACACACCTCGCCTGCGTTCATGCTCATTGACGTCCTTCAATTTCGGTTGGGACCATAGGCTCGTTACCCGGCTGCATGTACTCAAGTTGGAAGGATACTTCAACGGCTTTACCCCAACAGCTCCTGTGCTCATAGGTATATTGCGTCAATGTCCGGAGTTGGAGGAGCTGAGTCTTCGTAACCTGTCAGACGTTGACTCAGACCCATGTATCGGATCCTACGCCACCTCGTACACCGACGACTTCACCCCGCCGCCACAGTCAAGCAAAGTTAGCTTACCTCGCCTCAAGAAGATCACTTTCTATTATGCAGGAATCACGCTGGCCCGTCATATCATGACCCACATCACCTTCCCGAACCTCCAATCCCTCGAAATGTCGTACCTGCAGAACGTTACCCCAATCCTCCAGCTATTGTACGACCAAGCCTTGATTCGCCTCCCCCTCCAAGCCCTGCGCATCGAGTCCTGCCTCTTCAATGAACTCAAATTTGTCAACCTGCTTCGCCGTCTCCCATCCCTGGTCACGTTGGATCTAGTCGACATCGAGGACGCTTCATCTGGGTTTCTGAAGGTACGCGAAGGATTTCTGATTTTCCCAGACACGCTTTGAACTGAACCACGCCCCCGTGTTTACAGGGTCTCTCTTCTTCCCAGCCCTGGGTGTGTCCTAGACTCGAAAGTCTGCTTTTGGACGGGTGTACATCTATCGATTGGGATTCGCTTCGCACGTTTGTGGAATCGCGGCTGCCATCCAACTCGTATGCGCGGTACCAGGATGCGCAGGCCTTCCGCTCGGCACCGTTGACATTTACGTCTGCCTCTTCTGTGGCTAGTGCGCGCGCGCGACCCCGTCCTACTATCAAACAGGGCGCTCAGGCGATAACACCACAGCGCCTGCGCTCGATAGACGTGACGCGATGCCACCAGATGAGCAAAGAGATGGTCCAATGGCTTCGCATGTACGTGGAGGATGTTAAATGCGAGCCAGCGAAGGGAGTATGGGGCGAGCCTATGGCACTCTGAAATTGCCCTTCGAGGTACATGCATGGTCTGATAACGAAACGTTACGAGAAGTATACCCTTTCCTCCCGTCGAATGCTATCATGTTCTGCTTTGCATACATGCTCCTTGTATCATTATCAACATAGTTTCTTGAATTAAATCCAATGTACTTGTTACAAAAAGTTATTCGTTCAAGTACGCCAACATTCGCTGTCTAGAGAGCCTTTCTTGCTCTCGCTCTCTCGCTAGTCCTCTCTTCCCCTTTCCGTACTTGTCCTTCCGACGTCGTGCATCCTCCGCAGCTCGCACATGCGCCGCGATGGCTGCAGCGCTGTGAGTAATGCGCTTCCGAGACTCCTTATAGGGACCAACGGTCTTTGCCTTTAGCCCGATACCTAATCGATCTGATTTAAGGACGGTAGGTAGGGGAATAATGAGGGCTTTTCGACCCGATGGCGAAGCAGGGACTGGAGTTGGAGAGATGGTCCCTTCGATTTTCCCTGCCTCGTCGTTTTCCGAGTCCGAGTTGTCTTCATCTTCGGAGTCAGATAAGGTAAGATCGATGAGTGCCACCTTCCTGATTTCCGTGATGTCGTCGTCGGTTTGTCCCGCGACTGGCACGTCTATTGTCTCCTCCTTCACTTCGGTCTCCTCGAGGAAAGTCTTGTGTCTCCGTTTTCTCGCGGTTAGGCGTTCTTCGTCCTCCGTGACTCGCGTTCGCCGTGCGACGTCAGGCCCCAAAGCCTCACCCTCATTCCAGCCACTACGCTCGAGCATTCCAAACCCTTTATTGGAGGGCCCGATGTGCAGGAATACTGGAGGCTGGAATTTGGGCTCCGTTGGCTTCGGTGGCGGCTCTCGTGCAAGGATATCAGCGAGAGAAGATGTGCAGGAAGATGATGAATGTTGTTCCAACCTAACAGCATTCCGGATGAACCATGGATCGTTCGTGGTCGCCGGGGCTCGAGGCGCTGGAGGTGTGGGTGTGGGAACGGTAGAGGGAGGAGCACTGGTTCCATTGCGGTTCAGAGACCTGTACCAGCTGGAAATATCCGCAGAAGACGAAGGCTGAGAAGAAGATCTTTGAAGATGTTGGTCGTCGTCGGGATCACGTTCACCGTCTTGTATTGTCGCCGGTACAAATCGAGGGGCAGGAGGGAGACGACGCTTGAATGCGCTTGATGACTCTGTCTTCCATATTTCGGCAGCTTCGTCTATGACTTTGATTTCCTTCGAAGTCGACGGCACTTGGCCGGTTTCTAGCTCTAGATAAGTTCTATCCTGTGGATCATAATGTGAGTAAATTGTATGGCTGGTAGCCGCCATTGGCGGGAACAGCCAAGATGTATAAGAAAGCCTGCCTGCCGCTACCGGCGCTTAAGTTGATACCGGGGGCAGCCGATCGGGAACAACCGAAAGTGGCGCAACAACACAGAGGTAAATCATTAAGGGATTGTATCCATTGAATGAATTAGAAGCCAACGACAAAATATGAAAAAGCGCGACAACACATTGATAGGTGTATATTAAGTGCTTGGTATAAGCGCATTCCACAGCTTCAAATCCTCCAATTCAAGACCCCATCACAACAAACTTTAGAGCTGGATCGAAACACCCAAGAAAGCAAACACAGAAACCAAGTTCAGCTTCAGGATGACCGGGAGGATGATGTTGAAGATCAAAGGCAGGAGGATGGCAAGGAGACCACCAACGAGGCTCAACACCAACTTGAGCAGCTCAGCGACAACGACCCTATCAAATATGTCAGAGTAGCACAGTAGACCTCATAGCTCTAACTCACAAAAGCTCGCAAAGCAGAGGCGAGATGATGTCGACATCAACTTTGACGAGGATAGTAAGGACGATGTTGACGACGGAGAAGATCAACTAGAGCAAACAAAATTAGCGTCTGAACAGAACCATAAGATGACGGACGTACAGCCAGAAGGGTGCAGAGGAGACCAGAGATATCAATGAGGGAGATCACGCCGGTGGCGGTGGCCAAGATGACCTCAACGTTCAATCCAACTAAAACCTTAACGTCCACGATCGCGGCAACGACGAGCGCCTTAGCCTCCACAATGATGGGTGTAACGACATCAAGAGTGATGTTGGCCGACGTGCCAAATACTACATAGATGGATAAGCAACCATTCCAAACCATAGGAAGAAATCATACCGATGGGAGCGAAGCAAGCGTTGAGGTCGGCGGTAAGGTCGACGATGATGGTGGGGAGACTCTTGCAGTCGCACCCACGAGCCTCAACCTCGACGAGGGACAAGTGGTTGTCAGCGACAGTGACAGGCACCGCCGCAACGGAGGCGAAAGCGGCGAAGCCAAGAGCGGCGTAGGTGAGGAGGGAGGCGAAGGAAGGCATCGTTGAGATTGTAAGGATTGTGGGGTAAAGAGAATGTAAGTGACTCGAAGTCGTTTGCTGAGATGGAGATGAAGAGGGAGGATGAAGAATCTCAGCGGTTAGCCAGAGTCCTTTTATACGAAACTGAGCGCCTTCCTGAGTTATTTCCGAAACGCTTACCAGAGACTTCCTCCGCATCGTGGCATCAAATAAATAATAGACGCCTAGGTCGATCGTTGAGGGTCAACCAGCCTCCTCGTTCCGTCCCGTCTAATTTAATTTAGACCTTCATTGCTGAGCTCTGCTGTGGGGTATAGAATCTGAGTATACTAGAATGCGGGCGACTTGGACTGGAGAAGCAATAACTGCTGGAGGACTCGGATCGTGTGAGCGGTTGCCAGTGGGTACATTGTAAAGGCAATGCGCAAAAGAAGCAGACTTCGCAGTGTAGATGACACCTTGGCAGGTTCGCGTCGGGTTCTACTCAGGCTTTGCTCGTGACATGGCCGGTTTCATTATGTTAATAGGGTTGAACACGGGCAGAAGGATGAGGAGGACGTTTGAGCCAAGCGCTGGGCCACTGGTAGAGACTCGAGAGAGACGAGAGGATTACATAGACTGGACTGGGTAGGAATCTGGTAAAACTGTGCGCGAAAGGCTAAAACAAGCTGAACGGAATTGGCCGAAAGTGTTCAAATAGCCACGTTTCAAGAGATAAGATTGATAACATGTCGGCTCAGCGGAACGGATAGGCAAACGGATGAGGCAATTTCGCGTTGACTTCGCGTCAGCATCCACGGCTTACTTTTGCCCACCATGAGCAAAGCCACGTATCACCCTCTAAACGAAAAGCCAAAAAACGCTAGAAATATCGTGGTCGCCGGCTGTATCATTGTCGTAACTCTGTTGAGCATTGGATTCTTCCAGTCCAAGTCAGGCTCGGATTTCAGTGTGACCAAAGTTCGTCTTATCTGATAAATTCATGGAACCAAAAAGTCTCAATTTTATTGTAGGCCAAAGTTGTCTTGAGTGGTGAATCCAAGGCTTCGGGAACAGTCATCTTCGAGCAGGGCTCGTCCAACGGACCAGTCACTGTCAAGGGTGAACTAACAGGCCTCGACGCCTCCGCTGCTCGTGGATTCCATATCCAGTGAGTTTCCATTCATCTAGAACAACCTCTTGTGCTCAACAATCACAGTCAATTCGGAGACCTCACAGGCGGATGCGCGTCTGCTGGCCCCCACTTTGACCCGTTCGGCAAAACGCACGGCGCTCCAAGCGATGCAATCCGACATGTCGGCGACCTAGGGAACATCAAAACTAACGAGGATGGCACTGCTTCTTTTGAATTCACTGACAGCCTCCTCACCCTTAACGGGCCTCTGAGTATTATCGGGTATGTTACCTTTTTTCACCCTTGTTTTCATGTCTAGATTCACACCCGCAGTCGCGCTGTTGTCCTTCACGCAGGAACGGATGACCTTGGCCGTGGGGACGACGAAGAGTCCTTGAAAACAGGGAATGCTGGAGGCAGAGCCGCGTGTGGTGTCATTGGTATGTTCGCTGACATTGGTCCATCCTTTACAAGTTACAACTAACATCGCACGACAGGATTGGCTTAATTTAACATGTACTCTTACTTAGGCGCAATCGACGTTCTTCCTAACTACTCATTGGCACTGTGAACTTGTCAGCAAATGGAGCGTAAACCTCCTGACAACACAGACTGACCTGGGAGTAGTAATCTGACAACTTGACACACTTGAAGCTGCCTGCGCATGCTGTAGCGCCTGTCCACCCGTTTCCTTTAACAAATTTCAGCCTCTTCTCATCGCACCAGAACTTTCAGAGATTCTCACCTCCACACTGGCCCCACTGTGTCTGTAATGGCCCAGCGGCAACCGAAGTCGATGTTGCCCCAGTGGTAGAAGGCGCCGCAGAGGTGGCCACTGAAGTCGTACCTACTGGTCCGGTTCCGGTTCCACTTCCAATGCTTGTGGTGATGGGTCCACTCTCGATGTACACACCACTAACATACCAGTCCTCTGGTGGGTTTCGGTTGACGATACGCAGAACACCGACGTGGAAATCGGCGGAGTTTGTGGATGTGCTCGCCGATAAGTTCTGGACAACTTTGGTCAATGGGGCTGATCCAGTGGATGCCCAAAGGCCGACGGTGCTGGAGCTGAACTAAATGGGATGTCGGCGTTTCGGTCGAACGACGGGATGAGGGGTATATGCTCACGTTGATTTCGTAGGCGAAGTTAAACCAAGTATCGGCGGTGAAAGGTGTTCCCCATTGGCGGTTACCCCCTACATGCCATTGGAGGTCAGTTGCCGTGGGTCCCACTCCGTACTTGAGCTATAGAGATGTCCTCAGGTTTTGATCATTTTCCAGGAAAGACAGACAGCATTTTACCTCTGTGAAATGACTTTCGAAAAACATGACTTGATGCTCGAGTGTAGACTGCAATTCTCCGCTTTAGAAAGCGATGTCATGACGTTAATCCACTCACATCTGGTGCGTTGGTGTTCGACCTCTTGACTGAGAAGTGATAGAACAAAGTTCCAGTTCCCAGATTTGCGGTCTACGGGATCATAAGTTCACGCGAACGAAGCGCTACAGAGAGAGCTCACTGTCTGCGGAATGAGCTCTGCACGCTCCATCTGCGAATTCCATGTTGCGTTAGTCGAGATCGTCATCTTTAGACCGTGCTTCTCCTCAGACGCAGGGTTCTTGAACGACGAGTCGAGTGCAAGATAGTTGGAGGTTGGTCCCTCTCCGTGGATGTACTATATTGATGCACTGCATCAGCGAGCGAACCAACTTTCGAACAAAACACACCCATTGGTACTGTCCAACCTGGTTTGCCCAAGACCCTGGCACGCCACACATAAATTAACCACGACATCATAAAAACACGACAGCCACTCACACTTATCAAAATCCGCCACAGTGGCATAGTTATCAAAGCTTCCCGACCAGACGGTCGTTCCAGCTCTAACAAGCCCAACGCCCAAGAAGACCAACAATGAAGAAAACATATCGCAGAATTACCGGGTCGTCCTTGTTTCCACTTCCTGTTAAATAGCTAAACGACGGCTGCAGAACATCGGCGCCAAGGAAAATAATCGGTCGTAATTACGACACCGGGGAAATAGACTTCTATCCCAGGAGGATAATCGTCGGTCGCGGTTGGGTGTCGGCGAAATGCATTGCAAAACAAAGAAAGCCATTATGATGTTCAATATACAAATATGTGTATCCGTGGGGGGTATCAGTTCATAAAGATAGATCAACTGCGCCGAAAAGTCGTAAAAATTCAGTGCTCATCTCCTCCCGTCATACTCTTCTTGCGATGAGACCCAGCGTCATCATCCGTAGTCTTCTTGTACATCCAGGAGGTGAGGAAAGACCTCGTGTTCTTCGTAGCCTCAGCTTCCTCCGTCTCCAACCTATCCACGAATGCATCTTCTTCTTCCGCCATAACCTCCCTCATGATCGCTTGATGGGCAGAGATATTGTCGGAGCGTTTCATCGGAGGAATGTTCAAGGACAACAAGGATGTCGACCTCGTGACATGGTCAGTTTGCACGCGAGCATCTGGGTGCAGTAAGCCCTCTGGACGAAGTAAGTCGGGTTGGGGCGAAGAGTCCAGCCATGGCGAGGAGTTGGGTTGGGGAGAAAGAGAAGAGTCAGGATTTGGTGAAGAATCGGGACGAGGTGAAGAATTGGGACGTCGGGGTGATTTGGGGAAGGGATAATGGTGCAGCTGTGTTGGCTTGCGCAATGGAGAGACCGAACGTTTCGGCGTGACAGGTCGAGGTGCGTCTAATGTCGTCAGTATGGAACCGGAACGCGCTCGTTTAATAGAGGTTGTTGTTCCGTCGGAGAAAGATCTATATGAATGCAAGAATGGCCGCCCCGATAGGCTGCCCTGGCGCTTGCTAGACGCGGTACTGGGCCGATGCCTAAAGGTGGATGGTCGACGGGGACGTAGGCTCTGCTCGATATCGTCTCCCGCTTGAACCCGTTTCGCAATGACAAGCGGCAAGTCAATCTCCTCCGTGCCATCGAACTCGGACATGGTGAACGAAGTGGTTATGCTTGGTCGTTTCGGGCGGGGTGATTCTTCGTGAGGGGCCGACTCAGTCTCCAGCGAGAGTCGCGACATCTCCGCTGGCGACTCAACCTCCACAATACCCACCCATGTACCGAGCTTGCCCCCAGATGGTTCTACAGTGATAGACGTCTTCATATCGATTGTGTCATCCAAATCGAGAATTCCACAAGGATTGCGAGGGAGCCATAGAACATTGTTGATGGGCCGGACGTAGTACGGGTTATCGTAGGGAAGGTCGGGTGTCAACAGATCGTCCCATGTCACAGGAGGAGGATGAGGAACAACAGGTCCTGTATAATCGTCCTCGTTATGAACCTGTGGGTCCAGGCCAAAAGGAACCCTAGACACTGGAACCTTAGCAGGTTCATCCTCCATCTGAATCTGCGACGGCATCGACGATGGCACCTTGGGGCTGTTCTCGGAAGACCGCGTGCCAATGCGGGAAAAGGAGTTGGGATTATTTCTGAAGGGATTCGGGCGCGCGACATGGTGATGGTGGCGAACGGTGCCATAGGAAAACGATACCCAGCCGGGTACGCGCCATCTTGCAGTCCTGACTTTGGAAATCAAGCCGTTCATGTCCGCTTCGTTATTGTCCGTTTCGTCGCGTTCGAGTTCGGGTGATCCCTCTGAATGTGTACCCAGAACGGTATTGGCGTGGATGATGTCGTCATGTTCGAACTGAGCTCGAAGCATTCGAGTCATGCTGCGAAAATCATGAGGCCTGACAGAAGACGGCGATACTGAAAAGAACGTACACAATCTTGAACACAGAGGTGAACACTATCAAGATGGCGGAGAGCGCGACATTTGGTGTCTTCTTGAGGACTACCATATAGGCGAGGAAAACCGCCTGGAAAATGGTGGTTAGGACATTTACATCGACTTTTCACGGGAGTCTGACCTGAGCGAGAATCAAACCTAAAGAAGTTCGATGAGCGGTGTGTGCCGAGTCTTGAGTATGAATAACTTACCGTCGAGGGAATATCGAGTGAGACGAATAAGAATGAGTTTTCCATCCCCTTCGTAATTCTTGGCGTAAATGTGAATTAGCTGCACAGACCGTCAATACATGCTTCGTCCAACCAAGAATCAAACACTTGCTTGGTTTTTTACTACTCCTGTAAGCGATGAAACGTTAATAACAACTTTCTTCGGTTGCGTTGAAGCGTACCTGTCTGTATGAAGAAATACAAGGTCCCAAAGGGAAAGACAAAAGGATTAAGCACGGCGAAGACCACCAATACGTGTATTGGTAGTAGATGAGTGGGAAGCCAATCTGCAAAGTTTATATGAGCCGCTCTTGGAAATGTTGAGAATATGAATAATTACAATAGTAATTGAAAGTGCGAGGTCGTACACCGACAGCCCGCTTGCGCCTGGAGCAAAACATCAGAAAATAATAGAAAGGAGACTCGAGACTGCACGTACGGAGTAACCTGTCGTCGTGTGGTAGGATACATAATTAGAGGGAGCTATAATTTTTTTGAGTTCCCAAATCTCAGTAGGCAAATTTTAATACACACGCCAACTGTTGGAATTTAAGCAAGCTTGTAAGACGAGAAGGCAAAAATTACTTACGAAGAGCAATTTCAAAGCCACCCTGCATAGCAGTAGTGAAAATCTCTGTACCCCCTGGTCAGTGTCATATTAAGCGAAGACAGAATAACACTCACGCCATCCAACATAGAACGGGCCTGCAGATGGAAAGCTGCTCGCCACGATTTGTAGGATATCAGGTCGGTCTGATTTAGCTCTAAACGAGTCCAAAAGAGATTGCATCGCCGCCGTCCCAACACAAAAGAAGACCAAAACATTCACAACGAGGAACTTATAATATCGAGTCATGATACGATCGTGCAGAGCAGAGAGAGTCGTAATCGTGTGCGCCTTCTTGGCGATAAGCAGCAAAATTAGCGGAATGAGGAGAGCCAACAGCGCGACGAGCAGCGTGGGAAGGAACGACTGGATGACTTCCTCCTCGAATTTGTGGCGATCAAGATACGCCTTGAGACCTGGCCAGAAAGCGGAGATGTTCTGAATGGAGACCAGACCAACCAGCAACGAGACAGGGAAGAGCCAGAATACCGTGAACGCCCAAACGCCCATGCTGACGACCCAATCCTTGACAAACTATCGCAGAACTAGTTAACAATGAGTCACTTGCAAGAAGACGAGGATTCTCACCTCGGCATCAAAGGAATTCTTCATGACTCTGATCCAATCCAGATCCTGATACTCTGGGGCCATCTGAACCATGCACGTCAACGGGTTGTCCGGGTGTACCGCAAGATACTTGCACGCCCTCCTTGCATCCGCCGCGTCGGCAAACGTCACAAAGGCCGTGGAAACTGGAGGGTACTCCGAGAGATGTCTTGCTCGATTCTCGGTGATCAGAGATGTGAGAAGGTTCAACTTCGCAGTGTAATAATCGATCGATGGTACCGTCTTGCCGCGAAATAGATGCGAAAGGTTGATGAGGGGCTGATAAGCATCCAAGCTGCTCCGTGGCAAACTCAGAAGCGCGTCCCAAATCGTCTGTTTGTGCCGCCGTGTTCGCCCAGCATGTGTCGGAGGATAGCTCGTTGGCTCTCCGTGGTCATCAGAGTCGCTCGAACCTTCCATTCGGAGCTTCTGGAACGCGTGCTTCGAGGAATTGAGTATCCTGTGGTTCGAAGGGGGTGGTCGCAACTCGAACTCGTCAACAAATGGACCCAGAGCTTTGATGACCTGCTCCGTGCGTTCTTCCTCCGTCAACGTGCCATCCTGCGAAGGATCACCAATTTCTGGGTCCAACACCGTCTTTCGTTGTTGGGCGACAAACTTGGCACGCGAGGTGCTACGGGAGAATGGCTTGTGAGCGTCCTTGCGTGTCATTGCCTCCTTGACGGCACTGAGAGCTTTCTTGGCTAACTTGATATGAGCCGTCTCTAATAACCGCAAGATATCCTCCCGTCGTTCCAACAAAGACGCTAGCTCAGTCATCTTCCTCGCAATCACCACACGGTCGATCATGGGAACCGCGTCGGGGTTCGAACCAGATGATGCATTGCTGTCCTCCTCCTTGGTAGATCCTTGAATGACAGGAAACCGTTTGGCGCGATTAAAGAGAAAGGCCAGGCATTTGTTGAAGAAGCCGGGCTGAGTATTGGCCGTAAGACCAAGGGCAGGACGCTCTAGCTTGCGAGACATGAAGTACTCGAAGTATTCCTTCAGTTCCTTCTCGGACCGCAGTTGGGGCGGAACATTGGATACCATGATAGTGCGCAATCGAAGGCCGTAAGACGGTTGGAGGTCGCGAATCGACGGATTGGACGCGAAGGCGTATTGTGGGTGAGGGTGGGGATGGTAATCGGCGTCATCGGTGATGGGAAGTCTTTTTCCCGCCTGTTTAATGCTGGCAGCACGAAGCCTGAATGCGCCATGGGAAATCCAGAACAGCGTCACAATCCAGGACAGCGTGACCCATATCAGGAGACATATGTGAATCCAGAGAAGTGCTTTGCCGTGCGTTGTGGTAACCAGGGAAGAGATAGAGGCCCGTGTCATGGACTTTTGGTCGATAGAGTCGTCGGAGAACTTGACGTGTATGGGGAACAGGATGGGAAATGTCGTAAGTGTGTGTAGAAGGGTAAAGTAGACTATAACAACATTGAGCGTGTCAAACAAGAATGGTTTTGAAACACTCACAGCAACCGCGCAGAAAGCGAATGTACAGAGCGGCGTCCACGCCTCGTAGTTCGTTCATCTTTTCCTCCGGAAACATGACAATCTGAGGGACCCAGGATAGTATCCATCCCTGAGGACTCGGAGGAGACGGTTTCCTGAACGATTCATAAACCAATGTTGCAGAGATAAAGCCCTAAATGCACTCACCACGCCCATGAGCGTCCCTGGAAGAGGCTGGAAATGCAAAATTAGATGGAAACCAAAAGGCACGAATCCAAGAGCACGCACTATCCGAACTCCCAGGACTCTCTGCTGCCCAGTTCACCAGGTGGGTTGACCGTTTCCCTTGCCTTGCCTCTTCGTCGTCGCTTCATGTATTCTTGCCCAGAGACGCATAGCACCGTCAGACCGACTGCGATAACAGACTGGTTAATGAGACCACTGCAAACGACCTGTCAGTCCACGACAAATTTCTGCTACATTGTGGGGACACAATACCTGTAATTCTTGGAAAACGGCCGAGTTTGAATGTCGCCCATTGTCGTTTGTTAAATGCACGTTCTTGCGACGAGAAACTGGAAGAATTTGTCGAAAGAAATTAACAAAAAAGCATGAGGGTTGTCGACAGATGGTAGCGAGAACGAACGAACGACTCCGAACGGTCGTGAGGATCATCATGATCGTAAGATGTCATATGTAACTGCACGTGATAAATGTGGCGCTTTCAATTGCCAACCGCGATACCCTCATAAACATTCCGTATATGATTGCTATCTACCTCCTGAAGTAACGACCAACTAGTAGAAATTTGTGGGCGCCGTGGCCATTCAAAATTCCAACGGGCATAACTTCGGGTATTTTCTGGTATAGTGGTGTAGACACCTGGCCGTAAACAGACCACTCACAGATACCCAGAGCGTAGGGGAGAGAGGACAGGCATTTCAGTCAAGAGGACAAGTGACAGAACACAGATGCATTGCAAGTTGGTCTATTACTTGGTCTTACAAATGCGAAGCTTGCCGGGTTGGTACTTGTAGTTCTCGCCATAATTCTTGGGAGGGACCCTCTTTGTAACAGAAGGTTGGCTGAAGACGGATTAAACAAAGTCAGTGAATGCAAGAAAATCATAACGTACACATAGTAATCCCATCCTGCACCAAAAGCATTAGCATTGGGTATCGATACAACTGGTATATAGATACCTTGCTTCTCTGCGAAATGAACCGCGTCCTCCTTCGACTTGAACGAAACGCGAGTCCCCTGCATATAATCCGCGCTACACCGCCGCATTCAATCCAAAATCCAACATTAACACCAAGGAAAAACGCACGAGGATGCCCATCCCATAAGCGGATTCTCCCATCTTCCGCCGCCCAGCAGGATATCGAAATCAATGCGCCAGCGCTCCATCTTCGCACCACCACTCTGCATAGTGTTTCTCGTCGGCTGGTATATCCTCACGGGACGGTGGCGAAGCTCCGCTATAGTCAGAATTTAACAGCAAGCCAAGGATGTAAAATGCGCCGCTACGCACTAGGAGCACCGCTGATAACATCCGCGACCATTACATCTCGGGCAGGTGCGGGCGCAACGATCTCAGAGGCGGACTGCTCTGAACGGATAGTCGTCGGCTCTGTACTCGTAGGCGTAGCAATCCCGCGCGCCAAAGCGCATCGTGCCAGCGGTCGTGCAGCATTTGCACGCAAAAGTAATAATGACATGGTGATGGTGAACTGACGAACGACGAGCGGGAACAAGTCAGTTGTTTGGCAATGCCACGGAGAGTAAATACATTTCAGGTTAGGGTTATTCCCTCATTTACAACTACAGAACAAGACAGGTACATATGCTACATACAAACCATGATTATACACACTGCATCCCCTAAATATGAATGTTACCTAGGGACGAGGATCTACAAGTTCAAGAAATCAGCCCACGTATCTGTCAGAAACACAGACACTTACAACTTGTTCATCATGCCCGCGAGCTCATCGTTGCTCTTACTCGATTTCTTCTTCTTCTTCGAGTTTGGGTCAGACATCTGAGCCATCTCATACGCCATATCTAGCCCAAGGTGTGCCGATTCATACTGCGGCGTCGTTGGGTCCAACACAGGACTCGTAACCTTCTTCTCCTCATAAACACGATAAAACTCGTCGCAAAGTGACCAGAGCCATCGACGCATGCGCATGCTCTTGGTACGATGGATATGCGAGAGGTATAACAGCCAGTCGGCATCGTGTGGCGAATTCTCAGCGTTGGGCAGTTTCCCGAGTAGTTCTGCCGACATCTCGTCAACTTCGGCGGGGATTGGTATGGCCCATGGGAGCTGCAAGACTAAGCTGCGTGCGTGAGATTGGAACAACGTGAGTGACTGTAGACGGAGGAAACGACAGGTTGACATCAAGCTCAGGTAATCTTTGACGGGGAGGAAGGGCAGAAGGTATGCGATGAGCTCGAGGGGCTGAGTGGTGATACGGTCGGTTCTATCAGCAGATGGACGGTCAAGTCCCTCGATCCTGGAGGCAGCGACGCTGAAAAAGAATCGCGGGAACCTAGAGCGTTGTTCAGAACCGACAAATCATTCGCGACAGAAACAGAACATACACGTTGGGACGATTAATGAGGAAAGAGTATGGGCTTTCAGATAAAGCCTGCCAGTTGAAAGCATTTTCACCCCACCCGGAGCCCTCCGTCCAGAAAGGACGGAGATCGATCTTCTCGCCCGCCTCCTCGTAGCGAATGTCGCGGTATCTACCTGCATCTTTTCCGCCCAGCGGGCGACTGAGGACCTCAGTTACTTCGGCAAGCTTGACGAAACGCTCGTATGTTTCCGTACCGGCTTCCATGCGATGAAGGAGCAACTTGGCACACCCGGTATGCATCATCGATGCCTGTATCGAACTGTGAGTCGAAACCGACGACATAGAACTGTGTATCCTCACCACGCCACCATCGCTTTCCCAGATTACGCAGAGGATCATGAAACCATTGAAGCCACAGAACATGTTGCCACTAACGTAGTCAAAGTTGGATTTGATGGTCTGCACCTCTGGGCGGCTGTGTTATGACGGTTGCTCAGTGTACTTATCGCGATGGCAGAAAGACGCGCGACGTACCCAAGACCGATCGCGAGAGTGAAATAGTTGTATATGCCGACTGTAAGCAGACCTTTCGGCGGGTAGTGCTGGGGCAGAGGCGAGGTTGCTTGACTGCCGGGAACAAATGGCATGCGACAGAGGCTGCAGGACATGGTGGATGCAGAGAGATAGAGTATGGGACAGAAGGATGCTTTTGTACCTACAATAGAAGGCCTTTTGATGCGGATCCGGCTCAGATCTGGGTCGATACGTCGTGACAATAGATACACAATAGCAAGCACGAAAGACCAGGTGCAGGTAAGAAGCTGAGGCTAAGCACTAAGAACCTCTCTACAACATGGGGAGAGATCATGATGATCAAAAACGTTGTGACCAAAGTGTACAATCCCGTGCGCGAATTCACATCGTGCCACTGGTCGACGTCGGGTAGTAATTGCACGCAAAAGTAATTGACCTAGTAGTCTCCCAGTAGGCAGACGAAATATGACCGCTACCCTTGAAGCCAGACGAAGAACGGAAACAAGTCAATTGTTTAGATTATTGAGGGTTTTCAACCCGTTGACAAGATGAATTATGCTACAAACTATATTTTTACATGGTGAACCCCGACATATCGACATGCCTGAGAGACGAGGATCTATAAATTTCGTAAAGCATCAGCATTTAGATCACGTTCGAGATCGCCACTTACAGCTTGCTTATCATATCAGCCAGCTCATCCTTCCCAAAATTCCTCGGTTTTTTCCTCTTCTTCACGTTCGGGTCCGACATCTGAGCCATCTCGTACGCCATATCCAGTCCAAGATGGGCCATTTCGTACTGCGGCGTTGTCGGGTCCAACACAGGACTCGCAACCTTCTTGGCCTCATAAACACGATGGACCTCATCGCAGAGTGACCAGATCCATCGACGCATACGCATGCTCTTGGTACGATGGATGTGTGAGAGATAGAGCAACCAATCGGCATCGTGTGGCGTAGTCTCAGCGTTGGGCATTTTCTTGATTAATTCTGTCGACATCTCGTCGACTTCTGCGGGTATGAGGATGGCCCATGGGAGCTGCAAGACTAAGTTCCGTGCATGAGATTGAAACATGGTGAGTGACTGGAGACGGAGGAAACGGCAGGTTGACATCAAGTTGAGGTAGTCTTTGACGGGGAGGAAAGGCAGAAGGTACGCGATGAGCTCGAGAGGCTGGTTTGTGAGGCGGTCAGTTCTATCAGGAGATGGCCGGTCAAGGCCCTCGAGCCTAGAGGAGGAGACAGCGAAAAAGAATCGAGGGAACCTGTAACATTTTTCAGAGACGGTAAAATATTCCACCATAATGAGACTCACACGTCAGGACGATTGATAAGGAAAGAGTAAGGGCTTTCCGATAAACCTTTCCAGTCGAAAGCATTTTCGCCACAGCCAGAGCCCTCCACCCAAAAGGGACGCAGGTCAATCTTCTCGCCCGCCTCCTCGTAGTGAACGTCGCGATATCTACCAGCGTCTTTGCCTCCCAGAGGCCGTGAGAGAATTTCGGTGACTTCAGCGAGCTTGACGAAGCGTTCATAGGTTTCCGTATCAGCTTCCATGCGATGGAGGAGCAGCTTGGTACACCCAGAATGCATCATTGCTGCCTATATCAGCATTATCAGTCACACTGCAATGGCGTATAACTGAAGGTAATCACCGTGCCAAGTTCGGTTTCCCATACTACGCAGAAGACTATGAAACCGTTGAAGCCACAAAACATGTTGCCGCTGACATAGTCAAAGTTGGATTTGATGGTCTGTACTTCGGGACGGCTGCGGTGCTTAGCCTGAAGTTATGCAATGACAGAGAGACGTGAAACATACCCAAGACCGGTCGCTCCAGTGAAGTAGTTGTACAAGCTGGGCGAGAGAATGCCTGTCGGAGGGTAGTGCTGGGGCAGAGGCGAGGTGGCTTGTTTGCCAGGAACAAATGGCATGCGACAGAGGCTGCAGGACATGGTGGGCGCAGAGAGGACAGAGGCTGGCACAGAAGGACGCTCTTATACCTACGATAGAAGACCTTTTGATGCGGATCCGGCTCAGATTTGGGTTGATACGTCGCGAGACAATAGCTGCACAGTGCACACACGATAGCAAGCACAAAAGACCAGGTACATGCAAGAAGCTGAGCGCTAATCACTAGGAGCCTCTCTGCAGCATGAGGAGAGATCATGATGATCAAAGGCAGCATTAACGTTGGGACTAAAGAGGAAGAAGGAGACTGATACTTCCTATCCCACGGTAGGATTTGCAAAATGTTTTCTGACGCTATCTCCCTGCTTTTTTGTGACATTTTAGGATGCATTATGTTATCTTATGTTATATACATTATTCCGAATCCGTGGCGCGAGTTACGAGGCGAAATTCGCCTTGCAAAACTACTACGTGGAAAATTTCACACAATTCACCATCGGGATAGCGAAGTTAAGTCTTCTAAACCTATTCCTGACCGTCGGAAATGTGTACAAGACGCAGAACGGACGGGGTGCGTCGTCAAATCCAGAATGATAAAAAAATCCTACTCCCCAGCAATAGTAAATACTGTATAACTGTATGACTATAACTGTGCATTATATACTCTATCGTACATATATAGCCCGACACTTAGAGGGCTTCTGAACCATCAATTCTGCACACTCGTGGTGAGCATTCTTTATGTGGCGCAGCGTCAATCATGAACCGGCCCGAAGCCGGCTAAAGTGGCTTGCTTCGAACATCGATGCCTATCATACGCCCCCACAGGAAGACAAAGACTGGTTGCCTGACTTGTCGACAACGAAAGATAAAAGTCTCTCGTCTCTTCGTTATTGAGCTTGGCTGATTGAGCATCGCGTAGTGTGACGAAACTTCCCCAGTATGCAACAAATGCGCGTGGATGGAATTGGACTGTGTCTGGAGTAGCACTCCTCCGGCAAATTCATCTAGTCCGTCCTCCTCTGCAGTTACTGGCCCCGTCTATGCCCTAGGACGCACCCCAGCCACTCCCGATTCCGAGCTTCTCACCCTCGAACTGATGCACCACTATACCAACTGCGCCTCACAAACCCTCAGCGCACACTCCGTGCAAGCATCCGAAGTATGGAAATCTGTCGTGCCCCACCTCGCATTTTCCACAAAATCCCAATTTCTCATAGACTCCATCCTGGCATTCTCAGCCCTCCATCTGTGTTTTGTGCACAGCCAGGATCCCTCAGCAACGCAATACGCAGGTGCAGCCGCCATACACCATCAGAAATCCATCAAAGCCTTGCTCGCATTGTCCCTCAACGAGAAGCCGTTAGTAGCAGATAGTCAGGGCACCTTTTTCGTCACACACATACTTATGGCGGTGTATGGCTTCGCCACCGCTGACTGTGTATTTGACCCCAGCGACTGGCTACAGATAATGCGCTGCCAGGCCAATCCCAGCTCCTGGGACGAGTACACACACGGTGCACTCGGGCCCCTCTCAGGACTGTTCGACTCGGACCACTCCCAGGTCCTGCTGGAGCTCGCAACATGCACCACACCCTCATTTCCTACATCTCTCTCCGTCATACACTCCCCGACGTCCGGAGCGCCAGATCCGGACGAAGTTCGTGACGAGGCCACGTCTAAAATCTACGAGGATGCCGTCTCCGTCCTCAAGCTCTCGTGGGTTGCGTCTCTCAATCCACACTCCCATATCTATGCGGCGGGCGCGTGGCCGTGTTTTGCGCCTCATGCGTTCAACCGACTGCTTAGTGAACGGCGGCCAAGGGCGTTGATCGTCACAGCGCATTACTGTGCCACTATGCATCGCATGGCTACCACCGGTTCACCACCGTGGTGGGCACGACGGCACTGGGACGCTGAGATTAAACTCTTGTACAACCTTCTCGATTCTCGATGGCACCGATGGTTACGGGAAATGTCAGACGACACTTTTGACCAAGTTACCAGTGACTTGACACAGATTATACTCCCCATGATGAATAATCAATTTCTAATCAATTTTTAAACCCCAACTAGAACTAGATTACACACACAAGTCGAGCACAAGTACATTTAATTTGCGGGTATATCGAAACCAATAATATGCTGCGCAGGCTGCAGCGTTATAGCCGGCACTTCCTTGGGAGGAGGTACCCCCGAGTCCATTTCACCGTCCTCGCTGGAGTCATCGCTCTCCTCCGGACGACGTGTCCTCCCAAGTCTTCCAAACATGCTCTTCCGATTGCCCTCCATCCGAAGCGAAGGATGTGCCTTGAGCCGTCTTTCGCACTCCCATAGCTTCGCGACAACGTTCGCGTCCAGCTCCACACTGAACAGATCAATGACGTATCGGCGAACAGGCAGTCGATACCGTTGGCTCGATATGATATGCAGAGCACGATAGTACATCTCCGGAGACGAAAAGACCGCGCGATGCTCATGACTAGCTTTCATCCTATAAGCCAACGTGAGCCAAACTAACAATCAAGCGTCAAGAGGGGACACACTTTGACAACGTCCTCGACGCAGCATTCGCTATGACTGAGTTCGCAAGGTTTTGGATAGCCGTTATAACCTCAAGCTCCACGGTAGATTTCGGCGGTATTAATCGTGGTTGCTGCGATTGGGCTGTTTGGGATTTCCATGCAGGTAGTGATATGAATTTCTCCACATCCAAAGGTATGCATAGCCCAACCGCGTTCCCCAGAGGTGTCAATGTTGCCTCCCATTCATAATCGTCCAATATTTCAGCACCTTGACAGGTAGATGCTAGCAGGCCCAGAACAAAGAAGCATGTCCTAGAGATGTGGTAAGAAACAGCCTCTGCGCCAAAAGGGCAGACATACCCTCTTATCGATGGGATAGGCGAATTGTTTGCTATGCTCAAGACATGTGGAATGATCTCCTGCTCTTCCAAAAACGATAGACCTCCCTCCGTAGCGCCAACGTTGCCCTAGCTTTCACGTCAGCACTCGCAACAGAGACGTCAAGAACATTGACGTACAACAGCCCACAGGATACTTTTTAGCTTCATGATTATCTCGGCGTCATCGCCCTCAAGTCCATGTTTGCTTATGAATTGCGTGAACTCTGCGAAATGGCCTTTCTCTTGCAAAATCTGGCATCCCAGCTCGGTCTTGGCCATTTCGCCGTAGAAGTGTGGAGGGACAGCTCCTTCGAAGGCGAGAGATTCATCTTCGGTGTCCGCGGCGTCCGAGTTGAAGACCTTCGACAGAAATACTTCAACCTGTACTACATAGTATAGATTGCGCTCCTGCATTTGATGAGCACGAATACATAACCAAGAACAAGTGACTTACATTGAACCACAGTTCAAGCTCCCTATCAATATAGCCAGCATCGAAGAGATATCGGAAACCCATTGGTGTCGACGTGAACCTATAAAATGTAAGATCAAACCGACGCTCTCTATGAATTACACTTACTTCAATAGTAACGGATTTCCTATGTCTCCCAAATGATCCATAATTGGCCGCATCTCAACTACAAGCTGCAAAATCTCCTTGGATTCACAGGCCTCTTCAAGGAATCGAGCTGCCATCTCGCAGACTTCTGGTGCAGGATCATACAGCTGGGTCAGCAGAAGGCGTAATGTCCAAACATTCGCATTGTTTGCAGACCCTCTGATGAGGTCACCCAAGTGCTTGGTTGCGTAGAGACGGATGTGCTGTTGAACTATGAGCGTATTCATTTTGACAAAATTAATGGGCGTACTTTGTAGCTAGATGTTAGAGCCTTTGAGAGAATGATTCGAGGATGGCCGTCACTTCGAGGACGAGTCAGCCAGACGTGTACGTAGTAAAAAATGTGGGTCACCAACATTGAATAGTCAAGATGTTCAATAATCCCCTTGATCAAATCCTCTCGACTTCGAAGCTCACTGAGATGGTAGAATGCTGTAAAGATTTTGAACTTCTCCAGCAGCCTTTAAGCGAGATCAGCCTCAAGTTTTCACGCCAACGAAGTAACGTACTCGATGCCTTCTTTATGTTTACTCAGCGTCCCGAGCATTTCAAGATAACCAGATGTTAAAGTCTCTGCTATTCGCTTTTTCGAGAAGATGGGGTCCGAGTCTGGTACGCCATTGAACTAAGCACCCACGATGAATAGTCCCTTCATACCAGGTCAATCAAAATGAACTTACAGGATCCAACTGCGCAAAACTCTTCACGATCTGTCCAAGAAATTGGTCTTCCGAGGCTAGGTATCGGACACCATCTGGGCTAGCCAGTAAGGTCGTCAAAAGGGAACATCCCAGTCGCGACCATTTTGCGTTTGCCTAATAAACAGTTTCAGTAACGAATATGCGAATCATATCGATAGCCATGCCTTGATCTTGGACATATCCGAAAACCTATGGCTGAACGGATAGAAGAAAGACATAAGGCGTCGGATAAACTTTGTCCCTTTCATAGCTTCCTCCATGCGTTTGGGATTTAGTAGTGGTCCTTCGACGAGCTCAAGCACCATATCAAAGTTCCACTTGGAGTGATCTTTCGCGTAAATGACCTATGCCCTCGAATGAGCGATGCTTTAGCCAATCACGACGCGTCATACCTGTGTTTCCAATATACACGCTTGAAACACCTTGTCCTCCATTTGCATGCTCATTTTGAGTTTGACTTGCTCAACTTGTCGTTGCCCACGGCGCATGGGATCTTCAACAGAGTTCGCCCTAAGAAGACACGATTACGTCTCAAATCTGACGTTTAGAGAGAAAAGCATACCGTGCACGAGAATGCTTGAGAATCCCCGGCTGCAATCTGGCACGATTGCGGTCCAAACTATCTATTGCAGACATGGCGGAGGTGCCGATAATTCTGTGTTCGCCATCATTGTAGTCTGCCGCCATCCCAAAGATCTGGGGTATGGCTTGTATGCGAGCGGCAACCCACAGAGGCAAGACACGGTTGGCTAATTGAAGCACCTCTGCCATCAGTAAAGTAGCTTTGCGCGTCAGATTGTTCCCAGTTGTTGTTTCCCTCATCATGGATGTGAGAGCCTATAGCTTTTAGGATAGACAACATCGATACAGCCAACAAACTCACATCTAACAATCCAGCATTCGTGAAAACAAGGACGAGAAGAGCGATGTACTGATCGGTTAGACGAAGTGTTTGTGACATCCGTTCAGTGGCCTCCGCTTCTCTCTTGCCTTCAGTGGTTTGGCTATTACGGTTGTTCTTCTTGTACACTGTCAAAGATGAGTCATAACGTTAAACAAACCGGTTTCCTGACCTACTTGTCAACCTTCGTCCATCAATAAAGGTTTGATACCATTCCGGAGTCTTGATTTTCAAAAGATCGAAAAACATGTTTAAGATAACTTCCTATGTGCAGGTCAGTTCTTAGTTACGGGGAGTAATATGTTTATAGCTACCCGGGAGTCAAGAGTGGGTATGCGTAATGTATCAATGATTGACCTGAGAGCTTGCATGTCGGCCATGCAGAGGTACATGAGACCTGAAAACGGTTACAACTTCGCTTGGGAGAATACACTGTTTGTGAATTGACATACCACTCCAACTCCTAAGCATGCCTTGTATAACCTTTGCGCTGCTTGTCATACGCTCGGTATGGTCGGGGCCTTTCCCGTACGCGTCAGTAACTGCCGAGAGTGCAATCTAATGAACTGTTAGCGAACCGTTGATAAATTGTTGCGAGCACTACCTCGAGGTCTGATCCAATAGTAAAATAAGCACGCGTCCGGGGAGAATCCACAATGTGTAGAAACGCGGATGATATCATAGAGGCCAACTCGATCGGACCGTCACCCAGTACATGGAGCAGAAATCTGAAGCCGCCAGTTCGAAATACGAGATCAATGTCAATCAAGACTAAGTAACGTATGAGTGAGAATGTGACAAGTTAGTCTCTGACTTACGAATTTCAGTGAGAGTGAGGATACATATCGGGCGGAACGGAGAGTCGAGATGTTCGGCTACAGCGACGAAAGCGCGCATAACAGGTTCTGAAAGAGGGACGATGCCTGACGAGGAACCACCTGGCAAGGTTTCCGTTCGAATTGTACCAACATCAACAATGGTGCGAACGAGTTTAATGACTTGCTCTTTTTCAACAGCAAACTTGCTATCACGAGTGAGTGTCCTAGTTGATCGAAGATGAATATAATGCAATAATGAAAGAAGAGTAAGTGCGAACTTGACAATATACCAGTCCAGAGGCTGCTCCCCGAGGCGCTTGACGGATTCATGATCAACTAGCCCCCATCGAATTACACGGTAAGCGGCGGCACGGCACTGTTTTGAGCGTGAGTCCGCCAGTGCTGGAATAACCCTGTTCAGGTCAGATGGTCCGATTCGAAAAGAAGCTGGTGAACCCACGCTTGAACGATGTCTGTTATGTTAGACTCATAACGGACTCGCACATGCTTCTGGAGAATATTTGCCAGTCGCGTCATTGTGTCGACCCATGGACGATCGGCATCTGGGATACCATTTACAGAAGAAGTCGAGGTCGAGGCGCCAACTATTATTGGAGGGGACGATGGGCGAGCTAGAGACACCAAGTTGGACACGCAGTTGTTGGCATTCTGAAGGGCAGTGCGGAAATCGTCACCTAGATACGTCGTATAAACATGTATCAGCCTAGATTCAATGACTTGATAATTACCATGATCGTCTGCAGGAATTGCCGGAGCTGCATTGGGCTTTTTGCGCACGGCGGCGGCTCCGTTGACCTGTTTGCCCTTCTCGATTGAGGATTCTGCATGTGGTATTTTCGTATGGCAGATATACCAAAAGGTGGACTACATACGGATATCGCTCCTCTTGTCGTTGATAGCTTGGATTCTGCTTTTGGCCATGTCAAGTTCAGATTCCACCTGCATACGAAGTGCATCCTGAGATTCCAAATTAGATGTGCTTTGGTGCAGCCGGTAAGATGCGCACCGTCAACGGCATGTTCAACATATTCTCTGCGCCTTCCTTGATGCGATTTTGCTTCACCAATCTGCTGTTGAGCGATACGAGCTGCAATAGAGATGAATATTGGGTGTCTGGACCGCGCATTGATTCGCACACCTGGTGAGCCGGGTCCTGCCCTTCGAGATCGCTAAATGAGGTTGAGTCGTCATTGTCGATGGTCGTGCCGCTATTTACTAGGGTGATAGTCGACGATATTTGTGAAGAAGAGAATGGCGGGGCGTTGAGATTTGCGGGCATAGTGGCCGTCGTCGTCCTCGGCGTCGCGTTCAGTGGGTAGCATACATGGTCGAAAGGTAAGCTGTGTGTACTCTGGGCCAATCACATCTCGAAAAGGAAATCAACGTTTTCCACCTTGCACCTACACAAGTACATACGGACTCATGGGGGTTGTATAATTTGTCTGCGGTGAGGCTGCGTTTTTCTGACATTGACACCGAATAACAATTACCATCAGGCTCCTTCCCTTCTTTCCCTACTTTGCGGCAACGTTAACTAGACACAATCAAACATTCAATTGCATGCCTTGCCGGCTCTGAGGTCTGGCGGCGAGACACGAGTTTGTGGCGGCAGCCAGAGGTTCAGGCGGACGTTCTATTTCATTCGGACCTGCTCATGTTCATTTGGCAGGCCCGGACGCTCGGCTCGTCTCTTCCAACACGTCGTTGAACATACTTTGATCCAAACAGCCATGAATTCATGGGCCAGTCTCCGGGGTCCTTACGAAGAGTCCAAGTTCGACATTATTTGGTACGTAGCGCAAATTCATGCTCATAATGTAAAGATTTTCCCGCAGGCTAATTAGCGTGCTGCTGTATCGACTACTGTCGTCGGGTACAATCCAGAAATTTCCCTGGGGTCTTCAATTGGTATGTCATACTCTTTGAGCGATGCTACTTCACAATTCCAGACTCGCGGTGAGGCTTCGAGAAATTTCTCATCACGTGATGGCGATATCATGGCTCTCCAAGTCAGAGAAGGTCAGAGGATTGGATTTCCATTCCTTCGAGTCTACAGATAAAGGGCTAGATTGGATCCAGAAGGTCACGAAGTAGGTCGGCACATAGTTATTCTACAACAGGAAGTCCAGCTCATACGTTGCGTCAGAGGTGAGCTCAGGCTAGAATATTCTAGTAAGCTCACGAGGAAGGCAGGCCAGCAAGTATAAAGAGACACAGGACTCTCGCTTTCTACCCATCTTCAAAAGCCTCACCAACATGTCCGTCTACTACTACGAGCCCTTCTACAACTTCGACCGCTTCCTCGAGAGCTTCGCTCGACCCACCAGCGCCACCTCGCAACAGCTGCAGGCGTCAGACAATACTGCCCCCATCGTTGTCCGCCCTCGGTAAGCTTACTCTCACGTCTCTTACTAGGCGAACAATCTGACCTTTGAGCGCAGCATGGACTTGCACGAAGACGACACCACCAACACCGTTACGGCTACATTCGAGTTGCCCGGTCTCAAGAAGGAGGACGTGAACATTGACGTCCACGACGGCCGCCTTGTCGTCTCCGGCGAGACCAAGACTATCGAGGACAAGGAAGAGGGTGGCTACGCCATTAGGGAGAGGAAGTACGGAAAGTTCTCAAGAACTCTTAGGCTCCCTCAGGGTGTTAAGGTTAGTCAGTTTTGAGCTTAATGTCAAATACAGCGATTAAAATCGTTTTGTAGGATTCCGACATCAAGGCGTCGCTTGAACACGGCGTTTTGACCTTGACCTTCCCGAAGGCCGCAGCCGAAACCGCTCCCAAGCGTATCAACATTGCCTAAACAACAAGAACAGTAGGAATATGAAGAAAATGTATATTCAGGAATAACTGTACAACAAATGGAATTTTGTATGCGTGCGAATTGTATGTGGCGCGCTGAAAAAGATTGAAATCCCAAAAGCCGGCCCAAAACCGGCCATTTTCAAGGGAATTAAATAGTGAGCAGATACAGCAGCCATTGGGACGCAACTAAATTGAGAGCAGGCTTACCACCGGAATTTAGTAATACGCCACACAACCGCCACATTTCAAAAATGAGTTGACGTGGCGGAACATTTGAGTTTCCAAAGACTGGATGCATGTTTAATACAATCGTTAAGTTTTTCTACTTCTAATAATTGATAATCAAGAATATGTAGATAAATAGGTGCAGATGGACAAGAGAAAGGGTAGTGGCACTGGAGTCTTTCCGAGGAGGATGACAAGCGCACCCTTCCAACCATTTCAAACTTCTTCGGTGGCTCTCAAGAATCACTTTCGAGCCCTTTCAGATTCTGAGTCTGACCCTTCGTTTTCCAAACTTGAATCCGGGCCTCGGGATATCACCGTGGTATCCGCGCCACTCCCGTCATCGTGCGTCGTCGCAACAAGATCCAGCGTAGTGAGAGGTCGAGTCGCGAACCTTATGCTATCCACCTGCCCTCGTTTCTCGATATCCAGACCTTGACCATGTGTTTGGAGGCCTTGCTCGATAACACCAGTGAAGAGGGTGTCAGATTGGCTTCGAGACATGGCCACGACGAGGATGATAAGAGATGTATATATGCCCTATGTCCCACAGGATGAGTTAGCCACTGGTAGACATCGAGAACAGCGCTGAAATGACTTACAGAAAAGTGAGGCATGAACCATTCCAGTCCAAAGGCAGAGCCCAGAGGTCCGGAAGAAAAATACCCAAAGTCCCCAAGCAGGAATAACAGCTAAGGAAGGGAGAACGTTAACGCCAAGCAACACGGTCATGTTCGGAAAGACATACCCAAAATATGCAGTACAATGAACCGGATTCCACGAGGATAAGGAGGACGTTCTCGACTAAAGAGTTGCGATGTCTATCACCGAATGCGCCCTTGATGAATCGTCTATATTCCCTGGGGTACGGTCATTCAACTGTGCCGCAAAGAAGGCCGGATGAAATGACATACCAGACTTTATAGCCGCACAGGATAGTAGTGCTGAAGTTGGTAACGAGCAGACAAAAAGTTCCAAGCATGTTCGTCACCAACCCATCTACAGGAAGGCGAATACCAACAATAACAGCGCAAGCAATCGATGTCGCTAAATCCGTGTGATCAGATTGTGCCGATCTGAGCAATATGAAAAGTATCAGCCTTACCTGCTGTCGCAAAGAGCACAACCGCAAGATAGATCTTCACCCATCGGTTATCATGCCATATACACCAGGTTCTCCAGACGACAACGGCGTCGCTAATCAAGTACTATGGAACGTACGTCCATTCAACATCTGCGCCACATACAGTGAAGAACCTACTCACGCTGACTCGGCGCATCACAGTCAAATCCGTATACCATTTGTTCAGTTGTTTGAGCATCCACTCAGGATTATCCTCGACCAGATCCGACGTAAGCGTCGGGAACTGGATGAGATAGAACTTGACGGATAAGACGATGTGTGCCGTAGATAGTGAGAACATGACGGCGTTGACGAAGAAGAGGCACATCCGGGCGCGGGATGCAAGAAGGCCTTTCTGTCTGGAGGTCTCGAGTATCAGTAAGAATGTTACTACGACGTCGCAGGACCTACATGAGTATCCAAGAGGACATCAACGCGACGGCAGCAAACAGGCCTGCGAATAGAAAGTTAGTATGTTCATCAAGAACATCATATAAGGAATCCAAGTACCATAGAAAGAGACCTCCCATGTCATGGAACACAGCACACTATTCAGCCATGTTACACCTGATTCTGAAATGCGAGGCATGGCGATAGTGCGAGTGTGGCTTTCCTGAGGGTTCAGCCTCGTCATATATAGCCAGCCACGAAAGACTTGGGACCCAAATCTGGTATAGCATCACCGACCACATCGCCTCTTGACATATTGGTGGCTTTGAATAGAAACGGAGTGAAGATCCATCACAATCAGGCGATCGTGAAAGCTAATGTATACTGATGAGACGCCTCCTTGGAACGCGCATGAGAGCAGAGATTCTGGGCATAGACAAATCGATAGAGGAAGGGTAGCGGAGGAAGTAGCCATGTGAACTTTGGGGACAAAACTCGCATCAGATTTCATGGCATCGCCTCGAACTAGACACGCACAATGATATTAGATGACGGCACTTCTAATGTGAGGTACGCGCCACAAAGCGCTCGTTCAATTCCATAGGATATGAAACGGCATCAAGTATTTTAATGCTCTGCGTTGATAATGGAGGGTCCTGGCCTTAGAATATATCAGGACTAAGAATGGGGCATACTTTACAGGTTCGTTAGCACGAGCATGAAACCAAGAGCGAACATATCTATAGGTCGAGCCTTGGTAGATATGTTCAGATGCGTATCTGGCACAGTGGTCCGCGGGCCGCGCGCATGCAAGGTCTGTTCCTTTAAATGAATGGATTAAATGCATGCCCCCAGTGTAATCATGATGCACGAGCAAAACATAGAAATGTTTGAAAAATATCTACCGAGTCCTGTCAAGGTAAAACTGGCTCTACTGCTTGAATGCATTCCACGCCTCATTGAGAGTCCCAAATACCCCATTCGCAATCATCCTTTGTTCGATAGTCGAGTTGTTCGCATTCAGCTGACACAAACCGTAAGTCTGATAGGAAAGAACTAGGGGAGCACGAAGTTACCTTGTCAGGATGCAGCTTAGCAATCGCCTTGGTATAGCGAATCTTAACTTGGGACGGGGTGACCAGTTCCGCGATACTCGTCTTCTGGAGGCCGACCTCTGGCCAAAGAACAGAATCCAAACTAGCAATCAATGCGCGTATGTTCGTCTCCTTCCCACCTCTCCAAGCCGTCAGCTTCGCGTCGACGCGGTCCTTCAACTGATACTTCTCGTCATCCTCGGCTGCTGCCGCGTCGTTAGCTTTCTTCAAATTAGTCAATGCCTGAGATGGCGGAGTCGGCCCACGGCGCGCTGGTGGCCGCTTGGGTGCTGCTGGCCTGGGTTTTGGCTTCGGTGGCGCAGGATTCTGCTCCTGCTTATCGGCTGCAACCATCTTTCTACACCTTCCAGCACCTCTCACACCGTCGCTTCGCAAGCTAGACGAAGACCACCCAGCACCAGCGACGCGTTCCCAGTCCTGTTTTGCCTCAGCCCATTTTTCTCGTCCTTCCAATGCTTCGGCACGTCGCTTCCACGCCTTGACCAGACTATCACCAAGATCGACCCCAGCGCCTTCCTCGACACTCTTGCTTCGTCGTTGTTCGTCCTGCCATGTGCCCTCGTCGACCAATTCGATCACGGTCCCACAGTCAGCCACAGCACCCGCATAATCACCGGTCTTCAGCCTCACCAGTGCGCGGTTATTGTAGAGGGGAATGAGTAATAAGTGAGCTGTCGGCAAGCACTCTATTGCACGGGTGTACGCGGTCTCGGCGTCCCCATATTGACCGAGCTTGAACTTGTCAGCACCTTGATCCTTGTGTGAGCGAGAAGTGGCGATGGATGCCGACGAAGTAGTAACTAGATTGCGCAAGGGGCGAGAGGGAGGTGTTTGTGTCTTTCTGGGCTGCGGTTGGGGAGATGGGGCGGCAGGAGCAACTGCTTTCCTGCGGAACGGCGAGACGTAAGGTTTCGCGGGTCCGTCATCGACAGCGAGAAGATCTCCAATTTGGGCAGAGGGAGGTTGTTGAGTGTGAGTTGGCGGGCCTGCACGGGCTTGCGCACGTATATTTGGCGTTGGGTCATCGTTGTGATCGGAGAAAGGAACAGCGTTCGCAGATGCTTCAGGTTCTTCATTGACAGGTCCATTATTATCTTGCATCCACTTGGGCCGCCCGTTTGTCGGTGTTCGGGTGCTCCCTCGGGGCTCAGGACTGGGATCCGCAACTCTTTCCACGTAAGCCTTTTGAACCCTCTCGCGGCCTTCTTTCCATGCCGCATTCGCTTTGCTCAAGAAGGAAAGGCCGATTTGGCTGGCTTGGGCCATGATTTTGTCAGCCTGTTCTTGTAAATTTCGCTCAGCCTGTGCGGATGTCTGGGGTTCTCGTCTGCGGGGAGGGGGGCTTTGAGAAGAGGTAGAATCGTTGGTGGGCCGTCGTGGAAGGGAAGGAGGTGGGCTAGGACGCGCTGAGCTGGTACCAACTCCGTTCGAGAGCAGAGCTTCGAGGGCTGCTTCTACGTCTAGGCCAGTGTCGGTAGATGCCAAAGCTATCCGGGCTTCTTGAATAGAGAAACCCATTTCTACGATGCGGCCTAGGATGTGAGGTGGTGGGGATACAGCTCGCTCTTGAGATTTGCTGGAATGACGAACAGGCTCGTCGCGTGTACGAGGCTGTGACAGATGAGAACTGCATGATAATCGAGTGGCAAAGACGTACTGTTGGCGAAGGTCTCCGCGAGTGATCTGGGGGTTTGGCAAGGTCACCAAGGATATCGTCGTTGTCGTCGTCGTTTCCGAGTAGACCATCTTCACGATTTCTAAAGTCAAAATCATTACTTGGAGAGTCCCTTCGACTGGATTGCCGCGGTGCATCTGTAAACTCGTCCATGTCCCATAGATTCTTTGTACGGGATGGCGCAAGGTCGTCCATTCCCCAACCATCGTCGTTGACTTTGGGATTTAGCTTACGCGCAGGCATCGGCGGAGCAGGTGCAGCGCTGAAATCACCAAGTCCCCAGTCATCTTCAACTGCCGGCGGAGACTGCGCCGGTGAAGGTTTCGCTGAAGCAAAGTCGCCCAAGCCCCAGTCATCTTCCACGACGGCCGGCGTGACGCTCACGTGCGACGGTGCGCCTCCAAGACTGTCTAGTCCATCCCAGGCGGACGGCAGTTTCGAGGCAGTCTGCGTCTGCAAGGATGCCTCCCGTCTTTGTTTCTCCACCAACGCTGCCCGTTCAGCCATCGTCATTCGAGAGTCGGCTTTTGACGAAAGTGCACCGGAAAGCAAGTTGCTGAACGCATCTCCATTCGACGATTTTGGTGGATGCTCGTTTGGTTTCGGTGCGGACGCTGGTGTTAATGAACGAGAGTTGGAAGTAGATGAGCTTGCCGATGACAAGATGGAAAATGCATCAGGCCGTCGATATGCGTTGCTCGCTGTCGCCGGCGACGTAGATGAAGGCGCTGGCGACCGCGAAATTGAGCCAAGTGTTTGTGTTTTTGGCGGTGGTACTGTCGAGTTCCAAAGGTCGGCGAATGAATCGGCCATTTGTTCGTTCTCGTTGGCAGTGAAGAGTGTAGCGTTGCTCCTACAGCGGAGACGGCAAGGAATCCGTTCAACGGACGAAATATACAATCGAGTGCGGGATCGGAAGAGAGAACATAATCGACACGTGGGCTGACTAGAATATTATGTATTTAATTATCGAAATAACTTTATGTTACGTGGCGCAGTGAACCATCTACGTAGAGGCGATGAATTAGGCAGTGAGTGACACAGCTGTGTTCTCCACCAGTTTCACCTTTTTTGTAGTTCCCTCTACAAGTTCAACCTTATCGACTTCCTCCTCCCTCTGCCTCTTGAGTTTCTTGTCAGCTATTAGACACTTAGCAATGCTTCGAAACCAATTCAAACATCACATACAATTTTTCTGGGGCGGACGAGGAGTAAATGGTCGAAAGTATGGCTGCGCCAACCAGTGTGGAAGTCTATAGAGACCAGTGGGTTCGTCAAGCTTTACCAACTCCTCAGGAGCCTTATCCTTTGCTGCTTCGATGTCAGCCTAAAACGTAATAAGTCCCAGTCTATATCGGAAACATCGGTTGACCATACCTGCATCCTTGCCTTCAATTCAAGGCAGATATCAATGTACGGCTGGAGCGATCCCGTCGACCAGTCCCCATCCTTTCTGACATCGGCTCGTCCAAGCCTCTCCCTCAAATCCGTCTCTTTCGACAAACCCGGAAGCATGATTTTGAAAAGGTGCCCTTTAATGCACGTCAACTGCGTATGCGTCTTCAGCTCCTTGCAGATATCCAAATACTCCAGAGCCAGATCCACATGGAAAAGATGTTGCTTCAGTAAACCAGAAGGAGTGTTCTCCGAGAATTCTTCGGGGTTGGCAAAGAGCGCCGGGTTGTAGAGCTGGCCTTCTGCGCTCATGACCGCATCACATCCAGTTTCCTTCAAGCATCGACCGATGTCAGATGGGAACAGTATATTTCCGTTGGCGAAGACGGGGACAGAGACCGCTTCCTTCACAGCGCGTATTTTCGCCCAATCCGCCAGGCCCTACTGGTATTGTCAATGGCTGTCGGGAAACAATGAAAAGACGGAGACGCACTGTAACAGTTCCACGTTGTTCGCGCAGTCGTCCATGACAGGTGAGAATTTGAGCACCAGCGCGTTCCAGCATCTGTGCATACTCGACCGTCTTTTCTACTGTCGGGAACACTCTGAACTTTGCAGTAACAGGTACTTTGAGATTGACGTGTAGTATGTTAACTGTAGGCTCCTGTCAGACAAGCGATTTGTAGAGAGGGTAGATACGCACCGAGTTTATATATCAGCTCCCAATCATCCTGCAAGAATGCACCGTACTTCCCCTTCTTTGCAATATCCTGTGGGCAGCCGAGGTTAAGATCCACACCGTCGCAATGGTCCTCGATGAGTTTTGCGGCGACAAGCAGTTTCTCCGGATCGTTAGCACAGAACTGCACCAGCAACGGCCGATCCTTCGCTTCATTCCCTTCCTCGCCAGAGACAATGTCGAAGAACCTCTTCCGGGTGCCCTTGTGGTCGGTAAATGTCTGAAGAGTAAGTTTAGTATCATCTTTGGGTGACACTGGGAGCAAAACGTACCTTGGCATTAATCATGGGCGTATATATGAGCTGGAGGGTGTGAATAACAGTTTAAAAATGCGCGAGTAGCACTGACCTGTGCGCCATAACGTCTAGACAGTACCCTCCATGCCTAGTCCATGTCACCATTAGAATCACTCAACCAAGGTGGCGTGGAATACATACCAGTTCACTCTGATCTACCATTGGCGCCACGACATATTTAGGGCTTTTTAACACCTCCCGATAGAAATCGTATCCAGTGAGCTTGTCGGGCATATTCTTCGGAGTTGAATAGAAGAAGGTCAATGGAGCATTTGAGGTCGTCTTGCGGCTACGAAAAAGCCTGGAAAGAGATATCTTGACGAAGGAGGAAGAGAGCAAGTCCCGATTTGGAAAGAAATTAGGTTGTCCAAAAACCACCACCACCAATTGTTATGTTTTTGAAAACACCACCTCTATTCATGGTGTCTTTCTGTCAGAATCAAACGCTTGCAACGCTATGCTACGCTGGCCACAACGACAGCCAGGAAGCAATCAGTCAGATACGACGTCGACCTCGGTGCTCACCAACGATTCGTCTGTTGTCTCCTCCAGGGTCTGCTATATCAAGAAATTAGTCTCCCCATAGTCCAGGCAGACTCGGATGCTACGCACTGATATCCAGTGAGGGATCTCGCCGATTTACCGTTGCATCTTGATGAAACCAAGGACCATCCTACTTCGTTGCTCAATGGCTCGAACGCCGGCCGATCCACTGCCTCCTCCCCCAGCCCTATTCGTATATCGCGAAAGGCAAGGACAACAGGAGGTCGTCCTCATGGCTATCGAACGTCGTCATCTAGCATGAATAGATTTGCACGGTTGCAACCAAAAGCTGTACTGCTTCTCGAGCTCGAACACCGGCTTTGCACAGGATATCCGCGTTTTCATCACGGTTACTCTGAACTGATGAACTAATCGTGGCTTACCGTTGCGTTGAGTTCTATAAAACAGGTAAGCCAAGCAAACCGACCATTCAGAGATGAGGCTAATTTTTCTGACTTTTCTCACAATTTCTTTAGCTTCAGCTAGCCTCCATCACAACACACTCAACTACTACATTTTACATCACGATCCCACTTACGCGTCACTGGTGGATGTCGCCGACCTTCTAGGCCTGCAAATTGTGGAGCCCATTGGCGAACTCAAGGACTTCTGGTTAGCACGGACAGAGAGCCCCCGAGACTCCTTAGGAAAGAGAGTAGCACATAACTCAACGGATGAGGACGATTCTGTCATTGCCACTTTTCGAAACATTCGTAGACGCTCAACACTTTCGCGGAGAGGAGAGGACATTTCGGAGGCCATAAAGCATCTGTCACGGCAAGTCCCGCGGAAGTTTACACACAGAGCTCCCTTTCATATCAAACGAGACGCGCCTTCGCCAGAAAAGGACCCCGCTGCTGTAGCAAAGGAACTTAATATCACGGACCCTCTCTTCGCAGAACAGACCTCCATCGTGAACAAGTTTAATCCTGGCAGTGCACTTAATGTTGTACCAGTCTGGAAGTTGGGGGTTACTGGCAAAGGCGTCATCACTACGATCGTTGACGATGGAATCCTCTTCAGTCACAAGGATATCAAACAGAACTATGTACGTCGGTGAGGCCTACTTTGACTGGATCAGTGATTGATGTGTTTCCATAGCTTGCAAAATACTCGTACAACTACATGCATCCTCAAGGCAAATTAATCAAACCCAAGACCGAACACGGTACAGCCTGCGCTGGTGTCATCGCCGCTGCGAAGAACACCATATGTGGCTTAGGACTTGCATACGACTCAAAGGTCGCAGATCAACGAATCATAGGCCCGAATGGTGAATCAGATGACGTTCATATCACCAATGCATTCGGCAAGCACTTCAAGGACGTCTCCATCTATAGCTGCAGCTGGGGACCCTTGGATGATGGAGCGACCGTTGAGGAACCGCCGTATGTTGTCAAGCAAGCGCTGTTGAACGGCGTTACCAACGGTCGGCGTAGCGGTGAGGGCCCAGCAAAGGGAAACATTTTCGTTTTTGCAGCCGGAAATGGTGGTAGCACAGACGACGAGTGCAATTATGATGGCTATGTGAACAGGTCAGTCTCTACTCGCTTACAACCATAATACGGAATAATCAACAATCACAGTATATACACCATCGCCATCGGCGCCTTGGACCGCAAAGGCCAACCGACGCACTACTCTGAGGGTTGTACTGCCGTGATGGTTGTGACCTTCAGTTCAAGCGATGACTTGAATGCAAAGGGTGTTGTAAGTGGCCCACATAACTGCATTTTTCTCGCCTCTGACACCGCTCAAGACATCACTTGGCATCGCCAACGACACGCAGTGTGTTAGTGACTTTGGCGGTACGTCTGCTGCTGCGCCAGCCGCTACCGCCATCTTTGCGTTAGCTTTGGAGGCGCGCCCCGAGCTTACCTGGAGGGATATGCAGTACCTTTGCGTCGAAACTGGCCGACCTTTCAAGCGAGATGGCGTTTACTGGCATAAATTGGCCTCCGGACGCGAATACAGTGACCAGCTCGGATACGGTGCCCTCGACGCATATGCCTTCGTGACCAAGGCGAAGGAATGGAAACTTGTGACGCCGCAAGTATGGATCACACCCCCTTATGTTCAGTTCCAGAACGGGACGATGGAGGCGGGCAGGTTTTTCAACGGCGGGGAGCGTCTGAGCAAGAAGGGGGTATTCCATGCCGTTGAAATCACTGAGGCTATGGCACAGGAACACAATTTCGGAGCGATAGAGCATGTGCAAATAAAGGTTTGGGTGCAACACGAACGAAGAGGTGATATCGAGGTCACAATCCAGAGTCCAAAAAAAGTAGTGAGCAAGGTGGGAAAGACGCGTATGTACGATGAGTCGCCCGAAGGCCTACCAGGATGGACCTTTACATCGTTGAGACATTGGTACGTGTCTTTTTCACTATAGAACCAACTCTATCTAATAATCCTTGTAGGGGGGAAAGTCCTGTTGGCTCTTGGAATATCAAAATCAATGACCAGTCCTGCTGGGGTGAATGTAAAGCCCCGGAAGGCACCAGACAGGCGATTGGGAAAGTTATCGGGTTTTCTATGACTTTTTGGGGTTGCGCAAAAGATGGCAAGGCGGACGCTACAATATACCAGATACCTGCAGATGATGGAAATGTATTTCCTCCCAAAGACTTGAAGAAACCAATGGGAAATTCAACTAATTAAACTCTTATATGTGCCGAAAGATTTATGCATACACAGAATACGGAAAAACGTCCAGTATAGACACTGCACTTGCAGTTGGAGCATTTCCTGTACTTGTTACATTTTGTCACATGCATGTGACAATTCTCTCACCGGTTACCACCATGTTGCCACCGTGCATCTCCAGCTACCACCAGTCACCACCACGACTAAGTACAGGAATCTATGGCTTTTTAGGGCTAGCAACTATAAAGGCTGTGTCTCCAACGTCGTCCCGGCTACGCGTTGTCCCGTATTCGCCGCTTTGTTATAAAGCATGGTACGTCCTCGCTGGCCAATTCCCACACAACATCAATGAAATTCTACATTTCCCTTTTTGTCTTATCTTTTTCTGCCGGCGGTATGAATCTCTCAGCTCGCCTCCGCCTCACGCTGAAAGTGTCTACTTTCTAGTATTATGTGCGAATGAAGTGTCAGAGAATAACTCAAATCGTACCACCAGACTCACTGCAAGAGAGCTAGATATAGCAGTCCGCACGCTCTCATTACGTCCTCGAGCGAACTCTGATGATACGAAACCCGAGTCAGACGAGACGAAGAACGAATCTGACGATGACGAGACGAAGAACGAGTCTTACGATGACGAGACAACAAACGACAATTTTGATCCTTTGACGGGCCTCCCGGAGGAGTGTAAAACACCGTGCACCGTTCTCGTTGATTTCAGTGTAAGATCTGATCTTTTCATCCTGATAAACGATCTAACATCATGACTAGAAATGTGGCAACGATGACTACCAGTGTACATGCGAAGACAAGAAAGCGTCAGACTACGCCGATTGTATGGAGTGTGTACTGGCCCAGGACGATATTCCTAAAGAAGGGCCAGTAATGCTGCAAAATGTCTATAACTGTGAGTTGGAAACGCATCACAAGGACAGATACTCATCAAGTTCGCTTCCTTATCGCAGTTTACCAGTCAATGTGCAATGCTGCTGGCGTTAATGTTAAGGACGAAGAGATCAAAGTTGGCGGCGCAGTTAGGCTGGGCTTATCTGTCGCCGGAACCATTGTCATCGCCATGACCTTCGCAACGCTGCTATAGTTGGCTGTCATAGACTTGGTGTTTGCTGCTAGCGAGTATACCTGGGTATGTAATAGTGACTTGTTTCGACAAGGGTCTTGCGTTTGCGAAATTACGGCTGCGCGGGGCTTCATTTGGTCCTACTATAGGTGCATCTCTGTTGCAATGATAACCCAACATGATCATACTCCCTTCATTCTATAGCGCGCGATGCGTACCCCATCCACACGTTCATCTGATCCTTAAAGAATTGAATCTGTCATTCCGTATCGAACGACGCAAGGTATCAAAACGTGATACCCTGCCAACACTTGAATCTGGGTTTCCGTATTTCAATGGGCTCGTTGGCTGTGCCCTCAGAAAATCCACATAAAAGGATGGCTTGCAACATGAACAAGGAAACTATCTTTCTGCTCTTCCCTTCCTTTCCTTCCAAACTATCTTTTATTTTCATCCAGGCTTTTGACAAGCTACTTTTAATCCCTTTATTCAACAACCATTCTCTGCACCATGAAGTTCAGCACAATCCTTTTTGTTTTTGGCGCCATCGAAGGTACTCAAGCTAGCTGTAATATCTGGGAGCGCCCACTTACTCTCCATGATCAGTGATCTCCGCCTTCGTCATTCCCGACGGCGGGGCCGCCAGTGGCGTTTCCGCCCGCGATTTGATGAAGGATAGTCTGGCAATTTTGCCTCGTCAATCCTCAGACCTGGGGTTGAACGGTACGTCCACGGACGAGATCCCGGCCGAGTGCAAGTCCCGCTGTGCTATCTTGGACACTATCCAGGTATTCCTTATCGACCTCTATCGTTCTCCTGCTTATTCACGTTACCTCAAGGCATGCGATGAAGGCGACACCTCCTGCGTCTGCTCAAACGATAACGCCTCGAAATTTGCTGACTGTATCAATTGCGCGCTGGGCACCATGGGCGAGGGCGAAACGACAGATCAAGTCGAGGACGCTTTCCAGGATCTTTACAATCGTGGGTACTCGTTTTCGATGCATTGGCGCTATATAACCTTGATTCCAGTATATCAATCGTCTTGTGGCTCTGCCGGAGTGGACATCCAGGATGCTGATATCAATTCTAACGCCGCCCCATTGGGTTGGTCTGTCAGCGTAACTGGTATGGCCTTGGTTTCGTTGGTATTTGCGACGTTGCTTTGATTGTAACTGTAAATTTGCCTCACAGGCTTCACACAATCATTGCTATTTTGCCTCAGTCGGACGTGAGGCTTTTGTTCATCACTACCAGAATCAAAGGTGAATGCAGTACTATCCTTATAATGAATTGTGGAATCAGGTTACGTATAGTATTCAAACCTCGAACCATGCATCTTGGACATGATAACCTACTTCCGACGGAGCTTCTGGCCTCGCCATAACATTCTCTAACAATGAAGCATCCTCCACTACATCATCCGCACTCATATCGTCGATTTGGATATCACCGATTCTCAACCCTCTCACGCGAGGCCTGAATCGCACGTCCTTGCTACAAGAGGAATGAGTATGTTCATCACGATGTAGAGGTTCCGACTAGAATACTCACTTTTTGTCAACGTATGTCACAATTAATTTGTGCGTGGAACCAAAGACCGGAGCCACCCTCAGGCTATCGGCGCTGTGTGCCTCGAAGGCCTTTTGCGCAGACTCAATATCTGCGTATTCGATGAATGCGTAGCTCCTGGGCTGACCGGATATATCGTAAGCTGGCATAGAGGGCAATCATTATCCTCGTGTGGGTGGCAAATTCAACAAATGCGCTCACGTAAATGAACTTTCTTGATTGGCCCCCACGACTTGAAGTACCGCTTCAAATCTTTCATATACACGCGCCACGGCAAGTTCCTCGCGCATATCTTTCGATAGGGTTCTCTTCCATCCTCCTTCACGTCTTGCGGGGCGTCACCCCTCCACTCTTGCAGTTGAGCCGCCGCCGCGTGCTCGTTATAGCTGAACGTCAAAGGCAGATCCCGTTCATCATTAGAGAGGATGAACTTGTTAGGATTAGCCTGAGATGCTTCCACGATCCTACAAGCCGATTTTGTGCGTTTAAAGTCGACGAACCCGTAGCCTAACCAGGGATAACCAGGTCGGGTTTCTACACAAATGCGAAGGTGGGTCAAGTCGCCATAGGAAGAAATGAACCGTCGGAGAGCCTCGTGCTGCGTACGTGGAGGAATATTGCCAATGAAGAGGTAGGGTGTCGGCTCAAGTAGAGGGACATCGGGAGACGTCTGTATTAAAGGAATGGTGGAATTCGAAGGCACGCGAGGTTTAGCGCTCCGTCGGGATGTACTTCCGTTATGAGGTACTCCGTCCGCTGAAGATACTCTAGTAGTAGATCTCAAATTCTGGAGACGAACAGACAATGATAGAGTTGACAGTAGTCGACGACGAATTGCGACTACTGCCGGGACCATGAGAGTAAACAGTCAAGCGAATATTGTTTCCCACGGTGGTTCCCAAAGAATGACTTTATTAAGTGGTATAATGCATAAACGATAGCGCTCCCGGTAATATGATGATGAAATAGTCTAGTTGGGCTTCGTGCTTATGGCGAGATACATGGGCGTGAAGAGCTGTGGGTCAATCGTAAGAAAATATTTCTGCACGTAAGAGGTAGTAGGATAACGAACCTTTGTCTGTCCACCCGCGAGAACAGAATCCCCAGCAACCTTCAGCTCGTCGCATACAGCCTTGGTGCCCTTGGGAATGATGCGTAGCGTTTCCAAGAACAGCAGACCGTTATGGGTCACGAACTTGCCGCTGGCGCTTGTTCTCCAGCAGAGGATCAAATCCCAGAAGGTCTGAGCTTTGGACAGGTCTCCCTCCAATGGGTAATACCAGGGAATAGCATCAGAACGGTCAGCCAAGTCTTCGTCGTGGGTGAGGTTAAATCCGACGTTCTTGATCGCCTGAGTAGCAAGTGCAATAGGACGCATTTCGGGGATACCGTTGCCGATCTCGATACCATGGGCAAGCTCTTTGTGTTCAGGAATAGACGGGTCCCACTTGTCGGTCATGCCCCATTCATAGACACCAAACTGTCGTGAATCAGAAATGCCGTTGTATATCAAATGCACGAGCCGACTTACCACACCTCCGGGCTTCAACACTTTGAAAATTTCACCATATACACCTTCCCAGCTGGGGGCATGACATGTAGCCTCAATAGCGTATACTATTCGCCATCAAATCAGCAAGGCCAAAGGAAAGGGAACAAATGGTACCCACCTGCGTCGAACGAGTTCTCTCCAAACTGCTCAGCGAGCTTCATGAAATCACCCTTGGCAAAGGTGACTTGGTCTTCGAGACCAGCCTTTTTGGTATGTGCACGAGCCTTGAAAATCTGGTAGTCGTTGTTGTTGAGACCGACGATGTTGACGTCTGCGAAGCGGGCAATTTCGCGAGCGGGACCACCGACACCACATCCGACGTCGAGGACGCGCATGCCTGGCTTCAAGCCCATCTGCGCGGCAAGGTAGTGCTCGTGGCGGGCGAGAGAAGCAGCGAAGCTTTCGCCCTTGTAGAAACGCGAGAAGTGGAACGACTGGGACCAGGCGTATTCGTAGACCATAGTTACTGCATCGTAGTAACCTAGAGAAACGGTAAGGAAAAGCGTGTAGACAATGAATATGAGCTGCGTACCGTTGACGACATCAGTGTAACCGCCAACTCTGTTTTCAGTGTCGGTGTCCTTCTCCTTGGTCAGGTCCTTTTGCCAGAAGTTGGAGTAGTTTTCGATACGGGAACCAATGCGGCCCTCAGCGTCAGGAGAAGATACCATTTTGTTGAAAATGGAGTACAAGGCGAAAGGATTGAAAGAGAGAGGCGGTTGGAAGGAAGAAGCAAAGGAGTGTTGCCTTTTTATAAAAACGCGTGGGGTCAATGTGGTCTGATCTTTTTTGTCGAATCAGGGTCAGCTGCAATCTAATCTCCACTCACGTTATCGCTTTTAGTAACCACCATGTCTGCTCGTCGTGGAGGATGGCGAGGACGAGCTATGCGCGACGTTTCAGGCAGCGAGAAACAGCCAATGCAGTATATTCCATCTGTCAGTCGTAGTAGCGGTATCGATAAGGATGGAGATGCGTGAGTAACTTGATCTCTTGAACATAATACCATGGCCATTTGACTGTCATCTACCAGGCTCAAAAACCATCGCGTGCAGGAAGAATATAGACAATTTATCCAAGGCAAGGTATGTGTCGGGCACGGTACTGCGAATGTCTGCTGAATTTCGAGTATAGCTGGACGACATAAAGATAAGCGAATCCGAGACCGAATCCGAACCCGAATCCGAATCCGACAGAAAGGCTCGGATGGATTCACATGAAAATGTCATGATACTCTTCAGTACGGCCGCCACCTTTAATCTACAGCTGTACCTTACGCTCATCGCCAGGAAAGCTACGCGAAGGCATTTATGCGTCGAAGCGTACGGATGCGTTTGCGCTCGAAGGTTAGCCATATTTCATTCAACTTGAAGCACAGTATACCGAAACAGTCACTACAGTCTACGAAACCTCATTCCATCTATCAGTGATATTCAACCTCCCTCGCCACATCGCATCTATTGCGCCTCACTTATTTTCGTGCCTATATGTGGCGCATCCACGTGCTCCGAACGAAGAAATTTCCCTCGTACTCTACCTCCTCCACAACCTCGCCGCTGGCTTTCCGTCCCAATTGGCTTACCGCCAAACTTGGGCAGACATACCCTCTATCTTGCATTCCCCAAAAGCACCTGCGGTAATGTGGCTAAAACACATCTCCAAAAGTCTACGCACGTGCAACTACGCGTCGTTCGAGCGATTGACGCGTCCGTCGTCTCTACCTGCGTGTGGTGATTGCCACCCGCCTTCTATGCCACATCGTGCTTTCGTTATCTTAACGAACAGTCTTCAAACACGAGCCCGACAACGACATTGGACTATCATTCGGACAGGCTATCGTGAACTAGCTTTGCAGTTGCAATCCGAGTCCCGCATATGGCTTTCCCGCTCTCTGACCTTATCTCCTGACGATGTGGACTCTTGGATGGAAGCAAAAGGTATACTCGGTCACGTCAGACGGAAGGAAGGTGTCCAAGGTCGATGGATCGTTCTCAAACCATAGCAGAGAACACTGACTAGCACGTGTAATAATACTTGTACCGCCGTGCAGAACACTGACCAGACATTTTCCAGTCCTCTACTCAATCAGTCCCAAGTTCATCCTTTTCAACTACAGTGTTACATGCACTCGTATGTATCCATATTATGTCTTCTAGGTTTTCTCAGTTCAATATTTGTGGTTGGTACTCAAAGCTAGTTGATGAGCGAGCGATATGAATGGATTAGTCACCCTGCTATCGTCCTTGTTCACTGGTCGTCCAGCTGGTAAGTATAGGATATAAACCGCCGTCTCTCCGGTCGGAACGTCGGCCATCTGAGAAGGCAAGAGGAGACAACGGTCGAGCATTGCCAATGACTACTGAGACAGGATCTCGCCAGAAGAGTCATGTTGTGATTCGTCAACTAGTAGCGGTGAGTATAACGAACCGAAACGAGAATCATAGTTCCATGCATACCCGTTCTGTTAGAGGTAGCAGGAGTAATTATCCATTTCGCATTCTGGTTTGGTCCTCGCAGGAGAACAGAGGAAAAGTAGCGTCGTGACAATGGCAGAAGACATGATGTCAATGTGTATCCACCTGGGTTGTTGAACAACAAGATTTGCATTAGCAACTTAAAAGTACAGCCACATTCATAGAGTGGTACAACATAGCAGAAGAGCGACGAGAAATGCCTAAAGCTCCTTTCTTTTTAAATCGTGGCCTTGGGATCTGATGAGTTTGGTAAAGAACACGAGGCAACAAAAAGGCTGACCGGAACCACAGCCCAGTTGGCGACGGCATTAGAGACAGCTTCTGAGAATGTTTGGCGGCACCTGATACATTCGATGCCTTGTGCGTATCCCAACATGGTACAGGAAATGCGCTCAGCCGGATAATCTATAGTAAATGTCAGTACAAAGTCACGACAATCAAGGAAACAATATCTACCAGCTTTGCTTGCCTTCAAGACGTCAAGCGTCCCATAGGCCCAAGCCTTTTTAGCAGCAGTGCATTCCTCGTGCTCAAACGCTGGATAATCTCCCAATACGTTCCGGAGCGCTGAGATCCTAGAAACATGAAGCTGGATGAGCCTCCTGAGGTAGATAGGGCCCATTTTGTCAATGCTATCGTTCGTGAGGGTGCTGATGTCGCGGGAAAGTAGATGGGACGAAGCAAATACGGCGAGAGCGTGGAGAGAGTGGTGTGCCGCGAGGGTATAAATCTCCAACGGGTGCTCAACCGCCATGGACGACAGGAGAGCGAAAATAGCGGTCGCCGGTTGGACGAGCTGTTGCACAGAGAGTCCGTAGTGAGGCATGCGATCCACCGCATCGAGCAGGGCCTGTAGGCTGGGGCTCGATGGGTCGCTCGGCCAGTCGTACACCGTGCGAAGGATAATGTTCAACGTCTCAGATGACTCATCGATAACGAGGGCACACGCCACATTTGCCTGCAACGTCGAACCGAATGCATTGTTGGACGCATCGTTCACGATGGCGAAATTTACGTTGAAGAAGACACCGTCTGAAGACTGGAGGATAGTATCAGCGTTCTCGACGGCGGCGTGGAAGACCTTCGAGAACTTGTCGTCCGCAAGAGTATTCTGGTAAAAGTGAGTATAAAAATTTCAACGCGGGAATAATGCGCACGATGGTAATCTGCGCCTGCGAGGGCTGTTCTTGAAAGTCGTTGATGACGGACTGAGAAAGAGTTGTGACACGAATCACGCTTTCCCCGACATCCACCTGGACAACAAATTCAGCAAGCCATACAGATATTCAAATTCCTTCTCAATGCCGCTCACCTGTTGAATTTCCTCAGCATTTTTGAGTGGATCGACGTTCCTCTGCCCCAGAGCTGGCATCGGCGACGACGACGGATGAACGTCTGTGACACCAACTGGGACATCTGAAGGATCGTTAATCGCAGAAAATGGCACTGTGCTGCTCGTAGATGTCGACATGATTGTAGAGAAGAGGCCAGGGCACAGGTAAACTCATCTCGGAGCCATCCTGTGTGTGTGTGTGTTGTCTGTGGCTCTAAGCGGCCGTCTCGCTGGATATCTAGCCACATATTCTCTCAGGAAAGGTCTACACCACACAGTGTATCCCTTGGTTAGCTCTTTCACCCTTTCATTTCGCGCTCCGGCTGACTCACTTCAAGTTGGACACCATTTGGGAATGCCAGTGATTCCGCAAAAGATACGATGTCCAACGAGCACGCGCCAGTCCAACAATCCTGCGTCCCGAGCCAATTCAACGTAGTAGCGCCCCATAAAAAAGAGGAAATCAAAGACAAGGTTTGGCTTTCCGTTCAGTGTATCATGTAACTCAACTTGCAGATTGGAACAACGGGTTTTCGTATTTCGTACGTTGCCAACGCGTGCCATCGCCGAAGTCGTTATGACTCGCCCGTCGACAGACCGCTAGCTTTTCAGGTCAGAGTTCCAGGAACCTACTCAATCGAAGGGGGCCGCTCTGCAGAGGACAGAAAATGTCTAGCATTTTGGAGGATCTATGGAAAACAAAAATCGCGGTTATCTCTGAATAAGGAGGTGTGGCGTATCCATGAGGGCGTTACCGTCGTCACCCTCATCTTTCTACCGATGGTCCGTATCACGCTATGGCTGGATCCACTGTGATATTGACCCACATTCTCTTGCATAGACGTTTGTCTGAAGCAACTATTATGGGCCGACTTCCAAGTTCGTCGCAGCTGACTTCCACCATTGGCGTATGGTGAGATGGCAATATGTCTTGGCGGTGCTGATGTTGGGGTTCCAACACTACAGGTGAGAAAGCTAGAGGAGCCGTGTTCCTGATAAGAATGGCAAAGTAATCCACGCGCTTAACGAGAGCGGACTGTCGTACGGTTTGCGAGCCACTCTCGCAGAAGCTTCGCTCATTCCTGGTAAGGTATCAAGTTTCTAAGTTTGCATACCTAGGACAATTCCTAACGGAAGTCGTTAGAATCGGTCGAGTTGTCGTCCGTCCTCTTGAAGTATTCGCCGTCGACAACTTGTCACATAAGGTACTCACTACCGGCAAATATGTCGTGGACCATCCAGTTTTCAACTTGATCTAGCGAAGTAACGCCTGCGCGATTAGTCTTCTCGTGTTTCGTTCGGCGAAAGCAGCCCATTTCTGGTGATAGTTGAGGCAAGTCCTCCAAGGCTGGCGAAAACTCACCGTCCTCAACGAGGAGTCTTCAATAATTTATATGGACGATCGTCGCTAATGGTTGGGAGCCAGGAAAGTTGTGACGACGATTTTGCTTTCGTAGGTCATGCTGGGTCATGTCTTCGTGAAAGGCGGAATGTCCCGGATGACACATTCAATTGCCTCAAATTGATGCTGTGCCGCCACACTAGTAATTATGCGTACTTATACGAGCTTTTTGAGTCGTCAGCAAGGCGGTGGAAATCCACGTTTTTGTTATTGCATGTTTCCAAAAGTTGATATTTGTGAATTCTAGAATTTCCAATATTGGTCGAGTTTGAAGATGTGAATATGAAACAGTGCAGTATTATATCACGCACTTTACTTCACTTTCCAGTTGCCTACTATCCCATGGGTCGGGAACGACCAGAAGACTACGGGCCACACATATTCCTACTTGGGGATAGATCCAAATGCGTACTATTGCCGGTCATAATCGTCAAGAACGCTCTACAAAGGGGGGTGGGGGGCCTCTGTAGATTCTGCATTCAGGGTGGATTATAAACGCGCCTCAGCGCATGGGTCGACCGGAATGGGACGTCGGCATTGCGGCTGATGAACGTTATGAACAAGAAATGCGTTCTAAATGTATCATACGGGCTACGGGAAGTCATCCACTAGTACTCAATATGTAGTTCGCCGCTCGACTGTAGGATGGCAGCTATTAGTGTGGCGGGAAGACCGAAGAGCGAAGTCATCGTCCGAGGATCAATGTCAAGTAGTCATCTCCGTCGTCCTGTACATCGGTTCGTAGCGATGTGTACTATCAGTGGCCCCGGCATGGTTTTTGACAGGGATATGGTTATTAAATTAGTGTGGCCTTAATGAATAGTGATAGGGTTTGGGAGTCTCTGGTGGACTTGATGTACTATAGCTGCTCTCTAACAAGTGTGAATATCTCAGGAAACGGATGTGAAATGGTCGCTCAAAATGCGTCCCAAGTGATCAAGAATTGATCAGTTACCCATTCAGCTCGATACCCCGGGAACGACTCCCCGCAAAATTCACCGACTCTCATAGCTAACTGGTTGGATACATCAGAAGGTAATGCATAAGTAAATCTAGCATCTACGGCTTGAACGAACTAAGCAGAAGTTCCAAACGCAATTTGGTCACACGGTCACACTCGCGTCTTTGACCTCTTTCCAGCGTATACGTAGCTCTGTCCTTTCGACTTTGCTTGTAATACAGTTCAAGGCATTTAAACTGCTATCACTGAGAGTCGGTGAATTTTAGCGGACGTCATTCCCAAGATATTGAGCTGAGTAAGTGGCACTGCATTGACTTCAGCGCACCTTGCCCGCATTTTTGGAGACCATTTCGCGGGCGGTTTTCTTAGATATTCACACTTGTTATGGAGCTGGTATAGTACATGATATTCACCAGCAAACCCCAAAGTTTTGCGTTACTCATTGAGGCCACACTAATTTAATAACCATATCCCTGTCAAAAACCATGCCGGGGCCACTGATAGTACTTGTCATGATGTTTTATGTAACGATCGAGCCTCCTGATCTTGGTATCTTGGATCCACATGTGTCCACAACATACAGCTATAGACGAGTACCTATTCAACGCTACCGTTCGTGTTCTAAACAAAACCAATGCCAGGGGTCAATAATTACAATCACCGAATCTCGACCTTGCCCAAAAGGTCTGCCAACTCGTCCGTCGCGTCCTCCTTCTTCGCAGGCGTTGACGGATGAGCCGCGTCCGCGAGGACAGCAACCTGCTCTTCCTTAACCGTCTCTTCCTCTTCCACCTCTTCCGCAATATCGGCCTCCTCCTCTTCATCCTCATCTGAGATGAATAGTTTACCCCCGCGCGCCTTCAGGCTCAGTCCCAGTGCCTCCAAGTGTTCATCATCCTCCTCAATCTCGTTCCACTGCAGCTCGAGGGACATCAAGCCCTTCATGTTCTGGGAGATATTCTGGGCCAGAAGCTCGAAAGCCGACGTCTCGAGGTTATTGTTCTGTAGTTGAAGAGTGTGCAGCTTGGGATTCGAACCTCCCGCGATCTTGGTCAGGAGCAGGGGAACCTCTCCGTCTCCAGATAAGACACAATCTGAGAGATTGAGCGTATGGAGATGGGGCCAGGAGGATAACGCGTCCGTCCACGCCTCTATTCCAGTGGTTTCCCCTTCCGTCGTGAAAGTATTGTCCTGTAGATCGATGTACTCCAATCCGGGATTCTTCGACAGTCCGTTTGCCAGCGCCGTGATACCTTCCATGCGCATCCCGTTCTGGGGCATCCTGATCTCCTTGAGGGACCCATGCGCCGCAAAAGCTTCGGCCCAAAATGGTGCGCTGCCGTTCTCGAGACGATTGCGACCGCAGATGACGGTCCGCAGGTTGGATTTGAGGCCCTTTTCTTGGGAGAGTTTTGCAGAGGCGAGGAGGGCATTGGCTAGAACCGTACCACCCGCGGGACCTAACCCGTTGTTGTTGATTTTGATGACTTGGACGGAGTGGTTGTGGGTGAGGAAGGGGACTATGGGATCGACGGAGCGGCCACCAAAGGCATTGTCACTGAGGTCGAGTTCAACGAGGGAGGTTTTGTCGATGAGGGCGTCACAGATGGCCGTCAACGCGAGGGGAATTTCAGTGATCAGTCGACCGGTGAAGATATCCGCAAAGTCAGCAACCTACAAAAATTAGAGGGTAATTTAGGAGAAAGGTAGAGGGAGCGAACTTTGATGTTTATGGCTTGCGAAAGAAATTTTGCCAGCGCCACCGACGCGTCGACGCCGATGGTATTGCCGCCTAAATGGATCTCTTCAATTTTGAGGGGATCTAAACCAGCCAGTTGGGTTTCCATTTCCGCAGCTGTGTCGAGCCTAAGGCCCTGCCCGTGCAGAGAGAACGAAGCCATTAATATTAGATAGAGCAAGTGATGAAGAGAGCTGTGTTCGGCATCTCCCGAACATTTCGAACATCACTTTTCTTTTCCTTGTCCTTCTTCTTTCACACGAGTAACAGGTTCGAGGTTATCCGCTCACACTCGCTACCGCTTGCCGCCTTGGGTGACTCACCACTGTATGTAACTAGATGATGATAATAACATCCTCCACATGGTTCCATTGATGCCTTGCCTCCTTGTCCTGTACCGCCATGTCGCAAGTACCGCTGCCAGTAGCTGCGATCTCTGAGATAGAAACCGTTCGGAGATCCCGCTCAAAAGAGGCTGATAGACCGACTGTCGAGGTCCACACCGCCTCCGAAAAGATCGCAGAGTCCTCAGCAGACGAATTCCCTCAAGTAGACGACATGTCTTTTGCCCAAATCGCGGTTCTGCTGCTAGGGTATGTCATTCATTATTGCGTTGAATCAATAATTTTAATTTTCAAAGATTGGGACTATCACTGTTCTTGTTCGCGATCGGTAAGCTCGAGCCCTGGTGAGGCTTGACAGCAATTAATACTTCCACACAGACGAAACCATCGTTGCGACGTCTGTCTCAACAATTGGTTTTGAGCTAGGTATAAAGGACTCTCTGACATGGATCACCTCCTCATACCTGCTCACCACTACCGTCATATTGCCGATCACCGGCCGCATTGCTGTGAGTCATTCTAATGTGGCGCAAACCTTCAAACACTGACTGACTATAGGACGCGGTGGACATCAAAACCTTCATCATCGTCGAACTATGGGTATTCGTCATTGGCAACATAATTGCGGGAACCGCCCATGGATTTGCCCAGCTCGTAGCTGGCCGCCTCATCAGCGGTGTCGGCGGAGCTGGTCTGCTGAATCTGACATGCATTATCCTCGCTAGTGAGTGGCTTCTGTGGTTATGGTAGACCATTCTGAACGTTATCCAGAAATGACCACCGAAAAGCAACGTGGGGCTTACATGAACCTTGTCAACGGAGTCTTCATCGTCTCTGACTCTTTGGGCCCCGTGGTAGGTGGTGCTCTTGCTCATGCGGGACAATGGCGCTGGATGTGAGTTAGACCTTTATTGTGGCAGAATCCACATACTAACAGCATTCGCCCTCAAAAAGCTTTCTACTTGCAGCTCCCTTTGGACCTGTTAGTAAGTACGTCTCATGCCTCAAAGCTCAAAAGCTCAAAATCTATCCGTCTAGTTACGGTATTCATCTACTTCACACTCCGCACCCCACCTCCGCCTGCGCGTGTACACTCGTTCCACCAGCTCGTGACCACTGTCGACCTCCTGGGAATGTTCCTCGTAGTGACGTTCCTCAGCCTGCTGGTCATCGCCCTCAACATGGGTGGTCAAGATCTCCCTTGGGACGACTCGGTAATCATAGGGTGCCTCGCAGGTGCAGGCGTCGCTTTCGTATTCTTCATCCTAGTGGAGAAGCGAGCGGAAATGCCTATTGTTCCCGTTGAGCTCTTCACGAAGTGGAAGTGGAGGAATGTCCCTATCATGACGCGTGAGTCGATGGTCTACCATATTCGTCCTTGCCAGCAGTTCTGACATGGTGTAGTCCTGAGGATATTGTCGTTCTTTCATATATTTGCGTTGGTACGTGGTTTCAAAGCTACTTCTTTGAGAAGGGGAGCTGAAGAATACCGATAGACATTCTATCTACCTGGTATGTTCGCAAAGTACTATGTGTCCTTTTGGAAGACTTTACATGTCCCTTTTCAGTGTTTCTGCAAGTCATAGATGTGCCCACCATCACCGCATCCGCCCTAATCATACCATTCCTATTGATGGCCTCTCTCTCAAGCACTGCTACATCCTGGTTTATGACCCGGTGCAAGACGGGCCTGCAGCTGAGGGCTCTATTCATCGCCCCTCTAGCGGTGCTTGTGACAGGATTGGTGAGCCCAATACCTACTTCCTGACCACATTCCGTACTTACTTGGAGGCTCAGAGTCTCATGGCCACCCTCACTGAGCGAAGTTCAATTGGTCGCATCGTGGGCTACTCAATAATATGCGGTATTGGATTCGGCTCGGTGCGTTGATACCAGTAGATGACTAACGTTGCATTGACCGGTCGTATGTAGGCAACACAAATTACTATGGTTATAGCACAGCTCGGGCTCCCTGCCGATTATCTGTCTACCACGACTGCCTTGGTCGGAACAGCCCCAATGCTAGGCGGTACCCTTGGTGTTGCCATACTCGGCTCAGGTAAGTCCTTCATGATCAGAGAATATCCGACGAAGTCTCCGATTCACCACTCTGCCAGCCATCAACAACATCTATCGGGATACCCTCGTTAAATCCCCCTACGCGTCTGCCCTGACCGACCTCAACCCCAACTCCGTCGTAGAAACGCTTCAGCACCTATTGGAAGGGAGCGAGGAGTACAACGCCGTCGTCGGCGCGTATGTCAAGGCCTGGCAAATGGGCTGTTGGATCCTCGTGGGTATCACTGGGTTGGAGATTCTTCTATGCTTGGGGATAAAAGCGGTTTCGTTCGATGATAAGCCAGAGGAGAAGCGAAGCGAGGAGCATGAGACGACTGTGTAATGTAGAAGAGCGAATGTTATTTCATACATCCCCCAGAGACTCAAGGACATTCTTGAGCCGTTCTCTGCGAAGTGGAATCCAAAGCACCTCGGTTCCTGAAGTGCCTTGAGCACTGACGATCAACGAGTGATCCTTGAACTCTCCAAGCAGCTGACGAAGCGACGAATCACTCGTGGCGATAAGCTTCTGCTTCGTCAACTGGAACAAGATGTTGTACGGTACAGCGTACTGCTGCATGTCGTTCATCGCCGCCTTCTCGCCCGCCTCCTCGATGGCCTCGAGCTGCTTCTCCCCCATGACCTTGAATAGCTGCTTCGCCTTTTGCGCAACAGAAGCCATGATATGGGCGGCAGCGGTTTCGGAGATGTTTCCAGCATTTGCTTGGGTGCCTTCAGTGTGATGTTTGCGCGCGGCCGAGGTGGCGCCAGATATGGAGGAACGGTCCGCGCTTGCCAGTTCAACGTCGTACGCTTCGAGGGTGGTCATATCGTGCCACAACCATGAGAAGCGATCCCGTGATGACCAGATGAGAGGCGCGTTTATGTGGTCTATGGACGCGACTATATGGATTCGAGATGAAGATACAAGGGTCTGTAGATATCCTTTGACTTTCGATGCTCGAAGGGAAGGAGAGTCGATGTTGTGGATTATAATGTATAAATGGCGTTTCTGGGACGGTTTGGAAAAGTGGTCGACGAGCGACTGGACTTGACCTTCGAGAGACGTTGCGTATCCCGTTTGCTGGATGTCTGGAATAGTGTCGAGGGAAGAGAATAGATCTCTGAGGGTGAACGACGCCTGGAAGCCGTTAACCACGACGACGTGCCCAGCTTTTGAACAGCGCTCGAGCGCGAATTTGTTCAGCAGATTGCGTTTGGATCCGTATCCATAGCACAGGACATTGTAGCCCTCGCCGAGTTCGCGTAGGATACGGGTGAAGACTTTGTTGCGAGTGGACGCGTCTGTGAGCAAGATGGACTCCATGGTCTTGTGGGATGCTTGGGCCATCGCCGAGGAGTATTCCTCGGATGAAAGTGGAGGAATTATCGACGAGAAGACATTGGAAGATGTCTGTGGGCGCGCCGCCGTATGAGTAAAATACGCGTCGAATGCGGTTTCGACGATGATTGGGCCTGCGCTGTCGGTTGGAGGCTGCTTTCTTTTTCTACTGGGAGTAGCTAGTACATTGTCCTGCTCGTCGTCGTCGGTGGTGCTGATAATGCCATTTTCGTCGTCGCTGTCGCTAGATTCCGAGTCGTGGTGCATGGCAGAGATCCTTTGTTTGGTCCAATCACTGGTCTGCCATTGACCACCACCATGTCCGGCGTCACGAACAACGACCTCGGCAATCGAAGGTCAATCATTAGAGCTACGAAGCAGCAGCAAGAAACACTCAAGGCCGCTTACTACCAATACGGAGAGCCTTTCAGTGAAGACATTTTGAACATGCTACGCGAACAGACATCTCTGTACGCCGTCCTTGGTCGATGTATGCGTGTCTAACTGCTGTCTAGCCCTACCATGTGGATACGCCAATGGTCTAATCGTCTGAAGAAGAAAATTCGAGCCCAAGAACGCGCCATACCATTGTCCTCTCAACCGCTCGCTGTCGTTCACTGCTTCAAGACTGAATCTGAGGACCCAGCTCTTGGCTCTGACGCTGCCCTCTCCAAAACTGCGATTGTGAAGAAGAAGAAGAAACGAACTGCACCTACGAAGCCTCGAGTTATCACCAGCAAACAGCCTATGATCCCTCCTCGCACAATTCCTGCCTCTGCCCACTATCGCAACGTGCCCGTCAGCTCTCGTCAGCTCTCATATCAACCAGCTCTGCCTAACTCTCGTCTCAACGCTCGTAATAGCTCTCTCTGGTCGCCGCCCACAGGTTTCAGCAGCGCGTACTTCAATACCACCAATGTAAGATATCCATTTCCTGGGTTTGCAATATATGCTCATCTGCTCATAGCTCACCGCTCGCTCTGTTCAACAAGCTCCTCTCAAATACATCAAAGTCCTCAAGGCGAACAAGGACTCCTCTTCCGCGCTGGACCGTCTTTTGAATCCAGAACTAGCTGAAAACGATCCCTTCCAGGCCGCGATGGGACTGGTATTTCTGGCGCAAAGAGGTCTGAAGTGGTGATATCGTACTTGTTGCATGGCATTCGCTTTTTTGGTTGTGAGTTTGTCTGTAAGCGGAATAACATCGTAGTTGCGACGTCCCCTGGGGCTTAGCAACTCTTCCCTTCAATGACGAAAGCAGGACATGTCACACAAGCGGTATTCCCTTGTACCCCCAAGCGTCCATCGAATCAAACAAGTCATTACAAGGGAACAGCGGTAGCAGGCACCAAACTGCACTTGCCCTTCCACCACGTTCTCCGACTCTTTTTGTTCCGATAATTGAACGCAAAGATCAGCTTATCGAGATTCCAGGACCACCTTCACGCCCACGTAATTTTCATCCTGCGATAAACTCTTCACCTGAACGCCTGTTGACCCCGCTCACTCTCTCAAAGTATTCACGGAGCCTCGGGCTGGAGCCTACAACTTCCGGATGGGTCACCGTAGGCCACTAGGTACGTCGAACAACCTGCCAATTTTCTGTCGATCCTAATTGAAAGCCAAAGTTGGAATGATCTACATGGTTCAATGTTCTCATCCGAGAACACGGACGAGCGAGCTTTGATTGAGATCAAACAGATACTCGCACTTGTTAGGTTCAAGTTATCGCCACAGGATGAAGAAAGCTCAGTGAGTTATTTCTGCCGCCTCGAGTCTCTAAGTAAAGTCCTTTAACTAAATGCGCAGGAACCAACCACACTTGGTATACCGTTCAGACTCATTGGATGAAACGGTTACCAGAGCAATTCCCTTGGATCAAGTTGTGGGTCCCATCCAAAGATGCGCCTCTATGAACAGAAGCCAGTGGATGTTGACTTGGCGCGATTTCCGAATGCCGGGCTGTCACTGTATGCAACCCATTGGATTTTCGAGCGATATAAGAGGACACAGAATATCACTGGAATCTGCATCCTCTCTTAGACAAGATGAGCACTCCGCCGTCTGCGATCCCTCCCCTCCAGTCTTCCGAAAAACAATCTGCACCGTCTTCTAAAGCTGGATCAACAATCGTTGGCACTCCTTCTATCAATTCTGACGCATCGAGCGTACTAGAGAAGCTACCATGGGACGGCTATCTAGAGGTTGACATCCCAGAGAAGATGGAAGGCAAACTCCTGCGGGATATCCGCCATATCCTATTCACCATATACCACCGTCTATTTGGCGTCGTCTTCGTCACGAACATGTCCATCCTGATCGCACTGTTCGTTTACGGGATTACCACACAGAGAATTGGTTTGATCGCAGTGGCCAATATATTCGTGGCTATCTTGATGCGACAGGATTACGTCGTGAACGCTTTTTTCGTCGTTTTCACATCAGTGCCTACATCGTGAGCTCATTGATTGGTGGCTGAGTTTCGTTGCTCATTCCCTACATATAGATGGCCTCTCTGGTTTCGATTGCTGATGGCGAGGGTGTACCATCTTGGGGGTATACACTCTGGTGCCGCCGTATCTGGAACCATTTGGCTCGCTGCGTTGGCTGGGCAAGGCGTACAAGAACATGTTAGTGGGAATGGGCCGGTAAGTCAATTCGCGCTTTGACTGAGAATTTTCATAGCTAACGATATCCCAAGATCTCAATCTCAACCTTGGTTGTAACATGGATCATCCTAGTTTTCCTGATTGGGATTGTCATATTCGCCCTTCCTGCTTTCAGAAGCAAAAGCCATGACACGTTCGAACGTATTCATAGGTTCCTTGGATGGACTGCAACTGCGCTTGTATGGGCTCAAGTCGTGCTCTTGACAAATGATTGGAGAGGAGACGCATCCCTTGGGTATGCCCTAGTCCATTCCGCGCCTATGTGGCTCATGTTCGTCATAACCGGTGGGCCGCTTCTCTAAAATGACCAACACACGACTTATCGAATCGTCAGGATCTCTGGCATTACCTTGGACCCGCCTTCGCAAAATCCCTGTCCGAAGCGTCGTACTCTCAGATCACGCAGTCCGCCTTTTCGTAAACTATCGAGGTTAGTACATGTGGACATCTACACATACCGACGTCTAATATCACTCCTACTAGTATTCGGTTTCAAACCTGCCCCCGTTCCCGGCTCTTTCAGCCGCGTTTCCCTTGACCCTCTCCACGAGTGGCACGCGTTTGCCAACGTTCCTCTGCCTGGGACGGACGAGTTCTCGCTCGTCGTATCCCAAGCCGGTGATTGGACCCAACAACTCATCCGCAACCCGCCCAAGGAAATATGGGTACGCGGGACACCCGTCAGTGGTGTCCTACGTGTCAACATCATGTTTCGCCGGGTCCTCTTCGTCGCTACTGGCAGCGGGATAGGACCGATCGCGCCGTGTCTCTTTGAGAAGCGACAGCCGTCAAGGCTGCTCTGGACGGGATCGAACATCAGGAAAACGTTCGGGGATGATTTGGTGAATAGCGTTGTTGAGGCTGAACCGGGGGCTGTTATCTATGGTGAGCATTATGTATTAGGTTTGGGGTTGTGCTTATACTTGGCTCAGATACTCGAGTGCATGGTCGGCCGGATATGGTCAAGCTCACGTATAAGGTCGCCCGGGATTTTGATGCTGAGGCGGTTGTTATCATCTCCAATGAACCATTAACGCGTAAAGTCGTTTATGGCCTCATGAGTCGTGGTATACCTGCATTTGGAGCCATTTGGGATTCCTAGAGAAGGATGTTGACTATACTTCACTATCTACATATATGCGACTATGCTTTTGAAGAACGCAGGTTCAAATAGGAAACTTGAAATAGCATCTTGCATAAATATACACGGGCTCCTTTAGAAGCACTACAGCTATGTGATTGCATTTATGTATCTCGGTCATACACAGGGAAAGAAATTTCAAACTACTTCTAGAAGAAGTTACTCCTGCGTTTGAACCAGCTGAGGGGCGAGAACGAACGACGGGCAACCTCGTCATCCTCGCCTTCCACTCTCTCGGTGCCTTCCTTCGTCGTCTCCTGGTCGCCTTCCTTCGTCGTCTTCTTGTCGCCCTTCTTCGTCACCTCATCGTCTCCCTCCGTCTTCTCCTCGTCGTCTACCTCCGTCTTCTCCTCGTCGTCTACCTCCGTCTTCTCCTCGTCGTCTACCTCCGTCGTCTCCTCGTCGTCTGCATCGGTTGCCTTATTGCCTTTCTTCTTCTTCTTCTTCCCCTCACCGTCTGCCACCTCTTCCTCTCCCTCTGCGTCCCCTTCTCCGTCCCCCTCTACGTCCCCGTCCTCCTCCTCCTCTCCCTCCCCGTCCTCCTCCTCCTCTCCCTCCCCGTCCTCCTCCTCCTCCTCCTCCTCCTCCTCTTCTTCTTCCTCCTCAGCGCCACCGGTTTCCTCCTCCTCCACATCCACATTCGCCTCATCCTCCGCCACTTCCGCATCCTCATCATCGGGATCTGTTGTTGTATCTGCCTCATCCCCGTCGGTCTTCTTTCCCTTCCCTTTCAATAAAAGTTTAACCCACCCATTCCAAGTCAATGAACAGAATAGACTCACGTTTGCTTAATCCTAGACCAACTGTCCGACGTTTTTCTTCGATTTCCCGAGAAACAGCATGAGCGCCTTGGAAGGCTCGGGCAACGTTGGCTTCCCGCTTGGCTCTGGCTGGAAGTATGGAGCGTGCTTCCTCGACATGTCCAGAACTATCGACTTCCCTGCTATTAGTTCTGAAGGCGGGTAAACGAACTTTCATCGTGAGATTGATTCAGAGTTACTTACCGGATAGGGCTGGCCAAAGCGGAGGTGGCGCCGAGCGCTACAGCTAAGAATACAATGAGGGATGATTTATTGAACATCTTGAGCGTCAGAGAGAGCTGACAAGATTTTGTGTGGTTTGACGTGATATTTTAGACGGCCTGCGTCTAGAGTATGAGCACGGCTAGGAAGGCTTACGGTTTCCGACGGCAGGGCTTTATAGTCAAGACCATAATGGATACAGTAGCGCAGCATAATCCATTGAGACGGACAGCCATGATATGGAGCAGTATCAAGGAGCAGCGGAATATGGCCATCAAAGCTGTATGTGAGGTAACCGTAGCTATCGGCCCGCGTAGCCACTGGGAGTATTGCAACATGAGACATCGAGGCTGGTACTGTGCTGTGGTTGGCGCAAGTTTCGACCTAAGGAAGACGAAGGAAAATCGGCATGAGAGTCTGCGTCAAACCCGTTTCGATATCACGGTGCCGTCGGCACGGACAGTTGTATGTTTCCTTCTCGTCGTCTGCTTAACTTCATCGTCATGCGAACTTACAAAGGCAAAGGGGTCTTGTGGTGCTGGAGTACTTGACTTTCGGCTGTAATCTATGTCTGTGCTTCAAGTTTGCTATTACCCTCGGCTCTCGATACGAGTCTTCTCTCTGGACTGACGTCCGTTGATCTAAAGTTATTGGTCGCATACAATCTGAACGTGCTGGGTCTCGAGGCAGACCCGACAACTGCTCCAGTCATTCTCAAGGTCGGCAATGGTAATCGCGACGCCGATGGCAACTGATGTACCAGCGGAAAATCGATAAAAACCAGAGGACAAGGGCGTTTCGTGCATTCATATGATCTTTGTCTTTCAATTTATGAACTTTCAAGCTGATTATTCATCAAGGTATCGGCATCCGTTGTAATAATTATTCACGCCTATCCAGTGAACATCCCTTTGAATGCTCACTTATCGAAAGATTTTGTCAACTCCCTCTTTCACATCATGAGCTTTGTCATCGACCCAATCGACAACGGGGTGGTCGTCGTCGTCGTCGTCGTCGGATGAACTCGAATCTGAATCATCTAGATACTTATTGTCAGCCTCCTTCCAGAACTAAGACGAAGCCATTTACCATCTCGTTTACTAGACCGACGTTTACTACGGCGGGTCTTTTTAGAACCGGCGCGAGCGATTTTGTCCTTGCGCTTCCCCTTGACAGAGCGTTTCGACGGAATAGCAGGGACGGAACGAGCTGCGTTGGTCTTAGAGGACCTGGAGACCGACCTCGCATTCCTGGGGAAGACACGTCAGCAAGCACTCCCATTGTTGATGAAGCAATATAATATACCCAACGGGGCCCGCTAGAACATATGTGGCGCTAAGCGCCACCGTCACCAGGACGAGTACGGAGGATTTGCTGAGCATTGTGTAGGTGAGTGTGGAGAAGAAATGGACGACCTGCGCTTGGGATGTCGGTGAGTCTCGAGACCGTCTTTATAGCTACAGCCATCGTCTCCGGCCAGGTGGACCGCCATGATGTGTAGTAGCATCAAGGGGCTTTGGCTTTGCCGTCGTTGTCTGGGTTGCTCGGTATGTTAGGTAGCTGTTTAACAGAACTTTGCTATGCATACAAGATAGGGCTGTAAGTGGGGTACTGAGCGAATGATGCTATGATATCGAAATACAACACTCTGAGTGGTTATCGAACAATTTGTCGATTTTGAAGCAGCGTCACGGTGATATTATCGGGCATAGAATCAATCAAGCTGACTCGGGTTGGACTGGGGAGTCAGAGGCTTACCTCAAGTTGGCTACCTACCCAAGGGGAGACCAAGTGCTACTACCAGTCATATATCTTTCCGAGCGCGGGAGGCTCAGACAAGTCTTTGAAAAATACAGCATGTTTTGCAATATGCATTACTACAGGTGTACGCAGCAGAAAGAGGAGAATTACCAGTGGGATCGACGTACTATAGGATCACTAAATTTAAACGTCATCACCATTCGACTGAACAATACGTTAAAAGTTTACCGAGGAGAACATTTTGAACATTGAACATATAATACATCGTAAAGTCTGTTTTTACAACTAGTCGTTACATGTTACTTTACTCTCTACTTGAAGCGGCGTCCCAGCCAGCGGCCAGAGGGTGCGCGACGAATTCCTTCAGCGCGAGCGATCTTATCGAAGTCCGAATCGTCCGCTCGGGTGATTCTGCTGCCCCTGTCGCTTCCTCTCCCTCCGTCCTCGTCCTCGGTAGTACTAATTCTGTCAGTTTCGTCTTTATTTCCGGTAACTCTCACGGCGTCCTCATCTTGGGTAACCCTGCCATTAGATTCCTCCTCATCTTGGGTAACCCTGCCATTAGATTCACGGCCCCCACCTGAGACCTCCTTATCGTTGTTCAACCGGGTAGTTTCCAGGTCCTCCTCGTCATAGTCAGACCCGAAGCCCTCCTCGTCCTCGTCATCGTCAGACCCGAAATCCGATTCGGAGTCATCCACGATTCTGTCTGAGTCCCTGTCGCCAGTCTCTTCACCCTCGAAGCTACCTGAAGTGACAACTTCGTCGTCGGTCTTGGCACTTTTACCCTTGTAGCCCTTGTCGTCGACCTCAACCGTCTTGGATCTGGAGTCATCTAAAGTGCCCTCGTCGTCGCCGGTTCTGTTGTTGAAAGTGTCCTCACCGGACTCTCCCTCGGTGCCGATTTCCTCGTCGCTGGTGGTGGGCTTGTTGAAAGTGTTGTCCTCCTCGCCGGTCTTTACACGACTACCACCGCCAGTTCGTCCTTCATCCTCTTCTGATAGAAAAAAATTCAGTCTGTCACCTTTTTATTGATACTTAAGGAACCTCCTCACCTTCTGTGAGACGATCACGACGGGACAACTTGTTAGTTCCTCGGGCGTTGACAGCCTTCAAGCCGCGAGCAAGCTTGGCCTCTTGCTTCTTCCTCAAGGAGCGCTTCGCCGAAAACTTGATCGACGGGGCCACGGAACGAGAGAGCTTGGATGGCGTGTGGTGACGGCGACTGACAGCGCCTTTAGATCTGGGGCACGGATGAATATTCCAGAAACGATTCGGTGTAGCAAAGAGACATACCCGACATCGGAAGCAGCGAGCGCGGATGTGGCGCTGAGTGCGACAGTCAAGAGAACAAGGAAAGAAGATTTGGTGAACATGTTGGAGAAAAGTATCGGAAGATGTGGTGAGTTGGTTTGGTGGAATGGGTTTCTTTAGACGGCCTGCGTCTGAAGTGATGAGCTCGGCTGAGGAATTTAGAAGGTCACACCCAGGGTTTATATACGGACATTGGGACAGAGGTGGAGCCATGGCAGTCTCTGCAGACATAGCAATGTGGTGCGGATACGAACACAGGAAACGAGTGTCACTGCACTATCACCGATTTGATGTGCGGTATCGCTATGCAGATCGCGCACTGGATGTTGCAGAATAGAACCGTGTCGTGGTTACGAGCCGTCGCATCAGCACTTGCCATCGCTTCGTCGGTTTCCGGGAAGAAACGTTCGTATTTCAAAGAGAGTGAGTGGGTGGAAGCACTCGATTCATTGCGGACGAATAGTAGTGGATCATGATCGTCAGTAAGAGGCTTGGAGCGCGTGGGAATTAAGTGTAGTAGCGGGAAAAGTGGTTGCAACCGTAAAACGGGCGACGGGCCCCACAACCAGGCTAGGCTAGATGGGCCAACCTAAAAATACAGATAAAAATTTGCCTTGTAACGGCAATTGCAACAGGCGAACATGTAGTACGGTACAGTGCATTACAACGGGTTACAAACAGACGTAGAATTTCTATGCTAGAAGTTACCTGCAGTGCTTTTTCCAACACGTTTTCCAATAAATCAAGCGCAGCAGCGTTCTTGCTGCTATGCCTCTAGTGTGGCGCAGAACGGTGAACTCCGTGATGGCGTTTCAGACTCCGGTTGCTTCGTCATCGCGCCTGCCTGCCATCCTCAGTTTCCAACTCCCAGCCACCCCAAAAAGCACACAATGGCCCGCCGCTCTGCCCCCGCCAAAACTGCCCCGGCCTACATCAGCAGAAACCAACCTGCGCGGCGCCTAAATGACCCGAACGAATCCGCCTTTTCGAAATGGCTGCGCGAAGAAATATACGCGCCTGAAAAATTGCCTGGAAATATCAGCATCCTCACGGCGGTCACCATGTTTGTCGGTGGAATAGCGGCAGTGAGGACTTGGGGAGAACTCATGGTCCCAGCTTGAGGCGTACTCTGATGTGTGTTTGTTTCGTCGTCGTCTCCGAGTCCCACGTTACTAACTTTTCAGTTAGGAATGCTGTTCTCATTTGTCACTATGCTACATCGCTCATTAATATCACACAACTCGCAACCCTTCTACGTGCATGGCTCGAAATAAACCTCATGAAGCGCAACTCTCTGTTCATATCTATTAGAAAACCGTTCTACCGCGCCCACCTCCATTGACCTGGAAATAATGTCCTATTGCGCAAGTAAGATAAATATACTGTTGAAATAACCCTCTGCAGCCGCCAGGCCCTATACCTCCCAGCCTCTTTCTTCTGCCTTCGTAATGGCCGGTGCTTCCCCGTTCTCAACGCCCTAGCGATGCATTCCACCCGGTTGGTGTCTGCTTCCGCTTGTGCATTTCCCCCGCTCGACGATGATCGCCTCACCTATTGTCAACAATTTACAAAAGAAAAGGTCTCATTCAATCAGGCAACACGAACACCACATCATCCACACAACTCTGAATACAACTGGAATATAATACAATCAACCTCTGGCCCTAAACTACAACCCGTCATCCGACAGGGTATAGATCAGGCGGTGAAGGTGCCGACTCGCTCTAGAATTCCTTCTCGTCTCTTTTCCTTTCCCGTCGCATATCCGTCTTCTCAACCTCCCGCGCACGCACCCTTGGCGTCCCCTTTTTTCACTGGGTGGCTACATTCTCAGGCTCCCGTACTATTTCGTCCATCCCTTTCCTCAGCCAGCATCCTCAAATGCCACCTTTCCCCACTTCCACGCCTCTATTCTCAATGCGGACGTAGCGCTAGAGCTAGCTGACGGGATGAACGAAGAGGACTGGAAAGTCGAGGGCAGACGCATTACTTTTGAGGGAGTCGTGTAATTCCATCGATTCGTTCGTCATCCCGAGGTTTGCGTCTTCGCTTTCTTCCTGAGCCCGTTCGCTCTGTATATGTCGGACGAAGATATGGTTGGGTGGACTCTGAGGGACGGAATTATTCTATGTATCGGGGCACATTCTGGGCGAGGACTCGCTCTCTCTATGCGTCCAGGAGTCTCCAGGATCAAGATTCTAAGTAAGTGATACTAATGCCTATACAGAGCTTTTTCTTTAGGCGCCCTTTTCCTGTCGGCACTGGATTAACTCGAAAACTGGAAATGAGGTGTCAACCGACCTCCTTATAATGCTCTGCTTGTCTTCTCAAACTGGACAGGCTGACTACGTAGTATATCCTTTGCAATACAAGCCGCCCATATGCTGCCTCCTCATACCCACCGCGCCATACGGATCTCTTGGCACTGTTCCACTACGTTCTCATGATATACCGCCAGCAATAATTCACCATAATTCAAGTACTCTCGTCATTTTGGGAGCGCCGGCCATCCTTTTGCGATGTTTTTCTCGGTCCGCCTTTTGTTCGCAAATCTTTGGGGTTGCAAAAACTCCTCTAGTACCAGACAAGTTGCCGGACGAGTCTGCGCCTCAACTCTCCGATGGGCGCCTATGTATCCCGTCGGCTCAGAGACCGATGCGGTGACCTCTGAAGATCTGGATATTGAATACTCTAACGACTTTGGAAGTTCATGGTCTACCTCAGCAGATTTTCGGTGTGTCTGACTCTTATGTTGCACCGCCAAGACACTGACCATGACCAGGTTTTATTCACAGTTCACGAGCCTTCCATGTTTTCTCCTCCTCCTCCAAGCTTTAATTCTTCTTCCATCAACGTTTCAATATCGAACATAGAGCAGCAAGTATACAGGTACAGCGCTCAATGTACTTACACGCATTTTACTCGAGGCTTACTGTCTGTGTATAGAAAAATTATCAGATCTGTCGGCCATTCTCCGAGGTGAGTAGTGTGGCTGGACTCTGGTAGGGCTTTCGTTTTTTCCATACCGTTTCTGGCGACTACTTTTTGAGTATAAAGGGATGAACTGGGAATGGTCCTTCAGTATCCCACTGCTCATCCCTCAGTAGCCAGTCACCAGCACTTCGCTAACGATTCTTCCACTGAGAAATCTTCCCTCACGTTCATCTACACGCCCTTGCACCATGTTCTCGCTGTTCAAATTCGCTGCTCTCGCTACCCTTCTCTCTGTCGCTCACGCGTACACTGGTGATGGTATACTCTCTTGCTATTCTTGTTACACATCCGAGTATCTAACTATCATATCCAGCTACTTGGTACGAGCCCAACGGTGGTAACGGCGCCTGCGGCGCTCCCAACCAGAACTGGGAGTACCTGGTCGCGCTGCCTCCTTCGCGGTACAACAATGGTGCTCACTGCTACAAGCACGTCACAGTCCAATGCACGCCCCCCTTTTATTCTCTCTACCGCGTATCTAATATCCATCTAGACGGTAACAAACTCGTAGACGCCACGGTCGTCGACCTGTGCCCGAGTTGCAAGGGAGACAGTATCGATCTCAGCCCTCCCGCGTTCTCCGCCTTGGCCAACCTCGACGTTGGACGCATGCAGGTCAACTGGTGGTACAACTAATAACGACGCTAGCCGCGGCACGCACAGTCGTCATTTGACACCCAAAGAAAGAAACACCGGCTCGTTGGTGATAAATGGTTATGTTACTAGCTTCAATTTTTTTTTGCTTTTTTCTGTATCCCTTCTTTTAGCCTCTATCGCGTTCTACTTAACCCGTTGACGTGTTGACGCCACTATCCCATTTTACTGTATTTCACTAGCTTGTCCTTCGGGATTTAGAGGTTGGTTGAATCTATACACTCTCTTCTTCAAGTTACACCCAAGAGAATGGTTTTGATGAACACTTGTCCAGGATAACACTCGTGGTGCGCCTACATGCTAGTATCATTACATGTAATAAGAATCTCAGAGTCATTGGTCACAAAATGATATCAGGCCCAAGTATTGCTCCTGTCTAACCTCAGCACACCGAGGTATTGATGTTCTCCAAATTACATCTCAGAAGCAGATACATTACGGGTGCCGCTAACTTGCTTAGAGTGCGTCCTCTATCAACTCTGTCTGAACATAATTGAAATCCTACACACACAATTAGTTTCCTCCGTCTCCATAAAACATAAAAGCGTACCGCTGGCTGGAGAATGGGAAGTCTACTTCCCGTAGCGTATATCCCAAAGAACGCACCCGTGAACACTTGCCACCCTTCGAGATGTGCTTGCAGCCACTTGTTCTCCACCTGCGCCACATGCTTTACCTCCTCCTCCCCAAAGGCATACCCGAGCGAGTATCCATCCCGGTGTGCTTCAATAAACAGCTTCACAGGGCCTTCCGCCGGTGCCTCAAAGAACTCCTCCACCATATCAGCATTAGCCCCCGTTCGCGTCCGGGCAACGACGACTCGCTTTCCATCTCGCTGAGTGACCGCTATCTCATTATGGTAGTGAATGGACAAGAAAACCGTAGCCCCAGCCTCGTGAAATTCCGTCGTGGGCTGGAACTCCACCTCGGTGGACCAAACAACCTCGAGATCAACTTGCTTCCTGAAGAATGCAGCAGGTGTCTCCCGGTCGGAGAGCGTGAATGGATTCCCGCGCAGGCGGAGGTACCCGGATCGTTCGGTGAAGGAGTGAAACGCACGATAGGGTGTGCGTGCGGTGTAGTAAGCTTTGTCGATGAATGCGTCGGTGAAGTCGTCGCGCCAGCTCTGGGGGCGGGGAAGGTCGTATAGACCTGGCATTTCGAGCGTGATGGGCTCGCCGCCATTGACAATAGGCCAGCCTTCTTTCCATTCTACGGGCGCGAGGAAAGTCTCGCGGCCGAGTTGGTGGGATCCCGAGGCGTTCTGAGGCGTTTGTGGGCGGATACCGAGAAAAACCATGTACCAGTCGCCCTGCGGAGTTTCGACGAGGTCGGCGTGTCCTGTTGCCAGAATGGGTTGGGACAGATTTCGACCTGGGTTGATGTGAGTCTTACTATTGTTGTTGGAAATAGATAAACAGACCATTGAATAGGATCGGGTTGTTGGGATTCTGCTCCCATGGCCCGTCGAGAGATCGCGCGCGCTTGATCATCTCACGATGTACGGCTTCTGTCCCAGCTTCGGCGGTCATTAGGTAGTACCAACCATCCTTTTTGTAGAGGTGACTCCCTTCCGCCAGCCGTGGCGTGTTTAGTGGTAGACTGCTGACATGAAAGACCTCAGATTCTGTGAGAGAGTTGCCATTGATCCGGTCAATCTTAGTCTTCCAGATGGCAAAGTATCCAGAGTCTGGTACCATGAAGTTGGCACCGTTGGCGACGGACAAATGAGTGGAATCGTCTTCGAAGAATAGGTCCGGGTCTATGCCAGGTCTGGGGGTTGTCTTGTTGAGAAACAGATGTTAGGAAGGTGAGTGGACGTACTGTTCGATGTATATAGGATCACTCCAGCTGTCGTCGTCCCATATGTTGTAAGTCTTGACATAGAATCCGCGAGGTGTAAATGTGACCTATTTAAAGGATAAGCTGGCGACACACAAGACTTGAGCCAAATGACACATACATTCTAAGAAATGTCAGTTCCCAATTCAAACACCTAGGAAGGGAGAAACGTACATCAGGGGGCGAAATGACATCGAACAATGTCGTGATCATATAGAATGCGCCTTCTTGTTCGTTAAAGCGGAGGGTCGGGGCGAATATTCCACCACTAGGAGCAGTTCCGCGCATTTGAAGCTGGCTGGGACGCGTCAGCGCATGTCCAATAAGGTCCCATTTGATGCTAAACAATTGTTAAACCCAGCCAGCGGATAGGCATGCTGAACCTACAGGTCAATTGAATGATATATGGGTACGCCTGGGAACCACTCGAAAGTGGACGTAACAAGGAAGTAGTCATTCCCCATGCGCGTTATAGACGGGTCTGGGTTAAAACCTGGGATGATTGGATTCCGGAATGCGCAGGCGAATGCTGAAGAAATAGATGAGTAAAGTCTTCGCCCAAGTCAAATAAGCTGACCTACCAAATAATGTCGCAACATAGAACCATGAGGGAATCATAGTCTCTAGGAAATGTCAGCATTTTCAAGCACTTTATATCAAGGGAGAAATGTCGGAAGACAGCCAGCGTGACACGAAGACTGACCCCCGCCGTCGGCCCGTGCGGACTGAAATGCAAGGGAGAGCAGGAAGCATACAGGATTGGTATAATTCTATCGCCGGGTTGACGGGTAAGTAAAAGACATGGTTAAGTCAGACAATGGAAACACAATTGTATAATCCACACCCGAGGTGCCAGACCTCCAGGGTATGTACAAACAGTCCATCAACGCCGCCGGCGCATCAGCCTTCCAGAATACCCATATCGCGCCATCGTTCCCAAAGTGCGCCGACACCCACGGGAGCAGAAGGCGATCCCTTGAGGTCCTTCATCTCGAGTAGCTCGTACTCTCTGCCGAACGCAAGGAAGTGCGCGAAGAGGCTGTTGAAGTGCGGCTCTGACCGGAGGTGGAGGATCTGGTGGTAGTGGGAGTGGTATATGTGGGCGAAGACGCGTAAGAGCTGTCGATAGACGTGCTTCACTGTCGATGGGAAGCTTTGTGGGAAGTCTTGGTCTGGGGAGGGTCAGGATGTCGTACAAAACACATAGAGAGACTGACTGGATTTTGTTGGAAAGACGGCTTCGTCGTCTATGAGATTTTGGGCCCAGGTCATAACGTAGTCTATGTAGGTGGGCGCGGGGAGTTGGACACTCTTTCTATCCTGGTTGATCCAAGTGTAGTTGAGCCTGGCTGCTGGGTCAGCTGAGGCAAATGGTGACGACGCAAACGTACGAGGAGCCTGCAGACATTGTCGGACATGACTGCTGGGTGCAGCATTCCGAGAGAACGCCGTAGAATTCGTTCAAGTTGTTGTAAAAGTCAAAGACTTGGATCGGGATGAGGGCGGGTATGACCGGTCAACAAGCGTACGCACTGTTCACGGCCACCCATTCCATTATATCCACATATTTTGGGAGCATCACGATGGTCTTGAAATTTCCCTTTACTAGGGCTGCCTCGACGAATGGACTGCATAGGTATAGCGGTTTTTGGGGAGTAGTAACGACGGGGGACGGTGGCGCAGAGTTTGTGGGATACTCCACCGGTGCGAATGTTGCTGAGGTCGGTGTAGGAGACCTTTTTGGATTGCGGGGAGCGCGGGACATTGACCGACTGGTTTACCTGAAAATCAGCTCCCATTTTCTAATTTTCGGAGAGGAAACGCACCCAATTGAGTTAAAGAACGACATTTTATCCACCCAGGGATATTCGCACGTACACTGAGATGAATGAAGCGAGCAAGTTGGACTCGGTCGATTTCGCCAAGTCAAGGAACGTTTAGTAACCAAGCGTGGGAATCACATGTCGGCCCTGAACACTACCGCCACCCACAACCTATTTGCGCCACAATCTCACCCCTCGTTCGTCAAGGCTGTGTGGCTATAAGTAGCGCACACGATACACACCCAGGACCATATCTGTCGGCTGCGTATCTGGTCAATAGCCATAATACCTCACCTCCCACAACGCAGGGGACAACTCCGTCTGGAATATGCGCGAAATACGCCATTTAGCTCCGTTCTATTTTCCTGGATGATCACATTCCCGTACCGCCTTTGCTCGTCATATAAAAGCATGGAAATGCCAGGCTTATCTCCTCTTCACTCCCCTCAATGTCCTCTTCCCCTGCGCTCGAAAATGGCCTGAATTTCCAGAGAACTGCAGTCAAACTCAAGGGATCGGCTCTCCTCTACCTCAGTTTTCAGGCTTTAGGTACGCTATGCTTCTTTTTGAGGTATTTTCTGGGGCTCATGACCGTGTCTCTTCCTCTCAGGAATCATTTACTCCGACTTGGGTGAGTTTAGATCAATGCCTCAAAGGCTTGCGCTCATCTCGTCGCACAGGGACATCGCCGCTCTATGTTCTCAATGGCATTTGGCCTGCGTCAGGAGCTCCTCCCTCCAGCGAAGACGTCATTGGCGGCGTGAGCGCCATCGTCTGGTCTATCTCCCTGTTGCCTTTGATAAAATATGTACGTTTACTTCACTTCCATAAAGATCTCACCACCCAACAACATTATCATAGGTCTTTATATCCCTTCGCTTCGCCACTCAAGAAGGTGATTGACTTGACTTAACAATGGATAGTGAAATAGTTTCTCACGATCCTCATCAGGCGAAGGAGGATCTTTCGCTCTATTCCAAGGTCTCTACCCGCCCCGTGCCAAAGACCATGAGGCAGACCGTACTCTTACCGGAGATTATGACACCAAGCCCGTTTCTATTCCGAGCACATCCAGCTTTAAAGACAAGATGCGGTGGCCTCTATTAGTATGGGTACGTCTTTGCACCTCAATAAATCTTCAAATTCCAGCTGAACGCACTTTCTCAAGTGTTTGTTCGGTACAGCGTACGTCCCTGCGACGTAAACAAAGGCAATTCAACTGACGATTCCCTAGGCTGACTATGGCTGATGGAATGTTCACTCCTGCTGTTTCCGTGACAAGCGCCGTGGGCGGTATTGCGGTAGCGCGAGAGTCCGTCTCTGAGCAAATTGTGCCGATTTCGATTGTATGTCCAGCTCTCTTTCCATTCCTATACCCTCTGGCTAAGATACATAGGCTTTCCTTCTAGGCATATTCTTCGTGCAGCAGTTCGGGACAGCGAGACTGGCAGTCACATTTGGACCTAGTAAGTCATGCAATGTTTGAACCGCCACATCCATGGCTCAACATTATTTTTAGTTGCGTTCTGCTGGTTTTTACTTCTAGCTGGCACGGGTGTCTACAACATCGTACAATATCCCGGCATCTTCAGAGCCTTCGACCCAAGTCGTGCAGTACTTTGTAAGTACATTTTATCTTCAAGAGGACAGTTGACCTGACTTTAGTTCAGTATTCGTTCGTACCAAGAACTACGATCTCCTTGCTGGCATCCTGCTCGCCCTCACTGGGAGCGAAGCCATTTTTGCGAAGTACGTTAGAAGTTATTGTCATGTTTCCTGTTACTGACGCCCATTCTAGTGTTGGACAATTCAACGCTTTGTCTATCCAGGTAATTAGAGGTTTCTACCAAATGACCTGTGTCGTATCTGACTGTCTCGGTGAAATGATAGCTCTCCTTTGGCTTCCTAGTATACCCCGCCCTTATTCTAGCTTACCTTGGACAAGGCGCCATGTTGATTGTTGACGGCGAGAACGTTATCTCGAATGTGTTTTACCGTTCCATTCCAGGACCTGTGAGCGGCGGGCTTTGGTGGTTCGTGGTTTATTTTTCTGTTTCAATCTCAAGTCTAACCTTGTCATAGGGTCGTCTGGCTGTTCGCTCTCCTCGCAACGGTATATTCTCCATCTAGTAGTCCTTGAACTGAGTCTAACGGTTCACGTTTAGGTCATTGCGTCGCAGGCCATGATTACCGCCACGTTCAGTCTCATGCAACAGGTCATCAGCATGAAAAGTCTACCCCCTTTGCGAATGCTCCACACTTCGGAGACCATGCAAGGCCAAATTTACATCCCAGCCATAAATTGGGCTCTAATGGTCGGGACGATCATCCTTGTCGCTGCCTTCTCTGACCTAGCTGCTCTCACCAACGCATATGGCTTCGCTGTTGCTACTGTCATGTTTTCGACATCTGTTCTTATCGCTGTGCACATTAGATACGTGAAGAAGCTGTCCATCTTCGTGGCTCTGCTGTACTTTTTCACCTTCGGTTTCATTGACGCTCTGTTCTGGGGCGCATCGCTGAAGAAGATTCCCCACGGCGCGTGGGTCCCGTTGACGATTGGTGGGGTCCTGTTCGTAGTCCATTTGTCTTTGGCGCTTCTTGCATTGTATGCTAATACGCTCTTCATAGAGCCGTCGTGATGATCCTCTGGACATGGGGTAAAGGCCTCGAAGATGCGTTCGATGGGAAGAACAGGCGCAACCTTCGTGACTTCATCCAGCGCGATGAAAAGTCGCGGGTTACCATTCATCTGCAGGGTGACAGCACTGCGGACTCGGAGATTGAGTATCTGCACGACGGTGATGATGATGCGGTCAGCGATGATGTTTCGACGTACTACTACGTGGATTCTGTATCCTCTTCAATAGCGGACAAAGGAACGAGGGAGAGACAATCGCAAAGGAGAGAGTTGGCTCGTATACCGACTTGTGCGGTGTTCCACAAGCTTACGGAGGGGAGTGGAGTTCCACATAGTTTTATTGGGCTGATCAGGCAGTGGCCCGCGTTGCCTGAGGTTTTGGTGAGTGCAGTTGAGTTTGACGTCGATCAACTTTGTTGATTGTTTCTACTAGATCTTTCTATCTGTTTCTATCGTTCCGATTGCTCGGGTGCCGCTAGAGGACCGTTATATCGTCAACAAAGTCCGCTCTATTGAGGGTAGGAGGCCCTATCTTATTAGCAAAGAGGACGATCATTAACGGGTTGTTGTGTAGGATTTTACGGTGTGACATACTGCATTGGGTTCAGAGACGATTTCAACGTCCGGGTATTAATCGTTCAATCTGTAATCAGGGTCCTTCTAACAGGTTACTTAGGTTGACGATCTTGTTCAAAAGATATGTTTATTGGAGGAAAGGACAGACCCTCAACGCAGCGCGTTCATCGTTGACAAAATACGGCGCGTTGTGACGAGCACGACTCATATGTGCGAACCTACCCTTCTTTGTTTTTTGGTGGCTGACCATTGGTCTATAGCGTTCCACATTACCACGTCGTTAGCAGACCTATCAAAGGGGGTAAAATGGCTACTGTTATCAGTTACATTCGCAAATACCTCATTGAGGATATTTACCGTCGTCTTGGTGAGTGACCTGTTTTTTTCTGGCTTGATAAGACTCTTATCGTTACCGCGGTAGCCACCATGTTCCCAGAGACAGGGAATTGGTTGACGTCTGCGGACGAGTAAGCCATTACATCTACTTTTTAATGCTTAACTGACGGTGTCTCCAGAATTATTCACGTGGGGATAAATGCAAGTATTTAAAATATTTAACTGTAGAATATGTGTAAATCCGTAGTACTATAGATGTCGAGACTCGAATACGTGTATAAAGTTGCGCCACACATTATTGCCTGCCGCCGGACAAATAAGGTAACTCAGCCACCGCTAAGATCGCTTGGCAAATGCTTTCCTCTTCAAAACCGTTACGGTCGTCGTCGCCGTCAGTGACGAACTGAACATCCACATTCTCTTCAAACCAACATTTGGGTACAACAACAATGATGGCGACGACCAACCAGTTCTCGCAGCCTCCGAGTGCTTTCAACGGGTACCAGAATTCTTCGCCGCTGGAAACGCTGGTACGGCGGACGTCGTCGAGGCGGGGTCCTCCAAAGCCCGTCAATGTTCCAGTCACCGACACGTTGAACCAGAATTTTACATATCCCGAACGACAGCAAGCTTCATCGTCGACGCCTCCGCGACAACACCTTGGGCCACAGTACCACCAGAACGCACACCATAATCTATCTCCATCTTCGCCACTCCTTCACAGTCACTTTGCTCGTGGGTCCACCGCCACAGCGTCCTCTGGCGGCAATGAATCCTACCTTGACTTTTCATCTAATCCAAACGACGACTACTACGACGCGGACAGTATCTATTCCACCGACACCATGACCAGCCCGGCGTTGCGTGACTCTTGGGCAACAACTCGACCACACCCAGATTCGTACATTGCCGAACGCAGTCTTCGCAATGATTACCAACCCGAACCGACGTCCCCCGTCCCAATGGTTGTCGTTTCTTCGCCCTTTTCAGACACATCCGACCCGACGACACCCCAAAGTAGATCGACCGCAGTCGGGAAAGCACCCGTCGTGAAGCCCCTAACCTCCAATTTTTCTCGTCCAGTGCGGCCGTTGGTTTCAGACGAACATTTAGAGCGCCGGAAGCTCATTGTCCTGCAGCGCAATGCACGCCAAGAACAGACACTGCCTCCAGTCTCTCCTACCCCCAGTTCATATTCATCTTCGACCTCTTCGTATTCTCCACCGCCGCAGGCCGAGTCTCATAGCATTCCGACACAGCAGGGATATCCGCAGCTATCCCGTTCTGCCTCTTCTACCTCAACTCTTCGTACTCCCGCTTCGGATCCCTATCTATCAACAACCCGTACTGATACAGTCCAACTCCCGCGAAAGCCACCCTCTCTCCGTGCCGGGTCACCTACCAGTCTATATTCCGAGTACTCTTATTACCAAATGGACTCCGCCACTCCCTCACCCAGCAACACTCAATTTCCAAAGGACATCCGAGGCCAAACACCAACCCCTCAGCCTAAAGTCACTTTCCAACATTCCGCGATGTCTCGCACTCCTTCTCCCGCTCCCTCAGCAACGGCTACGTCGACACCTGAGCATTTCCTCCAACTTGGCATCACACATCATGAAGCCAACCGCCTCACCGATTCTGCTGCATGTTTCGAAAAGAGCGCCGTCCTCAACGGAGGATGCGGAGTCGGAATGCTCATGTGGGGACTGACGCTACGACACGGCTGGGGTTGCAGAAAGGACGAGAAGACAGGATTTTCATGGCTCCGCAAAGCTGCTGAGCTTGCTGTGACTGACCTGGAGAGAGGGAAGGGGGATTTGAAGGAGAGCGTTAGAGGGGAGTTGGTGTTGGCGATTTATGAGGTGGGGCAGTGCTTTTTCCACGGATGGGGTGTGGCCAAGGACCAGAAGATGGGTGTTAGCTATTACACTACGGCGGCACGGCTTGGGGACCCGGATGCGCAGAATGATTTAGCGTTTTGTTTGGCGAATGGGAAGGGGTGTAAGAAGGATAGGAAGGAGGCGGCTGGGTGGTACCGGAAAGCGGTGAGTGTGGCGGATGCTCGATGTACTTGCGAACTAATGCCCCTTTTAGGTTGCCCAAGGCCAGAGCGATATCGGGCTAGCGTGGATATACAAGGAAAAATTTCAGTGATGGTGTAAATGTGGACATAACTTGCATACCCAATTCTTTATCGTGTAATTTACATATACTGACGATCTCTCTTTTTACAAGTGATCTGTGCTGTAAAGCTTATAAGGGCATCGCATCGTTAGGGGAAAAGGCTGTCGCGTTTCCATGTCTTCCTCGTTATGCAACTGCTACTGGTACGTGTGGAATATCAACGACTTTACTTACCATCGATCTACATTGCGCAAAATCTCTAGCTTTAAGCCTGACTAAAGAGTGCCGCAAGGTTTGTACTTACGGTTATCTCTTGTAGGGAACCTAAGTCCAAGTTCGATGACAAACAATCGGCCTGAGACTTGTGGGTCCATGTTAGTCCTCCGAGGTTCATAAATAAATCTCCCGCGGATCCACTTTGTGAGCAAACAGACTTCCAGATTCATGTCCTCCTCATCCTCACCCAGTTCTCTCGTGTTCAAATCTTGTTTCCGCTTGGATTCCTTTAGTCAAGAATGTCAGTCCGAGAAGCCGAAAAGAAGTATCATCTTGCACACGTGATCGTGCTCAACCCATCCTTTCTCAAGCTTCTGACCTCTGAGCCTTTCTCACTTGGCCTTTCCTCTCGAATTCGGAACGAAGCCTAGTACGTAATTCTCTGGGATATATCTGAAGTCTCGAGTGCACGCTTTGGACGAATCTATGTCCGCCATTTCACAAGTAGGCTCCTATTACTCAGATACTTATATGAGACCTGCTGGCGAAATGTCTCTCCCATTTTGAACCCCCACTGTCATCATCTCGAAGTAATATCTACTGCTTTTATCATGTTCTCTACTCTCGCTGCTACTTTTCGCAAGGCCAAGCGGGGCATGACGCGGAAGGCTATTGCTAAACAGAAGGTTGTTGGTACGTCGCTCGAGCTCGCTATACAGCACAACTCTCATCATGGCCCCTAATAACTTTTCAGAGCCCTCGCTCCATCCTGATGTTGCGCATCGCCTGAAGGTCGCTGGATTCAGAGAAGACTTTGCGAAAGCTTCTTATGACATCCTTATAGGACAGTCGCACGACGCTCAGCACAAGCAGATCAGGCTCCTCGAGGAGCTATGGCACGACGATGAAGGGTTTGCCAGGACTGCTTACCTTCCGACGCCGTCGTCTATTATCAAAGAGCTACCTTCGGCCGAGTACCAATCCAATGCCATTGACGCTCGTCTGCACGAACTACCGGCCGAGTGGAGACAGCACTGTCTGAAGATCGTCCTCGAACATCCTGTTCATCTGCAGACACTGCAGCTCGATGCGATGGTCGAAATGGTGCAAAATGCTGGATGCAATATCTCCCCACTGCCTTCGCCTTCGTCAACTTTGCCTATCAACCCCATTCTCGAGCTCAACCCCCTCGACAATGGAATCACCCGCCCTATCCCGACAATTCCGAAGCCGCCTCCGTCTACGGCCTTCACACCTCTCCAAAGAACTCCGAGAGTCAGACATTTGACTGGCCAACCCAAGCGCGGACATTACGGGACAAAGACTGGAACTATTCCGCCACCGATCCCTTCTTTACCTGCGCACATGGGCGCCATATCTATTTCTCTATATCAACCAGTACAACGGACATCGTCGAAACCCACTGTCTTGGGCGTATCTCAGGTCACAAACCGCCCGACATCGGTTTCTGGACGATGGTCTTCCAAGCAGGATTCGTTCGCAGTGGACGATGACCTAGATTTAGAGGATGCTGGATATCATTGGTCTCATACGGATGCAGTTTCGTATGACCATTTTTCCCAAGGCCTCTATGGATGTTACGCGCTATTTGAGGGCACGACCGGTATGTTTATCTCCCCAGTTTTAATTACATGCTGGGTTCTAACGTATTTCAGCCATAGGAGAAACGGAGGGATGGGATCGACGTTACACGATACTGGACGGCACGACCGGTATGTTTCCATTCGGCTCGATATATATCTACTCTCTAACACGCTCTCGTCAGCCATGGCATTGGGATGGGATTAATCGCAACTTCTTTTGACATGTTCCGAGTCTGGCAACTGGTAAGCCTTTTTGACCTTACTCCCTTCAACACTGACGACAACCCTCCAGACCATCATCGCACACACCTTACTAACATGCCCTGCCGCTTGAATATATGGTCCTTCCACTACGATTCCCGCATGGAGCGCTCAAGTTCGAAGGGGGGCAGACCTACGCGACCGGTGGAGCCAATCCTGTGGGAACGATTCTGAAGTAACAGTTATCGCCTCTGTAGGACCCACCTTGAGTCGACGTCTCGTGCTCTATGCAGACTTTGCCCGGTTATCAGCTCAGTCCCACGCTGGGATTGGGCGGTCCTCCTGGCGGTCCTAAGTCATAGCCCAGCCAAGCCCCCCGTAAGCCACTACTGGGCTGGCAGTCAATAGCCCGGTAGTGGTGTTGTCAACAACGAACGCCATCTAGGAATCAAAAGTCCGGATCTTGTATCGTCTCGCTCGCAGGCCAGCCGCCACCGATACCCCCGTGTGCTTTGCTCTATACCCCCGGACGACGGACATCTTATCTGAGAAGTTGCTTTTGTCCTGTCTTGTGCTATGGTTGTCGATGCTGTTCTTGTCTTGTTATGTTCCTTTTTTGATGTTTAGTATCTTTTTATATCTCTAGTTTCTCGCGCTATAGTCCCTTTTAATCCGTATACTCTTTATAATCCGTAGTAGTTAATACTTCTAGCTTCAGTCCATAACTCTTTCTCTATACTCTATAGTCTTGTTCGTAATTCACCTGTTTTGGAATTTGTGCGAGTGAGCATATCTGAGGCAAGGACGTTCAGAGGTTCGCAACTTGCCGATGCTAAAAACTCAAATATCTACAGAAGGACGAAGACTTTAGATATTATAATTGCGCCACTAGATGATGTTAGCACTATGACTTCTCGTTACTGGCTGACAGTAGTAGGTCTGTTCTTATAGATATGCTGCCAGGAAACAAACCCGAGCTCTGAGACAGCGGCGTATGAACCGTACTTGAGATCGATTCGGGATCGTATGTGGGTCCAAGTAGGTCCTCCGAGGAATATCCCAATTTGAAGTATGTATCACGAACCTGATCTGCACTCAGGAAAAGAGCGCCACCGATAGGCTACAGCTTTTATGAAGATTTCGCTTTGAAGACATCCGCAAAGTACTCATTCAAAGACCTCGTCTTAGGACTCTATCCTATGATCTCACCTCCGTCCCCAGGTACTTCAAATCCAAGCACTTCGGTTCGGTAACGTTGCAAGTCGTTAAAATTTCACATGTCGGGCGCTCATCAAAGCCAAAAAAACTCTTCTTCTTCCACCACCACCATCAGGTCAAGTGATGGATCGATAAAATCTTGTTTCCTTCATCCGGGAGTCGGGGATGTCTTTAACCTTCCTCATCGAGTCACACTGGCCAACGAAAGGCCACAAGACATCCGCTGCGCACGCTGGTAGCATTCAAAACGCTTCTGATCTTTCCTTTTGTCCTGGTTCCACACCCCTTGGGTGCACCCTGGCCAGGCATGTTTCAACGGGCCGCCTTGGTCCTTATCATACAAAGCCGGTCTCGTAGAACTAAATCCGCTTACGGAGCAGAGTCACCACAAGGTTACCGTCCTCCTTCCAGGGTTTGCAAAGACTCGAGTTCCTGGTCCCTGGTTGAAGCACAAGCTTTTCGCTGCTTCCCCGGAAGCGTGTGGGCAGAAAAAGACAATTCCAGCCCACATTGTATGTACCCCGCATCATGCGGTAGTGTGGGGAAACCTGGGGATACCAGAAAACGCGGAATCGGAGCCCCAGGAGAGGAAAGCGAACGAGTTAGCTGTCCTCGGATTCAAAAAAACTATTTTCCAGATTTCTCATCCCTTGTTACTCGACGCGGCGCCAACCCGTGATGGCTACCCGTGACATAGGCAGTGTGGGATGATCTCGGAACGTATTTGCTCAACTAAGTTTGCAAGGTAGTATAAGGCCGTTCATTCAAAAAGATTTCCAGGTCAGTTCGTCAGCTCCCCGTCCCTTGGGTCACTCAGAAGAGATGCTTTTACAGCTGCTCCCGCTCCTCTGTCATGTCGGCTTCACGCTTGCTGAAATAGCAGGCCGTGCGCCACCCACCGTCACCTTGGACTCTGCGACGTTCACTGGCGCCGAGTCGGGGAAAGTCTCAAAGTTCCTCGGGATACCCTTCGGAAAACCACCGTACGTTTATTTCTGTACCCACTTACGTTTTGTTGTCTGATTTCATGAGAAAGAACTGGCAACTTGCGCTTCCAGCTTCCGCAGGCCGTGGACGCGTATACGGGTTCTCGTACCGCGACTTCGTTTGGACCATCTTGTCCTCAACAGGCCGTTAAGCTGCCAATACTTGACGGTCTTCCAGCAGAGGCGATCGAACATATCCTCAACTCCATATACAACGTTATACTCCCGTCTTCTGAGGACTGTGAGAAGTCTTCTTTCAACATTGCTACGCGTCACTGACGATGATAATGCGTCAGGTTTCACCATTAACGTTATCAAGCCGACGAATGTCGGCCCCACTGACAAGCTTCCTGTTGTTGCTGTACGTTAGTCTCAACAACTTCTCCGTTGCGACTCTTGCTGACGTGTACATGTCGTTAGTGGATCTTTGGGGGTAAGAAATCTGCTCACTGTATGTTCTTGCTTCGAACTTAGTTTCGTACCAGGTGGCTTTGAACTGGGAGGGACATCGATGTAAGACCCGCCACATTCTATTTCTATAGTAAGCTGACCCCTGCCATGATAGGTATGATGGTTCTAGCATAGTTTCGCGTTCGATCGAACTGGGGCAACCAATCATCTACGTTTCCTTCAACTACCGCGTGTCTGGTACGTGAGAAATAAGTGTCTTCTGGATAGATTCTGAACAGCTGTAACGAAGGTTTTGGCTTCCTGGCCAGCTCAGAAGTCAAGGCGGCCGGCGTAGGAAACTTGGGATTACATGACCGTATGACGCCCTACTCCCCATTTCATGGATCTAATTTTACTCAACTTCTTCCGTTAACAGAGCGATTGGCCCTCAAATGGATTCAGAAGTATGTGGGTGCCTTCGGTGGTGATCCCACCAAAGTGACATTGTACGTTATTCGCTCTTGGATCATTGATCGATTCCATTCTCAACGTCTAATAAACAGGTGGGGAGAATCAGCCGGTGCTATCTCTGTCGCAATGCAGATGCTGGTCAATGGTGGTAATACCGAGGGCTTGTTCCGTGCAGGATTTATGCAGTCAGGAGCTACGATTCCAGTAGGAGGCATGGAGAATGGACAGAAATGTAAGGAAGAACATTTGGATGGTTCAGATGCTGATACTTTCTTCAGATTACGATGCCATCGTCGACCAGTCGGGCTGTGCTGGCTCGGGAGACACCCTCGATTGCTTGAGGAAGGTCGACTACAAAGTACTCAAGGCAGCCATCGACGAATCGCCGTTCATATTTGACTATCAGGTTCGTTATTCATGTCTCCCTTCGCTTGTAGACGACTGAGTGAATTTCCTAGTCTCTTATTTTGGCGTGGCTACCAAGGGCGGACGGTGTACTATTGACCGACAACCCTCAACGTCTCGTGCAACAAGGAAAGGTAGCCAACATCCCAACCGTATCAGGTGAGTCTCCTCCATTGATATCTTCCTGATCATACTGTTGACCAAGTTCATCCTGTAAGGCAATTGTGACGATGAAGGCACCCTATTTTCTTTGGCCCAGCTGAACGTCACGTAAGTTCCTCCGAACAATCTATACCAAACGTCTCTCATCTTTATATAGCACCAATGCGCAGGTCAAGCAATACCTGCAGACCGTCATGTTGCCTACAGTACCATCGGCCGACATCGACAGATTGATGCAGGCGTATCCCCAGAACCCCCTAGTCGGATCGCCTTTCGACACCGCTCTGTTCAACATCATCACGCCCCAATTCAAGCGCTTCGCAGCCTTCCAAGGAGACGCCGTCTTCCAAGCACCAAGGAGGCACTTCATGTCCCAGCTCTCCGGAGATCAATACGCCTTCTGTATGTTACATCGTCCTCTGTTCTCTCGTCCAGAAGCTTACTTTTTCTCAAGTGAACAAACGCCTAAAGGGCGTTCCAGTCCTTGGTTCATTCCACGCTTCGGATATCTTGAACGTGTACTTTGGAGGGGATATGGCGGACTATCTCATACGCTTCGTCGCGACGTTGAATCCCAACGGTAACACTGGGATTTCGTGGCCCAAGTGGACCTCGGACTCCCCTCGGATGCTCATGTTCCAGGATGGGCTCATCCCACTTACTATCACCCAGGATACCTATCGGAAGGACGCCATGAATTTACTCAACGAGATCTTACTCAAGTATCCAGTGTAAATCGGGAAAAGAGTATTGTATTGTATTGTAACACCATGCACAAGCCCGTAATGCCAATTTAAAAAAGATTATCGTAACAGTATGAGCAATTGTGGCGCGCTTGAATTAGTTCCCCAAAATAGGGAACAAGTGAGCAGAGTTAATCACAAATTAAGAACTCAGAGTAGTAGAAATCCGGCATCAACGAGGTGTGGATGAGACGCTTGGAAATGTGGCGTCGCGTATGTTACTCATCGCGGTGGGGATCTTGAAGGCGCCGCGACTCGCGTCGGCGGAGATAGATTCAGTCGGAACCGACGAAAATACCTATAGTTTTATAGAGGACTCAAAATCCGATCACAACGAAGGGACCATTGAAGAACTTGAATAGGATTAGCATTGTTGATCAAGGTGCAGGGAATGTACGCACAACTAGCATAATGCAACCATTATCTACTTTCGTTTCTTCTTCTTGGCAGCGGTGGCTGCTCGTGTCTTTGCTGCCGTCGTCTTCTTCGCCGCCGTCGCCTTGGCTGTACGTGCCTTTTTGGAGGGAGCTAAGGATGCAATACTTGAGCAAAAGAAGGCCTAAGTAAATAGAACTGACCTGGCGACGCGTCTGGTATCTCAATATCTTCTTCCTCTATCTCCGTCCCTGCGTCTGTGCCGGTAAACACGCTTTCTTTCGGAGTGGGCGCGGCCTCTTCGCCACTCTCCTGCGTCAACGCGCTGCTGTCACTATCTCCAGCTACTAGTCCAGCATCTTTGAGTTGCTTGGTCTTCTTTCCCTTTCCCTTAGTCTTTGCGCGTTTGGCTGGGGCAGGAGATGGGGAGGGCGACGCGACGGAGGGTGTGGCGCGCAAACGTCGCGTCGATATCTGGTTTTCGATATAGTCGTCGTATGGAAGGAGAGATAGCGAGTATTCGTCCTTGAAGAAAGGATGATTATCTAGATTCTGGGACGAGGAAGGGGTAGGTGCAGAGGAGGCAGACGGCGAGTCATTGGTTGACTCTAGGTCCTGGTGAAGCTAAGCTACGCTGGGTGTGTTTGACAGGGCAACTCACAATAGCATTGAGGGCGTCAATGTCGTATAATGAACGCAGCTTGGTCCATAGATCATCAATTGTTATATGTTGTTGAGTTTCCTTCTGGATTGCCAGCCAGATGTGCAGCAGATGGAAGTGGGCGTTTATTCCTATGGGCCGGGCCCGTGCTATGGCGTGGAAGAGGTGGACTTCGCCTTCGACCGTGTCAAGAAAGGGCTCGTCGTTGTCCGAGGTATCCATGGTGGTGGTGGTAAGAGACAAGGCCAAACATCTTCCTCGTTCCTACCGCCACGACAATATGTCGTTCTTTGGGTAATTGCTCTGTATTTTCTGCCAACAATATTGGGTACTCAGTCAGCATGCAGTGGCAATAAGAACAGAACGCCGAGTCGCTCGAAGCGCTCACCGACGCCCAATTCTTCAGGCACTCTGTCGCGCAGCAATTCGCAACATCGTGGTGATGCCTCTCCGACGGACGACGGTGGTCAACGACCTCTTTACCTGTGCAGCCCATTCGCGGATTCGGCGCTCGTCAAGGGGAATTTCAAGACCATCGTGATGCTACCAAAGTATGTCGATATCATGGAGTGGGTCGCTGTGAACAGTACGTGCTACCGTCCGCTTGACAACGATCCATGGTGACACTTGCCAGTCTACGACTTTTATACGCATCTCAACGAGTTTCATGGAGTCGTCTCTGAGCGATGCACGAATCAGACATGCCCGACGATGTCTGCGGGCAACAAGTACGATCTCCGTTCCGCACGTGTATTCTCATCTAACCCCACGCGTCCCCAAGCTTAAACTACCTATGGACCAATCAGGAACGCAAGCAAGTCAGCCTCTCCGCGCCCATTTACATCGACTCCGTTATGTCGTCCATACAGACGCTCATCGACGACGAAAACGTGTTTCCCTCCAAAACTGGTCAGTTATTACTTACCTTCCCTGTAATACTAACTTAGTATATCCAGGCCAGCAATTCCATGCCAGTTTCCCGGCGACTGTCAAGCACATATACCGCCAGCTTCTCCGCGTCTTCGCCCACATCTATCACGCCCACTACTCCGACGTACTCCATCTACGATCCGAGCCTCATTTCAATTCATTGTTCGCCCACTTCCTCGCGTTTGGATGGAAGTACGAGATCCTCGACGTCAAGGATATCAATGGTGATCAGAATGCTCCGGTAGGCGTTGGCGCGTTATGGGAACGCTGGAAGAACACGGGGATATTGGAGGCTTAGGAGGTTTAGTACACGGATAGGATTTACGCATTATCGACTCATGTTTTAGCAATCTTTTGGACGGAACATCTACACAATCACTAGCTGACGGCGGGAATAAAACGGTATCAAAAGTATCCTTGTTCTTGCATGGTAGGTTAAGTACAATGGTGAATATACCCTTCATTCATTCTCATTCGTCGCTATGTCTTCCTTCATATTGACCCAAAGGCCATCCTGTCAGATATTGTCAGATGGCAAGCCTGGATAGATAAAAGGACACGAAAAACCTTGGCATACATCGTCAGATGAATACCGAACCTAATGGTGTCCATTGACTTCGTCGACCCAGGAGTAGCGTCTGAAGCCCACTCAGGCGGAGAACGCGTCTGAATCTCATCTGCAATGTTGATGGACGAGAAATTCTGCAGCAGGCGGACGAGGAAGTACGATGCTTCGTTGTAAGCGAACTAAAATGGGATGGTAAGAAGAAGAATCAGCTATGTGCAATGAGCAGACGAACCTGTTGACCAAGACAAATACGAGGTCCTGCATTGAAGGGCAAGAAGATGAACGGGTTTTTGGTGATAAACTTCACCCTCTCATCTATGAACCTGTCGGGATCGAATTCCAAGGCTGTCAAGTCGTTAGATGTTGCCACATACAACGCAGGGGGTGAGTTTACCGGTAGGACCCCACAAATCCCGGCGTCGGTGCATCCAGAAAACAGAGTACATAAGCCTTCCCATCTGTCAGTGACTTGAAGTAGTCAAAGTGGGCATGCCACACCTTGTGCCCACGGGTACATGGTAAGATTCCCCGCCTTTTCGAGGAAGCGTGGTAGACTTGCTGGCCGTTCTTCATTACGTGTGAGTAACAATGAAATAGTAGCAATGATAGAAGTTTGTCTCTCACCTAGAATCAAAGGGCCTGCAGATGGTATTAGGTTAGGTGGGTCAACGCGCCCGAAAGAGTACTTACACAGCAGGGTACAATCGGAGTGTCTCTACAGAAGAGAGGTTAGGATTCGTCATGCCTATGTGTACTTCGACGCACCATTGAGTACAGCCTTTAGGTATTTCATGCCTCGGATATCGTCGTACGTTGGCGGTCTTTGACCGAGGGTATTTGCAATCTCTTCTCTCAAAGTACGCATGACCTCCGGATGCCTAGTAAGCGCGTAGACCGCAAACGTCAGTAAGGAAGCCGTCTAATACTGTGTCAATAGCGAAACATTGATAAATGTGTCCGCTTACAGTGTCCCTTCCAGCGACAAGGATGTTGATAAGTTCATCCTTTATGGCAAGGACATCTGTGTGAATATGGTGAGTAGCTGCGCAATGTCTCTGGTACTCGGAATCGCTCACCGTCAGTCTCCGAAACCAAGGTGGTTAACAAGTTAGGCTCCTCGTCCTTGTCCCCTACGCGATATCCCTTAGACTTCTTCGAGAGCGCCTCCTGCATCAAAGGTTCCACAAACCCATCGACAACCTTACGATGCGGCGAGACCTTGTCCTTCCAAAACTCTCTCAATGGCCATAACTTGCCGAACCTCGACCTTTCGGCAATAGCCACCTGGCCTGCTAAGAATGCATTGACGAAGACGTTAGACGGGTGGTTGTCGTAGTATGCGCCATTCGCGACTCCAGAGGACTTTGGGTAGGGAAGGCCTGCAGAGAGGGACTCGACATCTTTGCCAAACAGAAACTCTGTCGCGGAGTCAAGCGTGAAACGGGATACCACGTCCTGATGAAGGTTGGTCATGCGGACGACAAGTAGGTAGTATAAGTGCACACCTGAAATTCCACTGGATACCCAGACCTCAACCGTTCTTTGATCAACGAGATTGAAGAGATCGAATGTCTCTCGAAGTTATCAAAGTCACTGATTCGGTCTTTGTTGAAGAAAGGCCGAGTCATGCCACGGTGGAATCTGTATAACGGCTGGTTAGTAATGAAGTTAACTATACTACGGATGGACTGCTGCCTCACTTCCAAATATCACCTGCCACAACAGTTAGTCTTTCTGGGCAGCGTGATGTGGAGACTGTGACCCACCATCGGCATTGAAGACACCCGTACCGAGAAGATCTGTCCACATATCCAGGAGAAGCGGTCCTTTGTAGAAATCGGGGAACTTTGTCGCTAGAACTGTCTGCCAAAATGTCAGGCTATGAACTCAAAATGCGCAGTGTGGCGTACCTTGACATCTTCCGGTTCCATCGTAAATATCTAGTAAGATTGGGGTTATGAGCCACCACAAATAAGAGCAATGATGGCACCACTCGCCCTTCTTTCGCCGAAGATGGTGAACATGAACGAGTTCCCATATTTCTGAGTCCACGGCAAGAATACTTCGCCAGGATAACCACTCGAGAACGACTGAGATATCTTTCTCAAGATTTCTCTACTTGGGAGCTCGACGTTAGGCAGATTAACCGCGCCCTGGGATATCCTATCCCGCCTTATCGCCAACGACTCGTGAACTCGTTTGAAGACGGCGAAAACAGGATGAACAGCAATCGTCGCTGCGACATACACCCAAGTAGGTACTTGAACGTCCCAGAACGTCGCGTAACCCTTCAGGAGAGAACAGACAACGCCAGGTAGGAAAAGCAAGAAGGGGAGAACGTTGGAAACTAGGTATGCTGGTCCCGGTGGGAGGAAGCGTCGGACGCGACTGAGGGCAGACATTGGTGTCGATGAAGAAGTCGACGACCTTGTGCCCCTTTATAAGAAGCTTCTTTTCAATGGAGGGTTGACATCCGGCTGGGAGCCGCCAAGTCGGAGGTCAGCGATAGATCGTCATGCATTATTTCAAGGCAAGTGACCGAGCATCCGAGTCCGATAGCCTGAATTAATAGTGTACGCAAGACGTACTAACAACATGGTCGTCTGTTTGTGAGTGGTTCAAGCCGGCAAACAGCGGTCGAATGATTTCATGGCTATTATTATTTGTTACAAATTTTGTGTACGCTGAACTGTGCTGTGGGCAGGTCTATTCTGGATGATATTAATTGTACACTGCCTTTTTACTCATACGTTCAACGTTATTTCGGCATCTATTTGAAGCCCATTGTAGTCACCGTCGCTTAACCTGACTGTGGCCTTTCCTCTTTCATGGTGACCCAAAGGCCGCCCTACCAACCATATTCAGACGATTGCCATAGAACGAATGTGCGACTGACCTTTGCATACATCGTAAGATGAACTCCGAGCACAATAGTGTCGATTGGCTTAGTTGATCCTGGGACGTCGCTTGTGGCATATTCGGGCGGGGGACGCAGCTGGATCTCGTCTACCACGCTTATCGATGAGAAGCTCTGAAGCAGCCTCACGAGGAAGTAAGATGCTTCGTTGTATGCGAACTAGACTTGAGATCTGAGTGCAATATTACAAAGACCGAGAGATGACCGACCTGCTGGCCGAGGCAGATACGAGGACCTGCGTTGAAGGGCAGAAAGATGAAGGGGTTGCTTGTTAGGTACTGGGTTCGCTCGTCGATGAATCGATCGGGGTCAAATTTCAGAGCTGTCGAGGTATTAGTTGTACTCAGTACGAAATGGATTTTCCTCCAAGTACCGGTTGGGCCCCACAGATCCTGGCGTCGATGCATCCAGAAGACCGAATATAGAATTCTTCGGAATGTTATCTAGTCAATAGGCGGTATCTTCAACAAGTAGTGTTTGTACCTTGTGTAAGCTGGGACGTGGTAAGGTTCTCCACCTTTTCGAGGAAATGTGGTAGATACGTTTGACCACCTAGTATGATATGCATAGGTCAGTCGGACTCGAACAGACTCTCCCATGTTAGGTCATCTCACCTAAGATCAAAGGGACTGCGGCCGTTCAACTGGGCGCATGCTAAATAGAGAGAGGGCGACTCACACTGCAGGATACAGTCGAAGAGTTTCTACGAAAAATTAGCGTAAGCCCAGGGAGAAAACCAATGATTGTATGTAGATACTAACCATTGAGAACCGCTCTCAAATACTTCATGGACCTGAAATCGTCGTACGTGGGAACACTTTGGCCAACCGTGTTCAGAATCTCTTCACGTAGCTTCCGCATAATATCAGGATGTCTATCAAGGGAATAGACTGCGAAGGTCAGCAACGATGCCGTCTAAAGTACAACCAATGAGCAGGTGCGAGGAGAGACAATTATCGCGCACCGTGTCCCTTCCAGCTACGAGAATGTTGATAAGTTCGTCAGTGATAGCGCGCTTATCTAGAGGAGGAACACCGTCAGCCACGGAAAGATCTTCAAAAATGACTTACTATCACTGGCAGTCTCTGTAACCAGATTGACGAGTAAATTCCCGGCGTCTTCGTTCTTCTCAAGAGACCCTGTCTCCATTTTCGAGAGTGCTTCGTTTATCAACGGTTCAATAAACGCGTCGACAACCCTTCGATGAGGAGACACCTCATTTTTGAAGAATTCTCTCAGCGGCCACAACTCGCCAAATCTTGACCTTTTGGCAGTAGCAATTTGGCCTAGCATGAACGCGTCCACGAACATGTTCGAAGGATGGTTGTCGAAATGAGCGCCATTCGCCACCCCAGACGATTCCGGATATGGAAGGCCAGCACCTAAAGACTCGACGTCTTTTCCAAATAGAAATTCCGAGGCAGAGTCGAGCGTGAACCGAGCAACCACGTCCTAAGGAGAGTCAGTACAACCAGGCAAGTCGGAGTCATCCTCGTACCTGGAAATCGACTGGGTATCCACGGTTCAAGCGCTCTTTGATCAACGAGATTGAAGCGGTTGCGTGTCTTTCGAAATTATCGAAATCGCTGATCCGGTCCTTGCTGAAAAACGGTCGCGTCATACTACGATGGAATCTACCCTCCGCTAGTCAGAAAACGTTCTAATCGCGCAACGTGGTCGATTTGGCTCACTTCCATACGTCACCTGCCGTGGTTCAGAATGAGAAGGCCAACGCAACGTGGGGATTGAAGCTTACCATCGGCATTGAACACACCCGTACCGAGGAGATCGTGTCCCATGCTATGCAGGACAGGACCTTTGTCGAATTCGGGAAACTGGGTTACCAAGATGGTCTGAACGAAAACGTCAAGTCCTCTGAGGCTGAGTCGAAAGAGGCTTAAGCCATCCCACGTACCTTTACATCCTCCGGTTCTATCGTGAATATCTGACAGTAATAGCGCGTTAATGGTCCGAATAGCAACACATCGATTCTAAGGTAGGACTTACCGTTCTCTCACCATACGTATTGAGCAGGAAGGTGTTCCCGTATCTCTGAGCCCAAGACCAGAAGGTTTCGCCGGGATAGTCAACGAAGAATGTATTGGTCATCTCTCTGAGGATTACCATACTTGAGAGCTCAAGCTCAGGCAACTTCAGCGCACCCTTCGATAGCCTGTCACGCCTGAGGACCCACGTCGTGTAGGCTCGGTTGAGAACAATGGCAAGAGGATGGGTAGCAATCGTCGCTATAACGTATACCCAAGCTGGGGCAGTGATATCGAAGATGGCAGTATAGCACTTGAGAACGGAGCAGACAAGACCGGGTAGGAGAAGCAAGAAAGGCAGGATCTTGAACAGTAGATAGGCCAGTCCCGGGGGGAGAACATGGCCAATGCGATGGATGAAACTAATGGACATGGTGGTATGGCTGAGAGGTGGAGAGACGCTTCTGTGCTTAAGTAAGTCTGCAAGAGTTAGCCCGTCTAAATGGAGAACAGTGGACCTAGTACTAGGTGGTTCTTATGGGGGGCTGTCACGACAGGGTTAGAGCCTGGTGTCCACAACCAACATTGGGAAATCAAACTTCGTGAGAGTGAAACTGTATAGGACCGTGTACGCAGTACAGGTTTGCAGGTCTGCCTCCGAGCTGCGATATCTTGAAAAACGTTGCATTGCTTATTAGTAATAGTTGTTGCGGTAAGAATAGGACAATAAGTTTGCTCCTGCTGAAGACAGTGAAGATATACTTAGTCGTATAAAGAGAGTTACTCACAGTGGGGAAGACGAAGAGGTTGCTGGCAACAGTGAGTAGATGCTGATTGACCTCAGGAACCACAAGGGCATCGCAGGAATTGCGTCGAAAAGTGGATCGAATCTGTTGGAACGGTAGCAATGAACATCCTGGGACCCATATGCAAACGTCGAATGAATGATGACTTCGTGATTCATCGTCCTATATACGAGATCATCATTGTTCTGCACTATCCGACGTTGAAGTCATCGTCAAGATGCTAGCCATTAGGAAAATCATTTGCATTCCGTTCCTCGTTTGGCAAGCCTTCAAGCTTCAGCGGGAGGTCATCGCAGGACTCTTGAGGATTTACTGAATTCTTTGGTTTAAGACATAATACTTGCGTGTGTGCTGACTAATGAACTGCGGCGCGCTTCGCAAGCCCGAATTGTAGGACGACCAAGTTAACGATATCGCGCCATTCAGTCATGGCGCCCATCCCTACGAAAGTCAGCGATAGTTAACACGACGAAGGAAGGACCTCGCCAATATCGCCGCAAGCGAGTTCTTTTCCAATGGGGCCGACGACGTTATATTTAATCACGTTCTGCACGATCCGGAGGTGTTCGGCTGTGAGAGGGTGCTCATACATCAAGGTGTTCATCGCGGGGAAGATGTATGTAGGCGTAGTTGGAGCTAGAGCCCGGAGGAGAGAGGTCTGATTCGATCAATCACCATCAACGATGTGTGGCGTCGGGCCAGCGCTCACCGCCAAGTTGTCGCAGAGACCGTGGGCTATCTTTGAGAGGGTGTTGGCGGAGCACGGGGCTACCAGGACAACGTCCGACCATCGCCTTAGCTCGATATGCAGGATAGGGTCACCGATTTTGAACTTGTCCTATTGCTGACAGTCAGCAGTGGAATCACTGTTTCAAGAGAGACGATGTTACAGGCCACTCATCCTTGTCTGTCCAAACTGTAGTTTCGATGTCTGATGGTGTGAAGAATGCAAGCGATGCTAAGGTGGATACCACCTGAACTTCGACTTTGTCATACTTGCAAGAATAGATTGAGGGTGCAGATGAAGAGTAATGTGTTCCAACATACCTGAAGTAGTTCTCTGACGATTAGCGGCGCCTTTACGGACGCCACACTGCCTGTAGTGATGAGAAGGACATGTAAATGTCCTTCGACGCGCTGGTCTTGAGCAACAAACATCGGAACGGAAGGTGTAGATCCTGTTGGCCCTGTCGCTGTCTACCTAAGCGGCATCCCGGCAAAGCGGAGCATATAAGGATGAGCAGTTTTAGCGTGGAAAGATCTACCCTTTCACTCTATCTCTTCCCCTCACCTTTCCTCTATTCGCTTTTTGTTTCTCTCAGAGCTGTGTAAGTCCTTTTTTTCGTTTGTGGCTTTATATGCAGCTCACAAATGCGTACAGGCTCACCTTACGTCGCCCTCTTTGATCTAACACCCCCGACTATCATTTAACAATGCGTTTCTCTACTGCTTTTGCTATTGCTGCTGCCTCTGTCTCGTTCGTCTCTGCCGAGACCTTCAACGTCAAGGTTGGTGAAGGAGGCTTAACGTTCACCCCACCTTCGTGCGTACTGCTCTCAAAATTATCTGCATTATCTCACCATATCCAGTATCACCGCTGCTGAAGGCGACATTGTCGAGTTTGAATTGTATGTGTATCTCTCCGTTCACTCGCAACTTTCTCTGAAATATTCTTAGCTTCCCCAAGAACCACGTACGAAATTCTGTTCCCTTATCAACAGCCCGTAGCTAATTTAAACCGGGTCTTCCTAGACTGTGACACAGTCCACCTTTGCCACCCCCTGCGAGGCGATGTGAGATGCTTTCTGTATTCTTGGAAATACCCTTTCTGACCAATGTTGTTAGGACGTCGCCCGCTGCTGGCATTGACTCTGGCTTCGTCCCCGTGGCCGCAGATGCTACCGAGCATCCCGTCTGGAGCATGACCGTCAACAACGCGTCCACTCCTCTCTGGTTCTACTGCAGGCCGTGAGTGCATCATACATTTGGTCCTTTTTTGATATCTGATTCATATGTTACGATCAGCCATTGCCAGCTTGGCATGGTTTTCGCTGTCAACCCTACTGCAGCAAGGACCTTTGAGGACTTCCAGGTAAGCAGATTTTGTCAGGCACCTTGATGAGGGATGTTGATAATATCTGTAGGCTGCCGCTATGGGTGGTGCTGCGAGTGGAAGCGCGTCGGGTACAGCTGGCAGCACCGGAACTGCTGGCACTGGAACCGCTTCTGGCACCGCTGGCAACACTGCGGGCGCTGGAGGAGCTGGCGCGTCTGCCACCGGCAGCGCAGCTGGTGCCGGTGCTACGGACGGAGCAACTTCCGTAGGCGCAAGCTCCGCACTTCTCGTGGCGTTCGTGGGCATTGCTACCTTATTGCTCTAGTTATTGTGACTACGAGGGTCTGATCATTTCTTTTACGGGACTGGAGGGAGTTGGGGTGCCTTTGATAGCTAGTTTACATGTGGCTAGTCCAATGTAAATGCCTCATCTCCACGAGTGATTAAGTGAGACGTGGCGCACGGCGACTTTGTCGGTTAAATTCTTGGGGATCGGTGTTCTCGGAGCAGTGCGTGCCACATTCCCACCGAAGCGAATTGATAGAAGCGCGAAGCGCTGGTAGTACATAGTAGTACCCTGATATTCGCATTGAGCTTTGTAAAAGGCTTTCCAGTATATGCGCCACACGTATTTTTATATTTGTCATGAATCCATCTCCCAGGCAACTTACTTGATTCTAGCTCGACCTCAGAAAGGAACGTCGTTTGTGCTTTTTCAATACCTTCTAGGTTGTAATATCCATACCGCATTATAACATTGTAATATCCAGGAACTTGAACTCGTTCATCATGTTCACCAACGTCATATGTTTAAACTCATATACGCATCGCTTCTCTGGATGTCGTGGGCCGTTGTGGTAATCTCTAGGTTAACAAGCTTTGTCGTCTAAATATCTAAGTCTATAAGACAATGATTAGACCTTCTTCCTCGCAAATACATGAATGTGAGCAAGACCGGGCACACTTTGAAGTCTCTGAGAAGAAAAACTGTCAACTGATGCGATTCACCAGGGAAATGGGTTTAGTGCTCACAGGTGGGTTCACGAACCACGCCGTCTCCCAGATATCTTCGTTCCATCGATTCTTGACGAAGTGATTTACCTCTTGGCCGGCACGCCTGACGAGTAATTCTTCTTCGTCGGTGCCCTTGGCGGAGACGATCATCTTGTCGAGGGTGACACCCCATTCGGACAATGAAGGAAGGCATTGGGGTAGTGTTGATGGAGAAGGCGGTGGGGAGGTATTTCCGGTGAATCCCCAGATGCCATCTTGGGCAATACGCTTGTCGATGCGTTCGTCGATAATGTCTGGGTGGAAAATTGGCACGCGCGTCCAGATGAGCGTATGTTCGACATCGGAGGGTACTAGGAACCTATCGTTACTCTCTGACCAGGAGGGATATATGGTTGACTTACCAGAATATGGCCAGTCATTTTGGATTACGCTGATGAGTTCGGATGGCGTTTGGGAAGTAAAGTAGGGTGGGGGATTAGGTTGTATGGGACTAGTTCTTTCTGTAGCTAGATCCAGAGCGGATGGTAGCAAAGACAATGTATCGGCCTTTCCCCACTGCAGACGATGATCAAGAAGATAGTTTACTGAGATGATTTTGAGTGTTGGGATCTAAGGCATGCTACGAACGTACCTACGGATCCATACTGCTTCTTGATACCGTCAGACCATTCGAGGTATCGTTTCTGAAGTGCCTTGTCGCGTTTTAAGAGACCTAGATCGCTTTGTATCGCGTTAGTGAGGTCGATTGCAGGAAGGCCTAACATACCCAGAATTAATGAATGTCTTTAGTTCATTCCAGGTAAATTTTCCGGGATAGTAGAACGCCATTTCGTTCCTTGTAGGAGGCCCTTGTCGTAGTGGTACATGGCTGGCTATGAGGGTCATGGTAGTCGGAGGCAAGATGAACCACGCGAACAGCGCATCTCCAGAGTGATTGAATAGTTTCAACGTTTCTGTTGCCACCGTGCGAGTTGTTTAAATTATCGTGAATTATCGTTTAAAAGCCCGAATCTGTATTCGCACTTCTTCGTCGTCGTTTGAAAACGTTTGGCGCAGTTTGGCGCAATAATTGCCGGACAAAGTGCCGGAAGCGATCGTGTTTATCGGCGCAGTCTTTGACTCTGACCACGATGGAGAAATACGCGTCGGCGCTGCCCAAGACGACGACCAAGGCCAATAAACGCTGGCGCGTTCTACTTGCTCTTGCTTGCCTGTCGCTTCTACCAACCTTCACGCTTCTCGCAAGGACCCCATCGACCCAACCTGCGCACGCAGCTGCGACATTAGCGCGTTGCCAGAGCCTCTTGCAGCCCGCTGGACCACCCAAGGATTTCCACGAACGAAAGGAATCCGACCGCTTCGCGCCTGGGACGAAGCCTACGCTGATCAAGAACGCGAGGATATGGACTGGCCTGCACAATGGAACTCACGTCGTTGACGGGGACATTCTACTGGACCGAGGTCTTATTGCGGCAGTTGGGCACCTATCTAGAGCTGAATTAGAGGCGTATAGCGAGCTGGAGGTCGTCGACGCAAAGGGCGCATGGATCACTCCGGGTATCGTTGACATTCACTCGCATTTGGGCGACGGACCGTCACCCGCATTGGAGGGCGCTGTGGACGACAACTCTCTTAAAGGGACCGCGCAACCGTGGCTGCGCAGCTTGGACGGACTAAACACGCACGATGATGCGTACCCACTATCTATCGCTGGCGGCGTGACTACAGCTCTCGTGCTCCCGGGTTCTGCCAATGCTATTGGTACGCATCGGACATCCTTCCTTTTGTTTTACTTACGTTGGAATAGGTGGTCAGGCATTTCCCATCAAGCTTCGCCGCACCCAAGAACGTTCTCCATCTTCCATGTTGTTGGAACCGCCTTTTACAATCAATTCTTCGTTTCCTGATCCAAGTCTTCCGCCGCGCTGGCGCCACATGAAGTACGTCGCAAATCGCTTCATGTAATGAGAACGCGTTCTCATACGATTCTCAGACATGCCTGTGGTACGTTCGATGACAACACATAATTTTGTTCTCACTATTCCCTCCCCTATAGGCGAAAATCCTAGTATGTGAAGTGCCAAGTCGCATCTTCAATACTCATTTTGCTATTAGGTCGCGTCTATGGTGTTACACGGATGGATACAACATGGGCATTCCGTCAGGCGTAAGCACTCTGACAGGGCGCCAGCCTCAATTCCTTAACCTCTCTTTAGATACAACACCGCGTCCCAGTTAAAGAAGAAGCAAGATGATTACTGCTCTAAAGCTACAGCTGGTCATTGGGAGGGTCTCGGAGACTTCCCAGAGGATCTTCAATGGGAGGCTCTTGTAGACGTCGTCCGTGGTCGCGTCAAAGTATCCTCTCAACATCTCAATCTCGTCAGCCTCTGACTGTAGATTTAGGTCAACGTGCATTGTTATGAAGCGGTCGACTTGGATGATTTAGTGCGGGTACGTCGGCCTTTAGCACTTCTGACGTGATTCTAGGCTGAAATACACTGAATTTAGCTCACCAACGAGTTCCAATTCCCAATCGCTGCGTTCCATCACGCTCATGAAACGTATCTGGTGCCCGATTTATTGAAAAAGACTTATGGTCAAGTTCTGTCTAACCCACCTTTGGCTACTAACTGACGCGTTGCAGGCGGAACCCCTGCTGTTGCCCTATTCGCGACTAATGGAAGATACAAAAGAGAAGCCTACAGGCAGTCCGAGTTTGCCCCCAAGATTCATGCTCACAACGGCATAACAGTGCTCATGAAGGTAGAATATGTTCTCGGACTAATCACAACAACTGTAATGCTGATGTCTTCCTCGCAGAGTGATCACCCGGTTCTTGATTCTCGCTTCCTGCTTTACGAGGCTCAGCAAGCTCATTATTTTGGATTACCTGATAACCTCGCTTTGGCATCTGTTACCAGCAACTCTGCTGAAGTTATGGGGATGGGCCATCGCATTGGATATGTTCGCCAAGGTAATTCAGGTTCAAACCATTTATTCATTGATAACTGATTGTATCGTGAACAGGTTGGGATGCTGGTCAGTAGATAAACCTTTGTGTGGGACTTGACTTACACTCTCCATCAGATCTCGTCATCTGGGATAGTCATCCTCTTGCCTTGGGAGCTACACCTGCTCAAGTCTTTATTGATGGCATCTCCCAGTTAGACTCTCCTTATGTCGCGCGCAAGCCGAAAGCTTTCCAAGTTCCTCCCAAAGTGCCAAACTTCGATAAGGAGGCCGAGGAAACCCTGAAATACGATGGTCTACCTCCTCTTGCGTCCGTGAAAGGAACCGCAGGCCTTGTCGTCTTCATGAATGTCAAAAGTGTCTTTACACGCTCGACGAGTACAGTCGAACGCGTTCTGGACCTTGCTGAAGCAACTGGTGTCGTGGTTGCTCGTCAAGGTCGAGTCGTGTGCTCTGGTTCACACGCGGATTGCTTTACGAAGGACCTATTGGGAGATGAGCAGCCGCTTATAGTTGATCTCAAAGGCGGATCGATATCACCGGGATTAACAACGTTTGGCGCTCCATTGGGACTGGAAGAGATTAATCAAGAACCATCCACTAATGATGGTGTCGTACTCGACCCCCTTGGGGGCGCCGTCCCAAGAATCATCGGAGGCGACTCTGCTATCATCAAAGCGGTCGACGGACTTCAATTCAGCACCAGAGATGCGTTGTGAGTTTACCTCCTTTCTCGTTCCTTTGCATCCACGATTTATATCCTACCTCTAGGCTTGCATATCGCTCTGGTGTAACGTCAGCGATCACGGCTCCCGTTGCTTATGGGTTCTATTCTGGATTGGGAACTGCTTTCTCCACTGGCGCTGAGCACAAGTTGAAGGCTGGTGCTGTGCTGAAAGAAGTGACGGGAGTGCATGTGGCGGTAAGACACTTCGGCGTTCCGAGTGTCAGCACGCAGATTGCTACTCTGAGGCGTTTGCTACTCCATCCTGATGACGGTGATGCGGGAGCTTGGTTCAAGAAGGTTGTTGATGTAAGCATAATGGGAATCTTGATTCTTCACTGTCTCATTCTCTTCGTTCTAGGGATCTGTACCTTTGGTCGTCGAAGCTCATAGCGCCGATGTGATTGCAACTCTCGTTCTCCTTAAGAAAGAGGTGGAGGTGGCTAAAGGCACGACTCTGCGATTAACTATCACTGGAGCGGCGGAGGCGCATTTGCTCGCTGAAGAATTGGGCGAGGCTGGTGTTGGTGTGGTCGTTTCGCCCTCGAGATCGTTCCCGTATGAATGGGAGGATCGTAGGATGTAAGTTAATCTTGATCTCGGTCTGATCCGTCGGAAGTGAGCTGAATGAATGTCCTTATCAGACTGGCTGGGCCACCGCTTACAGAACATACCGCAATTTCCCGGCTGCTGTCCGCAAACGTGTCGGTCGGACTGGGTATTTTGGAAAATTGGAGTGCAAGGAACACACGACTAGATGTTGGATGGGTGAATTTCATGCCCTTCATTGTGTCGGAAATCTTGCTGACCCGAAATTTAACAGGCGGCAATTGCAGCTAATGGGAAGATTTCAAAGGAACAGGCTCTGGGCCTGGCGTCGGTGACGCTGGACAAACTATTGGGGAGTGATGTCGAAGCTAAGAGTGCTGATTTAGTGGCGACTGCAGGAGGTGACATCTTCGAACTGGAGGCGAAAGTTGTCGCTGTCTTGTCACCTGTACGCGGTCTTGTTGATATCTTTTAGAGCATCTAGTTCGATGTATCAAGATCTTGTCTCATTGTCTTGACACATGCGTGTGGCTGCTCCTGGTATCGATTCAATCAAGATTCCCACGCAATGGTTGATTTTTCTGTTACCGAGAACAAAGGATTCGAGGTCGACGACAATTAGGATGGGAGTGTATACTGTTGGGTGATTACATGAAACTTGATGTACGACATACGTTGTATCAACGAAGCGCAGGATCTCGTGAGTCATCGGATAGGGTGCGCTTTGTTAATAGTAGGCGCGATTAGCGCCTACTCTTGCTTCGTGGATAAACGGATGCTGATATCAATGGTGAATGAAACGCGCCTTGCATCCGTTAACATATAGATAGCATCGAAACATTACAGCCCTCAGTATAGATGACAGGAAGTTCACCGTGCTCATTCACGTTTCACAACTCCCTCCCCACCAGATAATTATCCTTTGCGCGCGGAGAGAAGTAGGATCCAAGCTTCGTTGCGGGAATCGCTGTGGCGACCATGATGTATGGCAAGCAAGCGCTAAACGATCTACATTCTATTGACCAGTAGCGGGGAACGGAGTGTGCCCAGCTTCATGCACATGTGGGCTCTATTGTCTAGCTGAAGGTTTACAGCAATCGATGTACGGTTCTGCTGTCCAAAGTTCATTATAACCCTCCCGTTCCGGGCTCATTCCGAAACTGAACCACGTTGTCCTAATACATTCGTTCAGGTGGAATAGCACTAGAAGGATGTTCATTTTGGGGACAAGGCTGCATTTTTGTTTGGATGACACACTGGTTTTTTAGGTCTTACGACATATGTTAAGGATATAAAAGGTCGACGCCAACGCCCACCTGCAGTTTGGGTTTCTGCCATGCACACGATGCCACAGCCCGACTTCGAGATGGTACCACAGCGTACTATGCCGGAGCCAGACATCTCGATATCCCCTCCTTTCCCAGTGCCAATTCATCGTCGTGCAATCACTGCGCCACGTACGTGTAATGATCTGCTTGGTATTGACAAGACGCTGAATCAAATTTTTAGCTGTGGTTTTGCAGAACATTTATTCGCCGCATCCCAGTCTGACGTCGTATTCCGTCAACAACGGGGTGTCATCCCCACACTCCCCATCGCATTCCCAATGTGAGTAAATCCGACAGCGTAATTGTCGATCATCGTGTTCAATAGAAATCGACATAGACCCATCCGGGGCATCGACAACGCCTTACACGCCTCAAGGTGAGCTGACAGCTCGTTCCTTTTCCGTCGAAGCGCCTCACATTTTTCCCCCCAAAGAAGATGGGTGGCGTCCAGACTACGGTCCTGATCATGAAAGACACACACCACCGACGTCTGCCCCGCTCTCTGGTACAGGTGAGTTCACCTACCGCGAAAAATAAGTGTGGCGTTTTGACTTTCATGCGACAGTGAGCCTGCGGGCTCCAGAAGAAGAGTACGCCTTCGGGGGCGATGAAAGGTAAGTCCGTCATTTTTCGAATACTTTGTTTATTTAATAGTCATTGTAGGAGTGGAAGACAGGAAACCGCTTCATGTTGGACGAACTTGAGGCGTAAATGTTGTGTGAGTCTACGCCATACATGGTCTACTGTGCGACGTCTCACAAATTTACAGGGCTGTGTTGTCATGTAAAATACAGCTGTAAAGCTGTTCTTATTCCCCTTCCTTCGTTTAAAATTTCTTTCGGTATTTCATATTGGTCACCTTCCCAGAAGCACAGCGTCTAACCAGCCTTATTTTCAACACAATAAGCTACCCCCGCCAATCATACGCCACAGATTGGTCTCCATATTTAGATGTTTAGCAGTATCAATACTCGTGTTCTATTCAACATCAGGACATGATAAAGGCAGATACACATTCACAATATACTTACACTCGCAGCTACTTACAAACATTTTACAACACCCCACGTACTCAAGTAAGACTAGGGACACTCCAATCAACCCAATCCGCCTCGACGTACCCAAGGTTGTTCGACCCATCATTCTTAAGAATATTCGTGTTCGTCGACTGCCCCTTCAAGAACTTATTCACAAACGCGTCCAGGTCCGCATTCTGCGACGACGGGAACTGACAATGGTTATGGTTGCCCGCCTGAGACACGCCCATCGCGTCTTTAACACCCAGCGCCTGCCACACCTTGTTCGCCGTCGTCTGCGCGCCCCACACAGACCTCGGGCCCAACCAGTCAATCCCAGTATGGTCAATAACCAAAAGTCCACGGGGCGCAACCAACGCAGAAAGCAAGTGGTGGTCCACTGGGAGCATCGGGATCTGGTTCACGTACTGCTCGAACGCCTTGGAGAACCACACGTTCTCGCCGATGATTTGCTGCGCCGTCTGGGTGTCGATTCCCGCCTTCTTCATCGCGTCGGAGATGCGCCAAGAGCCGGCTCCACCTGACCCAGATTCCTGAGGGAGCGTCAGCGCGATACGCTCATCGAACGCGCCGGCGACGATGGCGCCCTTCCCGTTCCTCGAGCACCCGGTCACAGCAATCCTCTTCGTGTCGATATTGGCACTGGGCGTGATCTCCAGCGCGTCAATAACCCGACTCACACCCCACGCCCACGCCATCAACGCACTCGCGGAATGACCGCTTCCGTAGAGGTTGTAGAACTTGCCTTGGCCGCGGCTGCTCTGTCCTTGTTGGGCGGCGATGTCGTCGTTGTTGAAGTTGATTATCGCGACGCCGGAGGGGTTGGGCAGACTGCTGCCGCCGTAGGCGATGATGGCGGGGTAGGGAGCAGTGGCGCCGGAAGGGGAAGAGATCGAGACGGAGAAGGAGATGGACTTGCCAGCGTCCGAGACGTTGATGGTGAGCGAGTTGCCAGAGTATGACGCGCTGACGGTGGGCTTGGGTGGGAGCGTGCCAAGCTCGTAGCGTTGGAACAACTGGCTGATCTCCTCGCGACGGCAAGCCCATTGTTCTTTAGTGGTCACCTTTGATCCGTCAATGAACGTGAATGGATCGGGCAACTTGGGGATCGACTTTAGGCTGATCGTGCTGGGGAGGGGGGCACATGTTGCGCCAGGAGCTGGAATGCCGGTGGTTGTGGCACCTGTGGTGGCAGCAGTGGTTGCGGGTACTGGGATTGAGGTGGTGGCGGGAACTTCAGTAGGGACAGCGGTGGTCGCTGGGGGTGCCCCGGGGAGACATTGAGAGTACCACTGGTTCAAAACTTGACAGGTAGCGCCGGACACACAAGTCGTTCCGCCAGTCCACCCAGTTCCTCCACCTTCGTTACACGTCAGGCGAGAAAAAGTAACAATAGAATCATGACATACATTGGCCATACAGTGGCTGTTGGGCGAAGGCTGGGAGAGCGACTGCAACGAGGAATACGAAATGCTTGAATGCCATAGATCGTAGAAGAGAGCAAGTACGTCTCTAATCTTTGATGGACGATAGCATGCTGCCTTTTATATGTCATGTACGGCAGGCTGGAGTATCCGCGCATTTTCCGAAATTGTCGTGTAGATGGGCGAGATCGGCTTCTGAAAACCGCAAGGATATCCCGACGGGAGGAGGGCTGTAGGCACAACCCAACATACAGTCGAGGTTGGCAGGCGGGATCAAGAAGTTGGTGGACAACGATATTATTGTATTGGTCGCATGTTGAAATCCCTGACGCGGAGAAATGAGAGGCAGACTTTAGGCTAGACTCGAGATCAAATCCGGGGAACGTTCGGAGTCAAAAAGAGTCGTAAAGGCGAAGGTCATGGCTTCTTTTTTGGAAATCAAATTCAACGTAGAGTGAGCTAAATTGCAGCTCTTTGATAGTTTGATCACGAGGTACATGTAGGATCTTCCGGGGATGCAGCATTAATTACGGGTTCACGCGCTAATTGACCGCTGGACTCACCTGCTGGAGTCTGTATTGAGCAGCGGGATGAGGCGGGCCGTGAGTTCGTAATGAGGGAGTTGCAACGAGGCTTGGAGTCGTGTGCTCGTATTGCTAGCCCCAGGATGCAAGAAACTAGTACAGCTGAGCGTGTGCACCTAATCGTAAGGCTAAGTTCCACAATGCAGAGGAAAATAACTACCTGTCCAGACATTCCAGGACGGAAGGCTCATCGGAAAAAGGTGCTGTGTGTCTTTTGAATTTAAGCATCCTGGCGACGTAGGTCCAAAAGACCCTTCATCAACATCTGCACATCGAGGACTGCATCGATAGCATGCCTCAACGGCGTTTCCTGAGTATTTTGCATAGGAAATGCCGTTTTCACTTCGACTTCCCAGAGCGTATCGACATTAGCGGGTATGGGCTCCTGCGTCTTCGAATCCATCTGTCGTCGTGTTAGGAATCATATCAAGCTCATAGCGTGCAACGCACCGTCTCCTGCTGGAACATCTGTATAACCAACATGCCCCTCCTGAAAAGATACCCCCGCTTATACAGCTGGCTCCGGCGCACGTATCCCAGCGCACACGCAAAGCTCAGCGCGTCTCCCTGGACGTGAACGGTGGCCCACGGGCGGACCGTCGCCTCCGGATGCGCCCTCACTGATTCCGGGGCGAGATATGAGTAAAGCGTCCAGCCAGCGTTGGGATCCATGAGGTCCTTGCGCGCGCGCAGCAGAATTGGATCGCCCTCGCCGCGGTTGACAGGCTCAAAAACGACTTCGCGACTGTGCAGCGTCTCCGACGATTCGCTATGTAGTGTTATTCGAGAGAGAATGGCGGACAAGTCGCGCGCGAAGAATTCACCGAAGAGCGCGACTTCGTAGGACTGGACGTGCGCCTGCGACATGAGGGCGGGACGATGGATTGGTTGAGGTTCCCACGCCAAATGAGTGGCGTCAAAAACAAATAGTATGTGGTGTAGGGTAAATTATAGGTAGACTATCATTTTTGAGGTTTTAATTCACCAATCATCCTGTCAATCTCTTTGACTGCTTTTTCGTCATTTTGTGAATCGACCAACTTCATCAGGTCGTCGATTTCTTTGGTGAGTTTTGCCAAACCATCGTCACCACCTTTCCAGAGGGTCAGCAGTGTTATAAACAAGGGTTATGAAAGTTTATTACCTATGGAGTCCTTAACCTTGTCCGCAACGGTTGCAAATGCCTCATCCCACTTTTCGGGATCTTCAGGCGGCTCGACACCAAACTCGCGCATCATCTCGTCAATCTGGCTTTTCAGATGTAGCGTGTCTTCGGGACTTGAAGAAGCCTCATCCGGTTGCGCATCCTCTACGGGGCGCAACGACGCCTGTTCCTCCTCGTATGTCGTCGCCTCGGGGACAAAGGGCAGGTAACCCTGGTCGTACAGATCTTGCCGCACTTTGTCGTCGCGCTCCATAATCCTCATGAATAGCGACACGCCGTCTGGGTCCTCCGGGACGACCATACCATCAAGTGTGTCTGGCGAGGTGAGCCTGAGGACCTGGAGGGTGTCTTGGAGGACGAAGCGGTAGCGCTCGCCTCTGAGCTGGACGATGATGTCCGTGTCGCTGTACATCTCCACGCCGGTATTGGGAGGGATGACCTCGCCGAGGTCGGGGGTCAGACCGTCCCAAGCTGGTATGCCGTGTCGCAGAAGAATGAGGGTGAACTGGGGGAGCATAAGGGGGAGGGGGCTCGGTGCAAACAGGGTGTTTATCAGTGCCCAGTCATTAAAGTCTGTCGACCAGCCTTGGGGGGGAGTGGGATTGGCCGGCCAGTGTTGTTGGGCGTGGGCGAGGATGCGCGCGGCAACGTCGTCCGGGGTGACATACGCCCGAATGTCCTCTTCTGGTGGTTCTGGGGATTCCGGCTCGCCACCCTGCTTCCCCTGGTGCAGCTCTTTCAGTGCTTGCCGTTGGGCGGCCTTGAGGTCTTCGCGACTGTACCGCGGGCAATAGTTGCGTCGCTGTTGCAGCTGTATAGAAAGTGGAACACTGCATCGCGCCAGTGTAGTAGACGCAGCCAGTCGCGGGCGCAAGCGCGTAAACTGTCGCGTGCAGTTCCGTAGCATGGTGGAGGAAAGAGACAGAATTTTCGGAGCACGTGGTCACCGATCGCTTTTTCATTTGCAACTGCCAACTACGATGCCGAGTGACCTCGACAGGTGCGCGTCCTCTGTCCTCCAAAAGACAGCAAAGTGGACAGTAATGATTTACGCAGGCAGATAGAGCTGCTCAAGACATGCACGCCGCTTCCAGAGGCAGACGTCAAGACGCTCTGCATGAAGGCGCGCGAAATACTTATTGAAGAGGGAAATGTGCAGTGCATCGACGCGCCGGTCACGATTTGCGGCGACATCCACGGCCAGTTCTGGGATCTCCTCGAGCTGTTCAACGTCGCCGGCCAGTGCCCCGACAGATCCTACCTCTTCATGGGCGACTTTGTCGACCGCGGCTACTTCTCCGTCGAAACCTTCCTTCTCCTCCTCGCCATGAAAGTCCGCTGGCCAGATCGCGTCTGTCTCATCCGCGGCAACCACGAGAGCAGGCAGATCACCCAGGTGTACGGCTTCTACGACGAATGCACACGAAAGTACGGCAATCCGACGGTGTGGCGGTATTGCACGGACGTGTTTGATTATTTGTCGTTGGGAGCGATTATTGACGGCCGGGTGTTTTGTGTGCATGGCGGACTGAGTCCTGCGCTTCCTAGTTTGGATATGATTAGAGGGTTGGAGAGGCGGATAGAGGTCCCGCATGAAGGCGCGATGTGTGACTTGCTTTGGAGTGATCCAGATGGTCAGTCTTTTCATTCGCACCATACCTTTTCTAACCTCTTCCTTTAGATATCAGTGGCTGGGGCCTCTCCCCGCGAGGCGCAGGTTTCCTCTTTGGCTCAGATCCCACGAAAGCCTTCCTGCACAACAACTCTCTCGACCTCATAGCGCGCGCGCATCAGCTTGCTATGGAGGGCTACAAGATGATGTTTGAGCGTATGATTGTTACCGTGTGGAGCGCGCCGAATTACTGTTATAGGTGAGTTACTATCCGCGCGTACTGAGGATAATCCTGATTTGTTCCAGGTGTGGTAACGTTGCTGCAGTGTTAGAGCTCGATGAGCATCTCGGACAGGAATACAAAGTCTTTAATTGCGCACCCATCGTCAGTGCTGTCGCTCCTTATCATAACCCTAACTCAATGCTCACAGGACGTGCGTTCTGTACCCGCCAAGCGCCCTCCTGCAGAGTACTTTTTGTAACATCATCCATGTATTGCTTCCTTCTACCGTGGTGTATTACTATGTAACGCCTTATTTATTGTATTGTCTTGCTGTTTCTACTATCATTTCGGACGGAGTAATAGAGCATGTTGTCAGTCACCGTCATATTTTCTGAAAACCTTCCGTGGCGCACGGATGAAGCTCCCTTCACTTATTGAATAAAATAAACCTCTCTACTTCGTACAGAAGAGCTATGATATCTTCAGCGACTTGGAGATTAACACAGAAAATATAGTAACTAAAATATGGAATACAAAGTGTCATGGGTGTCGTCATGTAGAATCGTGAGGTCGGGCGAGTAGCGGGGTATGTTCGGTAGCATTTTCAGCTGGTGAAGGTGCAGGATGCTGTCCCGGTACCATAGTCACGTCCGCCTTACACACCGGGCACTGAAATCACAAAATTCAACACCCACACAGAAAGATAAGAAGCAAATAGACTAACCAACTTCTTGCGCTGTATCAACCATTCATCTACCTCATCTAGATGGAATATGTGGTGGCACGGAAGGACGCGAACCTTGTCCCCTTGCGCGAATTCCGATAAACAGATAGCACACTCTAACTGGTCTTCGAACCATGGATGAGGGGGAGGCTGCCTACTGGTCGGGGGACGAGATGTCGAACCGATTTCTTCTTCGGAATCCGGAAGACCGCGCTCGAGGTCTGGCGGAGGCGAAGACGACACTACCCCACCTCCTTCATGCTTTTCCCATCCGTTCCCAGTCCAGACCTGCCAAGGGAGATTATGCACTATATCTTCCGGTGCCCTATCGCGCTGGGCTGCACGCGAGGCACGGATGCGGTGTACAAGGAGCGTCACAAAGGTGAGGATCGATGGTAGCAGGAGAATAAGGATAAACGTGACGATAGGACTGTAGAAAGATGAATTAACGTGAGACAAAAGGTATCGGCCGTAGAACGTACGAGTACCATTCCCAAGCTGAATATTCCGCAGTTATGAGCAGCGATAGCGTGCGTAGACCAGAATGGGACGTATTTGACGAAGCTATGAGTGAAGATAGGAGTGCGTAGTCTGTGTAGCGAATGTAGGTTGCAGAAATCTTGACGTCTGAGGAATCTTCTATTCCTCGAGGTGAGGTAAAATCCTAGATAGATAGATAAAGAAACATACCTGGGCTGTACATATTCACCAGCGTATCAGGCATTCCCGTGATCTCTGGATTCTCTCCCCCGACAACGACAGCCCGTGCGCCCAGCCGCTGTGCCTCCCTCACCTTGTTGACAAACTCGCACTTGCCCCTCTGAACAAGGGCTATCCACTTCTCGTCCGGATCTGGGCGGTTCTCACCATCGATGCAGAGCTTCGCGCACCCATAGTTGCTTTGATTCGAAACGGAAACGTTGGCTGGACACGGTTTGGTGAAGCTGTTGAGCGGGATCACGTAGCCCAGGATTGGCCCAGATATCTCTGCACCGAACGCAGCTTTGGTATAATCAGCCACGGTGCATTATGGCGATAAACAGGACGCACCGGGGCGAGATGCAAAGTTGATTCCGGGAGAGCGATCAACGATGGAGACGGTACTTTCTGCGCCCCAGGCCCATCCCCACCAGCTCTTGTCGGGGTGCGTGCCAAAGGAGAATATCGAACGCGAGGAGACGAGCGAGAAGTAGAGGAATAGGCAGCAGAGGCCACGCATGATGGTGGTAGGAAACAAAAGGCTTTGCGGCGGAAGTATAGCACTTGTCGCCACGTGCCTCACTCTAGCCAGCTCTGGGTCGCTGCATATTTATTCTGTCGGAATGCTACGCCATAAGTAACGCGATTGGATACAATTGCCACCAATGCTATTGGTTCATTCTTGTATTCGGCGTTCGAGGTAGGTGGCTCTTTAGCAGATGGTTATTAATGTAGAGCACTCGGAATCTGCCGGACACCTCCTTCAATCTCTCAAGTTCTTAACTTCGCGTGCCTAGACGTCTTGCTCACTTGTTCAGATTCCTACCGCAACTACTCGTTCGAGACAGATTTCAATGGTCTGGACTCCGAACCTGCTTTCTGAGGAGGTCTTTCGAATCGTTCTGATCATGCAACGCCACACTTTGCTCGCGATATATCTACCTCTATCCCCAAAGGTCGTTTCACGTACACTTACCTGTGTAAGATTTGGTACCCACACAATCACGCGATGTTGAGTTCTTTACGACACCGGGCATGAACACATGAATGTAGCCTCAGCTTCTTTTTCCTTTCCCCACCAACGGTATGGATTGGATTTCCGTCTGGTCTGCACTAGCTATCTCGGTACTTGCGTGGGCTATCTTCAAACAAAGTCGGAATCGCTCTGGTACTGGCAGCGCTCATTCCCTTCCCCCGGGTCCGCCTGCAGACCCTGTGATAGGACACTTGCGTATCTTCCCTTCTATAGACAATCAGGCAGAGGTGTTCCACGACTGGGCAAAAACTTATGGTGAGTCAACCCTAATTCAGCAACGTTTTTTTGTTATTTGAACGTCCAACTACAGGCGACGTGATGTATCTGAAAGTATTAGGCCAAAAGCTAGTCGTGCTTGACTCTATCGAAGCGGCGGTCGACCTTCTTGATAAACGACGCCCCAAATATAGCAACAGACCTGAATCTGCTGTGTTGACGCTGTATGTCCTTCCTGCTTCTCAAGGGCGCGCGATGCTGAGATTTCCGGGTTTAGCATGGGTCTGAACCGCACCCTGATCCTCCTACAATACGGAAAAGTCTTCAACTTGCACCGCAAACTTTTCCAATCCTATTTCGGTGCTAAGGAGTGTCGGGATCTCGTGCCCATTCAAGTTCAACGCGCGCATCTGCTTGTTAGGAAACTGTTGGCGAAGCCTCGGGATTATATAAATTCGCTCGAGAGGTATGATCGATATCGCTGGCGTTGTTTGCAACCTTATTCTCATCTTATTCAGCTTTTCTACTTCCCTTATCCTCCGAATAGCATACGGATACGAAATCAAAGGGGATTACAAGGACGATCCAGTCGTTGGAGTCATCAACACCCTGGTGGACATCGCTAAACAATCTTCCATCGCGCTGACTGCATTGGATTTTCTACCGTGGTGTTCGTCTTCTCCCTTTCTTCAAATCTGTTTGGTGAGCTGACTGATTGGTAGTGAAATACTTCCCCGGATGGTTCCCCGGTGGCTACTGGGCTGCTTTTGCTCGAAAGAACAAACACACAACCGATATATTCTATGATTACCCCTTCGATATAGTACAGAAAGAAATGGTACGCCGTCCTGATATTGTGTATTCATCTCTTACCGCTGCTTAGAAAGCGGGGACTGCAAAAGCGTCCTTTACTTCGACACATCTGAGCCACGTCGATCCCGACATGGATGACAAGGATTCCTTCATTGACGCGATCAAGTTGACCGCAGCGCAAATTTACGCTGCAGGTGCGGAGACAGTGCGTTGTCATGCTTTGATTCAAGACAGTGGTACATCAACAGCGATTTATAACTTGCAGACATCTTCGACCTCGCCGTGTTTTTAATGGCTATGGTCCTCTTCCCAGACGTGCAGGAGAAAGCACAGGTAGAAATTGACAAAGTAGTCGGGTTGGGAAGGCTGCCCACGCTCGAGGATAGGCCGGATCTTCCTTGCATCGATTATATCCTCCACGAGGTCGCAAGGTCAGCATAAAGACGCTTCATCTGACCTGACAAGCCAACTTACTGGCGCGCAGATGGTTTCCCATTGTCCCACTAAGTCCGTCTCCTTGTGTCCATTGCTGAAGGAAAACTGAAGAATGATATTGTAGGTGTGCCCCATGTGTCATCGGAAGATGATATCTATCGTGGCATGTTCATCCCAAAGGGCTCGTTAATATTTGCAAATATCAGGTCTATGGGGATCAACACCGATGTGTACAAAGACCCAGATACGTTCAACCCATACCGATACAGGCCTCAGGATCAAGGAGGTAATGGGGAACCTTTGTTCTCCGCTTCTTTCGGATTTGGCGCGAGGTATACCACGTTCTTTTGTCCCCCTTGTATTACGCTGAGTGTTTGGTGACAGGATATGCCCCGGACGGTTCATGGCTGAGAACAGTTTATGGATCGCAATCGCTACTATACTCGCAACGTGCAAGATAAACAAAGAGAAGGACGAACAGGGGAACGACGTTACGCCCAAGCTTGAATTCTTCTCTGGGACTACTCGGTTTGTGTATATTCGATGAACTTGGGCTACATGTTGACATGCATGTGACAGACAATTGAAGCCTTTCTCATTCGAGATGGTAGCACGGTCAAGTAAAGCTCTAGAACTCATGGAACAAACACAACTACATTAATGTATTCATCATGGTCATGAAATAGAATGAACTACGGAGGTATACCTCGCGACGAGTACTTTAATCGTCGACATATGTGCGCCACATCAAGACAAAAGGCTCTCCATATTCCCTCATCTTTGCTTCGGAGTCTTTGTCTGAGATTAATTGTACCGACTAATCCCTGAAATCTTTCCGCTACGATGTCAATCGTCGGACGATCAGATGGCAGCGCCGCACACATCTCCTGCAATAACGGTTCCATAAAATCCAACCCTTGTTTTGGCTTGACGTCGTTTTTTCCCTATGATAATAGCATTCAAAATTGAAGGTCCGGGTGATAGTCAGATGAGTACCTCCAGGAAATGCTCTCTGATAAGGTTCCCGAGATAGTAAATGTCGGTTGGAAAAGGATCGTACTGGCTGAATGTACCATTTGCAAATTCTGGCACGGTTTTGTCTTGACCTCGTACGGGGTCTGCGAGTGGGGTCTTTTCCGTGTCGTCGAAGCGTACAGAAAGGCCAAAGTCGATGAGGAAATATCGTGGACGAGCGAGGGTACGTGGGATGTGTTTTGCTTTACGCTGGAAGTCTAATGTCCTTGACGGTGCGGCTGGATGATACCCGGCAGGGAACATGGAGGTATCCATGAGTATATTGAGAACACCTACATCACTGCCCAAAGGATCCTAAAGAGTAATTCAATCTGGGCAGATAGGGAGACGTACCGATGAGCAATGTGGTGGTGATGTAGGAATTGAACGCCCTGTGGAATCATCAACCGAGCTAGTAGTAGTTCAATAATTGTGGCACTTACTTCTATTATCTGTCGAAAGAACTCGACAGCCTCGCCGATAGTGTCAAACTCTGGATCATCGAAGCGACGAAGCAATGGAAAGACGAGAATCCTAAGGTCGTCTTCATTCGGTATAGTTAGGACTTCTTTCAATAACGGGGAATGATTCGTCTTGTCAACAATAGAGCTCAGATGTCTGGTGATCTCGACCTCCGTGGGATGTTCAGATACACGGACACGTTTCAGCATGACCCGGGTGCCATCACTGGTAGACTTTGCGTCCATCACTGACGGGTGCTGGCATTGCGGGTTAGTACGGCACTCTACGGACGCGCTGGGGATTGCTACTCACCTTTGCTTTCACGGAATCTTCAAATTCCCACCAGAATAAGGACGTCTTGCGATTGGTCCATGCTGGCACCCAGCCCGGGCGATACCGCCTGCGGAGTTGGTACCCGCAACTCTTGAGCCACGGTTCATGGTCCCTCCAGAAAAGCTCAGCCTCGTCAAGTTCCACTGGCGCGTCTTTGTTCGTGTCCTTCATGGAGGCGAATAGAGATCGTGATGATGATCGTTCCTGGCACGGAGAAACCCTTGCGAATTGCTCAATGCCGCCTTGTTCTGCTTCGGTCAAACATCTGGACGTCGACATTGTTACTTTACTATCTTGCCAGCTGAAGTTCTCTAGCCGACAGCTACAGCCGATCATGTCAGCTTGGATCTCTTCGACGCGCCTTCTTTATAGGATCAGAAAACCTCCGGAGAAAACATGCAACCAGATTGGTTTGCCTATCCCCCATCTGATCTGACAGCATTGATCTGTGTGGCGAAAATACAATAAGGACCAGGGACCAAGCCACGTCTACTCGGGCATCCCTTATTGTTTTTCTCGACAAGACGGCCCATATGCGCTCACACTCAAAACTTGAGCTCTTATTGTTACCCTGAAGTTCTTTCATTCGTCTCGCGCCTCGTGTCGGGGAACTTTGTATCCAAGAACGGATTTATGCTCTAATGTCTTTCGAGGGCTTCCATCCTCCCGGATCGGCGCCATTGTTATGAGGCCTTGCAATTCATCCGATTTGAATATTCCTTGTCTCACTTGGGTTGGAACCGCTACGGCTTTGACGCCGAGCCTTGTCGAATTTCCATTGCCACCATCGAAGATCCTTATTTAAAAGCAGCAATGTCCACACCCACGTTGATCTCTTCCCCACCCCTTCCGCTGACCTCACCGATGACTGACCATATCAAAACCAGGAAACCGCCTCTCAAGAAGAGACACAGTGCGTATCTATAATATTCTCATTCCAAGCCCCCTTTTCAATCCGCGCAGCCAAACCATGTCGGTATTTCCAACACTCGAGCTGTCCAAAGACTTCAGAAGAGTGCGATTTCGCGCACGTCCTTGGTCCAACATCTCCCTTGCCTCCGAGTCAAACACCTTGCAAATACTTCCTCTCTGGAACCTGCAACAACGGGGTGTGGTGCCGATTTGTTCATCCAGTCAATGCGCAGCGGGAAGGTGGGTGTACTTTCTATCCCAAGTGCGCGCGCGCTGAGCCAAGTCACAAGATCTTTCGGCGTTCAATGTGCGGTATCCTTATAAACGTGAGTCCCGTACAATTTTTGGGAGAAAGAACGAGCTCAGGCCAAAAATAGACATGTCGGAGGGGCCTACGATGATGTATCCTGCGTACACACCTCTTCCAATATCCCCTTATCAGCCATTTTACACCGTGTCGGCCCGTCCACCGCAGTGGTCTGCGCCACTCTATTACCCAAGCCCAAGCGACGCGTCCTTCTTTCTGCCTCAACCTGTAGTATCACCACCGAGTTCAAATTCAGAGGAACATACAGACGACGAGAAAAACGGTCGTGATTACTCGAATCCTATCAATCTCACCGCGAACTCCGTGGTTGTTTCACCGACGGTTCAGCGGCCAGAAACGCCTCCGCATCCTTCGCAGGAATCCTCTCGTTCGCCGACGCGTAGCGTGAAGTATAAAAGTGCGTCTCCTTATGTTCGGCGCTCTTATCTTGCTGAACCTCTGTTCAGCCAAATGGTGCAAATTTGTGCAATCTGGGCGGATTTGCCCAAGTGGCACCGCCTGTACTTTGTGAGTCATCCACTGTATATGTGCCGCGCCACTCACCCGCTTGTCATTTTAGTATTCACGAGGAAGATAACATGACAAGGTCAATGCTAATAGGAGACAAAGGCATCAAGCATCGGCTGCCAGCGAAACCCTTGTCCCCGAAAGAACAAGAAATGAACAGAGGGCATTTTCCAGTGAGCTGGCGCATTATTGGGGGAGGCGTTCGTGTCGGTAGCAACAATGGTGAGTCGCAAGACTTAATATGTTTCCTTTAATTTTGACTGACGTAGAGATAGGTAACGTGGCGCTAGCATACGAAGATATCGACGATCTGTATTCGGACAATATGACCGAAGAGGATGAATTCCACTACGTCGAGACATACCAGCCCAAGCCCATGCCCTATTCGAGCACCATCAAATTGGAATTTCCAGCATTTGAGGACCGTAAGTCGGACCTAGGATCAGGGAACGCGGTCGAGACGCCACATATACGCGTCACCCCCCGTGTTCGGGCGACATCTATACCAAATGCGCCTACAGTGGGAAATACCCAGACTGAACAGACGGTAAGCTCTTACTGCCGCTGCCATTCATATTGATGATGTACTGAATCACGCCATCGCAGCGCTTTCCGGCGGAATCATGAAATGTAATGAGATAGTGGGAGGAATGAAATTTATGACACTGTACATGTACCATTAGCATAGGTTATAGAGGATGGAGCCTGCCTCTCCTTGCATACTCTGCATTGTTGCTGAACGCCAAGACGTTGCGCGATTAGATATGACATGGTTCCTGGTTCAATTTTATCTGATAAGACTAGATGAGGCCAGATGAGGCAATGTGGACACTCCTTTTCGAGTTTTCTTCCGGATCCGAGCGACATCAAAGCAGCTGTATCATGTTGTCGTGCTTATAAGCACCAACGGCCATCTCTCCCTTTCCTTTCGACCACCATCACTTCCACCCCAACATCACTGGACGACATGCCGTCTATCATTGACTATTCCCAGCCTCTGTCCGCGATACTTAGAGAGAGTACGAAGCAGGCGCACAGCGACGTTTCCGAACACAACGAGGGCGCGGGGGCTCTGCTCTCGGGAAAGCTTCCCAAGGAAGAGTATGCTCGGTTTCTCGTTATGCTGTGGTACATATATGAGTGCGTGTCCATGTCTTTTCTGATGGTGATACCTTGGTAACACTGTGTAACAGCACCTTTGAGCGCGCATTGGACCGCTATAGCTCGCATCCTGTCCTCGAGCCGACATACAACCCAGCAGTTCTCCGACGGGCGCCTTCACTAGCGTCAGACATATCGGAATTACTGCAGATCCCCGAGTCTTCATGGAAGACACATGCCATTCACCAGAATCTCATGGCGAACCCTCCTGCTGGACTCACGGAGTACATTGAGCGAATACAGGACTTGGCCAACTCGGCCAACCCCTCCCTTTTGCTCGCCCACTCTTACGTACGGTACCTTGGTGACCTCAGTGGCGGACAGAATATGCGCCACATTCTCGGCAAAGCTTACGACCTTCAGGACGACAGGGGTCTGTCTTTCTATGTCTTCAAGGAGCTAAAGTCGCCCAAGCCAGCATCACTCGGTGAGATGAAGCGCATCAAGGATTGGTTTAGAGCAGGGATGGACACTGGTGGCAAGGCGGTCCCAGAGGAGCTCAAAGGTGAATTGACCACTACCCTGGTTCCCATTCATTATTCATTCTGCTAATACTCGTAAAGGTGAATTAGCAGAGGAGGCTAAGAAGGTGTTCTACCTGAACGCTGGTATATTCAATGCGATACGCGTGGAACCACCTGCAAGCAAAGTCGTGTTCGATGCACGCAAGGACACCAGCTCATCATGGCCATGGGGCGATCGAGCAATCTCTCTATCTTCAGTAATTCCTGTTGTAGCTGCCAGTAAGTGAACTTTCTCTTCCTTTCATTTCCTGCGGCTTACGTGTTTTTAGTTTGCATCGGTCATTTCCTCATCGTTGCTGGCGGGTTTATGGGCAACTCCGGTTACGGAAAGTGGCTGGCTGTAGAGGAGTGGATCTCTTCCTTCTTCCAGTCTAAAGCATAGATCACATTCTGCATATATGATAGTACTCACGAGAAATTTACGCTCATCTACATTGCTATGGAATATATAACGTTTAACTTAGGGAAAGTGTGTTTGTCTGAATTGAGTGACAGTGTAAGATTTGTATTAACAATCAAAATAATGTATTATATTCTCTCCTTCACAGCAGCATCTTACCCGCCCATCTTGGGACGGGAATACATTCGCGTACGTTCTCAATGCCACTGAGCCAAGAAACGAGACGTTCAAAGCCTAGTCCATACCCTCCGTGAGGCGATCCGCCGAATCGCCGTAAGTCCCGGTACCACGCGTACTCAGTGCCATCCATCCCAGCCAACCTCATCTTCTCGTCGAGTCTGTCCAACCGCTCTTCCCTCACCGACCCTCCAGCGAGTTCCCCAGCATGAGGCACAAGCAAGTCGAAGCAAGCCACCGTCTTCCCATCCGTGTTCTCCCGCATGTAGAACGGCTTGAGGGATTTCGGGTAGTCGACGACGAACACGGGCCCTTTGACGAATTCCTCAGCGAGCCATTTCTCATGCTCGCTCCTCAGAGGCTGACCCCATATAGGTTCAAAGTGGAATTTGGCAGGTGCAGATTGAAGCTTCTCTACGGCGTCAGTATAGGACATGCGTTGCCAAGGCTTCGAGAGGCAATCCTCTAGCGCGGCTCGGCGAACTTGATTCTCTCCACCCCATAGCGTAGAGAATTCTTGAGAGTCAGCGACACCACGGGCAAGAGATTTGAGGCTGTCTTCTACGAAACTGCAGATTCCTTGAATGCCTTCGTTGTTAGCGTCCGTCCATTCTGCCTCGAGCATCCAGAACTCTGAGAGGTGACGGTTGGTTTGTGAACGTTCGGCGCGGAAACAAGGTCCTAGAGTGTAGACGCGGGATAGGCCTGCAGCGAGGGCTTCCAGGTGTAGTTGGGACGAGACTGTGAGGTGGGTGACGTTGCCGAAGAACTGATCTCCATTCTTGGATACGGGTGCCAGGCGGAATGTTTCGCCAGCGCCCTCCGCGTCGTTGGCTGTAAGTATGGGGGTATGTGCGAACTGGAAGCCTTGGCCCTAAGAATTATATTAAACAACTAGACGGGTGGAAGATAATATCGGGCTCACATCAAAGTATTCAAACATGTTTTTCATGAGTCTACTACGCAGCCGAAGCATAGCTCCGAGCTGAGTGGTGCGCGCACGGAGATAGAGGTTTTCTCTTAGGTGCTCAATCGAGAGTTGTTGCTTCTGAATGGGGTAGACCTACTCAAGCGTTGAGCAGATTTTCCGAGAAAGAGCGAGACGCGTACGTCCGGGTCGCACTTGCCCAAGATTTCTGTGTTTTCTACGACTAGTTCGAGGTCCTGCTTTGCGCCAGGACTTTCTACAAGCTTTCCTGTTAACCGGACGCTGGCGCCATTGGTGAGACTGAAGTAGAATTAGTGAGACTGTTCATGACGGGGGAAATTAGAGCGCACCCTTCAGTAAGAGCATTATTGACAAAGACTGCTTGAAGACCATTCGCTGTGCTTCCGTCGCTGATCACGGCGAACGAGACGCGTTTTTGGCGTCTGACAGACTTTACAAATCCCGTAATTGAGATGGGTTCCGCTGTGCATTTTATGGATGAGAGCTGTGCGATGTTTGGGGGTAATCTGTACGCTAGTCGACCAAGCGTTGGTCGCATTTTGGAAGGATTCGGGAACGGCCCGGAGACAAATTCATTTGAGTGAGTTCGGTTCGTTCCTAGCCTCTAGCCCACTAGGTTCGTCTATTCGACATTCTAAGCTAAAAGGATGTGGGAACCGTTGCTCTCAATAATGCCTCTCGTCGAAACCATTAAATCTACACCTATGAAAGGCATTTAAGGCTTTTTACAATTTGATCTGCGACCAAATTAAGTAGGAAATCTGTGAACTAAATTTCCGAAAACGAACCGAACGATCGCAGCCGGAAGAAACGACTCAAACGAGCGATGAATGCACCGCCACAATTAGTCAGCAACACCTGGTGTACTTTGTTAATTCTCAAACTTGGCTTTCTACCATCACCAACGGTGAGCAAGACAGAGTCTGTCGCTTGTACGACGTCTCTCGCTGCCACCATTTATGTCGACCATTAAAACGAGGCGGCAAGCCAAAGCCGTCGCTGACGACGCCGCCACCACCATTGCCATATCCATTCCAGACGATGTCGACCCCGACGCATTGGCCGCCTTACTTCCGGGCATTAGTCTTGACTCTCCGTCGCCGGACAACATTCTTGCGCTCTACCGTCTAGTTATGGAGCAGGCAGACGAAATCGACGCGAAACAACAAAGTATTGATGAAGCGCGTGCGGACATTGAGAAAAAGGACGTCGAGCTCGATCAGGCGCTCCAGGACAAGGAAACGCTCTCCAGTGACTTGGATTCGCAAATTCAAACACTCCAGGATGAGCTGAAGGAGGTCAAATCTGAAAGGGACAAACTACGTGCGTGGCGCCTCTTTTACCATTGTATTGCGGCGCTGAAGCAATGTTGCAGTAACTTCTCAAGCCGAACTCCGGACGCAGATCTCAAGGATATCAAGCTCCCAGTCTGCCTCTTCGTCCGAAGTAGAGGAACTGCAACACCGCCTGAAAGAGACGGATCGCGAGAAGAGGGACCTTTTGGCTGTCGTCAGTCGCCTAAAGCAGGACGAATCACAACGTGATGGTGAGTGCTCATTCTGTTGCGGAATTATTGATTATTGAACTAGCCTCTCAGAGGAAATTCAAACGCTCAGGAAGAACCTCAAGGAGGCGCGCCAGGAACATCAGGAATTAGAAAACCAGCTACGGGAACTTCGCTCGACCGACACTTCCAGCAAAGTAAGTTGACGCGTAGCCTACAACCCGGCATGGGCTCACATTTTCTAGTTCAAACTCGATTCCTTGTCCCAACAACTCCAACTCGCGCAGGCGGAAGTCGAGCGTGTCAACACCGAGCTTACTTCAAAGGCCGAGGAATTCACCAAATACCGTAAATCCAAGCAGGCCGAACTCGCTACATTACAATCCAACTACGACTCTGTTTGCCAGAACCATGATTCTGCTCAAGCATCTCTAAAGGCCCTCCAGTCTTCTCACTCAACTCAAACGCGCCAGCTCACGCAGGCTCTCACCAAAGTTCACGACGTAAGCGCCCAACTAGCGGAGCAGGAGGCTGTCTTCAACAACGAAGCGAATGGGCTACGACGTCTGGTTTCCGTTCTCGAGACTCGCGAGAAGCAGGCCAAGGAAATTGTCGAATCTATCGAAAAGGAATGGGCCGAAGTGAACGAGAAGACAGAGAAGCAGGAGGCCGACTTCAAGGCTGAATTGGACAGGGAGAAGAGAGGGCGAGCGGAGGCTGAGAAGAAGGTGGACCACCTTCAGACGGTGGTTGAGAAGATGGGCCTTGGTGAACTACCTCCTCTTCCAAGTCGTCTGCCTGGCACTCCTATGCGTGGGGGTGACTCCAGTATTGATGGCATGATGGGTCTCAGTCCGACAGTGGCCATCGCCAGCAGAGTTCAACGGAGTGGTAAAACGTTCACGGAGGTCTACACCGACTACGTCAAGCTTCAAGAGGAATACGAAACGAAATGCCAGGAGTACGAGCATATGGATCGCACCCTGACCAGCGTCTTGAGGCAAATCGAGGAACGGGTGTGTGGTATTGCTTCGTAACAGTCTTCCTGTCGCTTATCTTTTCTAGGCGCCCGTCCTCTCTCAACAACGAGCCGAATATGAACGCCTTCAATCAGAGGCTGTACAGCTCGCGTCTCAGCTAGCCCAGACCATCACTGATCGCGACTCTCAGAGCATACTTGCCCAAGAGAACGGTCAGAAGTGTGTAGCGCTACAGCGTGAAAACAAGCTTTTCGAGCAGCAACTAAATGACCTTGGCCGACAAGTTCAGAATCTTCTTCGCGAAATTGGCCGCCGTGATGATCCTACCCTTCCCGCAGACGAGGACTTGGACGACTCAGAGGTTGTGCAATCAAACGACGTGAGCAGCATGATAACCAACAACCTGGTTCTCTTCAAGTCCATCCCAGGGCTGCAGCAGCAGAACCAAAAGGTGTTGCAGGTCGTACGGGGCCTTGCTAACAAGATGGAGGCCGGTGAGGCAGAATACAGAGAGGCGATGGAGAAGGAACAGGCTGCGGCCATACAGGAGGCGCACCAGGCCATAGAAGAGATGGCAGCTCAACTCGAGAGACAGAAGAAGAGCAGTGACGGGATCATACAAACGTACGTGAAGGAGAGGGAAGCCATGAAGGGCATGATCGCACGTCTCGAAGCTGGTGCCTCCTCTGGTAGCGTCAATGGTCACACTTCTGGCATGGATGCATCCAAAGATTTTGCGGACATCCAATCACAGTTCGATGCGTACAGGGCCGAAATGGGAGTCGATTCTGTCCGGCTGAGGGAGGACCTTGCTGCTGCCCAGAAGGAGGTCGGCAAGCTTCAGGTGGATATCGCGAAAGAGAAGGCTCGAAGCGACTATCTCAACGGTAAGCTTTTTTTTTAATTTTCACAACCACCTGCTGATTGTTTCTCAGAGCGCAACCGTATCAGCCAGGAAGAATACACTCTCCGTGCTCAAGAGTTGGAGGAAGCGAACAAGCGCAATCAACAGCTCTATGATCAATGGACACGGGTCGATATCGAGTGCGCGCGCGTTAGTGAGGATCTACGTATCGCTACAAGTCGTATGGAACAACTTCGCAACGAGTCTGCCAATCTCCGAGCAGAGAAGAACATATGGGAGGTGAGCGACATGGATCTTGCATTTTCTGGAGATTGACTGTTTGCAGAGCGTTCAGAATCGCCTCGTTGACGAGAACAAGACCCTGTCTCTAGAACGGTCGCATCTGTCCGATATGATGTCCAACATCCAGAAGATGAACGCAGATAACCAACGTTCTTCAGAGAATGATCGCCGTCGTTTGGAGAGTCAATTGGAACTACTAGAGAGTCAAATGTAAGCCGTCTTTGACATTGCCTGATTCATCTTCTAACAGATCTACCACAGTCAGGATAATCGATCTCAGCTTTCGGACGAGCGTGATAACGTCCGTCGTATCACTCTCCAGAAGGAACTTGAAACCCGGGACCTTCAAAACCGCGTGGAGAAGCTGGTAAGTTGACGATTGGAATACACCAGTTTTTCGTTGCTAAGACAGATATCTAGTCCGAAGATCTGGCGAAGACGCGAGAGTCGTTGATTGCTGCCGAGACGAGCAAGAAGCACCTCGAACAGCGTGTGGAGGATCTAAGCAAGTACACGGAGAGCAACAAAGAGAAACTCGCCGTGTACGAGCGACATGGCTCTACTTCTACATCATCTGGTCCACCTTCGGACTTGACCAGCGAGCAACAGTTACAGACGGAAGTCGCTGAACTAAGGTGAGGCTGATGATGATTGGCTATGTTTGAGATATTGAAAGTTATCATAGCGCTAAACTCAAGGTGGCCGAACGGGATCTCGAAAAGGCCAAGGAACGTGTCATACAGTACGAGAGCATGAGTCGCGCTTCGGAAGACGCATTGGGTCAACTACATGCGACATTCGACGAGTACAAGCTTTCTACGGATGCTGCTCTTGCGAAACATCAGGTAAGTCCGCATCCATGTTGGAGAAATGGATGAGACGCTAACTTCCAACAGTCTACGATCAGTGGCTTAGAAGAGAAGCTGGGGACTGCTGAAAGCGACGTTGTACGGGCCACTAACTCGTTGAAGGAACTTCAAAGCACTCTTGACTCCGAAAGGCTTGCTTGGACGAAGGACAAGAATGAGCTGGAAGGCACCATCGTGGAGCTAAGTACGTCTGAGAAGTACTCGGAGAGTGACCGAACCTCTCGAGAAACAGAGATGCGGGAACAACGGGAGAGAACCAAGGTGAGTGTCGTTGTCTGCTATAGTTCAGGACCTTCGTGTTGATTTTTGTCCTCCTGTTTTAGGCCGCCGAGGAACGTTATCAGCAAGAGGTCGTGGCCCACGCTGAAGACATCAAGGCTGTCACAGCTCTGAGGGAGCAGCTTTCTGAACTCCAAGCAACTTCGCGTGATAAGGTCGTAGCTGCTGAGACTGCTATTGCCAAGTTATCCGCATCAGAAGCGAGCTGGAATCAGCAGAAACAGATTTTGGAGAAGGAGGTCGCAGAACATTCCAAGAGGTAATTGCACGTCAAGGACACTTCTCATGCCTATGCTTACATTTCCCTAGGTTCAAAGACCTTCAATCTCAGAATAAGGTTCTTATCCAACAGTTCGACGATTTTGCCAAACAAGCGGAACGGGCACGACAGTCATCTGTATCCGGGGCGCCTGGTGACGATGATGGTGTCGGTGAAGGGCGTTCATCGGAGGTTCCTCAGGTTGTCAACTACCTGCGTGACCAGAACCAGTATCTGGAAGTCCAGCTTGATGCTAAGCAGGCCGAAAACGCTCGCCTGAAGGCGCAGGCCGATCATCTCAATCATGAACTGGATGAGACCCGGACTATTCTTTCACAAGTGAGAATAATCAACCACATAGTCTTCGAAATCGTACTTACTCTGATTAGGAGAGGGAAAAGGCCGTGGAAAATGCAGCTTCCGCCTCCCAACACTCCGAGCTTGTCCAGCGGATTGAGCAACTCAACATCTTGCGTGAAAGCAATGCGACTTTACGTGCTGACGCCGAACGACATTCGAAACGCGTCAAGCTGCTGGAGACTCAGTTGAAGGATGTCTCGGGACAGTTGGAACCCGCTAAAGAGCAATTACGTGTTGCGCAGGCGGAGCTTCAGGCCAGTAAAGCCCATATCACGCGACTTGAGATTGAGTGTAAGCGCTGGCAAGATAGGAATACGCAGTTGTTGTCGAAGGTACGGGGATTCTTCCACCCCCCCCCCCTTGATTGTGTGCTCACGCATCGCTATAGTATGATCGCATTGATCCTGCCGAAATGCAAGCTCTGCAGGAAGAGATTTCTCGTCTGAAGGAGAAGAATGTTGAACTGGACGCGAAGGTGCTGGAATTGGAGGCAGTGAACTCGAAAGCTATATCGGAGGTATGAGTACTGATCTCGTCTTGACCCTTGCTTTGACTTACATCGAAATCGTAGTCGAAAACCCTTCGTGATAGGTTTGGCGTGTTCAAGAAAGCGCACGATCGTTACAAGGAGGAGGCTCTTGAACTGCCGGGTTTGAGGGCCGAATTGCAGAAGGAGAAGACTGCGTACGATGAGGAGAAGGGTACGCTCACGACCAAGATCTCGAGTTTGGAGTCCGAGATCAAAGTTCTCCAAGAGGCGAAGACGGCTGCAGAGGCGTTACCGTCGAAGACAGTGGATCCCGAGGAAGCGAAGAAAACGGCCGACATTATCAATACCTTGAAGCGGCACAACGTGTCGATGCGGACTGAGTTGGAGAAGTGGGGTGTCGAGCGGGAGAAATGGGCTGCTGAGAAGGCGCTGTTGACGCAAGCTTCTCAGGCTACTGGCGATGAGGCAACGAGGATCCTCTTTGACGCAGAGAAGGCGAGCATCGAGAAAGCTCGTGAAGATGCGGAGGGCAAAGTCAAGGTATGTCTAATTTTCAGTTAAGACATCTTATCACTCACCCTTTATTTGCAGGACCTAGAAGAGAAGATCGAAGGCCTGACGGAAGAATTGACAGCGAACCGGGATGCCATTGTGTGTACTGTCCATCCTTGGATTGCCTTGTCATAACTAACCAACACGTCGCGCAGGCGAAGCTAAACGTCCGCCTAAATGCATCTGTTCAAGGACGCAGAGACGATGCGGCAAAGGCTATCAAAGATCAAGAAGCAGCCGTCAAAACCGCATTGGACGCACTTCGAGTTGAGCTCCAGAAGACAAGCGTGGTGCCAGAAGAAACGACGAAGAAACATTTGGAAGAGTTGGAGGCACTCAAGGCCGCACATCAGAAAGAGATGATCGCACTCAAGGTTGCTGCTGGTCCAATACCCGCGGAAGGGTCTGCAGCATTGAACAAAATACTGGCAGATGCCCAAGATTTGGCCAAACGGGAGGTCAACTCGAAAATCCAGCTCAAGGATCGCCTTCTCCTCACCCGGACCAAAGCTCTTCAGAATCTCGAAAAACGCTGCAAACATTGGTTAGCGCAGGGATACATTACGGAGGAACAAACGAAAGTCAAAGTCCCCGGTGTAGATGATGTTGAACCGACACCTAGTGTCGGGTCGGCTGCTGCTTTGATATCGCCTGCCATCACTGCTCCTCCTGTCGCGTCTACTTCTTCCGCCCCACCTCCAAATCCTGCTGCTGCCAAACCTACTCCTACCAGGCCTGCCAACCAAAGTATATCTGCCAACGGTGCTAAAGCAACGAAGCCTCTTCCTGACAAATCTCTAGGCGCGCCTAACCCAGCGGCAGCTATTCTTCGTGGTGGTGCAGCGGGTGGTGCGGCTCGTGGCGCACCTGCACGTGGCGGCGCTGCAGCTCGAGGCAAAGGTGGTGCTGCCAGAGGGGCAGCTCCCAACAAGAGTACTGCTCCGCCAGCCCAGCAGCCAGGAGAGGTCTCGATCTTGGGGGCGTCTATGAAAAGACCGAGAGAAGAGGTCGCACCCTCCGATGATCCCCAGGCCAAGAGACCAAGACCCGTCCTTAAGCGACCACCGCCTCCCGCTGCTACTGGTGGAGGCGGGGCTGGCGCTGCTGCTTCCTAACGCGCGTATTTTACATTCTCTGCTGCTATCTACCTTGTGTTGTTTGTAAGTTACGAGCATTTGTATTTCTATCGCACTTTCTTGATAATTCTTTTTGCACCCATGAATATAATTTATCAGTGGACAGTTATTTTGTATAAATTGAATGGCAATGCACAGGTTACAGGTATCTGTCTTCCAGATCTGTCCAATCGGAGTGTTGGCCATCATCTACCTCATGCTCCTCATCGCTTTCTGTCTGGTCGGAGTCTGAGCTTGATAACGGGGGCGCTAGCTCTCCACCCATCCTAAGGAAAACAGTTTCTCCAGCTATCTTGAGCGGTTCGTCCCAGTGCTCATCAAAGTACGCGTACCCCTCCTTATTCGCTATCAAATGTGTGTCAATACCAATCGTAAGAAAAGAAAGTTGGACATACAATCTTTCACATTGTTACCACGCAAAATAAACTTGACATCTTCAAACAATGCATGCTGCGCCAAGACATCCAGAATTACCTGCGTCGAGAGCTTCCTCGCCTGCGACAATACCAAAAGCTCGCGCCACATCCACTTAATCGGCCATGCGAGCGTACCGATCCTCTGGTGGAAAACGCGAAGATGTACGTCCTGTCCCTGTCCCTTTCTTCCGTTACACTTGCGTGCTCCTCTAGGTTTGTAATCTCCAAAGAAGCCCACGGACAGGCTGTATGAGGTGGTTACGTTGTCGAAACTAGACCAAAGATCAGTACTGGTTGAACTTCATGTTACAGTGTTGCGGAGACCCACTTGCGACCCCCATAGAGCTCCATCTTCTTCCACGTCGACGTGCAGATGAACAACGCATGCCTGGCAAGGGCGAAGCGCTGACCGCTAAAGTCGAACCAGATAGCGCGCCACAGGATGGGTAGCCATTCGGCTATCTCGTCGACGATCAGCTGGGCTACTATCATCTGCATTCGGCCACGCTTTTCGCTAAGGAGCATAAGTCCGCGGTTGAGGGAGCGTTCGTGCTCTGCGAGGTGAGCGTACGACATTGTTAATGTTGGGATTTGCTTGAACCATGGAGCAGTGGGCGTCTTTTATACTCGTCAAAGCAAAAAGGACATTGTTCATGATCACGACGTCGGGATCAATGGTCCGTTTGTAGATCGACGTGAACGAAAGAGGTCTATTGTCCATGTGCCAAGATACAAACACCTACATTGTTGAAAAGTACAAGACCAGAATACGCACTATGTAGGGTGATAGACCGTCACCCTCTTATCGGTAAAGTCGTCAACACCGAAACGACCGTATCCAGACGATCCTCTGCAGGATCGTCAGTATGAGTGACTTTGGAGAAAGAGGAAGACCTTACCCAAGGCCCATCAAGCCATATTCGAATTCACCGTGAATCGTCGAGCCGTTGACATTCACATAACCCGCATGGATGCGCTGTGCCACAGAATCAGCCAGCTCCTTACTCTCCGTCCACAACGATGAAGTTAGTGTGTAATCTGAATCGTTCGTAAGCGCGATGCCCTCTTCAAGATCGTCAAAGGTGCGAATAACGAGTTCAGGCCCAAAGGATTCCTCCTTCCAAATGCTGGGTTCAGCCTCCATACCGTCCAAAACGAGGACGTGTGGCTGCACCACACCACGGACGCGGTTCCCGTCACCCAGGACAATACGCGCTCCCATGTTCTTGGCCTCCTGGATCAGACCTACAACACTGCCTGCAAGCTCCTGGGTAAACAAAACACCCGACTGGATGCCTTCCTCTCCCGGTCCCCCAGCCTTCCACGTCCCAGCCAATTCGCAGATTTTCTGAATGAGTTCCTCAGAAACGGCCCGCTGCACAATAACACGACAAGTAGACATGCATATTTGTCCCGAGTGCGAGAAGGCGCCGAACACAATGGCTCGAGCAGCAAGTGCTATATTCGCATCGGCGAGAACCACCGCTGGGCTCTTTCCGCCCAACTCGAGGACGCACGGTTTGAGGTGCTTTGCGGCTTCGGTCGCGATGATAGTACCGACGCGTTTGCTGCCAGTGAAGTTGATTTTGCGGACGGCAGGATGTGCTATCAGCTGGGCAGTGAGAGAAGGGGAAGCCTCTCGAGTCATTGAGATATAGTTCAATACACCTGGGGGGATTCCTGCTTGGTGAAATACTTCGGCGACGATGGCTTGCGAGCGGGGAGTGTATTCGGATGCTTTGAGGATCACAGTGTTGCCACAAAGTAGTGGGACGGTGATAGCGCGGATGGAGAGATACACTGGTGCGTTCCACGGAGAGATGGCGAGGCTAGAAAGCACTAGTAAATTTAAGTAACTCCGATCTGTTACTGGGTACGTACACAACGCCCATGGCGCGCCGCCTAACTTCCACCTTTGCACCTTGGACACGCGTCGAAGGCGACGAGTCGACTTGATCCATGAGCATAGAATACTCAACATTGGCCCTCATGTATTGTGCGATGTCCTTGTTCATCCCATTGATACATGCGTCCGTTGCAGCTGTTTCTGCTCGTCCGGCGTCCAGTATCCTACTTTTCGTTGCCTCTTCCTCGAAGATGGCAGCCGCACGAGAGACAATTTCTTGCCGTTTGGCGAGAGGAGTGGCTTCCCAGTCTGGAAACGCTCTCGCTGCACTTTGTAGAGCAGCAGTACAGTCGTCTGACGTGGCAGTGGCGCATGTTCCGACGACAGATTCTGTGAAAGGATTGTAGATTTGGAAAGTCGAGCCTGCGCTGGAAGGAACTTGTTTTCCATCGATGAAAAGTGGCGTGAATGGGAGCGACTCAGTCATGGTGGTAGATGGAAGAGAGTGTAGCTGGCGCTCCCAGTACGCTCTAGCTGCGACGGCAAGCCCATTTTGCGATTTGAATGATGGCAGGTGCCGACGAAGAAGTTAGAAGTTAGAACCAAGTTGTCACATGATCTGAGATACAGTACTCGTTTTTTACATTCAAGAAATGTTGTGCGCTCGAGGCCTGCACTTTAAATTACTAGGATTCTCGACTACGAAAGCTGCTGCATAGTATCTCTTGTGTCGGACGCCATTTCGAATTTATTACCACAGTTGAAGCGTGACAAGCTGTGACCGATCGCGTTTAGTCGCTCGTTTAGTGTTCTTTGTCTAGTCCCAAACTTGCTACCTCCATTCAACGACATGTCGCTCTCACAGTAAATGGCTCTCATCTCGGACATAATTTCAACAGATCTATTGACCCATCACCGGGCATTAGGAGAGGGCTCGGCGACTTGGATAATACACACCGATGTGCCACACTTATCTCAGTTCACAAGCGGTGACATTATTCTGGGCCTCTGTACTACAGCAGTGTACTACGCCGAGGAACGTTGAGATCATACAACGTCAGTTGAGCTGATTTATTACATTGACGAGAGACTTTATAATAGGCTTTGCTTTTGCTGCCCGCCGTTCGCGCGCGAGCTGGCCTCGTTCAGTATGAAGCTCTCTTGCATTCATTTCATCTTCATTGTTCTTGCTCTCTTCTCAGCTACTCTTGGCGGTGTCAATGCATTGTATGTACTATTCATTTCCCCCGTGTACTCACTCATTTCTACCCCCTCCTGTAGGCCTATCCTCAGCAACTCGTCTACCATCTCTGGGCGACAACCTTATCGGAGAGCCCAAGCCATTAATCTGGATGGTACGCAGTACCGTATCGAACTCCTCCCAGAAGCAGATCAGGGTGCATTCTCCAAGGCTTATAATATCTTAGACGGCGGCTTCAAGGACAAGACGGCTGGTTCTGGAGGGATGGTTGCCGCCATCTTGAAGGTCGTCTTGGCACCCGAAGGTTCAGAGAGATTTACTAAGACGGAGTTGGAAATCCGATTCTTGCTCAAGGTGCGAACATCCTGACCGTATCATAATTCTTGCTAATCGAGATAATGTCAGGTCGGACTACTTTTGCACAGCGAGCATTCTATGTCCAAGACACATTACTACCTCGTAATGCGAAACGTTCGAAATGGCTTCCCAAAGCAGGGAGACACAATATACAAGCCTGCCTATGAATGGTATCTCAAAGACAAGAGCCTACGAGGAGAAAAGATGATGATGACGCTGAAAGAGACCCTATACGAGCGGTTGAAAAGATTCGCCACAGAAGATGGTCTGTTGTACGTTGCTCTCATACTGCAGTGTTCCATCGGAACTGAGTCCTTCCGAATAGATATTACGATGCCCATCTACACAATGTGTTCTTCGATGCGGGTTTTAAGAATGCCATGCCGATAGATTGGGGTGCGATTGGTAGAGGTGTTGTAGAAGTTACCAAAGATGAAGAAGGAAAGGAGCATCTTGCGGAATTCCTCACAAACTTGAAGGACGACCTTGAAGAGATAGACATCAATGAACTTGAGCATTTTCTGGAAGAACGCGGCAAAAAATTAAGGTAAGAGTGCCTCTCCGAGCCTCTTGACTTGGTTCATGAATTCGATTTCTGTAGGCCAAACGACCAGCCGAGTAAAAATAGTGCTAGGATGCCGGAGGTCAACTAGTTATTGTGGTACTCCACGCGCAGAATGTTTGAGAAACAATGCATGCTCAACTTGTATGCGTTATGAATCACAGTTGAAGACAGGTTGAAGCGTAGTAAATGATAAGGCGATTGACGCCACAATGTCGGAATCTGCCGGATGTACATTCGTTATTCTCCCTCATTGGCTTGCCTCATTCAATGTCCGCCTATGTCGAACGTACTCTTGATTTCATCCCACAGCAATATATCAAGGCTGCTGCCTTCTTTTCAATATTCCGGAAATTAGATTTAAGCCTTGCTTGAGTGAAATGGTATATATGATATACTCTACGTCTAGGACGGTTCTTCCAGGTGTTCCAGACAATACTTCTCCCTTGTCACACTTGAAAACGAAGCCACTTTATCCAAGGCGAAATGTCTGAGCTAGAAACTTAGCAACCATTGGTATTTATTTGTATTCAGTAGTCCTCAAAACATGAACAAAAAACACACGAAGAGAGAAAGAATAGGATGGACACTGAGTTGGCACAGTAACGTAAGTAGATACAAAGGGGCAAAGGGTAGGATATGACCTCGAATGATGGATGGGCTGGGGGTATGTGGGCTAGAATAAGGTTAAGCAAGAAAAAAAAGAGAACATAGATGGAGGCGCTAGAATGAAGCAAGAAAAAATCACAATCCCATCTCTAAACTTCCCGTAAGCTCCCGTAGTACAATCACGACTCATTCAACGCACCCTCCATTATCTTCGCGCGCTCGTCTTCCGTAATTTGGCGGGTGGCGCGGCGAGCAAGGAGCTTCTCCGTTCGATACTTCTCATACAACACTTCCTTAGTATGGGTTTTCAAAACCTACGCGAACGGTTGAACCTTCAGTCATGTGTGATGAAAAAAGAAAAAACGCACCTTCAAATGAGTAGACAACACAGCCGTTCGCAGAGCGGCAAAGTCACAGTGGTCGGGATCTAGGACGTCGACAGTCCCCCAGCGGTATTTCCTGATGAAGACACCTTTGAGATCTTCAGGCGGGCCTTGGAGGAAGCTGAGCTGCCTGTGAGAGCTGTGGATCGACGCAGGTGTTTTGAGCGTGACGGGGGATGGGGCGTGCCCGTCTTCAGAATTGGAATGTGGAACAGGCGACGATGGGGCAGTGCTAAGCGCATCACGGTCGGACGCCTTGTGTCTGGTGAACCTCCCCGGCTGGGGCGCAATGATTGCGAAAGGCATGAGGGACGTCAAGTCTGTTTTGGCCACGACGTGCGCGGAGAAGCGGACATTCGCAACACTGTCTCTGTCTGCCATGTCGGGAGTGACGGGTCGTCTGTCATCATCGGCTGCTACGGAGAGATCACGACGAGAGCGGGATCTCGAGAGGTTGCGGCCGCTGCCGTGGCGGGAAGGACGAAGCTTGATGACCGGCCGAGACTGGCGTTCTTCCTCTTCCTCTTCCTCTTCTTCGACATCCGCGCCTTCATCTTTGGGTTCTTCTTCCTCGGGGACATGTCCATTCCCGTTTGAAATCCCGTTCCCGTTCCCATTGACATGAGGCTCCCCGTGGCTCTGTACGCGCTTCCTTCGTCGAGACGAAGGCGCTTCTTCCCTTTCCTTTGGCGGGGAGAACACACCAAAGTCCAAGGATGCCTCTGCCAGGCCGATGTTCACTGCCTGCTTTACAGCGGCCAGGTTGTCGTCCGTGAGGGAGTCGGCGCGCGCGATGACGGGGAGGATGTTGGTGCGAGCAGAAAGCCTGCGAATGACGCGGAGTTCAGCGGGAGACATCGTTAGAGGCGCTTCTGCCTCATCTTCGTCAGAGTCGACGGACGACGTGTCCGCGACGAGGTCAGGCGGATTGCGGTTGGAGACGGTAGCCTCGGATCGTGTCCTCGACGGAAGAGTCGATTGCACTCGACGTTGGGCAGCGGACATGATAGACGATGGGTCAATCAAGTAGATACACCTTTATGCATTCGTCAGTATCATAACGCAAAAGGCCACTGCAAGCACGAACAAATGGATATGTTGGTCTCCTTTACTTTTCCTAACGACTTTAGATTCCTACATAAGATATTCAGTGGATGATCCCCGCAGTAAAAACAGTCACGTACCTCGCTCATAGTATCAGCGTACTTTGCGTCCACATAGCGCAGGATGCTCGTCACTTGGCGCTCTAGCTTGAGTTCTCTGCCTTCGATAAAATCCAAGCCAGGCGTGTCAATCACAGAAAACATAACACGGTCGAACCGGGATTCGCATATCTCCACGCTCGCGGTGTTGATCGCCTGAGTCGACTTTGGGGACCCCTTGAGAAACTGGGCTAGAGCCGCGCGTTGGTCGGGGGTGGCAGCAGGCGAGATGTCCGCTGTTTCCAGAAGCAACCGAAGAAGCGACGTCTTCCCAGTTCCCTGTCCGCCAACGACCTAAAAGGAAAATTTAAAACCGCCAATCACACAGTGGGGGATCGACGCCGACGCACCATCAGGTTGAAGGTTGGAGGGAGCCTTGCCCGGCGCTGGCTGTACTTGCTGCTCGAGGGCGGTGGCGCATTCTTCCAGTTGTCAAAGGCAGACGGGGGGCTCGTCATGAACATGGCCGAGATACTGCTAGGGGTTCCTGCACCTGCAGGCCGAAATGGTTTGTGGAATGGTATAGGGCTTTGGGGGTCCGTCCCGAAAGAAGTTTTGGCCGCACCTTTGGGAGACGTCGTCGTCGGTGTGTCGGGATCCACAGAGTCCCGTATACTCTCCAAGTCCACCAAATTCTCGGGCCATGGGATGCCTTGACTGTTAAGCTCGGGGAGGGAGGGGCGCGAGCGAATTTGAGGCGACTCTGGTTGTTTGCTGGGTTTGCGCCGGAAAGAAAACATGGTTGCAAAGAAGATGGGGGGAATAGGAAACCAAAGAACCAGTGGCAAAGAGAGATGGAGGAAAAAATCAAGGAAAGGAAAGAGTGAGGCGCCTTGGAGTACTTGACTCTGATATCGCAAAGGGGCCTTTGAAGCTCACTGGTCAAAGTGACTTCAAAGTTGAAAGACAAATGAACAGGGTAACTATCAATATTGCCCGGCCGGCATAATATCGGTGACCACGCTCTCGCACTCATTGGTTTAGGATTAATCTCCAGTACTGGCTGTGAACTTTCCTCGTTTGACATATAACAGCTTCTCTATAACGGTGTGTAATCTGTAGTTTATATATGGAGGTGAGTTCGAGTCGAAGTGATCTTTTAGTGAACGAATCGACCTATTGATGGCTCTTAAAAATCTGGGAGCGTTCGTTACCGACAGGTACAACATGTATAGCACATTTGGAGGACTCGTATTAATTTTCTTGTTCATGCGCAAGCAGCTGTACCCAGTAGTAGCTGGACGATGTCTGAAAAGGTCACACATCACAGTTGGTCACAGCTTCTGTCAGCGCCACACCTATCGCTCGTTCTCCTTGCGCATCCACAGGAAAAGAAACAATCAAGGTGCTCAAAATGTGACAAATATATATTTGACAGTCTCATAGACTTTCAAGACGCGTTACAAGCTCCCAACTCGACTTCAACTCGAATCTATGTAAAACGGGAAGAGATTACGCCCAGTTTATGGTTCATACCGCCACCCCACACTAAACAGTCCATAAGAAATCAACTATGTATAACTTCCTTTACACGAAAACAAAATACAGCTATACAGTCCCATGCACTAGGTCATGACTGCTAGATGTCCGACCCAACCCTATGTAAAAAACAACATGAACGAAAAAAAAAGAGGGGGGAAAGCATGAAGGTAAACTGATAATCTACAACGCCTTGGGTATACAGTGGACACCTAAGGAGAAAGCACGCCTCCGAGTCGCACTCACCTATCCATCCTCATCCGCTTCGAAGGTCGCATATCAGCGTGTTCGACCCCCCTTTTCATCTCATACTCATCCAAATACCTATCATCATCTCTATCCTCCCCAGCACTAGCCATCTGCGAAGACGGCGGGGTAGGCGGTGACGGCCGCGCAGAAGTAGACGTCCGCTTGCCCGACTTCTTCCCCCCAGAATCTCCCCCATTGTTGTTGTTGTCCCGATCATTCACATAGTTGCACGCCAAACTCCGTCGCACACAGCTCGAACACGCCGGATGCGCACCATCGCATTTTGTTTTCCGCGCTGAATGGAAGGAACTATCAGTGATGTGATGTTGGGGATGGTAAGACGGAGTGCATACCTCGACAGAAGTTGCACGCCACTACTTTGGGCCCAGAGGTGGATGGGTGGCGGCCATTCTTGCCACCTGGTGCTGTCAGCGCACGTTTTCGTGTAGGTTGTTCGGGTGAACGTAATGGGGGAAGAGGGGGAGCGGACATGGGAAGTGGAGTGGGGGGCGCTCGCTCAGGTAGTGCGAGCGTAGCGATGTGTGGTAATTCGTTATCACGGAAGAGCGAGCGCGAATGGCTAGAGGAGGTCGATGCCTCGCCAGCAGAAAGGTTTATCGGCATTGGCGTCATTCGTCCTGCATTCGACGCACGCCGTGGATGGTGGTACGAGTGAGAATGCGACGGTGCCTCCGAGATGGGCGTAGTCTCGTTCTGGTCGTCCTCCCCACTGTCACTATCACTCTGCGTTCGCAAACCTCCTCTTCGCTTGCTCTGCGCCATATAATCACATGCGTTCTGCCGTTTCACGCATTGGCTGCACGCCGGACGGCCACCATCACATTTGAGTTTTCGGGCTAAGAAGGAATAACAAACGTGAGTATTCATTTCGTAAGGTCCCCTCAAAATAAGGGAAGACGTACATCGACAGAAGTTGCACGCAACGGGGATCTTTTTTGCCCGTTGCTTCGCTTCTTTAGCTTGATCAGGGGAATCTCTGGATAGGGTGGAAGATAACATACTGGGAAGGCCTTTAGTGGATGCACTGACAGAAATATCTGACAGTGGTCTGCCTATGGACACGGAATGCAAGTCTCGTCCCGCGGACATCTCTCTCGAGACAGGAACTGATTGGTTTCGGTTGATTGTAGAGTGAGGGCCGGCCGTATCTATAGCGAGGACCGGGCGAGTGGATAAAGCGCCGGGAGGAGGACCTGGTAGATGGACGGAAGATAAGCTCGGGCGTGGTGGGAGACGCTCAGTATATTCCTGTTGGAACCTGGTGAACAAATAGTCCCTTGTATATGTTTGCAAAGTCTAGACAGAAGAATCAGCATGGAACCAGATGAAGGCACCAAGACGGTTCGTACATTCATGTGATGGAATATAGCATTTCGGAGGGGCAGAAAGTCGCAGTGGCCCGGATCTAGGACATCCAGGACACCCCAGCGGAATGAACGAGTGTACACGCCGGGGACGAGTTTGGAAGGTGGGGACGAATACAAAGGAGTGTATTGATTTATGAGTTGCTGCCGTGAAGGGGTTGACCTGAGAACGCCGTCGCTGTGAGAGTACGCGTCGGGTGATATGAGGGCATATGGCAACCTGGGAGCGGGGGAGACGGGAGAAGTGGGAGGAGAATTGACGGCTGAGGACGACCCGTTTCGGTAGTCTCCATTCTTGAGCAAGACCTCTGCCTGGCTACGGTGTACAGGGTCGTCGAATATACCGAATCCTATGCCACCCTCGGCGAGGTCACGACGGACAGCAATCTTGACTGCGGCGAGCCTGTCGTTGGAAAGGGTGTCGGCTTTTGCGATAACAGGGAGAACGTTACACTTTGTGGACAGTCTTCGGATGGCGTTGACATCGCCTAGAGGCAGGGTCGGACGATTGAATAGCGGATTATGAGGCGATGATGGATCCAGCTCCTGAGCGGACTGGGAGAAGCTGTTGCCCCGGACCCGAGCGAGAGTCGGTGCAGCCGAAGCTGGAATGCGAGGCGGGGCGATCTGGTCCGGGTCAAGAAAATAAAGACATCTAATCGGGATGTGGCGTCGGCGCACGAAAGCGGAAGAGGCGGGGCTGCGGAACTCACAAGTGAACGAATCCTCCAGCGCCGTGTATCTTTCTGGGCTGCATGCGGGGGTCCGTCAGAGTGCCAACGACGCGAAGAAATAGTGAGCTTACATCCTCCATGGTGTCGACGAAGCGCGCCTCGACTAGATGCATAATGTCGGAAACGACCCTCTCCGCTGCCCGCTCGTCCTGATAGTCCAGCGCAGGCGTATCTATGAGATTCAATCCGAGCCGCTGGTAGCTGCCAGGCCCGTCCAAATCGATGTCCACGTCGATAGAGGCCGTGCGTATATGCGTAGTATGGCTGCTGCACCCCTGAACGAATTTGGCGACGGATACGATGTCGTCGGGTGGCACGTTGGGCGATACGTTGCTGGTGTCGAGCAGGAGGCGGAGGAACGACGTTTTGCCTGATCCGAAGCGTTCAGCTGGGCGCAGACAATAAAGCGGGGTAAATGCATCTCACCTCCGCGGCACCCAGCGACGAGCACCGTAAACTCTGATAGCGCATTGTCTGCTCGTGCGCAAGGCATTCAGCTCGCTGTGTGATATGGTGGGAAGACACAAAGACCGCGTACCGGAAACACTGAGCTCAGATCCGACTAAATGACTGTGGCTGCTGCCGCCGTGCCCGTTGCCGCGCTTGGTGAACGCAATGTTGTAGTTGGGCGCTCGGTCGCCGTCGCCGTCGTGTCGTCCAGGCATCATCGAGCAAGAGTCGTCCTCGTCGTGCTCGACGGTGTCGGTCAGTCGATCTCAGTAACAAGTCTGTGTCTAGGTCAGTCTCCCGCAACAGGACGCGGTGATTTTGCAAACTCTGATCTGAACCGAACCAATCAGATCAATCCGAGGTTCAAACTTTCTTTTGTCTCCATTCCGTTCCCGCTTGTCGTTCAAAAATAATGGATACAACGTCTGCCTCTGCAGACTACACGATTACAACATTCTAAATAAAACTACGGGGACTAGGATAACAGGTGAACTAATAATCGAAGAGTATTATCGTGGGAACGTATGCGTCCGGAGTGCGGAGTACACATATAATAATCCGCGCAGAAAATGAGCGGATGGCAACGGGTACGTAAAGAAGAAATCTGGAGGATCTATCAAGGAAAAAAGCCGACCAGGGGCGACGCATTATGGGGAAACCACTCCGACGATGTTTGCAGCAGCGGACGACAGGAATCTGAACGACCTTAGTACTCTCTCTTCGGAGACTTGTCCTTGTCTGGCGGAGACGGAATCGCTCTTGTATTCCGATGGGCCGAACGTCCGCGTGGCGAATCATTATCAAGGTACCGCGAAGATGATGGCTGCCTGTGTGACGGAGGTGAGGATGGCTCCGAGGGCGACATTGTCGTCGGAGCCAGTCGTAAAAGAGGCTCCAATGGGCGCGATTCAACGTCCATCGACACGCTGCTGCGCGGTAACGACTCTGACCCCCTCTGTCCTCTCCCTCTCTGAGCTGACCCTACCCTCCGTTTAGGTTCCTTACCCTTTCCTCTACGTTTCTGTTCCGTCGCGTAGACGCACACATCTTGGTTCGGACGCCCTCTGCAATTGAAACACGCCGGTCTCGCGCCGTCGCATTTGAGTTTTCGACCTTGTGAAGATGTTCAGCAAGGGGGTTCTTGTTCTGAACGTGATTCGACTTACCTCGACAGAAATTGCACGCTATCGCCACTTTTTGGATCTTCGCTGGCTTCGGGTTTTGATCTGACGCAGGGGCGGCACGCCTTCGTCTATTTGACGCTCCCGAGGGTTTGTACTCGTCGTCGTCTCTGTCGTCGTCAGGCGAAGACGGCATGCGCTCGTCTACTGCCCACTGATCGACCTCTTGTGTTGACCAAGAGCGCACGCTTGGGGGAACTATAGACGGAAGTCTGGCGTATTCAATCTGCTCGTCTCTCTGCATTAAACGTGGCTGGTCGCTGTAGTACCCACTCGTCCTTTCTGGAGCGGAGATGGGGGGAAGGGAGGAGGACGGATACGGTTGGTCGTGCCGACCACTATAGGATGCGTCTATTATCAGTGTGGCGTAAGTCCCTGAAAGAAGGCAAAAAAGATATAGGAGACGCACGGTAATTCTGCTGGGGATATGGTACCGTCTCTCTTCTGTGCGCGGGCAGCGGGGTGTCGTCGTAGGAGTAGGCCGAGCGAGAGAGGCCCGGAGGGACATGTCCGGGACGGGCGAGTCTGGCGCCTCTTGGATCGTAGTGGGGCGTGTATGGCGTCGAGGACGAGCCCGCCTCACCTTCTTGCCAGTCGTATGCAGGCTCAGAGGGCGGATAATAGGGATGAGCTCTTGGATGGTATTCCGCGGCTACATGACCATGGTAAATGGAAGAAGGTCCCGCGCCGCCGTGTCGACTTTGAGAAGGCGGGTCCAGCTCTGGTAGAAGTGGCGCAGGTGTATCGTAAGTGGCGTAAGGCAGCAAGCCGCGTCGTCTTTCGTGGTGATACATTGACGTAGTCAACGAAGGAATGTGACCGTAAACGGATGGTGATGGAATTGGCGAGGGTTGGAGATCAGCCTCCCGGACATCTTCATCGTCCTCCGCTGTCGGTATCGTCGTCCTGGTTGAGCTGTCGCGCGCGGTGTTGAGAAGGAGTGGCCGAAGGCTTTGCGGTAAGGAGCTCCTCCGAGGTTCATCGTCGTCGTCGTAGGGTTGTCTGTTCATTATTGTCCGTCAATAGATAGCACCTGCGCAACGCGGATTGGAGTAAACGCTAAGCGGACGTCGGGGACGCGGAGGGGTCAAAGTAAAAAAGGCGGGATAGCGAAATATAAAGTCCATCCAGCTCTCAAATATATAAGTGCCGTCGCTGTGGAGGCAGACGATCGTTGCGGAGGAATAAAAGGCACAAAGTGAACACAAACTGACAATCCCCTACGGCTCTGCACAGCGTTTACCTCCGTTCTGGAGTCCGCATCGACGGTTCGAGTGGAGGAGGATGGCAGAATGCGGTAAAAAGGGGGTTAGCAAGTCTCTCTTCGATCCCATAATTTGAATCACAAATTGGTATTTGTGACACAGTTCTCTCCGCATCAATCCGCCTCATTTTTGGGATTTTCTGACACTGTCAGAATCTAAAGGACGTCCAATGTCAGTCTAAAGCTGCTAAAAAGCTAGGGCTTTCGGAACGAAACATGATCGGCTTTTTGGGGCGAGCCTCCCCTGAGTTATCTGACCGTAAATGGGCATAGTGATCCTAAACTGTGGTACGCTAAAAGGCAACTTTATATTCCTGAGCCGTGGAGGTTTTTACAACCTCTGCCGTGGATTCAATCGAGTTCGCGGAAGGATCATCTTCCACGGGGACACAAGACATTGACAGAGCAATGGACGATCGAAACCCCGGAAGCCGCACTTTTTTTTTTCACGTCCTTTTCCTTTGTGGTATCTCTTCGACACGCTCAAAACCCTTTTTGGGAAGGTCGGAGCCTCGAGGTGATTCCGAGAAAGTCAAATTACGTTACAAACAATATTAGGTAATTAACGACTCCATTTAGTCGATCGGTTGAAACTCCGCCGTTCTGCTTGCAATGCTGCTCCGACCATCTGCTCGTCGTCCGACGCGATGCCGAACGTTTTTCACCGCGTCAACATGTCGCGAACAGCCCGTAATGAACCGCTATAGTCGTCTGGTGACGCAGCCAAAGGACCAAGGCGCCAGCCAGGTTTGACACATTCTGAAATTTTGACTCATAATAACAATTTTGTCTGTGCCAGGCTATGCTGTACGCGACGGACGGTATTACGACTGACGAGGACTTTAACAAGGCTATGGTTGGTGTGGCCAGTGTGTGGTACGTCGCGCGCGCAGTGTATTAAATACGGTCACTAATTCCTGGCCTCTGATAGGTACGAAGGCAATCCGTACGAACGCGTCTTGCTCGTACTTTTTCCTTCTCATATTTTCGCAGATGCAATCGCCACATCCTCGGGCTTGGACAGATGGTAAAAAAGTCACTGACAGACGCCGGTCTTATTGGCTACCAGTTCGGGACTGTCGGCGTTAGTGATGGGATTAGCATGGGCACCGCTGGAATGTCTTACTCGCTCCAGTCACGCGATCTCATCGCGGACCAGGTTGAGACCGCGGCTGGCGGGCACCATCTCGATGCGATGGTCACCATTCCCGGCTGCGACAAGAACATGCCAGGTGTTTTGATGGCCTGTTAGTGTCTCTTTTAGGCCAGGTCGTATTTTTCATAACCATAACAATGTTTAGTGGGGCGCCTCAACCGGCCTGGCATCATGCTCTACGGCGGGACAATTCGTGCAGGATCATGCGAAGGCGCTCCTCAATTGGATATCGTTTCTGCATTCCAATCGTATGGACAGTATTTGCAAGATGGACGGACAGAATCAGCCGAGAAGACACGTTATAATACCGTTCGACACGCGTGTCCTGGACCAGGTGCTTGTGGAGGAGTAAGCTATCCTGTACAACGTCTCTTCTTCCGTTAATCCTTTTCTACAGATGTACACCGCCAATACCATGGCCAGTGCGGCGGAAGCAATGGGCATGTCACTCCCTGGCTCGTCCTCGTTCCCAGCCCAATCGCAAGAAAAACTCGACGAATGTGCTTCCGTCGGACCTGTGATGTATAATCTTATCTCAAAGAACATACTTCCGCGGGACATTATGACACGCGCTGCCTTCGAAAACGCGATGGTATGGAGCATTCCCAAAGTATCGACCTTTTTCTGACGCGCCCTGCAGGTCCTCACCATGATTCTTGGTGGTTCGACCAATGCCGTGCTACATCTCATCGCCATCGCACACTCCGTAGGAATCAAACTTACCATCGATGACTTCCAGAATGTCTCCGACCGTACACCCTTCATCGCAGATATCAAGCCTAGCGGCAAGTATGTTATGGAGGACGTCTACAAGTTGGGTGGTATACCCAGTAAGAACTCCTTCTATCATTGCTTCCGCCCTTGACACCAGTCATAGAAATCTTACACTACCTACTGGTGAACAAATTGATTGACGGTAATATCATGACCGTCACAGGAAACACCCTCGGAGAGAACTTGGATCGCTGGGTGCACAAATACGGCGAGCTGAGCATGTCCAGCCAAGACGTTATCAGGCCTCTCGAACAGCCTATCAAAGCCACCGGCCATTTGCGCATACTGAAGGGAAACCTGGCACCTGGTGGCGCGGTGGCGAAGATTACTGGGAAAGAAGGGCTTGGATTTACCGGCAAAGCGCGAGTTTTCAACTCGGAAGCTGACATGGTCAAGGCCGTCGAGACTGGATCGATCAAGAAGGGAGAGAAGACCGTCGTCATCCTGCGCTATCTAGGTCCCAAGGGTGGACCAGGTGAGTCTTTCCGTTCTTCTCTGTCTCCCACGACGTTGATTGTCTTCGAAAGGTATGCCGGAGATGCTCAAACCCACAAGTCTGATCATGGGCGCGGGTCTGGGTCTCGATGTGGCGTGTTTGACCGATGGACGGTTCAGTGGCGGGTGAGTCAGCTTAGCTCCTCCGCATGACATCGTATTGAGACATTCCGGAGTTCTCATGGGTTCTGCATCGGGCACGTCGTTCCCGAGGCGCAAGTCGGTGGGCCCATTGCGTTTGTGGAGGATGGCGATGTGATTTCTGTTGATGCGGTGAAGAATTCGATTGAGCTGCATGTGACGGAGGAGGTGATGGAGCAGAGGAGGAAGGGATGGGTGCCACCGCCACTCAAGGTGACGCAGGGTACGCTGTTCAAGTATATTAAGAACGTGGAGGACGCGAGTATGGGGTGTATCACGGATGCATGACCAGAGCGCCCCTGTTGCTACTTGAAAAGTATAGCTATTCTATCTAATTTTTATTCGACCTTTGCAGGTCTGTCCATCGGAACGGGTTTGATAGGCATTCGAATCCACATTTCATATGTACCACCAGCAAAAGGCTTCGTAGTGCAAGACTTTCCCAGTCGGATTGATTTCGTACCAGTGGTATCGAATTCTCAGTATACGATCGCCATTCTTCAATCTTGTAAGTTGGCATCATGCTCTTACATAATCATATTCCAACTTTCAACGTTGAATCATGTCAACTCAAACCAACAGGACGTTTGAATTCTGAAAGAATGATATGAACATGGTTGATTCGGCAAGTCCCATAAAATGTGGCATCGTGAAAACCTGCTGGCATGGAAGCTGACTCGTCTCATCTAAAAGGTGGAGCAATTCTGGAATAACATCAGCAAGTTAACAAATGTCTAAACGGTCTAAAACGGTCTAATATTATACCATTTAGACCATTTTAGACCATTTTCCCCCGTCTAATCTTACACTAGACCCCGATAATTTTACACTTCGCTGGTCTAAAATTATAGCGTGATTAGACCATCATATACCATCGTTAGACCCGTCATATTCACCGGTTAGACACGTTCGAGAGGCGTGGTTTTATACATTATTAGACCGTTTTAGACGAGGATAAATCATGTATATTCAGACTGTAATATAACAGCTAGACAAGACAGCTAGCAACTACAACAGTTCTTCTCCCACCGCTTATCGCCTCAAGTTGTCGACTGCGTGCTACTATGGGTCAGAGTTAGATTGGACTGCAAAATGTGGACAAATTTTCCTTACGCCGGCGGTGATGTTACATGGAGGCAACACTCGCTGGACGCGAGTTCTGCTGGTTGCTGTCCTCGGCAAGTCGCTAATGAATTGTTGTGCCCATCTTGTCGTTCGGGCACTGGCGGAAAATCTAGATGATCCATGACGAGTAGGAGCCATTTCCGCGCTCGATGTTGATGACAAAAGCGTGCGACACGATGAATATCTAGGAGAGAGTAAATGATAGGTAGGAGGTAAGAAGGCCACATACCGTATCACAAGCAACCTGCATGAAACATTGAAGTTTTATATCTAAGAGCGCATCCTGGTGGTAGAATGGGCTGGTGTCGTGCGGGCAATTGAAGGGTCGGATCGTCGAGTCGTCGTGCTGTATCGCCCATGGTTTCGTATCGTCCAAGTCATCGTGTCATATCGCCTAGTTGCCGTGTCGTGTTGTATGTTCCGGGTGTCAGATTGTATCGCCCAGTCCTTGACAGTCGTCACAAGTCGCATCCAGTCATCAGCTAAATTGGATCGTATTGTCCTAGTGTTGGTGCCACAGATAGAACAGAGACGTTCGTTGGAGGGTCAGCCTAAAGACTCGGGAACGTGGGAGTAACAGAGGCGCAGAGCAGATGGAAGAGGGAAGGAAAGAAATGAAAAACTCGCAAGTCCAACGTACATCAACAATTACAAATAGCTGAGTCAGGAAATGATCCCGGTGGCGCCACATCGTTCGACTAACTTTTCTGCCTACAGTCCTTCCTTCATCACTGTAAATGAGGGACCATCACTTCAGAATACTCTGATTTAGTTAACATCATAAAGAACTCAATGTATAACAGGAAGTATATTATGGCATAATATCGGTCTAAATGGCAGTCTAAAATCGGTCTAAACCGTAGGCACCATACCCATTATACCTTTTAGAGCCATTAGACCACTTTAGACCCCTTTAGACCACGATATACCTCCTTAGACATTTGTGAATTTGCTGATGTCAATATGGTCATCCTTTATTGAATGCTTACATTTCTACAGAAAATCAATCCCATTCTGACTAGTTCGGGATACAGATACTTGCTTATACAGCCACCAGAAGCCTAGGCTATCGAGATAACATCAACCCAAATAGCGGCAACTTGAGTCAGTCATCTTTTTGGTGTCAGAAACAGAGGAGGAATATCATTTCTTGAAGAGTGCAACATTCCTACATTGTCATCGAAGTATAGCTACCCATGAATGAGACTGTATAAAGAGCTCAACATGCCCTAGCTGCTTCCATATTCCTCAATTGGTCTTAGCGCTCGTATATCCCATATCAACGAGCCCCCGCATAGACTTGCCGTATTTTATCACCATAATGACGATGACAAGGCCGAGCCATGATATACCAGCAGCGATCGCATCTGTCGCGGCGAGACCTATGGTTTGAATGCCTGGTATGACTAGAGTAATACCCAATGAAAGAATTATAGACCGTAATCCCCTACAAAAAATCCACTGATGAGTGAGGGACAACGATAGAAAATCTACTCACATGGAAGCTGCCATAACCTCGGCGCTCTGATCGCGCATGATGTCCACAGCGTACGCCGCCAGAGGTGTGAGGACCAGGTCAACCCCGACGCCATTAACAAAGAAACATAACAGGTTCAGTGTCAGCCCTATGGGTCCAGCGACGTAGGTCGTCACGAGCCCAGATGCTAGTACAGATAACGGTACGGGAATCATCAATCCGAAGATGGCACCTTTGAGGCGTTCTTCAGGACGCCAGTGGTCTTTCCCGTACTTTACTATGGCACGAATGACGTAGAGGTCAGAGATACGACCTGATATCGGTGCTCCAACTAGACGGGAAGTGTTAGAGACTTAAGAACCATCTAGGATAGATTGAGACATACCAGCATTGCCAAATCCAGCGGGTATGAAGCAAGCGCCAATTATCAGTTCGTTCGTGATGTTGTATCGCTGTCCCTATGAGAAAGTTAAACGTCTAACTCGAATGTCGCAGATTGATACGAACAATGGTATACGCGATAGGCACAAGCAGAACTAGTCAAATATCCCATTAGCCTTTCATCCAACTTGAATTAGACTTACTCACCAAAATCAGTCACCAAAGTCACTGTACCGCACAACGTCTAGATTAGACCAAAGGTTAGCCCCCTAGTTCACTCTTGACAAAATTGCGGTAACATACCGTAAGCAGCAAATTTGGACTCTTGAGAAGCCTAAAGCACTTGAATGGATTCAACCACACCCACTTGAATACCTCAAAACTGGAATCATATCCCTTCGCTCTCCGGTACTTGTCTATACCCCTGGATCCCGGATGGCTAGTCTCTGGCAAGAAGATAGCGAGCAACACAAATGTCAACAGGCCAGCAATGCCGAGACATATCTGTGTCCACCTCCAGGACGCATAATGCGCTCCCCAACCTACCACCAATGTTAATATCTCGTATAAATATGTTGAATGCACATACCTCCTGCTAATGGCGCAAGAGCAGGTCCAGCAAGGGATGCCTGGTCGATAATCAGGTCAACAAATCACGCACACGAAGATGAAGTGAACGAACCCCGAAGAATATACCCATAGCAGTTCCCCTCTCCGTTACCTTGTAAATGTCCCCAATAATCGCCCCGCCGACCGATGTACCTCCCGATGTCCCCATTGCCTGTACGCACCGCCAGAAAATCATCTCCGGCACCGTGCGCGAGAATGCCACGCCCATAGACCCGAAGAATAGGAGAGGGGTACCACATAAATACATGGCGCGTCTTCCGTCTGAGCAAAGATAAATGTTATTTTTAGAGACGTAGGAAAATGAAACGAACTCACAAAAGGCTGAATAGGTGGCAAATATCATCATGCCAATAGCGGTACACAGAATCGCTACGCTGACGGTCAACCTAAATCATCGAAATCGTTATGAGGTTTGATAATGAATCGTTGGACATACGTGATAGTCTGCACATCAGAGTTCAAGTCCTTAGCAATTTGGGGTATAGAGGGTATAAACGTCCCCGAAGCAAACACTATCGCAATTCAGTTCCAGGCTTATCGCAGAGGACTGAGGCTTACAGGGTAGTACAGCACTCCAAGAAACCAGCGCCACGATAATATGTTTCGTCTTGTTCGAAAACCGACTATAGATAGCCTCATGCGCGTTGATTGCAGCAATTTCCGTGTCGTCGTGCAGTAATGGTGTTTCTTCCGACGCCATATGCATAGTGGTACGAGAATAAGCAACAATTCCTTTGACTGTGCCTTGTAATCTTTCTTCCTCCGTTCCTTCCTACCTGGTCCCCGGCTTTGGCGCCGGCGGCCTGGACGAGGGAACTCGAAGATAACGATTTTGTATTTCGGATGATTCTAGTGTCTATTAGATCAACAAGAAGGAATTAAAGAGAACGAACATGCGACGAATTTGAATGAGCATAGACTCGGAAATCATGCGACGGAAACGAATATCTGAGAAAATGGATGGGACGTATCATGCGTAGCTGGTATAGTTGAATGTGCAAAAAAAACCTATGTGCGTTTGGTGGTAGTGATGGTGGTGTTGGTGGTGGCGCTGGTTCGGTTGTCGGATCCAAGACTGTCCAAGAGGGCATGCGACCGTCTGTCGTACTCTCCCGTCTCACAGATTCAGGCTGTAATATGTAGCCTTTGCTCGCTGCTTGCGCAATGTATAGGAAAATAGATCTGAGTACTTACAAATGAGTATACATGATACATATGTTGTCTTTCCCTGAGTCAGTGACTAGGGCGGGCCCTTCAGCTTTTCGATGTCCTCTTCAGAAAGGCCGTCCAGTCTTTGAAGGAGATAATCAACCTGTAGAGCAAAGTACATCAGTCTAGAAATCAAACACGGTGACAATGTGAGTTACCTCGACCTCTTTCGTTAGAGGTATGATGTAGCTTTCGTACAAATCGACTACGCCATCGACGTCAATCTTACTCGTCGCGATAGGGTTTCCCCCGTCAGCAGTAAGGCCCTGAGCATAAGTGGCGGCCTTCTTTGCTAGGCGGACTAGGAGGCGCCGCTCTACTTCAGGTTTGGTAATGAGGTCCTCCAGCGCTTTCCGATTTGGGTTCTGTATGTGTGGCACAAACGCCGAAGGGTTCTCGAGGAACTTGGACTCTGAGACGAACTTGCCTGTGAGATATAGTCAGGAGGTCCATCGTTCGCTCAATGAAATATTAGACTCGCCGTAGTGGACACGTTTGCTGATAGCCTGGAGAACCTCGACGTCGATTGTTGCCGCGCTTCCGTAATTGCCATCATCCTCGAACTCATCGTCTCCAATGATCCCTTTGGCTCGTTTTAAGGACGCAAGGGAGATAGTGGATGCGTGCGTTATTCTCGGGACGATGGAGCGGGTGTAGAACGAAAGGATGGATGGGTTGACGTTGACGTTGTTGGGATGGAGGAGTTTCGGGAAGTCCAAAGCTGGCATTATGGGCTTCGGGAGGTCGCTGTTGAATGGGTATTCATCGGGACTGCAACAAATTCTGTAAATGATCGCCACACTTTAATGATGTAGAGTATACCTTGTGTATCGTCTGGCTTTCGCTGAATGGATAGATGAGCTCCGTTTACTTAAAATGAGATGCGGCGCACCATGGAAGGACTCTGTCTCTTTGAGAAACCATTCCAACCAGCTTCCTTCAAATCCAATGTCTCTGAGCTCCTTGAACGCGCCGCGCTCGTAAATACGAGGATTATGGCCGAACTGGGCGCGCTCTATGAGAGAGAAGATGATAGTATCTTCAAGTCTAGTTAAGACAGATCTAATGCGATCCAAGGACAGAGGGTTGCCAACCGTCAGATTGGACTGCATTTCCTATGAAGTTGAAAATGTTGAGGTGGGCAACTTGAAAGAGCTGACGAACGTACTTGTAGGGCCTCTAAGCGGTGATTGTGCGCGTTTGATGAGAAAGCGAGTTGAACGTCAAGTAAAGGCGCCTGATAGGGGGAGGCCATCGTGCGGATGAGGGAACTTGCCGGATTGGTCAGCGAGCTCAGAGCGCTGCGCCACATTGCCTTCAATGAGTTTTGTCTTGCTGATGTGGATCAAAGGCTCTTATCCGTACATCAGAGCATATCAGAGCATGATCCATAATACTTACTCTCAGGTTTCTCCGAAACTCCCAAGGTTCGGACTTCGAAGGAACTAAAATATAGTGACTCGACTGTATCAAATTGGTGGGTTAACTCTGCTCCCACTGAGCTCACTGCGCTCCAGTGTGTACTCGCTATACATACCTATGTCGTATGTACATAAAGGTAAAGACTCTGCCAATATAACAGAAACGTCTACTCGAATGCTTCGGATTTTTGGCTACCATCCACAGTTAGTTTCTCCAAGTCAGGGTAGCTATACACTCCTCAGCCTGCTCCCTCCGAATCTCCAACGTGCGGCACTCCGGCTGGGCTTCGAAGATTGAATACATCGGAGTCCTGTCATAATTCAGTGATTATGAGATGACGCCAATGTTCTTTGAGATTTCTATAAATTGGGGGTTCAAAGTGAGGCTTCTTATATTCCCATTCCCATATCCTCAGAAATATGGCCCCAGTCGCAACTACCACCGTCGAGCCACCGCGCGCACACTACCCAGTAAAGGCGGCGCAACCCCAGGTCGAGGTAGAGATCAAGGAGGATTATGAGGGCGACTACCGCTTCGCGCCCATCCAAGAAGCCCAAGTCTCCCGCGCCATGATCAAAAGGTCGGGGTTCTGTCGACTCAGATCCTTACCTTCGTGGCGGGCTGACAATTCACAGGTACTTCGAAACCATGTACGACCGCGTCATCTCGGACGTAGTCATTGTCGGTGCGGGAAGTGCAGGGCTTTCTTGCGCGTACCACCTGGGAACTACCCGTCCGGAGCTCAAGATCACCATCATCGAGGCAAATGTTGCCCCCGGAGGCGGCGCATGGCTAGGCGGGCAGCTTATGACCCCAATGGTAAGCCCAACAACAGCCTCATTCCAGCAAGAAACTCACCTTCCTTCAAGGTCATCCGCAAACCAGCCGATAGCTTCTTGCGCGAACTGGATGTTCCTTACGAAGACGAAGGTTCCTTCGTCGTAGTCAAGCACGCCGCCCTATTCACGTCCACACTCCTGTCCAAGGTCCTCAAGCTCCCCAACGTCGTACTCATGAACGCCACCGCCGTCGAGGACCTCGTCATTCACGAGGACTTCTCCGGCGCCCAGCGCGTAGCGGGCGTCGTCACCAACTGGACGCTCGTCGCGCTCAATCACGACACCCAGTCGTGCATGGACCCAAACACCGTTACTGCGCCCGTCATCGTGTCCGCCACAGGCCACGACGGCCCCATGGGCGCATTCTCCGCCAAGCGCCTCGTGAGCGCAGGTCTATTGAAGGAGCTGGGAAATATGCGCGGGCTGGATATGAATCGCGCCGAGCCTGCCATCGTCAATAATACTCGTGAAGTTGCACCTGGGCTTATCATGACTGGTAAGTTGGTCAGTGTTATCAGTGGAACATGCACTGACTGACATGGTCCTATTCCAAAGGTATGGAGTTATCGGAGCATGATGGTTCTAACCGTATGGGTCCTACCTTCGGTGCGATGATTGGAAGCGGCATCAAAGCTGCGAAAGAAGCCATTCGTGCGTACGATGCTGCCTCTATCAAGGATGGAAAGGTCGTGGGATGAACACAGCAAGAAAACTGGAAGAATAAGATTTGTTTTGTACGGAATGATAACTGTTGGACACAACTCACATGTCCCCATCTCATAAGTCGGTAGAGAATAGCCAAGGTGTCTTAATCGCGATTCGTCCTCGCCCACAGTTATCGATGCTGCCTATATCTGCCCTCGACTTGAATGACTCAATACCATGTCACAGTTTTGGCCTGCGTCAAGGCAAATCACGACGTGGAAACAACATGTGAGATAAAAGGCCTTTGTGCTCGATAAGTACGGCCGACATAACTCCTCCGAACCACGTAGAACGTAAACCATTCGGCTCACTTCTATAGATTGCTATATGCCGATTTGTTGAGACTTGAGCCACGGATATATTGAGGGCGATGAGGGCAACCCAGATGTCGAACATGGAGGTTTGAAATAAGAACGATTCGGTAAATCCCGAGCATTGTACATGTCGCGTCCATATTCCTATCTCATGGATTCTCCCTAAGGTCGACGTACCTCGTTGACGATGTGCTTAATTTGCTATCGGCCGTTAACAACTTCTCAATATATCGACAAAGCTCTCCTTATCTGTCTACGACTCGGTATTTCCCATACATAACAACGATGATTCATGTAAAACTGTAACATTGAAAGGGCAAAAAGTCCCCGGTGTTTACGCACTACGTGCCACCTAGCCGGATTGAACGACTGACCTCATCATAATCATAACATTTGTACAAGTGATGCGCTCTACCACTGAGCTAAGGAGGCTACATATGGTTGAGAGAATACATATTAGAGAGCCAGCCACAGGTAGTGCCACTAAGTAGAATACAACATGGATACATAAGCTATGCCAATAACCAGTCCCGACTCTCCGTAAATCATTAGTCGGCGACTTACATCAGACCCGAATCTTGTAAAGCGTTCTGTAAGATAGTCTCCTTCACGGCGCTGAACACGAAGCGAATATTCTCAGTGTCTGTAGCCTGAGTGAGACTGCGAAAAAATCAGATAATGAAGAGGAGAGATATCGCAGTGATACTCACTGAGGATACACTCTTAAACCAGCCCGATTCTTCTTCATGAACCTCCAGAGGATATATTTCGCCGCCTTGTTGACGTCCTTGCCCCCTTCATAATCCTTGAATTCCCTGATGCTACTCATTAACACCCTCTTCACCTTCTTCTTGAACACATCGGTCTTATTCAGGAAGAGTACTATGCTTGTCCTCAAGAACCATCGGGAGTTAACGATCGACTCGAAAAGTGTCAACGACTCGGCCAAGCGATTGGTGCGGGTGGGGTCTTCAAGTGCAGGGAGAGTCTGGTCATATTCGGATAGAGCGACGCAGAAGATGATAGAGGTGACCGCCTCGAACATGTGGATCCATTTCCGTCGTTCAGAGCGCTGGCCGCCTACGTCAAACATGTGTATTCTGGAGTTCTTGTTAGCCAAGAAAAGGATGGCGAAAACAAATGAAGCACTTACTCTAATTGCCCAGAGGTAAATCTTGTTTCTGTTATAGCTGTGGTAGTAGCGCGCGCTCTTAACACGTCGATTTCTGTGGGTCGATATTTATTTCCGCTGATACGTAGAACCTCGGAAAAGAAGCTGAACAAAAAGATTCAGGGAAGGGCACGGAGAATGGTCAATGGCTTACTATGTGGCGCTGTCAGGGAGATAACAATCATCCAAAGGGTCCTCCAGGAGGTTCTGTACGGTGTCCTCAAGAAAGAGTGTGTGTATTGTACGGGCAAGGTCCTGCGTTAACGGCGAATGGGGCTCGACGGATAAGATGATATCGGAGAGCGATTGCGTCTGGCTCTTCTCGTCCCCGTGTTCGAGTTTCTTCGCCATCTCCGCTATAACACGTGCACATTCAAGCACGTTTCGCCACACAATGGGTATCCATGTATCTAATTCGGTGTCGCTGTAGCCACCTTGATGTATTATCTTCATCTGCTTTACGATGGTGGACTTTCCAGAGTCGCCGCTGCCTTGACGAGAGATCAAAAAGAGAAGAGGTCCGATACCAATGGGAAACGTACCGAGGAGCAAGATCTTGCATTCCTTTCTGAACCGCTTTCCATCCGCTTCGAGTACCTTGTCGATTTCAGTAGATTCTCGGGAGGCTTCAGGCGTTGATGCGCATAGGCCCATCCTCCTGCGCCCCTCCTAGCGTTGTATAGAATGTGAGCGTTAATTTCGTCGGCGTGTGTGAAATGGCCAGCGAAATTCGAAAAGCATCTCCTCAGCCTCCCAGCACCCAACAGATGAACGTGAACGGATGATTGTGTTCCGCCAGAGAGTCGCCAGATTCGTGTCTTTGCTGCCGTGGGACAATGTCAGTGACATCTGTCAAGGATTTATCCATGTGGAAGGTTCTGCTTGAAAATGGAACGCGAGGCCAGAACGGAATGATTGTCGGAACAAGATCAATTGATCAATATCTATCGATCCGGGGCGGACCGTTACATATGTGTTCAAAGGTTCTCTTCAGTCCAACTGTTCACTGGCATTCGTGTACGATGTCTCTACTGTCCCAAGATTGCCTTCGAATCCGTTCCCCGGAATGTCTCCTCTCGGTCCCTACCCCAGTTCATGATGTCTATTGACAGCTACTCTTTCGTCACCATTTCAACCGTCCATCCAACCCGAGCTCATCAAAGTAGACAATGCTCAGCGCCAAATCCAGCCCAGATTTTGGCCTATACCAATCTATAGTGATGAGAATTATCCGTCTAATCGTCCTGGGCTGTACGGCTTCACCGTCCAAGTTCCCCAAGCTTGTCTAGGTCGGCGAATGCGATTACCTCGACATATCCCGGTACCTTCCTGAAATGGCTGCGACGAGTAGCTGACACCTGTCTTTGCTGTCAAAGGTATGATTATCATCAGCGCGCTGGCTGCTTGTAAGATAACAATTTCCTTCCCACTGCTCCCAATATGAGAGACTACGCTTTTATGAATTCTGAGCGTAGTAATCACGTAGAAATGTACGATGTCTTCTCTGCAAGCTTACGGGCGACGAGTCACATCTACTTGGGCTTTGACAGATATGGCGTCGGCGAGATTCTCTACTAGTACTGGAACTCAAATCGACCTTCAACCAGTGTTCGCTCAGCGCTTTGAGTCGCGCGGTGGTCGAACGTCGAAGCTTGAAGCGAAATGATGCGCCACGTGATAGTGTTGCGATCATTGATCGCTATATTTCCGTAAAATTGTGGGGTCACACATTCATTCAGATGCATTCTCATGTTCAAAGTGTCTCTAACGAAGCTAACACAGCACCTGCCACACCCTTCGATCCCCGGGGTGCTCTTCTTACTCGCAATCACAATCCTCGCCCTCTCCTTATGTGTTAACCAATTTCAAGAATGGTATTTTGCAGAAGACATGCTCTCTGCCGCCCTTTCAGTCGTCTCCCTACCCATCCTCCTGCACCTACATTTCAGCTTTCCCATATCGCTGCTTTCAAGGAACGTCAACCGACGGACCGTGCATTTGGCCACGTACATCCTTCTCACGATCCTCTGGCTCGCCGCCGATACATTCTCCACCATAAAATGGGTTTGGGTCCCATTACGCTGTTCGAGGGCCGAAACACACCTTATAGAGAGATGGTGTATCCAAATTAATGCCCTTAGGGGACTTATGTGGATCATGTTATTTGCTCGTATGTCGTCCAGCCTGTCCGTTTTGTGCTTATGTTCAATCAGTGGTATAGTTACCAGCGCAGCTATAAGAGCATGGATCTACCCACGATCCCTGAACGATAACTATAAACTCCTCGATAGAGTTGATCTGGAGACGTCAAGCTGTTAGGTGGTATCAAAGTGGTTAATCACTTGTTGGTTATTTCAGGGACTATGGTACTAAAACTAGTCCAAAACAAGCTCTACCAATCGTCCTTGTCATGATAATGGCTGTCATCCAACCACCCTTACCATTGTCCTCACACGCCGATGCGAGTTTCCGCCGACAAATTTCCTAGCGTTCTGCCCCAACTCGAGCCCTTCGATTTCACCAAGCTTCCTTTCCAATGCAGGGGACGAGGAGATAGGCGGAAATACGTATTCGCCCTTTAGATGTTTGACGAGACGATTCATCTCGGAAGGCGTCAGCTCATCATGGAGTGCTCCGGATGAAGGTGGTGTTCCGGTAAAGACCGTAAGTGCCCGTGAGGCAGGAGGAGGTGATGTCGGTGGATGAGATGACTCAGATGAGTTAGTGCGAGATGCGTCGATATCTCTAGACACAGCACTGAGAAGGACAGTGATAAGACAGATGGCGCAGATGATCATCTGTGGAAAGAACCCAATGGTATCTGTGCACTGTTGAACTTTGGCCATACTTGGAACTGCGAATAATTTACCGATGAGAAATCCATCCAGTCCCGGGGAGTCAGGCATAGCCGCTCTGAGCTGGGGTAGGATGATTAGAATGGTGGCTGTTAATGCGAGATGTTTCAATATGGGGTGCGCTGCGGGGCTTCTATGAGCAAGGATGGTGTATCCTATACTAATGTGGGTTAAGACCCAGCACCTGTTAGAGATATCAATGACCATATGAGGTGCCCGGCGAAATACTCACATGGCGAATAGAAGAATGCTCGAAAGACGAACTTCAGTCGGTCGGCGGACCAACATCTCAAAATCCCTACGAAAAGTGAGTCATCGAAGAAGAAGAGGTATCATCTCTTGAAGATAGCCGTACCTTGTTGGTATCCTCCCATCCCGCAACGTATCTGCATAACTTTCCACGTCCTCTGTCCTGATCGCGAAGTTCGTTGTCACATCCACAGTCGCAATTTTACTGATTGTAACCGGAACAGAATCGTTCTGGCCACTCCCGGGTGTCGAGGAGACTATCCGCACGCTGCTGGTCAAATGATATGTATCAAAAGGATACAGAGGCGCTTTGTCGACGTCAAGAGCATGCTCAGAGTCAAATTCGATCAGGCTCTGGACACTGGTGGGGAAATGAACAAAGTGTTCCTCGAGAGAAAAGACAAACATACTAACTTGCGTCGTGTACCGCTGTCACTCGTGAAAGGAATATCTTGAGGATCATACGTTGCTGTTGGTGTTCTCGATCTAGCGATACTCAGTAAATGACGCTGTAGTTGGATATTGTGCTTACCCGTCAAAAAAGACAGACAGAGGCATGGAAGGCAGCCCGCATTTAGAACTTGCATGGGTCCCATTTGACCCAGCTAGAATAAAACTTTCCCCACATGCGATTATAGACCACCGAATGGTGATAGACGGTTCGTCCACGTCAACATCGACGTTGTCGCCTATTAACACGATCTATAGTATGAATCATGAGTACAAAATCGGAAGAGAGAGATATCCTACACACCCCAGGATGATTGTCAGCCAGGTCATTGAGTATTTTCCTGAATGGAGGCTCTCCAGCATCTGCACCGCGGAAAACACAAGCAAGAACGATGATGAACAGTAAAGACAGGAGGAGGCAGAGAGAGACTATAAGAACAGCGGGGATTGGCACTGGTTTATTCCGAGGGATGATTTGCGCCCAGCTGCGAATGGTAGCTTTGATGGACCTTGCCTTTGTTCGCGAGGGTGTGAGACGGGGAGACGGGGGCTGCGTCGCGGTCAATGGAGATGAAGGAACGGACGAGGACGAGGAGTATTCCGAGAATGCGGAGCCAGGGGAAAAGACGGTGTTGCCTTCCTCAGCATCCTTCGCTACGTCGAAGGTGACTTGGATGGGGGACAGGTGAAAGGAGCGGAGTTTGGTAAATGGTCGATCAGAGCGACGAGGAAAGACTCTGTCAGTCAGACCCATCGCACCGAGAGGAGAGAAAGAGAGAAATCGCACGGTGGGCAAAAGCGCCACTCGGGAAATCCATTTGTGAACGCCGGGGTTTTATATCCAAGTCCTTTCGGGACCTGCCACGATGGTCGCATCTTTGGAGTTGTTCGTCCGTTCAACGTAACGCCGATTGACTATATGAAGCTGCATGTCGCGAACATCCAGAATGTTTCGAGGCCAGTAATTCCACTCTAACCCCGCATTTGAAGGTGGCGCCGTACAGAAAGACCGGGTACAAACTCGTTAGTGAACATCCGGTATGTTCTAGATTGCACCACAAGGAGATACTTGGGCGTGTCTCGAGGTGTAGCTCCCATTAAGTACTATCGTCCTTCGGTTCAAGTGACATGAGACCCTGACGAGAGGCAGCTATTTGTCGCACGGAGAAAATCAAGTCCTCCGCTCATGACACTAGCATGCTGGGGTGGAAGGGTGGGAATAGTACAGAGATAAATGAATATCCGATGGATCTGAAGTCATAGAAAGGCGGAAAGCTTCAGGTAGCTCTTTCAAGCCGTTAGCTATACATTCATGCTGCCAGTATGGCAATCATACAAACCACTCACCCGATAAGCGCATCACTACCCTTTATCCAAGATCAGGTGGTGGTGGTGGTAAGAAGACGACCTGTTGATCAGCTCAAGTCCCACCACATTTCAACGAAAAAATTGCAAATAAAAATACAATGCGTAAATCATGCAACAAATAAATAGAAAAAAATCGTCCAATCCCCCATACTTCAATCAAGTCGAGAAATTCTGCCGTTCAATTATAGACTTCTGCCGAGCATCCCTCGACACCCGCCTACACCCCAAAAGTAAGTCCCAGCTCACTCCCCGACGAAGAGCAAAAACATACCAATAATGCTGCATGATGTTATTTTGCCCCAACTTCGCTAAGAACGTCTCGTCGTGCGTGATGATGATCAGCTGGAAGTTTGACTGGTCCTTGCGCTCCTCGATGATGCTAAATAGAACACGTCAGACCCAAAGACACTAAGAAGATTAAGTTGACAATGAATCACGCACTCCACCAAGCTAGCAGCCAACGCATCAATATTCTCTCGATCAAGCGCATTAGTTGGTTCGTCCAGAGCCAAAATACCACAGTTCTGCCCAAAGGAGTCGGACAGTGCCAGTCGGATGATGATAGACGCAAGCATCTTCTGGCCCGCAGAGCATCGCCCACGCATGTCCATTTCTACTTGGTCTTTGGTCATGACCACTCGATAGTTGTACGACCGCTTGGAAGCGCCACCTTCGACGTCGGATCTGATCTTTATACCGTCGATATCTGACCAAGTTGCGTCAGCGACGATAGCAAAAGATGGAGAGGACCGTTAGTACCTGTACCCTGGTATGTACGATTCCACAGGTGCCGCATTGTCGTATTCACCTCTTCCATCTTGAGCCCGTGATACTTCATGATAGCGCTAAGAAATGTTTAGCATGATATCCACTGGAAGTAAGCACACATACTTGTCTAGCGCTTTCGAATACAGCTCTAGATCGTTATTCGCAACGTCAGACATCTAGAAATGATGGGTTTATGAGCTGAACACAGGCTTATTTATTAGGACTCACCTTGACTTTGATCAACTGGTCGGTATACTTTTGGTCGATATCCTTGAACTCCTTCATATCCTTCTGAGAGTTCTTCAACTGCGACTGCAACGAAGTGATCTCTCCCTGCAAATGTGAACACTACAAACCAAAGAAAATCATCAGCAACCCATTCGCCAACACCCACCCCGCTCGAACAACTCACAGACGCATGCAGCTTAGTCTCCTTCTCCTTCTCAATCGAATACTTCTCCTCAAAGTTCCTCCGAGCCCTAGAAGCCTCTTCCATATCAAACTCGTCAATCTTCTTCTGCGTCTCCTCGATCTGACGAGCATATTGGCGAACCCGAATGTTCTCCTGTAGATTAGCTCGTTTGGCATCAGCACCCGCAACATCCCGCTCGATGCCGGAAACCGTCTTGCGCGCCTCCGCGATTCCCGTATCACATTCGTGCACCTGCTCTTCGGCGTGAGCGAGCTGTTCTTCGCACTTCCTCAATTTCGCCGGGTATCCGAGTCGGGCATTCCTGGAAGTGGCGTCAGATAACTAGTATCATGAAACATTCACAACGAACTTCTCGATCTCCTGATGTGCCATGTTGAGCTTGTCCACGCTTTGAGCTAATGACTCGGCGAGTGATTGAGCTTCGTTGATTTGGGAAGTGAGAGCCTTTTGAGTAACATCGAAATCCTCTCTGAGCGCTTCAATGGGAGCTTGTGCTTCACGGAGTTGAGCATCGGCATCCTATGAAATACATCAACTGGTTTGTTCCCCAATACCATGAGTCCACTTGCCTTTGCATGCTGCGTGTGGATAACAATATCCTTCTTCATCGATTCAACACGCGTAATAAGATCCTCCCGCTCTTTGATCTTAGCTTGGAGGTCCCGTTCTTCGAGTTGCATCTTATGCGTATCGCTTTCAATGGTGTGAAGAAGTTTAGTCTGGCGATCTTTCTCTTTAGAGATGTTCGTGCGCTCCTTATCTAAAACTTGACTGCAAAAGATCAGCAAAGCAAAAGCAAAACCGTCGAATGAACGCTCACATCTGCGCAGAGATCTCATCCAACTCTGTTTGCACGTCGTCCACCGTCTTCGTCGACCCCGAAGCCGAGAGCTCATTAACAAGACTCTCAATCTCCTCGTTCAACCTCTGGGTCTCCTTCTGAAGCCTCGCGATATTCCTCGAACTGGCCTGCAACGTCTGCACGTCTCGAATCTGTTTCTTCAAAGAACTGACCGCATCGTCTGCCTAAACCAAAAGTGAGTTTCGCAAGCAACTACAAGAAGATCACTTACCTCTTGCGCCTTTCGCGCACCCTCTGCGATTTCTTCATTCAGTTTCTTGACTTGCGTCTCCAAAGTAGAGATTTCATGTGTCTTCAAATCCTCTATCTTCTTTTGCAGAGGCATCAGCTCCTGGAGACGCGCCAGCTCCTCCGTCCATCCTTCAATCTCCCGCATGTGCTCCTCGTACGATTCCGGGGATGCTCTCTTCATCATCTTTTGGCACTAAAACCAAAATGTCAGTATCGAAAGCTGATTCTTTTGAGATACGAACATAATCCTGATAGAATTTGAACGCCTCGTCGTCCATGCCACGGTTGCATAGAGTGCACGTATGAGTTTCCGATCCCTTTTTGAACAACTGGTTGAAGGCCTTCCACAGTCCTTTTTGCCTGATCCGGTCCACTATAAGTATAAGGAACGTGATAACCACAAGAAGCTTACGAGTTCAACACATCAAGCTGCTCACCAGCATCTCGAAGTTGTTCTTCCAGAGGCTTGCCATCGGTTTGGGCAGCAAGGTCCTTCTCTCCCGCTATGACAAAAATCAGTATGCAGTACGTGTGCAGCACGATTGTCAGACGTACTCCTCAATTCAGCTTGCTTGGTCTTGAGTTGTCCTTGGAAGGTAGAAAGGTTGGCCTGTGCATGTTGAAGCGTCGAATTCAAGGCAGACGCCTTCGTCTCCGACTCTGCCAGTTGACTCTCCGAACGTCTGTAAACGTACTATTAGAGCTAATCCGGGTCGAAGACGCAAAGAGCATACTCCAACAAGTCATCAACGTCAGAGACGACAGTCTCGACTTTGACATCCTTTTTCGTGATTGCACGATACTTTGCATTGATGTTCTCCACCCTACGCAGCAAATGTAAGAACACGCTCAAATGGAAGATACTGATAAACGCACGTATGTTTGATGTCTGCCCCCTTGGTCCGAATTTCGCCTCGTTTCAGCTCAAGTTTCGCTCTGGAGCTGCCTTGAGAACTCAAGGCTTTCATTTCTCCATTCACAGCCTCTCTCTTTCTTTCCAGGTCTTGTATACGCGCCGACCTTTCGGCGATCTGCTCGTCGTACTTGGCAGCATCGATGCTAGACTTCAACTTGTCCGACCGCTGTCGTTTCTCGTCTATGTCACCTCGCAAAGTATCTAGGTCAAGTGAGTGTGCGTCCATCTTTTCCGCTTCTGCCTCGGAGGTCTTGATCTTTTGCTGAAATTCGCTCTGCAACCAAGATTAGGACGAATGGAGGGAGATGAGAGTATACACACTATGCGCTGCCGAGAACTGCTAGCTTCTGCTTTGTGCTTTTCTGCCTCGCTGCTGAGCTTGAGACGTTTGTTGTTGTAGTCGTCCTGTTTTAATTTCTCTTCGCGCTGTGAGTTGAGAAACATTAGGTAGGTTTCACGCCATGAAGAATCTGGTATCACCTTGTATGCTTGGACAGTAGCCTTTTGCTTCATAGAAAGGTCCTCTAGCCGTGATCTGAATTCCAGGTACTTTGAACTGTCGAGTGGTGCTACGTTGAAACCTCTGATTCCATGTTTATCACCCAACTCGGCGACCAGTTGGTCTCGCTCTTCTATTCGACTTGCTTGTTGCTAGACAAGACATCAGTCATGGATCGAAATAAAAGGAAACCAGACACACATTGATGAAAGTTGTGAGTCGAGTCTGAAGCTGAATGAGTTCTTGACGTTGTTGTCGTAGGCTACCTATGGTCTCCTCCAGATCGTTCAGACGGCCGTTCTCTTCGGCGAGCTTTTCCTTCCTTAAGTCAAGGACATGCGCCATGTTGTCGCGTTCCTTCTTCAACTGTTCCTCGCTACCTGGGAAAGGATTAGCGGTGCAGTCGCAAGATGTAAAGTAGACAAACCTGGAATTTCGCTCTGCAAGTTCATCTTTGCCTCCTTCATTTGACTATCAAAGAGTTTGATGTTCTCCTCACAGCGTTCGATTTCCTGGAACTTTTCGCGAAACTTGCTGGCGTATTCGTAGAATTTGTTATTCGCGACAGTGAGGTCGTTGTATAGTTTAGTGGTATCATCATACTCGACTTCTTTGGCGGCGATGGTGGACTGCAGATCGGAGAGGGCCTTTCGCAGTTTGTCTGCGTGTCCCTTTTCGCGACGTAGGCCCTCCAAGTGTTCTTTCTCCGCTTTGAGGTCTGCCACGCGCTCTTTTCGGAGAACCTTAATGTTGTCGAGAGCCTTGGTGTACCTGGGTCTCGTTCAACAACGAGGAAAGGAAAGGAGGACGCCACACACTTTGTTGCTTCAAAGATGTCGTCGAATTTCTTTTTGAGGATAGACGGTTCGGCGAGCGGCCAGTAGGAGTCTTCCTGATGACAGAATATAACATTTTCAAGAACGGATTTGGAGACACCGAGCAGCTGAGGAATCTCAGTGTCGAGCTCAGCGCATTTGGTTGAAATAACGCCTCTCTGGGCTGAGATGAGCACGATGCTTGTATCGACGCGCGCAACGCACCTTTCCACCTTTCTCAACGTTAGTGTCCGCCAGCGCGAGGATGCCCTCGAGCGTCTTCATCGTCAGCCCCGATGTCTTTTTAGCGGTAACACTGAGGTTGCGCACAGCGAGCATGCGCGTGCCGTTGGCGGCGTGAAACCTGAGCTTGACCTGCGCCTTGACTTCCTTCTCATTCGCCATCTTGGGATCGTGCACAAATGCGCCGCCGCGAGTATTCGGTGGCTGGTCGCCGGTTGTCGCATACTTGAGGCATTCGATAATCGTCGTCTTGCCGCTGCCGTTGTGGCCCACGATGACCGTCACCGGCGAGAAGAATTCGATAACAGATATTGTCTTGTCGTCGAAAGAGCGAATGCCGCGAATCGCAAGCTTGTCGAGCGACGCCATCGACGCGTTAATTAAGCCAGGTTATGACTTGGTGCAATGCGGAAGCGTGACCGTAAAATTAAATAAATCAAAAATAAATCTCTTTCCTGGCTTCCATGTTCTCGCTGTTCCGTTCAACGGCGGCTCGTCGCTGTCAGCGCCTTCCTGCTCGACGGTCTCTGGCCACCGTCAGCGACGTTCTACCACGCATTCCCGACAACGAGCAAGACGTCCCCCCGCCAACAACGCGCGTTCCAGTCCGTGAGGATCACGGTCTATATGCCTTCTTCAGAAAGGACGGCGACGGAAAATACGAGACTATTGGTGGAACGATGAAGGATCTCGCAGAAAAGGGCGGTGCGTAGCCAACCTCTGTCTTTGTCTGTACCCTCAGCTCATGCACTGCAGGACGCGCATGGACTGCTTCTGAACTGCGTCTAAAAAGCTTCGAGGACCTACATGTTCTCTGGTACATCTTCATCCGTGAACGGAATCTCCTCGAGACGCAAAGGTTCGAATTAAAGCGTCTCGGTGTACCGCCAGAAGCTGAGCAGCTCGGTTGGAGAAGAACGGACGTGCGTTAGCCTATTTCCGTTCCTTGTACCACGTCTCATGTTCCTCTAGGTTAAGAAAGGCATGGCTCGGATAAAGTTCATCATGAACGAACGTCGTATGGCATACCTCGGTGCCGTCGAATTGGCCGAAAAATACAAGGAGGACAAGATGAACGCGGCTGTTCATGAAGTCCTAGTCAAGGACTACTTGGGCACTCGCAGGGAGCACAGAAGGCTCAAGACGGTAAAAGCGCGCTGGTCACGGGCCGAGAAGCGTGCTAGGAAGGAGGACCACGACGAGAATCACGCAGCCAGGCAAAGACGTATCAAGGCTGCTATCGTTGGCAGAAGAAAGGCCGCCATCGCAGATCAACAACGACAGGCTGCTAGGGCGCAGTTGCAAACACAAGCGCCGTCCAACGTCTTTGAATCATAATTTTATACGAGCTTAATAGACCTATTTTCCCAGCCGATCGAACGTGTGCGTTCCCTTTTTCCTGGCGCCACACTAAAAATAGTCCCGTTCCATCATCAAATAGCACCCTGCGCTCGCAAATCCTCAATCTCGTCCCTAGAATAACCAAGCTCGGAGAGTATCTGTGCAACATTCGGTAAATATAGCAGAGGCAAAAAGAGTTAAACACCGACCTCATCTGTGTGCTGCGACAAAGTCGGGGGAGGAAGCCTTACTGACATCTTCTGGCCATTGTAAGATACGGGAGGCGCTACGAGCTTGATTTTTCCCGCCCTCGGATGCTAGTCAAGTAACGGTCGGTATGATAGATAACGAAGAAGGGATGCGGACTCACATCAACTTCTACAGTGACTTTCCTAGCTATAGCCTGCAAAAGTTCTAGAAGTCACTTCAATTGTTAGATCCAAAGGGCGGCTGAACGCACCTGGGGGTGTCGGAATGTCTCCTCGATGTTGTTGATTGGTCCATTCGGTACCCTACAGAGATTGTAGTTAGAGTTCGCGATAGCGTGGGCGCGCACTTACCCGATACCCTTGAACATCTCGAGCCATTCATCGCGATTTCTAGTCATGAGAATGTCGGTTATCGTTTGAACTAGCTCCTCCCTGTGGCGTACTCGGTTCACATTTGACGAGAACTTTGGATTACAAGGTATGTCTGGACGGGCAAGGATTTTGGTACAGAATGAAATGAACTGTCAAGTGGGACGGTTAGTTATTGATAAAGATACCGAATTGTGCGCCACACGCACCTGCTTATCGTTTCCCGCTCCGATCATGATAAAGCCATCTTTACACGGGAAGACTTGATACGGTACTATAGATGGATGTGCAGTACCATGCCTTGAAGCTTCTTTCCCCGAAATGAGATAATTGGAGGCAATATTAGCTAGTCCCGCAATCTAGGAGTGGCGCAAGGTGAGAAATCCTTGAATTATCGATAAGGATACGTCCGAACTTACCTGGCTCTCAAAAAGATTACAGTCTATCCAAAGGCCTTTTCCGGTCTGCTGACGAGAGATTAGAGCTGCCATGATCGCACCGTGTGCATATAATCCCGTTGCAATATCCGTTGCCGCCACACCAACCTTGGCGGGTGGTCGATCGGACTCCCCGGTTCTGATAAAGCTGTTAGACGTCGCGGAAAAATTAGCTACCATACGAAAATAACGCACATATGCATAAGGCCAGCCTCGCCTTCAATGATCACGTCGTAACCAGCTGCCTTGCGATATGGACCGGTTTGCCCATAACCTGTCAACGCGAGAGGTGAGGATATTGACTCCACGTGAAACTCCTTCCTACCTACCGGTGATAGATGTGTAGATTAGTCTAGGATTTATCTTGCTGCATTCTTCCCATCCTAGTCCCATTTCCGCGAGTTTGCCAGATATAAAGTTCTCGACGAGGACATCGGACTGGGCGACGAGTTTGTGGAGTATTGCGATACCCTCTGGGCTTTTGAAGTTTACCGTTATTGAGCGCTTATTGCGGTTTACGGCGAGAAAGTATGCAGATTCGGGTGAGGTGTCAGCGGCGGCAGCGTTAGGGGTGAGGGGCGCTGATGGTGGATGCCATGATCCTGTCAAGTTGAGTGGGCCTCGCCTGGAAAGGCACAGGGCAACCTACTCGTATCGTCTCCTTTCCCAATCTGCTCTACTTTGACAACGTCGGCGCCGAGGTCGCCTAAAAGCATAGTCGCAGTTGGACCCGCCAAGATTCGGGTCAGGTCTAAGATCTTTACCCCCTTTAAAGGTGGGGGAATGCCAGTGCCGATAGATTGGCTAGTGTAGGTCTGCAAGAATCTCCGCTGGGTATGGCGCTGGACCACACGGAAAACAAGCATGATCGTCAAAGGAAAAGTTCGGCCGCCTGATGGGACGACCACACCAGCGCCTACAAGTTCCAGAAAACTACCTCGGGCCTAAGGGACTAACGCCACAGGAGCACCATTTGGGTGGACAAGCGGATCATCCGTCCTCCCATGCATCGTAATATATGCAATACCAATTCGTTGCCAGAGCGTTATAAGGCGCTCGGAGGCTCCATCTCTGCTCACGTTTTCGTCCACCCGCATAAACCATAATGCCGCAAGGTGACTTTGTCTTCACGGATCGCGACAATCGTCTCTCGTTCGTCTCCCTGTCTTTTCAACTCATCGCGATACTCAAAAATGTCTACCAGTAACGTTTTATGGGCATCTACATCCGGTGTCGGGGCCGGCTGCTGTTTCCTGGTCCTAGTGGTCATAGCAGCTGCCATGATTAATCCCAATTCGCGTCGACAGCTCGACCGTGTCAGCTTCAGGATAGTGACCTGGGGGCTAGTCGCAAAGTTTGTCCTCCAATCTGTCCTCGGTTGTCGATGCTAAAATTTTCGCTAGTATGATCTTTGGCATCGCATCGGCCTCCAGCGGGCTGCAAACCGGTCCTGGAACCTCCTGCGACATATCCATGTTCTTATTAATGGTACGCATCGCGCACCACGTCGACATACGAAGATCCTGATCTTATTATAGCTCACTCTGGAGATTTCCACATTTCTCCTGTTCTGCGTTGCTTTGAACCTGCAGTTAGTTCATACACGTTGGATCGATGATGATAGCATGCTCATGATACCGATAGGCTGGTTCTTGTACATGGTGTGAATGGACAAGCCGCGGAGAAATGGTACTATATCTGCAGCGTTGGCGGAGCCCTTGCTATCACGATACCCCCGTTGGCCGCGCATCAGTATGGGTAAGTCTCTCAACTCAGTGAGCGCCAACCATAGACATACTGACGCGTTCTGGATAGATGGGATCCCATCAATGTGGCGTGTTGGTACACGAGCTCTGACACTATTCAGCGACTAAAGTGGCAGGTACGTCCATGCGTCTCTTTACCTATCAGTGCATCTTTAACGCGCTACAATAGATCCCAACTCAAATCATGTGGAGCATAGCAAGTGTTTGCGGAGAGGTCATCATGTTCATAGTCGTACTGGCTTATATGATGCGCCACCAGGTAAGCATAGCTCAAGTCGTTATCATCAGTCATTCTAACACTCTCATCTATAGATCCTGCACGGACAAGCCGTTCGAAGCCGCTCAACGTCGACCGGAACACGATCTCGTGCTGCTTCAGTGGGCACTGCCAACGTTCAACTTCCCAAGACCCATATCAACACCTATCGAGGTGTCATTGGGCGTATCGGTGAGCCTTCATCTCGTAGTATACCGACAATGAAACTCATCACCACCCTTATATAGCTCTTTACCCTCTCGCTGGTTTAATCATAAGCACCCTTACCGTGGCATGCGATCTCTACGCCTCTTTCTCAGGAGGAGTGACCTCGCGAACTGTGAGTCAATAATCGGCCGTCCATATAATTCATCTAACCCGATATCTAGGCGTATAACATGCTCCTCCTTAGTGCGTATTCTTCCAACGTAGCATGTATACGTTCTGACATTCCCTATAGATGATGTTTGCTATGGTGGCCGTCCCATCGTCTACTCGTTATTAGCCGCGACAGATCCAGTACGCTGCTCTCATGCACGACTCCTTTTTTCCCCTAACAAATTCCTATTAGTCTCTGGTCCGCGCCGTAACATCGCTCTGGCGCTCAGTCATGGGCAAGACCGATATGTCCTCCGACGACACGAGCACAAATGGTCCCAAGACGAACCCTGGCACAATGTCCAGCGGCCAGATCACTGTCCACATCGAGCTCAACGAAGTTCGTGTGTTGGACGACGGGACGCCCGTGCCCGTTTCGCCGGTGATGAAGGCCACCGAGGTGTCGAAGGACGTTGAAGACATGGAAATGTCTATGGACGACCGAGATGATCCTGTGAGCCGCCGTCTTGACAATATGCGGAGGACCCAAATTGGGAGGGCTATGGAACTGCGCCAAGATGCGATCGAGAGGAAGCAGGAACGCAAGGATTTCAAGAGGCAAATCTAACACTCTTTCTGAAGGCCATACTAGAATTTGTACTTTATGTTGTATGTACTGTAGACGCTAATGGGAACACGGTGCTTGGGAATTCTGCAATACGGCGTGCGATTAAGTTTTATTCCATGGAATGAATACCTTCGAGTTTGTGGCGCACGACCCGATCGACTGGGTCTCTTAGCGCTGCCAATCAGCGCTGGAAATCAGATGGAAAAGAAACATTGGTAGCTTTCTGACCTCATGTCACTGTGAAAGCCTTGTGGATCATACTCTAATTAATCAATAGAATGTAGAATGGTGGAATGGTGGGATGGTTGTTGAACGTTAAATGACAGATCCACGCAATCACTAGTTTTTTCACTGATGTAGTTCGTCGGGGTTTCTCCGTTGTACGAATATACATAATAACCATGTGGGTAAGGATGACTCAAAGCTGTGGTTCAGCGGAACCAGTATGAATTTGGATAGAATTGCTCACATACATCGGAAAAGATGGCACCGCTTTCGTCTACAAGGCGAGTTCAACGCCACATACGCGGGCTGCACGGACCACTGGCTGAATGCCAAACTTGAGCGCTTGAACAGCTTCATCTCGAACTTCAAAGTTCCGCTGACTTACCACTACCCACCTTGAAGCCTGTACTAGTGACTGGCGCCCGTATATATCTATCGTGATTCAGTGTACAGCTGTGTACGAGCAAAAAGATCATGATCTGTATATCAATGCTAATGGTACGTGTCGCTGAACAGCAATGCCTCCAGGACTGAAAGAAAGGATAATAGACGGAGGTCATGGTCAAAGCACGGTATACCGGCTTGGCCTGGGAAAATCGTCGTTCTTGAGCTTGATCCTTGACACTGATGACAGATGTTCAAACCAATTGTATGTCCATCTTCACCTTTCACTGCATACACTGCGGCAGGCTGTAGCTCGACGTCTGGGGCAATGCGAGCCCGCCTTTGTAGGCACTAAAAGGAGTCATGTGACCGCTTTGCCTGAAATTTAATTATTCAAATTTCAGGGGCGCCACTGGTGACCCAACTCCACCACCTCCTCTTAGAGTCTACCGAGACGGTCTAGGCAACCATTTCTATCGCTCAAAGCATCGATGCTGCAGTCATATTACAAGCCTTCACGCGCGAGAATGTATCCTGGCAATTTACACCGAAAGGTCACGCAATCCTAACTCAAAAGATTTACGCCGCAATGGACAAAACACCTGAACCAACAACACCTGAGTCGACGGAGTTGCCACGGGTTGACAGCTAATCAAATCGTGAGTGAGACTCACAGACAAATTCCCTGCTCTGAGGCATTTAAAGTCCTCGTAGGTTTTCCGTTCTCCTAAGGAAAGGTTGCCCAATGCCTGTCCCCACAGATGTCGATTTGTCCATCATTGGCGCCTTTATGTCGACACTTTTATTCGGTACGTCGTGTCGTTGGCATCGTCACTAGTACTGAATACTGTGGTATCAGGTGCCTACCTATACGTCGCGTTCCAATGCTTCGAACTTCTATACCAGCGTTACAGGACAAAACATCAGGTCCATATATACCTCTTCGCCACGCATGTTATCCTCTTCATTCTTATTTGTGTCGTGAGTAGCATCAAGCCTATTAACTGGCCTATATTGACTTGTATCTGCAGCGATGCATTGCCGTTCTCCATAGAACAGTTAGCGGGATAGTTAACCGTTCCTCAGACGGCATATTCGACTTTGGCAAGCTTGCTTCCCCCATAAGCCTGACCGTCAACGTTCCCTGGATGATGAGCATCGTCGTCTCTGACATCTTCATCGTATGTCCAGCCCGTATGTCGTCTTATGCAGTACATTAATCTCCCTAGGTCTATCGTGCCTACATTGTGACGAAGAAGAGACTGTTGCTCATCGCATTTCCAATCGCCTTGGTCATTGCAGACACAGGTAATCTTTCCCAGGTCTTTCATGCAATCCTACTAATTCGAATTTTCATAGCCATGGGAATATGGCTCATTTACTGTCTCACTCAAATCACGGACGACAGCACGTTTTTCGCAAGCCAATTGGCCACCGCCACAAAATGCTTCTGTTCATTCACTGTGGCGACCAACATTGCGTGCTCAGGTTAGTGTTCATAGCTGTCAGAGATTACGTGCAAGATTTCATCATGCTTAGGGTTGATTGCATGGCATATCATTAGCGTTCAACGGGGAGTAGCCGGCTTTGCCGTGAAAAACGATACCCTCACCAGCCTCGTCGCCACCATCATAGAATCAGGTATGCCCAGCTTTCCCCTGAACTTTTTGTTCAGAGCTGACGGACCTCCAGCCGCTATATGGACCGTCGTTTCTCTTGCAATTGTCATAACCACATTCCTCGGAAGTTATGTGAACTACGTGCTCATAGATCTGGTTGGTCCTTACCGTTCCGTCACTATCTGCTCATTAATAGCTCTTTGCTTGCAGTGTCCCCCACTTATTGGCATCGTTGTAAGCAACATGCGTCATCTATTTCATTGCTCATTGACAATTCTCTACATATAGTTCTCCAACATCATCATCCGCATCAGCCGTGGCCAATCGTACGGAGACACCAATACCAACACCAACACAGGCGCGCGGCGCGACTGGTCTGGACGCGTAGGCGATCGCGACGCCGTTACCGACGTTCAAATTCGCCTCGACCGCATCGTCCACACCACGTCCCATGGACCAACGGATGAGTTCCAATCGTCGAAAATGGACGTAGTCCAAGATTCAGGTAGTTCAGAAATCTATACCGGAACTGGAAGTAAGGCGTTGGGCGCTTAGAGGGATTTGGAGAGGATTGGACTTTTTGTACTACTTGTACTGTATTGTGGTACTTATATGGAATTGAATGAGTTCGTATTGTTTATACTAGACTCAAACCTTCCCAACGTCGATGATAGTCGATCGAGCACGGTACGCCCTCCATTTTTATTCTATATTGTGCACAATTTGTGAATTCTGAGACGTCTAGTTAGTGAGTTACGAGGTCGAGCAGAGCGCCGTCGCCGAGAGAGGTCTGTCCTCATGCCTCAAGCTTGAAGTTGCATATTACACAGACTCCCAATACGAAACACCAATAAGCAGAACGAGCTAGGTAATCCACATTGACATTATTGCATACACTAATACACATTCTAATACATTTCTTATCGTATCCATAGGCCATACTGTAGAGTATAATTTATACCGAAAAAAAAAGTGAGGAAGAGGACGCTCAACGAAGCCCCCGCATAGCCCGCGGTCCACTAGGTATAGGTTTGGCAGACGGCGGAGGCGCAAGGTTCATCGATCGCGGATACCGAGGCGGCTGCACAATCTCCCCATCCTCAGGCGAGAACTTCGACACGAACTGCCGGGGAGGGGGCGGAGACCGACGCGTGATGGATATCGACCTCGGGGCTGTCTTCCCAGGACGGGCGTAATCTCCCATCGGAGACAGAGGCGAATTAGACCGCTGTCGTAAGTGCGTCGCGACCGGCGGTGCTGTCGGTTTGGCAGGAAGATGATGCGTAATCTGCTGGGACGGTGGAGTGGGAGAGTCGTAGGAGTAGCGTTGGGCGAGCTCGCGTCCCAAGGTACGCACGTCTTCAGCTTTGGGAACGAAGGACGGGGAGACTGAGGGGACCGATGACCAAGGCCGCTCGTCTGCAGTATCGACTTTGATGTTGATAACTGGACAGTCAGCTTGCGCATGAGGGTAGGCGGTCGGAGAAAGAAGAGAGTTACGATCCATCTGTAATTCCGGAGGCAACGCATCTTTCATCGTCCAATTTGACGTCGACCGAGGAGGCGAAGAGGCTGGTTCGGATGGCTGTGTCAGGTGGTTGCCTTCCAATGGAGGCGCACCTTCCGTGAGCTCGATTGAAGTGACTGCTGGAGGCTCCGAGGGCGTATGGAAATTGACAGTCCCTCCCAAAACCCGGTCCTGCTGCTCCTTCTCCCGTTGCTCTTGTCGTCTTCGTGCATAATCCTTGAACGTCAGCTTCTTCACCGCCGCCTTCTGAGACGCTGGAGGGGAATTCTCGTTAGGGCGATTGATTGGTGAAGTGGAGGGTAGTCCTGGACTTTTGAGAGCGGGGGCAGTATCGCGAGAGGAAGCGTCTGGGGGAGGAGTAGGACTGGGTGTGACAGGCTGTGCGACGGACGATCGGCAGTACGATTCGGGTAGGACGGTACGTTGCGGAGAGACGAGTAACGGAGAGTTGTCTTCAAATGCTGGTGATAGTAGGCGAGTTTCCGCAGGAGGTGTGAGTTGTGTGATTATCCCTGGTGGCGGCGAGCAGGTTGGTCGCGGCGAATGTATTTTCGATTCTGCTGGTAGGTCGACATCCATGAAGTTCGGTGACGGAGGATTGGAGTCCAATTGAACCGAACGAGGGGCGGATAACGAACGAGGTGTCGGTATATCCGTAGGTGATTGAGGAGACAAGTTGATTGGTACTGTTTGAGGCGATATTGTCTCAACGTCAACCATCTCGACGTCAAAATGCACTCCAGCGGCTCGGGAATTGCGCCTTCTGGAAAACGCAGCAGGGATGGACGGGGGCGAATAATCTTTGTGCGCCAACTCTTGGGTAGGCAAACTTGTGGTAGGCGGCGAAGCGAAGGAAGGGCTCGTTGTCGCCGAGTCATCAGTGAAGATGAGGCTGGGTGTGGAAGGAGTATCCCCGTCGACATCCATGCGCCGCTGCTTGTGGGGAGGTTGTGTGTGCACAAAGGGAGATGCCAAGGAAAGACTAGCAAATGCGGAGCTAGGGGATGTCGTAACGTTGGTAGGGGAAGTGGGTGCTAAACGTGAATTGAGCGATGCATAGATAACGATGACAGGTAGACGCACATTGCCCGAACATCCTCAAAGAACCTTTCCGCATCTTCGGAGGAACAATATCTTGTGGTTTTGATACGGGCCCAGGCGTTTTGAGCATTTCGACGCCACCCATACCACCACTGCAGGGAACCTTTTCCTGGGTCCTAAATCCCCTCTCCTTACCGACCAACGGTCCGAGATCAACATGCCCGTCACCCTCTTCGCCATCCACAAATCGCTTCATCCTCTCGACTGCACAGGCCTCCTTTGTCGCTTTCCCACAGGCGCATTTCGCAAAGGTCGACTCGAGGGCATGAACGACGTTGCGCATCTGCTTCTTGATGTGCTCCTTTTCCATGGGCTTGAACGTGTCGGGACAGCTGAGCAAAGCAGGCAACTGATGCACCACGTTCCCGTCATCCCATTCCCAAGCTAAAACAATCTCTTCGTCCTTCTCGAGCGCCCTGGTTGCAAACAAACCAAAACTGAGTTGTTCTGATGATGGCTCGCAAAGCATAGGCCGAAGGACTGCATTCGGGCGACAGCCTGACCGAACCCATCGAGATTGACCGCCCGAAATGCGTGTGTCCAAGGCGACGTCGAGTGGTGGGCCGAGGAGGTGAACGAAGGGTTTGGGCATCCCCAGGTGGGCGTAGGCGTTGAGCGGGTCGGCTAGATAAGAGGCGGAGGATGTGATCGACGACGGGTAGGGCGTGAGATAAGTTTCTGGTGCGACGGAGCTGGAGGTATGAAGGGTGTACGATGGGGGAAGAATAGACGAATTCGAGTCAGGCGTGGCACGCAAATGGGAGGGTGATGGCGAAAGGGCGGTGACTCCGCGCCACGAAGATGCGTGCTCCCGCAGCTTGTCTCTGGTCTCGACTTGGGCGATGGTATCTTGGGTGATTGAAACGTAGGTCTTCTCCTCTTCCTGGTCGTCAACCACGATGAGTGGGCTTGATTTTCTGCGCTTGTGTTTTGCCTTGGCCGCCTTTTCGCATTCCCAGCACAGCCAGTGCTCTGGCTCGTTTATGCCTGCAAAAATACCGAAGCAGGCGCCGTGGCACCATCGCTCGCATTCATCGCAGCCAATGGAAAAGCCGTCGTCGTGCTTGTAGCGACACTTGCATCGAATGCCCTCGTCGGCGCTGGTGTCGAGGGAGCGTTTCTGCGGGATGAGCGACGGCTTAGGCGTCGTATGGGACGACGACGAGGACGGGGCTGCTGGGTACATCGAGGTTGAAAACAAGCATGGGAGAAGACGCTCTTAGTGGCCGCTTGGATTAGTGCGCATTGCCAAACAGATGACAACATCCTCTGTGTCAGCAATATTCCCACGAGCGCATCACCTTGTCCATCTGGACCCACACAAAGCTGCGTCTAAGCAACACTGTAAAATGTCAGAAAAATTCGTACTAGTTGTATGACTCGTTGTTCATACACCTCCACGCACCGTCTCGAACATGTCTTCCAGAAAGTCAACAAGTCACACAAAAGATTCAAGGCGAGAATCATCCAGTCCCCATCGTCCCGTCCTCAAACATCATTATGTCTCCATCTTCGTCAACGTCGTCCTCACCGTCTCCTTCGTCGACATCCTCATCGCCACCATCCGCCTCATCCTCATCCTCAACATCGCTATCCCGTCGATCTTCTAGTGTCTCTTCCTTCCCATCTTCCGGCGCTCCAGAGGTTTTCACAGTCGTAAAATGAGTATCCAACAGCCCCTGCCCCGTCTCCACCACATCCTTCTTCGTTTTCTTGGGCGCAGGTGCCTCTGGCATCGACCATGGTATGATGTCTATGCAACGGTGAGCAAACCCCCAGCACAAAGGAGAACATGCGCACCCTCAAGAAAGAGAAACTCGTCTGCCTTTCTGACAATGGTCGCTGCGTCGATCGTCAGTAATGTGGCGCACATAAAGAGCAAAACAGAACGAACCAACGTCTTTGTGCTGCACAGTCAAACGATTATTTCGCTGCGCTACCTGAGAAGCCGACTCGCAAAGCCTCTTGATGAATTCCTCCGTAGCTAGCGCGATGAGAAAGGTAGCTTCCTTTGCAACAATGGGAATGTCCTGATTACAAAGAACACTGTCAACACGTCGAAGAAACACAGATAAATGAATCATTACGAGCCTTGTCTGCTTTGATGATCTTTTGGACTCGAGACACTGGGAAGAGTGACTTTCCAGGTTCTCGAGCGACACTTTCCTGCGGTTTTCTCTCTCTCTTCTTCTTGCTAGAAGACGCGTCACCTGCCCCCGACGGCGTCTCCGTCACAGCTTCCGGGATACCTTGTACATCTTCCACAGCGGATTCCATAAAAGTTGTTCGAGATGGTGGTAGATGGTGAAAGACGCGTTCCTTACCCAATCAATCTGTCACGCCACGTGCACAATGTCAATACTGTGGCGGCAAATTATGGAGAGAAAACCAGCATTAACAAACGAGCAGAAACTAAGTAGGATATGTGGGTATGCGTCCCGTCCTTGATATATAAAAAGTGTTATCCAAAATAAACAGCCCCAGCAGCGTCTTCCTACTCCCAAACCAACTTGCCATTGTCATCCACAGTCGCCTTCATACCCCCACTAACCTTGGATGCTTTACCACTGGAAGCCTGCTCCAAAATCTTAGCCTTCTCCAGCTCCCTTTTATGCTTCGCCAACGCAGCCTGTCTCTCCTTCTCCGCCACGGCCTTGTCAGCCTTTTCCGCCTCTCGTTTCTTCGCGTTCTGCCGTTGCTTTTTTGTCAGCGCCTGGTTGGAAGACGTCGCCGGTTCTGGATGGGGGCTCGCCGTTAGCACCTTGGATGCTGAAAGGAGATACGGGAACTCACTATTGGCAGTGGCGGGTATGACAGTAAGAGTCTTGCGGCCGCGGCTCTTGACGACACCCCAGCCCTCGTCGTCGTCCTCGACGTCGTGGGCATCTTCGTAGTCGCCCCACGAGAATCCCGCAGCAGGCGCAGCACCTTCAGACGTGGTACTCGTAGACCGCGTGGGCGTCGCAGCACCACCTTGTGATCCCCTAAGAACCAAATGGGAATGTGAGCTGAATTGAATTGAAAGCTGTAGCCGCTACGTACGAGTCGGATTCAGCCTCGTTCGAAGATGGAGGCCGTAGGGTAGAGCTAGTCGTCGGTTCTGGAGCAGGCTGGGAAGGGGCCGGTGCCACTTGGACTTGTGGCAGAGGCGGTGGTGGTGCTTCGGACGACGACAGCGTTTGGGATGCCTCCGGGGAGGTAGCAGCTTCACTCCCCGCCTTCTTCTTCTTGCCTTTCGATTTCTTCTTTGGCGCCTTTGTAGCAGTAGTAGCAGCACCACTCTCCGACTCAACGTCCGACTTGGGAGCGTCAAAGCCACCAGGAATCGCAGAGACCGTGTGGGCAGGCTCCGTCACCGGTTCCTCTTCTTTAGCCTTCCCCTTTGCCTTGGCCTTCTTCTTTGAAGAAGAGGACCCCGCCTTTCCTTCCTGAGGCTGAGAGCTTTCCTTGGGTGTTTCACTAGGTAGAGTTTGGTGTATAACGGCAAGCCCCACGGCGAACACGACAGCGGCTGCTGTCGCGATAGATTCGACAGAAGTATTCTCCAGAATGCTGCTCTGAGCGTGACCCATGGTGGTAGGAGAGTAAGGAGAAGGAGAACAACGAGCGGACGGATTTTGAAGTGACGTGGAGAAGGAGAAACAAAAGTCACGCTCGATCGGACCGCGTACACATCCATCAATAACGCGTCCGAATGGATTTCAGCTCGTCGTTCGTATCTTTCTTTACAGCGTCATGTCCATACATATAGCTATGTAACTGTAGGAGTAGTGTGAATGCAATAGAACCATGTTTACACAAAGGAAGGTCAAGTATATAAAGCAGCGAAGCGGCATGCGTACAGAGAGCAAAGGGAGGAGGGTATCTAAAACGAAATGGGGGTAAAATGCCAGATAGATATTGTATACACTAAATTGTAGGCGATAAAGAATGTACTATGCACATGGTCAGCCCCGTCATGAAAAGTCAATTTCCAAGTCAGTGCTGACACCAGAGAACCGCAGCAGGTCAGACGCCAGTCCGTCGCCCCCATTCAGATGAAGCGTCCCCCCAGCTCGAGCACTCCTCTCCAACAAATCGTCCCACATATCTGCCTTCTCCTGCTCAGTCCGAACAGGAACCGGCACCGTCTTCTCGCGGAACTGAGCAGTTGCAATCGATCCGTTGCCGCCAAAAGTGCTAGCATACGACCGAGGACGCGCTGTAGCATGAGAAGCTGTGGACGCCCGTTTCGCATCAAAGGTGGAATTCTGGGTCGCCGATTCAGGGAGAGAAGGCGGAATGGAGGGGAGGGGAGACGTCACTCGACTGGTTGTCGTAGACGTCGTCGGGCTAGGTCGGTGAGGGCTGCGAGACGGACGTCTTGGAGGAGAAGCCGCACGGAGGGTCTGAGGTTCAACGGGTGGGGCCGGCTTCCTGCTCGCAAAGGTGTTGATGGGAGCTTCAGTAGAGAATGCAGGGATAGTCGGGGACGGCTCCCGCGTAGGCTTCGTCAACTTGTTCCGGCGCTGACTAGGCGGGACAGGCAGCGACGGTAAAGTCGGTGGGTCGACCCCCATACCACTGCTAGGCGGTGTGGTCCATTTCTCGGGAGATGACGCTGAGCGAGGCGTGCTATGGCCCTTGCGTGAACTCGACTTGCCCTTGCTGCTCGTGTCGTCGGAGGGCGTAACGCCAATCGCCAATTTGTACAACTCGTGAGGAGGGATGATATGCTCCCCGACAACCGTATTCGGCACAGGAGGAATTTCTTCACCATAGGAAGATGTTGAGGAGCGCTGTGAATGGGCTCGGTTGAAAAACTTGGATGAAGCAACGTCTGACGATACCGGAGATGATGAGCGAGTAGTAGTGCTTTGACGATAGGCGGTTGAAGAGACCGTAGACGTCGTTGTGACCGGACGACTACTGGCAGGTGGAGGTGCACCTGAGGGTAATGCAGATGAAGACCTTGGAACTGCCATCGAAGGCCGAGACTGTGTAAACTTCGTCAATATGTTGGGCGGTTGAGCGCCATGGCCGTGACCGTCCATCGACCTAGGGCCACCACTCATATCGAGGTAATCCTTCGGCAACGCAGGTACAGGTGGGGGAGGCTCATAGGGTAGGTCGTCCACATACTTGTCTCGCAGACCTCCCGTGCTGATGCGCTTCATGAGTTTCCACAGCTTACCACTACCAGCACCACCTTCCGACTTGCGAGAGCGCGGTGAGTCCATAGCACTCGAATCTGATTTGGGCGTCGCCTGTCGACTAGAAACGATCTGCGCACTCGTATTCTCCGCAGGCATCGCATGTTGCTCGACAGACACGCGCAGCTCCCCGCCAGTGACAACAGATTTGCGATGCTGACCTCGCCTCTCCTGTAAACTCGGCCTTCCCCTCTCCTCCGTCGTCTCCCGCTGGAGAGGAAGAACGTGCACACGATCATGCTCTCGAATATGCTCAAGATCCTTGTCCACCGCCTTGTTCACAGGGGGCTCCACCTTCTCCCACTCGATATCCGCAGCTGTGAAACTGCCCTTCCGCCAGCGTCCAGACATTTTGCGAGAGAGCGACCTTCCGATGGAGTGGGAAGACGCTTTGGCCGGGCGCGCCTTCGGAAGGCCACCAGATATGGTGGTGGTAGTGGTGGTAGTGCGCTCCAGTGGGTCAATCCCTAGGCCAGCACCTAGACTTTGTACGAATCCCGCACCCAGACTGAGTTCGGTCCAGGAATCCTCGGGTCCACCCAAAGCGACCAGCTTGCCTGATGTCGAGCCAAAGATCGAATAACAAGGTGTCGTAGGTGCGTCGAGTCCAGGATCGGCGGCAGTCCGGAGACCTGGGTCGGGACTTGAGTAGATTGGGGAAGGTGAAGGGCCTGAATCAGGATCCCGTAAAGCAAGTGCAGGAGGTCTAGGAAGATCTGCTGGTGAAAGTTTCTTCTCTTGTTCCTCTTTACTTTTCATTCTCCTCTCTTCTTCCTCTTGGCGCTGCTTGTAGGCGAGAGCCAAAGCACCTGCAGGCGTCAATCCGCTACTGTCCTCCGACGCGCCACCATCTCGATTCCGGGTAAGAGGGTTCAAGGACACTGATCGAGATTTCGATGAGCCACTCTTCTGCGACTTCGTATATGAGGCAGGAAAGATACCCATGCTCGCAGCCTTCTTCTCTGCGCTGGGCCGACGTTTTAATAGATTCCTCTTCTTATCAAATGACGGGGAGCGTTTCATCGTACTGCTCGACGTAGGCAGCACCGGGCTTTGATTGAGGAAAGTCGGGCCATCATCATCCGAATGAGATTGCTCACTGGTAACGCGGAGTTTCGGGTAGGATTTTGACAGGAACGCGCCGGAGAGTCTACCAGGAGAGCTCCGGTACCCGCCAGTTACATCGTCATCACTGCTAAGCGCCCCGCCTCCCAGTCGCCTTCCATTGGCTGGTCCGCCTAATGAACGATAGCCTCCTTCGGAATCAGATCCGGATAGGACAGAAGCAGGCTTGGATAATAAACGTTTCATGTCGTCCACTGCTAGTCGTTGGGGAATTGCGTCGAGTGCTGGGGACGCTATAGATATGTGGCTGCGTGGGGAGTCGGTCCGTCGAATCGGAGATGGAGAGGAAGAGAACGACGTGGATGCAGTTCGGAGGGAGACTGGAGAGTTGCGTAGAGGCGCTAATGAGGCAGGAGATAGTGTCTGGTCCGGCTGGGAACCTGAAGGCAAAGCAGATGACAGAGAGTATGAAGTAGAGCGATTGATTCTCGTTGAGGAGGATGGAACCTCTACCGACACTGAATGAATGTGTTAGCGTATGAGAACAACCACCTAGGGATAACATACAGGGTAGCTGTGTTGGCTTGGAAGGACCAGAGCGAAGATCAGACACGGACTTTTGGGAAAAGAGAGCTAGAAACGTTATGAGCAAACATAAAATATGACGCCGATGACACGCACAGAAAGTTCTTGAGATCCCGGAGGAACTGGAGGCAGCACGGGCTTGATTCGATGTGGTCGCAACTGTGAGGTTGGGTGTTATTTGTGCAACGGCTTGAGGTTGATGAATGCCTTACCACCCTCTGATATCGGTGACGAGTGTTGCCCAGATAGGTTAGCTTCTATTACACGTCAATATGAAATTCTGCGTTGCGACATTACATGAGTGCGTACCTCGTGAAACATCCCCAGCGCGTTTGTAAGATGAGGCTAGATGCAATATCAGTCATTGGTCGTGGTCGGCCATTGTTTTGCCCGACTTACAACTTGGTGCCTGTGCTATGGTAAAGCTTGTATCCGACGAGGATTGCGCTGTCAAGCGGGTTAACATGGTATGTCAGACAGCGCGCAAAGACGCACCATGTATCGTAGGCAAGGTTTTTGATTTGCGCTCAGCTATCAAAAAAAGGTCTTGACACACGCAAATAACGAGAGCGATTGATAAACTTACGGGACCGACGTGATTTGGACAACGTAAAGGAAGTAGCTCTAGATGATCCATCGTCTGCGAGCGCGTGTGTGAATGAATAGGAAAACGACAAGGAGAAAAGATTTACTGGGCTGGGATCTGCCGCTTTGCTTGAGTGCGGATGTAGTATCGCGGGAAGTGTGCGCAGAGAATTGTCTGGCTTGGATGGTCGAGAGGCCCGGTGCCGTGGACGGTCTGTGTGACTTGGACGGCATGGATGGACTGGACAGTGTGCGTGAACGGTTGGCGACCGAGGACGGGTCCATCGGGGCGCGATTGGAAGGCGGTCGGGCATGACTAGCGCTGGTAGTTACGGATCTGTGGGAGAGAGAGACGCGCAGTGAATTGTTGGAAGAATTATCGGGTCTGTCTGCCGTTACGGGACGTTCGGTGCGCGTAGGGGGAGAAAGAGTGGAATGTAGTCTGCGCGACTGGCGATCAAGGTCGGAGCTGGAAGATGCAAAAGACATGGACCGATGATTCTACGACTGGAATTAGCGTCAAAGATGAGAGGGAAATAGGTGCGCACAATGCAGTTAATTTTTACAAGCGTAGGATAGCTGCGAGGGAGCAATATAGCCTGCGCCACAGGCGTGAGGAGGAGGAGGCGCTGGAAAAAAGAAAGAGCACGCACATGTTTTATTAACTTTACGACCACTCAAGCGGGAGGTCAAAATAGGAGACCACACGTGTAGGATATGTCAAGGGAATGTCGGCTAGGCTGGTTGTCGAAAGTTCGTCTAAGAAAGTGGTAACAAGCAAATAAACGGCTGTGCGGTCGCGGAAAAAGATAAAAGAATGTGGAGGCCGACTAAGCTCGGTAAGAAAACGACGAGGGGCAAGCAGAATGAATTCAGGACGCCTCGGCTATTTTCTCGGAATCCCACGTGAGACTATTTTGTTGTCATTTGTTTCTATCCGAAGCCCCGGGATATCTCGAACACGCTTTGACAGTCAAGATGCGCACAAGTCCACTCCTCTTTCCCACATACTGCCTATCCAACTTCCAGCGCAGTATACCTATCGTTTCCCCGTACCCAATTGCTATCTGCCCCCGTATCAAATACTAACGTCACCAATTCAGATGTATATCGAACAGTTTCCGATGCAATGTCAAGGAATGTAAACGACGTAAAACGTGACGACCACTGTAATACTTCCGCGATAGCGAAGATCCTCACTCAAATTGCAATGATGCTTGCTCAGGAGATATTATTGCATTCTACCTGCAAGCTGCAGGCCTACATTCCGAATCAATCATTGTTCACCGCCAGACACAGTAAGTATACTCACCATTTTTAAAAATCTGATACACGTCCTTTGAAGCTCCAATCACCCTCGTCCTCCACACTCCACCTGCGTACCGGCTCTTGCTTCGGTCCCCCTTCCTCACCTGTTACCGGGTTAACATCTCCTTCAAACGCAGGCTTCACAGGCTTCCGTGCATCGGGATGCAACGCCAGCTCAGCCTCCAATTCCTGTCGCGTTCCCTTCGCCAACAGTGGCTGCTGAGCGAGACGCTGGAGCTCCTCGAACTCTCTCTGCTGCTCCCGGGGTAACGCAGGGGGAGCCGGCCTGTTATTAGATATCATTCGTCGCGATGCAGATGGCTTAGCGCTCAGGAGCAGGCGCGCGCTGTTGCGGCTAAACATGGTGGGAGACGAGATAGAACGAACTGAAGAATGCTGACAACGATGTATTATTAGCCGACTTCAGCCGATAGTCGGCCCGACAACTACCGGAACATCGTGGAATTTCTCCTCAAGTTGAACGTTGCGCGAAATGGCAATTATCTTGTGCCAGAGTCTATGTATGTTGTCGTTCCTATTCATTCCTCTTCTTCTCATTTCCCGTCGATTGTATCTCCGCTTCCTTCTCTGCTACCAGTCTCTTAAACTCCTTCTTAGGAAGAGAAGGGATCCCCTCATTGCAAACTAGAACATATCAATCGTCAGTACACCTGGCGTGGAGGAGAAATAGATATATGTACCGCATTCCGGGCAGCAGAATCGATACACGCCAGTTCTGACCGTCACACATGCCAGTATGTTGTTCGGGAGTTGTTTGGGAGCAAAGCATCCGTAGCCCACATCGTCCTCGTACATGCACGAGCAAGGCCCCGGGACTTCTCTCTCAACGACAATTGCTCTGCCGCTGACAAAAGCTGCCAGAGGACAGAGCATGAGGGCGGAGGCTGAAAATCGCATTTGCCTTGAGGATGGGTTACTACAGAGGTGGGATTTGGGAAGCCGTTGTTGTTGAGAGGCTTATATATCAAAGCTGTCCCAAGACAACGTACTGTGTCTGGTAGATTCAACTTCTCATATGCATCATCATTGTGGCGCTGTAGCTGTTTGAGGATGGTTTCAGAGTCAAAAGAAATGCTATGCATATGTCCCGTAGTACATTCATTACCTAAGTTAACAAGTGTGTTCAATAGGAGATTAGACATACGAGGCCGAATCAGCAGAGAATAAAGTAGGTATAGGTTGCATGGAGTCAAATCTCCGGAACTTGTAGATGGACGACGCTACATCGACCCAGATATTAGATTGCGAGAGCGTGCCAAAACTTGTCGGTGAACCAACGTACTTGTTGAATAAAAACAAAATAAAAGAGCGACTATAATCCAAGTTATAAACAAGAGGGTATCATAATACGGTATCCAGCATCACTTTTTCATCAATTTCTCGTGCAACTGTGCTCCCTTTAACTTGGCTCGCAGGTACTCCAGTCGCCCATCATACCGCAAGCCAACCTCCTCTCGCCGACGTCGAATATCCTGCATCTCCCTCTCCAGCTCCAAGTCGACTTCCCTAGCGTGCCTTGCAGCACTCGAGGAAGACACCACCGAATTGACGTCGTCCTCCGGAACAGAAGACATCGGCAAATGGCCAGTACTGCGTGCCATGTTAATGCTGGACGAGCTGCCGTTGAAACCCGATGACAGCAGTCCAGCGGGTATTGAAGGTACAGGTGGAGCAAGGCCAGCCGAATGCTGCCCCCCGAATCCTTTCCCAGATGACATACTCGACATCGAGTTCTTGCGATGCAGCGACGCGGGTTTCGACGATGTCGTCGCCAGGCTGGAACTCGTCTTCTGCCGCACCACTCTACGTCCAGTATACGACGTACTCATCGACGTTCCAGATCGCACGGATGTCGCATCACTGTCACCTCCAACTCGTCGTAAACTCCTCGAATCCGGAATGAGCGTCCACGTCGAGGCGTCCATGCTCCCCGATTCGTGCATCTTGCCCTGCCTCTGGGTCCGCTTCGTCAACGTCGACAGCTCCAGCCCATTAAAGGCATCCATCAATCGCTTTCGCTCCGCCTCCACTGCGGCCATCTCTTCTCTAATTGCTGCTGAACTGTTCAGACTATCCTCGTCAAACACGTCGTGTTTTGAATCTGAAGGAAGAGCCCGTGTGCCGGGGAATGATGAGGGTGGGTTGGCAAATCTTCGGATGCTCGATGCAGTAGAGCGTGCGGGAGAATTTATGTGAGGTAAGCTGTTGTATTCGCGGTCCGCCGTCCGACGCGACGCTATAGACATGGCATCCGCAGGACGAGACGCCTCCGTTTTGACGGAAGACAAAGAGCCAGAGCTAGACTTTTTATTCAAGCGCCTGAACAAATTGGTAGACCCTGAGGTGGAGGAGAAAATGCTGGAAGTGTCGCTCAAGTCCTTCGAACTGCCTGGCGCATGTCGTATGGAATTATTTCGACGGAAGAAGGAGGAGACCGAGCTGCGTGAACGAATGGAAGGGGAACGGGGGACTTCGACTACGAAATTTGAGGATGGGCGGGAGGTTGTGGACACTGGATTCTGTTAGTTCGTGGTATGACAAGCACGGAAGTTGACGTACTCCGGCTGCTCTCGCTACCTTGGGGGTGGTGTCGCGGTGTCGCGGGAACGACTGGGGATTCAGAAGGGACAGTGGTATTCGTAGAGAACCGTTCAAAAAGGTTTTGGCGCAGCATTCGGTATTCATCGTCACTGTACGTCGTTCAATAAGAACCGGAAATTAAATTGATGATGATTGCGCACTTTAGCAGGCCATCCGCGTTTGCGGACGCCAGTTCATTGAGGCGCTGCGCGAGAGTAACACTGTAACTGAGTTGGAAAGGTGAAGCGTGGGAAAGGGTTTGGAGACGCACGTTGCATTGTCGGCGGGCTTTCTGGGAGAGGCAGGCGCGGTGTGGCGGTTCTCTTTGGTTGAACGCGTCGAGGCTGCTCGGACTGACGGTGGCGGAGGAGGCGACATTGTCGAGGCAGACTTGGAGGTGGATGCGCCATGGATCTGCTGCGAATTGCTGGCAGTCTTTTTATGAGATGGAGAGAGCACGGAAGGGCTTGAATGGATGGGCTTCGAAGGATGAGATAGAGTTTGTGCCGTTGAAGTCGCGGGATCAACAAAGGTCCCATTGGCCTCTTCGCGTTCTTTTCCTTTGTTCTTGCCATACTAAATACGCGAATGGGGTAATGAAACGAAATGCTATCAGTGCATCGACCACCATAAATGAAAGCAGTTACATACGAAACGAGACCGTATAACATGGACGACGGACTTGTCTGTGTGCGTGTAGTCGTCGTCTGGTTTCCTGGACGAAAAGAAACCCATTTCTACCGCAAATAATCCGTCGTCCAAGTGGTTTAGGGAAAAGAGAAGCGGAACAAACAAATCACCAACAACATTTGTTTGGTCTCCGTGACTGTCAACTGTAAATCAAATAGACTTCTAACTATGCCTGTTGCTATACGACCCTCTTCTCCTTGAAAAAACTAGCTAATGGTTGCATCGTCTGTCCAAACGTCTGCGCTATCTTCATGTCCGAGGCTATCCACTTGGGCAACTTGCCTCTTATCGAACTCGACGCGTACCGTTTGTCCAATAGCACCAACGCCGCCCAGTCGCCCTTATGTCTAATAGCGCGTCCTGAATGACGTGAATACGACATATCAATAGAAGACGTCGATTACACCCACCTATGCTCTGGTTGACCGCATTCATACACATATTCTCATACAGCTCCGCGGCGGCGTCCTTCTGACCCGATGCCTTCTTGATGGCACCCTTCTCTTCCAATCGCCGGACATACTTCATACGCTCCTGAAGCTCAACAGACCCCAGATTCGCAAACGGAAGCCCGACCACCGCCACACACCGCGCAAGATCGTCGGCAAAATTCAACCCTTCCGATAATTTGGCGCCAATAACTGCAAACAGCACAGCACCTGGCTTGGAACTTTATGAGTTGTTAAACGACGTCACGAGGAGATGAGCTTACGCCAGTACGGACTGCTGAAGCATATTCTTGCATTACACTTTCAACCGCTGTTGCCTCCTCCGGTTCGAAAAACACCTTTTTTAAAAAATACATTATAACCCCGTAGCACTCCAAGAGCCTCATCACTCACTGTTTTCTTTTTCCCGAATCTTTGTAGATGGCCACTGGTTTTCCATGACTCCTTAGCCGTATTCAGGAACTTGTAAGAAGGAAAGAACACAATGACGCCACCGGGACAGATGGCGACCAAGTTTGACACGATCTGCCCAAGCTCGTTGATCTACATCGGGGCATTTAGTTCTCGTCCGAAGATCAAGCTTCGAGATATACATACCACAGCTTTATCGCCCTGTTTCTCTGCTTTGTACTCTAGCTCCGTGCCACATGGGCCTTTGGTCACCGTCAAGCCCAGCAAGTTGGAGCTAGGTATGATATGACCGCAGGAGAAGCTAGTTATCCTCTCAGCAGGAACAGTAGAGAATAGTTGGTTGATTACGTCGATGATCTGGAGGTTCAGACCGGTTAGTTGGTGTATAGAAAGAGTTTGGGTATAAGGACGGACAGGTGACATCGTTCCTCCTGCTAATATAACGGAGCGCGCCTCCTCAACCACTTCGAGAAAATGCGGCGCAGGATTGAGCAGCTGGTACTTAATCTCCACGTCTTCTTGGCCTGGGGTGCCCACCATGGATAAGCTGACGCGACCATCTGACAATGAGGTCGTTCATTCAGTACAACGAACGAAGTGAAGAGCCGCATACCATCGTTCGTTGCTGTAAGAGAAACGAGAAATTCTTCCACGCGATGCAATGGTGGTATAGCACCTTTCCTCAATTGTTTCGTCGATTTTGTGGTACCTGAAGTTGTTGATCAGCAAAGGGCATCAAATGATTGCAACGAAGGAAGCGTACCAGCCTGAGCAGCTTTCTCGGCCTCCTTATCAGAGTAGTTAGCGATCTTCCTTGCCACCTATCAGAATTTCTCAGTCGTTCTGGACATGACATTTGAGCCACTGGTACATACCTTGCTCGTCTTCAAATACTTTGTCACCTCTAGCAGATTAATGGATGCTGCTTTCGTGCCTAACCTTCCCACAATATCGGCCACGGACATGATTTCGGTTCGCTGTGACTTTCGTTTAGCATCATCTTTCCAACTGACAACGAATTTCTTCAGCGCGTCCAAGAACGCAACCAAGCGCTTCAGATGCAGCATATTGGAGTGAGACAGTCGATTCCGGAACTTCGCAACGTACACGCAGATTTGTTGGAAAGACAACGAAAGGATGCTGAGGGAGAGTCTGTGCGTCGATAGCGAAAGGAGGGTTGGTATTAAATCTATAACGTCAGACATTTCCTTCTTCTTGTGCAATTTGACGTACTGTGAGCTTCATCTATGATGACGATCTGGTCCTTGAGGTCGATACCGAGAGCTTCTCGGGCAGAGTGTTGCAGCAAGAGATTATACGGGAGAGTGACCAGTTCCGCCTGGGGTATGGCGCGTCGCGATCCGAAGTAAGGACACAAATTATTCATATGTCCCGCACTGGCAAGTTCTTCAATGTCCTTGGGTGCCGCCTACTCATTGTTAGGGAGCTGGTGTACAACCGGCGGGAACGCTCACCAGAATTTGATCTCGAAAATCAAGCATTCTCTCCTCCTCATCCATAGGAGGAAGAAATTGGCAGCGCTTATCGCCCTTCTCTATTGTGATTCTTGGTGAGAAGCAGGCGAGATTCGGAGAGGTGTAGACGTACCATCCAGAATCTCACGGCAAGCCTCATCAATGTCTTTGGTCTTCTTTCGCAGTTTATCGTTGATACACAGCTGCTTACGAGAGCCAAGGGATACTGTTCGAGTATAGGAAATCGGCCCCTCGTCTTCTTCCAGGGCAACTACCCCTCGTTTGCCCAGAGATGGCGGAGACGAAGGTGTTAGACCATTCTTCAGAACCTGTAGTTTTAGTCGCTGGAGTTCAGGAACGATCTGCATGAGTTGTGAATGCGTCCTCGAGGCGTAATATATCTTCGTGCACGTTAGTTCCTCTTCGTCTGAGCCGTGTTTAGATCCTTTAGCGAGTCTATGTGATGTGCGATGAGATAGTATCGGAATAGGCGAGAAAATGGGCTACTTGGCCATGAGAGCCTTCACTGCAGGTGAAAGATTATCGTCTTCGTCAATTTCCTCGGATTCAGGTAAGAAAATATCATCGTTTTCTTCTGCAGCCTGAGAGGTCGTCTCTGTGTTGGCGAGCCTCTAATGAGAAGGTCAGATTTTTAGTCACTGAATTAAATATAAGGAAAGAACCTACTGGTCGTTTGAGCACACGCGCACCCATCTTCTTCTTTAGTTCGGTTTCCTTCTTCCGAGCAATCTCAAGTTTCTCCCTGTAGTCCCTTTCTTTGGAGTCGAGTTCAAGAGCAATGCGTTCGCGAGTTTGCTTGGACACCCAGTCTTCATCTAGTTTGCAGTGTTAAACAAGGGCGCAAGAAGCAGCCAGAACAAAAACTCGCCCTCCTCTGGACCCGCAAAAGCTGCCATTTTACCCTTTCTGGCGCGATTTCGTTCATCGTTGAGCCACGTCAAGCTCGCACATAGAAGGCTGAGTGTCTTTCCCTAGAGGAAATCTCAATTGGAAGGAACGTGCCAGAGCAGGCGCGCTTACAGTGCCTGTAGGGCTTTCCACGATTGTAACCTTCTTCTGTTCGATGGAGGCATAGAGATGGCGCATGATATCGACTTGGATGTCATACGGCGGAGAGAAAGGAAACGCAGGGAACGCGTCGGGCGTTGGAAGTTCTAAGGACATTGCCATGAAAGTCAAGTGGTGAATGCAAGTGACAGATCGACGCGTGACGGTTTGTGTTAGGAAAAGCCACGTGTACCGTGTTTTGTCACGGGAATTGTTAGCGCTTATTTGTCGCCTGTTCATTGTTAGCAACCACTTTAGTCTTTCACCAAGATCCTAAGTCCAAGAGAGTGGAAATCGAATCGTTTGCAGACTGGTCAGTGGTCAATGGTCGATGACTCGATGGTCATTGGTGACTCGGTGATTGCCGCGGACGGAAGTTGCCGCGAATGTGGCGTCGTATTTACAGTGGCATTACATTCCTCGCCATGCCATTGGCATTGAAATGTATGTGTCAGTATTGTGTATTATCATTTACTATTCATCCTACTGTCTCCGATTTTTAATTCTGGCCTTAAGGCGTGCTTATACCCTCTCAAATTCTGATCGTATAGTTCGTCCGCGCTTTGGCAGTCTACGCACACGTTTCCCGGAGCCCATAACGCACAATTACCGCATAAGGAGACCGCCAAACGTCAAGGGAACTCCTGTACTCCTTACTCAATAACCACGACGTTCCCAGTGTGTGACAGGTCTAGTCTTGTGTGTGACGTCTTCCAGGCGCCTTTCCTTTCTTGACAACCCACCTTCACTTGACGTCGACACCTTCATTTTTGTTTGTTTCGCTGGGCGACGACACTATACAACGACGACAAAAGCCCTTCGCTATCGTAGCCCACGATGTCGAACTATCGTCTACCGTCGGCTGAAGACAACGACAACGACGGCGGTGTCTCGTCGACTCCGACTCCTCACAGCCATATGCACCGTTCGCTCAGCCACGGCTCCCCGTGGTCGGAAGGACCGCCACACCACAACCAGGGAACGTCTTACTTTTCGCAATCTTCGTCACCGTCCATGCCACGACAAGCACCTACCCCAATCATTGTACGCAGCTCTTCTGCTGCCTCAATGCACAGAGGGAACCGCAGCACGAGCGTAAGCAGCGCGGCTCGCGCGTTCCGCGACGACGACCTCTTGAGCGAGCAGGACGAAGATGAGGATGAAGATGGTGTCGAGCATACTTCGAGACGGGGTGGCAAGGCTGCTGCCGTTGAGGAAGACGATGATGAGGACGCAGATGGCGACGACGACGACGAAGACAAGGATCCGATAACACTCAAGGACAGACAATCGCTTATCAATGTCGAGCATCCCTTTGGTCTACCGATCTGGAAACCAGCGCTCTACAAAAAGTCTCGTTCGGTCACGCGTTACGCAGACGAGGCCCTCCACTCCGTTCCCTCTGCGCAGGCGGAGCGCCATCTTCTCCCTGGAAATATCTTCTGGGTTCTCGCTTTTGGATGGTGGCTCGCCCTTGTCATCTTCGCCGCCTCTGCTATTCTCTACGTCGTACCGCAGGGGGGAAGGAGATACTCTTCCCTGCTTTTCGGCCTGGGTTGGTACCTTGCGTGGCCATTTGGAAAATACGTTGAAGGCGAATCCTTCGAGGACGAGGACGACAACGACGAACATGATGACGAGCCCGACACTGATGGCCGACGGGAACGCCAGATGAGCGGCGATTCAACTCAAACCGTGCGAATTGCCGAAGATAGCAGTACCATTCGCGGTCCATCCAGCGACGCGTCCCCTGTCACCCCGCGACACGTCCAAAGTGTTTCATGGAATCCAGTCACCGTCCCCGGCGAGCAAACATCCCTGCTTCAATCCGTATCAGAGGTTCGCAGTCCCCCTCCGTCAAAGTCATACGGCGCGACGCTCTCTACCACATCCTCTGAAGACTCGATTGGCATCGCCAAAATGAACAACAGCGATATCTTGGGCAAAGTGTGCTTCTGGCTATTCGTCGTTTGCCTCATCACTCCGTTGATGCTCGCCGTCTGCCTGATCTGTTGGGGACTGGTCGTTACTATCCCCATGGCCAAACTCAATTGGGCTCTCCTTAAGCATCTCTTCTCCAAGCCCGATGCCATTCGATTCTGCGCTGCGCCCCCCGCCGTCGTGGTCGCTGAAGAAGCCGAACCGTCCCAAGATGCTTCCACAGCTGACATCGGCGTCTCGCATTTCTCTGTCAAACATCCCAGAATTTCGGCTGGGCAAGTGGCACCTTCTGGATCATCCAAGGTTCTCCTCTGCACGTACCGAGCCGTCGGACTACAATACTACAAATACACGGTTGGGGGAGTTAATATCCTGTTCGTCAACCTTATGCCTGTCGTGTTTTTCGTTATTCTGGACGGCCTCGTGCTCCTGCCATTGGTTGAGCGCAGGGAGGAACACCACCAACACATCCCGCCCATCCTAGCTGCGGTAGCGTCACAGGCCGTCATATTTGTCCTCAGTTTGCTTAGTGTCATTCCTCTGTCGTACTTCATCGGTATGGCTGTCGCCTCCATCTCTGCTCAGTCATCTATCGGTATGGGAGCTGTCATCAACGCGACTTTTGGTTCCATCATCGAGATTATTCTCTATTCCATGGCTCTTGCGCAGAACAAGGGTCATCTCGTCGAAGGATCTATCGTGGGTAGTTTGTTAGCCGGTGTCTTGCTCATGCCTGGCATGAGTATGGTCAGCGCGGCTTTCCGACGCAAGGAGCAAAAGTTCAACGCAAAGAGTGCGGGTGTCACCAGCATGATGTTGATCATGGCGATTATTGGAACGCTGACACCGACCTTGTTCTATCAAACATATGGCAACGTCAGTGGATTCCTCTCAATCTGTCGATTTCGACTAACGCTTTGGATAGTTCCAACTTATCTGCAAAGGCTGCCCTTCCACTCCAGGTCCTGGAGGTTCGAATATGCCTTGGATCTGTGACCAGTGCTACTACAAACACCCGGACCCCGTCGATGATCCGTTCTACCAGTCCACCGTTAAGCAGTTGATGTATTTCTGCGCAATTATTCTTGTATTCGTAAGTCGCTCCTCGCCTTGCTCTTTTCATACTCATTATATTGTCTTCAGTCTTATTTGATCGGACTGTGGTTTTCTCTTCGCACGCATGCGTCGCAAATCTGGCAGAATCCTCAACAATTGATGCAGCCTGAACTCCCAGTTCACAATCGCCACTCGGTTTATCACCGGCTAGCTTCTTCGGGCATTTCGCATTCTTTGAATCGCAGAGAAAGTCACGCCAACATTGGTGGCTCGCGTTCTCAAACCCCGGTGCCTCAGTCCTCGAGGCGTCCTCCATCCCCAGTCATGCACCGTCGCGTGTCGTACGCTAACCAAGCTCTCCCTCCTCCTCCTGGGTTTACGCCTGTTCTCGAGAGTGTTGATCAGGCTATGAAGACATCTGGCATGCAGCCTATGAATCTTCCCCCGGCTATGACGACGGATGATTTCACACGGGCTGTCGCTGTCGCTACTGTCAGCGCTCTTCGTCACCAGCAGGCGATCCCTCCTTCGCCCGGTCCCGCGAGAACATCCAGCGCTGAGCATGACGCTGGAGGTGGTCATGGTGGTCACGATGCTCCTTCTTGGAATAGGACCACCAGTGCTAGTGTCCTCATGGGATGCACTCTGTTGTATGCTATCATTGCTGGTATGCCCATTTCCTTGGCCTGTCTTCTCCCTGCTTACCAACGTGTCTAGAAATTCTCGTCGACGTTGTGGATGTTATTCTTCAAGGTTCCGGAATTGACGAAAAGTTCCTCGGTGTTACTTTGTTCGCTCTTGTTCCGAATACGACTGAGTTCATGAATGCAATGTCTTTTGCATTGAATGGAAACATCGCTTTGAGGTACGTCTACTTCGTCTCCTGGACGAGACATGTGTTGACTTTCGTGTAGTATGGAAATCGGCTCTGCGTATGCCCTTCAGGTCTGCCTGCTTCAGATCCCGGCCATGGTTGCGTTTTCCGCTTGGTGGGCTCCTGATAAGATGGGCGAGGTTGCGAAAACTTTTACGTATGTTTTACCTTTGACCTTCTTTGAATGTCGTACTGACGGCGTGTAGCCTTATCTTCCCTCGCTGGGATGTTATCGCCATTATTCTCTCCATGTTCTTGATGACCTACACCTACATTGAGGCGAAAAGCAATTATCATCGTGGAAGCATTCTCATTCTCAGGTACGCATCTTTCGACTAGCATCTAGAAACAAAGCTGATATTTGCACTAGTTACCTCGTCCTTACTTCTGGCTTCTACTATGCACCTGGGTTGAAGGAAGGTGGTATTGATTCATATGGCATAAGCTCGGCAGTCCAGGAATTCTCATCGCTAACGGGTGTTCAATACGCTCGATGGTACCTCCTCTCCTGGTGGCCATTTTAACTTATTCTCGTTTTTTTCCGCACTCGAACGTACATACAGTGTTTGGTTTCTCCGTCTTGACTTTATATACCTAAATTAACCATTGACGACCTCTTACGATATCACGACCCCACCCTCGCATAGTTATATAGCTTATAGATGGACCGTTCAAGTGTCTGTAATACTGAATGGAATCACAACTTGATCAAAACTATGTTGGAGCGTGTCGCGAACAGGAGCAGACCGTGTTTGATGCGCGACTTTCCTTTTGCCTCCATCTATTGGTTTTCTACAACTCTATGAAGCTGCGCTTATCATAGATTCCTAACGTCTTTTCTTGATGGCGCGTCCTCCTAAACATTCGAATTCTAAACCCAAGCCAGCGCCCAAACGTTTCGGCTTTTGGGCTGTCCTCGTTCTGGGGGTATGCAGCTCGCTGCTGGGCTATTTCTATCTTACATCTCCATCCCCGTCTCCGGCTCCGAAAAGTCTGGCTCCGATGTTCCAAGTAGTCGACCTGCCTGGGAGAGGCAAGGGCGTTATGGCTCTACGAGATATCAAAGTTAGTACATCCGCCCCTCGTCCATACGAGCGCTCATAACAAGGTGATTACCAGCAAGGCGAGCTGGTGATACGCGAGAAGCCTATCCTAGTCATTCCCCGCACGTTAACGGGGAAGGGGTTCAACCCAGCTACGTACGTGAGCGAAAGACTCCTGGCGTTAGACCCTGACGCGCGCTCGGCGCTCTATAACCTGTCGTACGTGCACTTCCCTCCGGACCTGGACCCGCTAGCGCACCCTGCGGAGGTGGCAGTGGCGATTATCAGCACGAACGCGGTTGCTACGGGAGACGCGGTGGGTGTGTTCCCTACGATGGCGAGGCTGAACCACGGCTGTGCGGGGGCCTTCAACGCTGTTTATTCGTGGAGGGAGAAGGAAGGTGTGATTGTTGTTCATGCGCTGAAGGATATAGCAAAGGGACAGGTTGGGTTTTTGATTTCAATTGAATTGAATTCGGGAGCTGAATGGTATGTAGGAGTTGCTGACTACTTATACGGACACTAAGAGGCCGAGAGATGAAAGAAGGTTGGGTGTTTTTTGTTCACTCGTGTTTCTTGGTTACTGATGATGTTCGGATGTAGGGAGTACCTTTTGTCGCAGTATGATTTTGGGTGTACGTGTTCTGTGTGCAGCCTTCCCGCAGCTGAGTCGAGGCTATCCGACGAGCGATTATCGAGGATGGCGGGGCTGTATGGACGCTTAGCCACATGGAGTAGTCGGAGGATAAGCGGGAGCGAGGCGATTAGCTGTGTTCGCCAGATCTGGGCCTTGGGAACTGAAGAGGGCTACTGGAGCGAACGGGGACAGCTGGCTGCAGACGCTGCCCATGTTGCCTCTGCGCATTCCGAGTACGTGTAGCCGTTTATGCGTTGCGCTTTTCCTGAATAGTTACAGCGGGCGCGCGGCGAGGGAGTGGGCGGCTGTGGCGATGGAGTGGTTTGGGTACGAGCTTGGTGCGGATGACGATCGTGTCGGAGGGATGCGGCGGATCGTGGCGCAGCCTGAGGATGCGAGGGGTGTATGGGGAAGTCGGGATAGGGAAAACGTGGGGGGTCCGATATGAACGCGCACCATTACGCATTCAAGGAAGATTTAGGAATGACAAGTGGAGATGGGTCGAACTGAATGGTTATACACATCTTGTTCGAGGAGAGTCGAGATGCCAGAATGAGCGAGAGATGCCGGGGTTGGAGGCATATGAAATGTAACATGTTGCGGCCGTAGATTTAGAGATTACGGCGAGACCAGTCGTACGAGTGGGCAAGGCTTGTACTGCAATTGTGTGTGTGCTACAATTAAATAAAATTTAAATAATGACATGCGAGGTCGGAATCTGATCTGATAAAAAAAGCAGGAGGAATAGTACGAGCAGGCGGCCCCGGGCAACCCCCATATAGATCTTCCGAGCCACGTCTTGTTGTTGCTCTTGACCAAATACCACCATCACCGCTGCGTCGAAGCAAGTGAAATTGGCAGCTCCGTTCGTTCAAAAGGCGTGGTATATATCGTCCCAGGTAAGCTTTCTATTTCCTTCATTGCGCAGCCAGCCATGGACTCTGTCTCCTCCGATAACTCAACCACCGTCTCTCCAGTCCCTTTCTTCCTCGCCGCGACCATGTCTTCAACTTCATCCGGCGACGTCTACATCGTCGTCCTCGGTGTCGTCCTCGCTGCCGCCTACCTCTTCCGCGAACAGATATTCGCTGCTTCTCAGCCAAAGGCCGTCGTAGTAGCACCTCGGGCGGAAGGCGAAGACAACCCCCGAGATTTCCTCCAGAAAATGAAGGCAGGGGTGCGCACACATCCTTTTTTCCCACCTCACTTGCAAATTCTCACATCCCTTCCCTCCGCAGAACAAACGCCTGGTCATCTTCTACGGTTCTCAAACTGGAACAGCCGAAGAATACGCTATTCGTCTGGCCAAGGAGGCAAAGTCCAAGTTCGGGCTCACATCGCTTGTCTGCGACCCGGAGGAATACGATTTTGAGAATCTAGACAAACTTCCAGAGGGCTCGGCCGCGATCTTCGTCATGGCTAGTTACGGTGAAGGTGAACCCACGGACAATGCAGTCACTCTCCTCCAGAACCTCAACGACAGCTCCTTCGAGTTCTCCAAGGGTGAACACAAGCTGGAGGGCCTCAAGTATGTCATCTTTGGTCTCGGGAATCGCACCTACGAGCACTACAACTTGGTCGCGCGCCAGACGGATCAGTACCTCGAGTCCATGGGTGCCGAGCGCATCGGAGAGCGTGGTGAAGGCGATGATGACAAGAGCATGGAAGAGGACTACCTCGAGTGGAAGGACGGCATGTGGGAAGCCTTCTCCAAGGCTCTGGGTGTCGAGGAAGGCCAAGGCGGTGACACCGCAGACTTTGCCGTATCCGAAATCCCTGATCATCCGCAGGAGAAAGTTTACCTCGGTAAGCATTTCTCGCTTGCGCTCTCTGATCTCTCTTACTCATTTCCGACGCAGGTGAATTGTCCGCTCGTGCTTTGACGAAAACCAAGGGTATCCATGACGCCAAGAACCCATTCGCTGCGCCCGTTGCTGTGTCTCGCGAGCTCTTCCAGGCTGGCGGGGACAGGAATTGTGTCCACATCGAGTTCAACATCGAGGGCTCCGGGATGACTTACCAGCACGGCGACCACATCGGTGTCTGGCCCACCAACTCTGAGGTGGAGGTTGAACGTTTGCTCTGCGCTCTCGGTCTTTTCGAGAAGAAGGACACTGTCATCGGCATCGAGTCGCTGGATCCCGCTCTCGCTAAAGTACCCTTCCCTGTCCCTACTACGTATGCCACCGTCCTCCGCCACTACATCGACATCAGCGGTCTCGCTGGCCGTCAAATCCTCGGCGCTTTCTCCAAGTTCGCTCCCACCCCCGAGGCAGAGGCGTACCTCAAGGAACTCAACACCAACAAGGAGAAATACGCTGACGTTGTGGCTCAGGGCTGCCTGAAGGTTGGAGAGATCCTCCAACTTGCTGCTGGAAACGATCTCAAGGCTTTACCGACCACGGCGAACACAGCTGTCTGGAACATCCCCTTCGACATTATCGTCTCTTCCATTCCTCGTCTTCAGCCCCGGTACTACTCCATCTCCTCGTCGCCCAAGCTCCACCCTAACAGCATTCACGTCACCTGTGTCGTTCTCAAGTATCAATCGGAGGGCGAGGTTCCTCAGCGTTGGGTGTACGGTGTCGGTTCCAACTTCCTGCTCAACCTCAAGCACGCTGTCAACGGCGAAGACGCTCCTTTCCTCACTACCAACGGCGAAGCGAGCATTTCGATTCCCCAGTATGCCATCGAAGGACCGCGTGGCGCCTACCGTCAAGAGACCATCTACAAGTCGCCTGTCCACGTCAGGAGGTCCACCTTCCGTTTGCCTACGAACCCCAAGAGTCCTGTCATCATGATTGGACCCGGTACTGTAAGAAGTTTTGATCTCTTTATCTCATCTCGCAGTATTACTCACGCCGGCTTTTTCTTTATAGGGTGTCGCTCCCTTCCGTGGCTTCGTCCAGGAACGGGTGGCTCTCGCACGACGCACCCTCGAGAAGAACGGACCCGATGCGTTGAACGACTGGGGCAAGATCTCGCTCTTCTACGGATGCAGGAAATCGACCGAGGATTACTTGTACGCTGAGGAGTGGCCGCAGTACTCTGAGGAGCTCAAGGGCAAGTTCACGATGCACTGTGCGTTCTCTCGGGAGAAGTACCGGGCGGACGGGAGCAAGATCTATGTGCAGGACTTGATTTGGGAGGATCGGGAGAACGTCGCTGAGGCGATTTTGAAGGGGAAGGGGTATGTGTATATCTGTGGGGATGCGAAGAGTATGTCGAAGGCTGTTGAGGAGACGCTTGCGAGGATTATGGGTGAGGCGAAGGGTGGATCTGCGGAGGTTGAGGGTGCGGCTGAGCTGAAGATGTTGAAGGAACGTTCACGCCTGCTCCTTGATGTCTGGAGTTAGAGGATCCTGCCCTATTAATTGACTTGTCTAATACTGATTCTTTTTATGACCTCGTCGATACATACGAATGACTTTCGACGCATCGCTACTCGTTCATTTCTCTTTGTCTGTATACCGTATAAACAATACTTATTAGCAGCATCGGGGCATCACAAAATTTGTCGGAGCGCATTAGAGGTCAGTGATACATAGAAGGGCTACTATATCTAGAATTAATGCTGTACGTACCGATGCATAAGAGTGTATGTATTTGCGGGGATATATCCTCAAATGTGTTAGGACATCCTGAGAAATGTGTAGTCCTGGTTTGATATGTTCTTCGCGCTACCCAGCTTCTTTCGGGTCCCATAGTGCATCTTTACAGCTTCCGAACAGATTATCGCTGGACTCTTTGATTCAGAGCACATCTGTGAGACCCCAGCTCGATGCTGTTAAGGATTAGAAGACTGTGGCGCAGTACTCGGTCTGACTATTTTGTCCTAGGTACTCCATTGTATTGTTGTGTAGTTTTCTAATATATTTAGACCATTTATTAGCGACAAAATAAATCGATATATGCTCCTAGTCTCCTACAAATACGCCCCGATGAATACACCGCCCGACGGCGCACACCGGACCCACGAGTGATAAATACCCTATCTATTGGATGTTAGGTGGACTTCCCCTCATTAAGTATCTGATATAAGCGTAAATCCTGCGATAGAGATACTGCTAGTATTACGCCACAGGCTCTGCGGTATTAGAATCAGTCACCAGTATAAACTAACGGGAATAGAATTCTATATAGTACAGTGAGAAAATGCAGTAGTAGACATACATAAGGAACACTGGAGCGAGGCTAACAGGATGGGCCACGAGCACGTATATACCCACCACCATCTTCCTTAGGGACGGCGTCTCAAATACGGGAGAGTGAAATACCAGGGTGACGTGACTGAATTCATGGCGTCCAAATTCTGTGGCAGGGATTGTGAGAACGACAAGAGGCAGTGAAGAGGCATTTTGGCTGCTCTCACTCAGCCGCCCGACTCTCTGGTGCTTTATCATCTTTGGATTCCGGCGAAGCGCATCGCTAGTCAAGGTTTTAATGTCGCCGACTCGAAGCTTGGCCTTCGTTGGATCGTTCTTGCTGGTGATGATGGTTAAAGGGAAAGACGCGTCCGCGATGTACGTGACAGACCACGAACGCGAGTACCTCCGGAGATTGCCGAGCGCACTTGTACGTCGCGAATCGCGATCGAGAGTATTAACGATGAGAATGACGGTGGAGATATAAGCGTCTAGACTGACATTATTGAGTAGGATGAGAACCTGTACTGGGCTGTATACGACATGGAGAGAGAAGCAGGATAAGCAGGCAAAGGGGGTGAAGATAGTGGCCGGTATGATGTTGGGATGGCAAGTCTTGTTTAGACCCACAATACATCCTGAGGCATTGAATATGATTATCTGACACTTGGGGAACCCTTCCGAGAGGGCTATAGCTGAGTGTTAGTTTTGCCGGATCTCACCATAATAGGGTATTTTTCCCCTACCGTCTTGCCATTTATTCAGAAAAGATATGTGCCTCTATGTATACATCGGTACGTGCAACATTAGTAGGAGTATATATCGATTTATCTTGTCGCTAGTAAATAGTCTAAATATATTAGAAACCTGCATATCAATTACAATGACCTAGGACAAACTAGTTAGACCGAGTACCGCCACAGTTTTCTAATCCTTGTCAGCATCGAGCCGGGGCCTCACACATGTGCTCTAATTCAAAGGATCCAACGGCCAGCTGTTTGGGGGCTGCAAATATGCAGTATGGGACTCGAAAGAACCTGGGTAGCGCGAAGAACATATCTCAGGATGTCCTAACACATTCAAGGATATATTCCTGCAAATGGACTCTATTACGGTTTTCATTGCGCGGACAGTTTTTGTGATGGGATTATTCATTACCTATACTAGTGATTTTGGTGTATAGAAGGGGAATAGGTCGAAGCTGTGGCGCAGACAAGAGGGCTACGAGTTTAAGAACATTGATATGATAGTTGCAGTCACAGCTCCTGCTGCGACGCCTGAGATTATTGCTCTATCCAAGAAGCCTCCAGACGGTTTGCTGGGCTTGACGACTTCGACCGCCTGCTGTCGTTCCCGCATTGCCTCCTGCTTCAAGGCGAGTTCTGCCATCGCCGTCAAGACTCTAACCTGCTCATGCAGTTCCTGCTTGACCTCGCCAATCCCATCCGTAACGAGCGCCCTTGTCTCTCCACTCAGCTCCTCCGTCTTCTTCTCGAACGTCTGCGCCAGCCGCTTGCGCTTCCACGGCTCGACGAAGACGATGGCGGTGAGAAACACAAACAGATTGAGGGCGAGCGCCGCGAGCTGGCCGTACGTCGACGCACTTCGGATTTTGTCGGACCAGACCTGCTCTTCGTGATATCGCCCGAGAATGGCGCGCATGAGCTCGCTGAACTCGCGCTCCTGTGACGCCTCCGCGTCGTCGACGCCGGCCTTGGCGCGCGCCTCCTCCTGCTCGAGCATATGGTCCTCGCGGACGAGCGCGGTGAAGCGGCTCACGTCGCTGTCCGTCCACATCGACTTGCGCTGGAGCAGATCGTTCACTTCGCGCTGCGAATTCGAGCGCCTGGCGACGGCGTCCTCGTATCGCGCCTTGGCATCGCGGGCAGCGATGCGCGTGTGGGTTATCCTAGCCTCTGCCACATCAACTCACTCAGCGCGCATACGGGGCCTCGGAGCGCACGCACCTTGCTCGACGACCTGCCGCTTCAGCGCCTCTATCTCTCCGTACCCCGTGACCTTGTTCAGCTGCGCCCCGAGCTGGCTGAACGTCGTCCGTGTCGTTTCGGTAAAGTCGTCCGCGCGCGTGCGCAGTTTGAGCGCGGTGGTGTTGGACAGTTCGAGGAGGCGCGTTTTGAGCTCATCGAGGTTGTTTCGGGGCGGTTCGCTGGGTGGCGTCGGAGGCCTTGTCGAGTGCGATCTGGTCGTTGCTGCGACCAAGCGCGACGACGCACGCGCCGCTCTTAGCATCAAGATGGACGTTCAAGCTCAAGAGATGGCACTACGGTCCGCAAGCCGGGATACAATAATACAAATAAATATGGTCTTTGGTTTTCTATTTTATTGCCCTCTAAGTCGTCTTTGATTTGCTCATTTCGTCAAACTTAGCAGCAGGAAGCAGGGGCACTCCCATCGGCATGCTGATGTTGCAACCTAACAGTCATGGTTACAATGGGAACTTGCAAGGGATTACATTTGTACGCACTACACTCGGGGCAGCAAAGGTATTTTGCATCGGGAATGCCCACGCAGGGATTCTCAACGTTGGTAGGAATGCCAGGGAAGCATTGGTAGTTGGTTTCGGTCTTGAACATGCACGAGCAGACTTTGATCTCCTCTGACGCCGGTTCTGCTCGTGTACGAATGGGTGCAGCCCGAGCGCTGACAAAGGCGAGAGAACAGAGCGCGAAGATGGAGGATGTGAAGAGCATTGAAATGGGTAGGGATAGGGATGGGAATGCCTGTGCTGAGGTATATATATATATACAGCTGAAAGCGGTGGTAGCAACCTACATAGTTTCAGGGGAGACAACAATCACGCCAAGTAGTGAGACCGGCTATCCTCTGCAAATCATTCGCCTCTGTAAGTAGTAGTCTTGAGATTCCGTGGCGCGCAAGTGTCGAACTGTAACCAAGAATGTTCGAGTTGACAGTAACACCCTGAGCCTCAGTTCTCATGGTTGGCACCAACTAGTGCCAGTAGTAGAGATGTCCATTTATTTGTAAATTAGGGCGCTAGGATTGATGATTCTACATCGGCGTGCGGGATCATTCGACTTGCCAGACGTATGTATCAACGGGTAGGCCAAGCTTTGGAACATTGTGGCGCAGTAATTGTTTGAAGCGGAAGCAAGTATCGTTTCAGCGGAATGCTGTGCATGTCCCGTTCGGCGTTGACTACGAGCAATGAAGAAGTAAACAAAAAAGACATCAGAGCTAAGCCATGCTAGATAGACCGACATTAGGAAGCTTGACCGAGCGATAAAGTTACACAAGACCGATAGTCTGCAGACATTCGGAAAAAGAGAGGAAACTGCGGGGAAGGACATAGTAGAAAGAGAATCCCAGAGAAGGTTGTTTGCAGAAATCCGGCGCAAGTAGGTAGATAAAACAATGGGTTCTGTCGTTCGCGCAAGCGAGACGTTGTGTGGCGATCCCGTCCAAGGATGTCGGAGACCATACATCGACCCAGGCTGAAGTACGTGTGAACGCATTAGCATTTGGGCCTTCACTTCCTTTTATACGGTTCAAGGAAAATTGAACGTTGATCGTTCAAAGCCACGGAACGGGGAACACTAGTTGTTATCGGTCCGAACTATCCGGCCACCTCTTAATCCGTGGCGTTCTGCGCGTACCCACATCGACGTGTCCATTGCCTCTACCCGACATGACATCCTTCATCATCAACTCTCACGTCTCTAGAAAGCCGTCTTCTTGGAACGACGACCCCCACTGTGCTTTCTGCCGCATCCTAAGAAACGAGTCCACAGCATCTGTAGTCTACGAAGACGACAAGGTCATCGCTATCCTAGGTCCGTCAAGTCGTTTTACTGTGTGGCGCAATATCAGTTCAAACGCACCATAAAAAGATATCCTGCCTCTCAGGGAAGGACACACGCTTGTCATACCCAAAGCGCACTATTCGCGGCTTTCAGAACTGCCACCTGATTTCGCTGCTGCTGTGGGCGTCGCCATTAGCAAGGTTGCTCATGCGTTGACGTTGGGTGCGAGTAATAACTTTATATGGATAGCCCTCTCATTCGATGCCCACTAGCCCTTGATAACACGGCGTTGAACGTGGTTTGCAACCAGGAGTACGCTCAAGCGGTTCCTCACGTAAGTTTTTCACGTCTAGTTCAACGCGCCTATTGCTCACAAAAGTGTTAGGTACATTACCACATCATTCCAGCACCTACATTCGGAGAGAAGAAGGCGCCCATTGCACCTCAAGTTGCCTTGTCGAAACGCGAAATGCACCAGATCGAGTTCGAAGGGAGGAACGAATTGGATGACGATGATGCCGTTTCGCTTTTGGCCCGCATCCGCTCAAAACTGTAGGTTGCGTTCTGGTAAATTCGCTAGATTTCTCAGTGGGTGCTTGACCTGAATCGTTACTATTGTTACAGAGAGCAAGCTACAGGAAATACACGAACACGTTGATGTCACTGGAATAACCTCGACCAAAACGAGGTCCCCGCAGGCTGAACCTCGTCGATGTAAAAGACCTTGATTGCGCCGTTCCTAGACTCCAGTCTGATCTCGTCTCCTTGCCAGTCCTTTTCCTTCCAAGTGCTCAAATCCCCAACAAAACACTTCTTCTCCTGCCTCACGTCACTGAAGGACGTCGTCCTCGCTGTCACCTCATCAGACAGTTTCGACGTCCCATTCCCATTTACGAGAGACAAAGGCCCTTGGAAATCCCGAGGAATGAACACTTTGATGGCGCCGTTGTTCGTCTTTGCGTTCAGCGTGAACGCCGACCCTCCATGCTGCGCAGCAGAAAGTTTAGTTGGTCAACGGCCCAGAGTCAGACTGGCGATAAAAACTCACCAGTCTCGCCTCCAACGATCCGTTCGTTGTGTGCATATGCAAAGAAGCCCTGGGGCGGTTCTCCAATATATGTACCGTCGTGTTGATCGATCCGTTCGAGGTGGTGAGGGAAAGGTTATCTCGATGTGTATCTCCGCTTTGCAGCGCGGGAAGGAATGCCTCGGGGACTTTGAGATTCGTGTCGATAGTATAGGTCTCCCTGATCGGATGGTTCGTCCGGTGCACGTATACGAAGTTTCCCGCTTTCGGGATAGTAGAGATGGGGTTCGCACTGGCGCTTGCGATGTCTTCGTATGCGGGAGGCACGTCCGTCTGGAGGCCGTACGAGATGAATATCACGGTGTTGGCTCTAATGGAATGATAGCTTACAGACTGGGAGGGCGGTTCAGATTGTGCGTGTTCCTGCGCCTTTGAAAGGCGCTCTTCTGGGGTGTCTGGTACGATTAGCATTGCTGATGGTGGTGGTGAGAGTGAGAGTGACAGAAGACGCGCAGCCTGGCCTGACTATACCGTGGCGTGCCGGCGCAGCAGCGGCATGATCGGGTGGCAGTGACGTCCCTCTTGACGGTCACGCTGCAATGGATTCGCGTCTCGCTGTCGTTGGTGCCACTTGGTGGTCGTCCGATTCGCGCCACGCACTCTATTATGTGGAATTATATGCCATTGTATCATTGAAGTAGCCAATGCATAGTAGTTTACTGTGTCTGGGTGGGTTTCGACGCCAAAAACTTCTCCAAAACTGGTACATCTTCCCTAATCAAAGCGAACACTCAGTGATCTATAGGGTTGAGAAGGACTGGGACTCACTCCCTCAATTGCATGCCATGCTTTTTCAGTGCCTTCGCCAACTCTTCGACATTGATTCTCTTTGGGATATGTTCTCGGATGTAGTCGGCGAACGCATCTCGTTGGTCGTCGAAGGTTTCATCCAAGACTCTTTCTACGCCTGCAATAAGTTCGCCATTATCATCCCGCTCCGGCGGACCCCAATCCACAGGCATCCCCCCTTTGAGTGTCTCGGTAAGGAAACAATTATTAAGACCAAAGTCGAAATACCTGTTCGTAGTCAGTGAACATGAACCGAGACTGTGCGATGTTGACATACAATAGGTTGTGCTCAAGTGCTATTCTGACCAACATATCCTCGATGGTTGTTCGGACTAAGTCGAGGGTGTCTTCTAGACCCAAAGACAATTTGCCTTCGATATACCACTTGTGCAGAGGTTTATATGGAGTTTCTTCTCTTTCGACATCTTTGGAGATGATGATGAATAGTCTCTTTTTCGGCCCATATTCATGGTGCAGGTACAGGTTCATCTGATTCAATATATATCAGTGTCAGAATTCACGTAGGAAAAAGATGCCCACCGTCTTTAGATTTTCCACCTCTTCCTTGTTCTTGGCTTCGTGTCCTTTGAATCCGACAATTTTCAGTACGGCAGACCTGCCCATAAATGTCTCCTTGATATGGTACGTATCGGACCAGGAGCCCTGCACAGCGTCTGGAAGGGGAGTAAGATGATACTCTTTACGGTGAGGCCCTTCCGGTCCGAGAGTTAGAGACTCGAAATAATCTGGGTGCGTGCGAATGGAAAGTGACGTTGGAGTAGTAGGACTAATGAGCAGTCAGTCGCCGAATTCATACTACAGCGTGCAGAACGTACCGTGAGCTACATAATAATGCCCCTTGGAAAAGGAGCAGCAGCAGTAAGACGGCTTGAGATTTGGAGAACATCCGCGAGGCCAGCTCGAGACGACGATCAATGATGATATCAGGAGATGGTCTATTTGAACCTCTTTGACTTTCCCACCATAGGTGCATCATCCGCATGAAGTGATCACTACGAGCAGTGCTGAAAACTACCGCTGGTTGTGGCAGTGTGACGATACCCTCATGATGGTCACTCACGACTACTGACTCTCGCCAACGGCCGTACGCACAGCAATGACAGGGATTGTTTGAGGCGATGCAGAAACAGTTGTTGCATTGGCGATAGGTGCATGGAAACATTGTCGTTTTGAGAACGCAATGAAACATGGTTTCCCGGGCTTTCTGACGAATTCAGGCGGTTTCCTCAGTGAAGGTGTATTGCAAGCTTCATCATTGTAAGTCTCTCGGCTGGGACGTCAACTCACCTTTGGTTTCTGGGGTTGCATATGACGAGTGGCGTTCCGTCTGGTGGTGATTGGACGCCAAGTATTGCCAATGGATTCCCGGGCTAAGAGGTGAAAGGTAATGGTTTTTGGGGTGCGGAATGTTGCGCTTCGCAGTATTACTGCAGGATTGCGTCTGGTAGCCTGAGATGAAGGCAACCCGATACGGCGTGGAAAGGACTGGTAAATGTCAATGTTCCTGCCCTATACTCGGTCATCTGGATGGCCTGGTACTTACGAAGAGCACAAGTTAACGTTGCTGCGATGATGGTGGGAGGAAATAAAATGATCGAGTGGCGGTGCTATTCCTCTTCACGGTCACGTTCCTTCTGTGAATGTATCACGCATCTTGTATAGTATTGCAGATGCATACTTGGTAATACGTCTGCGTATTTAATTACGCCTAGATTTCGCCAAGAACTTCTGCAAAAGTGGTTTATCCTCTCTAATCAAAATGAACGCTCAGTGATCTCTATAGGGGTGAGAAGGACTGGGACTCACTCTCTCAATTGCTTGCCGCGCTTAGCCAATATCTTTGCCAATTCCCCGACATTGATTCTCTTTGGGAGATGGGTATCTAGATAACGGTCGAACACAGCTCGCTGGCGGTCCTTGGTTCTTTCAAGGACTTCTTCTACACCTGCAATATTGCCTTCTGGTGGTCCCCAGTCGACAGGTATACCGTAAGTGATTGTCTTATCAAAGAAGAAATTCTTTAGATCAAAGTCGAAATAGCTAGTAGTCGCAGTCAGTAAGCATAAACACAGGGTGCGCAAGACGGATCGTGACATACAGTAGCTTTTTGTTGTCTGCTATGGAGCCCAAGACATGCTCAATAACTGCATCTGCTCGGATCAAGGTCTCACGTAAATCCATGTTCTCGTCCTCGAGGTACCATTTGTACAACGGCCTGAATGGCGCCGCCTCTCGTCTCTCCACGTCAACACATACTATGAAGTATACTCTGTTCATTGGCTCAGCTTCAGCGTGTAAGTACAGTTTAACCTGGTTCAATTCGTATGAGCGCCCAAGTTTAGTGTTCGTGTAGGAAAATGCTCACACTCTTCAAATAGCGGATTTCTATATCTGTCTTGCCATCGTCTTCTCGGACAACTTTCAATATCGCAGGATTTCCCATGAACGGTTCAACAATCCTGTATGTGTCGGACCAACTACCTTGATCAGCCTCCGGAAGGGGGTCAAGAGTGTATTCTTTGCGGTCAGGCCCTTCTGGGCCGAGCATTTGAGATTCCAAGAGCTCTGTTAATTTTGCTCGACCGGAAAGCGATGTAGAAGCAGTTGGACTGTATAGGGAATAGTTAGCTGCTGAATATGATGTACGACATGTAGAACGTACTGCGCGGTACTGAGTAATGCCCCCTGGATGAAGAGGAGCACTACCAGGCAGAAGTGGGTATTGGAAAGCATTCCGTTTGAGGCCAGCTCGGGACGATGATGTTCATAATCTTCGAACTTGTCCGTTATTTAAACTTCAGCTCTTGTTGGATGTGTTTCTCGTATTTGGATGATACGCCAACCGGTGATACCAACACCGTCGATATTAGGATACATAGACGGTTATTAGCGCTCTGATTGTTCGAGAAATACTAATACCGGGATTACTAGTACGGTTGGCTGCCATGCAATGCGCTGTACGGCGGCTGCCCGGGCACTGGTAGATCATTCTGGAAAGATGTAAGTACTCACATACTCTCAGATATGATCGTGCCGCCACACCGTCAACCACTCACCAAACGACTGCTGTGACCAAGCCGAGGTAACGTATACTTGGAGATATTCAGTAAGATCATAGCGATCGTTGATCGCATGCACAGCTATGGTGGAGGCGGAAAGGAAACGGCTGTCGGATTGTCGATAGATGCACATAGAAACCAGTGTCATTGCTATTGAGAAGACACTCAAAAATGGTTTTCCAGTTTGACAAGTTTGGGTGGCCTCCTCTGTGAAGGCAACTGTAGAATCAAGATATCTACACAGTCATATCATTGACAGTCTTTCAGATGGAGCATTGTCCCACACCTTGTTTATAGCACTGTATAGTATGCGGCCATGTGGCGTTTCCATCTGGCCATGGATGCGTAAACGAATCTTCAGGCTAAGAAATGAGTATTTGGACGTTAACGGTAATGGTCTTCGAACTCGAGCATCCAGTATGTAAGGCATTCCGCGCTTGCGCTTGCGACATCTTCGCAAGATTGCGTCCAACCGCATTACAGATGAATATCCTGCCCGATAGGGGTAGACGACTACTATAGGTGAATGTGTGTGTTACTGTGCCTGATGCAGTCTTCTGGATGGCCGGGTGCGATGAGCACAAGTCAACGTTGTTGCGATGGGAACTCTGAGTACTACCACTACTCAGAGTAGAGATAAAATGATCGGTGGCGGTGCCTCTTCACGGTCACGTTCGTTTGATCAGACACGCTACCTGATTTGCATAGTATATATCTGATTGCATGTATGTATATTCATCACCGTAATTGTCATGTTACGTGGTAGCACGTTTACGTGATCCCCAATGCCTTTTGGTCCTTCGCTAATGCTGCAGCGTCTGCCCTAATCGGAACAAACAGTCAGTGAGGTAGAGGGCATGTTTGGATAAGTACTCACGGCCGTAGTTTCTCCCCACGATTTTCTAGTATCTTCGCCAATACCGTGATGCTAATTCTCGGCCGGAGTTTTTCTTGCAGGTATGCGCCGAACTCGTCTCGCTGATCTTCCTTGGTGTCTTCGAAAACTTCTTCTACACCATCAATACCTTTCTCTGTTGGACCCCAGTCTACAGGTTTACACCTGGTAAATGACTTGTTCAAGAACACATTTCTCAGGCTAAAGTCGAAATAGCTAGTTGGGGTCAGTGTTATTGAGCATGAATCCAGACTGAGCGGGACTGACGTACAGTAGATCTAAATAGAGCGCTATTCCGACTAAGCAAGTCTCCATAGTTGTCCGCACTAGTTCCATTGACGCCTCTAAATCCATATTCTCGTTCTCAAGATACCATTTGTAAAACGGCTTGAATGGCGGATCGCGTCTTGTTACATCGATGGATACCATGAAAAATAATCCACTCATTGGCTCAGCTTCCCCGTGCAAGAATAGCCTAGCCTGGTCCAACACATATCAGCCGTCAAGCCCAACGTTCGCGTGGGAAAATGCTCACCCTCGTCAAGTAACGGACTTCTACTGCCGTCTTTCCATCGTCTTCTCGGACAACCTTCAATATCGCTGGCTCTCCCAATGGCATGAACGGCTCGACAATCTGATATGTATCGGACCAGCTGCCTTGATCAATTTCTGGAAGGAAATTGAGGGTGTATTCTTTACGGTTATCCCCTTCCCCGAGGTATTGAGATTCCAAGAGCTCGGTGAACTTTGCTCGAGTAGAAAGTGATGTAGAAGCAGTTGGACTGCACTTTGAGTAGTTAGCTGTCAGATATGTAGCGTGACGTGTTTAACGTACTGCGCGTTACTGAGTAAAGCCCCTTGGACGAGGAGGAGCGCCACCAGGCAGAACCGGGAGTTGGAAAGCATCCCGTTTGAGGCCAGCTCAGAAAGATGATGTTATAGACCTGTGAGTCTGTACTTTATTTAACGTCAGTAGGTCTCATTGCATTCTCTCCGATCAGGATGGTGTGACAACCAAGCTATCCACCACACGTGGGCATTTCAACGGCTTAACGATGACTTGCGCCAGTCGTCCATATTATTTATTACGGTCATTATTGGTACGATGGGCGGCTATGCACGGCGTTACATACACATTCTCTTTCTTGGATCATGTGCCCATGTGGCGCAGTGAGATAACCTGCCTGTTTCATGATCAATGACATTACTGCTGCTAAGCGCTAAGCAATGAACGGCCCTGTGTCTTTGTTTGGCGCATCAGTAGTCTGTTCATCCGCGAATCATGAAAATGTACTCCCATCCTACTAGTAGTCGTTATCCCACATCATCGCCACGCCACGCCACTACACTTGCCAGTCACGAGGCAGTGTTGTGATCAGGTATCGAGGTTAATCGTCAAACGTTGAACTTTCAGGTGGGGGTGATTGAAGATGGACCATGGAGTTGCAGGATAGAGTCGGAATCAAGTTTGAAGGTGTTACATAGAAAGACAAGGGTACGAGTACTAAGCGGTAAATACCTGTCCTTGGCAGAGCAGTGGTGATTCCATAATGCCGGCCATTAGTGAGTATAGGTAATACTATGATAGTTGCTTGTTGACAAAGGCAGTGACGAGGTGTTATAACGACGCACGCCCAACTATCTGCTCCCAGTGCACACGGAGACTTGCGACCTGATCCTGTTAATATTACTTACGGTGTCGAATATCGCGAAGTGAAGTCAGAGGAGATCACTGTCGCTGAGCGCTGAGCGCTGATCCTTGATCTATTTCGGTCATCGCGCCCTTGCACGATAGAGCCGTGTCAGAGTGAACCTGAAAAGCTGATTATTTTGAGTGTGGCGCAAATCCGTTACTGGCGCCATGACAACAGTTAAGATTGTTCGAGCAGAAGTTTGGTGGAGTGCCAAGGGGACGTAGCACTTGAATCTTTATGAGATTTATCCAAGTGTTGGGGCCATCCTGGGGCAGTACTAGATGCGAGATTGATGTAGCTTCAGTAGCCGCCAGCGAGCCCGACGCAGCGCTGGTCGTGATGGATGATAGGACGCGGTGGCGGAACGATTCTTCCCAATTTGATGATCATATGGATTCTGTGATGTGACTGTGACAAACCCTTCTTCTCCTTCTCCCCTCGTCGTCGTCTGGTCGTCAGCCTTTGCGAGGCATCCATTCTCTCTACCTTTCACTCTTTTTTTCCTTGCTGTCTTTCTGTCCTATGCCTGTATCTGGCCGACCACCGTACGCGACAGACGAACCAGATTCGATCTACGAAACACCGCAGCCGCAGCGTAGACTTCGCCAGCCGCCTCAAGCAAATCCGAACGATAGGACATCGGCCTACAACATGTATGTTCGTTTGTACTGAACGACGAGCTCAGTGCTTACTGTTCTGTAGGTACGACAACTATCTCGATGGCCGGGACCAGAAACCCAACCGCAACTCTGGCATGGGCGCCCTCGGAATGGGATTCATGAACGGGTCCATGGACGATGAAGACGACGACGACGACGAGCCGCGCAAACCAGGCCAAGCAGGACCCTTGCCCTCCAAGCACGCAGCGTTGGCCGCAGCAACTTCAGGCCGGGAGCCGTCGCCGCCACCCCAGTACATAGCGTCCCCGCGCCCCGGGTATGCAGCACCCATCGCTACCCTCAACTTGGCTCGTCCGGAACCAGCACAAGGCGGCGCACAGCGTCAGCCACAACTACAAATCAATGTCAAGCAGGGACAGGGCCAGAATCCTTTCTTGCACGCGTCGGAGCACTTTCCCCCGCCTTCGCCCGTCCCCAGTGCGCCACATCCTCTCCAGGCGCCCATGACTCCCATCACCCCCGTCTTTGCTCGCCCCCAGAAGGCGCAGGACATCACTTTTGCCGACGAGAAGCCTATCATGAGGGGCGAGAAGGAGGAAACCATGCTGCCCAGACGTGGCGAGCGTGGTGACGAGTTCTGGAGGCGCTTCTCTGTTATCGCCCATACCGAGAACAGAAAGTCGGGCAGGTCAGTCGTCTTCTAATAAACAATTTCCTTATCTAACGTACCTGTCAGCTCCTGGTTGCGCAAGACTCAGAACGGTTCAACAAGACTATCTCGCTGGGTCTGGATTATTGGCATGCTTCTCGTCATTGTAGGTTTTTCGCCCCGCTTTTGTTGAATATCTGCTCATGCCAACACGTAGTGCGCTGCTGGTGGCATCGGACTTGGATGGTGGGTCTCTCATAATGATGACTCTCAAGAGGCTCCAGAAGCCTTTGGTGGTTCCGAAGGCAATGCGGCTTTGGGTCCCACGGCGGCGGCGGGTACGAAGACTGAAGTCACCTCCCGATTTGTTGCCCCGACGCACACTGTTGACAACCGAGCTCTCCCGACGGATTACCCAGTGCGCAGAAGCCATTCTCATAAAAGAAGAAAATATGAAGAGATTTATTATTGAGTACGTCCCTCTCTTGTCTCCTTCCCAAATCTAATATTCGAGAGTAGTAGACGCCTGCAGTCATCTGGTCTGCACACGCCCTGCCTCGCCTCACTATCATCCAATGCTACCAGTGGGATAGTCTACACCATCGACAATCCCGTCCGCTCTTTAACGCCGTGTCTAAACCCTCGCCCTACATCCTCGCCCTACATGCATTTATTTATCCCTTTGCTTCATTGACGACAACGGTTTTGGATACCCACACCGCATTGTACTCTCTGCATTTCTACAACATTCGCACACTTATCCGTTCGAAATCTAGCTTTGAATTAATGGTTTCCTTGTGCCATATTTTGTGGAGTGAATAGATTGTTTATTGTTTGACGAGCTCGAAATGTCGAGGAAATTGAAAGTGCGTTTTTCCAATGGTCTTTGCTCAACCTCTATTCCATCAGTTATACTTTGGTTTTACTGGCGGTAGTTGTGGTCACCACATCGACCATGCAATGGATGCACCAGTGAGATGACAGCTGATGTGCGACGGGTTATTTGAGAGAGGTCTTTTGCAGGAAGGATGACCAGCGTTAGAGAGGTAAGAAATTGTTCACTTCAACTCTAGGAAGCACTCGAGATGCTTATGTATCAATCATTGGAGCAGTACAGATAATGTGGCGCAACTTAACTAATCCGCGTCCTGAAAGCTGCGCTTGCACCGCGGGAATTATGTTTCAAGTGACTTGCCGGAGATCTGTTAGTTCAACGCCACCACCACCAACGCAAGACTGGAGAGAGGTAATGCCCGTGATATCAGTGTTATGCCGTGGTGGTGGCGATGGTGGCGGTGGCTGAGATGTATTGATTGTTCAACCTCCCTGCACCACATTTTGTAAGAGATCTAGATGACAGGATTTTCCTATCGTCCCACACACGCTATGCCATTAGGACTCCTCTGCGGCGCCATCCATATACATTTATATTCAAGGCTTCTTCTACTGGTTCCTAACATCCAACATCCAGGTAGACTTCCATTGGGCCAATATTTGCTAATCTCCCGGGGTCTCATCAAGGTCGCTCAGTTGCCCTTTACCAGTGATCGATGACGGCTTACATTCTTCAATAGGCTCGGACGCCACTTTAAAACGCAAACACAATTTCACCTAATCCCTTAAGAACACCCTTCTCCTAGTATCAATTCCCCCAATGTCTTCTATATCAGTCGCAGTCTTTGGCTACGGAACACTTGGAAAGCCTCTCGTGAGCGTAAGTACCGAACAATGTATCCCCTTATTCCCGCTAATGTTTGTCGCTCGTCCAGGCCCTCGCCGCACAAGGCGCTAAAGTCCTTCTCTTATCCAGAGACGCATCCAAGCTCCAAGATGTTCCCGCCGCGGTTAAGACTGCTTCCGTCGACTACACCAATGAGGCGCAGGTGGTCAATGTCCTCAAGGAGAATGCGGTTGATGTGGTGGTCGTTACCCTTGGCGGTGGTACTGATACTGAAAATGTCATCGCCGTTGTCCAAGTAGCCATCGCTCGCGCCGCCAAGGCAGCAGGTGTGAAACTCTTCGTACCCGCTGAGTTCGGTTTGAACGCGGAAGGTCATGCTTCTGGGAGCCTCTTTGGAGCGAAGAGTGCGGCATTAGGTATCTCACTTTTTTTGGAAATGCTTGAGCTAATACTATTGAACGTGTCGACAGCCAAGATCCAGGAGATTGGCATTCCCACTACTAGGGTGGTGACTGGGGTGTTCACTGAGCTCGTTCCCTGGCTTACTTCCGCCACCAGCAAGCCCGGTGAATTCGTCGTTGCAGGAAAAGGCGACAAGAAAGTGAGCTTCACAGCGCTCGCAGACATCGGAGGTACGTCGTAGATTCTCCCCACTGCCATCTCGCATAGACACTAAGTCTTACCCAGGTTACGTTGCGCACATCCTTACCACCATCCCGCTCTCTGAGCTCTACAACAAGAGCTTCATTGTTGAGGGAGAAGCCGCTACGTTCCAGGAGGTTGCGCAGATACTTGGTAAGACGATCACCTACGTGTCGCCTGAGGAGATAGACCAGCCGTTTGTCCGTTTCTTACAAGAGCTGGCAGACAAGGGTGGCGTCAGAGCTGGGTATCTCCTGGAAGATGCAGACGCGTCGGAGGGTGTGGTATCCAAGAGATCGACGAGTGGGAATGCTCTGTGGAAGGGACACCAATGGAAGCAGATCAAAGATATTCATGCCACGTATATATGACAAGTTTCTCGCAACCACACGGCATCACAACGTTAGATAAGATTAGATATATATCAGTGATCCCGCGGTACCTTCTCCAACTCGAAAGTCACTCAATAAAAGGACAAAACCGCAAGTATGCATGTCGACGAGCGAATACTCGGGCGGCTATTGCCGTATACTTTGGGCGACACTTTTGTCGACAGGAGACTATTGTACTAGTAACCAAATCGACGGCCAGTATTGTGGCGTCGCCGTGGCTACGCCCAAGGACACTTCTCCCTTTCTCCCCTTAGTAATGTGGTAACGATACTCATCCGCTCGTTCTTTTACGTCGCGCGCGCCTTCAAACTCTTGCGAGCAACCTGCTGCAGTCTCGACTTCAACCTCATGCTCCATAATATCATCGCTACAACCACAGAATATCTTCCGTTACACCCATGTAATGCTTTGACCTCAATACACTGTATTGTTGATATTTGGTGACTAGCGGCGGTGAGCATGACTACTAGTACTACAGAAACGCTCAAAATTGAAGGGCTGTTTCCATTTTTGGCAGGTGCGGGCCGCGCGGGAAAGCGCGCCAGGACCCAGGACCAGCACTGCATTCAGCTAAGTGTGGCGTGTTCAGCATAGCACAGTAGGCCATCTATAGGACCATAAGTATCTACTGATTAAAATTTTTGGCACTGAAAAATAAGAGAAACAGTCGCCTCAAAAACAGATGGGTTGTTGCCATTAGGGAGGTGCGGGCGCTGGACTTGCCAAATGTCAACCTTTGTCTGTGATTCAATTTTTCCACAGTATAGTAGATGCCAGTCTATATAAGGCCTATTATACATCAGGTAATCCAAACAATGTTACGTGACCGCTTTAAATACTTAGCAGCATCAACCATGGACTCGGAAGCATGAAAATGAAGTTATCTAACTGCGCCACACAATATTCAAGAAAGACAATGCATGTCTATCGCTGTGCATAGCCTTTCATTGCACCAATGATACTGGTATTAGCAAGACTGGCAAAAATCTAGGCTGTCGCGAACCCAAAATAACCGTCCATCCGGCAGTTTCGTATTACTGGATGTGGTACCATCCGAAACGACAAACAGATGCAGTGAAAGCTGTTCGATTTTAAATAGCAGGCGAGTTCCATAGTTTGAAATTACCATCATCCCGAGCTGGCCTCAAACAGGATGCTTACACATTCCCAAATCTTCTTGGTTGTGATCCTTCTCATCCAGGGGGTGTTATTCAGTACCGCACAGTGCGTTATACACATCGCGCAGCATATTTCATAGCTAACCACTCATTGCACAGTCCTACTTCTTCTACATCGCTCTCCAGTCGAGTAATACACACCGAACGATTGAAATCTCAAGTTCTCAACGGCAAGGAGTACACACTTGTTCCCCTTCCCGACGTTGATCAAGGCCGCTGGTCCGACACATACAAGATTGTCGAGCCGTTTGAGGGCGAGCCTGCGATATTAAAAGTTGTCCCGGAAGACAATAGTAAAACGGAAATAGAAGTCCGCTACTTGAAGAAGGTCATTTTCCTACGCGAAAACTAAACTTGACTGCTGATGTTAATTGAACCAGGTTAACCTACACTTACACGATGAAGCTGAGCCAATGAGAGGGGTATTCTTCATAGTAAGCATTGACGTGGAAAGAAGGCCGGCGGCGCCATTTAAGCCATTCTACAAATGGTACCTCGAGGACGAGGATATGGATCTGGAAAAATCCTTGAAGCAAGTACTAGGAATTATTGAGAGTGTCTTGGTCAACATAGCAATCAACAGAAAGCTGCTGTATGTCAGTCTTCCGCAGTCTGTTTTTCATGCTCACTGATGCCACTTAGCTATTTCGACTTCGACCTGAAAAATGTGTTCGTTGACGAGACACTTACGGCATCCATACCTGTAGACTGGGGCCAACAGACAAAGATTTAGAGGACGGTGGCAGAATTGCAGGTGTAGAAGAAGTCATGGACGAGACGAGCGAAGATCAATTAGACGAGTTTGCCAAATACCTGATTAAATATCTCCCGAGGAGAATAAACATTGAACAACTGGAGGAGGCGCTGAAAATACGCGGCAAGGAATTAAGACCGTAAGTCCTAGTACCTGCATTCCCTCTACTACACTGACTCTTTGTTCTGATTAGGCGAGATGCTGCAACTTTGGCGAAACTCCGAAAAGCAAATGCCTAACTGTGCTACCATAAACTATATAGCATAGACTTCAAAACGATTCCAATCATGAATATGAATACACAGGAATTCAATCACATTTAAGCTGCGCGAATCACAACTCAGCAAGTGTGTCTGATTCAATGAACGTGACCGTGAAGAGGAGTAGCACAGCCACCCGATCATGCTAAATCTGATTTCTCTCACTGCCTAATCTACAGCATATCACTGCTCGACTAGTAGGCTCTCTCACTGGCACTGACCAGACCTAGCGAGCGCAAGGAATATCACACATATATGGGCAGCCGATTCCCAACATACATCAACCCATCCCAACGCAATTTTCACTGGGGTCACGTTCCAATACCTTCGCTGCCTAGTACAAGTCATCATTATATGTCGACTCGGAGGTGGCGCTTTGCTACCTATCCCAAGGAGCTAACGATAACCGGAAATCATAGCCTGAAGATTCCGGCTCGAAAACGTTCGTTGGACGGAAAGCAAACCACAAGTGCAGCATTTTCTAACGTACATATTAGTCATGTTCAAGCTTACTCACCGGTTTTTCTCAGAACACCGAACATCGGGGCGTATGCGGGATAGTCGTTGAACGCCCTCGTCGTGCGCTCTCCGTAATTTCGTATGACTGAGCCTTCAAGCCAATTCATTGTAGTTGAGTCTCTGGTTTTCCATTGTAGCGGGCTGACCCTCGGCACATGTTATCCAGTTCTCAATGGCAAGAACTTCGCTTTCTTGCTACCAGACGGGGCAGTACAGATGCGTTTATTCCAGCAGTCAAAGCCTTGCTTACAGCCGTATCCTCATACTTACTCCATGCGTTCTCTCAGAATAGCCTCCCTGGTGATTTACTCTCGTCGTGTGATGGAAACCAGGCTTTGTAAGTGGTCAAACCCTGTCCTGGAGCTCAAAGCAGTGTGTGTGCGTTCCTTTCCGTCTCGGACAAGACCTCACTTCGATTCTAGACGCTCTTCTGTTCGTGTGCTACCCACCCCGATTGACATGATGTTGCTGTCAACGGTCCGTCCAGTGAGTTAACGAAGCTATTATGCCAGCAGAACGGCTCCTTAAGATGGTATATAAAGTCTTGTGGACTGCATTTTACAAGATTATAATTTCCCTCGAGATGATTTCTTCGCTCAAGTTAACATTCTCAAGCATCCTCGTCATTGTTACGCTTTCACTCCTTCTGCGAGCTAAACGCAGGGCTCGAGGTCTTCGAATGACCCGCGGGCCTCCCAATGGATCTTGGCTTACTGGTTAGTGGATCATGAATATTTCATTGTATGCACGAGTTGACCCTTACACACTATAGGCCATGAAATGGACATTCGCTGCCAGCCCATTGCAGGCGAGAACGAAATGAAATGGATCAAACAGTACGGCCTCGTCGTCCGTCTCACTGGATGCTTCGGTGTAAGTGGCGCCAACAAGATCAATGTTTTCTGAGCTTGAATCCTCATCAGCAAAATAATCTCCTTGTTTCCGACCCCAAAGCCCTCCAGTACATCTTCCAGACTTCAGGCTACCGCTTCCCGAAGACGGGAGATATGCACCACTTTTGGAACTCTTGGTTCGGGCCAGGGATCGTCACCGTGGAGGGTGAGCTGTTTCGCTTTGTATCGCCATTAACGACTGGTCAGACTTATCGACTTTCAGGCGAGGAACATCGTCGACAGAGGCACATTTTGAATCCCGCATTTTCTGTGGGGCAGTTGAAGAGTTTGCTTGATTTATTCCAGGCGGAGGGCCGGAAGGTATTTTGTTCTTACCAGCACGCCTAACTGGTGCTAAACAATCATACCAGCTCACAGAGAAACTTGAGGCCCACATTGCAAGCGAGTCCGCCGTCATCGACATCCTTCCATGGACTACCAAGGTAGCTCTCGATCTGTTGGGACTTGGTAGGTGTATTTATTGTTCCTTCTTCTTTGCCATACAAACAAAAAATAGCGTCCTTTAGACATGCATTCGGTGCCCTGGATGGAAAGGAAGACGAGCTAGGGGACAGCCTAAAGCAAGTTATGTGAGTTCCATCTAGTATGTACGTGTGTGATGCCAACATTGACTCACTCTTTCGAAAGGACGGGCGCCACCTTGAACCCCAAGCCAGCTGAAATTGCGTATACGTCGCTGTTGCGCGTCCTGCCTGATTGGCTCATTGACCCCTTGGATTCCGTCGTCGCCTCTCGGACGTATTCGATGCCCAGGACCTTCCGCGCACTGGCACATAGGATATCAAAGGATATTATCCAGAAAGCTGTGGACGACGTTGAAGGTCACGGAGAGAAGGATATTGTTGGGCTCTTGGGTATACTTCGTTCATTCCATTGAAGGGGAAATGTTGACATATTCTGTAGCTTCGAGTCTCTTGTCAAAAGATAAAAACAAAGGAATGGACCGTGATGCTATGATGGCCCAGATGGCGTACGTTTCTCAACATGTAAGGTTGGGTGACAGCCTCATAAAGTTGACGTGATAGGACGTTCATTGCTGGTGGACAAGACACGACGTCGAACACCCTCGGTAGCCTTCTCTATGAGCTCGCACGCAACCCAATTGCCCAGGAGCGTCTCAGAGATGAGATCCGCGAAATGCTGAAGCGAAAGAATGGCGAGCCACTGACGAGCGCAGATTATGACGCTTTGTTATTTTTAAATGCCTGTATCAAGGTCAGGTCTACCAACGCCCCGATGGCATCCTAGTCCTTATGTATTCACAGGAAACACTTCGCTTGCACCCCGTCGTGCATTCTCTTCTTCGCGAAGCAGCCCAGGACGATATCTTGCCTCTTTCTGAGCCACTGACTTTGAATGACGGGACGACGTGCATGGAACTTCCTATCAAGAAAGGGCAAGTGATTTACGCGTCCGTTTTGGCATACCAGCGGTAAGCAGATCATCATCTGAAATCTTAGCCCCAACCTCACTGTGAGTAGGCTGCAGAGCCTTTGGGGCAGAGACGCGGACAATTGGAACCCTGACAGGTTTTTGGGTGACAAGGTTGGGCGCAGTGGGAGCAATGTTGGCGTTTATGCGAATTTGTGAGGTTTAGACCGTCATACGGACAGCAATAGATTGCTAACCGCATCGATACTTTAGGCTCATCTTCAGCGCAGGAAACAGAGCTTGTATTGGGTGAGTTCCTTGAATCCTTAGTTTATGTATGTGAGAATTGACGTTCCTCGTAGATGGCGATTCGCGTACGTGGCTAAAGTCTGGCACCGGTTATGACACTGACCGTTAGCAGATTGATGGAGCTGCAGGTCCTTACCTTGCTATTGGTCAACAAATTTTCCTTCGAGCCTGATGCTGAGATCAAGTTTGCGCCTACACAAATCAACGTCTTCCCAGCGTTGGAGGGAAAATATGAAGAAGGAAGCAAGCTCCCGTTGAAGGTGAAGACTCTTGCGGTGTGAGATGCCAGCCTGTCACTTGGAAAAGATATACTACAAGCTGTTTTGTACCTTTGAAGACCAATCTATAGACAACGGGACACGCCGAACTTTGCCGGCGGCTGCCCTTTGTGTTCCTTTGACCACGACGATTGCAAGCTATATTCTGCTTTCGACCATATTCATATCGCAACCTGTTTATTGTCGGACTCCTGATACACTCTAAAACTCTGTGAGGGAGAGCTACCAACAGACAAAACCAATCTCGACATTTACCAAGCTCACCTGACGCGGCATTGGGTCCTACGAATGCGGCGGCTACAGAGACTGAATTGACCTCCCGATACGTGGCTACGACGTACTCAATGGTTACTCAGTGCGCGAAATCATGAAGAGATTTCACTATTACAATCAGGTGCGTCCATCTCCAATTGTATCACCTCTCCAACTCTAATTTCCCGGTAGTAGACGCTTGAAGCTATTCGTACACACGCCAGCCGCCCCGCCCCGCCCTAGTCACCATCGTCGACCTATCTGATAATTCAATGCTACCAGACTTAGACCGCGTCGTCAATTCCGTCGGTTCGTTAAAGCTTTAAAAAAACTCGCTCGTTGATGAATCCCCAAAAAAGCGGGGTAAAATGCGATCTGAAATTCGGAGGTCTTCCGAGCGTCAAGGGGCTGTAACGTTGAGCATTGAGTATTGACCTTGAAAGTACGCAAAGTATGTTCACTGATTGTTGGACATGTCCTGCGTACTGTACTTACAAATTCTCAGGGAGAACCTGTTGGCGACCGTACAAGGATGGCAGCTATCAACTTATCTTTCTTCCAATACTACTAAGACCAAACGGCGATAATCCACTTTGAAATTCGGAGGCGTATTCTGTCAAATCAGGTCGAATCCCGTCAACAAACGACTGACAAACGCCCCCTCTTCTTTAGTTGAATAATTTTTAGCTATCTTGAGGATCTCATGACATCCCTGATCTAACGCGGTGGTCTCGTGAACCCACTTTCTGGGACCTAACAGTGACGGAGTTTCGGGTCTATGGCTACTGACGGCTATTCATCTTTCTTTAAAGGTTAAACGCGTCTTGGAGATATACCGTCGCCTACTTGTGTCCCTCTTTCCAGCCATGTCTGATACCAAGTCTGTCAATGACGAGATCCACATCGAGACCAAGCGCCCAGCTCACACAATGCCCGCGTCGCTCGCCGGGTTATCAACAGAGGACTACGCGCGCCTTGGAAAGAAAGCGACGTTCAAAATTGACATGTTGATTATGCCCGCTATAATCGTCATGTAGTACGTGTCTACCTTAGACCCTTCTTCCGCGTTTTCGCTGACTTTCTCTAGTGTCATGAACTACCTCGATCGCCAGAACATTTCCTCTGCCAAACTCGCGAACATCGAAGCGGAACTTAACCTCACTCCTGTGCAGTATCAAACATGCATCAGTCTTCTCTTTCTGGGATATGTACGGTGGCCTCTTCCCCGCCTCCATACCCCACTAACACGCATCATTTTATTTAGATCCTGATGCAGGTTCCTTCGACTATCATTATCGGAAAGATAGCTCACCCGGCCTACTACAGTACGCGTTTTTGTCTTTCAATCCACTCGCCGAAGAGAATTAACCTATTGTGCGCAGTCTGCGCTGCTATGGCAGTATGGGGAGTCATCTCTGCCGCTGCGGGCGCTACTCACAACTTCGCTGGACTTGTCACCTGTCGCTTCTTCCTAGGCTTCGTTGAGGCTGTCTTCTTCCCGTACGTTCATTATGTTCTAGACCGTCTTCTTCGACCTTTCGACTTACCCGTTATCACAGTGGTGCCCTTCATTATCTCTCCATGTTCTACAACCGTCAGCAATTCGCGCTTCGCACAGCGCTTCTTTACTCTGGTTCGCAGCTCGGGAACGCATTTGGTGGTCTCCTTGCCATTGCGATTCTTGAAATGGACGGGCTGAAGGGTATCACGGGCTGGAGGTGGCTCTTCATCATTGAGGGTGTCGTCACGGTTTTCCTCGCCATTGTCTTTGGCATGTATCTTCCCAACAGTTTGGCTACTGCGTGGGGTTTGACCGACACGGAGAAGGACTTTTTGGCGTGGAACTTTGAGAAGGACCAAGGCCAGAAGGACGACAGGGATGAGATTGGTGGTTGGGAGGCGTTCGTGATGGCTGTGACGGATCCCAAGACTTGGTTGCTCATGAGTCTTCTCTATATGGTCTGTTCTCGTCTTCTTTGCTTTCGAGTAGACTGTTGACCATGGCTCTTAGACATACATCGCCGCCGCCGTCGTGCAGTTCTTCCCGTCTGTTGTAGGCACCCTTGGTTACAGGCGAGTAGTTTATTCTACATGTTTCGATTTGCTGTGCTAACCAGAAATGCGTTGCTTAGCCGGAACATCACCTATGTCCTCACCGCCCCACCTTACCTGCTCTGCGTCGTCGTCATGATCGTGAACGGTTGGCACTCCGACAAGACTCAAGAGCGTTTCTGGCATATCGTTGGGCCGTTGACCTTTACCGTCATCGCGAATGTCATAGCCGTCGCCACACTCAACACTGCAGGACGATGTGAGACTCCCATTTCCTTCTTCCATTACCGTTCTAACACCTGCCCGCTCAGATGTCGCAATGATGTTCATGCCTTCCTCCTTCTATGGCTCTGCCGTCGTTACTCTCTCGTGGATAACCGGATCACTCACACAGCCTGCAGTCAAGCGCGCCGCTGCGATATCGCTGATCAACGCTATGTGCAACACGCCCAACATCTGGACGGCGTACCTCTACACTTCATCACCACGCTACCTCACAGCGTTTAGCGTGAATCTGGCGGCGAGTGTGATGGCGATCGTATGTGCGACGGCTACGAGGATATACCTTACGAGGCAGAATAGTCTGCTTGATAGGGGAATCGATGAGAAGAAGAGCGCTCCCACCAAGGAGCAGCAAGAGGCTGGGTTCAGATATCTATTGTAGGGTGTTATCTTAGTAGTAGTATGTGTAGTATAATACATTTCGTTGAACATCTCTGCGGCAATGGGATATCGACAAGGTGCTTCAATGATCGTGGGAATGTAGATCTCATAAAGTTCAAGCACAGCGATGCTGAGCTGAGGAGCGTAACCGAGAAATAGCGGTAAATGAGGTCTGTAAAGCGCTGTGAGTTTGTTGAGCAACACGATGCTGTGGCAGCTATCGTATGTCGGTTTCTCTTCCGTCTGTCTGATCTTCCGAGGCGTAGTAGTGCATCGTGGCGCTGGCACCATGACGCTGATGTTCGACAGTAACACACTTACCCCATATTATATCCTTGAAATATATATAACATCCTATTACAAGCTAGTAGCTATCTGTTATTCGAGCTGGCCTCAAACTCAATGTTCTCCTTCTCCATCCTCGCCCTCGCCCTTTTTGTCTTCCAGGGAGCCTTACTCAGTGACGCTCGGTATGTTTCGATCACTACTCAATTTTCTTCGGTGAATACCTGTCTGAATTTTTACACAGTCCTCCTTCCACGGCTCTTTCCAGTCGAGCGAAGATCACTCGCAAACTGAAATCAACTATCCTCGGTCCTGATGGGCCCGATCGTAGAGAATACAATCTCACGCCCCTTCCTGAGGCTGACCAGGGCATCTGGTCGGATACCTACGAAATCGAAGGGAAGTTCATGGGCCATTACGCTATATTGAAAGTCGTCCCCGTAGACGGAGACAAGACAGCTTTAGAAGCAACATATTTGAAGCAGGTTGGTTGGCGCCGGCGTTTAGCTTTTGACGGGCGAGCTGATAAGCAGTACAGATGGGGCTTTTGTTGGACTTTGAACAGGTTCTAGATTTGGATGCGTATTTTGTTGTTATCAAAAACGTCCGAGCAGACAATATGTTCTTGCCGTTCTATGAGTGGTACCTGGCTGACGAGACGATGGATGTTCAGAAGGCTCTAGCAGATTTTAGGAAAAGCATTAAAACTGATCTCACCAAGACCGCACTCATGGATAAGTTACTGTGAGTCAGCATAGTTCATAGTTCTTGTTGATTCTCACTCAGACCGATTCCCAAAGTTATCATGACTTCAGTCTTAGCAACGTATTCGTTGATCGAACATTCCGATTTCCCATGCCTGTAGACTGGAGTCCGCCAGAAAATGGCTTTGCGGGTGTTGAGAAAGTCCTCAGTGGAACCAAGGAAATTCAACTCGCCGAGTTTACCGAATACCTGCAAGAATATATCCCCGAGAGAATCAATATCGATAATCTAGCGAATCAACTAGAAAAACGAGGCCACAAGTTAAGACCGTGAGTCCCAAGTTCTTCTGTAAGGCATATTTCTGAGCGTTCATTTTCATTAGGAGCGACGCAGCCTTGGTCACTGGCCGAGGCTAAGGTGTTGGTCGGAGAGCCAAATTTCTGAGTTCGTTAGCTTATAGTATCACCGGTAGCTCGAAAATGAAGACCGTTCATGAAAGCTCGAGCTTTTCAGATTTGAATATGCTTCACCTAAAGACACAAGAAGGACAAGGGACGGCAAGTGCCAGTGAGTAACCAGTAGAAACAACCAGTGACAGAGTGATGATGAGTACACGGAACACCACCAACTCGCATCTTTCGATGCGACTCCCCGTTCCAAGCGGTCAGCTCAGCGCCAAATGCCGCCAGTGTATCGTGCGCGGGAGGAAATAAGAGTGGCGTGAGCATCCGTCCGATATCTCCGCACATTTAGAGGTTGTCGGGATCGCGCCCAATTACAGCCGGTGTTGAAAAAGGCTTGGACGAAACCATTGAAGATCAATTGCATGCTTTTGGGACTCACCGGCAAGAAAATATCCCGAAGACATTTACTATCAAGGAGTTGGCAATGGTGCTAGCAAGAAGTGGTAAGCAATCGAGGCCGTCAGTTCAAGTTCTTCTATACCCAGTCATATCACTGAATTTTTGCCTTGTTTAGGGCAGACGCTGCACTAGCTTCGGAAGAAGCGGTTAGTCAATGAACAGCACAAACACGTACCCATGATATCGTTCAGAAGGGTATCAACAGTGTAGTTCAATAAGATGTTAAATTTCCTAGTACGACTACACAGTTGCTAGTAAGAAACCGAGCTGCCGACGAAGCAAACCAACGACATACCGATGAAGCATTATAGAAATTGAGAGAAGAAAGCGCCCCGCGAAGTATAAATCCATATCACAAACCAACAACCTCGACCATGTCACCGTCCTCAAGGTCCATATCGCCAATCTCCGTATCACTGCCCAACTTGTCGCCGTCCACGCATAGTTTCGGATCCTTCAGTTCGATAGCGGCGGCTTTCGCCACCCTGCCCTTCTTCTTGGGTGCCGGCGCCGGTGGAACTCCGCTCATAACATTGGGGTACTTGTCGGCGAGCCCTGCCTTTTTCAAGAAGGCCTTGACAATTGCGCCACACGTCGTCGTTGGTCGTACAGTCAAAACGATCTCTCCTTGTGTTAATACAGACTTGAAGGTGAGTTTGAATTTGTCGTCGGGCCCGTCATCCTCGGGTTGGGGGGTAGGAGACACTCGGGAGTTTTTGTGGACGTGGGATACGTCTTCGTCGTCGGACAAGATTAGGACAGTGTCGTCCTCCGTCTCGGGCATGACTTTCTGTTTGGGAAGGAGAGACTGTGCGCGCATGTAGTCGTAAGTTGCTTTATTGCATGCCACTGTTGGATGAGGTGGTCAGCAAGCAAGCAAAAGGGTTCAGTATGGAACGGCGTACAAAATTCTGCAGATCCCCAGATACCGAGGGTCTTGGGTGATACGGATTTAAAAAAGCGGAGGTTCTTGTAGGTCATAATAAGACAGTCAACTGGAATGGACTGTTCGTCGGCTACAGCCTCGAAGAGTTCGCTGAAGCTCTCAGTCTGAAAGAGGTCAATACTGTTGAGAGTAACCAAGGGAAATGCGTACTTGATGCATCTTGTACACGCTGCTTGATATTTTCCCTAGATCGTTCAGCGGATGTGGTGTCCACTTGACAGTGATTTCGACCATCTCGTCGCTCAATGCTTCTGGTGGAACAGAGGAGCCTCTGAAGTCGGCTTTGGACTGTTTCGCTATTCGCTCCAGCTCTGGATCCAAAATTATCGTGTCTGTCGAGACATCGTTGAAGTCGTCGTATTGTGACGGTGAAGGCGCACGCGCGGGTCGTGCAAGCGCTTGTCTGCGGTTGCCATTAGCAGTGGTATGGACGCCGACAAAGATACGCACCGAACGACGTTGCGCGCGTTCTGGAGCTGGTGTTGAGATATGGCAGGAGGTGGTGTTATTGAGCGACTTCGTTGTCGTTCTTTGCGTTTCCGCTTCTTGGAGGGTGAATTCTCCTTGCCGTCAACGATGCTCAGCTCGTCGTCGTCGTCGTCTGATGATGATATGTCGATGGCAAAGACACTACTTTCTGTCAGGGTAGGACGATGATAACAGGAGCAACACGCACTCTGTACTCTTGCCCTTCTGCCAGCTTGGAGCCGATTTGGTCTGCTTCTTGTTCTTTCTCTTCGGGGTGTCTGGTGCATCGTCCTCGTCGGCAGATCTATGGCGAACCTTGCGTTCCACTACGTATATTCAGACTTGTAACTTGATGATATTGACTGCCACCCACCCTTGTTCATCTCGAACATGGCCTTGTATGTCTCGAGGTTGCGCGATGTATTTCGAAGGAACATCTCGTCGCTGTCGACGACAGTGGCGGTCGTCGACGACGAGCTCGCTGCATTCTTGGTCTTTGCGACGGGTCTTGGCCTGGGACGCGGGCGCGCTTGTGACATCTTGATTTGGGTTGCTGACCGTGGGAATTTCGCGCTTTTGCTGCCCTGCCACGTGCGTTTGGTGACAGATCACCTCGCGTCACACTTCCTCCCTCCATGTTCACCAAGCGCGTAAAATCAAAGCCTGCCAATCGTTCACAACGTCTCGGCGACGACGACGACGACGGTGGCGGGACTGCAACCGATGCATCAATGACAGCGACGGCCGACGATTCACCCAGCACTCTCGCGACAAAGCTCAAGGACAGAGCAAAGAAATCACGCCCAAAGTCTCGCTTGAGCTTTGGCGGCGCAGACGACGAGGTCGGCTTTCAAACTGCCATTATGAACGCTTACTGACTTGGCTGGCTTCAGGAGGGCACTGATTCTGTATTCCAGGTCAAAAAATCAAGACTAAGTCAGAAACTGACGCTGGGCCAGAGCAGTAAGCATTCTCAGTACGTTTGTCATAGTTCTGCTCATTGGTTTTAGCTTGCTTATTATACGTAGGGATGCCCTCCCGAATTTGGAGACATTGTCAGTAGCTAGCCATAGGCCAACGTACGATGCGGCGCATCTCAACGAACTCAAGGCCAACACAAGGAAGGCGCCACCTCCTGAGCCCTCCGATCCATACGATGCGGACATGTCAATGGATATGTCAATGGACGCGGGTGATGTTACCATGTCGCTTGTAGACGACGAAGAGATCCCAAGTGTGTAATTTATGCCACCCTAGACGCCTAATCCTGATTCACTTCATAGCCAGCTTCATACCGTCCGAATCGTCCATAAAAGTAGCCAAGGAACGCCGAGAACGTTCAAGAGCCTCTACTTCGAATGGGGAGCCAGATTTCATCTCATTGTCTTTGACCAGACAAACGGAAAACATAGGGCCGCATCCTGAAAGTAGACTGGTGCGAGAAGACGACGAAATGGGGGAAGGCGACGATGGTGAGTGCCGTTTTTATTTTGCCGTCACGATCGTTTAAACGATCCATAGAGTATGCTGAATACACCAGTGCTCAAGAACGAATAGCACTGGGCAAGAAATCACGCAAAGTGGAAGCCAAGAAACGACGCGACGCGATGGTAGAGCTCATTGCTGACGCGTGAGTAGCTTCTTTGGATTCAAGTCTTTCTTCTCACCCCCGTCTTAGAGAAGAGGAGGACGAGGAAGCGGATGAATGGGAAAACGAACAGTTGAGGCGGGGAGGACATTCGAAGCTACTATCAGAAACCTCTCAAACGAAACAGGTTTACAAGGCTGCCCCAAGTGCGTTTAGTTTCTCTCAATCTTTGCACATCTCATTTTTTCTCAGTTCCTGCTGCTACAAATATTCCAACCCTCAGCTCGGCTGTTGATCGATTAGCTCTTCAATTGTCCCAATTGACCACTTCTCATGCCACGAACACATCTACAATGAACTCCTTGTCTGTGGAACGAGATGATGTCGGCCGACGGGAGACAGAAATGCGTGATATGGTTGTCAGAGCAGAAGAAAAACGCGCATGGTTCAGCTCATTTGACGATTGGATAGAGGGTGTGGCGGGCTTCTTAGACGAGAAGGTATGTCTCCTTCACTCCATTGAGGGTCCTATTTACAAAAACATACACCAGTACCCCCTTCTGGAGAAGTTGGAAGATGAGTTCATCTCGTTACTTCAAGAGCGCCATGAGATTGTCCGGAAGCGTCGGTTTGAGGACGATAAAGATGATCTATCTCTTTTCTTCGGAACATCGCCCGCATTACAACCTCGAGAGGAGAAGGACGAATACGGCCGATCTTTGCCCACCGAGCCGGAGCTCAAAGCACAAAGGAGGATGGAACGTATCGCCAGACGACAACTTCGGAAATCTCAGCGAGATGCCGATGAAGGGTTTTCGACCGACTCTGAGCTTCCGCCACCGGACGAGAATGCTTATCTCGAAGCGTTAGAGGCACTTGAAACGAGAAGAAAAGATGTGCTGTCTGACGTGAAAGCAAAGGAATTCCTGGATCCGTCGAAAGGGATGTGGAACACGTGGCGCGAGAAGTACATGGATAGTTATGTTGGTGCGTGGGGTGGTCTCGGTGTTGTCAGTGTCTGGGAGTTCTGGGCGAGATTGGAATGTGTCGGTTGGGATTGTGTTAAGGTAAGAATTCCCAATTGCTTCTATGTGAACACGATTTTTAATCGTTGTTTTTAGATTTCGAAAAGTTTGGATACTTTTTCGTGGTATAAGAGCTTGTACGAATACTCGCGACCTGACGGCGAGGAGCTAGGAACCGACGGTGACCTCGTAGCATCGATGATCACGACTGCCATCATCCCAAGGATATGCAAAGTCTTGGAAGGTGGAGCGCTTGATGTATACTCTGAAGCGCATATCAAGCGGCTAGTAGATCTATGGGAGGAGGTTGAAGCGAGCGTCGAACAAGGCAATGTCAAAGTACAGGTTTGTCCATTCCTTCCTACCTTCCTTGTTCGCCTTGCTAAGCCATCCTCGGTAGATGCTTTACAAGACCATACACGAGCTCTTCAAGAAAGCAATTTCTGAATCGGACGAGCTACAGCGGGAGCAACTTCTCAATCAGTCGGCGATGTCGTTCAACCCCGAGGCGATACCTGCCCGTCGAAGGTATCTTAACAGGAGAGTCAAGTTGCTGCGGAATATGGTGCGGTGGCGGAAGGCTACTGGGGAGAAGTTTGGGATCGGGCAATCTATGACTGGGTTGGTGGACGCGGTTATGTTACCCGTCGCCAACAGTGGATGGGAGGTTGGCGGGGAGGATGTCATGCGCAAAGTGAGGACATCTGTTTTTGACGGGTTCCATACTCACTTTTATGTAGGTACTTGGGTTGCTACCGCCGGAGCTCGTACCGGTTGCGTTGAAGAATCGACTTGAGGGTAGATAGTGAGGTTCCCACCGAGCATACCCATTTAGTGTGAGGCATCATCCTTAGCCCATGGTGATGCCTCTTGGATGGCTCGGGACATTGATTTTGAAGCAATCATGACCCGCTTGACTGCGCTCTGGCGCGTAATGATCTCGTCTTGCGTGGCTCGTTCCGTTGTCATACATGTTCTCAGGCTCTCGATAGCGACGCCGTGTATTTAAGTAGAGTAGTAGCTATAGGATGCAATTGCAATAGTTTGATTGGCTGTCTCGAGTACTGGGTATAAGGATGGGTAGACTGTAGAGCATTTTACTCCTCTGGGTGGGTGTCCTTGGCTATGATATACCAATATTGACCCTCCCGGTTGTCGTATAGGTGTTCTCCATTCTGACAGATATATCAACTTTGTGTCTTCTTTCAGAGAGGCCGCGCACCTTCTTCAAACGATCGATTTCATCATAGATCAAATCCTCGAAGGCAGGCGGGCCTGCGACATCCCTCATCAGTTCCAAGATAGCGTCCTGGCCTTGGTAGCCGTTGCCAAACTTATACGTGGCACAAAACGCTGCGCCGAGGTTTTCCACCCCCACCGGTACGAGGTCGTATTTCTTGCCATCGATTGTTTCGACTCGTCTCTCTGAATCCGAACTGAAGAGACATATTAGAGGTGTGCATGATTACTCGACCTTGAACTTACAGTCGTAGCATTTCGCCATGTCGTTTCAACTCGGCCTCCAGCCTGCCGATGTTGAACATCATTCCAATACCTTTGTCCAAGTCATTCTCGTATTGCACAATTTCCTCACTCCGTGGGTTGACTCTCCTCACACCCAACTGGCCGTCTCCTTCTGGTGCCCAGTCTACAGGCATGACTATATTGAACTCCTTGTCAGTGAATATGTTCGTGAAATCGTATCCCAGATAACTGCATTTCATCAGCGAGCTACTTTCGTGGTAAAACCGAATAACGTACAGCAGACCATGATCCCGAGCAAACTTGACCAGCCTCGTTTTTACGCTTCTTCGGAATTTAATCAAATTTCCCTTGACTGCCATCCTCTCATCCTCGAGATACAGCTCGTGAAATGGTTTCAGTGGTGGATCTCCTCGGTTTGGGAAATTTCCTCTTCGCAGATCTTTCACCACGAAGCTGAAATCCCCCTCGCTCATTTCGCTGTCTAGAATTAAGCCAACCTGAGGGTGTGACAATCAGTGTTGGATATGCGGTATCATTCGGGACAGGACATACCTTTCTCAGGTAGCCAAATTCGGCCCGTATACTTTGATCTTGTCGGTCTTTGTGCCTTTCAATAACGTTCAAGATAGCAGCTGCACCTAGGTAGCCCCCGATAATCTCAAATGTCTCCGAAGACCGGCCCTGGTACATATGTATGAGCGGTAGAATGTCGTACTCAGCATCATCTTCACCGAGAATTTTACTCGGAATTTCGTCGTCTCTAACTCCAAGACATCAGACACTGTCATGGGCAATCGTGATATACGAAACTGACTCACGGGTCTAACCGTCTGCCTTGCGCTGCAAGATTGATAGCGAGCTGATTGACGTTGAGACGCTTAGGGAGAATAATGGCCAGTTCACGACGGAACATCTGAAGTCGTGATTCGGATACGCTTTCGAGTTCTACGACGCTATAAGGCCCTTCCTGTGGGCGCCAGTCAACGGGCATGATAGAAGTGAAAGTGGCATCAACGAATATGTTTCGGAATTGGATATCGTAGTAACTGTTCGCGAGTTAGTAACTTTCTGGAGGGTACTGGTAAACCATCCTGACGCACAGTAGTTTTTTCTCGACGGCGAACTGAACAAGCGACAATTCGACGTTTCTTCTGAGTTCGTCCAAGTCTTCTATTAGGTCCGTATACATTCCTTTCAAGTACCATTCAGAGAAGTGTTCCAATGGAGGACCTCCATTGATCCCTGCTCGAACGTCCTTCAAGGCAATGTAATACCGGTTGTCGATCATTTCGTTGTATAACCATAGACCTACCTTTGCACGCGTTAGTTCCAAGATTCACTTTTATCAGTATAAGGGCCCACAGTTTTCGTATGTTGAATTTCTTTCCGTACGACGCCATTATGATCGCCCTTCTTGTTGGTGACTTTTAAGATAGCTGGCTGATTGCGGAAGCCATGGATGATCTTGTAGGTCGTGGACCATATGCCGTATTCTGGAAGCTGTTTGACTGCGCGTATAGAGCCGTCGAAAAAGATAGTTTCTACGAAACGCGTCGAAAGGTTATTGGTAGGATTAACGGGTCTGTGTACAATATTAGCTGCGAGTTATCAAAGACGAAGGCTTAGAGTACAGACCGTGCATTACAGAGTAGCGTTGCAAGGAAGAAGACCAAGTAGTGATAGGTGGTACACATCTGATACGGGTTCGGCTCGAGGAGATGGGCGACTACGTTGAGGATTTTGTGCGGTCACCGGTGTATGGTAATCGTCACTCGTTACCCTAGCAAGGATCGTTACCCAATAGGTGAACAAACGGTAATTGGATGTCATACCCACTAGCGTAGAGCGATCACCAAGCGACGCCCGTTCCGTTGCTTAGGCCTCAAGCCGGAGAATGATTAACATGATCCCTACCGATCTTTGCTTTTATGCTGTGTCAAGAGAGACGAGGTGGTCGAAGTAATGTATTCGAAGCTGGTGGTAGGCGGATACAAAGAATCTAGGGTAAACAATGCCAAATACAGTAATCATAGTGGCGTCAAGCACGGTCAATATGCTGCTTCGAGTCAGTGACTCAATGGTGGCACGCAGTAGCTCGTATGAATTTGATGCTGAGATGTTCTAGCTCCACGTATAAACAAAGTAGTAAACATTGCCTGCCCTTTCAATGTCGTCCAGCAACTTTGCACCATCCTGAGGAATCATATATCAGCGTTACATTTTCTTGAGACTTAAAACGGGGAGACCTTTTTCATGTCCCAAATCAGTTGCTGAACTTGATCTTCTGAATAGTTTGTAACAATTTTCATCCTCGCCGGCTTTGTGTGGTGGTAACCGTGGATGAGGCTGTAAGTTGAGATTTCCTTTCCCTTTTGAACGAGTAGGAGCTCGTATTCCCTGCCAGAGAATTTCTCGACTCTTATATCAGCTTTAAGGAAATCATCAGCGTCGCACGATAAAACTTCATCTGGGACTCACGGCCTTAGTCGCTGCCAGTGGTTGCGCGCTCTTAGTTCACGATCAAGGGACTCGACATTGAAATCCATCCCAAGCATGCGATCCATTTTGCTTTCAAAGTCTAGGATGTCCTCTTCTTTGTGCGTGGGATCGACGTCTTCGACACCGGGCATGGTGTATGGACGCCGGCCGTCTGTGGGATAGAACCGCTCGGGTGGACCCCAATCTATAGGCATGATCTTGTCCGAGTCGAGTGACTTTGTGACGAATATGTTCATGAGATGACCATCATGATAGCTATCTCAAATCATAGGCAGACTCGGGCCTGAATATTGGGCGAACTCACAGTATGCCATGTTGTTTGGCGTAATAACCCAACAGTCTTTCCCGAATGGTATCTCGAAAAATGGCCAGACTGTCCTCCGCCAGCATGCATAGACTCGTCCTCGATGTACCACTCATAAAAGAGCTTCATCGGCGGGTCATCTTTCCGGAGATTTTTTATAACGAGGTAGAAAGCGTCGCGGGTAATCTTCGTGTGAAGTAATAGATTAACCACGGGCTATGAAGAGAATGGTGAGTTATGGCATTCATTGCCTCGAGAACAAGGCGCACATTTTTCAGATAGCCAATCTCTTTGCGTGTCTTGGTATCTACCTGCTCTGGGTGTTCGATCTTTTTTCAAGATGGCTGCATGCCCGTCAAAGCCACCAAGAATATCATAACTCCGAGAAAATCTTCCTTGGTCTATCTTTGAGAAGGGTACTATGGTGTACCCTTTCTCTTTGTTACCGAAGAAAAATGTTACCTTTTCGAATTGGAGTGGCTCTAGGGCACGAATCATACAGTGGTTACAATCCTTTATCAAAGGAGATGTAGAATATGGGTATAAAGGACTACGTGATGAAGATTAATTTACGAAAACCTCCATGTACTCATTGACGTACCGTGCATCATTGTATACACCAAGTAAGGCCAGAAATAGGATACTGATTCGCGACATCCGGAGAATATTGAGTTTTCGAAATCGATGGGAGTCAGAGCAAGGTACTTAAGCCGACAGATACGCAGTTCCCGTCGAAACGGTCGTGCTGTGATTGTGATTGCTGGCTGTACAGTGGCTGATACTTAACACGAGCTATGCTTGCTTTTATCCTGTGCCAAGAGAGACAAAGCTATGTATTAAGCCTGTGGAGGGTCCCACGAAGCAAATGTATAGACAATGTAAATGTTTCCTTCCTTTGTGAAGCTGTCTAGCAATGTCGCCTTGATCTAGCATTTATATCAGTGTGGCGTCGAAAATTGGAAAGTCAAGACGTTGAGACCTCCGTGAGTTCCTGCACAATCTGTTCTCCCAATTCCTTCGGACCGATCTCCATCACAGCCATCTTTGCATCGTAACCACCTACGATATTGTAAACTGAGGTCTCATTTCCCTTTTGAGAGAGTACGAGCTCAAAAGTCTTGCCTGAGAACGTTTCAATCCTTATATCAGCCCTATCACGAGAATCATCAGCTATGCGCCATGATGCTTTATCTCAGACTCACGCCCTCAGCCGCTTGCCACGCTTTCGTAGCAAAACATCCAAGGTCGCGACATTGAAATTCTTTGAGAGCCGGCGATCTAGTTCCTTTTCAAAGTAGAGAAGATGTGCATCCGTGTTGTTAGAGTTGACGTCTTCGACACCGCGCACGAACCAAGGAGGGTTGTCGTCGTTGGGATAAATCCACGTGGATGGACCCCAGTCTACGGGAATGATCATGTCGAGTGATTCCACAGTGAATATATTGAGAAGGTGAACGTCGTAGTACCTGTTTGGGGTCAACGGGAGACCTAAGTACGTTTCGGGTTGACTCACAGTATCTTGTGTTGCTTGGCATAAAATTCAAATAACCTCTTCGTAATTGCACTTCGCAGCATGGTTAGGCCTTCCTCGGCCAGGATGGATTCGTCTTCGAGGTACCATTCATGGAAGGGCATCATTGGTGGGTCAAATTTCCGAACGTTCTTCAGAATGATATAGATCCCGTCAGCATTGGCCGGCTTTGACGCGAAAAGAAATAAATCAACATAAGGCTAGGCGTGGAGATAGTCAATCACGGTCTCTCAGAGTTCAAATTTATATACGTACATGATTCAGATAGTCCATCTCTTTGTTTGTTTTGTCGCGTGTCGCATTATCTATGCCATTGACCTCCTTCGCGATAGCTGCAAATCCATGGACACTTTCAAGAACTTCGTACGTCGAAGAAAATGCCCCTTGATCTACCTCTGGTATAGGTACCATGGTATACTCTTTCTTATTATCACCTCTGCCGAGCTTGACCTTTTTTACTTTGAGTGGTGGCTTGATGTTGCGGTTTACAGGTGCGTTGGATCTTGTCGAAGCCAACACAGAGTGTGGGTATACAGGGCTGGATATAGATGGTCAGTTGGCGGAGACCTGCAAGTACTGGACGACGTACCGAGCATTGACAAAAATACCAAGGAAGACAAAAAAGAGGATGGAAATCGGGGACATACAGAGGGTGTTAAGGTTTCGAAAATGATAGGGTCATAAGAAGGTATTTAGGAATCACTGTAGCAAGAAAGGTTTCCATTGAGACAGTCGTACTGGTAATGTAGACGTTGTGGTTGTTGGCGAAGGTTGGCGAGGAGATGCCGGTCTCCGCGGCCCGAAGTATCGTCCCGGTCAATCGGAGTCACGTCGGTCACTCAGCACAGCTCTACATGGCTCTTGGTGAGCGCGCGTCAATCAGCCTCTTTTGCGACTGTGGACATTGATACCCATGGTAGCTATCTTTTACCCACAACTATTCACTATCCAGAGAAAGTCTCATAGTTGAATAGAGTACGCCACGGCACGCTCTTGAGCATTATGTGTAAGAGTCTAAGAATCTGACTACTGAGGGTATGTAATGCATTCAATAAGCCTTTACAGACCCATAGCAGCACGAGTGGGAGGTATAAAAAGTTCCTTGCCCTTCATCTTACTTGCCAGGTAGCTACCCATCACAATACCCCACAGTATGCCTACATAACCTGCGCCGGCATTCTGCAGAGCCTCAGCTTGTATCATTTCTACCTCATGCAAATTCTAAGGCGACGTACCTTTCCGATTGTTACTAGAATCACCTCAAAGCTACCTTTGTATCTCTTCTTGGGTGGCTGTCCTACAACAAAGCTCAAGACATTGGCTGCGACCAACTCTGCTTGCGCCTGGGCTTTGGCCGCCTGTTTCTGCTCCTTGACGTCGATAATATCTCCGAGGGCAAACACGTTAGGGTGGTCTTGGAGCTGGAAGGTCTCCGTTATCTTCACGAGACCGTTCGTCGACAACACGTCCGGGCCCAGAGAAGTCAATAGTTGAGTGTTGGGCTTGCTCCCCCATGCTGGAACCTGCACATCGTCAGCAACGAGAGGCAAAATTGCGATGGTGCGTACGACTAGATCGGCTGGGACGGTCTTGCCGTTTTCCGTCGTCAGATTTGTCGAACCAGGAGCGAGCTCGCTAGGGGCATTGTCGCTATACACGATATCAACCCCTGCCTCAGCGAGCAGTTTTGCCAGTCGATCGCGAAATTTGTCGGGATACACGTCGTTGAGGAGTTTGTTTTGGCTATGGACTATCGTCACTGATTTGTTCTAATAGACGGGAATAGGAATATCAGAAAGGCGCCGACTCGACTCATAGATGAATAAACGCGTACTGGCCAGGCATCCTTGATTTCTCCAGCAATATCTGACGGGTATCAGGTCCTAGCGGGGAACAAGAGGAAACACAGACATACCTATTCCAACGGCCCCACCTCCTACAATGACGATGTTATTCGCGTCCTTGAATTCTTTCCTACGCTCTGCGAGATAACTAGACACTGCACTCGCCTCTCTGGGAAAAGCAATAGGCCCGGACCACAATGAGCCTGTGGCCACGACCAGTGCGAAATACGGAAGCCGTTCTCCGCTCTCGAGTACTATGACATCCTTCTCAACGGAAGAGACCAGCGCTTGGATGAACTTGCCTTTCCCGTTGTGGAAAAGCTTGTCATATGGCATGAACGCAGTGTCCTCGAGTTTGTCTTGGTCGGAGACGACCATGCGGGCGGTGGCGACGAGATGGATGCGGTATGGCAGGGGATTGATCAGGATGAGGTTGAATTTTGCCGCGTCGAGGCTAGCGGAAATGGAACGCGCCACATTCGCGCCGTACCCACCGCCCACGACGATGATGTTCTCCTTTACGCTTTCTTTGTCTGGCATCGGAAAGGCAATAGAATGTTAAGATCATTGTTGGTGAGTGTCACTTTGTGCGGTCCAATTATCTTTGATTCGGTTTACATATGCTTAGTAGCAGGTCCCGATGCCATGATCATGATTGTGTCCTTTTTCCGCTCCCCTGTTTCTTAATTGAGAACAGTACTTATACCAAGCCTATCGTGCTACCCCGCCCTATAAAGTACTACAATACAGCCTAGAAATTTGGGCTGCTTACTCGTCAAGTCAACCAATGGCTATTGAAGGCCAAAAAACCAGAAAAGCGCAAAGGCACACGAATTCTAGATGCATCTGCAGTATCAACGGATAAATATGTGTAGTAGCATTCTATAGTGCGTACACGAGTATCTATCAACGAAATAAAATAGAGCTCCTACTAACTAAAAGAGGGTATAACACAACATTCACAGGCCCATAGATGCTCGAGTAGGAGGGATCAAGAGCTCCTTGCCCTTCATCTTACTCGTCAAATAACCACCCAACGAGATACCCCATAGCATACCGATATACCCAGCACCGCCAGTCTGAAGAGCTCATTCAGTCCAACTAGCGCCACGAGAAACCTAGAATGACGCACCTTTCCGTTCGTGACCAGGATCAGTTCGGGGCTGCCTGTGTACTTCTTCTTCGGTGGTTGGCCGGCGATAAAGCTCAAGACATTGGCCGCAACTAACGCCGCATGGGTCTGGGCTTTAGCTGCTTGTTTCTGCTCCTTCACGTCGATAATATCGCCAATGGCGAACACGTCGGGGTAGTTTTGGAGCTGGAAAGTATCTTTGATCTTCACAAAACCATTCGCTGACAAGACGTCGGATCCGAGAGAGGATAAAAGCGCGGTGTTAGGCTTGTTTCCCCATGCTGGAACCTGGTATCGTCAAAAAAATGGAGGACGAATAGTGGAGAAGAGACGTACAACTAGATCGGCCTTGATGGTCTTGCCGTTGTCAGTCTTCACAAAAGTCGAACCAGGTTCGAGCTCGCCTGGGGCCTGGTCGTTGAATATGAGGTCGATACCTGACGCAATGGCGGACTTTGCCACTCGGTCGCGAAATTTGTCGGGGTAAACATCGTTGAGGAGTTTATTTTGGCTGTGGATTATGGTCACGGATTTTTTCTAGGAGGGAATCAGTTCGAAAGCACGCTCGGGCCATAGACGAATTATCATACCGGCCATACGTCCTTGATTTCTCCAGCGAGCTCTGTCGAAAACTAGCTGTTAGCACGTCGCCAAGAAACACGAAGAAACGCGAAGACACACCTATACCGACGGCACCGCCACCTACGATGACAATGTCGTTCGCTTCCTTGAATTCTTTGCGGCGGGCCGCTATATGGCTAGATACCTCGTTCGCCTGTTTCGGGAAGGAGATGGGTCCGACCCAATTCGAGCCCGTAGCGACAACCAACGCGAAATATGGAATTCGCTCCCCGCTGTCAAGCACTACGGCTCCCTTTTCGACAGAGGAAACTAGCGCCTGGATGAAGGTGCCCTTCCCGTTGTGGAAGAGCTTGTCATACGACATGAACGCGGTGTCCTCGAGCTTGTCTTGGTCGGAGACGACCATGCGGGCGGTGGCGACGAGATGGATTCGGTAGGGCAGGGGATTTATGAGGATGAGGTTGAACTTTGACACGTCGAGGCTAGCAGAAATGGAGCGCGCCACATTTGCGCCGTACCCGCCGCCTACGACTACAACGTTCTTCTTTCCGTTTTCCTTGTATGCCGACATTTTGGAAAAGATGAGCGGGTGGACCTGGATAAATTCGAGACCATCGTTGGGAGGGTTATATGGTGTGCGAACCCTGTGATTCGTAACAACCGCGAGAGCTCAAAGCAGGTTGCAAAGCAGGTGTCATTTCATCTTACGATTTGTGGCAGAACGTAAGCTGATTTATGTCATTTTTCGTGACAACCCTATTACAGCCTTTTGTATTCGGGCGGTCTCCGCATATGGGTTATGTCGGAGGTGCTCCGATTCCTTGACTCTGAACAATCTGAATACACGCTACGATGAATGCTCTGGAGCTGGTAAACATTACTGGAGTCTCTCATGGAAAGTGAACGGCGACTAGGGTACTGTGATACTTGCACTCGGATCCATTTATATCTGGGGACTATAGTTTGGCCACTCAGTACCGATGCGGCGTTCACGCGCTAACCACCATGGCCAACAGATATTCTCGTTTGCGAACAGAGTTGGAGGACACGCTACCCCAAACGCGTCCGACGAAAAGGCGTTGGCTCCTCTCGATCATCTTGCTGCAAGGCCTCTTCAACGGAGCATTTCTATGGCGATGGGTGCAGCGAGAGTCGAAAAATCCTATCTTTCTTGAGATGCTCTACTGTATGACTTGCAGCATTTCCTAAATTTTCTCGATTAACCGAACACACAGCCCCAGCCCAGGTGGCGCTGGATTATGAGGTAGTGACATTCACCCACGGATTTCGAGACGACACAACTATCTACATGCAAAACCCCTCACTTGAAGTCGACAAGGCATGGACTGATCTATATGAAGGTGAGTACTGGAGTATCTTACGCGTCCTAGCGCTAACGAAGAATGCAGTCGGTATCCAACAAATTGATCGGTCTGAGGCGCAGCGTCTTCCCAACAAGACGTATCCTCTTGTTGGGCATCCTGGGAAATACATTGTTGGAATCGACGTCTTTCACCAATTGCATTGCCTCGTACGCCCTTCTCATCCTTCTCCCGCTAGCGATTTGAACCTTACCCGTAGGATATGGTGCGACAAGCGCTTTACCCTCAGTACATGATGAACGACCTGGACCTCGGACCAGGAGAATCTCATATCATACACTGCATCGACAGCATACGCCAGTCCTTGATGTGCACCGCGGACATCAGCACTGTTGTCTTCCAATGGAGCGAGCGCGTACAGGGAGTGCGCGCTTACGCGAATACAGCACACACATGTAGGAACTTTGGTTTGCTCAAAGACTGGGCGTTGAAGCGGCAGATGGAGGGACTGGTAAATTTAACAGCGTTTGTAGAGGATGATTTGTAGGTCGATATAAAGAGGCGGAAAGTCTCAAAATCGAGAGGGCTCGCATCGCCGTTTAAATGGGTATAGGCATCTCCGTATCTACCACTCGCGAGAGTGAGTCGCTCTCATTGTTTTGATCTGTCGCTACGGCATAACACAACCAAGACCGGTCGAGAGAGTCTGATGAACAGAGCAGTCAGTGTTGAATATTGACCGTGAGGAAGCTATACGTCAGATGTGACCTTTAGGATTTGAATCTCAGGATAGTGAGTAATTGTGGCGCAGCGTGTACTATAATGCCCTGCTATCTTTTTGAATGACTGTGTCTAACACCGTTGTTTATAGTATGTATGGGATATAAGCAAATAAGAGAAAATCACGTATTTAAAGGAGGGGTGGTTGATTTTCTGTGAACAATTGATAACTATCAGCATTCGTAGCGGCATAAAAAACATTATCAATAGCTAGTTGCCTGCATTTTTGTGGATGATATGCCCAATCGTGACAACTCGGATCATAGTACTTGAAATGTGTAGCCTCGTGTATGAGCACACCAGCCTTCGAGTAGTAACCTGTCATTGGTCTTTCAATAGAGCGGAACCCTTGGCAGAGGAAGATAATTGCAGGATTTGATGCATCAGGTGGAAATATGAGGTTCCTGTGCATATGTGAGTATGGCTCGAGGTGGATGCTGGTGACAGATTTACTCTACGTATCCATTTGAGGTTTCCTGGCATGTGCAATCATAGATATATCCACCAGCATCGCTAGCACTCAGGAAAGAGTGACTAGTGATGCTTTTGAACATGTTGGTAACTTGATCCCTTGGTCGCCATCCATTACGAGGAGCAGCGGTGTTCCAGTCGCCAAACCAGGTTGTGTACCTATCTGTTGGCCCAGTCATCGTGGAGACATAACTGGATTATCCGGAATTAGTATGCTGGTGAATCTTGAATTAATATGAGACACACTTGTATGCGTCCTTTGCGTATTTGTTTGCTTCCTGCGCAGCCCTGTCGATTATTATAGCTTGTATCTGAGTACACCCCCTGGTAGGTAGGTAGGTAGGTAGTGATGGTCTGTGGTCCCTATAAGGAACGACCATTTGTGAGACTGTGATAGGTGGCGAACCGCGAGTCTCACGCAGAAGTTGAGTGATACCGGGGATATCCCTATGTTTCAAGGGGTCGCAAGTACTCTCTCACTACCGCTTCAGAGGAAAATAAATCACCTCGAATACAGACCTACAGTCTGTCGCCATTGAAACAAGGAGCATGGGAATGGGTGGTAAAGTGAATTGAATTATGATTTATCAAGGTATGTATATCTTCAGAGTCGGAGTCGGAGTTGGTGTCTTTCCTGGATGGCGGGGTGTGCGTATAGATGGTCTAAATCTGGCTGCAACTCGGGATGATGGTCCAGGAGGAGGAAGAGTGAGAAATCGATGTGGTGAGGATATGTGACGACAAGAGGGAGACGGGTGACAATGATGCAGAGAGGGATGTCATCGACGCGAGGCCGCAACGTCTTCGCGCGATGTTTCGACGAAATGACCAGGAAGTCCTTCTATAACGGGAGCGGCAAGCAAGCGTCTAGCAACGTTGATGTAAGTGGTTTTTGAGGAGTGATAGGATGGAGGAAGGAGTGGTGCTGAGGAGGGTGGTATAGTTTTGCTCTAGGAGGCATCGAGGAGGCCAAGGTGCAGTGTGACGACATCAGAGTCCGGAAGTGGGGGTAGGCTAGCCAAGGACGCGTTCTTTTCGGAGACAGTATCCAATAAACTGGCAGATATTCCTGCGTGTTGACGGAGGTGCAGCTTTCTTGACAGGAAACTTCTTCCCCGCGGGGGAAATGATGTCTTCATCGATGTCGTATTCGGCGTGGGAGAGGGAGGCCTGGAGGAGCGTCGAGGAGCATCCGGCGCACAGGAGGCATGGCAAGAGTTATCGTGATTTCGTCCGGACCGTCGAAGTGAAGCATTTAGCATTTAGCATTTGTCATCCGAAAGGGGAGCATGCGCAGCCACTGATCCAACTGTACAGTTCCCGGCAAGATCCGGTGAAAAACGATGGCGGCGGGAACGTCTGGCGCGTTTGAGGGGCAATCTGTGTTATAGGGCGGGCTGATGATTGGGGCGGTTTTATGGCGGACTGATTATGCTTTTATGCTTTTATGATGGACTTGATATTCTCTTTAGGGCGGAGTGGAATATGTCTTTGGCGAAGTGATGATGTTCTGTCCGACTGACAAGTCAATGGGCGCGAGACCGATATGTCCTGTCGGCGGTCGTCCTGGTACACGGCAGGTTGATAAGGTGGGCCATTATGGGATGAATGAAGCGTAGAATTTGTCTTATAGGATTTTGATGGAGGGATGGTGGCATGATGCAAAGACTGTCTTCCGGCTGGGGTCTAAGTTGAATATCGCTGGGATCGGAAGAGGGGGATCCAAAACGACGGAGGAGTCCTTGGATTAATTCGAGTCCAAAATACGTGTCCTGAGGCCTCAAAGACTGAATTGTCCAATACTCTTCGAGAACGACAGTCCGGATGGTATCCAGGCTATGGTGGCAGCAACAGCATCGACTGCTACCTAAGATGCTGGTCGGAAGTGAGTTGTAAAAGTGGCTTCGGAATTCTGTCGTCGCCGTTGCCACTGCTGCTACTTTCCTGTGTCGTGTTGGACCACAAAAAGGATGGACGAGGAGGATGTTGGGTGCTACGGCAACGTTGTCATTTCCTCCTTCAAGAATAACCTTGGCCAGAGAGGCTCAGGCGCGCTGGTATCAAATCCAAATGGCTGAGTGGCAGAGCCAATCCTTGACCACTGTTTTCCGGTCCGCGACGGCGAGTCTTCAAGCTTCAAGCTCAATCTTCAGGTTCTTGGAGAGGGCGGTCCTCGTCTAGCATCTTTAAGCCTGCACCAAATCCCATTCGAATGCCAGAGAGCATGTATATAGGCCGCGACTTCATAAGATAGCGCCCACGATATCGAGAATAAAGTCGCTCAGCGATCAGAGATGGTGGTCAGAACAAGATATCAGTTGTTGTTACAGTAAATCTCCTATCATGTCTCCGTTTGACGATGCTACGATTGAGTTCGGTGTCATCATCACCATCCTCCAGGTCACGAGTGTGGTGATTGGGCTTGGGAACCTTTCCCTTGAGTTTTCCTTGGATGTTAACGGTGTCCAAACCCTTCACCTTCACCTCGACTTGAGAGATCTCATCATCGACCAAAACGTAGAAGTAGTTGTGTTTGAGCTTCAGAGTATAGGCGCCTGCGCCAGATGTACTGAAGTCGTACACGTTGCCAGCTATAGAGATATGATCAGAGCTTGAAGAGAGAGAGAGACTATGCGACGTACCCTTGTAGTCGAGAGTTACAGTCTCACCAGCTGGGAGAGCAAAGGTTGTACCGGGAGGGTATTTTTTATCTCCTGACTTAGAGCTTCCGGGTACACTGCTATCGGTGTCAGAGAGAGGTTCCGATTCGCTCACGGAGTCTGAGTCCAAGCCTTGAGATTGAGGGCTGGCACGTTTGGAGTGAGACTTGGTATCTGCCGCCTCGCGATCCTTAGGAAGCTCTTTATCTTCCTTAATGTTGCCATTCAGATAGGTCTTCATATCCCATGATGCGCTGTAACCGACGAATGAAGGTCTTGGGGGATCCTTTTCCTTCGAGTCCGCTCTCTCGAAAACCAGGGCATCCGCGGTGAAGAACTGGTAGAGAATTCCGCCCGGATCTCTGACAACTAGGACGTCTTGGGTGCCATCGTTTTTTAGTTTACCGGTTATGGTGAAATCGCTGACGCCGTTCACGGTAGTTGGAACTATGCAAGTGGATAGATGAGGTTGTGTGACTCGAACGAACAAGAATGGCCGTACCATCTAGAGAGAGCGCCAGGCTGACTTTTCCCTCTCCTCGGGACTGGGGTAGTGACGCTGCGAGTTTAGCTAGGACAACACATCCGTATAACTTGAATGTGGTCTTCTGAGGAAACATTTTGTGATACATGCCCACTGGAAGAACATTGCTTTTAGTAGTATCCGTGCAGAGCAAGGTATAGCCTGCAGCCACCGTCTGACAGTCGGTGCCACTGCCATGGATAGGACATGTATGACCGCCACAAATTGCAAATTGCGGCAGCGCCACTTAAGTCCAATCACAGTGCACCTTGGAGGAATGAGTATAAGTAGGCTGAAACTGGATACGTAAAATTGGAAACTAGACGCGTTTTAATCAGTCAACACGACTGTATGTTTTAACGTTAGCGGTACCATTCTCGCTGCAACTGGCAGTGGCAGGCGGCACCCGCGTTACGGGCGACAACACTGCAACCTGTGACAGAATGGAAGTCACGCCGACCGTGTCAACTTGGGTGACCACGAAGCGGTCCGGGGCTTTCAGATGTCGTCGTTATCCTTTCTTTCACTGAAGCGAACGATAGAGGTAGTGTGAAGAGTCCACCGAAATGGCACAGATTGTATAGATGACGGAGAGAAACAGAAGTTCGGCATCACCGGTCCGCACTCTACATTCGAGCACTGCTTATTTCTTACCATCACCGTCAACATGGCGCATCTCACCAAGGCTATAAAATACGATATCAAGGACTCAAATATTGAGTTATTGGGCTCGGATGTGCGCAAATATCTGCTGTGAAGCAGCTCAGCTTATCGAACACCGTGTAGGTCGAGAAACGCGTCCGCGAGCATGCTGGAGATTCAGAATCAGCCTGGGACGATGCGGGCCAAGAACCTGGCTTGCAAATCTGGCGTATCGAACAGTTCGACGTCGTTCGTCGCCCTGTAAAGGGAGAGTTTTACGATGGCGACTCATACATAATCCTGCACGTACGTTCTTTGTTCGATGGCGATACCGCGCTGATTCGCAGTCTGTTGTAGACGTACAAGAAGACTCCTGCATCAAAGTCGCTATCATATAATCTTCATTTCTGGCTGGGAGAAGACACATCTCAAGACGAAGCTGGTACGGCTGCCTACAAGACCGTTGAACTTGACGACCGTCAGTGATTTTAGTCATGTATCTTTCGTTGTTAACATCTCGAAGATCTACGCGGTGTACCTGTCCAATACAGAGAAATCCAAGGCCACGAATCATCCCATTTCCTGTCCTATTTCCCTCGTTTCATATGTCTCCGCGGTGGCGTTGCTAGTGGCTTCCGACACGTATCTGATCCCCTTCCCCTCGACACCCACATTCTCTACAAAATCTCAACAACTCCGGAAAACAACTTAGTCGTCAGGGAAGTCCCGGCACAAGCGTCGAGCTTGCTACAAGGCGATGTTTATGTCCTGGACAAAGGCGAGAAAGTCTGGCAATTCAACACCAAAGACAGTGCAGGCAAGGAAAAGTTCAAAGCGGCAGAATTTGTCAGGATGTTGGTAGAAGAGAGACAAGGCAAATCGGAGCTGACTGTATACGGTTCGTCCATCCCGCTCGTCGTCATGTTCGCCCTTTAACCTTTGTTGCAGATGAAGGTGGTTCCGGCGCTGGAATTTTCCTCGCCGAGTTTGGGCCAGACACCACCCTCTTACCGTCTCCTCCCACTTCCACGTCCACACTATCTCTATTCAGGTTGTCCGATGCCTCGGGCAACTTAACGTTTGCGCAAGTCGATTCCCCGACTTTCAATTCCCTCTCTTCCGACGATGCTTTCCTTCTGGACACCACTTCCGAAATCTTCATTTGGCTGGGAAAGAAGGCATCGCTCGCGGAACGGCGGCTAGCAACACAATACGCGCAGAGATATCTCTATCGTAAAGGGTCATCGGACGTCGCTGTGCCCATCGTGACCATGCGAGAAGATGACGAAAGCCCGGATTTCTTGAAAGCGATCCAAGCATGATTATAGAGTGGACATTGGACACTATAAACTTTGGATAAACATGATGTATGTAAACTAAATGAATGGACTAACATGTGTAATTTTCAGTGTGCGACTTGGAGTTGGTTACTGTTACTGTGTTACCTCAAAGGAGGCGAGGTAGTATGCCTCTGCGTGTATCCTTAGTGGACTTACCACCATCACAGTACCATCACATATTAGCCACTTGTCCGCAACACGGGACTGGAAGGAGCAGATCGTCGTCTTTGGGTACATGCCGCTATTGTCCATTTCCATGCTTCTGGATGACAAAACACAGAGATGAAGAAAGCCGTACCCGTAAACTGGCTCGTCATAAACACTCTCGTGCTAGCCAGCTTGAGCGTAGATGGTCGTGAGTCGGCGACACGGGATATAATCAAGTTCACGACGATCATGTTTTCCAACATGCATCATCCTCAAGTTCAACTCGTCGGCTCAGCACGGTCATTGTCAAGACATCACGCAGACCAAACCTAGGTATAAAAGCATGTTCTTTCTTACCGAGAAATCTCAAGCAAAGCAGCAGGTCTCTTTCCTTCACACAATCATCCAGCTCTTCCGCCCGGCGCGCCACAATCCCAATCCTCTACATTTTCAACAAGCAGCACTTATCATGTTCTTTCATCACACTCTTTCCTTTGCCACCGTCGCTCTTCTTGCCGTCACGTCGTACGCTGCACCCACAATGTCCCGGTGAGTTTTCTATCTATTCTTCTTCCACCCCCTCATGTCGATCAGAAGAACAGCCGTCAACGCCGTCGTCGCAAGAGCGGAACCTTCTACCGATTTGACGACGATTCTCACCAATGTGGTAGACGCTATCGAGCTGGTTGCTGGAAAGGATATCGAAAAGGCGACCGCATTGCTTAAGGAGACGAAGCCAATGATCAAGGCTTTGGATTCCACTGGCGGCGGTGGTGGTGCGGGGACGATTCCTGATAAGGAGCCTATCACGGAACCTACTACTACGGGCGTGAAGGAGCCTGAATCCACAATTGTATCGGATGATATTATGTAGATTTGCATCATTACGGCTGTCACATTCTACAACGAACGTTCTCGAATCTGTCTTGTTGAAATATATTTTCCCATCGTGCCCTTTTTGAGTAGAACATGGGAAATCATGTGGCGCACTTAGAATCCTTCTAAACTTGACTCTAAACAGTGCTCAAGAAACAGAACATACATTGAAATGTCTAATAACTATGTATATTACAACCGAGAACCCACACTGAGGGCTCACATTGACCTTGCTGTGACCAGACAGCAAGTACGAGTCTGTTGAGAGCAAATAAATGACCTTGTAAGAAACCGACCCCCGCGTATTTTCTCCATGTCGTTCAAATGCGAGACCATCCACGGTTCATCTCAAATGAGGCGAGACTCTCGATATCCTCCGACCTGCAAGCCCTCGATTCACAATCGGCATCAGAGTCCACGACGGTAGCTGAGGCAAATTGTAAACACTCAGACAAAGTCTGCGCCGCGGACGTCCAGGAATAATCGGGGCGCGCATGACCTGCCGCAACTCGTGCTATGATGAGAGTTGGCGCAAGTCCCTTCGTGCTCGTGTCAGTAGGATGCGTAGATTCACAAGCTTTTACGTACCGTAATTGAATACCCAAGTGCTTGAGGATACCAATGGCGAGCATCGAGGACCTCCGCGAAGTACTGGGCGTGAATCTCCAGAGCAACCCTAACCAAGTAAACGACAGTGTACAGGATGGAAGACTCGACGAGGATCTCTATCAGCCCGCGATATGTCCTCAGTGATTTCCTCCATCCACCAATGCTAAGAAGTTGATAAATGATGCTGGTCGTGCAGAATATGTTCGTGATCACAGTCGTTGACGTATAAATGAGCTCCATGTTCGTGTTTTTGTCAGTCCGCACGGGCTGCTTGTAGATCCAGATACACCGCAAAACGAAGCAAGCTAGAGGATGATGATTAGCGTCGGATAAACACAGTGTTATGATATACTTGATGTAACTCCAAGACATAAGATGGGTATGATAATGCGGCGCCATCGTCGGTTGCACAAGACCCAACATCGCCATATCTATGCAATGTCAGCGGTGAAAGGGAGAATGAATGTCATACTCTCACCATTGTCATATCGGTCAGAAAAAGGTTCATGAAAGTCACCGTACCGTTCATCAGATCCAGCTGGAATTGGTCTGAGCCTCGAAAAAACACAAGCGAGTGAAGTTGCGTTTCTCGGCTTTCTCCGTGCTGTATAAATCCATAGTCGATGTACGCCCATACAATGCTCGTATGGACGGTAATAAGGATCCACATGACGGTAATGAGAATCGCAGAGGCTATGCGAATTCTCTCAGTTCCACGATACACTGTGTATGGAGCTAAGAAGATGAACTGATATTGAAATGGAAGACATACGTGTTAGATAGAGCGCCACAAAGTATACGCCAGTATACATTCCATAGCACAAAATGTCTACCATGTCGGCATGTAGGTTTGACGCCAGAAGATACTCGATATCCGTCTCTGCGTAACCATGCTCTGCCAAGTAGGACATAGCGGATGGAGACATCAACAAAAGAAAGTTTGCTTATAAGCCTCCATCCTTGGTGGGGAGGTATTGACTATCCTGTGAGGGCAGTTCTTGTTCAACATGAATCACCCTTCGTCGTTCGATCTCAAATAGAAGGAACCCGCAAGAGACGGCGATGACACAGATGCAAACACTTGACAAGAAGGTTTATCCTGCAGTGCATGCAGCCTTTATTATCCCAAGACGATCTCGCCGGACCAGTGCGGTGTATATACATTGTATACACATTTGACATAGCGCGGCTTTCTCTGCTTCTGTCCGAGTCGCTGTGTCTGAGGAACCTGCACATACTCGTATCAGCTATCCACAGACACCGATTGGACGAACGCAGACCAAATTTGAATGCCTGTCAAGCGATTGTCCCCCGGTAATCGCGAAGAGGAATAAGCTCAACATGATGCTATAGTCGCCGAGGGATGTTTGATGGGTCCTTCCATGCCGCGACCATCGATGGAATTCATGCTTTGAGCTGGGACCCACATCAAGACGGTCCTACCGTTCAGCGTTTAGTTGGTGGTGTGATCACAATTCATATACTATACTCCCAACATATTCAGTACCAAAAAAAGAAGGGTTCTGTAGACGCACATGTGTCGTTATCAGATGGCCGTAGTTTTAACGAGTTTGCATACATTTAAGCGCAGTGAGTATCCAGAGGAGCATGGCGTAGTACCAGAGCAAGTTACGCTAGTAATTTGTCGTAAAGCGTCTCCAGAGTAATGCCGTTTGTCCAGAAGCTTTTTTTCAGCAATAGGCTGACTCCACTTCCGTGGGAGTGAAAGAGGCTCCGAACTAGAACCATCCTCCAAGACTTCCATCCTACTCAAAGTCCGTTGAAGGTTAATATCCGATGTGTCAATAGGCGGTCTCACAAATGACAAAGTCTCTGCCAAAGGTGTTTCGATAATCAGCATAAAAATAAGCCAGAGATGCAGTTCCGTGTCCTGAGTGAATACCAGATGGTGCCAAGTTCCCAAATTCCCGCGCGGTGCCCACATTGATGATATCCACAGTCTACAAGAGATGATATTATTGTATGAATTGGGGGGCTCACGGGAGTGGTACGACTTGCGCGTTCAACACCAAAAAGACGGCATCTGGAAGAACGATTGGCGCCTGTCCGAATAGATGTTCGTAAGCCTCTCATATGGCTGTGCCGCTCACAGGATAGATCTTCCTGACAACGAACTGTCAGTAAAGCGACGCAGTAGACCATCATACTGTGATCATGACTCAGGCCGGCGCTTCAGTGGTACCAAGTAGCATTCTCGAGCGACTGCCGACGTGTACGGTCAAATAGTAGACGGTGGGCAGTGGATTTCCCGGTTCCAACTCTCATTGGCTTTTGGGAATTGAATGTAAGGAAACATGCTAATTTTTGTATACGCTACCGGTATATATCAGTGGGCGGGACACAGATGGGGCGATATCACGTTCTTACTAGACAATTGTATCGTTCTGTTCGGCCGTCTTGTGTTAGGGGACAGAGGTTGTAGACTGACCTCGAAGTTGGTGAGCTGTTCCAGAGCTCGCTGCTAGATACCGTTGGGATAATTATTTTCGAAAGTCATCTCGAACACTAGAGTTGATAAGGAGGTATGAACGATGATGAAAAGGATAGGCATGCCTAGGAGAGATCAGCAAACGTCAGTGAATAAGTAACAGATAAGACAGACCTCAACCTGAGGTACGTAGCCTTCTGCTTTCCGACGCCAGTATCCCTATGATCATCCCTTTTTAGCTCTGCTCCCTTGAATTCTTCACCCTCGAGACCACCATGTAGTGTTTTTCATGGATGCTTCCGCCGAATCCATACCGTTGCCTGCAAAATGATAGGTTTTGATGACTACCGCGGTTTCGTCAGACATAGTTCAAGGTAGGCAGAATACCCTCGAATCGAGAGCTTGGGTAAGAATATCTTTGTACTCCTCTAGCGCCACTGAAGGTAGCTGAATAATATGACTGAGCGTAACAGACATTTTGCAGTCGCAAAGTTGCGGTACACACCATTATATGTACGCACAGAGCGTTTCTATCATTCTAACGACTTGCGGCGGATTTGAATGCCGTGTTTCAGCTTTGCGGGCGGCAAGTATCAGTTGGGTGGATGCGGTCGTGCATCCGTTGAAAGGGCAGTATGGGGTTCAGTGCGATGACCTATCTCGACTTGGGTTGAGTCAAGGTTTGAATAGAATGCATCCCGATGGTGACCTTTGTTCGAAGCGCGCTGGCTGTACGGCGATGGTTTGGGCGATCGCATATGAAAGTGATGGTGTAAAGCCAAGTTAGGATTTACAAAATTGATCACTAACCAAACCTGTTACTACACAAAAGCTTTTAATTCGACCGCTTGGGAATCATACTCATTTCCAATACATTTTTGGTGCGTATAACTGTATGTGTGGCGCAAGGCTGCATCGATTGTTGGCACGTGACCGTCACCAACGACGTCGGTCCTGGCCCTGGAGGACTCCAGGTCACTTGGTGATGAACCACCGTCCCAGTACCGAATCCTCTCCACTCAATTTGCCTGCGTCAACCAAAATACTTCATACAGAATGTTATTGAGTACTGTATGTCATTTTTTCGTCTCACTCTTTCTTCGGCGAAACTTGTCGGACTAATATTCGCAGGCTGTTCGCAGGCCACCTTGAACCGAGCTTCTTTGTCCTAATATCTTCTGCCTATGTACAAGTCAAGACTTTCGAACGCTATGTGAGGCGAAGCACCTGATCGGATGACCACAGCGCATCATTCGAAGTCAATTATAAATGCCTACCTGCGCTATAGCTATTAGCACCTGCCTGAAGAATTGGTATCCGACACGCGGTCCGTTCAACGGTCCGCGCTTCTTTGCTCAGAGGATTTCGCTCCAGAGACTTTAAAGAGGGAATCGATTCTCTCCGACAGCTCCCCCAGCAACGAATGATGCGCATTCCGTCCATACTAACGTCTATCGTTTTCCTTAGCGCTTCTTGTGTCTACGCTGCATCGAATGTTACTGTGAATAGTGCGGGACATGCGCAGCCACGGACGCTCTGTGAGTGTCTTTGTATGTGTTACGTTTGCTCAACTAACAGGACTCACAGATGGGCTGATGTTCGAGGTGTGTGACCTACCCTTCACAAGACCACACTCTCAACCGATTTATAGGACATTAACGTGCGTTCGCGTTCTCCTTTTCTCTTTTTCGAACTCCTCGCCAACATTTATTTATAGCATGTAAGTCACGCCACGGTTTGGTCATCCCAAACTACTAAACTATGCTGAAGAGTGGGGACGGTGGACTCTATGCCGAATGTCAGTGACCCCCATTCCACACTCCACCATGCACTCTCATCGCATGGCAAACCTCTAGTACTACAAAACCGAGCGTTCCAGACAGTCCAACCAGGTCTGTAAAATCTCACGTCGATCTATATGCACTTTCCTCATTATGAAATCTACTTCTTTGCTCAGGCGCTTCCAACTCCCTCACTGCGTGGTCCAGGATTGGCTCTCCGCAGATTTCAGTAGTAGCTGCCGTCCCGCCGGTGTCTGCAGCGCTTCCAAATGCGCTAGCAGTCACGGCCCCGACCAATGCCACTGGCGAAATAGGCTTCTCAAACTCCGGATTCTGGGGTACGTTGTTAATGTCTTTTACACACGGGCGCTGTGTCGTTACTCCGAATCTTAGGTATCAACGTCAAGTCGGAATGGACGTATACCGGATCGTTCTACTATCGCTTCCCTGGAGAAGGAGTTGCTGGGTCTTTCAAAGTCGCCCTCCGAAGTGCAGACGGCACTGTCGAATTTGCGTCAGCGTCCGTTCCTTTTGATGCCGCCTCCGAATGGACCAAGGCCGAGTTCAGCTTTCAGCCTACCTCGTCCGCAAATGGCATAAACAATATATTTGTGGTTTCGCTTGACGGTGAAGCGGTAAAGGGCACCACTCTGCAATTCGCCCTATTCTCGCTGTTCCCACCTACGTTCAAGGGTAGGAAGAATGGAATGCGGATCGATCTGTCGGAGACTTTGGCGGATATGAAGCCCACGATCTTCAGGTGGCCGGGTGGAAACAGTACGCATTGTCTCCTTGGTTGTTCCTCCGAATTTCTTCTGACTAGTATGGCAAGATCTCGAGGTGGCGGTCGGCCATATTATCTTTAGCTGATGAAATTGACTCTATCACGATAGGGAAGTACCGTCGCCAATCGTTGGAAATGGTTTAATACTCTTGGTGATCTCCTCGACCGTCCCGGCCGCCCCGGAGATTGGTCGTATCCCAACACAGAGTACGTTCACCTACAATGTCTCTTGCTACATAATATCTTACTCATGTTAGTGGCTTGGGTATTTTCGAGTACCTTCAATGGGTCGAAGATATGGGTATGGAGTCGATTATGGGCGTCTATGCAGGCAAGTTGTGTGAAGTGGTCTTTGGATTCATGGTTGATGTTTAGAACTTCAGGTTACTCTTTGAGGGGAGAGACTGTTCCAGAGGCAGACATAGGCCCATATGTCGAGGAAGCGATCAATCAGGCGAGTCATATTGAACCTACATAGTTTACTCCTTCATCATAAGCAATGATGATCATCTTTAGGTACAATTCGCGATTGGTGATCCCACTACGAATGAATGGGGTACGTATATCGTCTCCTTGTCTACAGCAGCCTTGTAACTTCAAACCTATCTGTAGCTGCGCGCCGTGCTGCTCTTGGACATCCCGAACCCTTCGACGTCAAATACATCGAGATTGGAAATGAAGACTTCTTTGCTCCCGACTCGTTCGCTCAAAACTCCATTCTACTTCGGCGTTTCGCTGATCTATCTACCTAGATACCATGCCTACCGCTGGAAGGTATTCTATAATGGCTTGAGTGCCGTGTTCCCCGATCTCAGTGAGCTATTTGCATCCCTGTGTCCATATATATGGCGCTAATTGTGTATAGAATACATCGCGACAAGCGGTGAAAGCGCTGCGGTTCCCGACATATCCCCAGCGCCAGACCACTGGGACCTCCATATCTATTCGAATCCAAGTATGGCAACAATCTCCTTCTCTCCTTAATACTGACATAGCCATAGAATTCTTCCGTGAAGGATCCTACAATTTTGATGTTGCGCCAAGAAACGGTCTTCAATTCTTCCAGGGCGAGTATGCTGTCACTCGCGCCGACGATGGCTCTCGGGTGCCATACCCAACGATTGAAGCTGCTGTTGCTGAGGCGGCTTATTTGACTGGGTTCGATAGGAATTCGGACATTGTGTTCGCAACAGCGTACGCACCTCTCTTGAACGTGAGTATCCTAGACCCAGTGGAGTTGTATCTGACGTGGTTTGGATAGCATATCAACAGTACCCAATGGGCGAGTTTCTTACCTTGTTTTCTGGTATTTTCTAAATGTCCACAAGACACCCGACTTGATTTCCTTCTCTCCAAACACGGTTATCAGATCTACGTCTTACTACGTTCAGAGATTCTTTGGAACCTACAAAGGCGACACATATCTCACTTCCACGAATAACAATGCAAGCAACCCTCTTCAATGGAGTGTCACACAGAGCACGAACAAGAGCGAGATCTATTTCAAGGTGCACACATTCCTTCGCTGGAAGTTTTCAAGCTGATGGTATCTAGGTTGTCAACACTGCTCTCGCGGAGGATACCATTGTGTTCACTCTTCCACCGACTTCTACGATCCTTTCAGATACCGGTCATGGTTCTGTTCTTACTGCTTCGTTAGGCACTGCCAACACCCCAGAGCACCCGAACGCTGCTGTCCCAGTGGACTTTGACTTCACAGTTGGCGAGGGAGGAGTTTTTTCGTACAATGTGCCTGCGTTATCCGCGAGTGTGTTAATAGTGAGCGCACAAGCATAGGCTTCAACATTGTATAGTAATCAAAGACGATGATGCATGTCACAATGAGAGTGAATGATATAGTGTCATTGATACATGAAAGAACGATATAGTGAGGGATACAAGTGAAGGTACATTTATGATTTAGATGGTGATGCCACTGGGGGTGCGCATCTGGTCTGGAAGACGGGACGTTTGGCCGGGGGTGAATTCCGTTAGGCATGCATCATATGAGGTCGACACCAGTGGCAGCGCAAGAGTCGCGCGAGGCAATGCAGCTGCTCGTTAATCAAGTTTCCAGCTCATAAAATTCTGCTCTAGAGACTGAACGTAATGGGAGATGACTGGGCTGGCGTATTGACGACCTCGTCGTCAACGCCAGAGCAACCACCCTGGAATGTGTGGTAAAGGCCGACCCAGTGACCAACCTCGTGCGTGAGTGTTTGGCCTTCGTCGTAGCTCAGAGTAGCACCGCCGGGAAGAGGAGAGAAGAGGACAACGGCTCCGTCATCCAATGGAGCGCTTTCGTATGTCTCGGGAAATGTGGCGTAGCCCAAAAGACCCTAGTATGTAGATATATTTTGGCGCACACAAAGTTCATCGGTTTCAACTTTTACTTGATTACTTCAGGCGCCTACAGGTGCGTTGATTTCATCATCACAGTAACCTCGAGTTGACAAGAAGTTGTGAATGTATTTATTGATTACAGAACTATATAAGGTGCATTACATACAAGGAAATAGGAGAAATTTTAGGTTTCGAACGGTTCGTTTTCTGAAAAGTACTCATAGCTATCACTATTGATAGCTGCAAGGGATGGGTTATCGCTGGCTAATTTTTCACACCTCTTCTTGAAATATCTATAATCAGAGGTAGGCGGAACATGGTACGTGATGTGTGTCGCCTCGTGTATAAGTACACCGGCTTTCGAGTTGGTACCCACCAATGGTCTACTCTCGCGGCGGAACCCGTTGCAGAGGTTAATAATCGCAGGATTATTGCTATCAGGTGGTAGTAAATCTCTGGGAAGCCACGGTGAATATACTAGCCCGACGAAGATGCTGACAACAAGACTCACTTTCTCCCCTTCACAAATGCTATTATATTTTCGTTGCATGAACAATCATAGGTGTACCCGCCTGCATCTCCAGGATCCAGGAAAGAGTGTTCACTCAGGCTCCTGTACATGGCGGCAACTTGGTCCCTAGGCCGAAATGTATAATGAGGAGATTGCACAGTGTCCCACTTTCCAAACCAGTGTTCGTAACGCGGTGTCGACCCCGTCATGGCGGAGATGTAGCTGGGTTGTCCAGCATAAGATTTTGATTGATCCACGAATGGAAGTGGGACTCACTCATTTGACTCGGCTGCATATTTGTTTGCTCCCTGTGCAGCTAGGTCGATAATGGAAATTTGTGTCTCATCGCACCCTTGAGTCGTCACGCTAGTATTCCTAGTCCCTACCCGAGCGATGATACTGCGCCCTGTGGGCTCGGTACCATGAACATCGTCGCCATAGTCCATATCACGAGTGTACTTCGTGGGTTCAGGAACCTCAGCATGGAGTTTCCCCTGGATATTAACTGTGTTCAAGCCCTTCATGTTCACCGGAACTTCAACGTCCACATCATCGACCAACACGTGAAAAAAGTCGCGCTTGGGCTTGAAGGTGTAAGTGCCAGCGCCTGATTCACTAAAATCGTACGCGGTACCAACTATAGAGACATGTTAGAGTAGGTGATGCATGGTGATATATGTGGCGCACCTTTATAGTTGAAACTTATCGTTTTACCAGCTGGAAGCGCAAGGGTTGAACCAGGAGGATATTTCCTGTCTCCTGTTTCCGAGCTTCCTTCTACGCTGCTCTCGGTATCAGGAAGAGAGGTCGATTCGTCCGAGGAGTCATCAGAGTTACCACGTCGCGTGCTCGATTTATCCCACGCTCGGGAGGAGGCTACGCCCTTGTGCGCATCATGAAGGTCTGTGTTTTCCTCATCGATTTGCAAATAGGTCTTCATATCCCATTTTGCCCTGTAAGCGACGAAGGTAGGTTGGTTAATAGCATCCTTCGCCTTTGAGTCCCCTTTCTCGAAATCCAGGGCGTCTGCGGTGAAGAAATCATAGAGTAATCCGCTCGGATCCTTGATAACCAGAATGTCTCGGGTGCCCTCGTTTTTGAGTGTACCAGTTATGATGAGATCACTGACACTATGTACACTCGCTGGACCTATTTGTTTTGATCAAGACCACGTCGTTTGGACTCACAAACAGCACGATACCTTTGAGAGACAGTGATAGGCTAACACCTTTGACATCTTGACTCGAGGGTTGTGGTAGCGACGCCGCGGGTGGGAAGAGCGCAGCTAGTATAGCACATCCGTAGAAGGCGGATTTCAATAGAAAGGGCATTTTTGTACGTACCTTGAAGCTTGAAGGTTCACTTTAAGTATTTGTTGGGAACAGTATAGCATTGACAAGTATATTCCCAGGATACAGCGATCTGCGCACTACAAGTTGTTAACACTCATATTGTATCCAGCGATCACTTAATCCTGTGCAACTGATAAGGCGCCTTGGTGATCATTGCTTAGACTACATGACAGACGCAAAATTAAAATCAGAGCGATGACACGTTCAGTAAACCGTGAACGTACAGCAGTCCCGTTTCATTTCCCACCACTTCAACCATGCAGGGCTAAGCGCTGATGACTTGAATCGAGGAAGACAAGTACTCGTCGGATTCAACGCGTCACTTACTAGTGAGTCGTCAATTTATGCTTCCGGAGATGGTATGATTGAAACTCACTTTCACGGTACTGACCTCCTACAGATAGAATCGTTCGTCCAATTGAAGGCCAGAGACGGTGTGATAAAGCGAGAAAACTTGGAAAAGGCATAAAATTCCTGGGCACCCACGGGAGCCATGCAACAAATCAGAGGACGTCCCCAAGTACATGCTCTAACCGCTCGCAGAGCCGCTCCAACAGCCACTTGGTCTCGGTAAGGTCACTGAACAACGGCCCATCATCCTTCAACCACACATTGCTAGGTGCATCCTCCCCACAAAGTTCCATAAAAACTTTCCATTCCTCCCAAGTGTACTTCCTCGGAGGCTTCGATCCTGTATGGGATGCGATCTCACGAACACATCTAACAAGCCGTAACGCGTTATGCTCCTTCTCCAATATGGTATCGAACGGCGTCGGCTGGTCCAAGGTATCCTCTGTAATGTTTCCGGGCAGGATAGTCAGTTTACCAAGCCACAGCGTCCCCCTTTTCAGCCATCCGACGACGGTGTCGCCCAGATTTGAGATGAGTATGGTCATCGTCGGGACCGCCAGTAACGACCAGATCACAAAGAAAGGTTTCCCAGCATTCGACTTTGGGTAGAAATCACCGTACCCGATGGTGAGGAGAGACGTGTAGGAAAAGTAAAGCGACTCAAAGTACGACCATCCCTGCGGTTCCTCCGAGTACCAGAACACGAGGGCGCCAAGGAACCAAACGACGAGGAAGGATGTGGTAGACGTGGCCAGAGCCGAGTACCGCCTGGCAGTGTCCGCCCGTGCCTCGATAGCCCGCATTGCTTCGTATTCTTCTCTCGGACCATGGCCACCACCCCACTTTCGCCTTTCCTTCTCTAGCCGGACCTTTTCCATTCGCAGTGCTGCACGTTCCAGGACGAGTCCGCGGACACTGCCCACTATGAGAGCGATCATCATAATCCCCCCGACTGCATAAGGTAGCACGAGGCCGCGTCCGACATTCGTGTAAACTGGGTAATCGGAGCCGAGGCCAACGGTAAGAAGGGAGTAGTTCGCCCAGTAGATGGCATCGACAAAGTCCCAGTCTTCCAGCGTGCTAAAGACAACGCCGCCGAGTGCGAGATAGAGCGCATAAGCAATTGTTTGGAGCATAATGGTGCGCTGGGGGATGGTCAACGTCGAAAAGGAAGGCGGGTAAGCTTTGAAGACGTATGCACCAAGAGCATTGAATAGGAGAAGGGTGGAAATTAGCGTGTAGAGGATGCTACTGATGATGCCATAGTAATATGACTGAGAAAATGCATGGGATGTCGTTGGCTCTATCGTCAGGACCCGTGTTAGGCAGAGCGGAACGAGTAGAAGAATGGCTGAGATGTACCAAAGCAGGATGGTTAATGGCTGCGCTATGTTGTATCGTATTCGTCGGGCAAAGTTGAATAACAGCAGGAGATTGGCGACGATGGCACAGGCCAAGGAAATGGAGTTCAACACAAGAAGCCTAAGGTACAATGAGCTGTTGGTCTGTGAATAGTGAAATGCAACACACCACGCTGGATCTGGAATATGGCGCCCTTTGGCCTCGGTTGCGTCGACCGGAATGGATACTCGCCAGCTCTGAACCAAAGCGCAGACACTAAGAAGGCTGGCTAGTGGCCCAAACGTTCCAGCAACCATAGGAAATGCTGTCGACATGAACCACCATCGTCTGTGAATTCCTTTAACACTGTTCGTCCGAAGTCACTAGGAAACGCACTTGCGATTTATCGTTGCAAAGACCTCTGGAGCTGCGTCGCTAATTTGATTTGCTGTATGCTGGATAGACTCTTCAAGCTCGGTGTCGTTCATGATGGTAGGACAACGAAAGACTGAAAGAGGATCAACAGATTGAAACCTTACCCGCCGGCATCCACGATCATGTGCCATCTACTGGCCTACTAAGTTTGCGTGAGAACGTCGACGCCAACGGCTCATAACAAATTGCGCATTCAGACATCTCGGAAAATATTCGTAAAATGCGGGTCATATATTCTTGATACATCACAACTCTACATAATGACATCCGCTACATTCGTAGAGGCAGGCAGACTCATTCACGCCAGTAGTAGTAGGCCCCATGATAGGCTCCTTATCAGGAATCGTCCCCGCACCACCGCTGCCGCCAGTGGAATCCAAAGCCTTGATCATTGGCTTCGTCTAGTTCCTTTTAATCAACATGAGGGGTGGAAGAGTTATAGAGAATAGAGAAAACTCACCGGGATATTGTGGGTGCACGGCAAGAAGAGCGACAGCAGCAAGGGAAAGAGTGCGACGGAAGAACATGATGAATGGCGCTCGTTGCAAATGTAGAGGATGAGATTGAGATTGTGGCGCGCCGGGCGGAAGAGTCCTGTACTAGCCAACCTGAGCGTCGGTTGTCGGGAGTCGGTGGCATGCATGGGACCTAAGCAAGTTCACGACGATCATGTTTTCCAACCTCAAGTTCAACTCGTCGGCTCAGCACCGTCATTGTCAAGACGTCACGCGGAATGAGCCCAGGTATAAAATCTTGTTCTTTCTTACCGAGAAATCTCAAGCAAAGTAGCAGGTACTTTGCGGGTACGTTTTTCTTCATCTCTGTGTTCTGTCGTCCTCCAGATTTTTCGAAAGGCAAGTGCCACCCCACGAGGCATAAAACGGACAACTGCGGCATGCACTACCTCACCTCCTTTGGTTAACGCAGTGACAGTACAAGTCCATATCATCACGCAAGGATTGCTTTCAAGAACTCTGGGCTTTCGCCATCTTCTCGCATAGTCACAATGGGGACAGTGACGTCCGACAAGCCTTTGCGATAAAGATATGTCTGCGAGTATTGTGTGCTAGCTGCCGTTCCGCGAGCGATGCCTTCCAGATGAAGGTTTCGGAAGGGGTATCCAGACAGAAAGTATCGTCGGGAGACGCAGACTTGATAGTCGGAGAATTGACTTCCTCCAACGCGAATTCACCTGAGGCAGTAGACAACCCGAAGAGAGAGGAAGAGGACGGGGAAGCAGGAATCTAAGATGATGACAGTAAGAGGCATGGTGCGGACCGGTGATGCCGAGCTCCTGCTTTCTTCCATCACCATGCAGCTGGCCTCGACTTATCTTCTGCAATGATACTCTCTTATCTCTCCATGCCTGACTAGTCCTGACCACTCGTTTGAGTAGTAGCAACAACCGATGTAGAATTTACTGCAAGCTGTGTCCTCCAGTATCAGAAAATTGACTCGGTATAAGGACGGTAGAGCCTTTGTCTTTTCCCACTCTACTTGTACATGTGCGTGTGTGTTATCCTGGTCCACACATATTTTACACGATTTGATCAAAATGCCGCATGTCACAGCTACAGGACACGTTTTACTCTATTGGATTCAAAGGCACTTTGCGACTGCTAGCTCCATAGCGGCTAACGAGCCGTAGGACTCGGAGGGATAGAAAGTTCATCGGTTCCAAGGCGGTTCCGATTTGCATTCTTTGTGACTCATCTTGTCGTATACTGGAATCATTGGCGTACCCTTCTTGTGGTATAAAAGTCATGCAACAGGGAAGGTGCGACTTCTATACCAAATTCCTCTCCTTTTTTTCGCAATGAGGCTCAAGCTCATTGCTTCTATCCAAGCGCTCACTGCAATATCTGCATTATCTCTACAAAGAGCCCCCACCGTCATTTTAGACCGTGGCATTTTTACTGGAATTCAAGCGGGAGAAGTTGTCCAATTTCTTGGGATACCCTTTGGAAAATCAACGTGAGAGTTTTGATTGTTACTTACTATACATCCTCTGACTTCTGGGAATTAGGGAAGGTGAATTGCGATTGCAGCTGCCTGAGGCTGTTGACGCGTACCATGGATATCACAACGTGACGGCGTTTGGACCCTCGTGTCCCCAGCAGGCATTACATCTCCCTCCACTCGACCTTCTTCCACAGGCATCGATCGACATTTTAAACGCGGCATTCAGCGCGCAGATTTCCCCTTCAAGCACTTCAGAAGATTGTGGGTCTCAAAACACACATTGGATTTTGCTCTCCCTCTTATCCTTATCAGGTTTGACTGTCGATGTCGTCAAGCCCGTCGTCATCGAAAGAGGAGCTAGACTCCCTGTTGTAGTGGTATGTCTATTCTTTCCTTAAATGAACTTGAACACTGATATCTGACCTTTGGCCTAGTACATCTACGGGGGTGAGTATCGTCTGGAATCATGCAGGATTCCTTGCTAACTCTATCGGCAGGTGGTTTCGAGGTCGGTGGAAGCGTGGCGTGAGTGGCTGATACATAAATATCGTGTCCAAACTGACAATTCCTTAGACGCAATGGTTCGAAAACTGTATCGCGCTCCCTTGAATTAGAGCTGCCAGTCATTTTTGTGGCAATCAATTACCGCGTTAACGGTAAGTGTCGAAAACCCCCGGACTTGTTGACGCTCAACAAATGTTTCCAGGCTTCGGGTTCCTGGCTGGTAAGGAGGTTCGGGATGCTGGTATAGCTAATCTTGGCTTGCACGATCGTACGTTCATGTCACAAGGAATACTCCACCGTCCTAATCAGTCTTCTAGAACGACTAGCTTTAAAATGGATTCAAAAGTATATCAGCGCCTTTGGTGGTGATCCCTCGAAAGTAACTCTGTGAGTCTGAATGCCTGTTGCGCCACATTTCATTTTGACCCGATCGGCAGATGGGGACAATCCGCTGGCGCTATTTCTATCGCGTATCAGATGCTTATCAACAATGGGGACACGGAAGGCTTGTTCAGAGCAGGATTTATGCAATCTGGCTCACCGATGCCTGTCGGAGGTCTGGAAAATGGGCAAAAATGTATGAATGATCATTGTGTGTCAATACTCTACTGATATCAGGGGAAAAGATTACGACGATGTTGTGGAGAGGACAGGATGTGTAGAGGCCGAAGATACTCTTGCTTGCTTACGGACCGTGGAGTATGATGCTTTCCAAGCAGCGATTGATGCCTCTCCGACACTCTTTGACTACCAGGTTTGTGTACTCATTGCGAATATAGCAGCTACTTACGTCACCTACAGTCCCTCAACCTTGCATGGATGCCGCGAACTGACCATGTTCTCTTCACAGATCATCCCCAACATCTTGTGCAACAGGGAAAGGTGGCGGAGATTCCCATCGTCACAGGTACGTTTTGGCTTCCAATGATTTGTGACTGTTTTTGTTCATTGTCTTTGCAATGAAGGTGACTGTGATGACGAAGGAACAATGTTCTCCCTAGCGCAGACAAACCTCAGGTTAGCCGTTCACTTTCTTCGAGGTTATTAGACTAATCACTATACAGTACCGATGCCCAATTCAAGGAATGGCTTCAGACATTCCTCTTGCCTACTGCATCGGAAGATGATATCAACAGGTTAATGGATGTATACCCGTCCGATCCAGCGGAGGGCTCACCGTTCAACACTGGGTCTGACAACGTCATAACGCCCCAGTTCAAGCGGTTTGCATCTCTCCTCGGGGATGCTGTCTTCCAAGGCCCTCGGAGGTTCTTCTCACACGAACTGTCTGGCCGGCAAGATATCTACGCTTACTGTAAGTCACACTTTGTCCCTGCTTTGGTGGGAGTTAATAAGTTGTACAGTGTATAAAGGCGGAAAAGCCATACCAGCTTTGGGATCTACACACGGTTTAGATATCGACATCATGGATGATTATGTCATTCACTTTGCGGCCACCCTCGACCCCAGCATTGGTGATGGGATTGTGTGGCCAAAATGGACTTCAGACACACCAGATATGTTGGTTATCGGTGCTGATGGGCTGGCAATCGTGCAGGATACATATCGCGAGGAAGCTATGGATGCTCTTGAAAAGGTGCTTTTCAGGAATCCAATGTGAGGATGCAGTGGGCGCAACTAGGCAACTGTGGCGCATCGTGTACTATACAGTTACCTGTGATCTTCGAGAATAGCATCAACTAGTACCATGCTGTGAAGGCGCACACTACCAATTCTATTACTAGTGAAGAGCTTCAATGTGCGATCATAGAAGCTATACGTCGTCCCCGGACGACTATCAAGCGCTAAATTCCAGTTGGTCTGTCCCATTTAGTAATCCATCTCCACGGTCACATGGATGGACTTTTTGGAATCGACGTCCTTGTCTCAATGTCTGACTCTTAGCCTCAAGCTTCCTTATATGTTTGGCAACGGTCGACCTACGCGCAAGTTAAGTCGTAGTTGGCGTATCCATGCAGATCGTCTCAAACCAGGTACAACCATCTCTGGCAAAAGCATGGAAACGGGACGACCGATAAGTGCTGTGCTCAACATATGCTATGACGAGTGCCGTTTATTCCAGTAAGTACGTCTCAATTCCCACGCGATCTCCTGAAAATCAGATACCTGATATCCAGCAACCAATCATTGTAAGGATATTCCTTGTATGAATATGCGGATGTTATATATTGATATTCACTACAGATAAAAAGAGCCTCCAGGCTCCAAAGCATGCATTGAAAAATGCCTCTGAACACCAAAAGCACAGTCTACGTGGCGTGCTTTGTACTATCTTCACTCTTCGTCCCAGTGGTGGCACTACCACCGCCTACGAGTCGAGAGTTAAAGGAAGGTAGGAGTCTGGTGATATCTCTAAAAGGTAGGGTGTTTCTCTCCATCGAGTCTCATGATATTAACCAACACGAAAAACAGCGCCACCTAGTGTAAACGATGTCAAAGATATCATCATAACTGGTACGCTGGAAAACAAAAGTACTAAAGATATGGTAGTCGTCAAAGACCCGAACGGAATTCTCTACGATTTCTTCGCTGCAGATGCCCTGAATTTCGAGAGAACGGATTCGAAGGCTGCCACAAAAAACCCTACCTTCGTCGGTTACATGGCCAAGTGGGATATGAAGACCTATCTGCAAAACAACGATGAAGAAGATGAATACCTCCCTGATGACCACAAGGATGTAGTCTCCCTAACGTCGGATAACAAATCGCGTGCACGACGTGGCTCACAGGACTCCTCAGAAGAATCGGATCCTCTCTCCAGTGACACTGAGAGCAGCGTAACAGGAAGCTCAAAATCAGGAGATAAAAAGTACCCTCGGGGAACAACTCTTGACCTCCCAGCTGGGAAGACGATAAAGTTCAACTACAAAGGTGCGCCACATCATTTCCCACGCATTGCCTCTTTGATCGCATCTCTATAGTTGGCGACGCGTACGACTTCAGTCAATCAGGTGCTGGCACCTACACCTTCAAGCTGAAGCGCGACTTCTTCTATGTCTTGGTCGACGATGTTATGACGTATCCTAAAGTCAATGTGGACGCCAATACAATCACAATCGACGGGAATCTTGAGGCGCGGATTACAGAACCCGAGGACCTCACCCCAGATGACAAGATTACGGAAAATGACACCATCGAGGGTCGCGATCTTTTTCAACGGGCACGGAAAGCCAGGCAAACTAGCGTGACCACCCATGGGTGCGGTAAGATACAAATATCGACGATCGATATCGCAGCACAGCATGCAGACAGATACGTATCCGAGGCAAATGAGTGTGTCCTGTCTTACTTTGCGGAATTATCAGACCTATATTAAACAACCCAGATACATCTCCGCCATGACGGGACCAACAGCTCGATATGAGCATTGGTTTGGCGACTGGAACACCAACGCAACAGCGCCTTACGATTGGAAACCTAGGGATCAAGTCACTGCAATGTACGCAAGCCTGGGGAGACGCTCTTTCTTGAAGCCTGGCAACGCGGATGGGTATACCTACACTTGTACGTGTAAGGAAAATATAAATGCATACGTGATCATCAGACTGTAAGTCTTCAGCTGCTATCTTTATAGAGCAGTACTGACGACGAGAATACAGTGATTTACCGCCACCTGCGGTTGCAGTTGTCCACCTCTGCAAAGGATTCCGCGCAAGGGATACTCCCATGCAGGGTACTAATTCGAAAGCTGGTACACTCATACACGAGGCTACGCACTTCACGTTCCATACACCGCGTGGTGAGGATCATAAGGTCTTTCATGAACAATGCCACCAGCTAGCTGTCGACAATCCGTTTCTTGCGACTACTAATAGTGATAATTATGAGTTCTTCGCGGAGAATGACCCATTCCTAGCTTAAGTTGGAGGCAACCTCATATCTAATAAGTAGTTTATATCTCTGTAATCGTGTATAGGTTCCACAACTATCCTGTTATCCCACAAGTAGCATCGGATAAGCCTGGGCAACATTATGGTACATGCTATGCCACCGCCACCGCCTAGCCACCATCCTCACACCGGATTCCTGAAGAGTACATCCGACACAGCTTCGATAGCTTCCTCGCGGTAAGTATCCGGCGCAATGGTCAAACCGTCAGCACCAAAAACCAACATATCTGGCGCGTCGGAAGTCCATTTCGGCCACACATTTCTGTTGTCAGTGTTGGGGTTTAGCGTGGCGGCAAAGCGAATGATATAATCCTCCATGGCCTCACTATCCGAGCCATGCATGGAGCCCAACACTGGCGTGGTCTTTCCACCTTTGAACACTGCCAGTTGGTTAGTTCGGTTTACCAGGGACCCAGGGACAAAGCACACTCCGAACTTACGATAGGTATATATATCTTGTCGACCGGAGAGCTCATTTATAAAGAACCTCCGAGGGCCTTGGAACACGGCATCCCCAAGGAAAGATGCAAACCGCTTGAATTGGGGTGTTATGGCGTTGTCGAAACCAGTGTCAAACGGCGAGCCCTCTGTTGGATCAGATGTGTATAGGTCCGTCAGCTTATCGATATCCTCGTCGGATGCAGTGGGCAGAAGGAATGTCTGAATCCATTCCTTGAATTGGGCATCGGTGCTGGGACTTCATCAGCGATGAAACCTCGAGGAAAGCGGCCCGCTAACCTGATGTTCGTCTGCGCTAGGGAGAACATAGTTCCTTCATCATCACAGTCGCCTATGGCGTATTTACATTTAGTAAACTTGTTACAGATTCCCAGGATAATAGCACGTACCCGTGACGATGGGAATGTTTGCCACATTTCCTTGCCGTACAAGACGTTGGGGGTAATCTGTCAAAAGCACACCGTCCGCACGGGGCATCCACACCAGGTCAAGAGACTGGGGTCGACGTAAGTTATTGATATACAGAGAACGAATCCACGAACTTGATATTCGAAGATACCCGGAGACGCATCAATCGCCGCTTGGAAAACATCATACTTCACGGTCCGCAAGCAAGCGAGAGTATCTTCAGCGCCTGTACATCCCGTCCTCTCCACAACGTCATCGTAGTCTATACATCAGGCATCAATAAAGGATTGAATCACATAAATGATCGTTCATACATTTCTGTCCGCTTTCCACGCCAGCGACAGGAATCGGTGACCCGGATTGCATGAATCCTGCTCTGAATAGTCCTTCTGTGTCCCCATCGTTGATAAGCATCTGGTAAGCGATGGAAATAGCACCGGCAGATTGTCCCCATCTATTGCTTGGTTCAAATTTTGAATGTGGCGCAACAAATGTGCGGGCTCACAGCGTGACTTTCGTGGAATCACCGCCAAATACGTGGATGTACTTCTGAATCCATTTCAAGGCAAGTCGCTCTGCAAGATCGATTAGGACTCTGGGTCATTCCTTGGACTATGAACGTACGATCATGCAAACCAAGATTGCCTGTGCCAGCATCCCGAACCTCCTTACTAGCCAAGAATCCGAAACCTGAAAACAATGTTTGAGCGTCAAAAAGTTTGAAGGACTCTCAGCACACTTACCGCTAACGCGGTAATTGAATGACACGAAAATGACCGGCACGTCTAATTCCAGGGAACGCAATACGGTTTTCGAACCGTTACGTCTAAATGTATTGTTAGCTTGAAATCGTCCATGCTTCTGTATTAGTAACTCACGCTACGCTTCCACCGATCTCGAAGCCACCTTCCAATACAATCAATGGATGCTACAGACATAAGTTTACTGATCGAGACTCACCTCCGTAGATAAACTATGAGCTCGACTATCAACATCGAGAGCACAAGTAGAAGAAAGGAATAGGCATACAGCTATGACAGGAAGTTTAGTCCCTCTTTCGATAACGGCGGGCCTGACGACGTCGATGGTTAAGCCTGATAGTAATAATGAGCATCATTGTTTAGACCCCAACATACTCTTGAAACTCACAATCTTCCGAAGTGCTAGAAATCGGCGAATCAAGCGCATTGAGGAAGAGGTCGATTGTCGCCTGTGGCAGAAGATCGAGTGGGGGAGGCTTCAATGCCTGTTGGGGACACGATGGTCCAAACGCCGTCACGTTATGATATCCTTGATACGCGTCAACAGCCTCGGGCAGCTGCAGCCGCGAGTGTCCTTCCCTAATCCTTACGAGTCAGAACATGTAAAAATGTCAACTTGAAAGTACTCACGTCGATTTCCCAAACGGTATCCCAAGAAATTGGGCGAGTTCTCCTGTTCGAATTCCGGTGAAGATACCATTATCTAAAACGACAGTAGACGCTGTCTGGAGAGACGATGATGAGATTGATGAGAGCGCTTGGAGCGCGATGACAAGCTTGAGTTTCATTCAGAATCAGACAAAGAGGAGATAAATCTGACAGAAGGCGTAAGTATTTTGAGTCGTCTCTTTGCCTGGGTCTTATATCAAGAAAAGGATATTACCAGTACGCATGCGTGCGGCATGATGAGTAAAGCATCACGTCTGATGAGGCGTCGAGGGACCATGAGCGGAGTCCGTCTGACAAGGATACTGGCAGACTGTGGCCTATATATAGTAGTTAGCTGCGATGAATGATATCGATTGGCCTGCTGGGCAGCAGAGTCAATAATAAACAAGGGAACATGCACGTAACAATGGCCACGTCTCGTATTGAGGATTGCGAAGCTCCCCGAGGAATCCGACAGGTCCGCGAGAGATGACCGCCCGAAGCACTGTACCTAGTAGATGGACACGTACTTCTTTGCCGACACGGCGACGGCTGGCGGTAGATGGAGATGGGAAGTAGCTCTATTTGCATAGAGAACGAGTTGACTACACAAACACGCAATAAATGTGACGGGAAAAGGCATTGTATGCCAACGGATAAATTCCCTCGTCGTCATGAGCCACTGGGACCATAGAGGAAGATTTGAGCTCTGTAGTAGAATTTTGCTTGCTGTCAAACGAGAGCCAGAGGCAGGAGCTACAGCAGGTGAATTGAGGCTAGACGAACGTGGAATGATGAAGAGATATTTCGGCACCGCCGGTCCGCTTCAACAAAGTATTGTTAAACCTAACCCTAGACCTTGCGAATCGCGATCACCACCTTACACGTCTTTGAATCGGACAGTCTGACACTGTCATCCACCGCTAGTAGCATCGATGTGCAGCTCCGACCCTCACATCAGTTCATTCTACCAACTACAATGTTCAAAGCTAAAAATCCTAGTTCAAGGTGTCCACTCCACGTCTAACGCAATCAGGATGATTTCGCTGAAGAGGAACGCGTAGCAGGATATTGGAATCTTACCGGCTATCTGTATTTCTTGGGCCGGCGACATCCCCAAGATCTTGAACATGTCCGAACCGAATCTTCTGCCCGAGATTCGACGTGTACGCCTGAGTCGTCGACCAAATATGGCTGCGTCTCATGCGCATGAACTATTCTTTCACTGGTGGTGATGGCCCTCTCGTCACTAAAGGCTCCATCTATTCTGGCTGCACATGCCACAGTCTGAGGTTGCGTCCCAGCGCCACACTTTAGCTTCGGAGCTTTGATTGGCCGACCAACTGGCCACCGGACATCTCGGACACTCGCCTATAAAGTCTTTTTCGCGTTATACCTCTCTTACTGTATCTCCGCCATGCGTTTCACTCTTCTCGCCCTCGCCGTCGTTCCCCCAACGTTCGCCTTTGCAACCTACAACCCCGAGCGGAGGCAACAAGATTGTCCTTTCGCCAAACACGCCGGCGTCGCAGCAGAGCACAAGCGTAATACGGCATTTGACCCCAGCCAGCTCGTAGACGTGACTGGACGACACGCCTTTGTCCCGCCGCAGAATGGTGATTTGCGAGGCCCTTGTCCAGGTAAGGTGTTTCTTCAGTTCACAGCTGAACTCAAGCCAAACAATATTTCTAGGATTAAACGCCCTTGCGAACCATGGCGTACGCATCATATCGACTATGAGCTTTTGACGTCGTTGACTTTCTTGGCAGTACCTCGCCCATTCTGGTCTTACGTCTCTGACTCAAGCCATCTATGCCACCACCACCGTTTTCAACATGGGCGCAGATATCGCAACAACCCTATCTGCAATCTCTGTCGCCTTTGCCGGAAACCCTCTCGATTTGACGTGGTCGATTGGAGGTGCACCGCCAAAGAATCTCCTGACCGGCCTTCTTGGTCGTCCTTCATGCCTCAGCGGCAGCCACAACAAGTACGAGAGCGACTCATCTCCCGGGCGGGGAGACGCTTACACCCATAACGGCGATGCGAGCACTCTTGACATCGAAAACTTCTTGCATCTCTACAATCTCACCGATCCTGGTATGTTCTGTCGTTTCAGTGTCTGGACCACGTATATCTAAACCCCGCGCGATTAGCAACTGGCAACTACGATATCGAAATTCTAAAGAAACAGCGCGTCTACTCTTTCGACAAATCCGTCAACACGAATCCCTATTTCTTCTATGGGCCATTCACTGGTAAGGTTTACGCATCCGTTACATATTGTTTTTTTTTCTCAAATACCGATCAGGACTACTTGTCTCGCAAGCTGCGCACACCTTCATTCCCAGATTCATGTCCAACAACTCGGAAAACGGTGTGATTCTCAGTGGCGACGTGCTTCGGTCGTTCTTTGGAGTAAGGTAATGCATTACTTCTCCAAACACACGGTCTCCGCTCATACTCGTTCAAAGCGAGGATCTCAAAGTCCAGAGGGGGCACGAGCGCATTCCTGAGAACTGGTACAGACGATCTACACCGTATACTCTCCCTGGATTCACTCTAGATGCTTTGGACTACTATCTGGAGTTTCCTCAGCTCCTTGCCGTTGGCGGTAACGTAAGTAATCCAGCTTTGTGCGTGTCGGATGGGCGATGACTCATCTCTTCCCAGACGGGCGAAGTCAATACTTTCACGGGAGTTGATGTCGCCCATCTGACCAATGGTGTCTACAATATCCAGACCCTCCTCGAAGGGGACAATCTCTGGTGCTTCATGTACGTCCACGTCTTTGTATCTTGTGTTACGAGTCTGACTTTCTTACAGATATCAACTCATCCAGAACGTTACTCCGGATATCGCCAGTGGCATCTTGAAAGATATCACCGCCGCGTTAAACTTGATCACCACATACATTGCGCCACAGTTTGCGGGTTTGCGTTGCCCACAGTTGGAAAAGTTCGATACTAGTGTATTCGGGATATACCCTGGTGCAGGCGACACGTTTGAGACCGCTTGAGTTGTTCATATCATTGCATCTTCAACAGGACCTATCGGCATATATATTATCACTTTTGATTTCGATGAACTACCGATAGTGCCGCCGTGTGCTTGTGTTCCTTCGTTACAGACGTCAGCTGAGATGATCTCCATTCATTTCTCAAGACGTATAATATATCTAACATCAGCCACTGCATGCTGTGATACTAGGACACTCGTCCTGTTTCCCGCGCTCCTGAACAATGTGCTATGGAGGCCTCCGAACCAATTGAGCCAGTCTCTGCACTTTCGGCAGAGCATTTCAGCTTTCCGTGCTACAACTGACTAGTTCTTTCCGCCGCCAGGCTCTCCATCATTACAATAGATAGATCACTCACGTGTAGGAAGCAGCTTCTCGCTAGGTGAAAGATTAGCAATGAATCCAAACGATATGACTTGTTACAGGTACGAAGACAAAGAGTACAAGTACTATATCTAATCTTGACCTAGTTAATGTGGCGTAGTCCTCATGTGCATGTAAGGAAGTTGGCATACATACATCCGACTTTCAGGTGGCGTGGCAGCCACTAGAATAAATCATTCATTGCCCCTACCACCTATCCCGAGAACCGTTATCAGTCGTGGGTTGACTTTCCTGGAAGACGGCAAGGAGTCGCGTTAGACGTGGACTACAACGACCAGATGGCGTATTGAAGTGGCCCGAGCGGCCGTCGAGGGAATCGCTGCCTCAGAGGTGAATGCGATGATAGTATTGTGTCGAGAGGCGAACAGAAAATCTACAGAACGTGCCGGATGAATGCCAAACACGGCTCAACACCGCGTGTGTGTGGCGTAACCAGCAGTGGTCGCGTCACGACGCACCACTGCAATAGAAATTGGGATTCGCGCGACAATGTAATGAGGTGAGAGTCCGTTGAGCAACGTGTAAGAAGATGAGACAAGCTGAATAGGGTTAGGGTTTAAAGCACATTGATGCACCCGCCACTTCAAAGCTTATTAGCCTCAGTTTGCACAAGTTCATCCAGTTCTTTCCACTGCCTCTCATTTTATTGCAAGCCATAAGATACTCTCGACCTTCAGCCGTCGCCACAGCCTCTAGCATGAAATATCACCCCAACTACCTAAGCGTCGCGAAACCCTGTTATCCATAATCATTGATATCAACGCTGTTTTGTCATTCCCAAAGTTTATGAAGACGACGCCAGCGAGTTTAACGGTGATCATAGACTCTATCTGTTCGTCAAGCATAGGTTTGTCCAATCATCTCCAAAATAGGCGTAATGATACGTCCTTCATCTGACGACTTTCAGCCTTCTATATCGATACTTAGTCATACTGTACAACAAGAAGCCTGAGGATACGTTTACTAACCAACAGATTCTGTGTATAAGTCCGTGTAAGTTATCCAACCCATCAGACATGCCCAGCATCTTTCTTCTCCGTCTTCCGCATAATCTTTCTTAGCTTTGGGAACCATACCATAAGCAGGTCCTATGGAAACGTCAGTGGAACACAACACGACAAGAGATTATAAACTAACCATACGCGTTCCCATAAGAGCAGAAATCGCAAAAGGCACTGTGCCGGAAGTTGTTACTATCTCCTTCCACTAACATAACCTGCAGACTTACTGAACACTAGTGCAATGTTCCATAATGGTGAATTCGGTTCCGTGAATTCGTGAAAAGCGGTTGCCCCCATCCTGAGTCAGAGCCACTCAGTCGGGCTGGGTAAAGATAGAGATCCGGACGTACACAATCCCGATAAGTGACAACAAGGCCATCAATACGTTCCTTCGAATGAAAGGAGTCCACGAGAACCCGCGCGCATGAGCGCTCTCGAACTCTGATGGATACAGTCCTGTTCTTTTTCTATGCAAAAAAATAATCCAAGCATTCCAAACTGCCGAAGTTATTTGTTATAGTGTTGTTACGTCGTGGGGGTGCACCTACCAGAGAAAATTGCAAGAAAGACGGTAGGAATAAGGGTACTAATAGCACTTATTGAAAATCTGGATGCAGTAGGATCAGTGTGTTGTTGGAGTCTTCGGGGTATGAAGCTCACGGCTGTAGTAACGGAGGTTCAATGGAAGGGGAGACGGAAATATGGCAAAACATATGTGTTGAGTCTAGCTCAACGAGTTCCGGGGAGTTGAGTGCAATCTAGACGATCAGTCCGCAACGACTCTGAGAAGTACATTTCGTACCCACCAGCAAGGTCCAGATAAAAATGCCGAGAAATACGAGTGGCGGAAATGTGAGTACCTATTACCAAGATAAGATAACAGCATTAATTAAAATGAAACATACTGTAATGTTCCATCGACGCCCAGGAAGTGTCCTCCCTCTTATAGCGGCTCTCATCTTGAAAGTCATCTGCAACGCGGTTATAGTTCGTCCAGATTCTTCTGAGAACACAGAAGAAGTAACTCACATCGCATACAAGAGCTAGAGCAGCGCTTGTTACGCTACGTGAATGATGGGCGTGAGGCAGGCAGGCGTTGCAATGAGAGGGGCTTACAATGTGTTGCAGGCGTAGACTAGGGATGCTTGGAACGCGCAAAAGGCAAAGGGCGGTACTGTGCCATCTTGTTGACCTAAGATCGAGAGATAGGTCCCGGTCCACACCATAGCACTACCGATGAACATAAACCATGGCGCAGATCGATGTACGTTCTTGGAGATATAGGCAGTGAGGAAAACGATAGAGAGAAATGTAAAGCAGGCCGCCTGGGCCAGATCGAAGATGATAACGAACGCTGTCCGATACTTGTCGAACTCTTTGGCAAGATCGATGTGCGCCTGTAGGCTCACAATATCTGGCGAGGCTGAAAATGACGGACTCAGTGTCCCGAAGGCTGAAGAGGAAATGCAGGCCACATACAAGTGGCAACCTGTGCCCACATGGCGGTAAGAATGAAACTGCAACAGTTCAGGATCTGAGTCTCCGTACTTTTAGGACATATCACAATCCGTGTGAATACGGTTCCCTCTACTGAGCCATCCATTGAGTTTGTGGCGGGCGTCAATCACGATACTACGAGCGAGACGTGATCCATCAGGTGGTTCTAATGGCCGTGGCCCATCCGTGGAAGGTTGGTGCCAGGCAGTTTCAAGGAGAATGCAAGAAGCACAGGTTGATTGAAGCGAGAATATACACAGCAAGGTGTTCTCGGAAGGTTCTAGGATCATGATCTCAATACCAAATCATTTCGAGAAGTGCAGTGGACTCACGCCAAGACGGGAGAAGTCGAATACGCTTGGAAGAAAGCAGACGCTTGCTTGTATAAGTAGACCTGATATTCGCTTCACGAGCTCTTTGCCGATGAGTGACGGGTTGAAAGCGCGTATCAAGGTGATGGATTCCTCTGGGCAACCTCTGGGAAGACTTGCGGAAGCGTGGAATGAGTGCCGAGAGAGTGCCGCTTTCCCACGATCCCCTTCTTCAATGTTTCCATTCAACTATCAGATCTGCATGACATAAGTTGTTAATGCTATGTGACAGAGAAGAAAAGGCGAGGAGGCACGGCGGTCTGGCCTTAAAATTGACGCCCACGGCCCTCCAAGTAGAACACGAATGTCGTCCTCATACGCTGTTCTGCCACTGCCCTCTTTCGCGTCCAGGAAAACGAGCTGGTACTGGCCAGGGCTAGTCCATCTGGGTACGTTATTCTTCCACAGTACAAGAAGTAGCTAACAAAACACGTCCAGCTCGTTCCGCAACTTGCGCTGCTCTTACCAAAGGAGTCAAGGAGGGCTTCGTCGAGATTCTTGACTACGACGGACATTCAATCAAGTTTGGGTCGTCAATCAACACAAAAAAGGGAACGCTAGAAGGACGGTTGATAGTCAATGACGACTCGTTCTGGGTTCGTGTCTATCTGTCGTATGATATCGGATGTAGGTTCTACTATTATTGTCTTCCCTGACCATTTCTTAACACCCCTCTAGTCTCGGAGGCCTATATGAATGGAGAGGTTACCTCACCTTCACTGAAAGATGTCCTTACGGTATGTCACAACGCGTGCTCTAAACTATATATATCGTTCATGCACGCGAATAGGTGTATGTTCGGAACCACAGACATATATCAACTGTTTGGTCTCTGAGCTACCAACTCAAATCCGTCTGTGATATTATCATGCACCGTTACCTCAGCCACGGATATCAACAGTCCATCTCCAATGTGGGGTCAGGCTTTCTTCGACGTATACCTTGACTCAGATCTTTTAGGTCGCCGGATATGACGCCTCAAATGAGCTCTATGCAGTGAGTTGAACTCTCTCTTGCTGTGCTGCGTATCTAACGCTAGTAATTAGGCCTTCTTGAGCGACGAGATGCAGTATTCTTGTCCTATGTGGCTCGACATCGATGGTGGCGTTGATGGTGATCTCAGAGGTTTGAGGTCAACCAACGATCTAGAGCGCGCACAGAATCAAAAGCTTGAATGGGTTCTTGATCAAGCGAGGGTTAAAGACGGACACCGCCTTTTAGAAATTGGTACCGGCTGGGGAAGCTTAGCCATTGCGGCACGTTCTTCATTATCACCACCTAGCCTCCGACTGACGCGTTCATAGGCTGCTCAGCGAGGATGCACAGTGGACTCTATCACACTCTCCATTGAGCAAAAGCTCCTTGCTGAAAAGCGCATCAAGGCCGCCGGTTTCTCGTCTCAAATACGTGTGCATCTCTTGGATTACAGAAAGCTTCCAACTACTTTCGAAAAGGTATTTGATGCTTGCGTGAGCTTGGAGATGATCGAGGTGCGATCACTATTTCTTCTTCTGGCACATGATATGCTAATAACGAGAAAGGCTGTCGGTGTAGAGTACATGGCAACGTTCATACGAATCGTCGATTGGGCTTTGAAAGATGAAGACGCAGCAGTCGTCCTTTCGGCCACTACGTACCCCGACGCTACGTTTACGACATACCAGTATGATATTCTCTTCTTCGCTTGGGCGTCTCTCACACGCCACATTAGAGCCGACGACTTTATCCGAAAGTACCATTGGCCACACACGATCCCTCCCAGCGCTACTTGGCTTGCGAATCAATTCAACACAGTGTTGGACCGGCGATTCTCGCTCGAGACGGTCGTCAACTACTCCACGCGTGAGATTCGCGTCCGGTTCCGGTCGAAATTTATTGATTCCTGTTAACAGACTACTGTCGATGCTTGCGTGAATGGGCGAGGTGCGTTCGTGTAGTTATATCATCGGTATGCAATCTGACGGAGCCACAGACGTCTGGAATCAAACTGGACGCCCAAGTTAACTAACACGCTGACCAAACGGTACCCAGAATTCCAAGACCCTCATCTCCTGGAGGTCTACAAACGAAGATGGCTCTATATGTTCGTGTACATGGAGGTTGCGTATTCGAAGGCGTGGCTCAATCTGAACTATTGGACATTTGTGCGCCCAGTAAGCCTGTTACTGCTCCTTCGGTGGCGTGATGCTCATACACCACAATTCAGGGATATGAACCTTAGACAACGCTGTCGTATTTATCTTTTCACACAAGGACACTCGTAACTAGAAGCTTTTTGGCATTTTGTTTGTTCGAAAAGTAAGAGCTCTCGTCACGGCCGACGAAACTTCAAGACAGTCAGTATCTTCCTGACTCTCATGTTTCCAAACATGCGTACCTCCTTGCAATGAAGTCTACGTCAAAAGCTGCAGCGCCAATTGCCAGCCATCTATCTCCGTGGGTCTTTAGCAAAAATCTTGAACCAGGTGCAGCACCGAAGTATGCCATGATACAAGAGTAGTTGCATACGGCCCCAACAAATGACAGCGATGATCTAAAGGACGGAATAAGGACATGTTTTGTCAGCGTGCGTTCGAACTGCCAGTGACACTGATCTTTTGAGGAGAGTCGGGGAACCAAAAGTCCCAGCTGCTAACTTGAAAAGGACGAGCTTCGAGACTCCGAAAAGCACAACCTCTGTGCGCGGACCTTGGTCGTCGACACATTCTACGCCAATCGTGACACAGTTTCCCAAGACAACCCTGTTGACGTGTTTTCCTGTGAGAATGACGGGATTGTCATTGTGCGCCTCTTGTCTTAGATGTAGACATGCGCCACATCTGAGCGATTCCAGTGCGATGGCAAATATACCAGGAGAAGATTGGCAAAGGACTTGCTCCGTGCGTGTTACAGGTCCGAAAGTCATTGTATTTTTCAGTGAATGTGCGGTCTCTCATATTTTGCCGCCATGCTCAGAAAATCTCGACCGATGCTCGTAGCGCAACCTCCATGAGAGACGCGGATAGGTCCAGAAGTTCCATGCGAATCAATTTCGTCCTTGAATGGCGTGTAACTCTCAAGCTGTCCCAAAGGGTTACAATAGGGTGGTAAGGTGTAAGAAGCAGCGCACCTTTTTTGCGAGAGGGATCAACTGGCTCGGACCCCAGCCTAGATTTCCCAAACGTTCCCAGTCATCATAGTGTAAGGCGGATGCGCGAGCGTATATCATGACTATAGAATGTGTTAGATGCTGTTTTGTTGTGAAAAATAAACGTACGAGTGATGCCCGACGCTCTTCCGATACGACTTCCTGGGACCTGTACATAGTGACTATCAATCGTCTGTTATCCAACGCGAGACGTGATCGAGCCGTATGTCGGTAAAACGTGATTTGCGACCAAAGAGATTGGAAAAGAAACGCGCTGGTTGAGCGTGCACGTTGACTATGAGGACCGGGTTCCACGATGAGAGTCTTGAGGGATAGATCCGCTTCAATTAAACGGTCAGCTACAACGCATACGGTCGTTCCATCTGCTAGTGATGAGCATCGACCTTGGATGAACAGGCAGTACTAGTAAGTACTTACCGCCAGCAAATTATGTCAAGCAGCATTTAGCGGTCGTGGCGAGTTGGTACATAAGAGCCCGGAGTGAACAATCGCTTCGCTGACTCGTTTTAGCCTTCCTGGACCGTCCTTGAGCAGCAGAGACTCTGAATAACTGATATTCATGGTAGTTGTAGGCTAAGAGTGAACAGCGGGAACCTCAGTTTAGGGTTTATTCTATCTTGTCCTCATCCTTTCATCTTGCTTTCGTCTAATAGTAATCTGAAGTTGCTGGGGACGATACAGAGATGCCAGAACCTATAGAAATCACTTCCGTTGGCCAATGGAACACATCTCTACGGTCTGCAACAACAGCAGGGAGGACTGTCTTTGTCGACTTTCATGCAGAATGGTGCGGCCCTTGCAAGGCGCGTACCGTCCCATCGCGCAAGTGCTAGTACGCGCTCACATATCCCCCAGGCAATCGCACCAACGTACACACAGCTCGCCAAAGCATATCCCCAAGCCGTCTTTCTTCGTGTCGACGTCGATGCCCACCAACAGATAGCCGCGAAATACCAAGTCACCGCGATGCCTACCTTCTTTGCCATCAAATCTGGTAAACAAATCGACAATCTTCGTGGCGCCGACATGCGTGGCCTCGCTACTCTGGTCGCACGGCATGCTGGCCCAAATCCGCCTGTTCCTCCTCTCCCTGAAGATGCGGAAGCCGCCAAACAAGACGGAAACGTAAAATTCTCTAGTGGAGACTGGCAAGGCGCCGTGGATGCCTATACGTTCGCCCTGAAGCACGCCCCGGAGTCTCCCCAGCTTCACGCGAATCGCGCACTGGCGTATCTAAAGATGGCTTCGCCCGAAATGTATCCCAAAGCGATGCAGGATGCTCTTCAGGCGACAAGTCTGGATCCCAGCTGGGGAAAAGGATGGGTGAGGCTAGGAGACGTACTTCTAGCTCAAGCGCTTGAATCTGCGAAGGCCGGCCAGGAAGAAGGGCATCAGAAGGGCTTGGAGGCAGCCATCGAGGCCTATGAGAACGCAGTCGGTCTCTTGAAAGATACGCCTTCGCAATTGGGAGGTGTGTTGTCTTCTTTGTGCGGTGTAGGTATGTTTGGAATTGACGGCTTTTCTTTCAGAGGCCCAAAAGAAGTTAGTCGGGGTCCAAAATATGCTCGCCGAGGTCAAGAAGAAATTAAGTTCCTCCTTGTAGTGAATAATCAATGTCCTAGTAAGCACATGCGGTCGCGCTAGATTCAAGATTTCAACAGTAGCAGATCATGAATTTACGTGAACTTCGTAGCTGAATCCCCAGTCAATCAAGATCCGTTCGTCCGTGGTACAATGGACACCGGTCAGTATGATACCTTGGAATTGAAATTTGCGGCACACGGAACGACACCCGTGAAGGGAAACGACGACGACCTGCACACACTACACAATCCAGAGGCATCGCTGGCCGTCATACGCCGTCGCCAAGCCGTGGCTCACCTTGGCTTTCCAGATAATGATATCCCTGAGGGAGTCGTCTTCCCCCAACATTCCCCACGGGGTCGAACATGAGGGCAGCAGACCAACGAACCCATCAAATGGTATGGACCGGTTCTCCGTCTTACCAACCTCAACAAGCATCAACTAAAGCATCCCCAGCGTCACTCTAGCCTCTGAAGAATGGAATACCATACATAGCGCTCGAAAATGCGTCAAAGACATACGCCACATCCCTCCCGAGGACGGTGGACAGCACCTCTGAACGAAGTGTCAATATCACTATCACCTAGCGGCAGTCGACGGCTTTTGGATTCAGGCGTACCAGATACGTACGTATATAAAGGAATCATCACTGCTACTGTAAACGTTGCCCACCATCCCACACCAACATGTCTCAGAACAAAGAAGACATCAAGGTCGAGGACTCGCACATCGAAGAGATTCCGCGCGAGCTTGACTCGGAAGAGCGAATCGTGGTCACTGATGAGGACGTACGTTTTTGTTATACCTTCTCACATTCCAGCGAAATTCATTACAATTATTGGTAGTCCAAACGCATCGTACGCAAGACCGACCTGTATCTTTTGACCTTATTATCTTGGGTATACTTTCTCCAAATCCTCGATAAAGTCAGTGCATATCTACACCACATATCTACGCATACTTAGCTGACATTACGGGGTTGCAGGTCATTATCGGTTACGCCGCCGTCTTTGGATTGAAAGAGGATACAGGTCTCGTTGGTAATCAGGTTTGTCCCATGCGATGTTATCGTCTTCGTTCGCTAATAAATTCCTTCTAGTACTCTAGTGTCGGTTCGATAGGCTACTACGCGCAGATGGCTGCTCAACCCATCGGCGCTTATGTTCTCGTCAAGTTCCCCGTCAAGATCATCATGCCCGTCATTGTCAGTATCAAGCTTCCTTGACCCACTCCACCTACTATGATTGACTCGGGGATACAGGTCTTCTTCTGGGGATGCGCCCTCTGTGGAATGGCTGGTGCCAACAACTTCGGCGGTATGCTCCCACTCGTCTTAAATCCTACTTGTGTCTCTAAACCTTCTTCTTCCTAGGTCTCATGGCCGGCCGTTTCTTCCTAGGTTTCTTCGAGGCTCTATGTCTCCCCCTCTTCTCCTTGATCACATCGCAATGGTACCGCCGAGTGGAACAACCGATGCGAGTCGCGACTTGGTACGGTACCAACGGCATCGCATCCATGCTAGGCTCTCTCTTGGCGTACGGACTGAGCTTCATCGAGGCGGAGACCCTCCACAATTACCAGATCCTGTTCATTCTGACTGGTGGCCTGACAGTGATCACCGGTCCTGCTCTTTAGTGAGTTTATTCCCTCAATGTTCTGCAAGGATGCTCGTCTAACCCGACCTTCCAAGCTGGTTGCTCGACAATGGCCCTGGAGAAGCGCGCTTCCTCACTCCCGAGGATCGTCTGAAAGCCGTCGAGCGTCTACGAAGCAACAATACCGGAACAGCTACTCACCACACGTTCAAGTGGAAGCAGGTATTCGAGATGGTTACCGAAGTCAGGGGATACGTCTTCTTCTGCATGACTCTCATTGTCAACATGGGTGCTTCTGTGCGTGGAACTTGGGCTCTTCTGGGTCGGATTGATATTTATCATTTACGCTGCCCAATAGACATCGACCGTGTTCGGCCCTCTCATTCTCAAAGGCATGCTCGGGTTTAGCTCAAGGCGCACCATGCTTCTTAGTAAGTTGCTTATCCTCTGGATCTACAATTATCTGGCACTGATTCCGATTCTGAATAGACATGCCATTCGGTGCTCTTCAGCTAACAGTCATCTTATTCTCCTCGTGGATGGCCGTCAGATACAGGACCCGAGCATATATTCTTTTCGCTATGATGACTCCAGTCGTCGCTGCCACCGCAATTCTTTACGCCGTCCCCCGCGGCAAAGAATACGCTGGTGCTCTGTTAACGGGCTACTATCTCTTCGCATTCCTATTCTCCGCCAACCCTCTACTCATCAGGTACATAGAACCATTTCCTTTCCACACTAACGCCCGACTCACTGTTGCATCTCCAGTTGGATCATCTCAAACACCGCCGGTCAAACCAAGAAAGCGTCATACATGGCCTCATACAACTTTGCCTCCGCCCTCGCCCACATCTTCAACCCCTACATCTTCAAGGCGGAGGACGAGCCGCACTACATTCCGGGGCTGCGCATCGTTATGATCGTGTTCTGCATCCTTATGCTCCTCATCGTGGTCATGGCCTTGAACCTTATGGTTCTCAACAAGAGGAAGGAGACCCAACGTATGGATAATGGCAAGGAGGCGAAGCTCGAGGTGAGCTTACCCTATCTCCATCCTCTGAGTTAGTAGACTAATGAAGGGATGATAAAGGACCTCTCCATGGCGAGGAAGTTCGACAACGAAAGGCAAGTGGATGACAAGAAGATCGGTGTAAATGCGATGTTGGATATGACGGATAGAGAAAATGATGAGTACGTTGCCATTTTGATTGATTGGGTTGTCATTCGTACTAGCTAACACTTCGAAATAGGTTCCAATATGTTATCTGAGCAACCCACACCTTGCTGGAGGGAATGTATATTAGCCCTGTGTTCTTTACATTGTAGTTACAGTAGTACATGTAAACATACCTTTATGATGATCATGTTTTCGAATATCTACTGGAACAATTGAGGCTATGTATATACAGGGATCAAAACTGTGGCGCCGTTGACGCTGAGGTCCATCCTACCCGAAAATTAAAGTAAAATTGAGTAGAGTATTTGCGATCACAATTGTCCTGGCGTGTATAGATAAATACGACTATCCTCAAAAGGTCCTTATTCCGTCCTTCAGATCATCGCTGTCCTTTGTTGGGGCCGTATGCAACTACTCTTGTATCACATACTTCGGTGCTGCACCTGGTTCAAGATTTTTGCTAAAGACCCACGGAGATAGATGGCTGGCAATTGGTGCTGCAGCTTTTGACGTAGACTTCAAATTGCAAGGAGGTATGCATGTTTGGAAACAGGAGAGTCAGGAAGATACTGACTGTCTTGAAGTTTCGTCGGCCATGACGAAAGCTCTTACTTTTCGAACAAACAAAATGCCAAAAAGCTTCTAGTTACGAGTGTCCTTGTGAAAAGATAAATACGACAGCGTTGTCTAAGGTTCATATCCCTGAATTGTGGTGTATGAGCATCACGCCACCGAAGGAGCAGTAACAGACTTACTGGGCGCACAAATGTCCAATAGTTCAGGTTGAGCCATGCCTTTGAATACGCAACCTCCATGTATACAAACATATAGAGCCATCTTCGTTTGTAGACCTCCAGGAGATGAGGGTCTTGGAATTCTGGGTACCGTTTGGTCAGCGTGTTAGTTAACTTGGGCGTCCAGTTTGATTCCAGACGTCTGTGACTCCGTCAGATTGAATACCGATAACATAAACACACGAACGCACCTCGCCCATTCACGCAAGCATCGACAGTAGTCTGCTAACCGGAATCAATAAATTTCGACTGGAACCGGACGCGAATCTCACGCGTGGAGTAGTTGACGACCGTCTCGAGCGAGAATCGCCGGTCCAACGCTGTGTTGAATTGATTCGCAAGCCAAGTCGCGCTGGGAGGGATCGTGTGTGGCCAATGGTACTTTCGGATAAAGTCGTCGGCTCTAATGTGGCGTGTGAGAGACGCCCAAGCGAAGAAGAGAATATCATACTGGTATGTCGTAAACGTAGCGTCGGGGTACGTAGTGGCCGAAAGGACGACTGCTGCGTCTTCATCTTTCAAAGCCCAATCGACGATTCGTATGAACGTTGCCATGTACTCTACACCGACAGCCTTTCTCGTTATTAGCATATCATGTGCCAGAAGAAGAAATAGTGATCGCACCTCGATCATCTCCAAGCTCACGCAAGCATCAAATACCTTTTCGAAAGTAGTTGGAAGCTTTCTGTAATCCAAGAGATGCACGCGTATTTGAGACGAGAAACCGGCGTCCTTGATGCGTTTTTCAGCAAGAAGCTTTTGCTCAATGGAGAGTGTGATAGAGTCCACTGTGCATCCTCGCTGAGCAGCCTATGAACGCGTCAGTCGGAGGCTAGGTGGTGATAGTGAAGAACGTACCGCAATGGCTAAGCTTCCCCAGCCGGTCCCAATTTCTAAAAGGCGGTGTCCGTCTTTAACCCTCGCTTGATCAAGAACCCATTCAAGCTTTTGATTCTGTGCGCGCTCTAGATCGTTGGTTGACCTCAAACCTCTGAGATCACCATCAACGCCACCATCGATGTCGAGCCACATAGGACAAGAATACTGCATCTCGTCGCTCAAGAAGGCCTAATTACTAGCGTTAGATACGCAGCACAGCAAGAGAGAGTTCAACTCACTGCATAGAGCTCATTTGAGGCGTCATATCCGGCGACCTGAAAGATCTGAGTCAAGGTATACGTCGAAGAAAGCCTGACCCCACATTGGAGATGGACTGTTGATATCCGTGGCTGAGGTAACGGTGCATGATAATATCACAGACGGATTTGAGTTGGTAGCTCAGAGACCAAACAGTTGATATATGTCTGTGGTTCCGAACATACACCTATTCGCGTGCATGAGCGATATATATAGTTTAGAGCACGCGCTGTGACATACCGTAAGGACATCTTTCAGTGAAGGTGAGGTAACCTCTCCATTCATATAGGCCTCCGAGACTAGAGGGGTGTTAAGAAATGGTCAGGGAAGACAGTAATAGTAGAACCTACATCCGATATCATACGACAGATAGACACGAACCCAGAACGAGTCGTCATTGACTATCAGCCGTCCTTCTAGCGTTCCCTTTTTTGTGTTGATTGACGACCCAAACTTGATTGAATGTCCGTCGTAGTCAAGAATCTCGACGAAGCCCTCCTTGACTCCTTTGGTAAGAGCAGCGCAAGTTGCGGAACGAGCTGGACGTGTTTTGTTAGCTACTTCTTGTACTGTGGAAGAATAACGTACCCAGATGGACTAGCCCTGGCCAGTACCAGCTCGTTTTCCTGGACGCGAAAGAGGGCAGTGGCAGAACAGCGTATGAGGACGACATTCGTGTTCTACTTGGAGGGCCGTGGGCGTCAATTTTAAGGCCAGACCGCCGTGCCTCCTCGCCTTTTCTTCTCTGTCACATAGCATTAACAACTTATGTCATGCAGATCTGATAGTTGAATGGAAACATTGAAGAAGGGGATCGTGGGAAAGCGGCACTCTCTCGGCACTCATTCCACGCTTTCACGAAAATCTCTTACCCAGAGGAATCCATGACCCTAATACGCGCTTTAAACTTGTCACTCGCAACAGAGACGTACATTCTTCGTGAACTGCACATCAGGTCCACACTCATGTACCGTTCTCTCAAATTTATTCGACTTCTCCCGTCTTGTCCACTGCTTCTCCAAATGATGTGTCCGGGTACTGAGATCATGATCCTACCTCCCGAGAAGACCTTGCTGTGGCCTGTCTTTCAACTCTCGCTTCATTCAACCTGTGCTTCTTGGACTCTCCTTGAAACTGCCTGAGACCAACTTTGCACGGATGGGCCACGGCTAATGGAGCCACATGATGGATTCTCGCTCGTAGTATCATGATTGACGCCCGCCACAAACTCAATGGATGGCTCAGTAGAGGGAACCGTATTCACACGGACTTTGATATGTCCTAAAAGTACGGAGACTCAGATCCTGAACTGTTGCAGTTTCATTCTTACCGCCATGTGGACACAGGTTGCCACTTGTATGTGGCCTGCATTTCCTCTTCAGCCTTCGGGACACTGAGTCCGTCATTTTCAGCCTCGCCAGATATTGTGAGCCTACAGGCGCACATCGATCTTGCCAAAGAGTTCGACAAGTATCGGACAGCGTTCGTTATCATCTTCGATCTGGCCCAGGCGGCCTGCTTTACATTTCTCTCTATCGTTTTCCTCACTGCCTATATCTCCAAGAACGTACATCGATCTGCGCCATGGTTTATGTTCATCGGTAGTGCTATGGTGTGGACCGGGACCTATCTCTCGATCTTAGGTCAACAAGATGGCACAGTACCGCCCTTTGCCTTTTGCGCGTTCCAAGCATCCCTGGTCTACGCCTGTAACACCTTGTAAGCTTCTCACACTTTCAGTTTCCCCCGTATAACAAGCATACTACCCGTAGCATAACATGCGCTGCTCTGGCTCTTGTATGCGATGTGAGCTACTTCTTTTTCCGAGGAATCTGAACTTCTACCATGTTACAGATGACTTTCAAAATGAGAGCCGCTATAAGAGGAAGATCACTCCCTGGGCGTCGATGGAACATTGGGGTATGTTTTGATTTGAAAATTGCTGTTATCTTATCTTGGTAATAGGTGCTCACATTTCCGCCACTCGTATTTCTCGGCATTTTTATCTGGACCTTGCTGGTGGGTACGAAATGCACTCTTCAGAGACGCTGCGGACTGATCGTTCAGATTGCACTCAACTCCCCGGAACTCGTTGAGCTAGACTCGACACATATGTTTTGCCATATTTCCGTCTCCCCCTCCATCGAACCTCCGTTACTACAACCGTGAGCTTCATACCCCGAAGACAGCAACACCACACTGATCCTACTGCATCCAGATTTTCAATAAGTGCTATTAGTACACTTATTCCTACCGTCTTTCTTACGATTCTCTCTGGTATGTGCACCCCACGACGTAACAACATTATAACAAATAACGTCCGCAGTTTGGAATGCTTGGATTATTTTTTTGCACAGAAAAAGAACAGGACTATATCCATCAGAGTTCGAGAGCGCTCATGCGCGCGGGTTCTCGTGGACTCCTTTCATTCGAAGGAACGTATTGATGGCCTTGTTGTCACTTATCGGGATCGTGTACGTCAATATACCTTTCTTTACGCAGCCCGACTGAATGCCTCTGACTCAGGATGGGGGCAACCGCTTTTCACGGATTCACAGAGACTAATTCACCATTATGGAACATTGCACTGGTGTTCAGTAAGTTCACAGATTAAGTCGGTGGAAGGACATAGTAATAACTTCCGGAACAGTGCCTTTTGCAATTTCTGCTCTTATGGGAACGCGTATGGTTAGTTTATGATTTCTCGTCGAATTGTATTCCGCTGAAGTTATATAGGACCTTCTTATGGTATGGTTTCCAAAGCTTAGAAGGATTATGCGGAGGATGGAGAGGAGAGATGCTGGGCATGTCTGATGGGTTGGATGACTTACACGGACTCAAAATTGAATCATTATATACGGATTCTGTCTAATGAAGGTCATAAACTTATGTTTGCATTATGTAGAGGAGAGATCATGACTCGGAACTTGACAAAGATATATACGCCGCTATTGTTGTCGAGGAATGTGTGATAAGCGACATGGGGGCTCGCTTGCAGAGGCCCATGATCGCATTCCACTTGTTGGCGTCTTACTTGAATACTGCGTGTAAGTCAACCAATGTTAATGCGAACATCGGAACGATGATGATGGAGGGTACTCCGGGCTATACAAGGGCCAACCGCTCGCATTTTTTCAATGCGACCACGGGTTTTCGGCCAGTTCCGACCACGTCATGTGCTAAGAATCTCGAGGGTATTGCCATTGGTGGCGCTTTCCCAATTGCGCCACTTCAGGTCCATTCAGAAGTATTGTATTTATAGGGGACGCGCCATGGTGAATGAGGGAGTCAAGCAATGTTTCAGAATCATAAGCACAGTATATAAGTGTCAGCCTGAACGAGACCGAGTACCCCAGAGTCCCCAACTACGCCTTGTTTTGATCTGTGAATTGAACAATTTCCGAGTTCAAGTCACACGGCTATATCTGCACCCCCCTCTTTGACCCCTTCGATAAGAGCAGCGCAAGTTGCGGAACGAGCTGGAAGTGTTTTATTAGCTGATTAATGTACTGTATGGGAGAATAAATGCACCTAGATAGACTAGTCCTGGCCAGTACCAGCTGGCTTTCCTCGACGCAAAAGAGGGCAATGGCAGAACAGCGTACGGGGACGACAATCAGGTGGGCGTCAAGATTGAGGCCAGGCCGCCGTACCTCCTCGCCTTCTCTTCTCTGTCACATAGTATTGGCAACTTAAGTCATGCGGATATGTCATTTGGATGAAAGCATTCAAGAATGGGTCGTGGGAAAGCGACACCTACTCGGCACTCCCGGAATCTATTTTTAGTCGGTACTACTTACGTTCCATCTGCTTGAGGGGATACGGAAGTGACCATCGTTAGTGATCGGTCAGTCGATACCAGGAGAACACAAGACTGTTTTGAAGCATTAAATGACTACACTATAGAGTATGTATTAGGCATGAAGTTGATTCCAATACTTAAGCTAAGAATGGTTCATTTTCCGCAAAGTACTCATAATTATCAGCATTAGTAGTCGCAAAAAACGGATCGTCGTTGGCTAGCCGGTGGCACTCTCCGGGACCATTTACGTGGTCCAAAGCACGCGGGTTATGGAAAGTGAAATGCGTAGCCTCGTGTACGAGTGTACCGGCTTTCGAGTTACTACCCCACATTGGTGTAGTCTTTGCACGGGAGACATTGCAGAGATATATAACTGCATCTGCAGGTGGTGCCAGATCACTGTATGGACATTTCAGTCCAATTCTATGAAGAGGGTGGCAGCTGAAGGCTTACTGTCCTGGTGCCGCGACATATGCATAGATATTTTTGTCCTTACATGTGCAATCATAGGTGTATCCATCTGCGGTGCCAGGCTTCAGAAAAGAGCGTCTACTTAGGCTTCCGTACATGGCAGTCACTTGATCCCTAGGTTTCCAATCATGTGGTGGCGCTCTTTCCGCGGCATTCCAGTCGCCAAACCAATAATCATATCGAGCTGTTGGTCCCGTCATCGCGGAGATGTATCTGGAATATCCGGCATGGTCAGGCGCTTCAGTAGAAGGTGAATAGGACTCACTGATTTACTTCGTATACATATCTGTCTCCATACTGGGCTGCAAGATCGATGTTCGAAATTTGTGTCCTACCGCACCCACGGGTTGTCACGCTAGTTGGCCTAGCTCTATGTGGTGCCCGTTGAAAGACATCGCGGCCCTCAATAGTATCATTCTCCGTAATTTTTTCATCCAAAGGGGGGTCCTCAGGTTCAGGAATATCTGCCTCAAGGTTCCCCTCGATTTTGATCGTATTGGCATCCACCTTGACTTTAGGATACGTCATAACATCGTCGACTAAAACGTAGAAGAAGTCGCGCTTGAGCTTGAAGGTGTAGGCGCCAGCGCCTGATTTTCTAAAGTCGTACGCGTCGCCAACTATAGAGATGCGATCAAAGAGGCAATGCGTGGGAAATGATGTGGCGCACCGTTGTAGTTGAACTTTATCGTCTTCCCAGGTGGGAGATCAAGGGTTGTACCCGGAGGGTATTTTCTGCCTCCTGATTCCGAGCTTCCTGCTACGCTACTCTCAGTGTCAGAGAGAGAGCCTGATTCTTCTGAGGAATCCTCAGAGCCACGTCGTGCACGCGATTTGTTATCCGCTATTAGGGAGACTACATCCTTGTGGTCGTCAGGGCGGTATGCATCCTCTTCATCGTTGTTCTGCAGATAGGTCTTCATATCCCACTTGGCCATGTAACCGACGAAGGTAGGGTTTTTTGTCGCAGCCTTCGAATCTGTTCTCTCGAATATCAGGGCATCTGCAGCGAAGAAATCGTAGAGAATTCCGTTCGGGTCTTTGACGACTACCATATCTTTAGTGCTTTTGTTTTCCAGCGTACCAGTTATGATGATATCTTTGACATCGTTTACACTAGGTGGCGCTATTTTTCGTGTTGGTTACTATCATTAGACTCGATGAAGAGAAGTGTAATACCTTTGAGAGATATCACCAGGCTACCTTCCTTTGACTCAGGACTCGAAGGCGGCGGTAGTGCCACCACGGGCAGGATGAGTGTAGCCAGTAGAGCACATCCGGAGAAGGTATTTTTTGATCGAAAAGACATTTTTGTAAATACCTTGAAGCTCGAAAGTTCCCTTTATACGTTGAGAATAGAATAGCATTTACATGTATATTCCCAGGATACAGCAATTTGTGCGCTTGAAGCGGTTGTATCCAGGGCCGGATCACCTCCGATCCTGTTTGGAGGATGTGGCGCCATGGTAATCATTCCTTAGACTACAATGCATAAGTATAGGAAATTTCTCAGAGAAATGACTCGAACATACTTACCTTGGCAATACTTTCATTCATAATCCAAATATTCAATGCCTTCGGGACTGAATATGAATGTCGATCGTCGGATTCTTCATAACGATGATTTTGGGTGTTCACCTAGGCGTGTTCTCCTTGACAATTCCCTTCTTCTTATTTCAACTGTCCAGACTGCGCTTGTAGATTTATCGTCGCCTATCTATCACCTCTGATTGGACGTCCCGTACTCGTATCTTCCGCGCTGGAATTATTCTGGTCCCCAAAGCAAGTGACGGTACGAAGAGCACAAGTACTCTTCGATTCATGAATACCCACCTCCAGGGATAATGCCTTCCCATCCCAATTCTCTATGATTGAGTTTACACCCTGATGTCCAAGTTGCCTGGGAGATCTCCCCTCAAAGCTGTACCAGATGCTTTAGTGAAAGGGGAATACTTGCAAACGCTGTGTGAGGAGATAGAGGATTTCATGCGACGAGTCTGGGTGATTCCGCAGCCTATGCACTCCAACAGCCAGGTTATCAGTGCTAGCGACGACGGTATCATGCCCACTGCCTGGAACGTGGATGGTGTATATGGCTCTCTTCCATGGTCGATCAAATACTACGCCTGGATCTTGGAGTTATACCCGCCGATCTGCTCGAACGTTTCCCAGAGGCGGAGGCCGTACTTGCAGCCGAACCGGTGGTTTTCACGCACACGGACCTCCTCCTGCAGAATATCCTCGTTGGCGACGAAGATCATTCGACGGGCATCGTGGACTGGGAGAACGCGGGATGGCTGCCCAAGCGGAGGCAGTGGGACTTTTTGTGCCGCCATTGCCTATATTCAGCTGCGCAGTATCGTTGGGTCTGGATAGCGAAACGGACGGAGGATGCGGTGGCGTAGGAGGCTCACACGTTGTTGTTGAAGATTGTACGCTCGAGATGACACCGGATGTCTGCACTGTAGTATGCACCTTGTCGCATCTGTACAGTTCCGCGACTCTTGTGACAAGCCCATTGTCTTCCTCCTGGTTAGCGACGATACCAGTCATGTCAGATCCGCCGTCGTGGATATAGGGTGAAGAGATGCACCTGGATTCCTGCAGAGCTGGAAGTGGGAGGCGGATATCCAGAGTTCCACGAGATTCTCGATGCAGAGCTTGACAAGTGTTATGTTGGTTTAAGTGGATCGGTATGCCATTGAAAGATACACGACTGTTGACAAGTACGTGAGAATAACAAGGCTCAGCGAAGTCAGTGGAATACATTGTTTCGGTGATATTCTGGTGGCCACGCAAGCTTGAGAAGCGCAGCGAACTATCTCGTCAACTCCAAAAGGGCGACATCACGTTCTGGACGTCTAAAGTGTCCGCTAGCAGACACAAAGGTCATCTGGCGCCCTCCTAACCACTTTGTCCGGGGAGGCCAATTTTGGTTTTGTCTCTGAGCGGTATTCCGTAAGTAGCTACGTCGGGCTAGCAAACGGTTGAATCTCTGTCTTTAGCACACGATTGGCCTTGGACTTTGGGACGGGTGCTGCAATAATAGTTTAGACGATAACAGACGGGACAAAACGATGCCCATACCCTTGGCATTTTCAGTCATGTAGAATCGTCGTAGTATCATGATGCTCTCTTCTCGTAGGTAACCTCCGTGAGCACGGTAAGACGGATGAGTAGGATGGGCCAGACTGGTCTAGTTAGTTGTGCATAGATGCTACGGAATGAGAAGAGCCGTACGTGTTGACTGACAAGACACCTTCGCATCCTCCGAATCGTTCATTTGCGCAGCCGTAATAGACTTCCTTGATGCCCAGTTGCCGTAGGGCAGACGCGCACATCATGCAAGGCTCAACAGTCACGTATAGAGTAGTCGTGGATAGTGGATACGTTAAATCGGCCGTGGACAGAGGGTTGGCGAGAATTTGGTCGATGGCTTCGAGCTCAGCATGCCTAGTGGCCTGTGAGCATCGGGGTGAAGGTAATGCAAGGAAAGTCGACGGCGAAGACGTACATTTCTCAACTCGTTCGTTCGATTTCTTGCCTTTGCGATGACCTTGCCACCGCGAGTAAAGACGCATCCTACTGGAACTTCAGCAGCTGCAAAGGCTTCTTCTGCCTATTGAAATGATCAGAATTAAGACAATATGCATGCTCGTTGCACACAATTGCCAGGGCTTCCTTCATGAATGCGATATGGACTGATTCCATGGAGAGGAAACTGAGAGCAAGAGGACAACATAGAATAAACCCTAAACTGAGGTTCGCGTTCACTCTTAGCCTTCGACTACCATGAACATCAGTTATCCAACGTTACTAATACTGTCCTACAACGAGTCAACGAAGCAACTATTCGCTCTCTGGGTTCCTTTTACTAACTCGCCACGACCACCAAATGCTATTTGACATAATATTTGCTGGCGGTAAGTACTTACTGTCTGTTCATCCAAGTTCGATGTTCATGACTGGCAGGTGGAACGACCGCATGCGTTGTAGCTGGCCGTCTAATTGAAGCAGATCCGTCGCTCAATATTCTTATCGTCGAACCTGGTCCACACATACAAGGCCTTGACGTGCACGTACAACCAGCGCGTTTCTTTACCAATCTTCGGTCGAAAACCACGCTTTCCCGACATTTAGCTCGACAAAGTCCCACATTGGATGGCAGACGACTCATCGTTACGGCTGGAAAATGTGTCGGAGGAGCGTCGGGCGTCAATCGTGCGGTCCTTTTAGCAAAACAATTTTCAGCATCTGACGGATTTTGTAGTTATGATGTACACTCGTGCATCTGCCTCTGACTACGATGACTGGGAACGTTTGGGAAATCCGGGCTGGGGTGCGAGCCAGTTGATCCCTCTCGCAAAAAAGGTGCGTTACTCTTACACCTTACCACCTTATTCTGACCCTTTAGGACAGCTTGAGAGCTACACGCCATTCAAGGACGAAATTGATTCGCGTGGAACTTCTGGACCTATCCGTGTCTCTCCTGGAGGTTGCGCTACAAGCGTCGGTCGAGATTTCCTAACCATGGCGAGCAAGTATGACAGAGACCGTCCATTCACTCAAGACACCAATGACTTTCGGACCTGCAACGCGTATGGGGTATATTATCAGTCCATATAACGCAAGAACATCATTAACTCTCGTTCAGAGATGGGCCAAGTGAGCAAAACTACCATCCGCCATGCCCTTTGCGATCTCCTGGTATATTGACCACGGACTGGAACACGCTCTGACGTAGCGCATGCCTACACCTACGCCAAGGCGGACGATGACAATCTTGTCTTTCTCACCGGACAACGCGCCAATAGGATCGTCTTTAAAACTGGTGTAGCGATTGGCGTAGAGTGCGTTGATGAACAGGGTCCGGCGGTAGAGGTCGCACTTTTCGAAGCTTCGAAGCTCGTCGTCCTATCGGCTGGAACGTTTGGCTCGCCAACTATTCTCGAGAGGTCAGTGGCACCTTAAAATGCACGATGGTAGACTCAACCTAATGGCGTTCCCTAGATCGGGCATAGGCTGAGGCTCAATAGGATTCTGGAATCGAACAGAATTCCTCTAGTGGTAGATCTCCCAGGTGTAGGTGAAAACTATCATGGTGAGCAACATTATCTGAAGATGGGGATATTCATTGAATAGTACATAGGTCATCACTCTCACATGCCCGCCTACTTCGTCGACGAGGATAGTGATTGCATGACCGACTTATAATACCAGAAATGTCGATAAAGTGGCGAAAACTCGTAAGTTTGCGATCATCTAAAAGCACTGTCATTTCTGATTCTCGTTCTAGCTCACCTTGATCTTTGGCACGGAACAGGCAAGGGTCTCAAGATTTCATCGCCCACTAGTCAGTGTCTGTCTTTCATTGGGCCCATTGCTGGGCACGTAATGTTCGTTCTGTCATGTCGCCATATCCTGATACCCGTCAAGTACTTTGGTGCTGCACACGTAGAAAGGAAGATAATGGGCATGCTATACTACGGAGTGCGTACTCCCCCCATCGTCTGTTCAAATCCCTGATCCTTCGCGCCCAGGCATATCCGACGTCAACTAGACGTGTGCATTTCGTCACCGATCGAAGTTGCTAGTGAATTAGATATCCTCGCAGCACGATATGCATACAAGCGCAGCAGGAGTATGCGCGGAGGATGGCAGGCGGGCTACCGTGGGGATTGCATTTCCGATCACCCGAGGTTCCAGTCGACCAGCGAGGCTGCTTTCAGGCCATTCACCCAACCTGTCGATGCTGGGGAGCCGGATATCATGTATACTGAGGAAGACGACACAGTGCTTGATGTGTAGCTTACGAGAACTTGCTGCCTGGTTTCGACATCGTGGCCCCCAGTGTCCAGTTACCTTCTGTTACTAGCATCCTCACAAACGAGATAAACAGTCGGGCACCTGCGCTATGAACCCGCGAGAGGCTCTAGTTGTGGTGGATCCGAGGCTGAACGTGTACGAGGTCCGGAATTTGAAGATCGCAGGTGGGTCTCTTTTGTCGTGTTCCTTGGAGTTGTACTGAACGAGGAAGAAGATCTCAGCATCACACCGCTCTAATACATGTAATATGGCGTTGATTGTTAGGGAGAATGTGGATGGGATTATCATTCCTGAGTTGGGGGTCGTGTCGAAGTCAAGTCTGTGAATCTTGAGCTACGTCGTATAAACATAGATGAGCAGAAGCTGCCTCTTCTATATTTGGGAAACACGTGGCGTCTCTTGTTCAAAACCCCTCCTTCCAATTCTTAATTACCGCAGTTTCATGGGAAAGTTTGATAGCCACGAAGGACTGACTACGGGCGAAAGCCTAGTCGATCTATTGACAGCGGCGCCTCGGTCAAATGAGGTTTCCCTCAGCCTACAATCGAGAAGTAGGAACACAGCACTCTGCATGTGCGTTGTAACCATCTACAGTCACTGTCTCTGGAACATGCTGCTACCCACAGACTTCCCTCATTTTTCCAGTTCTTCGAGTGCGTAACGTTCCCCTGCCTCTCAAACTTGACATGGTCAACTAAAGTATAGGAAGAAGTTATTCCAAAGTGGTAGCATATCATACTACTTAGTACATGGTCGTTCAGTAATAACGGTATCGCAAGTCTTCCAGAGGCGCGCCAAGGAGCAGCCCGGGAGCGATGAATTCAAGTAGGGTAACATTTCCACCAAGGGTTTCCCTGTCGAAGGGAGGGGGCGCTGGCCGTGCCATAGTAGATTTGGCAGAAAGCAAAGCCCGCAGGCGGGGATCTGTCAGAGGGCCTGCTCGCATTCCTTTATTGTCATTTTGAGCACGAACTGCTTCGTCGTGAGCCTTTAAAGCGCCGAGTCCGGCATGGAAGCAGGCGCGTATACGATTGAGCCACGGGCGAAGGGGTTCGAAGGAGGAGGAAAGCTCAAAGTCTTCGGAGCCCGTTAAAAAGGATTCTTTGTTGTTGCCATGCACCTGATAAGCCATTGAAGAGTCAAACCAATCCTGCAGAGGTAACTCTGTAGGCGCTAAATCGGTGCGAACGACGAGGGAGTGAGGAGGGATGGGGTTCTGTCTCTCAACAGGAACTTTGCGCGCCTCTGGCTGTGTCAACAGTGCGTGTCGGCTGGCTACAACGACCATGACATAGAAGATCGACTCTAGGTCATGACGATAGAGGTGTTGGGTGTCCTCCCGATATTTCAAGAGGTCAATGGCCATGAAAGGAGGCGTTCCAGTACGCTGACCTGACGAGGGACCCATCAAGCGATCACGGAAGGACGCAAGGTCAAAATCGTTGAGGACACCATAGACCTTGCCGTCAATGATGCGATACATGATGTTGTCCATGCTAATGTCGCGATGTAGAATCCGCGGATGGTCGTAGAGCCAGCTGTGTGCTAAAGGAAATATATTCAGTCGGCGTACAAGATGCAAATGACGAAAGAAACTCACTGGCTATCACATCGACAAAGACCTGAGTAACATCGCGGACATTGGTCAGAGTCTCCAAAGGATAGAGTAGTTCGTAGACAGTAACGCGACGAACACGATCTTCGTATGGGTATATATTGTTGCCGACGTATTTGCGCTTCGTGCACAAATTGCTAACCAGGGCTTCCGTCGACTCCTCGTCATCTGCAAGGATCTTCGTCTCCGCGTACAGTATCGTAGGCAGGTGATCCAAGACCCAATACCGTTCTTCTCCCTTCTCCTTGCCCATCTCGTTGGCCTTTTCCGTGGCCTTCTTGAGAAAAGCCTCTTCGCCCTGACGGGTAGCGCTCGGATAACTGATCTTCACGACAAGTTGCCGTCCAGGCCACTCGGAAGATGAACCATGCAATGTCCTCGTCGAACGTCCGATGATGCCAGGTTCACGATAGATCTCCCGACCCAAGCGGATGACGATGGGGTTGTCGCCCTCCCGAAGAGTGATGCTATTTCCGATGTTGACACACTGGGCTCGGGGCTCAAAGCCTTTGTTTCGGTGGTTGAAGACGTACTCGGTGAGGAACCGTTGTCGTTGATCAACGATAGGTGGGATTCCGTGATGCTCTGTCTTGAGAAGATGAAATCCAATGAGGATACCGATGAGCTTCCGCAGGTCAGCTTTCTCCTTGATATTGATGGCGTTAGACACAAGAAAAACAGAATGATTGCCGTGGATGAGTTGAAGGCGATCTCGGTCCATGAGTGCGACAGTAGCGTGCGAGCGCATGACAGCCGCAGCGAACAACTCCATGATATAGCGCCCAATCTGCGACATGGGAGCTACTTTGCGCTTTATCTGTGGGACGACTAGCTCCTGTTTCTCTGGAACTGGCGCTAGGTCTAGGGCAGATTTTACTCTCTTCGGGTCTCCGCCTACCTGTGTTAGTGGTGCGCGTTTTTTCCCGGTAGTGTCCGAATAGGCGGCGGGTTTTACCGCATAGTCTTCGTCGTCATCCCTCTTGCGAGACGTGCGAGCAGGAGATGGGTCTGGCCGATGAAGATCAGCTGGATCCTTGCCTGTGATTTGTAAGTCAGCAAAAATTAAGAGCGATAAACATCAACGTACCGTCTTTCGTGAGTATCCGATATGCACATCCTCGCCCACTATCCAGGGTGACATCCAAGTGTTTCGTCTCCAGAGCTATAAGCACTTGTGCCCAAGCCATCTTGAGTTCCACATGGCCGCCTTTGCCATCGCTGATAAGACTTGACAAGACTGCGAAGAGATCCGGACTCAGGTCGTTGATATTGAGTACCCCGTCGAAGACATGGGTAGGATCGTTCTTGAAGAAGCGGAGTTCATGCCCATCAACATGAGGATGCTGACGCCGGATGGTTGCGAGTGCGGTGTTCAACATCGATACCTGAAGGTCGTAGAGGTCGGATTCTTTGATCCCTCGCTTGTCACAGACGCCCTGGTATAGTTGGCGCGCCGTGTCGAACGATCCATTGGCAGTGAGAATGTTGTCGATCGTCTTGCCATAAACACCCGGCGAGTCCCAGTTCTCCGGAAGATGAAGCACGGTGCACATAAAGTCCTCAATATCTGTGAAGACTTTGTTGCGGGCAAGGTCCTCCTCGATGAATCCGTCGTAATCCTTGACTTGGTATTTCGGGGTGTTGGGCGAGTCCGCGTCAAAAAGACTGCGCACTGCGCTGCCTCGAGCTTGAGGGGTAATTTTAACCGCCTGCATGAGCGCGTGAGACGACCTAGGGCTGTTCGGCGGTGTGGGACCATTAGGCTTGGATTGCAGCGGTTGAGAGGTGAATCCGGGAGCCATGAGAGAAGATAGCGTGGGTGATGATGATGAGAGATGAAAGAGCAACGTAGCAACGTAAAAGTCGAGTAGCGCCATTTTTATAGATGAAGCACAATGACCGTGGACAATAAACGAACAATGAGTCAGACGATGGTGGTTTAAAGTCAAGAACAACTGCGCACGTGGTCGTGTTGCCACCCAATTTGGCAATCGGCATCATATTGATCCTTGTCAATTGTCCACTATTACACTGTAAAGCAATGTCTCTCAAAATGCAAGGTTCGCAGTATTGTGTATGTGGAAGTCATTATTTACCCGCTTTCTAGACTCCTGGAAACGCTGTCCCGTCACAAATTGTCCATGTCCCAACCATGAAATGGCTATTCCCCCGTTCTCTCCTTACGCTCGGGACACTTTCGAAGAGCCCGCTTTCCACCATCTCTTGCATACCAATAATCCCCCACTCGATTCGGAGGGAGCCACCATACACCTCCTCATAGACGCCCTGCAGTCGAAGACAGCGCCAATCTGCGATTCCATGTCCGAACTGGAAACGTCGCGAGCAGAAGTTTGTTCCCAGATTGACGAACGGATGCTTGCTCTCAAAGAAGAAGAGGAGCGACAACTTTCCGATGCCATTACACGTCACAAGGCTGTCTTAAGCCCAATTCGGCGGCTACCCTCGGAAATCCTGTCACATATATTCTTGCAGTCCATCCCCTTGCCTAACAAACCCTTCGTGCCTGAAGACTGGCTATGGCAGATGGAGCGTGTCTGCAAGACATGGCGAACTACAATCCTTGGCTATCCCCATTTTGGGTCTTTTATCGCCTTCCACGTCTCGCAGTATTCGGTTTTCAATAATTTACAAGCTCAATGCTATGTCTCACGACTCAAGACTCAGCTCAGTCGAACGCAGCAGTTCCCTTTATCGGTTAGCCTTTTCGACAATAGCAGGGCCAGAACTAGGTCGATGGCGTCGGGGCTCTTCGAAGTTCTGGAAGGGAGCGCTAGTCGTATCCAAGAATTGCATCTTCAGCTTGGGGTAAAGCTGGCTCGAAACCTTCGAACATCCACCTTCAAGGGCTCGTTTGATTCACTGTATTACCTTCGTATCGACCTCTGCAAGAATGGTACCCCGGAGATACCGATATCAACTTTCGAACAATGCCCCAATCTTCGACATTTGGAAATGCACTGCGTATCTCGTCCTCCGGCCCATCCATTCAAAGACTTGGAACTTTCATGGGTGCCATCAGCTGTGGTCCTCCCAGACTACGCAGAGGCTCAGCTACAGACCATTCGCGCTGCATTGGAGGAATTTTCGTCGTGGGTAAATTTCACTGGAAATGTAGAATAAACTTTTACGCTTGTCTATTACTAGTTATTCATAATCCAGGTATATTCAGCCATTAATCACCAGGTATTATCATGTTACATTTTACGCAGGTCAATGCCAGGGGAGTACGGAATTGTGTGATTACAGCGCTATGTATTAGATACAGAGTTGGTTCCAATTTAAGCTAAGAATGGTTCATTTTCCGCAAAGTACTCATAATTATCAGCATTAGTAGTCGCAAAAAACGGATCGTCGTTGGCTAGCCGGTGGCACTCTCCGGGACCATTTACGTGGTCCAAAGCACGCGGGTTATGGAAGGTGAAATGCGTAGCCTCGTGTATGAGTGTACCGGCCTTCGAGTTACTACCCCACATTGGTGTAGTCTTTGCGCGGAAGACATTGCAGAGATATATAACTGCATCTGCAGGTGGTGCCAGATCACTGTATGGACATTTCAGTCCAATTCTATGAAGAGGGTGGCAGCTGAAGGCTTACTGTCCTGGTGCCGCGACATATGCATAGATATTTCTGTCCTTACATGTGCAATCATAGGTGTATCCATCTGCGGTGCCAGGCTTCAGAAAAGAGCGTCTACTTAGGCTTCCGTACATGGCAGCCACTTGATCCCTAGGTTTCCAATCATGTGGTGGCGCTCTTTCCGCGGCATTCCAGTCGCCAAACCAATAATCATATCGAGCTGTTGGCCCCGTCATCGCGGAGATGTATCTGGGATATCCGGCATGGTCAGGCGCTTCAGTAGAGGGTGAATGGGACTCACTGATTTACTTCGTATACATATCTGTCTCCATACTGGGCTGCAAGATCGATGTTCGAAATTTGTGTCCTACCGCACCCACGGGTTGTCACGCTAGTTGGCCTAGCTCTATGTGGTGCCCGTTGAAAGACATCGCGGCCCTCAATAGTATCATTCTCCGTAATTTTTTCATCCAAAGGGGGGTCCTCAGGTTCTGGAATATCTGCCTCAAGGTTCCCCTCGATTTTGATCGTATTGGCATCCACCTTGACTTTAGGATACGTCACAACATCGTCGACTAAAACGTAGAAGAAGTTGCGCTTGAGCTTGAAGGTGTAGGCGCCAGCGCCTGATTTTCTAAAGTCGTACGCGTCGCCAACTATAGAGATGCGATCAAAGAGGCAATGCGTGGGAAATGATGTGGCGCACCGTTGTAGTTGAACTTTATCGTCTTCCCAGGTGGGAGATCAAGGGTTGTACCCGGAGGGTATTTTCTGCCTCCTGATTCCGAGCTTCCTGCTACGCTACTCTCAGTGTCAGAGAGAGAGCCTGATTCTTCTGAGGAATCCTCAGAGCCACGTCGTGCACGCGATTTGTTATCCGCTATTAGGGAGACTACATCCTTGTGGTCGTCAGGGCGGTATGCATCCTCTTCATCGTTGTTCTGCAGATAGGTCTTCATATCCCACTTGGCCATGTAACCGATGAAGCTAGGGCTTTTTGTAGCAGCCTTCGAATCCGTTCTCTCGAATATCAGGGCATCTGCAGCGAAGAAATCATAGAGAATTCCGCTCGGGTCTTTGACGACCAGCATCTTTTTGGTGCTTTTGTTTTCCAGCGTGCCCGTTATGATGATATCTTTAACATCGTTTACGCTAGGTGGCGCTATTTTTTGCGTTGACTAATACCCTGACACACGAACCGAAGGGAGCACCGTACCTTTGAGAGATAGCACCAGGCTACCTTCCTTTAACTCTCGACTCGAAGGCGGCGGTAGTGACACTGCCGGCAGAAAGAGGGTAGCTAGTACAGCACATCCGAAGAAGGTACCTTTTGACAGAAGAGACATTTTTTAAAGTACCATGAAGCTTGACGGTTCCCTTTATACGTTGAAAATACTAGTATAACATTTACAAGTACAAGGATTACAAGGATTCCAAGGATACAGTGATCTGCACGCATTAGCCAGGGTCGATCACCTCCGATCCCGTTATAGAGTATGTGGCGCCATAGTAATCATTACTTAGACTACAATCATCATAGTACAATGCTACATTTGTTATACTTTCAGAGTCCCAATATCTACGATAAGTACTGTAATACCCTCGTGACTGATAATTGACGACCTCAATCCGCCTGAGTCGGATTCTTCTTTCATGACAATGTTTTTGAATGTTCTCCTAATAAGTATTTTATCCTCGACAAATCCCCTCTTCTTCTTTCTGCTGCACAGACTACACTTGTGGATTCATTGTCGCATATCCGTCACCTCTGATTGGACGTTCCGTACTCGTATCTTCCGCGCTGGAATTCCTCTGGTCCTCAAAGCAAGCGAGGGCACGAAGAGCAGCGAAGCGGATGCTCTTCGATTCCTAAATACCCACCTCCAAGGAGAACGTCTGTCCACCCCAATTCTCTACGACACGTTTTACCTCGATGGTCTCAAGACTCACATTGTCCAAGTTGCCTGGGCGTTCTCCTCGCAGAGGCTGTGCCACCATTACCTCTATTCACCTGTGTGGTATCGCTGGGCCTGGATAGCGAAACGAACGGAGAATGTAGTGGCGAGGCTCACATGTTGTTGTTGAAGATTGTACGCTCGAGATGATTCCGTATGTCTGCACTGTAGTATGCACCTTGTAGCATCCGTACAGTCCCGCGACTCTTGTGACAAGCCCATTGTCTTCCTCCTGGTTAACGACGATATCAGCCAGGTCAGATCCGCTGTCGTGGATATAGGGTGAAGAGATGCACCTGAATTCCTGCAGAGCTGAAAGTGGGAGGCGGATATCCAGAGTTCCACGAGATTCTTGATGCAGAGCTTGACAAGTGTTATGATGGTTTAAGTGGATCCGTAAGCCATTGAAAATACACGACTGTTGACAAGTACATGAAAATGACAAGGCTTAGCGAAGTCAGTGGAATACATCGTTCCGGTGATATTCTGGTGGCCATACAAGCCTGAGAAGCGCAGCGAACCATCCCGTCAGACTCCAGAAGGACGACATCACGTTCTGGACGTCTAGGATGTCCGCTAGCAGACACAAAGGCCATATGGCGCCGACCTGGCCACTTTATCCGGGGAGGCCAATTTTGGTTTTGTCTCTGAGCGGTATTCCGTAAGTAGCTACGTCGGGCTGGCAAACGGCTGAATCTCTGTCTTTAGCACACGATTGGCCTTGGACTTTGGTACGGGTGCTGCAATAATAGTTTAGACGATAACAGAGGGGACAAAACGATGCCCATACCCTTGGTATTTTCAGTCATGTAGAATCGTCGTAGTATCATGATGCTCTCTTCTCGTAGGTAACCTCCGTGAGCACGGTAAGACGGATGAGTAGGATGGGCCAGACTGGTCTAGTTAGTTGTGCATAGATGCTACGGAATGAGAAAAGCCGTACGTGTTGACTGACAAGACACCTTCGCATCCTCCGAATCGTTCATTTGCGCAGCCGTAATAGACTTCCTTGATGCCTAGTTGCCGTAGGGCAGACGCGCACATCATGCAAGGCTCGACAGTCACGTATAGAGTAGTCGTGGACAGTGGATATGTCGAATCGGCCGTGGACAAAGGGTCGGCGAGAATCTGGTCGATGGCTTCGAGCTCAGCATGTCTAGTAGCCTGTGAGCATCGTCGTGAAGGTAAGGCAAGGGAAGTCGACGGCGAAGGCGTACATTTCTCAACTCGTTTGTTCGGTTTCTTGCCTTTGCGATGACCTTGCCATCGCGAGTAAAGACGCATCCTACAGGAACTTCGGAGGCTGCAAAGGCTTCTTCTGCCTAATGAAATAATCAGAATTAAGACAATATGCAAGCTCTTTGCACACCATTGCCAGAGCTTCCTTCATGAATGCAATATGGACTGATTCCATGGCGAGAGGAAGCCAGAAAGGTCGAAGTGGTGGTGAGTAAACAAGTGTCGACGTCACGGCCGGCGGCTTTCACAACTTGACTGGGAACTTGTCAGTGCTGGACGCGACTTTTGCCCAGGAAGCGCGTTTTGTCTGTCTTTCACGTCTCTCTTCACTGTCTGCATCGACCGCAGCATCCTCTATCTATCTTGTCCAACGACAACCATCTTCAGGCGGCGATTTCCCATCTTCCGCGACAATGACGACCCCAAGAGCATCTAGCGCTTCAAGGGCGAGCTCCAAGTCCCTTCACGACTACGTGCGTCTGTATCGCTGCCATCTTGTTCGTGCTGACTTTAGTGGCAGCAACTTGGAGACTCGCTCGGCAAGGGAGCCTTTGGCCAGGTGTATCGTGAGTGTAGGCGCTGGCTGCAATCGTGCTCGATACGACCTTCGTTTAGGCGCGCTGAACTGGGCAACGGGAGAGACAGTGGCAGTCAAAGAGATTCAGCTCAGCAATATTCCCAAGAGCGAGCTCGGCGAGATAATGGTGCGTTTCAGCATCTTGCTCACGAACATTTAACTGACTTTGTTGTCAGTCAGAGATCGATTTGCTCAAGAATCTCAATGTATGCGTCTCGTCGTCGTCTAATTCTATGCTGATCATGGCATCCAGCATCCCAACATTGTCAAGTACAAGGGTTTCGTCAAGACGAAGGAGTATCTGTACATCATCCTTGAGTGCGTCCTGCGCGTTTACAAACGACGAGAGCTAAATTTTGCTGCAGATTCTGCGAAAATGGTTCCCTCCACGCTATATCTAAACGATTTGGCAAGTTCCCAGAAAACCTTGTCGCCGTCTACATTTCGCAAGTACTCGAAGGACTTGTTTACTTGCACGACCAGGGTGTCATACATCGCGATATCAAGGGCGCGAACATTCTCACCAACAAAGACGGGACCGTCAAGCTCGCCGATTTTGGCGTTGCCAGCACAACCACGGGAGGTGTTTTGGACGACGCAGTGGTCGGCAGTCCATACTGGAGTGTGTGTCCCAATTCAACAGCTATTCAGTTAAGCTGACGTGTGCGCAGTGGCACCCGAAGTCATCGAACAGTCAGGTGCCACCACAGCATCTGATATTTGGTCAGTTGGATGCACCGTAATTGAGTTGCTCGAAGGGAATCCGCCCTATCACAACTTGGATCCAATGCCCGCCCTCTTCCGCATCGTCCAGGACGATTGTCCCCCAATACCGGAGGGTGCTTCTCCCATCGTCAAAGACTTCCTCTATCACTGTTTCCAGAAGGACTGTAATCTGCGGATATCTGCTAAAAAGTTGTTGAGACATCCCTGGATGGTCTCTACCCGCAAACAGATCAACAAGAATGAAGAGAAGACGCGCACTACCGCTACCACCTCTACGCAAGGAGCAAGACGACCGTTGAGTAATTACAACTACGACGAAGCCGTACTCCAGGTCCAGGAGTGGAATGAGGCTTTGAAATGTGCGGGTCTTCTTTCCTTTGAGTTCTTACTCATGTACCTCTATAGCCCCTTCGCGTCCATCGAAGCATCCTGGGAAAGGCCCACGCCTTCGACCGCCTTCTCCAAGTCCGCCAGACAGGCGGTTAGCCATTCCTACCTCTCTCTCTGCTGGTTCGGCAGGTTCTTCGAACTGGAAAATGGGCTCTGCTCCCAAGCAAAATGTGATGAATCTTGTCGAAAAGATCCAACCTTCCTTCACACTGCAACCTCCTGAAGAGCAGACAGACAACTGGGATGATGACTTTGAGGAGGGCATCTCATTCACGAAACTCCAAAGTAATAACTCATACGTCTACTTTATCCAAACGAGCTGATATCGTTGGCAGCGCTGGAGAAAACAACCGTGGACGACGACAAGACTGACGAGAACGCGCAGACCATTCGCCCAACCCGGAGTCCAGGACCAGCGAACATTCCACTTGCCAAACCTCCTTCAGGAGACATCAAGCCCATTGACGAGGACTATTCTGATCTCGCCACAGAAGAAGAGGAGCTTGAAACAAAGGTCGCTGACTTTAAGGTAGCTTTGCTCTTACTTCTCGAAAAGGTACTAATTATGATGTCAGATGAAGAATTCTTTCCGCAAAGGGCTCTTTCACCCAGACGACATTAAAACGTTCGCATCCCCTAATGTTGGTCCTGGGCCTTTCTCTGCGCCTATAGTGCCAAAGACGTCGCGACCGTCTCTCAGTCCAATCAGATTACCATCAGGACAGATACCTGGACCTGCTTCTGCTTCAATACGTAGCGCGCACTCCCATTCGAGGTCTTCAAGTTTCGTTGGCACTATGAACAGTAACGGGGGGTCGTTCGGGCGGTCAGAGGCGAGGCGGGTACAGAGTGGTGGGGAGTTTGACAAGTATGCTGAGGAAGATGATGAAGATTACGAAGATGTGTTTGGAAAGCCTAATGGGACCAGTGAGTGGGGATGCTGATCTTCATGCTGTCCACTCAGCCTCTTTCTCCAGCCACCGAACAGTCGGACGAGCGCCTAAAACTCACCACAAGGCTCTCCAATAAATCATGGGTAGGTTTGAACAAGGTTCCTTAGGCAGACGCTTACTATTTGTCACAGCTAGGTGACGATGGTTCCGACGAAGAGGACCCGTTCGCAGAGGTAGCCTAATCTTCGTTCTCACGACAACTTTACTAATGCTCCGGCTAGATCGACGAAGGTTTCGTGGAGGATGACCTCGAGGCAAACTTGCAGCGAGACAAGTATGCGCGATTGTGCAATCAGGTCAACCAGATGATAGACGAGCTTACGCCGTCCGCCCCCGACTTCCAGCTCAGAGATGCGTGCGATCAGTTGGTATGTGGGGTTGTTATTGAAGAGAGCAGTTTTTCTCATTGCTCTGGATTATAGATGGCGATAATGACGGACAACCCTGAAATGGAGATGCAGCTCGTCTCTTCTCATGGCATGCTTGCAATTCTTGAAGTTCTTGAGGGAAAATGTTCAAGAGAGGTGAACATGAAGCTATTGCAGATCATCAACCTGGTGCGTAGACTTTTGGATATTTTGGGGCCCGCTCTAAGTGGTTTACAGTTGGTGACTTCTGATGCGGGATTCCTGGAGAGTTTCTGTCTGATAGGGTAGGTTCTGTCTCAATTTAACCTGACCTAAACGCTCACTCCCCTTGAAGTGGAATACCAGTCGTGATGCGTTAGGATTCTTGTTCCAGGATAATGCCCTTCGGAAGACTGACACGTTAATAGTTTTCACGTCCAAGAAACATCCATCGGATTGCAGGTTGGAAGCGTCGAACTTCATTCGCTTGCTTTGCCATACATCTGTCTTGACCCTCCAGATGTTCATCTCGTACGTTCGAATTTATATGAGACTTCTCATTCTGACGTGAAGAACAGATGTCGTGGTCTCAAGATATTGGTCGATTTGCTGGACGAGGACTACTCCGAGCAAGCCGATCTAATCGTCCACGCTCTGAATGGGATTGGCAGCGTTTTCGAGCTGCAGAGTCCCACCACGAAGAATGACTTTTGCCGGATGTTCATTCGAGAGGGTCTCCTCGATCCATTGTCCTCGGCGCTTCTCAACGTGATGGCGAACCGTGGCCCAACGGCTACCGATATGAAGCTGAAGATCATCCAAATTCTACTCGTCTTCTCGCAAGTGTCGCAATCCGATATTCACGTTCGGAATGCCCTGGGCAGCCGAAAGGTCGTCCGACGACTATTACGGGCTTGCGAACTACTGGAGCCTGAGTGTCTTGTGCATATGTTGAAGGCTGTGAAACACCTTTCTATGAATGCCAACGTTTTGGACGTCTTGCAGAACGCGAATGCTATCGAGATTTTGGTCCGGATACTGGATGAACAATCGACGGGACCACATAGCACAGTTCGTTCTTCGATTTGCCTTCTTTTTCGGGTTTTAACAGGCGTTGCAGGAAATGTCAAACCATATTTTCCAAACTTGCTTCAATCTGTGTCGGTTGAACAAGTCCCGTCAAGAAGAAGCTGCTCAAGCTGGGATTATACCATGCCTCAAACGGATCATTGAAACGAGTTCGCCGTTGAAGCAGTTTGCTCTGCCGATTCTTTGCGACCTTGCCAGTGCCGGAAAGAGCTGTCGGACCTACCTGTGGCAGCATGATGGCATTGGCATGTATGTGAAGCTGCTCAGTGATCCTTATTTCCAAGTGAGCTCTATGGAAGCCATTTTGTCGTGGTAAGCACATTACTGCAAGCATCTCCGTTCAGTTCCTCAATAGTCCATACAGGCTGCAAGACGAAACTGCGCGAGTGGAGGATGAACTGACCAAACCTGAGGCCATCGTGGGACTTGTGAACTGCTTCGTTACAGCCAAGGCCAATTCGTTCGAAAACCTCCTCGACCCCTTCCTCAAGACGTTCCGCATGTCGACAACGATAACGATAGCGATGACCAAGTCTTCTGCGTTCTTCAAGCGGATTGTGGATAGACTTTCACATAACAGCAAAGCGGTCGTGCGACTGAACCTACTGCGTATTCTCCGCACGGTCTGTGAGGTTCATCCGAATCGGGCGATGCTTGTTGAGCGGTATGGGCTTCTGGGGCTCGTGGAGGGTCTCAGTCAAGGTGGCGGGGATGGTGCTGTGCTTGTTCGGGAGTTGGCGAGGGAGATCGTTCCTGTGTTGAAGCCTGGGCTGAGGCCGTTGACTGGGAAGCTTAAGGATTCGCCGAAGACCGTTGCACCTAAGAAGATGCGTAGGACGGCGTCGGATACGTTGGCGACGCTTAGTAGCGCGAGCGGAGTTGGGAGCGGAGGGAGCGGGAGCGGGAGTGGAGGAACTGCTCGGTTGGGAGGAGGATCACGCAAGTCTGCTCGTGATAGGGCAAAGTTGGGGGATATCCCATGGTTTCCAGATAATGGCAGTGGGAGTGGGGGTCGACGTTGACCATCATAATTGTTTCATTTCACCCTTTTTAGTCGTCGCATCGTTTTTCATTCCTTTTGTTGCTGGGTACTACTTATTTGCTTTCTTGCCTGCGTCTCAATCTACTTAGATCGGACTTTTTGGGAGCGCATGAGAAATCATCTGATAATTTCGGAGGCCAATCTACAATAGGTGGGTGATGGGGCAGCGATGTTTTGCGCTGAGCTAAAAACGCCGCTGTACCAGGGTTGAGGCTTAGGAGATAATCCAATCAGAGACTACCCTACTAAGACTCTATAGACAGACCTTCAATTTTATCATCTGAAATTGATTAGTTTGCTTCGATACTATGTTCACAACTTGGTGATATATACGTAGGTGCGGGTGGGTGGGAAAAGAAAGAAAGAGCGAGCAGACTGCAGTCTGCGTCGTCGAAAGCTCGAACCCGTCGTCGACGATGATGGTGGTTTCGAGCAGCAAGCGAACAATCCGATCACGTGGTCTACGACGCGTCAAGAAACCGCGCCGCCGATCCTTCCGTACCAACCAACCTCTCCGGCGGCTTCAATTTCTTGCCTGCGTCTCAATCTACTTAGATCGGACTTTTTGGGAGCGCATGAGAAATCATCTGATAATTTCGGAGGCCAATCTACAATAGGTGGGTGATGGGGCAGCGATGTTTTGCGCTGAGCTAAAAACGCCGCTGTACCAGGGTTGAGGCTTAGGAGATAATCCAATCAGAGACTACCCAACATGAGCGAAGGCGCGTCTCGATGGATTCGAAGACTCACCCAAAAGAGCAAAGCGATAGCCAAGCTATGCTGCAATTCTCACCGACCTATTCTTCTTGCGACTCTCCTTTTTCGCATCAAGAAGTTCAACATGAAGGACACCCAGTTTCTCCAGGTCCCTCCAGTAGCGTCTAAACGCATCTGACGACCAGCGTCCCATCGTCTTGACCACTTCCGGGTCGACGTTCGCTAGCAGGTAGTATGTTGTTCCTCCAATGCGGAAGGAATGCCCAGTGACCTTCTTGAAGCCCTTCTCTACCCAGATCTCATTGCAACGCTTGAGAAATTCCTTCTTGGTCAGGATTTTCCTCTCGCCACTGGGGAGAAGGTAGGATGCCAACGGTGTCGACGCTGATGTGCAGTGTAGAAGAACGCCACAAAAACACACACAAAACACACACTAACAAGTCAATGGTGCGATGCGGGAAAGTCCGATGTTTATAGCGGGATTTCACGTTATAGTAGCAATCGTTCGTTTTGTAATAGGTGGTATGGGACGGGTTCTTGTTCTTTGTATCTTTGTTTTATGGGACTGTTTCTCTCTATCTTCTGCTCAAAATGCTTATACTAGTTCGACGGGGTAACAGGGATCTGATCTTAAACTGAGTTCTAGTTTGCCACTAAGTCACAGGCCGATTGGGATGTGTGTAAAGAGACCTAATGAGGCTCTTCCCAGGCCAACAACCTTCAACCACACTAGGGAGCGGGAGCTCTGGTATCTATCTGTATAATCAGGACTCTCCAACAACTAGTCGGGGCCTGAATAGATAGCCTAGCACAGTCTGAACCACACTTGTATGGGACTTGGGACTCCAACCAGAGTTGGTAGGTTCTTTAGATGGAATTTCCCGCGGAAACTCGGATCGTTGGAATCGCAAAGGACTTGGCTTCAACTTCTTTAATATGGGAAGTAGCTCCAATGAGTTCTTAGATCTTTGGTTCTGTTTCTTATTTCCACCTATCTAAACAGTGGTTCTTTTTCTAACTAAATCTTAGAGTCTATTCCTCCAGTATATACGGCTTGTGGGCTGCGGATACGGGGGGCGTAAGCTACTGTAAATAGTACAAACGAGCTAGCTTTATAGTGTTTTCTATATACGTCTGAATAAGGATATAATACCGAGTCCGCTGGTTCGGGGAATATTCCGATAGGATGTACGGAATATCCCTCTAATGGTGCCCTTGGCATTGCTGCCTATTCGTTCTGGCTTCTATTTGCTTTGAATCCAACCAATGGTGGCGCCGTAACTGAGTTTTCAGCGGCGCCAGGTTGTTCCTTGTGCTTGGAAGCTCCACTATTTCATCGTTTCCACTATTATTAGCGGTCGAGTCCTGTCTAGCAGGAACTCTTAGCCTTTGTTCGTATTCTTATTTCATACTACGAGTCCGAGTAGTACCGACTAGGTTTGGTATACTAGACGCGCAAGTATGTTCTTAGTATCGTGTTCGGACTTTTCCGGTAGTACTCCGGAAAAGCTATCGTTGTATCTTTACGAGTTGTCGATAGTACTTGTATTGTAGGTCCTTGTAACGATTTACTTGTGGATCCCGAGAATCGATCAGGAACAGTCCACCGGAGTAAGTCGATCGGTGATCGAGCAGTATCTTTTGAAAGCCTAAAAGGTTACCCTGACTCCTGAGTCTCCTATGTAATATCCCGACGTCTGAGTAGTATGAACATTTGGTTTGCTAGTCCAGCCAGCGTTTAACTGCTTGCTGACGTTGCGTCTCTTTATGTAGAGTTTCCTTGTGTAAGGGTAACTCGCCGAATTCCGTTAAGTATTTCGGAGTTTCGCGCGTTCAAGTGTATTTGATCACGATGTCTCCATCGGGGTACTTTTGATGATGATATTCAAGATCGTCATGTGTGGTTTGGCTATACCTACACGCCCTTCAGCGTGTGGCGCTTTTCCGACGAATCTTAGGAGTTTTCCGGTCGTACCACGGAAACTCCTTACACTGTATCGTATACGCGTTTCGGTCTGTAACTAGAGGTTCTTGTACTCATAGGTTCGTTCTATCACTAAGAATGCTTCTTAGAATCGCAAATTTTGGGGTCTTTCGTACTTGCATTAATACAATGCGCATCATCTCCCATAGACTTATTTGATGGTGTCCGCACCATCCTGGTTCCCCTATCGTTGGATCCCTCAATATTCTTCCTGGACTCGGCTCTTGGAAAGGCCAATAGGTAGGAGGACAATTCCGCTTATTTCAACGGAATTCTCCCGGCTTTGCACGTTCCATTGCCAATATTTCTTCACTATAAAGCAGGCTGAAAACTGTGGCGCTCTCCGTTTTATCCTTCGTTACTATGCCTCCCAAGATCCCTCAATGGCACTCCATTGGTTCTTCAATCTCTGCGGAAGCCCCCATTGCTACGCTGGAGCTCGTCCAGTATCGCCTTGCTACTGCCCCGTTGATCAACGACTTCTTGGTTAATTACTCGCTCCCGGATTCGACCAACTCCCTTATTGTCGACGCCATCGAACAGCTCACTGCCCCAGTGATGGCCTTGTTGCGTACGGTGTCTGCCAATCCGACGCCACGGGATATTCCGATTGTCGTTGTGGACAAGTTCTTTAGCAAGTTGCTGGTATGTCTTTCCGCTTTCTTTCTATGTCTCATGCTAAGATCTTTATTTATCTTCTAGCTCATCAATCAATCTCTGAAGGGAACCACCGCCGCGGAGGCTTCCTTCGAGATTTTCTCCTTCTTCTGGAATCTGCGCAACGTCCTTGGGTCTATCTTTTGGAGTTAGGCGTTAGCCCAACTCATCACCGTATCAACCTTGCGGATATGTTCACTCCAGTTCTTAATACTGTGGGTCGAGGCAAGGCTTATATCGCACCGCCTTATCCCGAGAGCCACCCCCTTCATGCTGCTTCGCGTGTAGTTCCTAAGGTCAAGGCGCCAGCTCCAGCTCCTGAGCCTACGCCTACACCTAAGCTTACTGCTAAGGCCATGCGGGCTGCCGCGAAAAAGGTATGGACTTTTCCGCTTACTTCTTCGGTCTTTCTAACTTGTATCACTTTCTTAGGCTGGTAAGACTGTTAAGTCTGCCGCCGTTATCGATGATGCCCTCGAGGCCATTGGAGATACTGTCAACGCCACTCCTACTGAGGATATCGGTATGTTCGTTCTTGACCGGCATTTTCCGCTTTACTAAACGGACTGTCTGGTGTCTTCAGAAATGGACGATGGTGGGTCTGAATCCGATCTTTCTGACGATGAAGATGTAAGCTCAGTTGCTCCCTTCTAGGCGTCGCAAGATTGACTCAACCCTTGCAGGACTTGACCATTATCGATGGAGATGGAATGCGCCGCAAGGACTTCCCCCTTCTCAGGTTCGTACTTGTCTCTTTCTTCTAAGGCTTGAACTAAAGGCATTTCTCCTTTATTCATAGCCTACTGAAGTCGAAGGCCCCCGTGTGGTAACTTATCTTCCCTACTCGATGATCCCAGGTATGCTGATCACTTCTCGCGCATACCAGAAGGCCATGGAGGTTATAGGAAGTACGGTCACTTTCGTGGAACCTGCTCCTTTGCTCACTAAACGCAAAGCTACGGAAGATGGATCTCCTCGTCCTCTTAAGAGCCTTAAGGTTGACTCCGTTCATATTGACAACACCTTTGTCGAACAATTCATTGGAGGTGCGTTTAGTTCTTCTTATCCTAATCTTGTACTTATCGCATTTTTCCGTGTTTCTTAGCGGGCGCTACCGCTCAGAGTTACGGAAGCTCTGTTGCTCGAGTTATCAAACAAGTCAACCGACTCCTCGCCGCCGACGAGTTGACTGAACTCGGACCTGGTCTGATTTCGACTGAGGTGGCGCATCGCAATGAGTTGATTAGACTCTTGAATCGTATTCACGGCGACGTCCAGACGTTCAACCGTACCAAGGACTTGTATATCGCTACTGTCAAGTCTATGCTCGAATAGATATTTCCCTGTTACAACTAGATAGTTACCCATCCCTTCTTTCCGGGTGATACTACTGTTTACCTATTGTGTTTCCGGGGCTCTTTATCTTTATCTTTATCTTTCGGATACTGTAGCCATTGCTTATTGACTCCAAATATAACTGTCCCCTAAACTTCGTGTGATTTGAACTTCAAGCTAGACCCCGAAGACACTTGTGCGCCACTTCCGTGATTCCTAGCGGAATTTCGCATGAAGTCTTCGCCGGCCCCCTTTCTTGTTCTTAGGGGTTTACAATTTTCGTTTTCCGTATTGGCAATCTTCTACAGCCTATACGTTCGTTATTTTCTTCGCCTTGACGAATACCCGACCCATTAGCCAGTCGATCATACACCTCCTATTAGATTTGTACATCGTTTATAAGACTGAACTTTTGTAATGTCTCGGTCTTCGTCTGCCTCAGATGCCTTCTCCTATCGCTTTGATTCCTCTATGGGCCAACTTTAAAATCGCTATGATTCCGGGTTTGGACAAGCAATTTTCCGAGGAGGCCTTGGACTTTTTGCAGGCTGAGGCTGGTCTCGCCGTTGCTATATCGTTATATCGCACTGCTCAAGGCTTTCCTATCGTGGCCACGCCACTCAATAGCTTGGATCTTACCGCACGGTATACCGATGCGGCTGCGGACTTGCACTTAGGTCCTGCTCGTCAGATAGACGCTCCTACGTTGAGGTTCACCCTAGGCGTAATGGTACGTCTCGGATTTTTCCTTACATTTCGCGGGTCTAACGGTCTTGATAGCAACACGCTTCTAGTTTGTGGCATTGCGAACATCCCGACTTTCGTACAGGGCAAGCCTACAACTTAGCTTCGTTGTATATCGTCTGTCTTCGATTGGTGTCCAACTTCTTTCATGGACGCACGGTGATGCGCATTGTATTAATGCAAGTACGAAAGACCCCAAAATTTGCGATTCTAAGAAGCATTCTTAGTGATAGAACGAACCTATGAGTACAAGAACCTCTAGTTACAGACCGAAACGCGTATACGATACAGTGTAAGGAGTTTCCGTGGTACGACCGGAAAACTCCTAAGATTCGTCGGAAAAGCGCCACACGCTGAAGGGCGTGTAGGTATAGCCAAACCACACATGACGATCTTGAATATCATCATCAAAAGTACCCCGATGGAGACATCGTGATCAAATACACTTGAACGCGCGAAACTCCGAAATACTTAACGGAATTCGGCGAGTTACCCTTACACAAGGAAACTCTACATAAAGAGACGCAACGCCAGCAAGCAGTTAAACGCTTGCTGGACTAGCAAACCAAATGTTCGTACTACTCAGACGTCGGGATATTACATAGGAGACTCAGGAGTCAGGGTAACCTTTTAGGCTTTCAAAAGATACTGCTCGATCACCGATCGACTTACTCCGGTGGACTGTTCCTGATCGATTCTCGGGATCCACAAGTAAATCGTTACAAGGACCTACAATACGAGTACTATCGACAACTCGTAAAGATACAACGATAGCTTTTCCGGAGTACTACCGGAAAAGTCCGAACACGATACTAAGAACATACTTGCGCGTCCAGTATACCAAACCTAGTCGGTACTACTCGGACTCGTAGTATGAAATAAGAATACGAACAAAGGCTAAGAGTTCCTGCTAGACAGGACTCGGCCGCTAATAATAGTGGAAACGATGAAATAGTGGAGCTTCCAAGCACAAGGAACAACCTGGCGCCACTGCAAACTCAGTTACGGCGCCACCATTGGTTGGATTCAAAGCAAATAGAAGCCAGAACGAATAGGCAGCAATGCCAAGGGCACCATTAGAGGGATATTCCGTACATCCTATCGGAATATTCCCCCGAACCAGCGGACTCGGTATTATATCCTTATTCAGACGTATATAGAAAACACTATAAAGCTAGCTCGTTTGTACTATTTACAGTAGCTTACGCCCCCCGTATCCGCAGCCCACAAGCCGTATATACTGGAGGAATAGACTCTAAGATTTAGTTAGAAAAAGAACCACTGTTTAGATAGGTGGAAATAAGAAACAGAACCAAAGATCTAAGAACTCATTGGAGCTACTTCCCATATTAAAGAAGTTGAAGCCAAGTCCTTTGCGATTCCAACGATCCGAGTTTCCGCGGGAAATTCCATCTAAAGAACCTACCAACTCTGGTTGGAGTCCCAAGTCCCATACAAGTGTGGTTCAGACTGTGCTAGGCTATCTATTCAGGCCCCGACTAGTTGTTGGAGAGTCCTGATTATACAGATAGATACCAGAGCTCCCGCTCCCTAGTGTGGTTGAAGGTTGTTGGCCTGGGAAGAGCCTCATTAGGTCTCTTTACACACATCCCAATCGGCCTGTGACTTAGTGGCAAACTAGAACTCAGTTTAAGATCAGATCCCTGTTACCCCGTCGAACTAGTATAAGCATTTTGAGCAGAAGATAGAGAGAAACAGTCCCATAAAACAAAGATACAAAGAACAAGAACCCGTCCCATACCACCTATTACAAAACGAACGATTGCTACTATAACGTGAAATCCCGCTATAAACATCGGACTTTCCCGCATCGCACCATTGACTTGTTAGTGTGTGTTTTGTGTGTGTTTTTGTGGCGTTCTTCTACACTGCACATCATATTTTGGAGCCCACCGCGAGGGGTGATAAATTTGACTTAAACGATCCCTCTTATTGAGGTTCCTTGAGTTACTTCTACACCTACTTCAAAATTGCACGAAAGCCCAAAGCCAGTAACGCGAACCCCGCGCCTAGCCAAAGCTCAAACGATCAAGAACAAATCAGCCGTAGAGCTAACTTGGGTGAAAACTCAAGTGCTCCAGTTGAAAGAGAACTCCGACACGAACGACCGCCTCCAGGCGCATTATTCGACGGAACTAAAGCTCAACGTTTAAAACACGTTCAGTCTCAAAAAGCCCAAGCAAATCCATCAACGGATACAGGCTACCCACCTGGATATATACTATCCACGATCCCTATTTTCCCTAGACTACCTCGGATTATTCCGAGTCCTAGTCCTTTACCGAGTTTAACCCCCTCTCCCAACGAACTTCCTCAGTTCGATAACCTATTCCCAGTCACTCCGCATCCCTTTCTTGAACGATTAAGACAGTCGATTCCCCTTGGAAGACCATTATTCCAATGTCAGACCAAGGAGACAACGAAGATGGTGCAAGAAGACAGGAAAATCCCGTGCCTCCAGCGGCAGCTGGTTATGTTAACCAGTTAAGCGCAGAGACACAAGAACAGATAGCTGGGAAACGTATGCCCGTTCCCGGTGCCAAAGATACACCAAGATTCAAAGGCGATAATATTAGGGACTTCCTAACTAGTTGCGAGTTCTTATTCTACGGCAGGGGCATCATGAGCCCTACAGCCCAAATCGAGATAGCAACTTTGTATGTGGGATATGAAATTAGACGCCAATGGGCGGCTTTACCCGAATATTCAGCCGGAGATTGGCAAGCCTTCAAAAACGCAGTACAAAAACTGTATAACAAAGGCGACCAAGATAAAGAGTTTACTCTTGAAGAAGTCGAAGAAGTCACTCGCCACTTTCGGGCAAGGCCGATCGCAACTAAGATGAGATTGATGGAGTTCAGAAGAGAGGTAGTACACAAACTACAGTATCTAATTGATATTGGAGATGTTACTCAAAAGACGGTGTTGAATATGTTACAGTATTGCTTTGCTGGTCCAGCATGGGCAGCAATATACACCGACTTGCGGGTTTTACCGATCCCACCCAACAATCCTCTTGGACAAAGATGGACCTTAGTTGACGTGGTCAGAGTAGCTGAAAAATACTTAGAAGAAGTGGAGACGTTCGGAGGAGCCCCTGTAGTTAATGGAGGTGCTACCAACGAACGCGAGTTAGTAACACCCTCCACTGCTCGAGTAAAGATTGAAGATATGCACGATCAAGTGGCCAGTATCAACTCACTCACGGATACCTTGAAGGCTTTGGAAAAAGCACGACAGGATGAAATGAAAGAGATGGAGAAAGCCAGACAAGAAGATACTCGAAGGATGATGAACCTCATGGAACGGATGTCAACGGCCAGACAAGTTCAAGTACAGCAGTATCCTGCCCAACAAATGGGATACCCACAGTACATACAACAAAGTCAACAAGCGCCATATCCCGTGCAAAACTTGGGATCCTCCGCACCCAAAGGATTAGTCCCTATGCCTGCGAACTTCTTACCCCAACGCAGACCAGCTGCGGTGAACGGGAAGTGCTTCTTCTGTGACGAACCCGGACATTTCCTTATGGAATGCCCGGAAAAGAACAAACTAGAGAAGGAAGGCTGGATTTACAAACCAGCTAACTCGAACTGGTATTTCCTGCGCAATGGAATTTCTCTTACACGAAACAAGAATGGACCTAATCCGCTCGAGCAAGTGGCAAAGTTCCAGAGAGAATCGGGATCTACTCTACCAGAAACGCCACAGGTGCAAGCATATGAAGGAATCCAACAGGAGGACTTCTTTGCTCCATCTGGAACGATTGACACATCCATATACCAACAGCAGTCGATGGTCGATCCCGCGTATTCAAGGGAGGATTTCGATTAGGCTCGAGGACGGACGGAGGTTCGTCTGAAATACTGCGACAGCGAACCCTCCCTCCTGAGAGCCAAAATACTCAGCATCGTACAAGAAGTCATAGCGCTATAGAAAAGGAAAAACCAGAAGAGCCTGAACCAGTTGAACCACAAAAGAAGATACCTCAACCCAGAGGTCTAAGAATGGAAGTAGTGATCCCTACTCGACAGAAACAAGTAAAATTCGTGGAGCCACCAGTGGCGGAAATAGACGATGAAGAACCCGACTTGAGTGAGATACTCGAGGAGGTACTGGAAGGACCAGAACCCATAGATAGTCGCAAGACTGAAGATAAACGGGAAAATCCCGCTAACGCCACGGAAGAAGCCGCAGTAAAGAAGGAAGTAGAAAAACATAAGAGCTACCAACGCATATCAAAGCTAAAGGATCTCCTTAGTCGGAATCCCGGATGGCGTTCTCTATGGAAGAAACTACTCCCCGAAGAACTGTTAGCGACTAACGAGGCTTGGCAGAAAGACCTGTTAGAAAACTTAAGAGCAAAGAACGTTAAGGTCAACCAGCAGACAGTTGAATCCGACGAAATCCCGGAATATCACGCAAGTGAAGATCCTATGTACTACTCGATTAACTTACAAAATTCGAGTCAGCTACCTCTAGGATCAGTGGTATGCCATGATTTGGTCGAACAACTGTTTAACCATACGGGTTACGCTGGCCCATACCAACTACCACGATCAAACGTTGCAGCTGAAAGTGCTGACCTTCGAACCCTATGGCCCACGATCTTTGGGGCCGGCAAGAAGGAAAGTCTACTTGATAGCGGGTCCCAAATTGTATCGATGTCGTTAAAAGCCGCGCTTGAATTAGGAATCCCATTCGATCCTTCATTCAACATTATTATGGAAAGCGCCGACAAAGGACAAACCCGCACTGCAGGCTTAGCCAGAAACGTAGCATTTGACTTTGGTGGAATAACGTTCTATCTACAAGTTCATATCATCAGAGACCCTGCATACGAAGTCCTTTTAGGACGACCCTTTGATGTGATCTCGAGTATCAATACAACCACCCTTAAAGATGGTGCTGTCGTAGCGACTATAACAGATCCCAGCAATGGGAAGAAAATCACTTTGCCTACATACAAGAGAGGGCAAATGCCTAGGTATCAGCAACCCCGGCTATACCGGTTTTTCTGCAACACTCGAGGAATTGATCGAGGATCAAGGAGAGGTTGCTCTAATCCTAAGTGATCAAGGGTCTCAGGGGGGATACATTTGGTGGAAACCTATGTGCCCGGAGATTCCCGGTCAACTTTCACAACCGAAGCCGTTACGAACCTATACCTAAGAAAATCCACAGAGGGTATTCACAATGCAGTTAAACCCTTGCGCAATGAATATCAATACGAAGAACCGCCTGTAGCATACGATAGCACAGGAAGGGAATTTCCGGGGAATCAACGGAAAATTCCACGCAAGAAGATAGCGGGCTTCCATAAACATGGAAACCTGTCTAATACGATAGAAACTTGGAGTCAGCCTTTAACAGACGATCAAAAGTATCCTCCAAGTTTTGAACAGGACTTAGCTAGCCATCAGTTGGATACAGCGAATATATTCTACGACGTTCCCGCAGAACTAAGTAAAGTGTTTAGCAATCTAACGGTTACACTACCTCCTGAAGCATGGGGCTCAGAACAAGTCAAGTTCCTGGAGCAGGTCAAACAGAAGGCACTCCTGTACAAGTACTAGCTTCAAAGAAATATAAACCAGTGGCGTTGAAGGTCAAACCACACTTAGGAACCTTACCAGACGAGTTCAGAATTGTGCGAAACATTGTAGGCGATCCCCTGGAGGGAATGCCTGTATTGAATCCCAATCCACCTAAGTTTCAACCCACCGGGCGATACACGGAAGAACGAAGAGAACAAGTACAGAAGGACCATACCGGAAATTTCCTATGGCCTCAAGAACGAGATTTGATAGACGACCTCATGTGCAAACAGAATGAAGGCTTTGCATGGGAAGAATCAGAGAAGGGAAGATTCCGGGAAGACTTCTTCCCGCCAGTAGACATGCCAGTCATACCTCATGTACCATGGGTACTAAGGCCAATCAAGATTCCACCGGGAATCTTCAACGAAGTCTGCGCGATAATAAAGAACAAGCTGGACTCCGGCGTGTATGAGCCTTCGAACTCGTCATACAGGTCGCGTTGGTTCTGTGTAGTTAAGAAAGATGGCAAGAAACTTCGATTGGTCCATAGCTTAGAACCATTGAATGCAGTTACTATTGCGCATTCAGGCTTACCTCCCGCCACCGAAGAATTAGCGGAAGCGTTTGCTGGAAGAGCTTGTGGGGGTACCCTAGACTTGTATGTCGGGTACGACGAACGACACTTAGCGGAAAAATCCAGAGACATGACAACGTTCTCTACTCCGTATGGGGCATTACGACTCAAGACCTTACCCATGGGTTGGACGAATTCAGTACCCATCTTCCACGAAGATGTTACTCATATTCTCAAAGACGAAATACCAGCCTTTACTAGGCCTTACATAGACGATGTACCAGTTAGAGGGCCAGCTACTAGGTACCAAGATAAAGATGGCAACTACGAGACAATCCGTGAAAATAACGGAATCCGCCGATTCGTATGGGAACATATGATCAACATGAATAGGATCATACAACGCATGAAGTACTCGGGGGAACCTTTTCTGGGCATAAAGCTATCATTTGCGCGAACGAAACCGTAGTAGTAGGTCATACCTGTTGCTATGAGGGACGTAAACCGGCAGAAGAACGAGTCAAAGTCATATCAGATTGGGTACCTTGTGAATGCTTAAGAGACGTTCGTTCCTTCCTTGGAACCGCAGGCGTTTTCCGGACGTTTGTGAAAGACTACTCTAAGAAAGCACTGGCAATGACCAGGTTAACAAGAGATGGTGTGTTGTTTCATTGGGGAGAAGAAGAGCAAGCCTCGATAGACTCTTTAAAAAGAGCACTTGAGACAAGTCCCATGCTGAAGCCCTTGAACTATGATTGGGATACTCCGATTATATTATCGGTGGATACCTCTTATATGGCGGTAGGATTTTATCTTAGTCAAGAGGATCCTGAAGACCCTAAGAAACGTTACTATGCGAAGTTCCTATCGATTACCTTGGATGAGCGTGAGGCTAGATACTCACAATCAAAGAGGGAATTATTCGGACTTCACCGCGCATTAATGGCGTGCAAGTACTATCTATTAGGTTGTCGAAAGCTGAAGGTAGAAGTTGATGCAAAGTACATTAAGGGAATGCTATTGAACATTGACTCCCTCACCAACGGGAACCTACAAAGATGGGCAGAAGAGATACTCATGTTCCACTTCACTTTGGTACATGTACCTGGAAAAGTCCATGGACCGGATGGGCTGAGTCGAAGGGTGCCTGCACCTGAAGACATTATCATACCCCGTCCTCCAGGAGATGAAGAAGAAGACGAGCTGCCTAGCTTTGAGTATGAAGAACCTGATGACTTAGCGGATGAGGACAAGCCTCTTCCCTTCGAGGACTTCAAAGATGCTATAGATACTAAGACAGGTTACCTGCAAGAAGTACGGGAAATTCCCGTAAGTTTACCGGGAAACCCAGTAAACGACTTCGAGCAGCCCTCAGAAGAATACAGCGCTAGTCAGCTAGCAGCAATGGCGGTAGAAGACCTTGAGAAATGGGTAGCAATTGATGAGTTTCCGGACTTAGAAAGGTCAAGTAGAGAAGCACTCTGGGAAACTCTCTTGCCACACGTTGAAGCTTGCCTACGCAACAGTGAATATGAAACCGAAGAATTGTCCACCAGACAACTATCAACGTTGAAGGACTGGGCATCTAAAGATTTCTTCATTGCAGGTGGGAAGTTATACAAGAAGCACAAAGAAAACAAGCACCGTCGAGTCCTCTTAGTAGGGAAACGGTTGCCAGTAGTGACTATAGTACATGATAAACATGGCCATAAAGGACAATACTCAGTTCGACAATTAGTTGGCAAGAGGTTCTGGTGGCCAGGCATGGAAGACGACATGAACTGGTTTGTTAAGACTTGTATTCTTTGCCAAAAACGACAGAAGATTATCATCCATAAGGAACCTACGATTACACCAACACCAGGAATATTTGAGACTGCTTTTGTGGACACATTCCGAATGCCGAAATCAGGCGGGAAAAATCCGAAGATCAAAAAGTATGACGGCTATAATGCTGTCACAGTGGCTCGATGTGGACTTAGTGGTTGGCCGGAAGCAAGGGCCTTGATCAACGAGAACGCGGATACTCTAGGAGACTGGCTCTTCGAAGATATCCTATGTCGTTGGGGATGTATAAAGCAGATCATAACAGATAATGGTCCTGCTATTAAGAAAGCGATGGTTCATATTGAAGCCAAGTATGGAGTCAAGGGTATCCTCATTACGCCGTATAATAAACAGGCTAATGGGAAGGTCGAACGCGGACATTGGGACATAAGACAATCCTTATTCAAAGTCTGTAGGGGAAATCCCGAAGAATGGCCGGCATACCTACACGAAGTACTATGGGCAGAACGAATCACTGTTAAACGAACACTTGGACAGTCACCGTTTTACGCGGTAACAGGATGTGAACCCATCCTACCGTTAGATATAAACGAAGTGACTTGGTTAGTGGATATTCCGGATTCCTTAGTGTCGCATTCAGACTTGATAGCGTTTCGTGCACAACAGCTCATTAAACACAAAGAAGATGTGAAACGTATGAAGCAAAGAGTCACAGATGCCAAGATTCGAGCAGCGGCTAAGTTCATGGAAGATCATAAGAACAGAATGCCATCTCACAAGTTCAAAACTGGTGAACTGGTATTAGTCCGAAATACTAGGATTGAGGAAGAACTCAATCACAAGTTCAAAGAACGATTCATGGGTCCATACGCCGTAGTATCGCGTACGACTGGTGGAAACTATGTCCTATGTGAACTAGACGGGTCCTTACTCAAAGACAAGATTGCGCAGTTTCGGGTTATTCCGTTTTATTCGCGGAAAGACCCTAGCTTCTTAGGAGACTTGTTCTTCAAGAGACTACACATGATACGTGGCTCTGTAGGCAAAGTCATGGACGAATTAAACAAGAAAGCATGAGCTGATGGTAGGGATACCATCATATAAAGCTTGTGGGGGATATAGAGGCATTCCCGAATAACGAACGGAATTTACCAGGAATTTTCGATTTTACTTGGTACATACAAACGATACGTTCAAGATGTATTATCATTAAGAACAAAGATAGTATAGCAGTAACGTTAAAGATATACTGCTTACGAACCGTACAAACTATGAATATCTTTCCTGTAGAAAAAAGGAACCATTCCGATGCGGGGTTGGGGAAATTCCCCAAAATCTAAGATAAGATTCCGAAGAGCTAGGCCCATCAGAAACGGAATGGCCCTTTCCATTTCGGAGTTGATCGACAGGATCATCGGACCGGGTCCGTGATGGTGAACTTAAAGAGAAAATTTGAGAAAAACGAACTCATCCTTCAACCACCATCGCAGCGACGCGACTCTGCCAAAACGCGATACAGATCAACGCGACAACGTCAATTTCAAGTACAATGTCTACAACTAGCTTCTTTGAATTGAAAGACCGACCCAAGGCGCTCGCATTTGAGCGCCGCCACTTCTCTAAAAATGCGATCAGACGACTTCGCTTTATTCCCGGCAATTGGCGGACTTTGCCTGTCTGCCACGTTCCGGAAGATTACCGAATCTTCTGGACTCAGTTCGAGAAGGCGGCCGGCGAACTCAAGCACTCGGCGGCGAACAATAATGTATGGCTGGATCAAGTCCTTACAAGGGCTTGGCAGTTATACGAAGAGTTGCCGGATGCAACGGTAAGATAAAGATCACGTCGGCAGACTCCGAAAATTTAACGGAATCGAATTAGACAAGTGAAGATGAAAGTGGCGGCGAAGGAAAGGTCGAGAAGAAGACTGAAGAGACCGTCAAGGTAAGTTTCCTTGAGTCGAACGGGTAAATCCCGGGAAACTCAATGGAAAAACCTTAGACGCCTGAAGGTAAAGGTGAAGATGCCAACGACGAAGAGGTTGGCGAAGAAAACGACAAGACCAACGATGAAGATGTCGGTCAAGACCAAGACAAAGCCCAGGAAGCAAAGTCCAAAGGCAACGTCAAGGTAAGAACTGCTAAGATCCAGATTCCGATGTATTCAACGGACTTGCTATAGGACTCGTCAAGCGGCGAGAGCTCGGACGACGAAGAGGCCGTCAAGGCTATGGCCGTAGCAAGGACCAGCGAAGCTGAAGAGGACTCAGGATCCGAGGGTCCTGAAGAAGACAAGCGAGTCGACAAGGTACGATACCAGATTATAGTAAATTCCGCTAAAGTTAACGGAATTTGTTAGGATCAGGAAGATCAAGAAGGAGAGGAAGCGCTCTCCAAAGAGCAAGATGTAAGTAGCTTCAAAAAGGGGTGAAAGCTACATTACAGCTAATACGATCTACGACAGAGCGAGGAAGAGGATTCCGGGAAGCGCAAGGAAAAGTCCGCGCCAACCCCGGAAAGGTCTCCAAGTTCAGAGATCCCGCGTCCCCCTCCCCGAAAGACGAAAGCCGTGCCAAAGGCTCCAAGTCCCAGGGTAGTGGTACCTCGACCAGTTCGAGCTCCGATGCAGATGCCTCCCATGGCAATGGTAAAGCCTGCTAAGGTTCCAATGGCTAAGCCAACCCAAAGTTCCCAGCAGATGCCCCTTCCGTCCATTGCGATGCCTTCGCCAGAAGAAATCAAGGGCTTGGGAAACCGAAAGCTGTCGAAGTTATCGACAATGGCAGCTCCCGCGGCAGCTCCGGTAGAAGATCCGGAGGTGGCCTTCATACAAGCGGTGAGATTTCGCGCCAAACAAGCAAGAATGGAAGATGACTCCGGACAGGAGGTCGTGGATGAAGAGGCACCTTCTCCCAAGAAGAAGGCCAAGACGACGAAGAAGACAACGACGAAAGCTGTGGGTAAGAAGGTGGCTCCAGCAGCCAAATCTAAACCTAGCGTCAAGTCGACTCCGATGTCAAAACCGGACTCGCCCGCTAAAGCCAAGGGAAAGAAGAGGACTCGCGAAGTAGAAGATGGCGATGCAGATGGTAGCAGTGGTGATGATGGCGAGGATGAAGACAAAGAACAGCAGGAGGACGACTTCGAGCCGAACGACGACGACTTCGAGCCCGACAACGACGACTTCCAACCCTCCGATGAGCCAACGGGCGATTCCGAGGATGGGTCGGAAAGTGAAGGACCGGCTAGGAAGAAGCGGAAGACAGTAAAGGGAGCTGTAGTTGGGAAGTCGGACAAAAGCAAGGGCAAGCGAAAGGCAAAGGGGCTCATTCCTGAAAATGAACTCTGGAAGTACTCCCAAGTGCTTTGCAAGGAGTGTCTAAAGAAGAACAAGGAATGCCAATACGCGACCCCGACAACCAAGTCCTGCGTACGCTGCCAAGTCATGAAGTTGAAGTGCGAGAAGTTGGATCCAGAATCTGACTTGGTCAAACGTCGACCTCAAGCCTTGCTCGAGACAATACAAGGTCTCCGAAACGACGTCGACCAGCTGGTCGAACAAAACGGCAGACTTACGGATGCTGTGAACGACTTACTTAGGCATTGGGGGGATCCCAATGTCCTAACGTACTATGGGTTGGCAACGGAAAATGCCGTTGCTGGACCAAGTCGTCGTCGTTAAAGGAAGGAGTTTGCAAATGAAGGAGGTCGAAGCCTAGCTCCCTCTAACATTTGTAGTCTTTAGTCTTGGTTTCTTTTGCCGGGTTTTGGTCGGGATTGTCCTCGGACTCTTTCTTCTTCGTTGGACTTGTACAATACGATACGAGTAGAACATGGGACTTAGCGGGCCTCTGTGCCAAAAATATATCTAGATACATACGATAGACCATACCTATGAAAAAGCGAGCACGCTTAAAAACTGGTAAAATGGTGTGAACTAAGATTAAGAAAAGCTTGAAAACCAACAAAGAGATACCAAGTCATTGAGACAAGGGATTCTCCGGGTTTTCAAGTGGGAAAAACAGACTCTTCTAGGATGAAAGCTTAGTAGACTAACAAAGATACCAGTATGATAGCATCTAATAAGTCAATGGGAGACGCCATTAAATCATGACGATCTCCGGACTTATCAAGGGCGTGAACATTGGTTATAACTAGAGACTACGCCAAGGCTAGTACGTCTCAAGTTACATAGAAGAACTAGCCAACGAAGGTCTTAAGCCATATATACCTGAGGCTACGAGTATGAATGCCATAGTATGAAGAATACTCAACTCCGATGAAGATACGGGAATTCCCGCGCCACCATCAATTTGAACCACAGAACGAACTTGGTAACAAGGAAAGGGTCTAAATTGAAGGTATAGCGCTACGACATAGGATAACCGACACACGATATAGACTAAGTGTCTAACACCAAGATGATAGACTTTTAACGGAAAATCCGACTACTGGGTCGGAGGAGTACAGTCGACGGCAGGATGACTAGTGGGACAGTGGGTACACATAGTCTGTCCTAGCGTATTGAAGTGGGTCTATCAGAAGAAAGGTGTTAGAATAATACACTAGACGTCGAACAGAAAGACTTACGAAAGATCTGACCACTGGTACTGGAGAACTGATTGGAACAAGTTCAGGCGTTGAGCTAGATCGCCGTTGAGCAACACAATGGGGCTCTGGTACGAACTCAGTGAAGCGTTCGGCGTGGGGACCAAGTCTGAGGTCACTAGCGTCAACCAACCCAGCCGGAAAATCGTGTAAAGGCGAATAACCGTTGGTAACGACCCGTTCATACATGATAGGACGAGTATCAAACTCGGGCTGAATGTTGTTAGCGGAAAGATAACGAGGCCACCAAGCGACCAATTGAACGTCGCTGGCATCCAAACGAGATAGAGGGACAGGGATAGCATCCAAGACCTCAGGATGGGCAAAGATCCCACCCAAAGAGTCAGGCGCTCCCCTATGATAGCCTAACATTACGCTGGTCTATGGAAAATCCCGAGATTTAGTACGGAAAAAGCGTATAGGTTAAAGAACTCACGATGAAATCGGCGCTAGCATCCAAGTACAACTCCGTAAAGTGCATATGGGGTTGGCGATATACTTTGGAAAGCCATCCTTCGAAGGAAAGACCATCGAGGGTACAGTTTCCCGTGCGTCCATGAAAGAAGTTGGACACCAATCGAAGACAGACGATATACAACGAAGCTAAGTTGTAGGCTTGCCCTGTACGAAAGTCGGGATGTTCGCAATGCCACAAACTAGAAGCGTGTTGCTATCAAGACAGTTAGACCTGCGAAATGCAAGGAAAAATCCGAGACGTACCATTACGCCTAGGGTGAACCTCAATGTAGGAGCGTCTATCTGACGAGCAGGACCTAAGTGCAAGTCCGCAGCCGCATCGGTATACCGTGCGGTAAGATCCAAGCTATTGAGTGGTGTGGCCACGATAGGAAAGCCTTGAGCAGTGCGATATAACGATATAGCAACGGCGAGACCAGTCTCAGCCTGCAAAAAGTCCAAGGCCTCCTCGGAAAATCGCTTGTCCAAACCCGGAATCATGGCGATTTTGAAGTTGGCCCATAGAGGAATCAAAGCGATAGGAGAAGGCATCTGAGGCAGACGAAGACCGAGACATTACAAAAGTTCAGTCTTATAAACGATGTACAAATCTAATAGGAGGTGTATGATCGACTGGCTAATGGGTCGGGTATTCGTCAAGGCGAAGAAAATAACGAACGTATAGGCTATAGAAGATTGCCAATACGGAAAACAAAAATTGTAAACCCCTAAGAACAAGAAAGGGGGCCGGCGAAGACTTCATGCGAAAATCCGCTAGGAATCACGGAAGTGGCGCACAAGTGTCTTCGGGGTCTAGCTTGAAGTTCAAATCACACGATGATGCGCATTGTATTAATGCAAGTACGAAAGACCCCAAAATTTGCGATTCTAAGAAGCATTCTTAGTGATAGAACGAACCTATGAGTACAAGAACCTCTAGTTACAGACCGAAACGCGTATACGATACAGTGTAAGGAGTTTCCGTGGTACGACCGGAAAACTCCTAAGATTCGTCGGAAAAGCGCCACACGCTAAAGGGCGTGTAGGTATAGCCAAACCACACATGACGATCTTGAATATCATCATCAAAAGTACCCCGATGGAGACATCGTGATCAAATACACTTGAATGCGCGGAACTCCGAAATACTTAACGGAATTCGGCGAGTTACCCTTACACAAGGAAACTCTACATAAAGAGACGCGACGCCAGCAAGCAGTTAAACGCTTGTTGGACTAGCAAACCAAATGTTCGTACTACTCAGACGTCGGGATATTACATAGGAGACTCAGGAGTCAGGGTAACCTTTTTAGGCTTTCAAAAAGATACTGCTCGATCACCGATCGACTTACTCCGGTGGACCGTTCCTGATCGATTCTCGGGATCCACCAGTAAATCATTACTAGGACCTACAATACGAGTACTATCGACAACTCGTAAAGATACAACGATAGCTTTTCCGGAGTACTACCGGAAAAGTCCGAACACGATACTAAGAACATACTTGCGCGTCCAGTATACCAAACCTAGTCGGTACTACTCGGACTCGTAGTATGAAATAAGAATACGAACAAAGGCTAAGAGTTCCTGCTAGACAGGACTCGGCCGCTAATAATAGTGGAAAACGATGAAATAGTGGAGCTTCCAAGCACAAGGAACAACCTGGCGCCACTGCCAACTCAGTTACGGCGCCACCATTGGTTGGATCCAAAGCAAATAGAAGCCAGAACGAATAGGCAGCAATGCCAAGGGCACCATTAGAGGGATATTCCGTACATCCTATCGGAATATTCCCCGAACCAGCGGACTCGGTATTATATCCTTATTCAGACGTATATAGAAAACACTATAAAGCTAGCTCGTTTGTACTATTTCACAGTAGCTTACGCCCCCCGTATCCGCAGCCCACAAGCCGTATATACTGGAGGAATAGACTCTAAGATTTAGTTAGAAAAAGAACCACTGTTAGATAGGTGGAAATAAGAAACAGAACCAAAGATCTAAGAACTCATTGGAGCTACTTCCCATATTAAAGAAGTTGAAGCCAAGTCCTTTGCGATTCCAACGATCCGAGTTTCCGCGGGAAATTCCATCTAAAGAACCTACCAACTCTGGTTGGAGTCCCAAGTCCCATACAAGTGTGGTTCAGACTGTGCTAGGCTATCTATTCAGGCCCCGACTAGTTGTTGGAGAGTCCTGATTATACAGATAGATACCAGAGCTCCCGCTCCCTAGTGTGGTTGAAGGTTGTTGGCCTGGGAAGAGCCTCATTAGGTCTCTTTACACACATCCCAATCGGCCTGTGACTTAGTGGCAAACTAGAACTCAGTTTAAAGATCAGATCCCTGTTACCCCGTCGAACTAGTATAAGCATTTTGAGCAGAAGATAGAGAGAAACAGTCCCATAAAACAAAGATACAAAGAACAAGAACCCGTCCCATACCACCTATTACAAAACGAACGATTGCTACTATAACGTGAAATCCCGCTATAAACATCGGACTTTCCCGCATCGCACCATTGACTTGTTAGTGTGTGTTTTGTGTGTGTTTTTGTGGCGTTCTTCTACACTGCACATCATATTTTGGAGCCCACCGCGAGGGGTGATAAATTTGACTTAAACGATCCCTCTTATTGAGGTTCCTTGAGTTACTTCTACACCTACTTCAAAATTGCACGAAAGCCCAAAGCCAGTAACGCGAACCCCGCGCCTAGCCAAAGCTCAAACGATCAAGAACAAATCAGCCGTAGAGCTAACTTGGGTGAAAACTCAAGTGCTCCAGTTGAAAGAGAACTCCGACACGAACGACCGCCTCCAGGCGCATTATTCGACGGAACTAAAGCTCAACGTTTAAAACACGTTCAGTCTCAAAAAGCCCAAGCAAATCCATCAACGGATACAGGCTACCCACCTGGATATATACTATCCACGATCCCTATTTTCCCTAGACTACCTCGGATTATTCCGAGTCCTAGTCCTTTACCGAGTTTAACCCCCTCTCCCAACGAACTTCCTCAGTTCGATAACCTATTCCCAGTCACTCCGCATCCCTTTCTTGAACGATTAAGACAGTCGATTCCCCTTGGAAGACCATTATTCCCAATGTCAGACCAAGGAGACAACGAAGATGGTGCAAGAAGACAGGAAAATCCCGTGCCTCCAGCGGCAGCTGGTTATGTTAACCAGTTAAGCGCAGAGACACAAGAACAGATAGCTGGGAAACGTATGCCCGTTCCCGGTGCCAAAGATACACCAAGATTCAAAGGCGATAATATTAGGGACTTCCTAACTAGTTGCGAGTTCTTATTCTACGGCAGGGGCATCATGAGCCCTACAGCCCAAATCGAGATAGCAACTTTGTATGTGGGATATGAAATTAGACGCCAATGGGCGGCTTTACCCGAATATTCAGCCGGAGATTGGCAAGCCTTCAAAAACGCAGTACAAAAACTGTATAACAAAGGCGACCAAGATAAAGAGTTTACTCTTGAAGAAGTCGAAGAAGTCACTCGCCACTTTCGGGCAAGGCCGATCGCAACTAAGATGAGATTGATGGAGTTCAGAAGAGAGGTAGTACACAAACTACAGTATCTAATTGATATTGGAGATGTTACTCAAAAGACGGTGTTGAATATGTTACAGTATTGCTTTGCTGGTCCAGCATGGGCAGCAATATACACCGACTTGCGGGTTTTACCGATCCCACCCAACAATCCTCTTGGACAAAGATGGACCTTAGTTGACGTGGTCAGAGTAGCTGAAAAATACTTAGAAGAAGTGGAGACGTTCGGAGGAGCCCCTGTAGTTAATGGAGGTGCTACCAACGAACGCGAGTTAGTAACACCCTCCACTGCTCGAGTAAAGATTGAAGATATGCACGATCAAGTGGCCAGTATCAACTCACTCACGGATACCTTGAAGGCTTTGGAAAAAGCACGACAGGATGAAATGAAAGAGATGGAGAAAGCCAGACAAGAAGATACTCGGAGGATGATGAACCTCATGGAACGGATGTCAACGGCCAGACAAGTTCAAGTACAGCAGTATCCCACCCAACAAATGGGATACCCACAGTACATACAACAAAGTCAACAAGCGCCATATCCCGTGCAAAACTCGGGATCCTCCGCACCCAAAGGCTTAGTCCCTATGCCTGCGAACTTCTTACCCCAACGCAGACCAGCTGCTGTGAACGGGAAGTGCTTCTTCTGTGACGAACCCGGACATTTCCTTATGGAATGCCCGGAAAAGAACAAACTAGAGAAGGAAGGCTGGATTTACAAACCAGCTAACTCGAACTGGTATTTCCTGCGCAATGGAATTTCTCTTACACGAAACAAGAATGGACCTAATCCGCTCGAGCAAGTGGCAAAGTTCCAGAGAGAATCGGGATCTACTCTACCAGAAACGCCACAGGTGCAAGCATATGAAGGAATCCAACAGGAGGACTTCTTTGCTCCATCTGGAACGATTGACACATCCATATACCAACAGCAGTCGATGGTCGATCCCGCGTATTCAAGGGAGGATTTCGATTAGGCTCGAGGACGGACGGAGGTTCGTCTGAAATACTGCGACAGCGAACCCTCCCTCCTGAGAGCCAAAATACTCAGCATCGTACAAGAAGTCATAGCGCTATAGAAAAGGAAAAACCAGAAGAGCCTGAACCAGTTGAACCACAAAAGAAGATACCTCAACCCAGAGGTCTAAGAATGGAAGTAGTGATCCCTACTCGACAGAAACAAGTAAAATTCGTGGAGCCACCAGTGGCGGAAATAGACGATGAAGAACCCGACTTGAGTGAGATACTTCGAGGAGGTACTGGAAGGACCAGAACCCATAGAAAGTCGCAAGGCTGAAGATAAACGGGAAAATCCCGCTAACGCCACGGAAGAAGCCGCAGTAAAGAAGGAAGTAGAAAAACATAAGAGCTACCAACGCATATCAAAGCTAAAGGATCTCCTTAGTCGGAATCCCGGATGGCGTTCTCTATGGAAGAAACTACTCCCCGAAGAACTGTTAGCGACTAACGAGGCTTGGCAGAAAGACCTGTTAGAAAACTTAAGAGCAAAGAACGTTAAGGTCAACCAGCAGACAGTTGAATCCGACGAAATCCCGGAATATCACGCAAGTGAAGATCCTATGTACTACTCGATTAACTTACAAAATTCGAGTCAGCTACCTCTAGGATCAGTGGTATGCCATGATTTAGTCGAACAACTGTTTAACCATACGGGTTACGCTGGCCCATACCAACTACCACGATCAAACGTTGCAGCTGAAAGTGCTGACCTTCGAACCCTATGGCCCACGATCTTTGGGGCGGCAAGAAGGAAAGTCTACTTGATAGCGGGTCCCAAATTGTATCGATGTCGTTAAAAGCCGCGCTTGAATTAGGAATCCCATTCGATCCTTCATTCAACATTATTATGGAAAGCGCCGACAAAGGACAAACCCGCACTGCAGGCTTAGCCAGAAACGTTGCATTTGACTTTGGTGGAATAACGTTCTATCTACAAGTTCATATCATCAGAGACCCTGCATACGAAGTCCTTTTAGGACGACCCTTTGATGTGATCTCGAGTATCAATACGACCACCCTTAAAGATGGTGCTGTCGTAGCGACTATAACAGATCCCAGCAATGGGAAGAAAATCACTTTGCCTACATACAAGAGAGGGCAAATGCCTAGGTATCAGCAACCCGCGGCTATACCGGTTTTTCTGCAACACTCGAGGAATTGATCGAGGATCAAGGAGAGGTTGCTCTAATCCTAAGTGATCAAGGGTCTCAGGGGATACATTTGGTGGAAACCTATGTGCCCGGAGATTCCCGGTCAACTTTCACAACCGAAGCCGTTACGAACCTATACCTAAGAAAATCCACAGAGGGTATTCACAATGCAGTTAAACCCTTGCGCAATGAATATCAATACGAAGAACCGCCTGTAGCATACGATAGCACAGGAAGGGAATTTCCGGGGAATCAACGGAAAATTCCACGCAAGAAGATAGCGGGCTTCCATAAACATGGAAACCTGTCTAATACGATAGAAACTTGGAGTCAGCCTTTAACAGACGATCAAAAGTATCCTCCAAGTTTTGAACAGGACTTAGCTAGCCATCAGTTGGATACAGCGAATATATTCTACGACGTTCCCGCCGAACTAAGTAAAGTGTTTAGCAATCTAACGGTTACACTACCTCCTGACGCATGGGGCTCAGAACAAGTCAAGTTCCTAGAGCAAGTCAAACAAAAAGCCGCTCCTGTACAAGTGCTAGCTTCGAAGAAATATAAGCCAGTGGCGTTGAAAGTCAAACCTCACTTAGGAACCTTACCAGACGAGTTCAGAATTGTGCGAAACATTGTAGGCGATCCCCTGGAGGGAATGCCTGTATTGAATCCCAATCCACCTAAGTTTCAACCCACCGGGCGATACACGGAAGAACGAAGAGAACAAGTACAGAAGGACCATACCGGAAATTTCCTATGGCCTCAAGAACGAGATTTGATAGACGACCTCATGTGCAAACAGAATGAAGGCTTTGCATGGGAAGAATCAGAGAAGGGAAGATTCCGGGAAGACTTCTTCCCGCCAGTAGACATGCCAGTCATACCTCATGTACCATGGGTACTAAGGCCAATCAAGATTCCACCGGGAATCTTCAACGAAGTCTGCGCGATAATAAAGAACAAGCTGGACTCCGGCGTGTATGAGCCTTCGAACTCGTCATACAGGTCGCGTTGGTTCTGTGTAGTTAAGAAAGATGGCAAGAAACTTCGATTGGTCCATAGCTTAGAACCATTGAATGCAGTTACTATTGCGCATTCAGGCTTACCTCCCGCCACCGAAGAATTAGCGGAAGCGTTTGCTGGAAGAGCTTGTGGGGGTACCCTAGACTTGTATGTCGGGTACGACGAACGACACTTAGCGGAAAAATCCAGAGACATGACAACGTTCTCTACTCCGTATGGGGCATTACGACTCAAGACCTTACCCATGGGTTGGACGAATTCAGTACCCATCTTCCACGAAGATGTTACTCATATTCTCAAAGACGAAATACCAGCCTTTACTAGGCCTTACATAGACGATGTACCAGTTAGAGGGCCAGCTACTAGGTACCAAGATAAAGATGGCAACTACGAGACAATCCGTGAAAATAACGGAATCCGCCGATTCGTATGGGAACATATGATCAACATGAATAGGATCATACAACGCATGAAGTACTCGGGGGGAACCTTTTCTGGACATAAAGCTATCATTTGCGCGAACGAAACCGTAGTAGTAGGTCATACCTGTTGCTATGAGGGACGTAAACCTGCAGAAGAACGAGTCAAAGTCATATCAGATTGGGTACCTTGTGAATGCTTAAGAGACGTTCGTTCATTCCTTGGAACCGCAGGCGTTTTCCGAACGTTTGTGAAAGACTACTCTAAGAAAGCACTGGCAATGACCAGGTTGACAAGAGATGGTGTGTTGTTTCATTGGGGAGAAGAAGAACAAGCCTCGATGGACTCATTAAAAAGAGCCCTTGAGACAAGTCCCATGCTGAAGCCCTTGAACTATGATTGGGATACTCCGATTATATTATCGGTGGATACCTCTTATATGGCGGTAGGATTTTATCTTAGTCAAGAAGATCCTGAAGACCCTAAGAAACGATACTATGCGAAGTTCCTATCGATTACCTTGGACGAACGTGAGGCTAGATACTCACAATCAAAGAGGGAATTATTCGGACTTCACCGCGCATTAATGGCGTGCAAGTACTATCTATTAGGTTGTCGAAAGCTGAAGGTAGAAGTCGATGCAAAGTACATTAAGGGAATGCTATCAAACATCGACTCCCTTACCAACGGGAACCTACAAAGATGGGCAGAAGAGATACTCATGTTCCACTTCACTTTGGTACATGTACCTGGAAAAGTCCATGGTCCGGACGGACTGAGTCGAAGGGTGCCTGCACCTGAAGACATTATCATACCCCGTCCTCCAGGAGATGAAGAAGAAGACGAGCTGCCTAGCTTTGAGTATGAAGAACCTAACGACTTAGCGGACGAGGACAAGCCTCTCCCCTTCGAGGACTTCAAAGATGTTATAGATACTAAGACAGGTTACCTGCAAGAAGTACGGGAAATTCCTGTAAGTTTACCGGAAAGCTCAGTAAACGACTTCGAGCAGCCCTCAGAAGAATACCGCGCTACTCAACTAGCAGCAATGGCGGTAGAAGACCTTGAGAAATGGGTAGCAATTGATGAGTTTCCGGACTTAGAAAGATCGAGTAGAGAAGCACTCTGGGAAACTCTCTTGCCACACGTTGAAGCTTGCCTACGCAACAGTGAATATGAAACCGAAGAATTGTCCACCAGACAACTATCAACGTTGAAGGACTGGGCATCTAAGGATTTCTTCATTGCGGGTGGGAAGTTATACAAGAAGCACAAAGAAAACAAGCACCGTCGAGTCCTCTTAGTAGGAAAACGGTTGCCAGTAGTGACTATAGTACATGATAAACATGGCCATAAAGGACAATACTCAGTTCGACAATTAGTTGGCAAGAGGTTCTGGTGGCCAGGCATGGAAGACGACATGAACTGGTTTGTTAAGACTTGTATTCTTTGCCAAAAACGACAGAAGATTATCATCCATAAGGAACCTACGATTACACCAACACCAGGAATATTTGAGACTGCTTTTGTGGACACATTCCGAATGCCGAAATCAGGCGGGAAAAATCCGAAGATCAAAAAGTATGACGGCTATAATGCTGTCACAGTGGCTCGATGTGGACTTAGTGGTTGGCCGGAAGCAAGGGCCTTGATCAACGAGAACGCGGATACTCTAGGAGACTGGCTCTTCGAAGATATCCTATGTCGTTGGGGATGTATAAAGCAGATCATAACAGATAATGGTCCTGCTATTAAGAAAGCGATGGTTCATATTGAAGCCAAGTATGGAGTCAAGGGTATCCTCATTACGCCGTATAATAAACAGGCTAATGGGAAGGTCGAACGCGGACATTGGGACATAAGACAATCCTTATTCAAAGTCTGTAGGGGAAATCCCGAAGAATGGCCGGCATACCTACACGAAGTACTATGGGCAGAACGAATCACTGTTAAACGAACACTTGGACAGTCACCGTTTTACGCGGTAACAGGATGTGAACCCATCCTACCGTTAGACATAAACGAAGTGACTTGGTTAGTGGATATTCCGGATTCCTTAGTGTCGCATTCAGACTTGATAGCGTTTCGTGCACAACAGCTCATTAAACACAAAGAAGATGTGAAACGTATGAAGCAAAGAGTCACAGATGCCAAGATTCGAGCAGCGGCTAAGTTCATGGAAGATCATAAGAACAGAATGCCATCTCACAAGTTCAAAACTGGTGAACTGGTATTAGTCCGAAATACTAGGATTGAAGAGGAACTCAATCACAAGTTCAAAGAACGATTCATGGGTCCATACGCCGTAGTATCGCGTACGACTGGTGGAAACTATGTCCTATGTGAGCTAGACGGATCCTTACTCAAAGACAAGATTGCGCAGTTTCGGGTTATTCCGTTTTATTCACGGAAAGACCCTAGCTTCTTAGGAGACTTGTTCTTCAAGAGACTACACATGATACGTGGCTCTGTAGGCAAAGTTATGGACGAATTAAACAAGAAAGCATGAGCTGATGGTAGGGATACCATCATATAAAGCTTGTGGGGGATATAGAGGCATTCCCGAATAACGAACGGAATTTACCAGGAATTTTCGATTTTACTTGGTACATACCAACGATACGTTCAAGATGTATTATCATTGAGAACGAAGATAGTATAGCAGTAACGTTAAAGATATACTGCATACAAACCGTACAAATGATGAATATCTTTTCTTTAAGTAAAAGGTACCATTTCCGATGCGGGGTTGGGAAAATTCCCCACAATCTAAGATAAGATCCCGAAGAGCTAGGCCCATCAAAAGCGGAATGGCCCTTTCCATTTCGGAGTTGATCGACAGGATCACCGGACCGGGTCCGTGATGGTGAACTTAAAGAGAAAATTTGAGAAAAACGAACTCATCCTTCAACCACCATCGCAGCGACGCGACTCTGCCAAAACGCGATACAGATCAACGCGACAACGTCTATTTCAAGTACAATGTCTTCGACTAGTTTCTTTAAAATACAAAACCGACCCAAGGCGCTCGCATACGAGCGCCGCCACTTCTCCAAAAATGCGATCAGACGACTTCGATTTATTCCCGGCAATTGGCGGACTCTGCCGGTCTGCCACGTTCCGGAAGACTACCAGGTCTTCTGGAGACAGTTCGAGAAAGCCGCCGACGAACTCAAGCATTCGGCAACGAGCAACGATGTATGGTTGGATCAAGTCCTTACGAGGGCTTGGCAACTATATGATGAGTTGCCGGATGTTACGGTAAGATGAAGATCACTTCGGCAGATTCCGATAATTTAACGGAATCAAACTAGACAAGTGAAGATGAAAGTGGTAACGAAGGAAAGGTCGAGAAGAAGGCTGAAGAGAAAGCCAGAAACGTCAAAGTAAGTTTCCTTGAGTCAAACGGGTAAATTCCGGGAAACTCAACGGAAAAACCTTAGACGCCTGAAGGTAAAGGCAAAGAGGTCGACAAGGGTGTCGTCGACGAAAAAGACAAGTCCGACGACGAAGACGACGACCAAGAAGAAGATCGAAACCAAGACAAAGCTAAGGGAGCAAAGGCCAAAGGCAACGTCAAGGTGAGATTTGAAGAAGAACTAGATTCCGACATATTCAACGGACTTGTTATAGGACTCAAGCGGCGAGAGCTCGGACGACGAAGAGGCCGTCAAGGCTATGGCCGTAGCAAGGACCAGCGAAGCGGAAGAAGACTCAGGATCCGAGGGTCCTGACGAGGACAAGGTACGATAGCGACTTGGTAATAGCAAATCCCGCTAAACTTAACGGAATTCCTAGGACCATGAAGATAGCGAGGCTCAAGAGGAGCCACGACAAAAGAAAGGCTCTTCCAAGGGCCAAGAGCAAGATGTAAGTAGCTTGAATCTCAAAGCTATATTGCAGCTAATACGATCTACGATAGAGCGAGGAAGAGGATTCCGGGGAGCGCAAGGAAAAGTCCGCGCCAACCCCGGAAAGGTCTCCCAGTTCCGAGATCCCACGTCCCCCTCCCCGAAAGACAAAAACCGTGCCAAAAGCTCCAAGTCCAAGGGTAGTGGCACCTCGACCAGTTCAAGTACCCATGCAGATGCCGCCAATGGCTATGGTTAGACCTGCCAGGGCTCCAATGGCTAAACCGGCCCAAGGTTCCCAGCAGATGCCCCTTCCGCCCATTGCGATGCCTTCGCAAGAAGAAATCAAGGGCTTGGGAAACCGAAAGCTGTCGAAGCTATCGACCATGGCAGCTCCCGCAGCAACTCCGGTAGAAGACCCGGAGATGGCGTTTATACGAGCGGTGAGCATTCGCGCAAAGCAAGCGAGAATGGAAGATGACTCCGGACAGGAGGTCGTGGATGAGGAGGCACCTTCTTCCAAGAAGAAGGCCAAGATGACGAAGAAGACGTCGACGAAAGCTGTGGGTAAGGTGGCTCCCGTAGCCAAAGCTAAACCCAGCGTCAAGTCGACTCCGATGTCAAAACCGGACTCGCCCGCGAAAGCCAAGGGAACGAAGAGGACTCGGGAGATCGAAGATGGCGATGCAGATGATAGCAGTGGCGATGATGATGGCGAGAAGGAAGACGAAGAACAGCAGGAGGATGACTTCGAGCTGAACAACGATGAGGACTTCGAGCCCAACAACGACGATTTCCAACCCTCCGACGAACCAACGGACGATTCCGAAGAAGGGTCGGAAAGTGAAGGGCCTGCGAGGAAGAAGAGAAAAACGGCTAAGGGCGCCGTACCATCAGCCAAGAGCAAAGGCAAGCGCAAGGCAAAGGGGCCCATTCCTGAAGGCGAACTCTGGAAGTACTCCCAAGTGCTTTGCAAGGAGTGTCTCAAGAAAAATAAGGAATGCCAATACGCGACCCCGACAACCAAGTCCTGTATACGCTGCCAGGTCATGAAGTTGAAGTGCGAGAAGTTGGATCCAGAATCCGACTTGGTCAAACGACGACCTCAGGCCTTGCTCGAGACCATTCAAGGTCTCCGAAACGACGTCGACCAGCTGGTCGAACAAAACGGCAGACTAACGGATGCTGTGAACGACTTACTTAGGCATTGGGGGGATCCCAATGTCCTAACATACTATGGGTTGGCAACGGAAAATGCCGTTGCTGGACCAAGTCGTCGTCGTTAGGGGAAGGGGTTTGCAAATGAAGGAGGTCGAAGCCTAGCTCCCTCTAACATTTGTAATCTTTAGTCTTGGTTTTCGTGGCCGGGTTTTTGTCGGAATCTTTCTCTTCGCGGACTATGTATTAATGGACGATATACATACAACTTACATTGGACTTAGCGGCCTAGTGCCAAAATTATATATACATACGATACACCAGCTATGAAAAGAATAGCGAGCGCGCTTCAGATTGGTAAAATGGTGTGAATTAAGATCAAGAAAAGCTTGAAAACCGACAAGAGATACCAAGTCATTGAGACAAGGGATTCTCCGGGTTTTCAAGTGGAAAAACAGACTCTTCTAGGATGAAAGCTTAGTAGACTAACAAAGATACCAGTATGATAGCATCTAATAAGTCAATGGGAGACGCCATAAATCATGACGATCTCCGGACTTATCAGGAGCGCGAACATTGGTTATAGCTAGAGACTACGCTAAGGCTAGTACGTCTCAGGTTACATAGAAGAACAAGCCAACGAAGGTCTTAAGCCATATATACCTGAGGCTACGAGTACGAATGCAATAGCATGAAGAATACTCAACTCCGATGAAGATACGGGAATTCCCGCGCCACCATCAATTTGAACCACAGAACGAACTTGGTAACAAGGAAAGGGTCTAAATTGAAGGTATAGCGCTACGACATAGGATAACCGACAAACGATATAGACTAAGTGTCTAACACCAAGATGATAGACTTTTAACGGAAAATCCGACTACTGGGTCGGAGGAGTACATTCGACGGCAGGATGACTAGTGGGACAGTGGGTACACATAGTCTGTCCTAGCGTATTGAAGTGGGTCTATCAGAAGAAAGGTGTTAGAATAATACACTAGACGTCGAACAGAAAGACTTACGAAAGATCTGACCACTGGTACTGGAGAACTGATTGGAACAAGTTCAGGCGTTGAGCTAGATCGCCGTTGAGCAACACAATGGGGCTCTGGTACGAACTCAGTGAAGCGTTCGGCGTGGGGACCAAGTCTGAGGTCACTAGCGTCAACCAACCCAGCCGGAAAATCGTGTAAAGGCGAATAACCGTTGGTAACGACCCGTTCATACATGATAGGACGAGTATCAAACTCGGGCTGAATGTTGTTAGCGGAAAGATAACGAGGCCACCAAGCGACCAATTGAACGTCGCTGGCATCCAAACGAGATAGAGGGACAGGGATAGCATCCAAGACCTCAGGATGGGCAAAGATCCCACCCAAAGAGTCAGGCGCTCCCCTATGATAGCCCAACATTACGCTGGTCTATGGAAAATCCCGAGATTTAGTACGGAAAAGGGGTATAGGTTAAAGAACTCACGATGAAATCGGCGCTAGCGTCCAAGTACAACTCCGTAAAGTGCATATGGGGTTGGCGATATACTTTGGAAAGCCATCCTTCGAAGGAAAGACCATCGAGGGTACAGTTTCCCGTGCGTCCATGAAAGAAGTTGGACACCAATCGAAGACAGACGATATACAACGAAGCTAAGTTGTAGGCTTGCCCTGTACGAAAGTCGGGATGTTCGCAATGCCACAAACTAGAAGCGTGTTGCTATCAAGACCAGTCAGACCCGCGAAATGTAAGGAAAAATCCGAGACGTACCATTACGCCTAGGGTGAACCTCAACGTAGGAGCGTCTATCTGACGAGCAGGACCTAAGTGCAAGTCCGCAGCCGCATCGGTATACCGTGCGGTAAGATCCAAGCTATTGAGTGGCGTGGCCACGATAGGAAAGCCTTGAGCAGCGCGATATAACGATATAGCAACGGCGAGACCAGTCTCAGCCTGCAAAAGTCCAAGGCCTCTCGGAAAATCGCTTGTCCAAACCCGGAATCATGGCGATTTTGAAGTTGGCCCATAGAGGAATCAAAGCGATAGGAGAAGGCATCTGAGACAGACGAAGACCGAGACATTACAAAAGTTCAGTCTTATAAACGATGTACAAATCTAATAGGAGGTGTATGATCGACTGGCTAATGGGTCGGGTATTCGTCAAGGCGAAGAAAATAACGAACGTATAGGCTATAGAAGATTGCCAATACGGAAAGCGAAAATTGTAAACCCCTAAGAACAAGAAAGGAGACCGGCGAAGACTTCATGCGAAATTCCGCTAGGAATCACGGAAGTGGCGCACAAGTGTTTTCGGGGTCTAGCTTGAAGTTCAAATCACACGAAGTTTAGGGGACAGTTATATTTGAAGTCAATAAGCGATGGCTACAGTATCAGAAAGATAAAGATAAAAGATAAAGAACCCAGGAAACACAATAGGTAAACAGTAGTATCACCCGGAAAGAAGGGATGGGCAACTACCTAGTTGTAACAGGGAAATATCTATTCGAGCATAGACTTGACAGTAGCGATATACAAGTCCTTGGTACGGTTGAACGTCTGGACGTCGCCGTGAATACGATTCAAGAGTCTAATCAACTCATTGCGATGCGCAACCTCAGTCGAAACCAGACCAGGTCCGAGTTCAGTCAACTCGTCGGCGGCGAGGAGTCGGTTGACTTGTTTGATAACTCGAGCAACAGAGCTTCCGTAACTCTGAGCGGTAGCGCCCGCTAAGAAACACGGAAAAATGCGATAAGTATAAGATTAAGATAAGAAGAACTAAACGCACCTCCAATGAATTGTTCGACAAAGGTGTTGTCAATACGAACGGAGTCAACCTTAAGGCTCTTAAGGGGACGAGGAGATCCATCTTCCGTAGCTTTGCGTTTAGTGAGCAAAGGAGCAGGTTCCACGAAAGTGACCGTACTTCCTATAACCTCCATGGCCTTCTGGTATGCGCGAGAAGTGATCAGCATACCTGGGATCATCGAGTAGGGAAGATAAGTTACCACACGGGGGCCTTCGACTTCAGCAGGCTATGAATAAAGGAGAAATGCCTTTAGTTCAAGCCTTAGAAGAAAAAGACAAGTACGAACCGGAGAAGGGGGGAAGTCCTTGCGGCGCACTCCATCTCCATCAATAATGGTCAAGTCCTGCAGGGGTTGAGTCAATCTTGAGACGCTTAGAAGTAAGCAACTAAGCTCACATCTTCATCGTCAGAAAGATCAGATTCAGACCCACCATCGTCCATTTCTGAAGAAAACCAGACAGTCCGTTGAGTAAAGCGGAAAGTGCCGGTCACGAAAGAACATACCGATATCCTCAGTAAGAGTGGCGTTGGTAGTATCTCCAACGGCCTCGAGGGCATCGTCGATAATGGCGGCAGACTTAACAGTCTTACCAGCCTAAGAAAGTGATACAAGTTAGAAAGACCGACGAATAAGCGGAAAAGTCCATACCTTTTTCGCGGCAGCCCGCATGGCTTTAGCAGTAAGCTTGGGTGCAGGTGTAGGCTCAGGAGCTGGAGCTGGCGCCTTGACCTTAGGAACTACACGCGAAGCAGCATGAAGGGGGTGGCTCTCGGGATAAGGCGGTGCGATATAAGCCTTGCCTCGACCCACAGTATTAAGAACTGGAGTGAACATATCCGCAAGGTTGATACGGTGATGAGTTGGGCTAACGCCTAACTCCAAAAGGTAGACCCCAAGGACATTGCGCAGATTCCAGAAGAAGGAGAAAATCTCGAAGGAAGCCTCCGCGGCGGTGGTTCCCTTCAGAGATTGATTGATGAGCTAGAAGATAAATAAAGATCTAAGCAGGAGACATAGAAAGAAAGCGGAAAGACGTACCAGCAACTTGCTAAAGAACTTGTCCACAACGACAATCGGAATATCCCGTGGCGTCGGATTGGCAGACACCGTACGCAACAAGGCCATCACCGGGGCAGTGAGCTGTTCGATGGCGTCGACAATAAGGGAGTTGGTCGAATCCGGGAGCGAGTAATTAACCAAGAAGTCGTTGATCAACGGGGCAGTAGCAAGGCGATACTGGACGAGCTCCAGCGTAGCAATGGGGGCTTCCGCAGAGATTGAAGAACCAATGGAGTGCCATTGAGGGATCTTGGGAGGCATAGTAACGAAGGATAAAACGGAGAGCGCCACAGTTTTCAGCCTGCTTTTATAGTGAAGAAATATTGGCAATGGAACGTGCAGAGCCGGGAGAATTCCGTTGAAATAAGCGGAATTGTCCTCCTACCTATTGGCCTTTCCAAAGAGCCGAGTCCAGGAAGAATATTGAGGGATCCAACGATAGGGGAACCAGGATGGTGCGGACACCATCAAATAAGTCTATGGGAGATGATGCGCATTGTATTAATGCAAGTACGAAAGACCCCAAAATTTGCGATTCTAAGAAGCATTCTTAGTGATAGAACGAACCTATGAGTACAAGAACCTCTAGTTACAGACCGAAACGCGTATACGATACAGTGTAAGGAGTTTCCGTGGTACGACCGGAAAACTCCTAAGATTCGTCGGAAAAGCGCCACACGCTAAAGGGCGTGTAGGTATAGCCAAACCACACATGACGATCTTGAATATCATCATCAAAAGTACCCCGATGGAGACATCGTGATCAAATACACTTGAATGCGCGGAACTCCGAAATACTTAACGGAATTCGGCGAGTTACCCTTACACAAGGAAACTCTACATAAAGAGACGCGACGCCAGCAAGCAGTTAAACGCTTGCTGGACTAGCAAACCAAATGTTCATACTACTCAGACGCCGGGATATTACATAGGAGACTCAGGAGTCAGGGTAACCTTTTAGGCTTTCAAAAGATACTGCTCGATCACCGATCGACTTACTCCGGTGGACTGTTCCTGATCGATTCTCGGGATCCACAAGTAAATCGTTACAAGGACCTACAATACGAGTACTATCGACAACTCGTAAAGATACAACGATAGCTTTTCCGGAGTACTACCGGAAAAGTCCGAACACGATACTAAGAACATACTTGCGCGTCTAGTATACCAAACCTAGTCGGTACTACTCGGACTCGTAGTATGAAATAAGAATACGAACAAAGGCTAAGAGTTCCTGCTAGACAGGACTCGACCGCTAATAATAGTGGAAACGATGAAATAGTGGAGCTTCCAAGCACAAGGAACAACCTGGCGCCGCTGAAAACTCAGTTACGGCGCCACCATTGGTTGGATTCAAAGCAAATAGAAGCCAGAACGAATAGGCAGCAATGCCAAGGGCACCATTAGAGGGATATTCCGTACATCCTATCGGAATATTCCCCCGAACCAGCGGACTCGGTATTATATCCTTATTCAGACGTATATAGAAAACACTATAAAGCTAGCTCGTTTGTACTATTTACAGTAGCTTACGCCCCCCGTATCCGCAGCCCACAAGCCGTATATACTGGAGGAATAGACTCTAAGATTTAGTTAGAAAAAGAACCACTGTTTAGATAGGTGGAAATAAGAAACAGAACCAAAGATCTAAGAACTCATTGGAGCTACTTCCCATATTAAAGAAGTTGAAGCCAAGTCCTTTGCGATTCCAACGATCCGAGTTTCCGCGGGAAATTCCATCTAAAGAACCTACCAACTCTGGTTGGAGTCCCAAGTCCCATACAAGTGTGGTTCAGACTGTGCTAGGCTATCTATTCAGGCCCCGACTAGTTGTTGGAGAGTCCTGATTATACAGATAGATACCAGAGCTCCCGCTCCCTAGTGTGGTTGAAGGTTGTTGGCCTGGGAAGAGCCTCATTAGGTCTCTTTACACACATCCCAATCGGCCTGTGACTTAGTGGCAAACTAGAACTCAGTTTAAGATCAGATCCCTGTTACCCCGTCGAACTAGTATAAGCATTTTGAGCAGAAGATAGAGAGAAACAGTCCCATAAAACAAAGATACAAAGAACAAGAACCCGTCCCATACCACCTATTACAAAACGAACGATTGCTACCATAACGTGAAATCCCGCTATAAACATCGGACTTTCCCGCATCGCACCATTGACTTGTTAGTGTGTGTTTTGTGTGTGTTTTTGTGGCGTTCTTCTACACTGCACATCAACGGGAAACTGTACCCTCGATGGTCTTTCCTTCGAAGGATGGCTTTCCAAAGTATATCGCCAACCCCATATGCACTTTACGGAGTTGTACTTGGATGCTAGCGCCGATTTCATCGTGAGTTCTTTAACCTATACGCTTTTTCCGTACTAAATCTCGGGATTTTCCATAGACCAGCGTAATGTTAGGCTATCATAGGGGAGCGCCTGACTCTTTGGGTGGGATCTTTGCCCATCCTGAGGTCTTGGATGCTATCCCTGTCCCTCTATCTCGTTTGGATGCCAGCGACGTTCAATTGGTCGCTTGGTGGCCTCGTTATCTTTCCGCTAACAACATTCAGCCCGAGTTTGATACTCGTCCTATCATGTATGAACGGGTCGTTACCAACGGTTATTCGCCTTTACACGATTTTCCGGCTGGGTTGGTTGACGCTAGTGACCTCAGACTTGGTCCCCACGCCGAACGCTTCACTGAGTTCGTACCAGAGCCCCATTGTGTTGCTCAACGGTGATCTAGCTCAACACCTGAACTTGTTCCAATCAGTTCTCCAGTACCAGTGGTCAGATCTTTCGTAAGTCTTCTGTTCGACGTCTAGTGTATTATTCTAACACCTTTCTTCTGATAGACCCACTTCAATACGCTAGGACAGACTATGTGTACCCACTGTCCCACTAATCATCCTGCCGTCGAATGTACTCCTCCGACCCAGTAGTCGGATTTTCCGTTAAAAGTCTATCATCTTGGTGTTAGACACTTGGTCTATATCGTTTGTCGGTTATCCTATGTCGTAGCGCTATACCTTCAATTTAGACCCTTTCCTTGTTACCAAGTTCGTTCTGTGGTTCAAATTGATGGTGGCGCGGGAATTCCCGTATCTTCATCGGAGTTGAGTCTTTTTCATGCTATTGCATTCGTACTCGTAGCCTCAGGTATATATGGCTTAAGACCTTCGTTGGCTTGTTCTTCTATGTAACTTGAGACGTACTAGCCTTAGCGTAGTCTCTAGTCATAACCAATGTTCGCGCTCCTGATAAGTCCGGAGATCGTCATGATTTATGGCGTCTCCCATTGACTTATTAGATGCTATCATACTGGTATCTTTTGTTGGTCCACTAAGCTTCAACCTAGTAGAGTCTGTTTTTCCACTTGAAAACCCGGAGAATCCCTTGTCTCAATGACTTAGTACCTCTCGTTGGTTTTCAAGTTGTTCTTGATCTTAGTTCACATGGTTTCTCACAATAGTAGCGCGCTCGCTTTCATATTGTAAGTATCCTTTTGTGTATCGTATATATATATATCTTTTTGGCACTACGGCCGCTAAATCCCATGTATGTATATAGGTACAATGAAGAGAGGCTTCGACGAAGAGGAAGTCCGACTAAAAACCCGGAAAAGAACCAATGGCTTTAGACAAGAAAACCCACTCTTAAGTATTCAAGGGAGCTAGGCTTCGACCTTGTTTACTTAAGAACCCTTTTTCAACGACGACGACTGGGTCCTGCCACGGAATTTCCCGACGCCAACCCATAGTACTTTAGGACATTGGGATCTCCCCAATGCCTAAGTAGATCGTTCACGGCGTCCGTGAGTCTGCCGTTTTGCTCGACCAGCTGGTCGACGTCGTTTCGCAGGTCTTGGATCGTTTCCAGCAATGCTTGAGGTCGACGTTTGACCGCGTCAGACTCCGGGTCCAACTTCTCGCATTTCAGCTTCATCACTTGGCACCGTATGCAAGACTTGGTCGTAGGGGTCGCGTACTTGCACTCCTTGTTTTTCTTGAGACAGTCCTTGCAAAGTACTTGAGAGTACTTCCAAAGCTTGTCTGCTGGAATCGGCTCCTTTGCCTTGCGCTTGCCTTTGCTCCTGGCTGATGGTACGGCGCCCTTAGCCGTTTTTCTCCTCTTTCTCGCAGGCCCTTCACTTTCCGACCCTTCCTCGGAATTGTCCGTTGGTTCGTCGGAGGGTTGGAACTCGTCGTTGTCGGGCTCGAAGTCATCATCGTTCGGCTCGAAGTCGTTCTCCTGCTGTTCTTCGTCTTCATTCCCATCATCATCACCACTGCTCCCATCTGCGTCGCCATCTTCTACTTCGCGAGTCCTCTTCGTTCCCTTGACTTTCGCGGGCGAGTCCGGTTTTGACATCGGAGTCGACTTGACGCTAGGTTTAGATTTGGCTGCTGGAGCCACCTTCTTACCCACAGCTTTCGTCGTTGTCTTCTTCGTCGTCTTGGTCTTTTTCTTGGGAGAAGGTGCCTCTTCATCCACGACCTCCTGTCCGGAGTCATCTTCCATTCTCGCTTGCTTGGCGCGAAAGCTCACCGCTCGTATGAAAGCTACCTCCGGGTCCTCTACCGGAGCTGCTGCGGGAGCTGCCATTGTCGATAGCTTCGACAACTTTCGGTTTCCCAAGCCCTTGATTTCTTCTGGCGAAGGCATCGCAATGGACGGAAGGGGCATCTGCTGGGAACCTTGGGTTGGCTTAGCCATTGGAGCCCTAGCAGGCCTAACCATTGCCATTGGTGGCATCTGCATGGGTGCTTGGACGGGTCGAGGTGCCACTACCTTTGGACTTGGAGCCTTTGGCATGGTTTTCGTCTTTCGGGGAGGTGGTCGTGGGATCTCTGAACTTGGAGACCTTTCCGGGGTTGGCGCGGACTTTTCCTTGCGCTCTATCGTAGATCGTATTAGCTGTAATATAGCCTTTAGAGCTTAGCTACTTACTGCTTGCTCTTTGCTCGAGCCTTTCCTTCGTCGTGGCTCCTCTCGAGCCTCGCTATCTTCCTGGTCCTAGGAATTCCGTTAACATTAGCGGAATTCACTATAACCAAGTTCGAGTTTCAACCTTTTCTTGAGCAGGCTCTTCAGCTTGCTCGTCTTCTTCTTCTTGTGGCTCATCTTGAGCCTCTTGATCTTCTTGATCCTAAGAATTCCGTTAAACTCAACGGCTTTCTTTTAAAACAAGTCGATATCGTACCTTGTCGACGGGCTTGTCGACTTGTTCTTCGCCATCTGAATTTTCCGGACCCTCGGATCCTGAGTCTTCTTCAGCTTCACTGGTCTTTGCTACGGCCATAGCCTTGACGACCTCTGCGTCGTCAGAGCTCTCGCCGCTTGAGTCCTATACCAAATCCGTTGAATATACCGGAATCTGGTTCTTTTCAGATCTCACCTTGACGTTGCCTTTGGACTTTGCTCCCTTGGCTTTGTCTTCGTCCTGATCTTCTTCTTGTTCGACATCTTCGTCGTCGGACTTGTCTTTTTCGTCGACGACACCCTTGTCGACATCTTTGCCTTTCCTTTCAGGCGCCTAAGGGTTTTCCGTTGAGTTTCCCGGAATTTACCCGTTAGACTCAAGGAAATTTACCTTGACTCTCTCTTCGTTGTCACTTTCCTCTTCACTTGTCTAATTCGATTCCGTTAAAATTTCGGAATCTGCCGACGTGATCTTTATCTTACCGTTGCATCCGGCAACTCTTCGTATAACTGCCAAGCCCTTGTAAGGACTTGATCCAGCCATATGTTATTGTTAGCCGCCGAGTGCTTGAGTTCGCCGGCCGCCTTCTCGAACTGAGTCCAGAAGATTCGGTAATCCTCCGGAACGTGGCAGACAGGCAAAGTCCGCCAATTGCCGGGAATAAAGCGAAGTCGTCTGATCGCATTTTTAGAGAAGTGGCGGCGCTCAAATGCGAGCGCCTTGGGTCGGTCTTTCAATTCAAAGAAGCTAGTTGTAGACATTGTACTTGAACTAATCGACGTCGCGTTGATCTAAGTCGCGTTTTGGCAGAGTCGCGTCGCTGCGATGGTGGTTGAAGAGTGAGTTCGTTTTTCTCAAATTTTCTCTTTAAGTTCACCATCACGGACCCGGTCCGGTGATCCTGTCGATCAACTCCGAAATGGAAAGGGCCATTCCGTTTCTGATGGGCCTAGCTCTTCGGAATCTTATCTTAGATTGTGGGGAATTTCCCCACCCCGCATCGGGAATGGTACCTTTTATTAATAAAAGATATTCATCATTTGTACGGTTTGTATACAGTATATCTTTAACGTTACTGCTATACTATCTTCATTCTCAATGTTAATACATCTTGAACGTATCGTTGATATGTAACAAGTAAAATCGAAAATTCCTGGTAAATTCCGTTCGTTATTCGGGAATGCCTCTATATCCCCCACAAGCTTTATATGATGGTATCCCTACCATCAGCTCATGCTTTCTTGTTTAATTCGTCCATAACTTTGCCTACAGAGCCACGTATCATGTGTAGTCTCTTGAAGAACAAGTCTCCTAAGAAGCTAGGGTCTTTCCGTGAATAAAACGGAATAACCCGAAACTGCGCAATCTTGTCTTTGAGTAAGGATCCATCTAGCTCACATAGGACATAGTTTCCACCAGTCGTGCGCGATACTACGGCGTATGGACCCATGAATCGTTCTTTGAACTTGTGATTAAGTTCCTCTTCAATCCTAGTATTTCGGACTAATACCAGTTCACCAGTTTTGAACTTGTGAGATGGCATTCTGTTCTTATGATCTTCCATGAACTTAGCCGCTGCTCGAATCTTTGCGTCTGTGACTCTTTGCTTCATACGTTTCACATCTTCTTTGTGTTTAATGAGCTGTTGTGCACGAAACGCTATCAAGTCTGAATGCGACACTAACGAATCCGGAATATCAACCAACCAAGTCACTTCGTTTATATCTAACGGTAGGATGGGTTCACATCCTGTTACCGCGTAAAATGGTGACTGTCCAAGTGTTCGTTTAACAGTGATTCGTTCTGCCCATAGTACTTCGTGTAGGTATGCCGGCCATTCTTCGGGATTTCCCCTACAGACTTTGAATAAGGATTGTCTTATGTCCCAATGTCCGCGTTCGACCTTCCCATTAGCCTGTTTATTATACGGCGTAATGAGGATACCCTTGACTCCATACTTGGCTTCAATATGAACCATCGCTTTCTTAATAGCAGGACCATTATCTGTTATGATCTGCTTTATACATCCCCAACGACATAGGATATCTTCGAAGAGCCAGTCTCCTAGAGTATCCGCGTTCTCGTTGATCAAGGCCCTTGCTTCCGGCCAACCACTAAGTCCACATCGAGCCACTGTGACAGCATTATAGCCGTCATACTTTTTGATCTTCGGATTTTTCCCGCCTGATTTCGGCATTCGGAATGTGTCCACAAAAGCAGTCTCAAATATTCCTGGTGTTGGTGTAATCGTAGGTTCCTTATGGATGATAATCTTCTGTCGTTTTTGGCAAAGAATACAAGTCTTAACAAACCAGTTCATGTCGTCTTCCATGCCTGGCCACCAGAACCTCTTGCCAACTAATTGTCGAACTGAGTATTGTCCTTTATGGCCATGTTTATCATGTACTATAGTCACTACTGGCAACCGTTTCCCTACTAAGAGGACTCGACGGTGCTTGTTTTCTTTGTGCTTCTTGTATAACTTCCCACCCGCAATGAAGAAATCCTTAGATGCCCAGTCCTTCAACGTTGATAGTTGTCTGGTGGACAATTCTTCGGTTTCATATTCACTGTTGCGTAGGCAAGCTTCAACGTGTGGCAAGAGAGTTTCCCAGAGTGCTTCTCTACTTGACCTTTCTAAGTCCGGAAACTCATCAATTGCTACCCATTTCTCAAGGTCTTCTACCGCCATTGCTGCTAGTTGAGTAGCGCGGTATTCTTCTGAGGGCTGCTCGAAGTCGTTTACTGGGTTTTCCGGTAAACTTACGGGAATTTCCCGTACTTCTTGCAGGTAACCTGTCTTAGTATCTATAGCATCTTTGAAGTCCTCGAAGGGAAGAGGCTTGTCCTCGTCCGCTAAGTCGTTAGGTTCTTCATACTCAAAGCTAGGCAGCTCGTCTTCTTCTTCATCTCCTGGAGGACGGGGTATGATAATGTCTTCAGGTGCAGGCACCCTTCGACTCAGCCCGTCCGGACCATGGACTTTTCCAGGTACATGTACCAAAGTGAAGTGAAACATGAGTATCTCCTCTGCCCATCTTTGTAGGTTCCCGTTGGTAAGGGAGTCGATGTTTGATAGCATTCCCTTAATGTACTTTGCATCGACTTCTACCTTCAGCTTTCGACAACCTAATAGATAGTACTTGCACGCCATTAATGCGCGGTGAAGTCCGAACAACTCCCTCTTTGATTGTGAGTACCTAGCCTCACGTTCATCCAAGGTGATCGATAGGAACTTCGCATAGTATCGTTTCTTAGGGTCTTCAGGATCTTCTTGACTAAGATAAAATCCTACCGCCATATAAGAGGTATCCACCGATAATATAATCGGAGTATCCCAATCATAGTTCAAGGGTTTCAGCATGGGACTCGTCTCAAGGGCTCTTTTTAATGAGTCCATCGAGGCTTGCTCTTCTTCTCCCCAATGAAACAACACACCATCTCTTGTTAACCTGGTCATTGCCAGTGCTTTCTTAGAGTAGTCTTTCACAAACGTTCGGAAAACGCCTGCGGTTCCAAGGAAGGAACGAACGTCTCTTAAGCATTCACAAGGTACCCAATCTGATATGACTTTGACTCGTTCTTCTGCCGGTTTACGTCCCTCATAGCAACAGGTATGACCTACTACTACGGTTTCGTTCGCGCAAATGATAGCTTTATGCCCAGAAAAGGTTCCCCCCGAGTACTTCATGCGTTGTATGATCCTATTCATGTTGATCATATGTTCCCATACGAATCGGCGGATTCCGTTATTTTCACGGATTGTCTCGTAGTTGCCATCTTTATCTTGGTACCTAGTAGCTGGCCCTCTAACTGGTACATCGTCTATGTAAGGCCTAGTAAAGGCTGGTATTTCGTCTTTGAGAATATGAGTAACATCTTCGTGGAAGATGGGTACTGAATTCGTCCAACCCATGGGTAAGGTCTTGAGTCGTAATGCCCCATACGGAGTAGAGAACGTTGTCATGTCTCTGGATTTTTCCGCTAAGTGTCGTTCGTCGTACCCGACATACAAGTCTAGGGTACCCCCACAAGCTCTTCCAGCAAACGCTTCCGCTAATTCTTCGGTGGCGGGAGGTAAGCCTGAATGCGCAATAGTAACTGCATTCAATGGTTCTAAGCTATGGACCAATCGAAGTTTCTTGCCATCTTTCTTAACTACACAGAACCAACGCGACCTGTATGACGAGTTCGAAGGCTCATACACGCCGGAGTCCAGCTTGTTCTTTATTATCGCGCAGACTTCGTTGAAGATTCCCGGTGGAATCTTGATTGGCCTTAGTACCCATGGTACATGAGGTATGACTGGCATGTCTACTGGCGGGAAGAAGTCTTCCCGGAATCTTCCCTTCTCTGATTCTTCCCATGCAAAGCCTTCATTCTGTTTGCACATGAGGTCGTCTATCAAATCTCGTTCTTGAGGCCATAGGAAATTTCCGGTATGGTCCTTCTGTACTTGTTCTCTTCGTTCTTCCGTGTATCGCCCGGTGGGTTGAAACTTAGGTGGATTGGGATTCAATACAGGCATTCCCTCCAGGGGATCGCCTACAATGTTTCGCACAATTCTGAACTCGTCTGGTAAGGTTCCTAAGTGTGGTTTGACCTTCAACGCCACTGGTTTATATTTCTTTGAAGCTAGTACTTGTACAGGAGTTGCCTTCTGTTTGACCTGCTCCAGGAACTTGACTTGTTCTGAGCCCCATGCTTCAGGAGGTAGTGTAACCGTTAGATTGCTAAACACTTTACTTAGTTCTGCGGGAACGTCGTAGAATATATTCGCTGTATCCAACTGATGGCTAGCTAAGTCCTGTTCAAAACTTGGAGGATACTTTTGATCGTCTGTTAAAGGCTGACTCCAAGTTTCTATCGTATTAGACAGGTTTCCATGTTTATGGAAGCCTGCTATCTTCTTGCGTGGAATTTTCCGTTGATTCCCCGGAAATTCCCTTCCTGTGCTATCGTATGCTACAGGCGGTTCTTCGTATTGATATTCATTGCGCAAGGGTTTAACTGCATTGTGAATACCCTCTGTGGATTTTCTTAGGTATAGGTTCGTAACGGCTTCGGTTGTGAAAGTTGACCGGGAATCTCCGGGCACATAGGTTTCCACCAAATGTATTCCCTGAGACCCTTGATCACTTATGATTAGAGCAACCTCTCCTTGATCCTCGATCAATTCCTCGAGTGTTGCAGAAAAACCGGTATAGCCGCGGGTTGCTGATACCTAGGCATTTGCCCTCTCTTGTATGTAGGCAAAGTGATTTTCTTCCCATTGCTGGGATCTGTTATAGTCGCTACGACAGCACCATCTTTAAGGGTGGTTGTATTGATACTCGAGATCACATCAAAGGGTCGTCCTAAAAGGACTTCGTATGCAGGGTCTCTGATGATATGAACTTGTAGATAGAACGTTATTCCACCAAAGTCAAATGCTACGTTTCTGGCTAAGCCTGCAGTGCGGGTTTGTCCTTTGTCGGCGCTTTCCATAATAATGTTGAATGAAGGATCGAATGGGATTCCTAATTCAAGCGCGGCTTTTAACGACATCGATACAATTTGGGACCCGCTATCAAGTAGACTTTCCTTCTTGCCGGCCCCAAAGATCGTGGGCCATAGGGTTCGAAGGTCAGCACTTTCAGCTGCAACATTGGATCGTGGTAGTTGGTATGGGCCAGCGTAACCCGTATGGTTAAACAGTTGTTCGACTAAATCATGGCATACCACTGATCCTAGAGGTAGCTGACTCGAATTTTGTAAGTTAATCGAGTAGTACATAGGATCTTCACTTGCGTGATATTCCGGGATTTCGTCGGATTCCACCGTCTGCTGGTTGACCTTAACGTTCTTTGCTCTTAAGTTTTCTAACAGGTCTTTCTGCCAAGCCTCGTTAGTCGCCAATAGTTCTTCGGGGAGTAGTTTCTTCCATAGAGAACGCCATCCGGGATTCCGACTAAGGAGATCCTTTAGCTTTGATATGCGTTGGTAGCTCTTATGTTTTTCTACTTCCTTCTTTACTGCGGCTTCTTCCGTGGCGTTAGCGGGATTTTCCCGTTTATCTTCAGCCTTGCGACTTTCTATGGGTTCTGGTCCTTCCAGTACCTCCTTAAGTATCTCACTCAAGTCGGGTTCTTCATCGTCTATTTCCGCCACTGGTGGCTCCACGAATTTTACTTGTTTCTGTCGAGTAGGGATCACTACTTCCATTCTTAGACCTCTGGGTTGAGGTATCTTCTCTTGTGGTTCAACTGGTTCAGGCTCTTCTGGTTTTTCCTTTTCTATAGCGCTATGACTTCTGGTACGATGCTGAGTATTTTGGCTCTCAGGAGGGAGGGTTCGCTGTCGCAGTATTTCAGACGAACCTCCGTCCGTCCTCGAGCCTAATCGAAATCCTCCCTTGAATACGCGGGATCGACCATCGACTGCTGTTGGTATATGGATGTGTCAATCGTTCCAGATGGAGCAAAGAAGTCCTCCTGTTGGATTCCTTCATATGCTTGCACCTGTGGCGTTTCTGGTAGAGTAGATCCCGATTCTCTCTGGAACTTTGCCACTTGCTCGAGCGGATTAGGTCCATTCTTGTTTCGTGTAAGAGAAATTCCATTGCGCAGGAAATACCAGTTCGAGTTAGCTGGTTTGTAAATCCAGCCTTCCTTCTCTAGTTTGTTCTTTTCCGGGCATTCCATAAGGAAATGTCCGGGTTCGTCACAGAAGAAGCACTTCCCGTTCACAGCAGCTGGTCTGCGTTGGGGTAAGAAGTTCGCAGGCATAGGGACTAAGCCTTTGGGTGCGGAGGATCCCGAGTTTTGCACGGGATATGGCGCTTGTTGACTTTGTTGTATGTACTGTGGGTATCCCATTTGTTGGGTGGGATACTGCTGTACTTGAACTTGTCTGGCCGTTGACATCCGTTCCATGAGGTTCATCATCCTCCGAGTATCTTCTTGTCTGGCTTTCTCCATCTCTTTCATTTCATCCTGTCGTGCTTTTTCCAAAGCCTTCAAGGTATCCGTGAGTGAGTTGATACTAGCCACTTGATCGTGCATATCTTCAATCTTTACTCGAGCAGTGGAGGGTGTTACTAACTCGCGTTCGTTGGTAGCACCTCCATTAACTACAGGGGCTCCTCCGAACGTCTCCACTTCTTCTAAGTATTTTTCAGCTACTCTGACCACGTCAACTAAGGTCCATCTTTGTCCAAGAGGATTGTTGGGTGGGATCGGTAAAACCCGCAAGTCGGTGTATATTGCTGCCCATGCTGGACCAGCAAAGCAATACTGTAACATATTCAACACCGTCTTTTGAGTAACATCTCCAATATCAATTAGATACTGTAGTTTGTGTACTACCTCTCTTCTGAACTCCATCAATCTCATCTTAGTTGCGATCGGCCTTGCCCGAAAGTGGCGAGTGACTTCTTCAACTTCTTCAAGAGTAAACTCTTTATCTTGGTCGCCTTTGTTATACAGTTTTTGTACTGCGTTTTTGAAGGCTTGCCAATCTCCGGCTGAATATTCGGGTAAAGCCGCCCATTGGCGTCTAATTTCATATCCCACATACAAAGTTGCTATCTCGATTTGGGCTGTAGGGCTCATGATGCCCCTGCCGTAGAATAAGAACTCGCAACTAGTTAGGAAGTCCCTAATATTATCGCCTTTGAATCTTGGTGTGTCTTTGGCACCGGGAACGGGCATACGTTTCCCAGCGATCTGTTCTTGTGTCTCTGCGCTTAGCTGGTTAACATAACCAGCTGCCGCTGGAGGCACGGGATTTTCCTGTCTTCTTGCACCATCTTCGTTGTCTCCTTGGTCTGACATTGGGAATAATGGTCTTCCAAGGGGAATCGACTGTCTTAATCGTTCAAGAAAGGGATGCGGAGTGACTGGGAATAGGTTATCGAACTGGTGGAGTTCGTTGGGAGAGGGGGTTAAAGTCGGTAAAGGACTAGGACTCGGAATAATCCGAGGTAGTCTAGGGAAAATAGGGATCGTGGATAGTATATATCCAGGTGGGTAGCCTGTATCCGGTGAAGGATTTGTTTGGGCTTTTTGAGACTGAACGTGTTTTAAACGTTGAGCTTTAGTTCCGTCGAATAATGCGCCTGGAGGCGGTCGTTCGTGTCGGAGTTCTCTTTCAACTGGAGCACTTGAGTTTTCACCCAAGTTAGCTCTACGGCTGATTTGTTCTTGATCGTTTGAGCTTTGGCTAGGCGCGGGGTTCGCGTTACTGGCTTTGGGCTTTCGTGCAATTTTGAAGTAGGTGTAGAAGTAACTCAAGGAACCTCAATAAGAGGGATCGTTTAAGTCAAATTTATCACCCCTCGCGGTGGGCTCCAAAATATGATGTGCAGTGTAGAAGAACGCCACAAAAACACACACAAAACACACACTAACAAGTCAATGGTGCGATGCGGGAAAGTCCGATGTTTATAGCGGGATTTCACGTTATAGTAGCAATCGTTCGTTTTGTAATAGGTGGTATGGGACGGGTTCTTGTTCTTTGTATCTTTGTTTTATGGGACTGTTTCTCTCTATCTTCTGCTCAAAATGCTTATACTAGTTCGACGGGGTAACAGGGATCTGATCTTAAACTGAGTTCTAGTTTGCCACTAAGTCACAGGCCGATTGGGATGTGTGTAAAGAGACCTAATGAGGCTCTTCCCAGGCCAACAACCTTCAACCACACTAGGGAGCGGGAGCTCTGGTATCTATCTGTATAATCAGGACTCTCCAACAACTAGTCGGGGCCTGAATAGATAGCCTAGCACAGTCTGAACCACACTTGTATGGGACTTGGGACTCCAACCAGAGTTGGTAGGTTCTTTAGATGGAATTTCCCGCGGAAACTCGGATCGTTTGAATCGCAAAGGACTTGGCTTCAACTTCTTTAATATGGGAAGTAGCTCCAATGAGTTCTTAGATCTTTGGTTCTGTTTCTTATTTCCACCTATCTAAACAGTGGTTCTTTTGCTAACTAAATCTTAGAGTCTATTCCTCCAGTATATACGGCTTGTGGGCTGCGGATACGGGGGGCGTAAGCTAAACTGTAAATAGTACAAACGAGCTAGCTTTATAGTGTTTTCTATATACGTCTGAATAAGGATATAATACCGAGTCCGCTGGTTCGGGGGAATATTCCGATAGGATGTACGGAATATCCCTCTAATGGTGCCCTTGGCATTGCTGCCTATTCGTTCTGGCTTCTATTTGCTTTGAATCCAACCAATGGTGGCGCCGTAACTGAGTTTGCAGTGGCGCCAGGTTGTTCCTTGTGCTTGGAAGCTCCACTATTTCATCGTTTTCCACTATTATTAGCGGCCGAGTCCTGTCTAGCAGGAACTCTTAGCCTTTGTTCGTATTCTTATTTCATACTACGAGTCCGAGTAGTACCGACTAGGTTTGGTATACTGGACGCGCAAGTATGTTCTTAGTATCGTGTTCGGACTTTTCCGGTAGTACTCCGGAAAAGCTATCGTTGTATCTTTACGAGTTGTCGATAGTACTCGTATTGTAGGTCCTTGTAACGATTTACTTGTGGATCCCGAGAATCGATCAGGAACAGTCCACCGGAGTAAGTCGATCGGTGATCGAGCAGTATCTTTTGAAAGCCTAAAAGGTTACCCTGACTCCTGAGTCTCCTATGTAATATCCCGACGTCTGAGTAGTATGAACATTTGGTTTGCTAGTCCAGCCAGCGTTTAACTGCTTGCTGACGTTGCGTCTCTTTATGTAGAGTTTCCTTGTGTAAGGGTAACTCGCCGAATTCCGTTAAGTATTTCGGAGTTTCGCGCGTTCAAGTGTATTTGATCACGATGTCTCCATCGGGGTACTTTTGATGATGATATTCAAGATCGTCATGTGTGGTTTGGCTATACCTACACGCCCTTCAGCGTGTGGCGCTTTTCCGACGAATCTTAGGAGTTTTCCGGTCGTACCACGGAAACTCCTTACACTGTATCGTATACGCGTTTCGGTCTGTAACTAGAGGTTCTTGTACTCATAGGTTCGTTCTATCACTAAGAATGCTTCTTAGAATCGCAAATTTTGGGGTCTTTCGTACTTGCATTAATACAATGCGCATCAACGCGCCAATCTTGTTGGTGTGGACATGAAGGTTCTTAGGATCAACCGCATCTGTCTTCCCACCTTGTTTGCAAAGGCTGACGTCCTCTCCGTTGATCTGCTCCGTTTTCGTCTTGGGAAGGTGGAGTGAAAAGGATCCATGCGGTGAGTGCGCTGGGAGGATGTCATCGCCGACAGGAAAACAGCTCGCGTCAAAGGTGGCAGGTTTGCTGTTTGTAGGCAGGATTTCTCCTAGACGTATCTGTCCAAGGAAGCCCGCGTTGGCGTGAAAGCTGATGGCGTTGTCCTTCCTATTTGACGGGTCCAGTACCGTGTTTAGAATGTCCATCATCTCCTTTGTAACTGGTCTCCGCTTCTGCTTCCTGGATGTCTCTGGGGTAGCTTTGTCTAGGCCAATGAGCGTGTAGTGGAGGAGGTTTCCTGTAGCGTAGGGATAGTTGAAGATGATATGGAATGCTCGTACTCCGTAGATAAGAGCACTAATCGACTTTCCCGCTATGCGACCTTTAAATGTGTTCGCAAAGTTGCAAAGATTGATTTCGGAGGCGGGGAACCAGTCTTGCTCGGGTATGTTTTGCGACTTCATGTAGCTGAGGTATTGGCGGACGCCAGAACGATGTTGGTTTGTCGTTGATTTTGCCCAGGCCTCGCGGATTGTATCCCTTGTTGAGTCCAGCAACTTGGAATCTCCTCCTGCCTGACGATGCACGGGTGCCATATGCGAGCGTTTGCGATAGTTTCCAGTTCTTGCCATAATAACTGCGAGTGTAGTGAAGAAGGATGTAAAGACACAGCCACCATGGAAAGGCATAGCCACGCATTTCCGATGTCAAAGTTTTTTCGACAGTTACTACAGTGTGTATTCTACTTCGTAAGTCTCGGGTCATTATGCGACACATGTTCGTATACATAAGCTTTTAGGTGAGGGGGAATACTAGGTGGATATCCGTAAATATCCTTCTTCGGTCCAAACTCTCCTCTAGATGGGGCGTCCGCGACATTATCCTTGGTGGAGACCCAGTCGACGGAGAGCCATATTCTGCTACTCTGCATGAGGGATACTATCTGGCGAAGGATAGCGTTCTGCTTTGATCCCTTCGAGTAACCCGCTTTGAGAGCTCCGACTACTCCCTGATTGTCTGAGCGTAGGAGGATATGGCAATCCTCGAACCCAGCTGCGATGAGAGTTCGAAGGGCGAGTTCAATAACGACCATCTCTCCCCATCCTATCTCTCTCCCATCTGTCTTCCAGTTCTCCTTGAATTCCCATGCGAGCCATTTGCCATCCAGGACGAAGCCCATGCCCCACCCGGTGGAGGCGTCCACCATTAGAGACATCGCTAACGGCTCTTTTGGCTGAACACAGGCGATACCGACAAATTCCTTTGCTAGTTCTGCTTTCCACCATTCGACGTCTGATCGTAGGTCTGTGGTGACTTTATGTTGGATAAATCGGGACGTCGTTTCCTTGAAGGTCGCACGGAACCTGTAGAATTGAGTCATCCTCGAGCGGCCTTGGGGGACGACCATGCAGACGTGGTTGAGAGTGCCGATGATAGATTCGGCGGCGTCCAGCGACATTTTCGGAGATTCCGACCAAGGAGCGAGCTTTTTCGAGTATTTCAGCTTTTTCTCCTCCGGGAGTTCCACCGTTTTGTTTGCCAGAGACCAAAGGAATCCGATGTAGGTAAATGCAGTTACAAATGGAACAAACTTCGCTGGGGCCCATGGCCATCCTAGCTCTTTTGCGACGTTCCAGATTAGGGACTCATCGTAGGAGAAAATCGTGGACCCGTCTTCTGCTTTGCCTTTGGGATATCGGAAAAAGATAAAGTCGTCGACCCATTTGATGAGGGCTTCGACACCATGTGCGAGGAGAATGGCTACCATTGCGTCTGCGATGCGTCCCCAGATGCCAGGGGCAGGAGATGCACCAAAGTTTAGGCAGGCATCGAGGTGAATAAGGATTCCTAGTAGGATAGCGGTAAAGACTCGGACGGAGGGGTGTGTGGGAACGTTCCGGAATGCTCCTTCAACATCGAATACGGCTGCTTCTGTTCCAGGCGGCGCTTCTGCGACCAAGAGATAACACTCTGAGAAGGTGCCCCACTGGCACTGAAACTTCTTCGAGTCAATCACTTCGTTGATGGACGTAGTTTCCGGGTCGATAGGAATGAGATCTTCTGGATCGGGGTCGTAGTTTTCGATGGAATACAAGGCTGCGTTGGGTGTAAACGTTGACAGATCTATGGAATTCTGTGTATTACGGGGGAACGAGTGGTTGACAATGACTCTGAGTTTCCCTGGGCGGGTTTCTGCTACACTCAAAGGTGCTGTTCTAATGGGACCTGCGCCAGAATCAGTTTCTGTGTGACGCGAAGGTTTCGTCTACTGACCTATCAGAGATTCAAGGAAAGCGGGTTCATAACCCGGGGACAATCTATTGGCGGCAATTTCTTCGCCGTATTTCTTGACGAGGAATTCGTGGTGCGAGGGATCTGTATAGTGATTTTCCGGAATGAAAGATTTTTTGAGTTTGAAGTTTTCTAGGCCCATGAAGAAGCTGTGTTCGATGCCTATCGTAAACTCAGAAATCATGTCATCAATCAGATTGTCCAGCTCACCAAGCGGAATGTCTGCAAATTGATCTAGGACGCCTGCATCCTCTAAGTACTCCCGCCACACCCAGTGCTTGAAAGGAGTTACTATGGGAAAGAGCTGGCCTCTAAGTGTGCTCTTGAGCATTGTGGCCTGATGCGCCACATCTCGCACACTTATGCGTGTAGCGACACGCTGAATCTCCTCGAGCGCAGGACTTGCCAGATCTGTTCCACTGGTGACAGTATGTGAGGCCGTCCTTGTCGACCCACTGTCGACCCTCTTTGCGAATGAGCCATTGGGGATTTGGGTCGTCGCAGTCATCTCCGCGGTGTTCCTTAGAACCGCAACGGATACACTTCGCACCGCCGGAGGAACCACTTTGCTTCGACGAACCATTTCGGGAGGATGACCGGCTATTCCCTTGGTTGCGGGAGTCCTGTTTGTTCTGAGAGGCTGTCCCAGTTTGACGAAAGGATGTGTTGGATCCTCCAGTACCCGTACGGTTGCTCGCCTGCGACTTCTTGAGTCTCGCCTCCATCTCATCTAGGCGAGCTTTCATGATAGAACATGATTTCTCGAGCCCGTCGTTGGCGACCCCGAAGAGAGTTGTGGGATCGCACTTCCCTAACCAGAACTTCCCTGTATGTGCCCATCCACGTTTGTCCACATCGTATCGAATGAGAGACGCTGCATTTGCTTCCAAGTGAGGGCGGCTGCGCAGATAGTCAAAGTGTTGCTCGACGTCGTCGATGTAGGCTGCGGTGAGGACAGGTGATGCTAGGCGAAGATGTTTCTTCATCGTTTTAACGAATCGGTCTGCGGCTGTCTTCCACTGCTCAACCGTGAGTGTGCGCTCGCTTTTCGACTTGTAGGCCAGTTTCCCGCCAGTCTTGATGATGAGGTCGCCCATGGCCGTCTCCTTCTGTATCCGCGACGTATAACCTGCTGCGTTGGCTTCCTCTGCTGCCTCCAGTGTGAAGCCCCAAAGGCTTGGGTACTCCTTGAGCCCCATCTGGAGGTTCACGATCTCCCCAATGGGAACTCTGGCTTCCATCGGGTCGAAGGTATCTGGTCCTCCAATGCCTCCTCTGAGAGTGGCGTTCTCCATCCCAATGCGATGGCTCAAACTGAGAGGCCCCTCCTCTCCTGACGTCGAGTTCACGATGAGCTCCCTATAGACGCGGGACTCCCAGTTTGTGTAACGGGTGATCTCCGGGGGAATGACTGCTGGCGGGTATAGCCTGCTGATAGAGGTTAACGCTCTGTAGCCACCGTAGCCCCCATCTGGCAACCGGGAGGCGTCCCCAACAAGAGGTGCGAGGTAGAACTCATCCTCTGCATCGTCTCGAAGGAATGGAGGGTGAGGGCCCTCACGCGCAAATTCAGGCTGAGAGGACGGATGCTGCAACCGAGTCTGTTGCGCGGGAGTGCGACCGCGTGGAAGGTGTGTTGGCGGTGGCATGGCACGTCTGTCATCCAAGACCTCCCTCCATGACAAGGGTTGGGGGAGACGCAACCTCTCTTGCAAGTAAGCTCTGTCATGCGCCATCCCAGGAGTGTCCTGCGTCAGCAGGGGCACCTGGGAGCGACCCCGCTGGGGGTCCTGGGACCTCGCCCGAGGGGCAGGTTCTGGTTGCAAGGGAAAACGAGAAGACGATGCCCGCGAGGCTCCGCTTGAGATGTAGGAACCTGGGGTCCTATAGGTGAAGGCTGCCAGGGAAGAGGTACTCCGAGAGGATGCCGGCGTAGCGATGCCCGTAGCGGGGGACTGGAGGAACGATGGCTGCGACGCTAAGATCGAACCGCGAAAACGTTCATGGGGTGTGCCCCGCACCTTCCCGTGGATGCTCGCAGGCCTCAATGGCTGGGCAAGGGGGGCAACCGAGGGGTTGACGGTCTTGGGAAATTCTGACAAGCAGTCAGTCCGTGAAACATGTGCGCTAGGGTAGCAAGCTAGATACCTCTAGGAAGACCATACTGGTCAAGCTCCAGCCAGTCCGTCATTGAACGGACGCTGGACATGGCTGAGGCCGCTGTCATGGCTTTAGCGGCACTGGTCCTCGCGGGAGAGACCCTAGCCTCGTCCCCACCACTGTCGCGTGTGGCAGAGAACGCACGAGGAACTGGAGGACGTGACGATGACACTCCGCGCGAGCGGGTGTTATCCACTCCGGTCGCTGAGCCAGGAGCAGACGCAGGACGAACAATATCCCTAGAGGAGAGTGCTGCCTCCCTAAGAGCTAGGGTGCGAGCAGAGGTTGGCTCCGGCTGAGCCGGAGTGAACTTGGCACCGTCGTTCCCAGAGTTAGCTGCAGTGACCTCAAACGCGAATACAGTCCTGTCGTCTTCCAACATGACGTAGCGCTCGATGGCGAGCTCTCGCACAACGAACAGTCTATCCCACTGCTCTGCGCAGTCACCCAACCCATGGATGCGGACAAGGTCGATGACCTCGTCACCTGGAAAAGAGTCAGAAAATTGCTCGCCAGCAAATTAAAGACGACCCAGGAGCCCCGCCGCTGGCAGGGGTCCCAAGCGAAGCACTCACAAGCGGTGAGGAGAAGCTCTGTCTCAGTCAGCAACCGCTGGTTGCTGAGGAGAAGAACTGAGGCTTTTTTTCCTCTAGAGTCCGCCGACCCCAGTTGCCTCTGGGTGCTCAGGTCGATGACCTTAACTGTCCCAATATAGGCCTCGAAGCGCTCTTCGAAGCCCAGCACCAGCGCGGTGACTGACGCCAAGTCGTGCACGCCTGCAACCACTGGAGACTCCATACGCACAGACGGGGGCGGAGCCCAGCTCCTAGGCGTGGCGATGGCAGCACCACCCACCGAAGCGGGAGCGCCACCACCCCCCAACCCGGTGACTGGGGTTCCTTTGACAGCAGTCAATCCCGGAGGAATCTGGGTAGGAGGATGGGCGGGCGAACAAGCCTTGCCCTTGCCCTTGGCAGCTGCCGGGATGCAATCGCTCACAGAGGAGGAGTGCGCTGAGCGTCTGGACCTTCCCGCCGAGGGAAGATTGACAGCCTGCCTCTTCCTGCCGTCCTTTGTCACGAAGGGAGAGGGAGTTTCGGGCGCTGCGGGGGCTGGATGTATCCCGCCAAGGAAGAGCTCGACTTGAGCCCCCAATCCTGACTCTACTGCCATGTCAACCACGCTGGGTGAGGATATCGAGTCCCAGGAAAAGGACGCGTCTCCGCTGTCCGCGGCTGAGCGTCGACGCCCGGGGGTAGAAATGACACCCTCCGAATGGACTGGCGAGATGTGGGCGGCTGGCGGGGCCACCGAGAGGGGAGCTAGCCTCCCACCCGAAGCGCTGCGAAGCAGAGGATGATGCTTGGAAGGACCAGGTGTGGCCAAGCCAGCAGCCAAGACAGCTGTCGTCTGCTGCACGGGGGTGTGGGCGGGATGTGTCGTGGATGTATGCGCGCGTTTGCGCGACCTGGGCTCCACCGTCAACGGGCCCGCCAACGAGCTCCCTACGCCTTCGGTCTGTGGAAGGGTGGGAGGACGGGGAAGAACCGGGATGAGGTCAAGTACCGCGTCCAACGAGAAAGCCGAGGGCGATGGGACTAGGCGAGCGACCTCCAACTGGGCAGATGTCCCCTGTGTGGCGGCTGCAGGGATATCGATGAATTCCAGTGCTGTACTGGGCGATGGGGCACGAAGCGCCTTGTCCTTGGCCTTAGACTTCGCTTTGACTTGAGGGAACGCTGCGTTGGATTGCAGACCAGGTGCAGCGTCTTGTCCTGACGCCGCGCGACGCATCCCTCGCGTCGTCATGCTGCTTGCTGGCAGCGGCTTGCTAGCACGGACCATCTGAAGATAAACGGTGGAGAGCGAACGACGAAAAAGAAAGAAAGAGCGAGCAGACTGCAGTCTGCGTCGTCGAAAGCTCGAACCCGTCGTCGACGATGATGGTGGTTTCGAGCAGCAAGCGAACAATCCGATCACGTGGTCTACGACGCGTCAAGAAACCGCGCCGCCGATCCTTCCGTACCAACCAACCTCTCCGGCGGCTTCAAATTGCTATTTTTTTTTAACTTGTCAAGTCATTCATGACACGATATTAGTACGGGACCGGGGATGGTTTAAATAAAGCTATCATTCAAGTTCAAGGTGTATACGTTCGCGTTACATATGCCAAGGATCGTAAACATGGTACAACTTACTCGACATTTCCAATGAAGACTACCCGTGACGAATATTTCTTCAAATAATGGCGAATTGTTTGTAGTTGAGCCTCTGCGTAGTCTGGGAGGACTGCAGCTGATGGCACCCATGAAAGTTCCAAGTGATACAAGGGACATGCCTTCAACCACCGCGCATGGAGCATATCACGATATCCCTGCCCATTGAAATCCAAAAACCCATGCAGTCGGAGGGAGAACAACCGAGGAACTAGGGTGGGGTCCTCGAGTTCTTGGAAAAGAGCATCTGTGATGCCTGGTGCGCCGACATCTCGAAGTTGTAGCGTGAGGAGAGTAGGAGTTGCGTGGAGCAGACGGATGATATCCTCAGAATGCATAAAACCCCTCTCGTAGGAAAGTTAAAGGAGGGGGCAATGCGAGCGCGCAATTGCATCAACCATGGCGACAAAGACATCGTCGTCGTTAACTAGCGGAGTAGCACCTTTGCGAAGGTGGATTTTCAAGTTTGTGATGCAGGGAAACGTTACGTTCTCGAAAAATAAGCGGAAGGATGCAAGTTGTGTGGGATCAGATTGTTGCAGAGACAGCGACCGAAGATGGTTACATTGAACCAAAGTGGTTGTGGGACTGCCACCGACAGCACTCGCCTGCATCCGGAAGGAGCCGTCGCGTAGGTGAGACGCTGCTGCCAATACAGCCAGCAAGTCTTCGACTGTCAACATTCCTTCACGTCCTACACCCTTTCCAACAAAAGCGTAGTACTTGTGAATTTGGTGCCAAGGTAGAATGAAGCAGGTCATAGGACGAGAAACAGCGTGTAGTTCCAAATGTCGAAGTTTGGGGCACCGTGCAAAAGTTGATATCGGTGTTGCCATAGCACCATTTGCATAAATGTCGATACAAAGATACGACAACGAATCGAGAGAGCCGTTGAGGTTGGAGGCTCGGAGGTATCGAGCTAGGTTTACCCCAAGCTTAACATGTAATTCTTGGATATGACTAGCGCCCTCTTCCAGGACTTCGAAGAGCCCCGACGCCATCGACCTAGTTCTGGCCCTGCTATTGTCAAAAAGGCTAACCGACAAAGGGAGCTGCTGCGTTCGACTGAGCTGAGTCTTGAGTCGTGAGACATAGCATTGAGCTTGTAAATTATTGAAAACCGAATACTGCGAGACGTGGAAGGCGATAAAGGACCAAAAATGGGGATAGCCAAGGATTGTAGTTCGCCATGTCTTGCAGACACGCTCTATCTGCCATAGCCAGTCTTCAGGCACGAAGGGTTTGTTAGGCAAGGGGATGGACTGCAAGAATATATGTGACAGGATTTCCGGGGGTAGGCGCCGAATTGGACTTAAGACAGCCTTGTGCCGTGTGATGGCATCGGAAAGTTGTCGCTCCTCTTCTTTGAGGGCAAGCATCCGTTCGTCAATCTGGGAACAAACTTCTGCTCGCAGCGTTTCCAGTTCAGACATGGAAGCGCAGATTGGCGCTTTCTTCGACTGCAGGGCGTCTATGAGGAGGCGTATGGTGGCTCCCTCCGAATCGAGGGGGGTATTATTGGTATGCAAGAGATGGTGGAAAGCGGGCTCTTCGAAAGTGTCCCGAGCGTAAGGAGAGAACGGGGGAATAGCCATTTCATGGTTTGGACATGGGCAATTGGTGACGGGACAGCGTTTCCAGGAGTCTAGAAAGTGGGTAAATAACGACCTCCACATACACAATACTGCGAACCTTGCGTTTCGAGAGACATTGCTTTACAGCGTAGTGGACAATTGACAAGGATCAATATGATGCCGATTGCCAAATTGGGTGGCAACACGACCACGTGCGCAGTTGTTCCATCGTCTCTCACTCATTGTTCGTTTATTGTCCACGGTCATTGTGCTTCATCTATAAAAATGGCGCTACTCGACTTTTACGTTGCTACATTGCTCTTTCATCTCTCATCATCATCACCCACGCTATCTTCTCTCATGGCTCCCCGATTTACCTCTCAACCGCTGCCATCCAAGCCTAATGGTCCAACACCGCCGAACAGCCCTAGGTCGTCTCACGCGCTCATGCAGGCGGTTAAAATTACCCCTCAAGCTCGAGGCAGCGCAGTGCGCAGTCTTTTTGACGCGGACTCGCCCAACACCCCGAAATACCAAGTCAAGGATTACGACGCCTTCATCGAGGAGGACCTTGCCCGCAACAAAGTCTTCACAGATATTGAGGACTTTATGTGCACCGTGCTTCATCTTCCGGAGAACTGGGACTCGCCGGGTGTTTATGGCAAGACAATCGACAACATTCTCACTGCCAATGGATCGTTCGACACGGCGCGCCAACTATACCAGGGCGTCTGTGACAAGCGAGGGATCAAAGAATCCGACCTCTACGACCTTCAGGTATCGATGTTGAACACCGCACTCGCAACCATCCGGCGTCAGCATCCTCATGTTGATGGGCATGAACTCCGCTTCTTCAAGAACGATCCTACCCATGTCTTCGACGGGGTACTCAATATCAACGACCTGAGTCCGGATCTCTTCGCAGTCTTGTCAAGTCTTATCAGCGATGGCAAAGGCGGCCATGTGGAACTCAAGATGGCTTGGGCACAAGTGCTTATAGCTCTGGAGACGAAACACTTGGATGTCACCCTGGATAGTGGGCGAGGATGTGCATATCGGATACTCACGAAAGACGGTACGTTGATACTTATCGCTCTTAATTTTTGCTGACTTACAAATCACAGGCAAGGATCCAGCTGATCTTCATCGGCCAGACCCATCTCCTGCTCGCACGTCTCGCAAGAGGGATGACGACGAAGACTATGCGGTAAAACCCGCAGTCTATTCGGACACTACCGGGAAAAAACGCGCACCACTAACACAGGTAGGCGGAGACCCGAAGAGAGTAAAATCTGCCCTAGACCTAGCGCCAGTTCCAGAGAAACAGGAGCTAGTCGTCCCACAGATAAAGCGCAAAGTAGCTCCCATGTCGCAGATTGGGCGCTATATCATGGAGTTGTTCGCTGCGGCTGTCATGCGCTCGCACGCTACTGTCGCACTCATGGACCGAGATCGCCTTCAACTCATCCACGGCAACCATTCTGTTTTTCTTGTGTCTAACGCCATCAATATCAAGGAGAAAGCTGACCTGCGGAAGCTCATCGGTATCCTCATTGGATTTCATCTTCTCAAGACAGAGCATCACGGAATCCCACCTATCGTTGATCAACGACAACGGTTCCTCACCGAGTACGTCTTCAACCACCGAAACAAAGGCTTTGAGCCCCGAGCCCAGTGTGTCAACATCGGAAATAGCATCACTCTTCGGGAGGGCGACAACCCCATCGTCATCCGCTTGGGTCGGGAGATCTATCGTGAACCTGGCATCATCGGACGTTCGACGAGGACATTGCATGGTTCATCTTCCGAGTGGCCTGGACGGCAACTTGTCGTGAAGATCAGTTATCCGAGCGCTACCCGTCAGGGCGAAGAGGCTTTTCTCAAGAAGGCCACGGAAAAGGCCAACGAGATGGGCAAGGAGAAGGGAGAAGAACGGTATTGGGTCTTGGATCACCTGCCTACGATACTGTACGCGGAGACGAAGATCCTTGCAGATGACGAGGAGTCGACGGAAGCCCTGGTTAGCAATTTGTGCACGAAGCGCAAATACGTCGGCAACAATATATACCCATACGAAGATCGTGTTCGTCGCGTTACTGTCTACGAACTACTCTATCCTTTGGAGACTCTGACCAATGTCCGCGATGTTACTCAGGTCTTTGTCGATGTGATAGCCAGTGAGTTTCTTTCGTCATTTGCATCTTGTACGCCGACTGAATATATTTCCTTTAGCACACAGCTGGCTCTACGACCATCCGCGGATTCTACATCGCGACATTAGCATGGACAACATCATGTATCGCATCATTGACGGCAAGGTCTATGGTGTCCTCAACGATTTTGACCTTGCGTCCTTCCGTGATCGCTTGATGGGTCCCTCGTCAGGTCAACGTACTGGAACGCCTCCTTTCATGGCCATTGACATCCTAAAACACCGGGAGGACATCCAACACCTCTACCGTCATGATCTAGAGTCTATTTTCTATGTCATGGTCGTTGTAGCCAGCCGACACGTGTTACTGACAGAGCCGGAGGAGCGCAAAACTCCTGTTGAGAGACAGAACCCCATCCCTCCTCACTCCCTCGTCGTTCGCACCGATTTAGCGCCTACAGAGTTACCTCTGCATGATTGGTTTGACTCTTCAATGGCTTACCATGTACATGGCAACAACAAGGAAGCATTCCTAACAGGCTCACATAATTTTGAGCTTTCGTCCTCATTCGAGCCCCTTCGCCCGTGGCTTAATCGCATACGTGCCCGCTTTCATGCCGGACTTGACTTACTAAAGGCGCACGACGAAGCAGTTCGCGCCCACAACGAAGCCGTCCAAAGTGACGACAGAGGATTGATAGATGTCGAAGATGTTCGCCTGCAGGCGATCCTTCCCCCTGATGATGATGCCCCCGTGGCGCCACCTCCGTTCGATCAGGAAACCCTTGGTGGACAAGTTACCTATCTTAAGATCATCGCTCCCGGGTTGCGACTTCCCACTCCTTTGAAGGGTCTGCGTTACCGTTATTATTGATAAGATTTATATGCACACTCTGTAAAATCGTTATTCTCATGTTTTTTTCAAAAAAACAAGCAACCTTGCGAGTCTTTCAATGGCCAACCGCGTGGTTGAGTAAATAGCTTGGAAAGTTATTAGATAGAGATCTGTACAATTTATTGAAGGTATATGTAGAGAAATCAAGTCCGACTTTACACATAAAGACTTCCTTGTTATGCGAGAAAGAGCGGGAGAAAAGAGGAGTGTAAACGAGGTTCTTGTGGTAAGTAGCATGTCATTAGAACCTAAACAAGTTTCCAGTGAAGGTGAATAACGACGAATGTTCCTTGAGACCGTCGCGAATGATATCCAGTCGAGCTTCTGCGTTGTTCAAGACCATCGGCACTGACGGTACCCATGTAAGCTTCAAATCCTTGAATGGACACGCCTTCGTGTAACGCTCATGGAACACAACATCAACATACACCTTGCCATCGAATTGCATAGACCCGTGGAGGGGCAGTATGAAATTGGCGGAAGTCTGTAGCGTAAGGCATGCGCGGCGGAAAAATAAGTCCTAGTTGGCGGAAGCGTAAGGAATCGTGTAAGTTGAAGTAATCTGGCGTAAGTTCAACTCGGAGCAAGGGTTCTGTCGAACAGAGCAAGGGTGTAGAATGGGTATCTGCTATAAGAATTACTGGTAGTCACTGAACTGTTCCCTTGGGAAGATGAGACGAGAAGGGGGGCGCCGCGAGAAGTTTGGTGCTCTCTCGCATGTATGAGATCGGAAGGTAGATCACACTCCAGCTAAAACGGGGCCAACGAGGAGTGTCGGATGCTCACAAAGTTGAGAAATAGCAGTGCATGTAAACAAGGTGACACTGAAAGATGCAACATCATGAGGGACGTCCAAGTACAGTTGGTACGGATCGCTGCGCCGGAGCCCGAGAACATGGATCTCACAGTCTAAATATCCAGCAGCCATAGCTGAAGCGTCTCCAGTGAACTCGATACAGAAGGACACCCATATTGTTCAATGTTCAACTGTTGGCTTGTACATTACAGCTAAGGCATAGATGAAACATAATGAACTTAAAAGAAGGCTTGGTGCAAGCGAAGGAAGACATAAAGTAAGTGAAGTAAAGCATGAAGCAGAGGAAGGAAGGCATGGATCATGTGAAGGAAGGTGAAGGAAGGCACAGCGAACGTGAAGGAAGGTACTGAGTAAATGGAGGAAATGGAGAGGAATCAGGATGGAAGTGATGGAGGAATTTATTATGAGGTAGATGAACCCTAACACAAGTGAACGAATGTACAATGCTACAAGACTAAAGAGGAAAGCGTTGAATAGCCATCAGTCCCGGTGTAGTCTATCCCACCCAGGAAAACAGTGCAAAGTGTGTACCACAAGTTTTCTCCCTATGATTTCAATCAGAATGACTTGATATGGACCCATAGTATGTAGCAAAATGCTTAACAGGTATTCAATTTGGCTGAAAGACATGAAAATGGATGAAACGGCACTGCGGCAACGACCGTGACATGGGCCGAAAAAACCCGGGACATGCGGAAGTTGCCAAATAAAGTAAGGATGAAGCAAGGATGAAGTGAAGGAAAGGTAAGGAAATAAGTTCCGCCACGGACTTCCTCCAAGTTCTACTCGCCCCCCGTGGAGCAATAGGTCATGCAAATGAGGAGCAAGATTAAGGTCCTTGAACGCATGGGAAAGAATATTCGCAACACCTGGACAGACCACATTTTGGAGTTTCATCGACGAGAGAGTGGGCGCGGTATGGATGAGCCGGATGACATCGTCGGAAAGGACATAGCCCTGCGTGTAGGAGAGACGAAGGAGGGGACATCCAGAGCGCACGATCGCGTCAATCATCGCGGTAAAAACATCGGCACCCAAGGTGTCCCATAAAGCGATTTGGTGGCGATGGATTTCCAAATGTGTGAGGCAGGGGAACGTTACGCACTCGAAGAACTCGCGAAATGAAGGGAGCATGTAGGTAGCAGCATGTTCTAGGGACAGTGATTGGAGATGGTTACAATGCACGTAGGGAGTGCTGTTCCTATTTCTCGATTGTAGGCTGAAGGAAACCCCTCGTAGCTGAGGCGCTGCTGTCAACAGATCGACTAGGCTTTCACCCGTAGTCAATCCCTCGTGTCTATCAAACTTCCCCATGAAACTGTGGTAATCGTGAATTAGATGCCAGGGGAGGAGAAGTTTGGGACGGCGGGAGACGCCATGTGTTTCCAAATATCGAAGATTAGGGCATCGTCCAAGGTCTAAGAGTGGTGTATCGCCCTGGGAAAATGCATTGGGAATTCGAATGACATAGAGTGACGACAGGGTGTCAAATCGATCCTTGAGGGAAGATAGATCCCGAGCTACGTTGTTACCCATGTTGATGTGCAAGTCTTGGATGCGACTGGCGCACTGGACCAAGACTTTGACGAGCTCTGGTGACATTGCTCCTCTGTCCGAAAGCAGAACTGATAATGGCGACTGGCGCGATCTGCTGAGCTGAGACTTTAGTTGCAAGATAGTAGAGCGGTGGGTCACGGATGGGGCCTGGGTTCCGAATGTTTGGGGTGAGGTGTAGAGGGTGATAAACGACCAAACGCGAGGATAAGCCAGGATGATGTTACGCCAGGTCTTGCAGACGCTTTCAATCACCCATGGCCAATCGGCATTTGTGACTTCGAGCTCATGGTCAGGAAAGTAGACGGAATGTAGGAAGATGAGGGATAATATTTCTATGGGTAGACGCTGAACTGGGCTTGGGATAGCAGAATGATTATGCCATCTGCCAGTGATTAGCGGATGGCGCTGTGAAGGATCTTTGGATATGTTAGCATTACTGGTGGCTTACAGATACAAGACGCTGCGAACCTAGAGCTCTGCGAACCATTGCTACTGAGCGTGAGAAGAGAGTGCAACCGGCTGGCATCTTATTTTAACTTGTACGGTCACGTGCATATTGCGCATTGACCTGCTACGTACAGATTCAACGTTCACAGCTCTAGACGAATACTACTCATTCACTACATTGCATGCTGGTATCACGCCCTGCAACGTTCGACGTTCAACTCGTCCCAAAAAAGTGTGGCTCAGCAACATCTTAGCCCCAAGCCGGCTTCTGCTCATCTATGTTAGTTCGACGTAGCTCGAAATTCACAAACTTGACTTCGATATGATCCACAGCTCGTCTATTATGATACCAGCCGCCTTCTCCCCAATAAACAACGCAATATTACACGTATTAGCACCAACATTGAGTGGTGCGATGCTCAGATCTGTTCGGTCATTCAGTACAACTCCAAGCAACACGACACAAGAGACCCACCTGCGATCTTCAAATTCCGGACCCCATACACGTCCAGCCTCGGATCCACCACACCTAGAGCCTCTCGCGGTTTCATAGCGCAGGTGCCCAACTAATTACCCCGTTCATGAGGATGCCAGTGAAAGAAGGTAACTGGAATACGCACTGAGTGCCACGATGTCGAGACTAAGAACACAATTAGTGACCGGGAAGACAAGCAGCAAGTTCTCGTACCAGTAGCGCGATGCCACACATCAAGCACTGTATCGTCTTCCTCAGTATACACAATATCTGGCTCCCCAGCATCGACAGGTTGAGCGAATGGCTTGAGTGCTGCGCCGCTGGTTGACAAGAACCTCGGGTGATCAGACATACAATCCCCACGGTAGCATGCCATCCTCCGCGCATACTCCCTGCTGCGCTTGTATGCATATCGCGCTGCGAGGATATCGAATTCGCTAGCAACTTCGATTGGTGATAGTCATAATTACCACGAATGGGTTACTCACGACCTGTAGAACACAGACTCAAAGTCCACTGGAGCACGAGGATCCGTCGAGGAGATATGCACACGTCCAGTTGACGTCGGATATGTCTGTGCGCGAAGGATTAGGGAATTGGACAGACAAGGGAGGGCGCGGTACGCACTCCGTAGTATAGCATGCCCATTATCTTCCTTTCTACGTGTGCAGCACCAAAGTACCTGATGGTTATTAGGATATGGCGAAATGACAGAACGATCATTACGTACCCAGCAACTGGTCCAATAAAGGACAACGGCTTGTCTGGCGAGGGAGCGTAGAACGAGTTCCACAGAGGCTGGAAGCCCGGTCCAAGCAATTCTACTTCACGGAGAGTCGGCCTAATCTTGATGCCCGCATCAATACCACTATTCGTTTGTCGACACCTAGTAATTATGGATAGACTGACACTGACTTGTGGGCTACCAGACCCTTGCCTGTTTCATGCCAAAGGTCAAGGTGAGCTAGAACGAGAATTAGAAACGACAGTGCATTTAGATGGCAAACTTACGAGTGATCGCCGCCTTATAGACATTTCTCTACAAGACGGTCATGCAATCGCTATGATCGTCGACGAAGTAGGCGGGCAAGTGAGAGTTATGATCTAGGTGCCGTTCATTAACTTATCTATTAATTCACCTATATTCGAAGAATTCTGCGCACCGTGATAATTTTCTCCTACACCTGGGAGGTCTGCCACTAGAGGAATTCCGTTTGATTCCAGAATCTCCTTGGAGCCTATGCCTGATATATGGGATGGCATGAGGCTGAGTCTATCATCGTGCATTTTAAGTTGCCACTGACCTCTCGAGGATAGTCGGCGAGCCGAATGTTCCAGCTGACAAGACAACGAGCTTCGAAAAGCGCAACCTCTACCGCCGGATCCTGTTCATCAACGCACTCTACGCCAGTCGCTACACCATTTTTAGAGACGATCCTATTGACGCGTTTTCTGGTGAGAATGACAAGATTGTCGTTGCCCGCCTTGTCGTAGATGTAGGCTGCATATGAGCGTGTTCCAGTCCGATGGTCAATATACCTTGAGAAGATCAGCAAAGGGCGTGGCGGATGGTAGTTTTGCTCACTTGGCCCATCTCTGAACGAGAGTTAATGATGTTCTTGCGTTATATGGACTGATAATATACCCCATACGCGTTGCAGGTCCGAAAGTCATTGGTGTTTCAGTGAATGGACGGTCTCTGTCATACTTTGTCGCCATGGTTAGGAAATCTCGACCGATTCTCGTGGCACAACCTCCAGGAGAGACGCGAATAGGTCCAGAAGTTCCATGCGAATCAACTTCGTCCATGAATGGCGCATAGCTCACAAGCTGTCCTCGAGAGTTAGAATAAGGTGGTAAGGTGTAAGAGTAACGCACCTTTTTTGCGAGGATCAACTGGCTCGCACCTCAGCCTGGATTGCCCAAACGTTCCCAGTCATCGTGGTCTGAAGCGGATGCACGAGTGTATATCATGACTATAAAATCTGTTAGATGCTGGCTATCGCCTTGATAAAAGAAACGCACGAACTACGCCCGACGCTCCTCCGACGCATGTTCCATCCGTAACGACGAGTCGTCTGTCATCCAGTGTGGGACGTTGTCAAGCTACATGTCGGGAAAGCGTGGTTTTCGACCGAAGATTGGAAAAGAAACGCGCTGGTTGTACGTGCACGTCGAGGCCTTGTATGTGGGGACCAAGTTCGACGATGAGAATCTTCAGCGACGGATCTGCTTCAATTAGACGGCCAGCTACAACGCAATGCGGTCGTTACACCTGCTAGTCATGAGCGTCGACCGTTGAGGTCGGAGATCCAGAGATAGATAGTACTTGCCGCCAGCAAATATTATGTCAAACGACATTTGAAGAGGGACCCGGAGTTAACAGTCGCTTCGTTACAGTATGCCGAGGGTTTCCCAAGGGCGCCGGTGGCCTGTACTTTAGCGATGGCGAGCAACTGATGTTCATGGTAGTGAGCAGGAAGGGCTCAAATGTGCGGACCGGTGGTGCCGCATCACCACTTAGGAGTCAGGACTTACTTCATCTCTCTCAGCCAGTCTACTTATGTCTCATTGTCTGCCCACTAGCTGCCAATGGTCACCTGCGCGCGTAAGTAAGCCAAGTGTCGTCGTTATTCCAATCGTTGGCATAACCGCGCAGATCGTCAAATTAGGTTCGATGGTATCTAGAGACAGTCATGGTACGTATGGAGACGAGATGTCTGACAAGTGCGGTGCTCTAGCCTCTATGATAGTTTCTATCAGCACATCATTTGCGATTCCCAGGTGATCCCCTGAGGATTATTGTCGGCCATTGTATCCTAGCAGGATGCTATGCATTTACTACATATAAAAGGAGTCTTCTTCAGGCTCCAAAGTACACATTCCAGAATGTCTTTTCATGCGAAGAACACAGTCTACGTCGCATGTTTTTTACTATCTACACTCTTCCTTCCCGCAACGGCGCTACCACAGCTTGAGAGTCGAGGGTCAAAGGAAGGTATCCTGGTGCTATCTCTAAAAGGTATGGTGTTTCTCTTCATCGAGTCTGAGGATACTAAGCAACGCGAAAACGTTAACAGCTCCACCTAGCGTAAATGACGTCAAAGATATCATCATAACTGGCACACTAGAAAACAAAAGCACCAAGGACATCCTAGTTGTCAAAGATCCGAGCGGGATTCTCTACGATTCCTTCCCTGCAGATGCTCTGGAATTCGAGAGAACGGACTCGAAGGCGAAGGATGCTATAAAAAACCCTACCTTCGTTGGTTATATGACAAAGTGGGATATAACGACATATCTGCAAAATGGCAACGATGAAGAAGATGAATACCTCCCTGACAACCACAAAGACGTAGTCTCCCTGGATAACAAATTCCGCACGCGACGTGGCTCCGAGGACTCCTCTGAAGAATCAGGTTCTCTCTCTGAAACTGAGAGCAGCGTAACCGACGCCTCAGAAGCAGGAGACAGAAAATACCCTCCGGGTATGACCCTTGATCTCCGAGCTGGTAAAAAGATAACTTTCAACTACAAAGGTGCGCCACATCATTTCCCACGCGTTGCCTCTCTGATCGGATCTCTATAGTTGGCGACGCGTACGACTTTAGAAAATCAGGCGCTGGCGCCTACACCTTCAAGCTCAAGCGCAACTTCTTCTACGTTTTAGTCGACGATGTTGTGACGTATCCTAAAGTCAAGGTGGATGCCAATACGATCAAAATCGAGGGGAACCTTGAGGCAGATATTCCCGAACCCGAGGATCTCCCTCTGGATGAAAAAATTACGGAGAATGACACTATTGATGACCGCGATATCTTTCAACGGGCACCACATAGAGCTAGGCCAACTAGCGTGACAACCCGTGGGTGCGGTAGGACACAAATTTCGAACATTGATCTTGCTGCCCAGCATGCAGAAAGATATGTATACGAAGCAAATCAGTGAGTCCCGTCTACCTTCTGCTGAAGCGCCTGACCATGTCGGACAATCCAGATACATCTCTGCGATGACGGGACCAACAGCTCGATACAATTATTGGTTTGGCGACTGGTATGCCGTGGAAAGAGCGCCACCACATAATTGGAAACCCAGGTATCGAGTGACTGCAATGTACGGAAGCCTAAGTAGACGCTCTTTCCTAAAGCCTGGTACCGAAGGTGGATATACCTATGATTGCACATGTAAGGAGAAAAATGTATATGCACGTACCTGGAAACCAGGACGGTAAGCCTTCAGCTGCCACCCTCTTCTCAGAACTAAACTAAAATGTCCATACAGTGACCCGGGGGCACCTGCAGGTGCAGTTATATATCTCTGCAAGTTGTTCCGCGCAAAGAGTACACCCATGCGGGGTAGTAACTCGAAAGCCGGTACCCTCGTACACGAGGCTACGCATTTCACCTTCCATAACCCGTATGCTGTGGACCTCATAAACGGTCCCGGAGAGTGCCACCGGCTAGCCAACGACGATCCATTCTTTGCGGCTACTAATGCTGATAATTATGAGTACTTTGTGGAAAATGAACCATTCTTAGCTTAAATTGGAACCAACTCCGTATCTAATACATAGCGCTGTAGTCACTTTTATGCTTCAACACAAGTTTCACACCAGATGGGGCACGTGACCGTTTTGATCGGTTGGCTTCTTTGCTTCATTATCATACTCCCATCGTCGTCGACGCAAAATCGTCACGCTTAGCTGCTTCTTTGGCCATACGCGCCAAAGTTTCTTTCTGGCCTGACCCTGACGCTGTGAGAAGAGAGTGCCATCGGCTGGCATTTGAAGTTTGAATTGTCCTATGACCACGTGCGTATTACGCATTGACCTCCGTGACGTTGAGTTCTGAACTACTAGTATTCATTTACTCTATCGTTTTCCAAACCATTGCATGTTGCTACCGTACCCTTCAAAGTTTAACGTTCGCCCAAGTTGTCCCTCCTCCCAAAAAAAGTGTGGCATCTCAACAATCATCTTCTTACTTGACCTGCACAGCATGATACTGCGCAAGTCATTCTCTACTCTGCCTACTTATGTTATAGAATAAGGTCAAGATTCATAGTCTCGACTTCGACACGATCCCCAACTCCTGTATAATGATACCAGCCGCCTTCTCCCCAATAATCAGCGCCGTATTACACGTATTAGCACCAACATTGAGTGGTGCGATGCTCAGATCTGTTCGGTCATTCAGTACAACTCCAAGCAACACGACACAAGAGACCCACCTGCGATCTTCAAATTCCGGACCCCATACACGTCCAGCCTCGGATCCACCACACCTAGAGCCTCTCGCGGTTTCATAGCGCAGGTGCCCAACTAATTACCCCGTTCATGAGGATACCAGTGAAAGAAGGTAACTGGAATACGCACTGAGTGCCACGATGTTGAAACTAAAGACAATTAGTGACGGAGGAAGACACGCGGTATGAAGTTCTCGTACCAGTAGCGCGATGCCACACATCAAGGACTGTATCGTCTTCCTCAGCATACACAATATCTCGCTCCCCAGCATCGACAGGTTGAGCGAATGGCTTGAGTGCTGCGCCGCTGGTTGACAAGAACCTCGGGTGATCAGACATACAATCCCCACGGTAGCATGCCATCCTCCGCGCATACTCCCTGCTGCGCTTGTATGCATATCGCGCTGCGAGGATATCGAATTCGCTAGCAACTTCGATTGGTGATAGTCATAATTGCCAGGAATGGGTTACTCACGACCTGTAGAACGCAAACTCAAAGTCCACTGGTGCACGAGGATCCGTCGAGGAGATATGCACACGTCCAGTTGACGTCGGATATGCCTGTGCGCGAAGGATTAGGGAATTGGACAGACAAGGGAGGGCGCGGTACGCACTCCGTAGTATAGCATGCCCATTATCTTCCTTTCTACATTTGCAGCACCAAAGTACCTGAAAGTTATTAGGATATGGCGACATGACAGAACGATCATTACGTACCCAGCAACTGGTCCAATGAAGGACAACGGCTTGTCTGGCGAGGGAGCGTAGAACGAGTTCCACAGAGGCTGGAAGCCCGGTCCAAGCAATTCTACTTCACGGAGAGTCGGCCTAATCTTGATGCCCGCATCAATACCACTGTTCGATTGTCAACACCTAGTAATAATGAATAGACAGATACTAACTTATGAGCTACGAGACCCTTGCCCGATTGACGCCAAAGATCTAGATGAGCTAGAAGGGAGATCAGAAAAAATAGAGAGCGTTTAGAATTGTATTCTTACGAGTTATCGCCGCTTTATCGACATTTCTGTACAAGTCGGTCATGCAATCGCTATCGTCGTCAACGAAATAGGCGGGCATGTGAGAGTTATGATCTAGGTGCCGTTCATTGAATATCCATCAATTCACCTATATTCGGAGAATTCTGCTCACCGTGATAATTTTCTCCTACACCTGGGAGGTCTGCCACTAGAGGAATTCCTTGCGATTCCAGAATCTCCTTGGAGCCTATGCCTGATCTAAGGGATGAAAATTAGGTGGCGTCTGTCACAGCTTGTTTAAGCAGTCACCAACCTCTCGAGGATAGTCGGCGAACCAAACGTTCCAGCCGATAGGACGACGAGCTTCGAAGCTTGGAAAAGCACGACCTCTAGCGCCGGATCCTGTTCGTCAACGCACTCTATGCCAGTCGCTACACCATTTTTGAAGACGATCCTGTTTACGTGTTTTCCAGTGAGAATGAAAAGATTGTCATTGTCCGCCTTATCGTAGATGTAGGCATGCGCTGCATCTGAGCGTGTTCCAGTGTGATTGTCAATATACCTTGAGAAGATCAGCAAAGGGCATGGTGGATGGTAGTTGTGCTCACTTTGCCCATCTCTGAACGAAAGTTAATAATATCCTTGGGTTAGGTGGATTGATAACATACCCCATACGCGTTGCAGGTCCGAAAGTCATTGGTGTCTTGAGTGAATGGACGGTCTCTGTCATACTTGCTCGCCATGGTTAGGAAATCTCGACCGATGCTTGTAGCGCAACCTCCAGGAGAGACGCGGATAGGTCCAGAGGATCCATGTGAATCGATTTCGTCCTTGAATGGCGTGTAGCTCTCAAGCTGTCCTGGAGAGTTAGAATAAGGTGGTAAGGTGTAAGAGTAACGCACCTTTTTTGCGAGAGGGATCAACTGGCACGCACCCCAACCCGGATTTCCCAGACGTTCCCAGTCATCGTAGTCCGAGGCGGATGCACGAGTGTACATCATAACTACAAAATCCGTCAGATGCTGAAAATTGTTTTGCTAAAAGGACCGCACGATTGACGCCCGACGCTCCTCCGACACATTTTCCAGCCGTAACGACGAGTCGTCTGTCATCCAGTGTGGGACTCGGTCGAGCTACATGTCGGGAAAGCGTGGTTTTCGACCGAAGATTGGAAAAGAAACGCGCTGGTTGTACGTGCACGTCGAGGCCTTGTATGTGTGGACCAGGTTCGACGATAAGAATATTGAGCGACGGATCTGCTTCAATTAGACGGCCAGCTACAACGCATGCGGTCGTTCCACCTGCCAGTCATGAACATCGAACTTGGATGAACAGACAGTAAGTACTTACCGCCAGCAAATATTATGTCAAACAGCATTTGGTGGTCGTGGCGAGTCGGTAAAATAAACCCAGAGAGCGAATAGTTGCTTCGTTGACTCGTTGTAGGACAGTAACGTTGGATAACTGATGTTCATGGTAGTCGAAGGCTAAGAGTGAACGTGAACCTCAGTTTAGGGTTTATTCTATCTTGTCCTCTTGCTCTCAGTTTCCTCCGGGTTTCCTCTCCATGGAATCAGTCCATATCGCACTTATGAAGGAAGCTCTGGCAATGGTGCGCAACGAACATGGACATCGTCTAAAATCTAATTATTTTAATAGGCAGAAGAAGCCTTTGCAGCTGCTGAAGTTCCCGTAGGCTGCGTCTTTACTCGCAATGGCAAGGTCATCGCAAAGGCAAGAAACCGAACGAACGAGTTGAGAAATGTACGCCTTCGTCGTTGACTTTCCTTGCATTACCTTCACCCCGATGCTCACAGGCCACTAGGCATGCTGAGCTCGAAGCTATCGACCAAATTCTCGCCGACCCTCTGTCCACGGCCGATTCAACGTATCCACTGTCCACGACCACTCTCTACGTGACTGTTGAGCCTTGCATGATGTGCGCGTCTGCCCTACGGCAACTGGGCATCAAGGAAGTCTATTATGGCTGCGCAAATGAACGATTCGGAGGATGCGAAGGTGTCTTGTCAGTCAACACGTACGTACGGCTTTTCTCATTCCGTAGCATCTATGCACAACTGACTAGAACAGTCTGGCCCATCCTACTCATCCGTCTTACCGCGCCCACGGAGGTTACCTACGAGAAGAGAGCATCATGATACTACGACGATTCTACATGACTGAAAATACCAAGGGTATGGGCATCTTTTTTCCCGTCTGTTATCGTCTAAACCATCATCGCAGCACCCGTTCCAAAGTCAAAAGCCAATCGTGTGCTAAAGACAGAAATCGAGCCGTTTGCTAGCCCCACGTAGCTAGACGCAACCAAAATTCGCCTCCCCGAACTTTGCAAGTGCTATGGTACCCGCCTTACCATCATCTTCCATCTTCGGTTTCCAGCTCTGCCTGCGAATTTTTCGGGTTCATCTCTCACCGTATGCCGCGACGGCACTCAGGCTCTGGAGCCGCGTTGTTGTTAACCGCTAGTTAGAAAGGAAGGAAGATGTCAATGAACTGGTTGCGAGATGATCATCTAGTATGACGAGGATAATTATATGGTGCCTTTATTTATCCTGGCCCGTGAAGATCATCGGAAGATCTTCCACGCCATTTTGTAGTTCGACTCGCAGTTTTGCCTCTAGATGTTCCCTGTGGACGCCTGCTAGCTTTATCAATGAAAGTACTATACTCCTGCCAGTACGTGGGTCGTCGGGCGCTTTGATCGTGCCAACATACACCTTCCCGTCCCCGTGAAGTTTTAGAGTACAGACAGGAGGACCGGGAATGTTGAGAACTTCCGTAATACCAGGACAACCCACGTCTCGGAGTTCCAGTCTGCGGATAGTAGGTGTCGCGCAGAGAAGACGCCCAATATCTTCATACAAGATGTAGCCTTGTTCGTAATAGAGAGAAGTGAGGGGGCAGCATGAGCGGATGATGGCATCCACTATCGCAGTGAACACATCACCGTACTTCAGCTGTTGGGCAACGCCCTTGCAATGGGGGATGTTGAGGGTTGTAAGGCAAGGAAATATTAGAGACTGGAAGAGTTGCCTGAAGACGGGAATGGTGGTGGGTTCGGCTTCCTGTACTTCCAGGAATTCGAGATGTTTACATTGCACCAGAGGCGTCGTGGGATGAACATCCTCAGTGTTGGATTGTAGGCGGAAGAGGCCCTCACGTAGCTGGGACGCTCTGGCCAGTAGCTCCAGTAAGTCTTCAATCGTGATCATTCCTACGCCTCGTCGGCCCACTTTGCCACTGCCTATGTGGCTGTAGTACTTCTCGATTTGATGCCAAGGAAGGGCTAATTGAGCTAGGGGACGAGAGACTCCGTATGTTTCCAGGTGTCGAAGATTGGGGCATCCCTCGATTGATATCGGTGTATCTACGTGAGCGAACCTCCCGCTGCAGACGAAGAGTGTTGACAAGGACTGGAATGATCCTTCGAGGGAGGAAGCGCGGAGGCATTGACATACAACTCTCCCAAGTGTGAGGTAAAGCGTGTCTACACGACTAGCGCATTGTGTGAGGATCGCGACAAGCTCCTCGGTCACTGGCACCTGGGCCTGGTCACTGTCCGTGAGCATAACCGACAGAGGGAGGTGACGTGCCCGGCTGACTTGCGTTTCTATCCGTGAGAAGGAGAGACGGGTCACTGAACGGTCCCGAAAGGTGCGGTAACCAACGTATATGTTGATGAGCGACCAGAAATATGGATATGCTATAATCGTCGTACGCCAGGTATTGCAGACACGTTCAATAGCCCACGGCCAGTCTCCGTTTGGCCCAGAGAAGTCAGGGAAGTGTATGGACCTCAGGAAGATGAGAGAAAGGATTTCTGGCGGTAGACGTCGGATTGGGCTTAGAATAGCCTTGCGTAGTGTGATGGCGTCAGAGAGCTTCTGCTCTTCCTCTTTGAGGGGACACAGCCGTTCGTCAATCATAGAGCAGATTTCTGTGCGCAAGGCTTCCAGCTCGGATATGGAAGTACGGAGTGGCGCTCTCTGCGACTGTAACGCGTCAAGGGAAAGGCGTATAAGTGGGATTACGTCCACATCAGGAGGATAGTTGGTCTGCGAGACATGGCGGAACGCTGGGTCTTCGTTGAAGGCATCGGGAGCGCAAGGAGAGAATGGGGGAATAGCCATTGTATGGTTGGGACATGGGCAATTGGTTGTGGGGCAACGCTTCCACGAATCTGTGTGAGCGTCAATAATGACCTCCATAAAATAGAGACTGCGAACCTTGCGTTTCGAGAGCCATTATTATCGAATGGCGGACTGGAGAAAGTGACAGTGACTGCGTATTAGTACTGAGGTCAACTCCGATCAGAGCCTGAATTGGGTGGGAACACGACCACGTGCATGTTTCCTCCTTGACCTCGGACCACCATCGTCGCAATTTTCGGGAGCCCCCTCAAGCGGACAACGTCAGACAGTACCGCTTTGACTGTTTGTCTTTGTTTCTCCGTACTACAAGTTGACGATCTGGGGCCACGTGCGCGTTTGTCTGGCATCGACGACCATTGTTCACTGACGCTATTGTCGTTCCGATATCAATCATGGCGCTGCTCAACTTTCCTACTGCTCCTATAACCTTCTACCATCATGTCTCTCTCCATATGTCCCAAACGACGTGTTTCGTCTCATCAGCAATCAACGAATAAACTGCCAAAGAAACTACCTCGCCTGCCGGCCTCTGCTTTTCCTGTTCTTCAAGCTCACTGCCGTGCAGCATGCAGCATTCTTGATGTCGATTCCTCTCAAGCGCCGGAGTATCGAGTCAGCAACTCTGATTTCGCAGAGGAGAATCTCAGCTACAACAAAGTCTTTGTTGACATGGAGGACTTCCTGTGCACCGTGCTGCATCTCCCAGAGAACTGGGATTCCCAAGGTGTCTTTAGAAAGACAATTGATGATGTTCTCGACGATGAAGGAGGGTTAAACACGGCTAGACGACTGTACCAGAGCACTTGCGACAAGAGGGATATCCAGGAATCCGCCCTCTATCCGAATCAGCTGGCCATGCTTCGCGCAGCTCTAAAAGTTATTGAAAAGCGCCATCCCCGAGCCGATGGGCGTACCCTTTTCGGCGCCGAGAACCTCAATCCCAATGCATTGGCCTTTTTGACAGCTCTTAACGGCCAACGCGGTCAGCTCGGCATCCAGACGGCGTGGGCAGAGGTACTTTGGGCTATAGAGACAAAGCATCTTGATGTGAAACTGGATGATGGACGTACATGCAATTATCGTATTCTCACCAAGAACGGTAGGCTGATGTCTTCTCCGTTATGCTCCATGCTGACATGCGACGAACAGGCGAGGATCCAATGTGTCTTCACCGCCCTGATCCTTTTCCGGATCCTGATGATTCCGACGAGGATGAAGTTGAGGACTACGAAGAGAAGCTCGTCGTCCTCTCGGAGGGTGGAGGATCGAAGAAGCGTGTAGCGGTGGGACAGGGAGGTCGATACTATTGCAAGAAATTCCGGTCCGCTCCGGGGACTGTCACTGTAAAAAGCCCCGTCGTTCGGTATACGGTGAAGCCTGCGTTGAATGCCGTTCGTTGCATCATGGAGATGTTCGCAGCAGCAGCCATGCGCTCGCATACCACCATCGCACTTATGGACCGGGACCGCCTGCAGCTCATCCACTGCAACCATTCCGTTTTCTTGGTGTCTAATGCCATCTCCATCAAACACGCGCCTGACCTTCGCAAGTTCGTTGGCATCCTCATCGGACTTCACCTCCTCGAAGGCGAAGACTATGGACTCCCACCTGCTGTCGATCAGCGCCAACGCTTCCTCACCGAATATCGCCAAACCGAAGGCCGAAATCCGCCTGGAAAGCCTCTCAATGTCGGCAACATCATTACCCTGAGGGCTGGCGACAACCCCATTGTCATTCACCTGGGTCACGAAATCTATCGCGAAGCTGAAGTCATTGGCCGCTCGACGAGGACATTGCATGCATCGTCCACCGAATGGCCCGGGCGGCAACTCGTTGTGAAGATCAGTTTTCCGGACGATGGGCGTCAGCCTGAGAGCGAAGAGGTTTTCATTAAGACGGCGACCGACAAAGCCAACGAGATGGGCAAGCAGAAGGGAGAGGAGCGATACTGGGTGTTGGATCATCTGCCTGTGATACTCTACGCTGAGACCAAGGTTCTCACAGAGGATCCTCAATCGACGGAAGCATTGGTCAGTGATTTGTGCGCTAAGCGCAGATATGTTCACAAAAACACGTTCGTTTACAAGGATCGTATTCGTCGTATCACCGTCTACGAGCTACTCTATCCCTTGGAGACTCTGACGAACGTCCGCGACGTTGCTCAAGTTTTCATTGATGTGTTAGCCAGTGAGCACTTTATTCTTCATAACTTTCCTCATCTTGACTTACGCTTATTCTGTATAGCTCACAAATGGCTCTATGATCAACCCAGGATCTTGCATCGCGATATAAGTATGGGCAACACTATGTATCGCCTCATAGATGGCGTGGTGTACGGTGTCCTGAACGACTTCGACCTTGCGTCCTTCCGTGACCGCCTGAACGATTCTTCATCAGGTCAACGCACGGGAACGCCTCCTTTCATGGCCGTTGACATCTTGCGAAGTGAAGGCACTCGTCACCTTTATCGTCACGACCTAGAGTCAATATTCTATGTCATGGTCGTCGTAGCCAGCCAGTATGAACTCTCACCAAGGCCCCAGGCCCATGAAGCTCCTGTGGCGCCAGGAAACCCCATCCCTCCACACTCTCTCGTTGTTCGTACAGATGTCGCCAAGTTGCCTCTCCAGAACTGGTTCAACTACTCATCTCCTTTCGAACACTATTCTAACAAGGAGTCTTTCTCGATGAGTTGGAGATGTTTCGATACTTCATCTTCCTTCCAATGTCTTACGCCGTGGCTCAAAGGTATGCGCTCCTGTCTTGCAGCGGGGATCGGCTCTCGCGCTCGTGATGGGTTGCTCAGGTCTCAATGGAAGCAGTGGTCCGAATGGAAACCAAGGACGACTCCAGCCTCCAGCCCCGCTTTGGAGGCGCGACTGAGGCGCATCAAACCTCCTACGAAGCCCACTGTGGTACCTACTCCTTTCGAAGAGGAAACACTCAATGGGGAGGTCACCTACTTCAAATTTCTCGGTGCAGGGTTGCGCCTTGCCAGTCCCTTAGCAGATTTACGGTACCGTAACTTCGATTATGAGGACTGAAATCTCTATCATCAAGCCCATATCTATATTCGTTCTCTTCGTGGGGGACCAGTAAATATGTCTAGTACTTGACTTGTCATTCGACGAACGCTTCCGTACATTCGTAGTAATCCTCATGATTGTCGACCTACATAGCGTCGAAGCAGGCTGCCGAATTTCACTGACTTATAATACAGTTACATAAAAACAGATTAATACCATTGAATATCATCTCTTGTCACGAACAATCTTCAGCAACAATGTATGCGCCTCCTGCGCCACCGTATCCTCCGTCCGTCTCGCCATCCAGGCCCGGCGATACAGCACGGACGAATAGGGGCAAGGGCGGCACAAGAAGTACCACTGCCTCGACTTGGGCGGCCATCCCGCGTTCTCCCAATCCACGATGCCCGTCAGATGACCTTCGTCGTCTACGAGAATGTTTAGCAGAAGGAGGTCCGTGTGCGAGAAACCCACCGGTTCAGCCGCGAGTATCGCCTCTGTCTCTGGAAAACGTTCGAGTAGGTCGGCTGGTGTGAACTCATTGATCCAGGCAATATTTGAACGACGACGGAAGGGGGCCATATACGCCAGCCACGTCGTAGACCGTGTCCAGTTGACCGTCACCGCTAGCGCTGATCATGACCTGGCCGTTGAAGTGCGCAGGTTGTGGGATCTCCCAGACTCGTCGCATGACATTCTCTATCTCTCCACACAGCGTTTGGAGGTATTCCTATTTCCCTACAGCCTCTGGTACAGCCTTAGATCATCGATCGTCTTTGACATCCAGTCAAGGAATCAGGTTCCACAAAGACTAGCACTCGTCAACAACAGAATATTCCGCCGACTTCACAAGATGGCCCTCCTCGTCAACTCTGACCTCAGTAGTCGCGTACTTCACCACAACCTTGTATGTCCCCACGACGTCCTCATCCACCTGAACCAACGTCAAGTTGGTAAACCATTCCAAAGGTTCACCATCCTTGAACCAATTAATCGTATAACTTTCCTCTATATCTCGGATGGGCTTGTCGCGGAACTCTGCAAGTGGCACCAGATCCGCTTCGACCATCTTTGAACTCCCCGAACAGCTCTCCCTAAATCCGTCGATGAGGTTTACCTTTGCGAGCAGTGAATGCCAGAGGCCTTCGATGCATACTTTACAGAAATTCGGTGTCGTGACGATGCGCATCAGACAGTCTTCGTTCGTCGGGCGATACGTCGTCTCGTTGTCCACGGAGAACCTATGGTACCTAGATGAGCCACCAAAATTATTTCAACGGGTGTTCACTGACGTAGGGAAAATCCCATAGTATCCGGGCTCTGCATTGAATCTAGGATGCATGATCAGAAGACGACTGAAAAAGTGTGAAATCTGTTCTTACTCGGTTTCATTCCCAAATTCCAGTATCTCCACGTTGCATAATTGTGCCACACCTTCCAAGGCCTTGTTGAAGAGGGTGAATTTGACTTCGTGCAGACCTCCACTCAAAGCTCCGTCGAGATAGAAGTCATAATGCCATCTATCCAGACCAATCCCCTCCTTGGGCATCCATCCAAGGTCCACACCATCAAGCTCAATCTTGAGATCTGACACGTCCAGCACGCCCGATAGAGAGAGTCGGACCAGGTGGCGCGAAAACGTCCCGGACGACTCAAACGACGTCGACCATGCCGTACTGGTGTTCAACAAGGTCCACGCGTAATCCTGCAACGGCATAACTGAGCGTTCCACATGGGGCAGCTCGCCTTCTGGGATGGGTTCCGCAAGCCAATGCGCCCAGGGAACGGGCTCGCTGACATCATGATATGCGTTGACGCCAAAGTAGCCTTCCCCGCCATCGTATTCTTCGCCCACTAAGATGATAGAATGCCCCAATTCATGGCGCAGGATCTGAGGGCCATTCAAAGGCGAGGAGGTTATGACTCTGCATTTTATCATCATTAGTAGAGATTTATAATGAAAGAGAAGGTAAGACGAACGTGAATCTACCTCCGAGTCCTGAAGGCGTTAAAATTGTCTAATAGGAACATGCAAAGACAACATACCTCCATACAGAGGATCGTTTCCTTGAAGTTGGAATAAGAATCGTTAATGTACCAGTATGCTAACATGTGTATCTTACCCAGAAGTATAGGAAAGTCACACTGACTACCCAATGAAGAGCATGCAGCAGCAGCGACTTCCGGTTTCGCGTAGTACACTCCCCGAAGTTCGGTCCCAGGACGATAGAGGCCAAACGTAGTGCTAAGAAATGTCATAAATACGGCAACCAGGATTATGAGAACCGTTTCCTTACTTCTTTGGTTTCCCTCCAACACCAACACCACTCTGTATAGGGTCAAAATCCTCAAGTGACCATACAATCTAGTGCATACGCACCTCTTGGCTAGGTGTAAACGCAGCCCAAAAGTTCAACAAAGGTTTCACGGTATTGAAAGTCTGGTTCTGAGAAATATCAGTAGCTAACGCAAGGGCGTCCTCCAAGAACTTCTCCTTCTCTGACAAAAGGTCTGTCCGTGGTCAGGGTACAGAGATCTGATTTGCTTGGGAACTTACATCCGTCCGAGAAGAATACCAAATCTACCCGATTCTGAATAGGGCCGGATACGAAGAGTGGTGAGATTTCGAGGGGAGGTGGGTCAACTTTCCCCATGACTTCTTGGCCCAGGCTGAAGTCAGTGGCAAGAGTAAAGGCGTCCTCGTCGCCATGTCCATGGACACATTTCCCACCGAGATGTTCATGGCCAAGGGTGAGATCAACGTAAACCAAGGAGAGAAAAGCCAGAGTCTTCCAACGCATGGCCCTGGTGTGCATTGCTGGGGCAAGATAGCGTATCTGACGCGTCCCCGCGGCCAGAAATGCTAGTAAGGTCCTGATTAACGTCGGCTCAGTGCACTGTGGGAACAGGTTCAGGGGAATGAGCAGGAGAGGTATAGGTAATGGTCAATGATAGAGCGACACATGTTGGAGAAGCAGGCTTGTGCAGGCGGCGCATTGGCGGCAGGCGTACATTACCGTTTATCGATTGCTACTTAAAGTACGGACACTCGAACAAGATTAACTCACGCTGCATCTTGTATTACATTTTATACAACAACAATGAAGGGACTAGTTGGTTAAGGAGATAAAGTGTCCAATGTCTAATACGTCTCAGAATATAATAGGATTCGACTGCGAACGAGCAACCATCGGAGGCGGCACCAGCGTCACCGTACTTGCATCGTAGGTGGATTTTGAAAGTATAATCGGCGTGGCGGGGTGAGACCTCGACCGCCTAATAGACGGAGCTTGCACGTTCCCGGTTATATCCCGCACAGGCACTGGCATGTCAAACACCGACGACTCGATCGACTTGCAGAGGGCCTCGAAGAGCTTGCGTGCATCTTCCGCCCCAAAGCCTCCTGAAGCCATGGCTTGCACCAATGACTTGAGCTTGGGCCCGATTTTTGGTAGCTGCATGCCAGTGAGATGAGAATGGGATACATAAAAGGAGGAAGGGAGCGCACATTGGTGAGCATACGCTCGATTAAAAGGCCGCAGTCTTTGACGTCTTGGACGTATGACGCAGGAGACTCGCTATCTCGCATGACGGAGGATAGGTTGGTGTAGTAGTATTTCACCGGAAATCTCGTTCGGTCAAAATCGTCGACGATGGATGGATGACGAGTGCCAACACCAATATCTACCATGAAGGATAGTGGACTGTGGCTAGAGACCTGAGAGATCGCATGCTCGTGCAAGAAAGAAAGGCCCTTTGAAAGAATTAGAGGTGGCTATGAGTGAACAAGTTCTTCCATTACCTCGAGAAGCTGCTTGAAAAAGTCGATATAGTTGGCGATGCATGCGAATGGCGGTTTGTCGAACGGGAACAGGCGCTGAAGACACAAAATAACTTTCTCGCCTCGTTCAACAGCACATAGGAGCTGCGGGATAGGATTCCACGGGTCTTCGCGATACTCATGATGATTGAATTCAAGAATAAGGAAGAGCTCCGGAGATGTTCGTGGGAGACATTTAATCATGAAAGAATCATTGGAAGTCGGCGTGGACGGTTCTACCATGACCTGCTACAGTTAGGGACGAGTAAGCGTGAGGGTGATAACACTTACGAGACGGTGGGAGTGGTACAAACTTGGATCTTTAGCCAGGAGATCGTCTACCAGTGTCTCATAGTCGCTGTGGAGTTATCAGTTTGGAGTTAACAGCAAGAATGATAGGACGTACATGTCGCACACGACCGATGAGCTGGTGGACACAGACGAATCCGACTCGGAATCGCACGAGGAGAAGGTACTCCGATAGAACGAGCTCACGTCATCGTCGTCCTCACTGCTAGCCCGTACCATTCTCTGTAACGGAACGCCAAACCCCCATCTCGGATACGAGTCTGGGTCCTCGATAGTGCCATCCGAACCATAACCGTCGCTGTCGCTGTCACTATCGTCGTGATCTGAAGTAGTCGGCGAGAGTACGAGATCGTTTTCGAGGAAGATGTGCGACATTGCAGAGGGAGAACGCATGCTAATAGGGGTGGATGTTTGAGAGAAGGCTATTTATGCTAAAAGGTTTAGAGCAGCATAACGGCAGCTGCCATGTTATAAACACGTTGGGCTAGGGTGAGGTAGGCGACCGTGATGGCGGGAAGCAAAGAGGATAGACCGTGATAAACGCCGATTTATGCTATCCATGCCAAGTCCGAATTTGCAATCGCGTCATCTCTTCCTCATTCAGCGATCGCAGAAAGCTTAGCGCTTAGCAGTCTCTTCGCAAGATAATAGCGCGGATACACGCCATCCTGCGCTCAATCAGAGGGTAAGCTTATTTCATAATTGATATTGCAAGGCCGCAGCCTTACCATACACGACATAGTAAGCCCGACCTCGGAGCGCTCGCCCTTCTTAGGCGGCGGTCTGAGGTGCAACGAGAAAGAATGTCCCGGCTACAGGATCTCCCAATCCAACAGCTTCCCCAAAGGCCGATATGTTGAACTGCAGAATCGGAGTTGTCGAGTTGACCAGCGTCTGATCATTAAACTCCGGAGGCTGTTCATAAACCAGAACGACATAACTACCTAACGTCAGACAACAGGCGAAGAAGAGAAGAGACGGACGGACCGGTGTGCATCTGACCCAGCAGGAGGACTGGGTTGTCTCCAGTTGGAGATGGCCGGTGTAGTGTTGACGAGAGAGCCAACCTCGGGGTCCCGTACGAAGTTGCCACCCAGAAAATGACGGACTTGGGAGATGGTGGGTTCTTGAGGAGTGGGAGCATCTGGATCGACTGCAGCCACGACGAACGGTCCATCGCCAATGTTGTCGCCCTCGAGGAAGAATGTGGGCGGGCCAACAGTCACTGCAAAGCACGATCAACATCACGCTGGAACCACGTTGAAATACACCTACAGTTGCGAACAAGTTGTTCACCGACTTCGAAGCGAACGACTGTGCCATCTGCCTGGGGTAATTCCACATCGAGAAGCAAAGTGGGGTCAAAAGAGAGGCTCAAAGTTTCGGGTAACTGCAAATGGCGTCAGAGATGTTATCGAGGAAGACTTCTTGCTCACATTAGCATCGTCGAAAGCTTGCTTGACCAGGGAGAGATCGTAGGCATGAGCTGAAATCGCAACCAAGGCAAATGCGACAAGGGATTGCGAAAGCATCGAGTCTGGTGGAGGAAAGCTGGGAGAAGATGTTCAACGAGAACCACTTTATGTATGAGCAAGGCAACTGTTACCAGCCCACACTACCCGATCACCGGGTTTCGGGGTATATTCGCAGTAGAAGGTCTGGTAGAGACGCGCGAGGTTACGACAGATTGACGTGCCCATCGTACCGGTCCGATCGACAGAGATCTACATGAAGCCCGACATGTTTGACGACCATTACACCGTCGTACTGAGGATAGACATCATGAGACTTGAGCAGATGATTGAGAATGTCCTTGTAGAGAGTGCGCATCCCTCTCTTCTTTGTCCACTTCTTCCACAGGATCCTGGGATGACCACAGAGTCATCTGTGACCTAAGTAGAATAAAGAAAGTCAACGGAGGCGTATTTCACGAAGAATAAAGTGCTCACATCAATGAGAAACGTCGGGGACGTTCGTCAGAGTCTCCAAAGGATAAAGGACCTCGTAGGCGGTGATGCAACGAATACGACCCTTCTAAGGATCTTGGTCTCCGCGTAGGGTTTCACAGACGTGATCCAACCGCCAGTACCGTTCCTCTCCTTTCCACTCGCCCATCTCGGTCGCTTTGTCACAACAGGTTGCCACCCAGACCATTATGTAGACGATGTGTGCAAAGTCGTCGTGGAGCGGCCAATGACTTCAGAATATCTCGCGACCCAGGTGAATCGTGATATGGTTGTCGCGCCCTCAGAGGTAAAGGTGTTGCCGACATTGAAAACTTTCCAAGGCATTCGGTTTGGCGATATTCGGTGAGGAAACGTTGGCGCTGATCGACGGCAGTTGAGTTTCCATAATCGAGGAGGTAAAATCCGATGAGGATACCAACGAGCTTGCGGAGGTCAGGCGCGTGTTTGAGGGAGAGATCGTTAGACACCAGGAAAATGGTACGGTTGCATCGTTGCAGTGTTATAAGTGCGAGGGTGGCATGTGAGCACCTGGGTGCTACCAGTACTACTACTAGTCTCGTTAACCAGCCTCTACGAGGAATAAAAGGGACGCTCACGAGTGCTGCAAACACCTCCATGTTACAACGAACGACATCCGAAGCAGCCTTCACCGTGTACTTAACGACGGTGTTCTTCACGATAGCAGACTCGATATGTCCCACCGCTACGCGTCCGTGCAAAGTAGCCTGCGACGAGTAATGCTGGTAGGGTTTCAGTTGTCAATATTTACCGGGGTGAATCTGTTGGACGTACACAAGCAGCAGCAAAGACAGATGATTGTCTATGGAGGCCTGAAACTTTCGATGGTGAGAGGGAAGAGGACCCCCGTACCGCTCGATCGACGTTTTATATTCGATAGTGTACCGTTACCATTTCCAGTAGACCGCCACTAGAAATGATGCCACTCGATCACTTCATCGGACCGATGCCGCGTGGCCTTCACATCTTTCACTCTCACCACTTCAATCTAACATCGCATCGATGGACGCACGACTGCGACGAGTTAACAAGGAGATTGCTGGTCAGTCAATACCATCTATCTCATCCAAGCAAGCCGTCTTTATGCCTTTCTGCAGACTGCAAAGCCGACAAGACGTCTAGCATCAATATCTCACTCATCGACGACTCGCCATTCCACCTTCTTGGCGCCTTTCCTGGCCCAGAGGGCACTCCCTACCAAGGAGGACACTTTGAAGTCGACATCGTAATCCCAGACTCGTACCCTTTCACGCCAGTCAAGATGAAATTCATCACCAAAGTCTACCATCCCAACATCTCCTCCGCCTCCGGCGCCATCTGCCTGGACATATTAAAGGACGCGTGGAGTCCTGTCTTGACGCTCAAGAGCACTCTCATATCGCTGCAAAGTCTGCTTTGCAGTCCGGAGCCCGCCGATCCACAGGACGCGGAGGTGGCGAAACACTACGTGACGAGCAAGGCTGGTTTTGAGGAGACGGCGAGGTATTGGACGAGGGCGTATGCTGGTGGGGCAGCGGTCACTAAGGAGCCGACGACCGACGAGGTGGCTATGGCTGGCTTGGAGAAGGCGCATGTTGATCAGTTCCAGGCGCTTGGTTTTTCCAGAGATAAAGTGGTATGTGGTTCTTTTGGATCGCCACAGTACAAGCCGATTGCTGATTGTCTCTTGTGTTTTCTTCTTCTTCTCATCACCCTCCTTTCATCGCACCGCTTCCGCCACTCGTGTGCCACATCCTTATCGTATCGGATATTCTCAATCTCCCTCTTCATCACTATTCTCCACATAGATTGACGTCCTCAGAAGGCTCAACTACCGAGGGAAGAACGTATCGCAGATTTCGGAGGACCGGATAGTAGAAGAACTGTTGAAGTAGCCTTCTGCCTAATGTAGAAATTAGGCGCTTATCGAATGTATTGCTTTCTGTTTCTGCTTGCGTGATGACTAGAAACGTTCATCGTCGTCATTCGTATCTCTTTACTAACATATACAATTCCCATGCAACCCCAAAAGACCCATTAAAAGCGAGTCTGCCTCCTCAGGCCGTTTCTATCATCTTGATGCTCTGCTTATCTTCCGACGTCGAAGAACCATTGTAATGTTGCGGTAGGGTACCAGGAGTGTGGTCATGGAGACACCCATGATTCTTGTGCGCCATGATATATTCGCGGGACGCGTTCGGGATCACTACCAGTAGCATCAGTGTCATAATATCGAAATGCAACGCGCTTGAAGACGCACCACGATGAGAGTCAGCCAGGAAGAATTCGTAGAGCGTGACGCCAAATAGGATGGCCGGTATGTTTGTCAAAGCCGCGATGGCTGCGTAGCGCCCGCCAGAAGCTGTAAGGGAGCAATAAATCAGTCATGCAAAGGAACTAGAAAAAATCAGTTGGACTGACCTTCGCGCCCATAGAGGGTAAGAGCTGCGAACCGTCCACCCAAATCGCGTGCGGCGTTTGTCGCGACTATTTGCAAGTGGCGTTAGAGAGACGGGATAACACTAAGAGCTCAAAGGATACTTACGTCCAGGAACTGAGAAACCCCATACGGCGCAAGCGCTAACATAGATGATGAGAACCACCAACTCAATTATGAAGAATGGATCTTACTATCCGAGAGCAATGACGAATGGAGCAGCTTGAGGCGGTATCAAGATGTTCGTCGGGTCAATAGATCCCCAGATGACTAGAGTCAACATGACATCCTAGTACACGCAGGCGAATCAGAAAAGATTTCAAAAGATGGAACGATCTCTACTCACCGTCACGAACTCGTTCAAGAACACCTGACCGAGATGGGCGCCTTCCATGACATAAAGTCCGAAAATTCCTGCAGTGCCATTGGGGGTGTACTTTGTGTGTTCGAGGACTCCTGCAGCGGCCATGGCGAGGTCGACCTGGTCCAATAGATGCTTGTACTGGCAGTAGACCAATAGACAGGCGATGTAGCCGCCGAAGATCTGGGCGACGATGTACCTTCAACGGGAATGAGATCTTGACGAGATGGCGTTAATTGTAAAAGCGAACATACCTAGCGCCCTTGAATGCGGGGAATCCCTTGAATAAGACAAGAGCAACAGTGATACCGGGGTTGAAATGACCGCCAGACGTCGAGCCACAGATGGCTATGGCGAAGATGATCCCAGTCGCATAGGCGATACCGATTTGTAGGATTGCTAGTAATGATGAGTATACATAATCATCTGGACAAAGATTGACGTACACGACACGCCAACTTGGTTAATGGTGTTCCCAATAACCCATCCTGCGGTGGATCCGAGGCCTGCAGGGTGTCAGCTCGTGAGGCGACGTTGCATGAGAATGCACAGTACCCGCGTAGCAGTAGAGGAAGACGCCCAACTATCAGAATAATGAGGCCGTCGTCAACCACAACACGTTGTACCTCCACTCACAAATTCCGCGAAGCATTCAGCGAACCAATGAACCTTCGTACGACGATGGCGCTCCCAGCGCGTGAAGAACGGGCTGCGGGGAGCGACATCGCACAAGTGAAGAACTGCGGGGTCAGAGGAGCCTGTTGCCTGAATCATGGTAAAAACTTGAGGCACTGAACCTCTACTATCATGAATCGCCGTCTTTTATAGAACATGAGGGAGAGGAGAGCATATGCACGATCGTACACATCCTGGGTCTGCTGATGTGGGGAAAGTCATGGGGACACCGGTTTGGATATGGGCTATTGCCGTATGGGCGTATAGATGAGTTTGAACTTTGATACTAGTGCGCTGTATAGGCCTTCCTCGTAGGAACATGCCCTTGTGGAGGTAGGTATGATGGCATCTCCCGATAGATGTATTTTTGGCGACGGTGGTAGGTATAGAGTCAGACTAGTGGTAAGGCTTCGAGATAGCTTGGGCTGAGTATCACAGCGCAGTAACAATCCTGTGATCCTCAAAGAGGTTGACAGCGGGGAGCCGGAAGTGCCCTACACGACAAAGCAGTTCAGACAAAACGGGTGTTTGCTTTGAGGCACGCCACGTACGTACCGTAATCCTGATCAAGGCACTGGACGAGATAAAGCTCAGAAGTTTAAGAATGAAGGATGACCAATGACTCGGAATCTGGGGCCCCATGGGGTATATTTGTAGGATGTGTCGGCGTTGACACGCAGTGTGATGATCGCGGTGGTATCGTAATGTTCTTGACCTTTCCATGCCAAGGATGTCGATGACGAATGGATTGGAGGAAAGGCGAGGCGGCCTAATGAAGGGTCAACACAAGTAAATGACTGGAAGTGCAAGGGTGAATCTGGGTGAATACACGGAGATAATCATACCGGAAGCTTAGCGCCCAGCTGTTATATAGACAGTATACAACATCGTTCGCGGCCTATATACTACGAGGTCTCTTCCTTCAGTTATAAGTTCCGAGAGCGTTGATCGGAAGGAAGTAACTAAGTAGAAGGTGTCCAATCCTATGATACCTATCTGTCAGCACCTTAAGCAGAGAGTTGATACATAGCAATACTAACGTTAGGGCCAGGTACGGTGGACAATGTCAACGAAGACGACATGATGGTTCGCGTCGAGATTGATCATTTTCTCACGGTCACCTTAAGTAGTACAGCAGCCTGGGTGACCGGGGTGACCCACTGAGTAGGGTACTTGATTCTACTTACAGTGCTTTGAGGTCACGAAAATCACTTGTAGAATGTATACTCTCCTTACATACAACGCCAGCAAGAACATATTAAATCTATTAACTATCAACATGCTTGAACAGCCTCTTGGATCTGGTGTAGCTGGTACTCTTTGCCGTTCATAAGAATGCATGAGGATCACAAAAGAAATCTTAAACTCACTGATCAAAGCACAGTGCCGAGAAAGTGGCTTCATCGCCCGAAGACCATTGTCTATCAAAGTCCGTAGTTCGATTTCTTCGGCACTGGGCTGTCCTATTTCCCTTCGCTGCAGCTTCATCGACTGGAGTTCGTCCAGGACAAACTGACTAGCCAATACCCAGACAGTCTACAAGTCAAATTTGATCAGCTCTTGTATCATAAGCCCAGGGAAGTATTGCTTACTCCCATGACCGGGTTGATGTACGAAACCGCATTTCCCAAGCGGCCATCCATATCAGTGGCCATTTCGTAGATACTTCTCGCTGTGGCTATGACTTTGCGATTCGATGATGCGTTGGAAGACGCGAACATGCCGTGCAATTGTAGGATGCCAGCACACACGATATTATGTGTAACAAGGAGCAGCCGCCAATTAGCTGGCGTGTCATTCGTCGCTTGCGATAGTGGCTTCAAGTGCCCTTTCAACGTCTCTAGTAGACCGTCAATCGCGTTTAGCCTGCCCTGAAATCGTTCAGATTGTTCTCTGGTCATGTCTGAATCCATATTAAATGACTTCTATGACGATGTTAGAGGCTTACTGATGTTCCAGGACCCGACCAAGTCGTAAGCGAGGTGCCAAAGGATAGCAGCTTTACAGTACAATGCTTTGCGCGAGAATTCGTTCCCGCAGGTCGCAGCTTCTCCTCGAAGAAAGGTCTGAATAGTGCTACTGCCCGTTGCGTCAGACGGATATCCACCCTAAAGACAACTGGTCAGTCTCGAATTGCTCCGGAAAATACGACTTATTCACGTGTTCATAATCTTCGATCTCCAGAGGCCATGGCGTATCGAGAGAACGGCGTAGCGCCGATGAGGCACACGCGACGTTAGGCTCCGACCCGAGCGCCACCGCAGACGTCTTGTCCATGAAAAGCCCCGTCCAGCAGCAGTCCACATACTCTCCTTCAGTGACGGGATCGTCGGCAGGCGAACATAACGCCAACTCGGAATCGGTGCTTGATCGCAGGTGTCTGAAGCCAGCAGCGACGCCAATGGAAATCGCCGCGGAAAGATGATACTTCCCTTCCAAAAAGCGGCCGGACATGAAGAAATACGTCGCTAGGAGATATTCTGCTTGGATAGTCTGGATGACCTTTCGGGGATGAGTCCCGGAAAGAGATGTAGCCATCTGTGATACGGCACGAGAGAGAAATGCGTCGTGGTGGGCGAGTAAGGCTTCGTTTCCGGATAAGTGGACACCCCATAGGTAGACGGCGGACATGAGAGCTTCCATCGGACGAGCGGGGTCGCCAAGTGCTTGCTCACTTAAAGCTGCCACTCGGAAACGCGTCGGATTTAGAAAGAAATTCACGTCTGAAGCGTAGTCCAGAACGCGATCGATTCTATGTCGATATTAGAACCAAGTGCTGCCTGGAAGTAGAAAATACGCCTACAAAGACTCTCGTGTATCTTGCGGAGGTTCCGAAGTAGACCACCAATGCATTTCTTGATCATGTGAAGCAGTGAGACTTGAAGGACCTGAACGTCGATGAGTGAGATTAACTTATCTTACGAATGTACTTGCCTGATTCTGGTTGCGTGTATGGATAGTAGAGATGCACAGGTTCTCCGAAGACGACATCAGGGTGCTCTAATTCGAAGATCCGCGCCTCAATCCGCGCAATGTTTTCTTCAAGAATTTCGACCTTTGAACGGCCTTGGCCATTGGTATACTCGCAGTCGTCCGGCCGATTAGTTCTAGTGCATTGCCCGCATATTGGGCGGATGCCATCACATTTCTGGGGAGGATATTTAGATGGGACCAAGTTGTAACACATGAGGATCTACCATCTTTCGACGACGGCAGTGAATGCACGCCTGTCCCCTCGAGAGGCCATTACTGGTTGAGGAACTAGGTCTAGCCATAAGTATTTTTGGGACAGAGATGAGATGGCACCCATAGTTAAGTATCGATAGCTTGTCCTCTTTAGATGCGTCGTCCTCCACGATCGACAAAAGTTATTGGTCAAGCGTCGTGGCGCGAGACAACGAGAGCCTTATAAGGAGCGCACACTGAGTAATACATGTTGACCTGTTTTGAAGTGCGGTCTTCCACGATATTAGTCAAGCGTCATGGCGCGAGAGGTTGATAACCATATAAGGCTATTTCGTATTTACGGAAGCGGTCAATGAGTAAAGCTGCATGGTCAAAGGCATGAGACGATCTGAGGATTAGTCGATAATGCAAATGACGCACATGAAAGACGGTCAGCAAGAGGATTGGGTACGATGAGTAGCGCGATTAGGATATGTACTCGTGCGTAGTACCCTGTCATCCAGTTGTTGGTTTCTTAATAACGGGGTGTCTGATTTCCGGTGTCTGCGAGTCAATGACATTGGTTGTAACAGATACGATTTTTTATGAATGAGAGCAGGAAAGAGACGGACAGCAGCTTACGGCAATCACCACCGATCGGAGAGTGCGCCCGCTTGATTAGGAAACCCGCCCGCCACCGGCATGACAACAGTGATGGGGTTATCTCCGGCTAGCGTACATTTAGTTCTCTAAAATTCTGAATAATCCCAAGTGGCTGCTTCAAGGAAACACCTTGAAGCTGGAAGCCTGAAGGACCATACGGCCCAAGACGAACTTGTGCAAATTGTGAGGCGCAATGGCGCTACAAACGGCTCCAAACAAGCCCAAACATCCGGTCCGGGAAGAGGCGTTGGAACGCTCGCCGTCGTTGCAACCACATTCTGCAACGACTTGCTCTGTCGTTCGACCATCTCGCTCACAATCACCGTCTAGGCTATCTGTAACTTCTCTTCGCGTATCATGCAGACAATCAAGTGTGTAGTTGTGGGTGATGGTGCTGTCGGAAAGGTGCGTTGCCTCATTTCAGGAATTGTACTCAACACGCTAACCGACGTTCAAAGACTTGTCTCTTGATTTCCTACACCACCAACAAGTTTCCCAGTGAATATGTCCCGACTGTACGTACCCCCACGACGTCTCAGCGGCGCTTTTGAGCCCATCGTTCCACCCACAGGTCTTTGACAACTACGCCGTTACTGTCATGATTGGGGAGGACCCCTATACACTTGGCCTCTTCGATACTGCTGGTTAGCACCCTCAGAGTAACCACCCTCACAACTTCTAATCCTCCCAATAGGTCAGGAGGATTACGATCGTCTTCGTCCGCTATCATACCCCCAGACCGACGTCTTCCTGGTCTGCTTCAGCGTTACCTCTCCCGCATCATTCGAAAACGTGAAGGAAAAATGGTTCCCAGAAGTTCACCACCACTGTCCCGGCGTTCCATGTCTCATTGTTGGTACCCAAATCGATTTACGGGACGATGCGCAGGTGATCGAGAAGCTGGCGAGGCAGAAGCAGAGGCCTGTCACAAACGAGCAGGGAGAAAGGCTTGCTAGAGAGTTGGGCGCTGTCAAGTACGTCGAGTGCTCGGCATTAACACAAAAGGGCTTGAAGAACGTGTTCGATGAGGTGAGTCGCACGTCAATCATGCATCGCCTTCCTCTACTGACCCTTTCCTCCCTCTAGGCTATCGTTGCAGCGCTCGAGCCCCCCGTTGTTAAGAACAAGAATCGCAAATGTGTCGTCGTTTGAGCTCCGTCTATACATGCCTTTTTACGATTTACTTTCCATCACTCGTACCTGTTTCTTATTATCTGCTCTCCCTGCCGTTAACTAAAGTCAGCATTTTATATCCCTTCGTTTATCTCAGTAATTCATCGTGGGTTGGGAGGTGAGAGTAATCTAATCGTGCTCGTTACATGGGAATACATAGATGGATGTTCTGTATGTATGACCCCCTCACATTTTACAATCCAGTTATTGAATCAAAGATGCATCAAAATTCCTCTTCCGTGGCGTAACGTGCAACTCCAACTTATTTGAGCGCTGCATAGCAATTAATGATGAGACTGTACAGCAACTCCTCTGAACTTGTATGTAATGTTGATACAGACTGAAAACTGATGATAGTCCGCGCTTTCCCCGACGACCCCGGACCTCTTCGTTGATCAATGCGTATTGAATTTCAAAAGTGCGCGATTACTATAATAGAATAGGAGCCACTGAACTATGAAAAAGTATGTGATTGATTCCCGCTCTTCAGCTCGCTCTGCGCTTTAGGCGGCGCAGGGAAGTTCCCGTACGTGTAACCAGTACCACCTGCACAAACACGATTAGCCACCTGCCAATATCCAAGAAGCCTTGCGTACCTTTCTTTTGCTTCCCCTTCTTCTTCACCCGTATATCCTCTTGCGTGTCAGGCAGCTGGTCGAGAACGTTGGGCACGGACGAGAAATCAAAGGGCTCCTCTGAACCAGATACCGATTTTGGCTTCTTCGATGTCGACTGCTCCGCACCGCCAGTGCGTTTTCGTTTCTTCTGCTTGCTCTGTCCGACGACGACGAGAGAGTCGTCTACGTCCTCTCGCTTGAGTCTTTGGGCGGCAGGTACGAACGGTACTTCGACCTGTACGGACTCATTCTTAGGGTCCGAGTCGACGACCTCTTCATCTTCCTTTGGCGTAACCTGCTCATCAATGTCAAGAAGGGTAGGACATTCATTGATATATACTGACCTGTGGGAGAGAAGGAGCGACAGAGAGCGAGCTGTGTATTCGATTGACAGCTTCGAGCCATTGTCCATCCGAGGGAACGCGAGAAACAGATTTCTATTGACGAGAGAATCAAAACCCGAAGTGAATAGGTACAAAAGATTACTCACCCGAGGAATGCTGCCAAACAATGAGCTTTTCGGTGCTGCCAGCAATGGCGGTGAAGAGGTTGAAGCCTTGGCCTTGGCCAGCAGCTCTGATTTAACTGCTGGTGCACCTAATGAGGGTCAATGCCCAAAGACATACTTTAGATAGCGGAAACGTACTGCTAGACCATAACGTAGACTGGGCTGGCAGAATAGTTATTGCTTCAGGCTCTGATAACGACGTGGCCTCTTTCGCCGGCTCCTCAACAGGCTGAGATGCTTCGACACTCGCAGAATGAGAGAAATTGGCCTTGACGGCATCGCGAATCACCTCCAACAGCTCCTTCGCCCGGCGTTTGATGACAGGCGGCGGTGAATGGAAGATCCGGAGAAGCACAGCAAGATCTGGTGGTGGGCTCTCCGCAAGCTGGAAAAGAAAGTGATTCGGGAGGATGAATCTGAGATGTGATATCAATTTGGATGAGCGGTAAGATGCAGAAGGGGGTTACCTAGTACTCTCGTCCTCTTCCCTGGCAACAGCGTCTCTCCAGCCGTGCACGGCTTTGTAGACGTACTTTTGCGCTGCGGCGGCACCGACGTCTGATGCAGACGAGACCAAAGCAACTTTGTTCCACTTCCTAGCCAATGTGTCCCAGCCAGAGCTACCGCTCCCACCAACAGCATCATAGATCTCTTTCTCGTAGACCTTGAGTGCTGTTTCGTTGGAACTTGCCAGTACATCGCGGACTAGATGATCTGCTGGAGGAGGTGACGGGCTTGAGCGAGATTGAGACTCGGCGCGGTCCAATAATGCGTTGCGAAGATTGTCGTATATGTAAAGCAGGAAGTGCGTATCCGAACGGGCGTAGCGCAACATGGGCTCTGGAAGTGGTCTGACACGCCAATCCGCAAGTTGATACCGCTTGTCTGGCGTAAAATCACAGTACATCTCTAGGAGGTTTGCGAGTCCGTGCTTTGGGAACGCTGTAAATGGGTCAGAGAAATCTCTGCATCAGGCGATAAATGACCCTACAGAGAACTTTAGAGGCGTGGTAGGTGTCAAACAGGTTTACAACATAGAGGTTCAGATCTTGCTGTAGCCAGACTATGTCGCTGTCTGCGCCGTGGAAGACCTGTGTCGCTGATCAATAAAGCGACCTGTGGAAACGAGGTTAACCAACCTTGATGATTTTCGGGTCGGTGAAGACTTCATTGAGTACCTCCAGCTCATGCCTCAGCACTAAGGTATCCACTATCCAGTCCTCCTCCCGCGTGCTCAACTGCATCAAGCATAGAAATCCAGAGTATGTCCTGTAGCTGTGGTGTTCCAAATCCACCGCTATTTCAGAGGCTTGGCGTAATTTGGACAACATGGCGCTCAGAGCCTCCGAAGTGTCCACCCAAGTAAAGGAAGTGCTCTCGAATGGTTTTGGCGGTATGGGAGACGATTGAGAAAACATGCGAGGAGGATACGAAATGTGCTTGATTTCATAGCGGTAAGGGTGGGACGTTCTATGGGAGAAATTAGCGACTAGTAGGAGGAGGAGGAGACGAAGATCGTGACATACAAAGGAGATGAAGAGTCGGCTTCATCTTGTTCGATAACATTCTGGCCTAGGGGAATGGTAGCGTTGTATTTCTGTTTGAGTTGAGGGTACCAAGGTACATTGCTATTATCGATTGGCTGTTTGAACGACAGCTGAGGCTTCTGTAGGTGCGCGGCATGTTGAACAACCACATCGGAGTTCTTTCCTAGCGGTTTCTATCGATTCATTAGTCTGACGGGCGGAGAAAGGTTAGAAGTACAACCTTTTTGTCAACGGCAAGATTTATAGCAATGGCTGGTGCTTTGGATCTTCCTATATACTCGTCCAAGGAGGCATCCTACGCTATTGTCACGACAATACAGAAGCAAAAGAAAATCGAACTCACAACGCGTTCCAACAACTGATCTACCCGGTCCACGACACACGATTCAAAGTTGTCCAAGACGTCGTCTACGCTGTGAAGCCTTCCTTTGCCTTTACCTGAAGAATCAATGGTCGACGCTAGCTCCAATAGTCGATTCGTTATGGATAGAACCTTGGAAGAGAATTCATCCAAGTCCTTTGCGAAATCCGGGTCCATGGATTTGTGGAATGATATGTCGGCTGGTAGTAGTGCTGCATTTCGAGTAGCCTTGAGCGCAGCAGCCGGGAGATGCGTATTTATGTGCTCAAAGTTAGGCAACACCATGGCCGTCGAAAAATAGCAGCACCGTCACGCGAGCGTAACGTCACTCACTCACCCTTGCCTTATTCCCATCATGTCGCGAAAGGTTCAATCCTCTGTAGAGGATTATCCGTCTTTACTGTGGATTGTGTAGGTGAAATAGCTTTATCTTTGCAATCCTTTAATGATTGAAACAGTATCCCACCAGCATTACTCATTACTGGCTACTTCGTACGGAAATGGTACCTTGCTCGTAGACTAAAGCTTCACGGTATCGGTAAAGGCGGTACGTTCTCAAAGCTCCTTTCAAGACCAGAAAACCAACCAATGCTCTAGCCCCTGGCTTCCAAACTGGTGTACGACGCGTACGTGTCACCGCCGACGTGGCTGCTCGTATTCAACGCGGGGAGGATGTCTCTCCCGATGAGATAGCCGAGTCAATCAGTCGTGCTCAAAAGGAAGATGAAGCGAAAGAATCAGGCGCGTCCTCGCCTCAACCATCCAAGGCGGCGAGCCCCAGTCCACCTCCGGCCTCGGACTCTGCCAACGAATGGCTCCCGGAGTCACTCACGTCGGGGAAGAAGCAGGCGAAGCGGAGAAGAAAGTGATCTGTTCGTATTTATTTGAATGCACACCCCTATTCCGCGTTATAATGTTGGAGGATCTCATCTTGCAACTTGTTGTTTGCAGACGCGAGGAACGAGCGTGAGCAAACTGAGGTCTTTGACAGACACGTGATGCGGCAACCCATTCCTTTCCTGTTGCCGCCATCACCTTCAGCAGACGTCGCGCAACGTCGCGCTCCTTAGCTCGCTACTCTCTCTTTATTTCCCGCCCTCCCACCCTGTTCACCTGAAATCAGTCCGGACGCCAAATCTCACTCACGGCCGTCAGCAGCGCGTGGCGTTTTCCCACCCACCCCCGCAGCTGACCGTGATCCCCAGGAGGCTTGTCGTCGGGACCCGAAGGCGTCGCCTTCCCCCACCTCTCGCATTTTGTGCTCACCAGATCCTATTACCTAGACTCTTGTAGCTAAACCTACTATTGCATCGGTGTCATACTCAAAGACTCCACACATTCAACCTATGGTTCTAGAGCGCTACGGTCACACCGCTTCCACCCCGCGTACTATTCGCTCTCATCTAACAGCATCGCTAGCTCCGTTGGCACGAGTTCCTACTAAATCTTTTACTCCCGACGCCGATGCTTGCTCAACTAGAATGATCGCAGGCGCTGAAGACACTGCCGAGCCTAGGATGTACACTCTATTGCCAGTCTTCTAGCCTGAACTATCTGTCAAGTCCAAACGCACAAAGATGTGTTCTGTGTCTCAAGTTTCTTCCTGTCTAGCACAGACCGAAGGGTACCTTCAACTTGAGGGTAACGTGCGAGCGCTGTCTCGCCCTTTTTGACCTGACTATTCGTCAGGGAGCTTTCTGGTCTGCGTGAGGCTCTGTTCACGGACAGTGCAGGAGATGATGAGCTGGCTGACCTGTCATATATCAGATTAAGTTGCTATGAACGTATGTATATAAACATCGAAACAAAATTCAGGCTGGTTCTGAGTTCTGTTACTAGATGTATTTCGGCTGCTGGAAGATGCATGTGGTTGTATTTTTTGTCCACTGTGCATCTGAACTGGCCTACCAGCCTTGGCTCAATGCGTGGACATATAGGTCCGGCTTCGTGTCGAGAATGTCGAAAGTGCGATGGGATTAACGCATTGTGCCTACGAAATGTCTAGAGCTTTTCGAACTTCCACACAATGGTCGGCAACTCCAACTCCTCTGGGACAACCCAAGTTAGGTTGTAGTAGTAAACGTCATTGATAGTGGCCTGTCCGTAGACTAGGGAGCTATTCCCCTCCTCCACCACACTTCCTGACACGCTCAATTTGAGCCCAGGGAGACTCGCGCTGCCAGTGGCCAGAAATTCCGGTGATAATGTCACACCTTTGAAGGCGGAGATGAGGAACGTGAAGACGTTGGAGGATGTAGCATCTGAAGGGAAGGCGCGCGAAGGTGGATATGATATCGTGAGGTTCGTGGAAGAGACGACAGCTGAGATGGATGAGGAGGTGGGGTAAAGCTGCGATTCGAAAATTCAAGATCAATGACACGGAGAATTTGAGGACGGAGGACTGACCGTCATCCAACCGAGCTTCTCTCCAGGGACCTCTGTGCGCCACACGACAGAGGCGGGGACGAACTGTACCAAATTGGACGCAGGCCCACCCACAGTATTCTCGTCGAGGACTATTCCACCGATGCTCAATCCATCTTGGGTCCAGCTTGTGTAATTCCTAGGATATGCGGGATTATCAAAGGGAGGTGAGATGGCTTGCGCAGAGTAATTGTGAGGCTCGTTCAAGGACTGGAGTGCTGCAACAACTGTAGGCGAGACGTAAGGATCATTGAACTTGGCTGTAAGAGGCGTTCTGGGAGTTATTTTATGAGCTCCACGTTATAGGAACTAACGAAGAGATCTTACTTACAGAGCGATGATAGCAGCATCAGCATAATGGCTCGATCCAACGAGTGGTCGTGGGATAGGTGCCGTCCCTTCATCAATACCGCCAATAAGACCAGTGACTTGTGCTCCCAGGATGCCAAAGTGTTGGCGCTAAGAGAAATTGAGATATGAAATTTGAAGTGTAGTATATCCAAAGCTTACCAGATCATATCCATACGTACGATCAAATGCTCCTCCGAGTGTGTATAGAGTCGGGTTCCAGAGCTGTCCCACAGTATCCCAAGTTGTGGCAATCAAGTCTTTTGCACGCGACGCTATTGTGGAGTTTTCCGGCATGTATCCCCAGAGGGAGAGCGCGTAAAGGGACACGCCTGTGTACGTGCCAGAGTTGAACTAGCGAAGGTTGAGCAGACATCCCGTGGTGTATATCTGAATACGTACCTCGCTCAAAGTCCCATACTTGTCAAATTCTGCTATCGCTTCGTCACCCCAATGGTCGCCCCAGTAAGTCATATTTTCATCTGCCATCATGTTCCCAACATACGTTGCTGCCATGACTCGCATAAGCCTGTACAAACATTAACGCTGCTGGTACGGTTACAGAGAGGTAGATGGCAGACCATGGATTCGAGTATATCGGATACACTAAGAATAGTCAGTCATGATCTTTGCTGGAAAGAAGTTGAACGCACGATTGTCTCCGTTTACGCCACCAACACGATATCCATCCCCAACAGTCGCGTTATACATGCTGCGCTTCATCAGCTCAACCACGTCTGGCTCAAGCAGATCCTGGAACTCTTCCATCGCTATTATCCATGATGTGCATACAAACAGACCCATATTCAGGTCATAAGACGAATATAGCTGTGGAGATTCACATTAAGACATTTGTTTTGAAATTTTAGAGAGACTGACTTTGGGTGGGTATGTATCTCCCGGGTCTGGTGCATCTGGGCGGCTTCGGAAGGTCCCAAACCATGCCTTAGTCGGGTCGGTAAACTAACGAGTGCGCTTTAGTTAGCCACCCAGCAATCTGAAGAAGTATTAGAGTACCTGCATATCCACACTATGGATAAGATAAACCAATCGCGGCCAACTTTCAAAATGTATGGAGATACGCACACGTCTTTGATCATTTGGGAGGCTATCGCCACGTCGTCGTCTTCATTACGCGCCAGAAGGCCAACAGAGTACCACGCAGAGTAGCGGGGAGAGTTGAACTGCCCACCGCCGCGTCATTATTGTCAACATAGTCCTCAAAGAAGTATACACACAATAAAAGGAGGCGCAAAGTTGGCATCTAAGCCGTCCATCGCGTAGTCAAACAGTTTCCTCTGGTTATCGGAGAGGCTATCTCGGTACGTCGTTCCATTTCGTGGTAGCAAATTTGAGTCCAAGTGAAACGCGGTAGCTAGCGTCGCCAACAGAGGAAGAGTTGTCACCGTTAGGACCCGCATGATCTTCTAAGATGTCGTAGAACTTCGCTAGCTTTATATACCAGTCGGACAGAAACATGGCCATGTGTGCATACCGCCTCGTGATGCGCCGTCGGACCGCTCGGCGCCCTTTCCCTAGACTTCGGGAATCGTTCGATACTGGCTGTGCGGATCACCTGCCAGTGTCAGTGAAGCTCAAGTTCCACTACTGTACTGCCACTGGAAGAAAAACAAGTGTTTGTGTTCTGATAAACAGTTCATGCTGGGTGACGGTCACATGCTGTCAAGCTACGCGCAATGCTCCCTGCGGCACTCGGTACTCACGCGATATACACTGCATCCCTATGAGCTGAGGTCAGCCTGAGATATCCGTCAAAAAGAGGTATCAATAGACATAAATACAGTACCAAATCCCCACTGAAATGAATGCATGTTACACCTACAAGACCTCACATATCTGTCCCACCCCAAAGGCAAGTATGAGCCCGAATGCGACTTGCGCCATGGACAAAATGGACGCCGCGGCTCCATCTGTATCCGACTCTGATGATCCAGAGGCAGTTGAGGTTCCACTAGCACTAGAGCCTGTTCCAGTAGCAGAGCTGTTCCCTCCATCTTCGGCCGTGTACCTAGTTGTGAATTAGCTATCTGATAGCATAACGGAGGATGGCGCGTACACAAAACTAATCAACGAGAAGATCCCACTAGAAGAAGACGAATCTGTCTCGTTGCTCGAAGGTGATGGACCTTTCGTCGCTAGAGTAATCTCGTGTTCGACCGTAGGATCAAGTCCAGTCTGGGACCAAAGAGGGCGGTCGCAGACAAAGAACCTGCTCTCGTCATACCCGTCCACATCGGTTGCGTTTCCATCGAGGGTGACAGTGTAGAGGGGAGAAAACATGTACATCAATGAGTTGATATATATCGCTGAGCCTAAAACCCCCGTGAGGATCCAAGAAGGAAAAAAACGCAAGGAAGAAAGGACCTTTGAATTTGAACGTGGCGGAAGCGCTTTCGTTCTGGCTCATCGCCACGGAGTCTGCGCACTCAGACGGTTTTAGGTTGTAGCATCCAGCTTGTCCGGCGACGATGTTCCCATCCGCACCGTATTTACAGATGATGGCGTCCCCAGCATTTTCGAACTACCGGGTAAGTTAATTCTCATGTGAAGAGCATTAGTAGAGAACGGCGACGCACGATTATGGATGTGTCGGTTTCATTGACTGTGACATTTTTTTGCGCAAGTACACGCGTGTTGAACGAGCATGAGAGCAAAGTAAGGAGTGCGATCGAATGGTATAGCATAGTCGGAAAGAAGCAAGAAAGAGGCGACTATAGAAGGCAAGCGAGTGTTGTGAAAGAAGGAAAGAAAGCGTAGTGGTGGTCAAGAGATGAAACGTTCCTGATTCAATCATCGAGATTTTAATCACTGTCATATGAGCACGCGTTCAATGTTTTAATTATAGTGACCTGCCTTGTGTTATGTAGCATGGTAGATAATAATAGCTATACGGTCTTGTGCAGATGTGCGAATGAGTCTGCTCAGAAGGGCGATCGTAAGTACTTGACGTTCACCGACGGTACGCCACATAACATGACCTGTTTACCCTGTGGGGTCAATGTGGCATACGACTTTACAAGCGGTATGACTTGCTGGTGGTACACAAGGAGTATTAGTTAGTCGTCCGGTACGCGATCACCGAAATTCAAGCACTCTATCTAATTTCATCTAGTGTGGCGTAATCATTTCTTGTGCAGAACGTAGGGTTCAAACCTCGTCATTGACGATGTCATCCTGTTTGTTGCGCATCGTGTTCGATAAATGTTCCTTGAATGTTCCTGGAAGACGAAAGTACTTGCTCAAGGAAAAGTAGCCCGAGGAAGTGGCAACTCCCGAGGACCGAGGACGTCCATTACCTGTCTCATTTTCGTTGAGAAAAAGGATGGGAAAGCGTCGGAGGCTACACGACCCATATTCATCATTCTTCGCCTCTTCTGGCGAACTTGTTGCGAAATCTAACCGTAGATCTGGGGGGAAGCCTGGAAGGAATGAACAGCTCGAGATCAGAAAATACTGAACGCCCAAGTATTTGTAGTACTAGTAGGGGGCCGCGCCACACTGGCTGGTGAATTCAAATATTGCCAGGAACGTGTTATCTTGGGAGGACCTCTGTCGTCGAAGGCACAATACATCGGGACGACCATCAGACGATAATCCTCGCGTTTTAGACGCGAGCTTCTTATACCTTATGGACTCGAGCAGGCCTGAACATTCAATGGTCCAACCCTCCACGGAGGGACTCCGAGGGACGTGTTCCAGACGGATACCGAATTTCTTGTAAGTAAGGACGCCAATCACTTGCCGAGATGCCGGCATTCTTTCTTCTTAAAACCGAGTGGCGAGACCTGCAAGGGCGAATGTGGCGCGACGTCTTCCGCACGATCGAAGAGGTCATTCTACATACCCCTTCCTCCTAAATTAAACAGATCATCTCATATAAACCAAGCTTCAGGCCGCACACCTCACCGTCAACGTCGAACTAGACTGGACCCACAACAACACATACACCACGCCAAATCCGTGGAAGCACGCTTAGATCCAATTCCAGAAATCGTGAGGCGAACAAGGTAAACTAACCGTATTATACGTAGGAATAGAGCAGTATTTTAGAGCGAAGCAAAAGACAACGGGGTGGTCCATAAACCCAAGGGGGAACGCGGCGGATACAAAAGGGCTGATCGAAAAAACCGTCAGCAACAGCCTCAAATCAAACAGTGTGGGTGGCGTACCAGGGTTTCAAATCAATTTTCATTGTTCAACCTAGAGGGCTAGAGCATGATCTGCCGTATCTGTTCCCGTCGCAGTCAGGTTATCGTCTCGCAGGCGGGTGGGGGAGGGGTCAGACATACATTGCTTGTCACGATAGAACTGAATGATGTGATTTTGATGGGGTAGCGCATGATTTTCGGGGAGAAACAAGAACATTTGCGAGTAGATTCCGGTAGTATATGGATAGAAGATGGGGGAAAAACAAAAAAAAAACAATGGTTAGATCAATGCTGCTGTTTCAAGATTCGTTCGTAGGACGATGCTAAAGAGGAGGGGGAGGGAAAAGGAGGGGGGAGCAAAGAACTTGATGAGCATGTGTTGACTCCCACTTTTAGAGAATGAATGCATGGGGAAAGCGCCAACGCGAACGGGGATCGAAAAGTGATGCGAGAAAAGAACGATGGGACTCACTCTGTGAACGGACTTAAGGTTAATAGGCGATGAATTAGATAAGAGACGCCACATACCTTCAACAGCAGCCATCACAACCCTTAACATTGCAGTGTCCGTGGCCGTAGTTATACTGACGAGCGTCACTGTCAGCATATCGGCGAGAGGCGCATTCTACGCACTGAATGTAAATTTCCCGCTCCTTGAGTCGTCCCGCCCGAGTCGCAAGTTTCGCAAAACGTCGCTTGAAGTAATCACGACCTGCGCGAACCTCACCAGCTTCACCATCATAGTCCTAAGAAGCACCAAAAAGTTCATCAGTTACTCTGGACGATGGCGGTTTGCCGAAGGTAACGTACAGGGAAGAAATTTTTGATATCGGAGTTGAGAACCTTCTTCTCGAAGAGGTCGTTCTTATTGAGGAATAGGATCTGCCGACCGGTCGGTCAGTGCGTGCGGAATAGAAAATAGCGACTGACGATGGAGGTTTGCTTGAACCACTGAGAATGGCAAATGGAGTCCCATATGGTCATCGCGTCCTGCATCTGGTTCTGTGATCGGAGAAAAATCAGGTGAGGTCGCGTTCCTTGCTTAATGAATTCTGATCAACGTACCGCGTCCTTGTCTTCGACGAGACATTGATCGTAACCGCTGAGCGAAACAAGGAATAGAATGCTGGTAACGTCCTGGAAGCAATGTATCCATTTTCGTCGTTCTGACTTCTGTCCGCCCACATCGACCATAAGCATCTCGTGGTCCCTGAGGGTGAAGGTGGTCTCGGTAATGCCAATAGTGCGAGCACGGCATCGAATGATGTCTTGCTCTGCTGGCTGATACGTGGGGTCGAACAAACGGTCCAGGGAGGAGAAGAAATAGTAAAGGCTTAGGCGATACATGTCAGCAGCTAGCACACATTCTAGACTGCGAAATAACGCACTTTTCTGGTAATGCGGCTTCGTTCCCCCTAGCCCATGCCTTTTGTACGTTCGGGTCCTCCCATAGCGACTTGAGCGGGTTGTAGAACTCCATGGGAAACGGCTCGCCGTCTCTGAGATCGCGGGCGTTCTCGATGATCTCGACGTACTTGAGGTTCTCCTCGTCGACCTCAAGCTCCATATCCTCCATGGCATCCAGCAAGTACTTGAGCCCCCGCGTTAAGTTGTCGAACACGAGCTGTCGATAGGACTCAATCTCCTGAGGCGAGAACGGTACCCGATGTATAAGGCGCATTTGCTGGCCAAGCAATTTTTGAGCACAAATCGAATAGTTGTTAACGAAGCATCACACACCTTGAGCACCGTAGACTTTCCCGAATCTCCAGAGCCCAGCAATAGCACCTGTCCACAGTTATTAGGGCTTCGATGTATTTTTCGCTCGTGCGCACCTTGACTTGGGATGCCAGCCGCGCTTTGGCCTGCGAGAAGTGTTATGAGTGGCGCCGTCAGAAAAAGCGTGTACGCACCTCCTTTAGCTGTTTCTCCGCCTGCCTGTGCAACGCCTTGTCCGCATCGGTAACTTCCATTCCTCGCGCCGACGATATGCATGCGCCCATTTCACTTGCGCGTTATAGCGGTGGTAGACAACACAAGCGTACGACCACGGCCGCCGGAGTAAAGATTGAAAACGAGAACGAGCGAAGGATAAAATATACGGGGAATCGATACAGAGGGAGGGAGGGAGGGATAAAGATATGTCGGGATGAGAGAGAGGGAGGTGAATGCTGGCTTCTGCGCAAAAATCATTGTTTGCATCATGCAACCAGCTTTCAGGCTGAAACTTGGCTATACTGGGCTAGATTGACATTTAGGGTTGACAGCGCAGGGATGCTTCCGATCACCCTGCGAAGACGAATAGTTCAAGACCAACGAACCAACGTACAACTTTAACAGACGCGTTCAACGATGTATACAGCCCCATATCGTCTAAGCGCGATCGTATGCCTTGAGCTTAGGCTCCCAATCAAGCATAGCATGCAACAGATAGTCGACCTTGAAGAGGTATTTGTCTTTTAAGCGCCAACCCACCCTGAAAGCTATAATGCGCAGAGACCAATAAGACTTCGTGGCGTAGATCAGGCGCAGATGCACTCAGGATTCACTCCAACATAGTATCATGGACGAAGTTCGTGTTCAGTAAGTACGTATGCTATGGAAACAGGCATCTATTGTGTTAGAAGCGACAGTGGGCGTTAAAAAAAGAAATCAATCCATCAGCTTCCTCAGTTTCCCCTTGGGAGCCACCTCGTCATCTTCACCCTCGCTCCAGGCCGTCGTGCTCTCGTAGTTGCTTGATGCCAACTCCTGATAACGCGCGATCTTGAGACGTTGAGAAGGTGGGACACGCTTGGCCACGTCTAAGATGTGGGGGTGACCACCGTGAAGGATACCAACACGCTTCATCGCAAGTAACTGTAGAAAGATAATTAGGGACAATGCGAAGCGACAAGAATGCGAACACTTGCATTGTGAGCGGCGTTTGAATGGTCGTAAACGCCTCCGAAGAACGCAGTTGTCGCATCCTTGCCAATGAACTTAGTGATGAGGTGAGCACCTCCAGGGTGTTCGTCGATGAAGGTCGCGACGTCGTGGATGAAGCCAGAAATGAGAATGAGAGGCCGCTTGGCAGATTGTGCTTGGACTGAAGATAACAGATCAGTCAATGACTCCAAGAATGAGGCAATGGGACCTACAGCTGTCATACGAGATGACGGGAAGGTCATCAGAGTTGGTGGGCCAGGCGAGCCTCTCCTGAGTGGAACGAAGGCGCTTCAGCTCCATGGTAAGTTGACCCTTGCGAACTTCATTCTCCGGGAAGACCTTGAGATGAGAAGCCAGGCCGAGTTGCTGCATCACCCAAATGAACCACTTGGTGGGGTCGTACTGGTACCACTTGATGGCATTGCGGTAGTCCATGGGGAACTGCGGGATGAGGTCAGAACGTGTGAATCCCCGACGAAATAGGTCTGCTTGCCTGGTGGTGGAAGTTATGGTATCCCTCGCCAACGGTGACGAATGCAGTAATCATATGGTCCCTGGGAGTGTGCTTATCGTCGAAAGGTGTCTCTCCAAGCCAGTGAGCAAGAGAATTGACACAGAACGTTGACTACACGAGGCATTAGAGAAGGCGTATAGACGTTGGATGGGAAAACGTACGTGATGCACAAAGCACAAACGAAGAACACCAGCATAGACGAAGCCACCACGAGCGTCTCCCCATCCGTAATGAGCGACGAGGGAGGGCAAGACGAAGGCGGTAAAGATGATAAGAGGAAGATAGAAGCGATGCTGCCACCGGATGACTGCATTCTTGGAAAGGTCACTGACGTCAGCGACACCAGGCTTGCGACGCGGTTTGACGAGCATCCAGCCGATGTGGGAGTAGAAGAAGCCGCGGTGGGCGTTGTAAGGATCGAGGTCGGTGTCGGTGTAACGATGGTGAGCGCGGTGGCCACGCGACCACCACTTGATAGAGCCTTCTACGGCACCAGCACCTGCAATGGCCAGGAAGTATTGCAGAGGCTTGGAGGCATTATACGCTCGATGCGCCCACAGCCTGTGGTACCCAGCGGTAATACCGAGACCAGTGATATAGTAGTAGACTGCGCTCCAGAGCATTGTCTGCCAACGAAGCTTGGTATGCCATGCACCAATGATACCCATTATAGGTGTGGCAATGAGAATGGTGAATGACAGCCAGTTGATTTCGCCGAGGATGTTGGACAGCGTGATTGGAGGACGAGGCTTCGTGTTTTTGAGAGTCTGTGCGACATAGTTGTCGGGGATGTCAATGTCGACGGGTACAGAACTCATGGTCGTCGTCTGGGAAAGAAAGCCGAATTCTTTGGGGAAGCGAAGCTGGGGCAATATGTAATGTTTGCTCATGTTGGCCATTACCTTCCGCACGTGACCGAGTGTCTTTGCCTTTCGCAAAAGTTTTTGCCGGAATAACACTCCTCGAAAATGTCGCGCTGCCTCCGCCGTCTAGCTCAAGTTGTACCTCAAGGTAAGGAAGCTATGGAAACACTGAATGAAAACTGACAATTCATAGGACGGCGGACATATGCTCAAGCAGCTGTACGCCTCGCGAAGCCGTCGTCCTCAGCAACGGTCGCAGCTTCTAGGTCTCAACGACAACCGACACGGACTTCAAGACCGGTATATGTCGACGACGCCGAGGAGACAGAGGGCCGACAAGAATCCAAACCTTCCCGTACCCACAGACCCACCGAAACCCAAGTCTCGCGACGGAGTGACGAGCAGACACCTCAACAAAAGCACTTGGACGGCCTGTTCCCCGGCCTCACATTCTCGCCAGACCTCGCACGACGAATACTTACGCATGCCAGCCATCCCGCGGCGACAGAAGGCCACAACGGCGGTCTATCATTCGTCGGTCGTCGTGTGCTCGAAACCTACCTGCTCCTTCTGCTTTCCGCCAATCCCGCTCTCGACCCCGCGGACGACCTCGAGGCTATTGCATCCCACGCGCTAAACACATACCTCGTCGGTGAACACGTCGGCCGGGACTGGGAAATAGGGCGCGTCCTCCGATGGGTTCCAGCCGCACCCGCTTCTGCTGCAGTCCATGCTGTCAGTGCTAACCAGGCGCAGGGCCGCAGTATCGGGCTGTACAAGGTCCAGGGAGACACCGTCGCTGCTGTTGTCGGGGGCGTTTTCCGTGAATGGGGCGCATCGACGGCACATCGACTTTTCCACACTCGCGTAGTGCCGCACATTCTCGTCGGCCTACCCGACCGCTTTCATGCCCATGTCAAGGAAGTTTGCAATCGGATGGGAGGGCTCCAGGGACCGCTGAAAAAGGCTGCGCCACAGCAGTCAAAAGTACCTGATGACGGGCTTGTAGTTACATTAATGTGAGCTTCCACGCGTATCACAACCGTCTCTGTGCTGATGATACGCGTAGGCACTAGCACTAATATATTTATTGATCTATTCACTGTCCTACGCCCCCCGCTGTCGCATATTATAAGAAGGAAATGGAATTCTTACGTGTTATTCAAGATCTAGGCGGAAGACGTCCGAGTTGGATCAATTCACACAGCTCCACCGTACGAGCGCGCGCCTACTGTGGTTGGTCGCATTGACTGCCATCCCCTCGCGTCGCGCCGTTGCCTTGCCTCAGCTGTCCTTGTTCTTCGCGCCCGTGCTATATAAGAAGTCGCGATTTTGACCATTTACAGGCCGTCCATTCAGATATCCTCCTCGAAACCTATATGTCGAGTGATGCCACGCTGGCTGGAACGGAGCATAAATTTCCAAGGATGGTTGTCCCTCAGTGCTTCTCCTCGATTTCGGGTATCAGATGCTGCTTTGGACCACTATCCATCAGTAATCGTGAATACCCTGGGGGGCAAGAACAGCCCAGCACCGTGGGAACACATTGTCGACAAAGGCTATGTATCATTGTATGACTCCTTCCTTCTTTCCTGTTCAGATAGATATGATGATGTCAGATATTTTCAGATGGCTGCTCTTTCTTGGGCATGGCACTTTCCGTTGGTCCTACTCCGATTATAAGGTTAGTTCCATCGATCTCAACGTGCCCATTGGTCAATTTAGCTTACAAGTTACAGGATCTCTAACCAGCGCAAAGACTGATCACTTTCACTAAAACGTCCGGTGGGGACACAACCTCACACTACTTACGAGCCGGCTGATCTGGAAGCAAGGTCTAAGCACCTGAACAGCGTGTTTGAGGTAGTGGTCATATATTTATTCGTGTCCCTCCCTTCTCTCTTTCTCCCATATCACAATCTCCCCCCTCCCACCCACATTTCCTCCCTCACTATGAGCTTTGAAGTCATCGATGGCTGCACTCTTGAAGTCTTCGGAGAGTACGTGATTTACCCCTCATCCCGACATATCAACAGCGCTGATCCGACTCTGTTTTCGCAGGAGCGCGTGGTCCTCAGATCCATCAACGCTCTTCGATGGCGCGCCGCCACTATCGTTGGATTATCTATCCACGGTGCGGGTCAATGCCACATTTACACAACGCGACTGTACTAACAAATCGATAGGACATCGAATACACGAAACAACCCCCAGCGATTCAGAACCAGAACGATTGGCGATCTCCGCATCCATCCCCGGAGTCTTCGGATGGCTCTCCCATCTGGAGCCCGTCGTCCCTATCCAGCGATGACCACTCGCCGGTTAGCATCCTGGACACGCCACTGAGCCCGCTGAACAGCTTCCCCGCTATGAATATTGGCATCTTCCAGCCACAATCTGGATTGGAGGACCCCCTTGTACCCCGTCCCTCTCCCTCTCCATTCGCGAAGTACTCTCCGTTTCGCAAAGATCTATCCGACTTCGATGCCACTTCGCCCGTCACTGTCAACCCTGCTGAGCTGGAACTAAGCCCCAGCGTGGACATAGACGTGGACATGGACGTGGACGAGAATGAGGATGAGGACGATGAGGAGAATGAGGACGAAGACGAGGACGACCCACCTATTATCGCGCCCCCGAGCCCTTCGATCATCCGCCGTTGCATCCAGAGATTGCGTCCTGAGCCCGATTATCGTGTGGCGCGACGGTTGAGGGCGGCGCGTCGTTCAACATCACCTGATGTTGAATCTCCGGCGCCACACACGTGGTCGCCCCCATCACCATTATCATCTTCTTCTTCGTCATCCACCTCCCCGCATCTACACACATGCGGCCTGCAATACATTGACGACGGGGAAACGAAGACATGCACGCACACTACGACAGACCGTGAACACATCCTTCATCGCTCTACTTGCCCGGCTAAGCGTCGTCGTCGTTCACCTACCGACGAGGACTCGGAGCCTTACACCCCAGGCTCCAAAATACGCAAAAAGTCACGAGGGGCCGACAAAGAGAAGGAGCTATTCGTCTGCAACCTCACATCAGTCGTGAATGGCAAGGAGGTGACCTGCACCAGCACCTTCACGCGAAACTTCGACCTCGAGCGACATCGGCGACTCAGCAGACGCCACAACGCCGACCAGATGGGCGAGTGCCGCTTCTGTGGCAGGGTGTTGTCTCTGCGGAAGGACAGCATGGGGCGGCATCATAAGGATGCGTGTGTGGTGTTGAGGGACATGCGCAAGCATAAGGCGTTGGGGCGCAATGTTGTGCCCTTGCGGATGGTTGATAAACAGGCGCGCTGGGTGCTCGGGGATGTTCTCGAGAGGCATTGGGTCGAAGAGTTCGGGGAGTGGCATCCCATTGCCGGCGCACAGTGATAAGTACTTTACTTTACTTACTATACCCTACGATGATGAACCGTCATTTGCATTTTCCTACTGGATTCATTCATACGTATTCGTTTATCTGGAATCTCTTGTCATGTGTATTATATCATTCGAATGACAGCCCCATTCACATTTCTTTGGCGGAGTGCGTATATGTCGCCTCTAAGCGGGATTTAACATACTCGCCAGCGGTCACGACGTCGTATTTTGCTGGGTTTCCGGGTGAGACGCATCCAGGGATGGGCTTTGAATCCGTCAGAATCGAAGTAGTTCGTAGAGAAGAGCGGACTTGGACATACCTCAAGCAAGACGTCGTAATCTGTACCAAAGAACAGTGGCATGGAGTATCGCTCAGCACCGGATTTATTAATTGCGCGATGCAAAGTAGACTTGAAGACGTCGTCTAGGAGGCACATCTCTCAATGTTTTATCCTCCAAAATGGACATGACAGAGTACTTACTTGTCCAACGAGCAAACTGGTCACCCAGATTGAGAACCAGTGTTCCAGGGATGGGGACTGCATTGATCCACTTCCCATCGGCGTTCTTCACTTGCAGAGCAGGTATATCGTCCTGCCATAAGATCGTAAAACACTATGAGGTTCCTTCAGTTGTGTGTGTATCATACACCATGCACCGATGAACTTACTTCGTAGCTGATAATTAACAAGGCATCAGTATCAATCCAACAACAACAAGGGTAGGTTAAGCGCTCGCTTACTCTGTATGTGCACCTATGCCAATAACTTTACCATCATCCGCGATAGAAGTTGCATTTTGAGAGGGATAATGGAGCAATCGCATGATTGCAGCCGGCTTGGTGGTCTAGAGAAAATACTGAGCCGCGGTCCACATATATGTGAGTCGACCATACCTTATCCACAAAGAAATCTTCCGGGAGATCCAATGCAAGAGCAAATAGAGGGAACAGTTTCTGGCCAAGCGCCACTGCAGCATGGCTGATCAACAATCAATACCAATGCTCTCTTCATTCATGGAAGAGCTTACTAGTATCTTAGCACAGGACTCCTGAAGTCGCTTGAAGAGAGATTTCGGGGCCAGACGTTTTCGCCCGTCATAGCGCCATCCGCTCGACTTTCAAAGCCATCCTCCGGCTCCCATCCAAAATCAAACCCTACGTAACGCTTAGCTGATGATGCAAACCGCACGGAAGCCATGCTACAAACCTTCGTGGAGATCTCCCCTTCCTTCTGGATCAGTGTTCTCGCCCAACAACGCAGTGTAACCCTTGTAGTTGGAAGTCTTGTGGATATCCAACTTCATGGACGGATTAGTCTCAGTCTCATCGAATGCATTCAATGCAAATATCCACATACATCCATCTTGGCCTCTGTAGGGAGTGCAAAGAACTTCTTGCCTGCTTCAACCGCAGTAGCGATGGTCTCTTCTGAAATGCCGTGATTCTTCACTAGACGGGGCTTCTAGGAACCATCTTATGTACGGTTGTAGGCAACGCACGGTAGAAGAACCCAACTAGTTGCATGGTTGATCAACCTTGGTCAATAGTACGCGATTGGACGGACCATTGATAGCTGCGTCTCGAATCTTATCAGCGAGAGCTCTGCGGATATCGGGGTCTGTGCTATCCATATGAGTCAGGTCACTGGGCCAGAAAGGATCAGCATGAGGCGCTAGAGGGGTAACAACCCAGATTCTGCTAACATGACTGGTATCTCTTCGAAGGAACTCTCAGTCCTTTGGCTATCAGTAAGGAATCCCGGAACCGGCAAGTCGTATTCGAGATGGTGAGTGTGACCCATAGCACAAAGAGATGCCGTGATTATAAGCGCAGTGAGATAGTAACCAGTTTGATAAGATGGAAGCAGGAAACAAGCGATGGATAGTCACGTGTGAGTGAAAGGACTTGATTATCTTTAGTTTTTGAAAAGGTATTGAATTCGAGCACAGTTCGAGGTTACTAGTACTCAGCTATGCTGGAAGCATGAAGCATACAACCTCGATGAATCAACGCGCGGAAGATGGTTCATGCGCCACATATCATCGTCAACTTCGTGATTATCTTCCGCCAAGGCCTCTTTTAAACTGATATTGTCGTGCTCTCTGGCCAACATCAGCTCAACAAGGATAATGCGTGATCTTGTGTTGAATAATCCATAGAACCAAGTAAAAACAGAGATAACGGAGCCGTCCGTAGACTACAACGGTATAATGTAACGTACGAATACACGAGCAGGAAAAAACCGGAATGCGTGTGGGGGGCCCAGAATTATGAGGTTGAACGAACGTGAGATAGGGTTGTAAAGAACGTCGGGGGTCAAGTCAGAGGAAAGAGGCATGAACGGCAGTACAGAAAACATGGGGGGAATGTAATAAGATATGTAAGAATGAAGTCGGGAGAAATAATGGAAAATGCCACAAGAAAAGAGGAAAAGGACGTCACATAACAACACACTTGCAGCAGCCTCCGGAATCGTCGTCGTCGTCGCGTACTCTGGCAAGATCCACTTCCATCTTCACGGGACCGTTGGACACTGGCTCGAGCTTTATGGTCTTGTTCGGTGCGTAGTGGGAGAACGGTCCTGGAGAAGGAGGCCCTGGCCCACGGACAGGTAACACAGTCCTATCGTGGCCGCTTGGTGCAGTTGCGATTACGCGCCGAGGCTCCTCGACTTCCATTTCCTCGATATCGTCCTGATTCGTAGGCCGGCCGAACTCGTCCATCTGTAGGCTTTCTGGGTCGCCCGCCCGTGGTGGACGATACTTTGAGTGGTCATATCCGAATGTGCCGGGAGCCTAGAGTTAAATTAGTGCCAGGCGCACTTTTAGAGATTATGGACTGACTGGTGCGACAACGTTTTGGGTTTGCTTGACGCGCGGGCTACCGTCGGCTCTTTCGTAATGTCCGTTTAAACCCTTCTTGCGCGCTACAACAGGGAGAACAACCTGATAATGGTTAGCACAGGTAGACGCTCTGATCACGAGTCAACATACTTCGTCCCAATTGCCCTCTCTTGGTACAGGTTGCGTCCATTCAGGTATAGCATCCCGGAGATCATCCTCAGACATAGGGTAGTGAGCCACGCTCCGCCGATTGACAGCCTCATCCCTCTGTTTCTTCGCAGCTTCTGCCTTTGCGCGCGTAGCTTTGGATGCTTGAGTTCGGGACTTTGTTGCTGCCGATGTGGTAGGCGATGCTGCCCTTCTCGGTGCAGGCTTCGGGGTGGACGATGAAGGAAACGATGGTGGCTCGCTAGCACCTCTGACTACCTGGGTAGGTGGTGTGTGCGATCGGGGGGATTCAGAGACCTGGCGGGTGGGTGTAGGGATGCGTGACTGCTGTTGTCGAGAGTATGGTAGATATGAGTTGGGTGTCATGCTGCGAGAAGGGTACATGGAGAGCTTGGGGGACGATGCGGATGCTTGGTAAGGGTAGACGGTATGATCTGAAGCGTTGCCATTGTCCGAAGCGTCCCCTTCAAAATCCGTGAGGGGATGTTCGTCTTTAACCTGTCCGGCCCCATCGTCTTCCATATAGAAGCTTTGGCGATTGGTTGGACCCACGCTGTCTGCTCGCCGCCGTCGCTGCGCTTCAGCCTGCCTGGAACGAAGAGCATGTCCATAGTTGGCGATATCCAACATCTCCTTGCGTTTTGCGACCTTTAACTCTCCGACGCCTCCGTTTCGCGATACTTCTCCGCGGTACCAATGCTCGTAAGGACGTTCTTCTGAGTCGACAGAGGGCCGCGGAGGATCAAACTCCATGGTCCGAGTCTTATCATAGGAAGAGTGGTCGTTAGATGACGTCGTGGAACCTGCTTGAAACGGAGCTGGCTCTTGAAGCAGCCCGGAATCCTGACGACTCGAGACTGATATCGTTGACCGCGATGCGGTGGCGGCTGGCTTTTCGTGTAGTACCCATAGCTCTGCTTCAGCCTGAGGCGAGTCATGCTGGGTGAAGCTTTGACCGTTGAGGGTGTAGTTGTGACTGGACGTGCTGCCCGCTCGACTGCGAGCTGGCTTCGGTATCCGTGTGGGTCGGGGATCCTGTCGAGGAGACGTCGCTCGACTGGGAGTACTGCCGTTGGATCGTCCATTCACTCTGCCATCGACTGACCAGGGCTGCGAGTATGTGCGGGCGCGGGTTGTAGGCGGTTTAGAAGGCGTACCGCGTGAAGACCCAGTGTCCGTGCTGGTCCGGCTTTGCTGCAAACTGGGTCGAGGTCGTGCACTGGCTGAGCTGCCCTGATAAGGAGAGCCTGTCGATGATTGCTCTCGGTAGGTGTAATCGGTTGCAAATGTCGCGTTCGCAGAATCATCAACTGAAGTAACCGAAATGGCGGAGATTCGGCGAGCAATAGTCCTGCTTTCGCTTTCCAGTCCTGTTTGAAAGTCGAATGAGGTCCTCTAAGACAGGTCTGAGTGTTCAAAGACGCACTTTTTCGCAATGCGGGTACAACTTCTTCGTCCCATAAAGGACCTGGCCCCGGTATCGTCGCCGTTTGTGTGAGAGCCATGAGAACAAGAAATTAAAAGAAGGGGTATCCAGTATGAGCCACCAGGAGCTCACAGAGACCACCACCAACGAAGAAAACAGGGAATTTGAGGATAGCTGGTGGTGGTACACTCGAAAGGTCGGATTATGGACTTAGGCATAATAAAATATTATGGTTGACATCAACCCTAACTTATGGTCAGCCGGCGCCACACGCCGCTCAGCGGAATAGCCGCCGTGGTCAGTTGTATTTTATTTATTCTGTACTTTGCTGTACATCTTTTATATATGAGTAAGTTAAGACGGCATGTATCATTATCAAAAGCTAGTTATCCTGCTTAAGCCTCCTCTGGCACCAAATCTTACTCAAGAATTTGCCAGCCTTATGTATCGTGGCAGATACGAAGCCACCTTGGCGGCGGGCTATAGCCGGAAGGTGCCAGCGGGATAGAGCTAAAATCGTGCTCTCACCAGACTGACTGGGCTCGGCATATATCTTGTTCTCTTGAACTTCCAATTTTGCTGAGCCAGTCTGCGTTGGCGACAACGCGGTTTGACGTTCGGTTCGTCGCTCCTCCACTTTCGCATCGAACGCAGCAGCATTTGCCTCGTTCGTTGCTTCGATCTTAGCACGCATTCTAGCTTCATACCTCGCTCGTATGCTATGTACATGTCAGCGTAAAATTGGATCAAAGCATGGAGACCGTACCTTTCGAGAGCAGATATTTCATGGAAGAAGCTCCAGGGATTCGATATCTCGGTGACAGGCAATTGCTCGAGGTCGACAGAAAAGTCAATGACTGGCGTGAAGTCGTGCTGGTATCGGAAGTTGTCAAGATCTACAGCGGCTGTTGACGCATCTAGACTCGGGGAGGCATAGTCATCGCGCTCAACGCTGCGTTGGATCACAAGTGAATGCTCGGCAGGTGCTGGTGAATCAGCCTGCGAGGCCGAAGAGGACGCGTTAACGTCGTCGTCCTTCGGGAACGTTGAGAACAAATTGTTAATATCGTAAACATTCACGTACATTGCAGCTTCGATCTCGGTTGCGAGATTCTTCTACGCTTCTGAGGTCCTCATCGTAATCCTCTTCCTCCCCCTCATCATCATCATCATCATACTCCTCTTCTACCTCCTCATCCAGAGCAAAGGGATTAAGATGAGAGTCAGGCTCGAAATCTGTCCCTCCAGTTTTTGTCATCCGGGCCAGCTTTTCCCGCCACTTCTTGTCGAATTGCACTTGCAGCGCAAGGCCACACGCCTCATCTTCCGATATCGCGTACTTCCCAACATCGCGATTGTCGCGGGTGGTATACTTGACGCGGACCGCGACAAGGGCCTGAGTGGACTGGAAGCAATTCTCCCAAGGAAGAGGTGGGGTACAGCCTAAGGACCTTCGCGCGCGAGGATGAGAGGTGTTGGGTGAGATTGGGAAGGACATGTCTGGTAGGTCGGTCGCCGCCAATCCTGGGACAAGACCATGAGAGACGAGGCCTATCTGGATTGGACATAACGTTCCGAGGATGGGAAATGATAGAGACTGCAACGTATTTCGGTGGGTGAGTATGTCAAAGCATGCGTTTTTACTGACCTGGAGTCTACAAGCGACGTACTTCTTCGTCTTTAGTGCTTTACATTCTTCGAGGACTTGAGGATCATCTGACAGTAGTTGAAGTGTAGCGACGGGGTCGATTTGGACGACGAGGTATTCACCCCAGAGTGGAAAAGACATGATGGTAGTAACAAGAAACGAGGGATAAGGACCATCATGGCGATGGCTTTATATATCCTTGAGCTTGTATGTCGATGAGAGAGAACAAGGGAAAACAATAGCGTGGGTATTTGATCCCACCGTTCCGAAGCTTGTCTCGTTGTTGTCACGCCCACTAGAATACTCAAGGGAGTCTTTAGTCGATATGCCTTCATTTAGAAAGAGCTTACTACATAACAGCCCACCGATTCTGGTACAAACAAGGAGGGATGGAATCATACATAGAAGTATTATGGCGAGCGTAGCAGGGTTCCTGCAGTCGTCTGCACTTCTCTCTTCTCTTAAGAGCCAAAGCAGAATAGAGAATCGTGGTTGAGGACATAGAAAGTACACAGACGCTAAAGCAGTGGTATAACCAGATCTACCAAAATTGGAGACACAAATCTACCACTGTGATCAATATAAGCGCTTAGTTCAATGGTAGAAAACCAGAACTCACATCACCCCAGTCCTGGGATGGATGGGTGTCCTTTTTACACCCAAACCCGAGACTAGACGAATCCGGCAACTTTCCACCAATCGACGCCACATATTGGGCGAACTCCCCTAGTTTGGCGTTATCCACGTCGTTCGGCTCCTGTACAGTCTTCAACTGATTTTCGTTTCTGTAGGTTACCCAACGAGTGGGAAAGAGGAACTTTTCCATGGTGTCGTCAAATGCGAGTGAGTAGTCGGCATCTGGTTTGTAAACCACTGACGCGGAAAGATGAGAGGATAGTTCAGTGGTAAGGGTTGAGAAAAACATACATCTGAGCTTGGGACCTTTCTGCTGGTCCGAGTCGGGTAGATGCCTGCGCCAGCGATCAAATGAGTGAACATAGTCATTGAGAGGGAGCGAGCGGTTTGAAAGTATAAATTCTAGATTGTGCTCGATAGAGTGCATAAAAGTTTTGAAGTCGTTCGGAGATATAGTGTAGCCGCTGAGTACAGCCCACTTTGTCGTTATAGGTGCCATGATGAGGAGGGAGTGGAAACAGCAAGAGAATGTTGATAACTTATGTAATGCAGAGTAAGTACTGTCCCGTGTTCGTACCACATACTAGACACGGACCGCCACAAGAGCCCGAGCCTATGGACTGGCAAAACCGATTTGACTGACAGTCATAATCAGGATTCAAGCCCTTGGAATTTCTTCCAGTCGTGATTTTCTGGGTGCTCAGGAGTCAATTATACCTTACTGCATTATTTTGAACACATACTGTACCGTTATCCATGAGTAGACAGTCAAGCGCAGAATTTGGTCATTCATAGATAAGTTCCAAACCCTGAGGCCCTTCAAGAAACTCCCCAAAAATACTTCGATGGCTCTCCTCCATCGTCTCTTTGGCATCGCCTCCTGTCAGTATCACTACAGAACAGGATGCCAGCGCTACGAGACCGTCCCGCTTGTTTCGCTCCGCCAACATCCGTTGTACAGCGGGGATCTGGTCGGGCTTGACACGTACATGTAGCCTGGTCAAAGACGAGAGATTTGTCTCCAGAAAGACCAGTAGGGCGTCAGAAACGGACGCCGCTGGAGATTTGGAGCGAAAACAGAGTGTTTCCAAGCACTCCTGTTCCTGGAGGATATCGAGGAGCTTTGGAGAGTCGCGAACGTCCGTGACCTCTAAGCTGACGAGCTTACATTTGGATCTCTCGAAAAATCTTGCGCCTGGATCAGACGGCCATTGCACCACGGTGTTGTGTAGTAGGTGGGCACTATTCGGCGTCGATTCTCCGGCCGTGAATTCCAGAGCTCTTCCGAAAGAAAGATGGCGCAGTCCCCGCAGAGTGAGCGACCCGAGGAACTCGAACTCCGCACTTTCGACACACAACGTCTCCAATCGCCCACGACTCGGAGTGATGTTCGTGGAAGGAGATGTTGGTCCCCGGATGTCCTTTATATGGAGTTCTGTAAGAAAGGGGGAATTCGCTAGTAGGCGAGAAAATTGGCGATAGCTGAGACGGCAGTCTAGACGGAGGCGCCGTAGTCTGCCCAAGCACGAGACGGGGATAGTTTTTGGTGAAAGTGTGCAGCATCTGAGGGCCTTGAGGTCGGATGCGCGTGAGAGTATGTCGTATATCCAGCTCGCGTAACTAGAGCCCACCACGCCGAGAACTACTTCTCTCAGGTTGCTGTACGTCTCCGAGTCCGTCGGCTGTGGTAGTGTATCAACATCGCCGAGAAGATAGTTGACCTGCATCTCGAACCTTGTTGCACGGGGCAGTAGTTGCGAGACCGTCCGGATGAGTCGAGATTGTGAAGCGTTATCACTCACGTCCATCGTGAGCAGGACACGTAGGTCTTGAGTACATCCAGCTCTCGAGATCCTTTCCCTCAGCGTTTCCCAAGCGATTGGGCGGTCACCGCCGAAATATCCGACGGGGATTATTTGCCAGAAACGAGGGTCTGAGATCATGGTTTGGCGCCATCGACGACAGACATGGAGAAGGAGGTTCTGTGCTTGTATGACGGTAAAGTGTTGTACCCTAATTTCGGGGAAGCAGTGGTAAAATGAATGGAGAAATATCTCGCTGAGTATCTCCGCAGGAAGTCTGCGGATAGCACTAGGGGCAAGTAACGCCTCGCCTAGAGAGATGCTTTCAACGATGCTTTCCTCTTTGGCCTTGGCCTCTTCGAGGCTCTGTCGCGTAAGAAGGACAGCTTGCAGTTGGTCGTTGAGGACTTTTTGAATCTTTATTATGTTGAGTTGGACAGTAGAAAGGTTCTCTTGGAGAGTATGGATAGTGTTTGAGACGTCCAAGATGTCATCTTTGTCCAGGTCGACGAAGTTGGCGCGTTGAATGATCCCAGGAGGTATTATAGTACTCATCTTAGACAATCAGCGGGAGTTAAGATCAAGTTCTCGCCACTCACCGTGTAGCCAGAGATGCTAGGTGATAATGCTAATGGTGGTTTGACTCGGAAAGCGTTTATGAGGAGCACGTGGTGACAAAGATCAACTCCAATGATTTATGCAAGCAAATGAGCTTACGGGATAACAGAACAATAGGACAGCAGTCAATACTTGCATAATTTTCTGGGAACTACTATTAAAAGTCAATGAGAAGGAGCAGAGCAGATCGCACACCCATAGATCGTGAGCAGATCATCCTATATATTAAAGGGATACTTGACCCTGACAAGACCCTTTAAACTCGAAAAACGCGGTATAGCTTAACGCAAGCTGCACAAAGTTTTCCTGATGATATGTAGCCCAAAAAATACACGGGATATGCTCCGGGGGAACGAAGGATTTACGTTTCAGAAAAAAATAAGGGAAAGCATTGGCCTAATGTCATACAACGACGAGACAGATTGTGCCCGAAGCATGTGGCTGTGCTCAAAGGTATGGTTCTCACGTTCAACGTTCAATGAGCTCGCCATATGTAAACATCAACACGGGGCTCGAGAGCACCCATCGCAGATGGGTGCGGCAGAGCATTGTTCAAAAACAATGTACAGGATCACACATCTGCCCGTGTATACACGGGCCACACCGCTAGTTACACCTTAACTTCGTACTTGCTCGAGGCTGCAAGTTTCGCACGGTCGTACCGGTGATGCATCTCGTAACAAGTCCGCGTTACTTACAATTCATTCGGACCTTGGCAAACGGCCGCCACTCTAGATTCCAAGTGATGGCTAGCCTTCCACGGCGGCTGACCCTCTAGTGATAGAAACGAGTTTTAAATGTGCATTTTGAGTATGTAGTACTGACAATGCTCTTCAAAGGTAGTAACCCTCAGACGTACACGACTCGAAGACCAAGAACAACAGCAAAAGCACCCATGACTATCTGCATGGGGGCAACCAGCGAATATGAACCGTTGTCTGTGTTCTCGGATCCGGAGGAGCCAGTTTGGGAGACCTCTTCGGATGACTGTGTGTTCGAGGGAACCTCTGACCCACCGGTGGCAGTGGCAAATGTGGTTGTCCCAACCTGGACTTCAAATGGAACAGCGGTCTCCGTTTCCACGTAGGTGGTGCCTTCTATAACACCGGAGCAGATGGCCAGGCCGTCCTGCAGAGCACAATCGTAGTTCATTGTAAACGTCGTGGACGGCACGTCGAAGACATAATTGAATGACGCGTAGTCGGATCCTTCGACGAGAGTTGCTGTAAAGCATGTTAATAATGGCGTAAAGAATATAATACATAAGAATGCACCTGTGCCGGTGAAACCAGATTCGTCTTCGGAAGGATCGGTGTACACGCCCTTTTGGACAGCATATGTAGTTCTATCGCCTTCAACACCTAGAACATCCACACTCAGAGACTGTGGGTCGAAACCGGGTATGAAGAGAGATGTGACAGCGGCCAGAGCGCCTATAGAAAAGAAATGAGGATCCAGTGTTCGGACGACATAGCTGTTCTTCATCAACGAACCATTTGATAAAAGGAGTGCACTGGAGTAAAGAGTGAATTGGCGCATACTGTGATTGCTGAAGAGGGGGGAATTGAAGGTTTCATTGAGATCTTTTGACTCTTGTTTTAAGTACGACTGACCTCAGGCACAAGATGATTATCATTTGACATCTAGAGTTTAAAATAAGCACGAGAAACGAAAGAAAGTGACAAACTTGAGGGATTCATAAGGTACCCGATTTCCCTTCGACCCCAAAAGTGGATGACTTCCCGTAGCCCGTATGATACATTTAAGTAAGTAGAACACATTTCTTGTTCATAACGTTCATCAGCCGCAATGCCGACGTCCCATTCCGGTCGACCCATGCGCTGAGGCGCGTTTATAATCCACCCTGAATGCAGAATCTACAGAGGCCCCCCACCCCCCTTTGTAGAGCGTTCTTGACGATTATGACCGGCAATAGTACGCATTTGGATCTATCCCCGAGTAGGAATATGTGTGGCACGTAGTCTTCTGGTCGTTCCCGACCCATGGGATAGTAGGCAACTGGAAAATGAAGTAAAGTGCGTGATATAATGTCCCCCTTTTGCGACGTGATTTCTGAAATGGCTTGCTATCGCTCACTACAAACCTTTGTCACTTATCCCAATTCGGCAGCAGAGCACACGACTCTTAATAAGAAGATTCACCAACTTCTTGATATCGAACGCATTCTAAGTACGCGCAGCAATTTCGAAGCTTCATCGTGGCAATCGTCCGTTTCTAAATGTTGATATCATCAAAAAAATGAAGACGAGGATGTTCAAAGTGTTCATGAGCGAACTCCCGCGTGGTCAGACACTCAGTGATTCCATTCATAGTCAAGTTCCAAACCCTGAGGCCCTCCAAGAAACGCCCCAAACATCTCCCGATGTCTCTCTTCCATCCTATTCTCACCATATCCTCTTACTAGCACCACGATAGAACAAGATTCCAGCGCCACAAAGTTCTCCCGCCTCGTTCGCTCCTCCATCATTCGCAATGCAGCGGGCATCTGGTCGGGCTTGACACATACACGGAGCCTAGTCAAAGACGAGAGATTCCCCTCCAGGAAATCCAGTACTACGGTGGACGCCGTTGAGGATTTCGAGCGAAGACATAGTGTCTCCAAGCATTCTTGTGGCTGTAGGATATCGACGACTTCTGAGACGATGCGAACGTCCTTGACCTCCAAGCTAATGAGCTTGCACTGGGATCTCTCAAAAAAGCTCGCGCCCGAGTGAGACGGCCACTCCACTGAGTGTCCGCGTAGACGCCCGTCCGGTTCTTTGCCAGTGATCTCCATGGCTCTCGCGAAAGAAAGGTGCCGCAGCCCAGGCAGAGTAAGTGTTTCGAGAAACTCGAAATCCACCCTGTCAACACGCAATCTCTCCAATTGTTCATGCAGGATAGGTGTTATTGGGATGTTCATAATCGGCGTTAGTCTTCCTTCGGGTCGGATTTGGATGGTTTTGATATGGAGCTCTGTGAGTAAGGGGGTTTTCGCCAGTATGCGGGAGATGTCATAGACGCCGTAACAGCGGCTCAGACGAAGGCATCGAAGTGTACCGAAGCACGGGAAGGGACCAAGTTTTGGCGTGAGTGAGTAGGATTCGAGGGCTCGTAGGTTGGGTGTATGCTGGAATATGTTGTATACCCACCTCCCGTACATGTCCGTATCGTATTCCGTGCCGAGAATTACTTCTTTCAGGTTATCGTACGTCTCCGTCGGCTGTGGTAACGTATTAACGTCGTCAACGATATAGTCTACCGTCATCCGGAACGTCGTTGCGCGGACTAACAGATCCAACACTGTCTGGAGAAGCCGAGATTGCGACTCGAGATCACACATGTTCAGTATAAGGTGGACATCCAGGTCCTGCGTACATCCAGCTCTCGAGATCCTTTCCTCGAGCATTTCCCAGGAGGTTGGGTGGTCAGACCCGAAATACCCAACGGTGATTGTGCGCCAGAAACGAAGGTCCGATAGCATGGTTTGGCGCCATGGACGGGAGATTTGGAGGAGGAGGTTCTGCGCTTGTAGGATCGTAGCATCTCGGAGTCTGCCATCCTCGGGGAGGCAGAGATTGAGGAAAAGGAGAAATATCTCGCTGAGAATTTCCGTAGGGAGGCTGCGGATAGCACTAGGGGCAAGTAACGCCTCGCCTCGTGAGATTGTTTCAACGATGCTTTTTTCGTGAGCTTTAGCTTCTTCGAGGGTCTGTCGAGTGAGGGTGATGGCGTGTAGTTGGTCGTCCAGGTCTTTTTGGACCTTTATTATGGTAAGCTGGACAGTAGAAAGGTCTTCTTTGAGAGTATGGATAGTATTTGAGACCTCCAAGACGTCGTCTCCGTCCAGGTCGACCAAGTTCGCGCGTTGAATGACTCCGAGAGGCAGTATAGTAGTCATCCTTGGACCTAGACAATCAATGGTTCAGCAGCTGTTTCGATATAGTTCTCATTACTCACTGTGTAGCAAGAGATGCTAAGTGAGGATGATGGTTTGAAGAAAGGAGTCTTGAAGAAACACGTGGTGTGGCACGAAGCGAAGATAATGTGAATTTTGCCCATGCGCGGTCACCTATATGTCCTCAAACCAGGAATCAGAATCCACCGAAGAAGTAATAGCAAGCGTCCGTTTCCACTGTTATAATCAAACAAAAACGACGAGGATAGTGAGAGTTTTTGGAAATGCTACTTAATATAGATTAAAAGAGAGAGAGGTCCATGATTTGTATGCTACGTGTCCGGAATGAAAGACGAAATATTGATCTATGCGGCGTTGATAGCCAACTCAATAGGGCATTCGGCAGCAGAGACCGTTGTTGAGGATAGGCGACTGCCAATGAGGCCAGCGATGTACATCTTGAGTTCCAAGCGGAATTTCACAGCTGTGAACATGGCTTGATGAGTTGCGAGTGTCTAAACGAGAAAGTGTTACGTACCATCTCTGGTGCCAGTTTGAGTCGCGCCAACGTTCTTGCATCCATTATACCAGTTGGCCCCTAGCGAATGATTCAGATACTAGCCATGATGAGACTAGATAGAAACCTACACGTCTGATCAGTGTCATTGGTCGCGACATAGGTAAAGTTCAACGGAAGTTGAATGTCCGTGAAAGCTTTCGCAGGTACAGTCCTATGACCCAAATCCCCCGTGGCAACTTTCCTGTTCGTCTGGAGATCATACACCGTGCCATAGAGATGGTTGAAAGTGAGCGGAAGGAAGTTGGATCCTGTATGGATTTGTAGCTCGGCGAAAGCGGGGAATGAGAAGTTGGCGGGGGCGCGACTGAAGTATGTCGGGACCGCGTCGAACCAATCGCCGGTTGCGTTCGATAGAGGAGAATCGCCACTTATGGCGAAGGCCGGGACGCGGGGTATCATGAATGCGAGAAGGATGCCAGCCCTAGATCGTGCCGTTAGCAGGGGGGAAGGAATGTAGGAGGAGGAAGAGGACTGACACTATGCATAAACCAAACAGTAGGAACACAGTGAAGCGTCTTGTGAAGTATGTCCCACACAGACCAGATTCCCCACGTTTCCACGCGACCCATTTTCCCTTCCTCCGCTCAGCCTTTTTCTGCTTCCTGCCAGTCTTGGTCATATCCTTGAGCTCGTCCTTTTGCCATTCGGGTCCAAGCGCAGGAACGGTGACGAGCTCGACTGGCCCTGTCGTGCTCTGACTGTCGTCGAACTTTGGTGATGGTGCTATTGGTCGATAGCTATGGACTTGATTATTATCACGACTGAGGAGTTCGAAGAATACACGCACTCGTGCGACTGCTGTCCAGTAAAATGCTGCCCTAGGCCTGAGCTGTACTTGGGACCTGCATTATTGAAATCGGCATAGATGTCAAAACCGCCTTCTGGTGGTCCACCGCTCTCCTCATCTCCGCCTTTGAGAGGCTCCTCTCTCCCCGCATGGAAGAATGAATTCCTGTTATAACCAGCTGTACCAGGGCCCGGCCGTGCACCATAGAACGAAGATGCGTCGTCTCTCGGCCGACCGCCGTAGTTTGGAGACGCAGAAGGATAGTCCGTGTTGAGTGCGTCCATCGAGGTCTTCCGGCCATAGAACGAAGACGCTGTCGATTTCCTGTCAGAGTCCATCGTTGACGACGAGCAAGATGGTGAAGAGAGTGGGAAGGAGAATAGAGATGTGATTGAAGAGTGACGCAACAGTCACAATGCTCTTCGTTTCATCATACCACGGTGAACAGGTAGCCAGACAACGACGGCTGCCAATATCCGAGAACGAAAAATACAAGGACGACGCGCCGAATGGCTAAACGCTCCTTCACGCTCATTAGTCGCTCTGCCCAGTCCATAATATCCCATCTCGCGCTTTTCAAATCTAACAACATAATACCTGCCAGCCGGAAATCACTTCTCTTTGCTCTTTCCACCAACGTCGCCTCTTCTGACCTCGGGCAGCTCGTTGACAGCCTCACAACGGCATGCGCATCCACTGTCGGGTGTCTATCTGCGCCCACGCACGCGCCTGATTTGATATCCTGCTCTGTCGCGCTCTTCGACCATGATGAGTGTGTGCCATTCAGGTCGGAAATTCCTGGGACCGAGATACCACAGGTCGGGCGCTGGCATTCGTTTCGGATGAAGGACGAGCAGGAGCATCCTGAGGAACTGCAATGGGAGGATGTTTGGGGGAAGGGAAAGAATAAAGCCAGGTCACTTCCTGAGGCGTTGCAGCCCCTTGAGTATGTGTTGAGTATTTTATCATTGCAGATGTTGAACTCATCCCTTAGCCCACTAGACGTCAGCTCTCTCTTGTATTTCACCGACGCCTCGCCTCAAGGTCTAATATCCTCCCTTTCTTCTGGGTTTCCTAACGCCCGTCGAGTAAGCTCTCAATGTTATTCTTGTTCCAGAACTTATGTCCCCCTAGCTTGGTCTAATTGGTTCTTCCACCCCATTCGTGACTGGACGGCCGTACACTCTGTTTAACAATAACCGAATATACGACTCTGGGGCAGTGGGGCTCGCGCTCACGACGCGGAGGCCAATCGTCGCGCCTTCCATCGACTTCTTGGGTCTTGAACCGCTTTCATCCGACACTATAACCGTCACAGACAGTGAAGGAAATCTAGTGCATACCTTTGACGACAAGAACGCTGCCCAGCTTCTGCTGAACACTATCAAGAAGAGCGGTATCGACATGTCGTTCGATAAATCGTTCAAGGAGAACGCGGAATTTTACTTGATGACTGCCTTGGGGCGTATATACACCGTCACGGCGGGCGATCCATCTCGTGGGACTATCTCGTTATCAGGAGAAGATGGACCTGCTGTAGACGAGAAAATACAGGTTCGTGCGCGAGCTCCCAGGTTCTCAGACCACTGACTACGGTGTAGTTCTATCATCGAAGAAAGACCTCCATCGTCCGCATACCGAGTGCCACTCCCTCGGACACGGTATTCTTCGTTTCGGATGAAAATCACAGTGTGCGCTACGGGGACGAAAAAGAACAAAGACTTGACGGTTTTGTCGCTGCGAGTGAGAACGGGCTAGTCTATGGTAGCTCTGTTGTTGGCGTAGGGGGGACGCGAGCAGGCTGGGTTGGGTAACATAGACGAATGTATTGTGGCGTGACCAACGCGAGAGCTGTTATACGACGTGTTTCTCTAGAATCATTGTGTAGACTCTGGCCATTCAGCGCCACAGGCCTAGTTCAGTCTCCAAAGTCCTCAAAAGACGAGGTCCGCCGAACTGGCCTCCATTGAGCTAGAACAATCCACACGTAAGTGACAATACTCGCATTGTGATTGGACAATGGGTGCCGGATCCGGACCGGACCGGCGCTTGCTAATCACCCTATATGAATAACCGTTACTTGCCCCACAGCCATCACATTCAATCTGCTTTACACGTCCGTCTTTCAAGATGTACGCTCTACGAATACAGCAAACTACGAGACAGTGCCCGTCATTACTGGCTCGACGTGCGATGATGTCGGCCTACCGACCCCACGCACATCAGTCCCAGCCGTTGGCAGACTCACCGCCCGTCGTGGTACCCTCATCTTCCGCCACAACGCTAGACTCCAACGCATCTGCGCCACAAATCGTCGCGCGTCCCCCTCCTGCTCCCAAGGCCGAGAAATCCCGACCTAAACTCCGGGCCACAAAGGCTGCACTCTCAATTGTACGTTTCTATTATCTTGCGATTGGCGTGATATTAACCGAATCGCGCAGACCCCACTAGCAGTTGAGCGTCTGAGGGCTCTACAGCGCGGACCCACTCCCCAGCTCATCAGAATCGGTGTCCGCAACAAGGGATGCGCGGGTCTTTCCTACCACCTAGAATACGTCGAAAATCCCGCAAAGTTCGACGAAGTCGTAGAACAGGACGGTGTCCGAGTCGTGATAGACAGCAAGGCGCTTTTCTCGATAATAGGCAGTGAAATGGACTGGCAGGAGGATGCGTTGAGGTGCGTTATGATGTCATTTTTTACTCCGTTTGACGGGCGTTAACGGTTCCGTTTCTTTGCAGTTCAAAGTTCGCGTTCAAGAATCCTAATATCAAGGACGCTTGTGGCTGCGGAGAGTCTTTTAATGTGTCTTCATGACGAATCGAAGGTGGCGCGTGCATTTTATAGTATTTCCTATCCTACATTACACCCACATACCAAGTGTATCATATCCATATGTGCATCTAGATCTCATTTCTGATGATTAGATCCCTGGCGCAAGGCTCGTTTTGTTGTATGTTGGATTCGGAGCTCAAAAGGAGCGCTCAACGTCCAACGTTCTTCGGAAGCGAGTCAAATTTGATCCACACCATTACGGCTGCCAAACGACTCCTCATTATAACTTATAAGGCTGACAATGGCATTCCTTCCAGGTTCCCCAAGACCACCATCCTCGCCTAGAATCTCTTGCATACGTGAGTGGCAAGAAATGTATTCAAACCACCGCTAAAAACACCAATTATCCAGGATGAGTGGAACTATCATACCTCCCGGGGTCATTCAACGCGCCAACTCCGGATTGTCCAGAGACGACATCTTGGTTGTCTCAAACACTATCCGAACTCTCCAAGAAAGCCTTTCCACCTTCCAACATACTACATCAAAGGCTCAAAAAGACCTGGACGACAAACTCGAAGCCGTTGCTCTCGCGCAACGGAACCTGGAAGTGGCAAAGGCAAACGAGAACCACATCATCGGAGCCATCTCACAAGGCGAGGCCCTACTTGCCCCAAGCCCTATCCGCATACTTCCCACGGAGGTTCTCAGCGAGATTTTCCTCCATTACCTCGACCTCTGCCTCTCCAATCATTACCTCCAATATACCACGATCCTCCAAACACAGAATCTCCTCCTCCGAATCTGCCGCCGATGGCGCCAAACAATGATATCGGACCCTCGTCTCTGGCGAACCATCCCCGTAGGGAATCTCGGAAACAACAGAAGCCTAAGAGGAGAATGTTGGGAAATGTTCGAGGAGAGGATCTCGAGAGCTCGAAGCACTCAGAACTTGTCGGTCGCGGTGATGATCAAAGTGATTGATAACGCATCGCAATCTCGGTTTCTGCAAATGGCCGTGGAATTGCTGTCGCGCGCGACAAGGTTCCAGATGGAGGCATATCATCCGCTCGAACATGAGGAGACGCTTCCACGACCGGTGGAGACGATCCACAACCTGAAAGAGGTCGTTCTGGGCATGATGGACATTAGCTACGGAAGCTGGGTAACAAGCCTACTCACACACGCACCCAACCTCCGGTCCCTCCAATGCTACACGCCTCTCCCGAAATTCGTTCCCCTGTCGTGCTTGAAAAGACTCCACTGCCTTCGTCTGGACAACCTTTTTAGCAATAACGATATTGCTCGCATACTGGATGATGCGCCGTTACTCGCCGAACTCTATGTGAAGAGCCTCATACACAGCCCAGGTCCTGCTAGTGCTCCCAAAAGGCATGCGCGATTGGAGACATTCTATGTTGACGCCACGAATTTCGAGTTCCTCGAATACTTTACTCTGCCGGGGCTACGCCATCTTTCGTTCGGAAGAGATTCAGTGTATAGGGCCAGCGCACGCATGCTCAAAGGCCTAGTGCAGTGGCCGTCCGATTCTCGTGTTGCGAGATTTTTCGAGAGATCTAAATGCAAGCTCCTTAGCTTGGAGGTCGTGAATGTTTGCTTGTCTCCGGAAATCATCGGTATCCTCCAGTTACAGGAGAGCTTGGAAATGCTGTGTTGCGAATCCAGATCCCCGGGGGTGACGGTTCATAACGCCGTGCTGGAATTCCTACAGGCGAATCTCCCGTCTTTGACTGAGCTCCATGTGTGTGTCACGCCTGACCAGAGACACGCTGTACGGGAGATGTTTGCGGAGCGAAAGAAGCGGGACGATTTTGTGGCGCTGGAGTCGTGCTCTGTCGTGGTGCTGATGGGAGGGTATACTGATGAGAATCAGCGTAGGATTCATAGGGAATTTATTGGAGGGCCTGTAGGTATGCGACTTAGCTTTCGTTGATCAATGTAATGCTGCGCGTGACTATCAAGCAATGGTTAAAGGTCGAAATAATGAATACACTAGCGGATGATTGACACTTGATCAACGATGAATGAAACGCCTGTCTCATCTCCCTTTCCTCACGCGACAGTGTGAACAATGATATTTCTGATGATTCGAGGGTCCTAGGGAAAGAATGCGCAATGCCTACTTACTTCAATTAGAGACTTGAAGCTTGAAGTTCAACTTCTCTCGGGAATAAAAGTGGTTGACTTCAAGTTGAAGCGGCATTGCACCATCACGTGCTTCTCGTAATAAGGAAGCAACTCTTCCTCCGGCCGCCATCATCACCTAGCATCCTTCGTTACACAGTGAGTGGCGAGACCTGTATCTAAACGGCTGCTGAATCATCAAGTAGAGGACTATGATACCTCCGGGCGTCATTCAACGCGCCAACTTTGTCTTGGATAGAGACGACATCTTGGACGTGTCTAACTCTGTTCAAAATCTCAAAAGAAACCTTTCTACCGTCCAACTTGCAATAACGAAGGTTCAGAAAGATCTCGACGGCCAGCTTCAAGCTATCGCCCTCACGCGACAGAGCCTTGAAGAGGCAAAGGCCAACGAGGAAAGCATCCTTGAAGCCATCTCTCGAGGAGAGGCGCTGCTTGCCCCTAGTGCTATCCGCAAACTCCCTGCGGAGATTCTCAGCGAGATATTCCTCCATTTCCTCAATCTCTGCTTCGCCGAAACCAGTCTGAGACGTCCTACGATACTAAAAGCACAGACTCTTCTCAGAGTCTGTCGTCGATGGCACCAAACCATGATGTCGGACCCTCGCCTCTGGCAAACAATCCCGGTCGGGTATTTCAATGGGTATTTTGAAGGATACGGGCGCCATGATCACCCACCGCTTACCGCAGAACAATGGGAGAAGCTCGAGGAAAGAATTGCGAGAGCTGGAGGTGCCCAGGATTTGCGCATCTTGGTTATGATCGACGTGAAGGATAACATATCACAATCTCGGATTATCCAGACGGTCTCGGATTTGCTGCCCCGGGCGAAAACGTTCCAAATGGATGCAAACTACCGTCCCATCGATGGCGAGACGTTTTCACGACCGATAGAGACACTCAGCAACCTGAAAGAAGTGGTTCTCGGGAGCATGCACAAAAGCTACGGAACCTGGATACACAACATACTCACGCGCGCAACCGACCTACGGGCCCTTGAATGCTACTCACTTTCACCGCAATGCATTCCCTGGTCGTGTTTGGGAAAACTGCGGTGCCTCCGTCTGAACGGCTCTGTTGAATCGGGGGAGGTTTTCCGCGCAATGGTGGATGCCCCGCTACTTGCAGAACTCTATATAAAGGACAACGAACACACCAAAGGACAAACTCCTGCGAAGATTGTCATTCGGCATGAGCAATTGGAGACATTGCATGTCGACAACGCGAAATTCGACCTGCTCGAGTCCCTTTCTCTGCCCAGTCTGCGTCATCTTTCCTTCGGGAGAGGCCTGGGGCGTGTGAGGAGCGATTGCGGCAAGTCACACTTGAGCATAGTGTTCTGGCCTTCGGATTCAAGGTTCTTCGAGCGATCCAACTGCAAGCTTGTCAGCTTAGAGGTCGTGGATGTTGACATTTCTCCAGACCTCGTCGACATCCTCCAGTCGCAGGAGTGCTTGGAGACTCTCTATTTCCGTTCCAAGTTTACCGATTCCATTCCCAGGGCCGTACTGGTTTTCCTGGAGGCGAATCTCCCGTTTTTGAGGAGGCTGCGCATATATGTCGAGCCCTCCGAGATACCAGCCGTACAACGGATGTTGGCGAAGAGAACAAAGCGGGATGATTTCGTGGCGTTGGAATCCTGTTCTATCGTGGTAGCAAGAGGGTATGCTACAGAGACGATGAAGGAGAGCCATCGAGGGATTTTAGGGCCATTTCTTGAAGGGTCCAAGGGTGTGCAACTCGTCTACCAATGACCAATGTATCACTGCCTTTGGTTATCTACTCATGGGGCCAATGGTATGTGACCAGAATAATGTATGCAACATTTTATATTTGAGCTACTAGGCAGTGTTGAATAGAGAGAGACCTTCGCAACTTGAAAAAGAAGAAATCAGTGGTCTGAATCTTGAAGCTTGACTACATTCTCCTCCGCCTACACTTTTATTCATGAATACATATACTGAACTACATACATTCAATTTTAATCTCTTTTTGAATAATACAAAGGTAATTCATTTACAACGCTTCTTCAAATCAATCCACTCAACAATCCTACCACAGCCATGGCCGCTAGCAACAGCCCACTGACCCTCAAACCCATCGCTCCGTCCTCATCCCCACCCAATCCTACATCAGTCCCTCCCCCTTCCAACAAATCCGGACATTCCGGTCTCACCAATACATCCCCGTACACGCTTGCCACCCACAACACCACTCCATTCGTCCATCCAAACCCTGCCTGTACAACATATTCGCCCCCGCGCCCCGCAGAGTCGAAGTCAACGCTGGAGAACTTTTCAAACATCTAACCAGGGCATCAATAACCTGGAGAGAAAGGAAAGGAAAGGAATAACTCACATTCCCAGTCCCGTTCACTCCTGCGCTTCCTAGCTCCTCATCAGACAGCCTGGGAAGCACATCGTCAATAGACCCGCCCGTGGCTCTCCTGAAAGGTAATACATACTTTAGTATACCATTTCAACCACCAAAGAGAAGAGAAACCGCACCAGCTGCAGAATGCACTCCCGAAATAGCGATTCGCTAGCTCCCTCCCTAACTGACTCGCCCATCCCTCTCCCTCAGTGGCGTTCCCTCCATTAAACACGGTCCCCTCCAGGAAGTTCACATCCCCCGTCAAGTTCGTCCCAGCCGGCACATGCGCAGGCTGCAGAGGTAAATCCGCCTCACTCAACCCCAGCTGACCCTCCGGCAGCAAGTCGAACGAACTGCCATTCCCGCGAGGGAGCACATCACCGGTGACGTTAGCAGGCAACGCCCTCAAGGCCTGTAGAACGATGTACTGGTGCGGTGGCCACGTATTCGGGAAATCCCTACAGCAGAGTTCAGTCAACCGTCTCGTGAATCAAAAGAAAAGACATACCATTGCAGCCCCGTCTCCAAGAATGTCGCTGGGAACGTGCCATTCCACCTGTTCAAGACGAGATTGACGGGTGCGAACGCCTTTAGTGCGTTCTCCCCGCTCTGGAGCACTTGGTCTGGTGTGATTCCGCTCCAGTAAGGGGTGTACGCTGCAGCAGAGAATACATTGTTTTGTGTTTGGGTACGAAGGTTGAAGTCGTAGAACGCGAGTTTGGTCGAATTCCAGAGGAGGTCGAGGATGCCCGTGCGGAGCGATGCTGCGGCTTCGCGGTGGAAAGTGGTGTTAGATTCAGAAGTGGAGAGTTGGGAGAGGACGATGTGGTTCTTGTCTATATATCGTACTGTCAGGATTATAATTGAAGTAGGGAGAGAAAGACATACACAAGATACTGTTAAGCTCGACAGGAACGATACTCCGCACCTGCAGTGTCCTCAAGTCTCCGTTACCGGGTTTGGGATCCGTGAACCAACGGGAGGTGAAGTCCCATCCTGCAAAAAAGATCGACATTCAGCAACACAGCCGGTACAAGTCAAAGGACGCATACCAGACTCAGCCCCGGTCGCCAATTCAGCATACAAATCCGCCCGCTCACTTTCGTTCAGCGCTGGCTCGCTGTTCGCCGTTTCGTAATCTTCGTATCAAGTCTCAGTACCGCCCCAGACGGTGAAGGAGATAATGGACATACCAGTCAAATATGATTCCGGCCTAGGCGCACTGTTCGTCACGTCATAGTGGGCCACCTCGTAGGTCTCATTCGTCGTAGGGCTCGTTACGTTTACGTATCGGTTCTCTCGCCACCATTGCATCTCTTTCTGTGTTCACCGGTGAGTAAGAATGAAGGGATGGGTAGGAGGAAGTGATGAACGAACCTCAGCAAGAGGCAGGGCACGCGTCAGGATCTCATTATCCCCGCTGACGGTCACGTACCGCGCCAGCATCTATACGACAATCGACATCGATACTAGTTCGCCGTTACATCGCGTCCGAAGACTCACCTGTATGAACAACGGCGGCTGCGAGCGATTCAAATCTAATTGAGCCAACTATCAGGAATCGCCCAGAAAACTCAGAGGTGAAAGAAAGACATACAATAGATCCTCCCCCCATTCGGGATGAACCCAATCGTCTCAATCTCGTCCATGAAGTTTTGCAGCGTTGCATTAACGATACTGAACAACCTGCTCTCCAACAACCCCTCCACGATCCAGAAGCTGTCCCAGTAATACTGTTCCCTAAACCTGCCGCCTAGAACACATTTGCAAATCAATACACGTCCCGCGAAGGAAGAAAACACCCACCCGGAACGACGAAGGTATGATTCAGCGGAATCAACGAACTCTCGCACTGCACCCCATCACACAACACGCCCCCTTGGCTCTTCGTGCCTCTCACCAGCTGCGCCCAGTACCCATGCACCGTCCCCGCCCACGCGCGCAAAAGCGGGTCCGTCACATTCCCCAGAAAAGGCGGGTTCTCTTCATACCCTTCCCCTTCTTCCTCAGCCAGGTTCAGCGGTTCAAGCTCCAATCCCTCCCCTCCAAAGTCGCTATTGACAAACTCCTCCACATCCCCGACTGTGGGAGCCAAGGAAAGCGAAGCAAAGTCGGCGAGGACCGAAGATGCGTTTTTAGTCGTGGGTTTGTCGATGAATGTCTTGTCGTCCGGGAAGAGCGCGGCGAGGTTGACTGTTTGGAGGAGCTATCATGTGATTAAAAAGGAAGTCAGACGAAAGGAAAGACGGGAACGCCTACCTCCCCAGCGCAGAAGATCTCAGAGGGGCACCAATCCTGCTTTGGAGGAAGAGGCGCTTGTGAGGGCAGACTCGCTCCAGCAGATGCAGAGGGGTTCGCTACGGCAGTCGACACTGTCGCACTAGAACTTTGGCCATAAACGCTTCCAGCGACACCCAAGAGCAATACCGGGACAAGCATGATGGGAATGGAGGCAACCCCTCACGCAGAATTCACGCTTTATATCCGTCCACTCCCACCGATCCCTACGTAACGCCGTGCGCCCAGCTGACCGCCCCCATCACATGTCCGTTCCTTTACCCCATCACCACGCGGAGATGTCTGATCGGTCCAAGCATCCACCGGCGAACATAAAGACACACAGAGACAGACTCAGAGAGCAAAAAAATAGGAATATCATTATGTCTCGCAAGCGCGCATTCAAATAATGAACTCACAGCAACATTACCCACGGCCCCGGGCGCGTCCTCCCCTCCCCAAACTTCATCTCTAGGTCCAGGTTCCTATATATGAACGACGCACCTGGCCTCAATCCATCAATCAACGTAGATCTTCTCACTATGAAGACCCTCCCCACACGCCATACTCTCGCAAATGACCTGTCGCCACACACTAGTCACTAGCTCAATGGCTTCCTCCTCGAGTACCTGTCCGAAATCAATATCCAGACCACGCCGAGTAGTACGCAACATACCGGCTCAAGCCCCTCAAAAGGCTATTGCGGGCCTTTATGGTCCTTTAGGTGCTCCAAAAACGAACATAATTAGATCTTCCTCTTCAACCTCACCGAGATACTTGAACATAAGACGCTTCACCAGCGGTTCTAGCTTCCTATCTATAAAACGGTCAGCGACACCCACTAACCCAAAAGCGGGATAAAAAACGCACATCAGACAACCCATCCCACCGAACCTTCGACTTGAAAAGGGTCTCCTTGTCCTGAGGAACCAGACTCTGGATCTTCTCCAGCCTCTCCTCCTCACTCTCCGCCACACTGAAATCAAGCTTCACCAGTCGTGCCTTCTTCTTCTTAACCTCATCTTCCTCGTCATCCTGCCCAAACACCATCGATCGCTCCTTCTTCTCCTTCTGCTTAGGATGGGCAAGGCCACATTAAGCTTGAGCGGCGCCCCATCATCCCAGCCTTCCCTTGCTCCTCAGCCAACGCCTGCATATCATCCATCTGCCGCGCTAAGAAGTCCTCCGACTCGCACCTCAGGTTCTCTGCCTCCTGCTCCTCGACTTGGCATCGGCAGCTTCTTCCACCTCTAGCCTCCGCACGCGGTTGATGTAGAAAAGTTCATCGCTCTCGTCGTCGTCCCAAACAACAAGTCGCGTGCGCTTCTCTATCTTCCGCCTCTTTATTAGCCTGAGCACGGTACATCGCACGTTCCAGCGCGTCCGCTCCCTAGGCTCGTATCGGCGTTCCCTCTGTCATTGTCCTCCGTTAGCAACGACCGAAGAAAAGTGACAGCACATATATCTCGAAATGAAACCTCCTCATCACGCTTCCTCGACTCCTGCCGTTCCTGCGCACTCTCCTCATCCGTCCTTGATTACTTGGCAGATGTCTTGCGCTCCTCGCCCCCGGATTTTACGAACCCCGGTGGTTTGTGGTAACCTTGCGGGCCTTGCCCAAACGCCTGTTGCTGCTGAGGCTTTGGATACGTACGTCGGTGAGCATGCACTGCGATTGATATGCGTCCAGAAAGGAGCGCGTATTTTTGTCTGCTTTGACCTGGAAAATGTAACGTCGACGTAGGCGCGTACAAGAATGGGTAGACGCACGAGTAGGTTTTTGTTGACACAACCATCTTCTAGAGCAGGGAGCTCGACACGCGCCGTCTGGTTCTTAAATTCTGCGAAACCGAATCCTTGAGGCTTGTTCGCGGATGTGATTAAACATTTGAAGGATCGTGTGGGTCCGCATGCCTAGTCGTTGTCAGTCACAAGAATGAGGCGGGTATAGATACGCACAATCAAAAGCTGGTTCAGAAAACTGTCTTGAATACCGCCTGAAATCGATCCAATGAAGAGCGTGGTGAACTTTTGGGCTTGAGGGGGCGCGAAATGCATTTGTTGGTTCTGCGCAGACATTGAGGGACCTTGCCCATACGACGACGCAGACCGAGGCCCATCCTATTCGGCATGGGTTTTTGAAGGAGTGAGAGCTGTCGAGAGGTTCAGCGAAAGGGCTGTTGATTCGTGGGGAGACTTGCGAGAGTAGAGCACGGCGCGTCCTGATGAGTGTAGAAAGTGAAGAGAGACTGATTAGGTAAGAGTACATTGATATCAGGCTTCACCACGGCGGGTGGTGTCGCTAACAGCTGTTCTAGCATCGGACCATACCGTACGGCCGCTGCAGTTGTGGCGCTCGCTAGTTATGCAAATCATATATGCACAATAATTCCGTTTGTACGGGGCTATTAGGAAATAAGTACTTGAAGGCCCGGTTCGAGTCGTTCAGACCACTCCCAAGGATACCCATTGCCATATATCAACCCAGATAAATAAAGTCCACTGTTTCGTCGGTATCAGCGCATCCAGTGTCTACGACGCGTGGTAAAGCATTTCCCGATCTGGTCAACACTCATTGATAGTGCCATCGGCCTTGAATCGACCCTCTCTGGCTTTCATTACACCATTGGTTTCTATGGAATTCTGACTTTTTACTACCTGGGGGTATAATTCGGGCACTCTAGAGTCTCAAGGTGTGCTCCTCTACCTCCCCGGACGAACCAACAACTAAACCGTCACCCAAGTTTACGTGTCGACACGACTTGACTTGGGGGGCTATTTATTTCAATGCGCGCCAACTCACTCATCTTACTATCCTTATTCACGACATCTCTGGCCGCCAAGACGTCTCCTAATGATCTCTTCCGAGCCATAAGCACCCGCGTGGTCCGTGCAGCAGACGAACCCGTCTGTTGCCTCATACCGCCAGAGGACACCGAATCGCACGAAGACGACGTCCTCCTCTCCTTCGAGCAATGGAAGGAAAAGCAGGCATCGATACACAGTTTGAACCGGTCGACAGCCCCAACGACGGCTCACCGTGTCGAAGCCAGTCCACCTTCAGATCCTGTACCTGGGACGGCCGTACAAGAGTCCTCGGAGTCGCAACTCGAACAGCTCTCCCCGCATTTCAAAGTCCCTCTCATCGACCGCTTCAACTACGCAGGCCTCGACTGCTCCGCGCGCGTCCACCTCTCTCATCGCTCTGCCAAGTCCCCTTCCTCCATCTTATCTTCAAAAAAGGACCGATACATGCTCAGTCCATGTAACTCGCCCGAGGAAAAGTTCGTCGTCGTCGAGCTGTGCGACGATATCCGCATCGACACCGTGCAGCTCGCCAATTTCGAATTCTTCAGCGGCGTGTTCAAGGAATTTACGGTCAGCGTGGCCAAGACCCATGCAACCAGCGAAAAGCATTGGACTGTCGTTGGAACATACACAGCCGATAACGTCCGTGGTGTCCAGGTATGACTATCTTCCTTTGGCGCGCACGAGTTCCTCATCCTCATCCACCTCCCAGTCCTTTTTCTTCCATCCCAAAAGCTCTATCCGGGATTTCTACCGCTACATCCGCATTCAGTTCCACTCCCACTACGGGAACGAATACTACTGCCCCATCTCCCTTCTCCGTGTTTACGGCCTCACACATCTCGAGCAATGGAAATGGGATACCTGGGAAGCGGAATATCGCGAAGAAGAGTCTCAAATAGCTCAGCTTGTCGAAGAACCAGAACAGGTTCATATACCCGTAGTGGAGAGCGATATACCCACCTCGCAGGATTCTAAAGACCCACCCTCACCCGAATCGCCCTTCGCGTCTCCAGTATACGGACCTTCGACCTACGAATCTGCACTGCCTGACGCCTCCACGTCTACCACGTCGACATCAAAGACTGATAATGTTCCTCTGTCAGATCATAACGACGACCATGATCAAGCCAACAGACACCCGACCGATATCTATAGCGATGATATCTCTTCCGGTGTTCGCGCCTCCTCAAAGCCTTCATCTTCTCCGAGTCAGCGTAAACAATCCACGGTCCCAGCTAGCCCGTCATCCTCCTCTCACCCCCCAGATGTTACATCGCATGACACCATCTCCTCAAATCCAACTCCCACCAGAGCTACCACGTTGCTATCTCCCTCGATATCGATAACCATTCCTGCGCCTCCTCCTGTGCCGCCAAGTACGGGTGGCGAGTCCATATACCGCACGATCATGAATAGGTTGACGGCGTTAGAAGGAAACCACACGCTGTACGTACGCTACGTGGAGGAGCAGACAACCGGCTCGCGAGAGCTGATTCGAAGGCTCGGAGAGGATATCGGTCGATTAGAAGGCATTGGCAAAGCGCAGGCGCAGACGTATCAGAAGAAGCTTAGAGAGTGGGAGAAGCAGCGTAGACGGATAGAGCTGGAGTATATGGAGCTCTCGCATAGGGTCAGCCATCTCTCAGATGAGGTAGGAAGCTTCCTCTCCATGATTTTGGGCATCCGTTCTGAGACTTTTCTTTTTCTCATAGGTAATACTAGAGAAACGCCTGGGGATAGCTCAGCTGTGTCTGCTGCTTGCTGTGTTGGTGTTTATGGGCCTTACGAGGGGGTCGCGGAATGACTCGGCTGATCATGCTCCGTTGATGTTTAGGAAGGGTATGCGGGAGTGGGGGAGGAGGCATTTGAGCTTTAGTGGGGATTGGTTTGCTCGGAGTCGTGACCGCACCCCCGATATCAAGCGATCCCCCAAACCTATAGACTTTCGAGTGAACGATCCGTTCAAGAGGTCGCCTCGCCCAGCGAACGATGGTAAGCGTCTATCCTTTCTTTCGTTCTCAAACTCATACTCAACGAATGGGCTTCCAGTGAACAAAGTCCATTTCCCATCCGCGTCTGCGATAGATAGCGTCTCGCGGTACACCTCCCCAAAACCCGAGCCGAAGCCGATGATATCTGCTCCTCTCCTCTTTCCATTCACCGAACCGCGGGTTGTGAATAGCATCAAACCATCTCGCGACCGCTCAAGGTCGCATACCCCCAATCCACTGCGCACGCCTATAAACTCGAAGTCCATCCGTCCCTCGACGCCAACGCGTCCCGCGCAGCTCATGCGGTCCAACTCCAACCACCTGGTGATGAGTGGGGTGCCGAAGAGCGCGCGGCGGTGGGCGAGGACGGCGCATCTGCATGAGGTGCGGCGGAGGGGTGTGAAGAGGGAGGACGGAGAAGGGGAAGGGGGGGATCCGTTCGTGTCTCCTGTTCCTGTTAATGGGAAGGTGAAGGTGGGTGGGGAGTATGTGGTACATCGGGATCCGTGGTTGAGTCGGGGAGGGGGCGTGGGTTCTGATGATGGGGAGGGGAGTGGGAGTGGGGATGTGGAGTGGTTGGATACGGATGCGAGTGTTGATGGGACGGAGGAGGAAGAGGAGGAGGAGGAGCGTGGTATGGATGGATGAATGTGTTAAGCCTTTCCTTTTCTTTCAAGTTTCTTCTCGATTTTTCTGTGGATTTCTTTCTTTCATCACGTTGTTTATCCATCATTGTCTCGTTGCTCAATTGTACATTACAGCATGCATTATTACACTCGCATAGGGTTACCTTGGCTTTGAACATGACGGGAAGGATTAGGCGTCAAAATCCTGAGAATATTATGCGGCGTTTGGTTTCTGACGGTGGGAACTTTCTCACGAGGATGGGTAACAGCACGAGGCCACCACACACTCTCCTCCCACCGTCACCATAGCTCGCCGCTCATGGCAACCCCGCAGGCAGGAAAGAAGAGGAAAAATCTCCTACATGGCTTGAAGAAGCTCTTTCATCGCGGGCGATCCTCGTCTCCTCACTCGAATTTTCCGGAAGCGGATACAGGATCCAATCAAAGTTCGCAAGCAGCGTTGGGTACGCTTCATCGTTATCGATGACAATCGCTCGCGCTGACATGAGTCGTAGGTGGCAGCATTGCTTCATCGTTGGCTCCAGCGCCAAGTGTGTATCAAGGATCAGCCTTGCAACTCGGCCTTCCAAGTTCGTCAGGCCAGATAGCTGTGGGGCATGATAACCCAGGTGGGCATCTGTATTGCTCTATGATTATTCGTTGTTTACTAACTGGCAAGTGCGATAGATGACGATCATCCACCGCCGGTACCATCCAAGCCTGCCAACCTCGGGGTACCTACATCTACTCAAAGCGCGTCGTTATAGTACTATAATCTGATTTGATCGTGCTGATTATTGGCTACAGAAGCAGATACAGGATCCAATATTCCGCAAGCATCGTTGGGTACGCTTCATCGCTATCGATTACATCGCTCGAACTGACGTGAGTGGTAGGTGGTAGTGCATCTTCTGCCCCTGCGGTGTATCAAGGATCAGCCTCGCAACCCGACCGTCCAAGTTCGTCGGGCAAGATAGCTGTGGGGCATGATAACCCAGGTGGGCACCTGTATTGTTCTGTGATCTTTCTTTGTTTGCTAACTGGAAAGTGCGATAGATGACGATCATCCACCGCCGCCGGTACCACCCAAGCCTGCCAATCTCGGGGTACCAACGTCCACTCAAGGCGCGTCGTTATAGTACAGTACTCTGATCCGATCGTGCTGATTATTAACCCCACAGAAGCTTCTGCGTCGATGTTGGCGGATACTCCTAGTCAAGCAAAGCCTACTATCGAAGAGGCCAAGACACAAACCAAATCTCGCGCCCATCAAAACTTGACGCGCATCTGCTTAGGCTTCAAACTGCTTGTACAAAGGATCGAGCCCTTTGTAAAGGGTACACCCCTTGAGACGCCCATTGCGGTATTCACTGCCATTGCGGATGTCGTTGAGGTATATACGATCACTAGGTTTTGGTGTCAACCTTTTACTGACATGTTGCGTATCACACAGGGTGTCAAGGGTGTGAATGAAGATTCAGAAAAGATCCTCGACACCTTGACAAGCCGCCTCGAGGTCATCGAGAATGCACTCATGGACACGAAAAATCCGGAATCGTGGAAAAGGATTGACACGTTCGCTCAGTAAGGCGCTCTCATTCTCGTTCTGTTCGTGGAGCTAACTACCCTTCTGCTAGACTTCTCATTCGCAAAGCCATCTCTGCAAAGAAAATACAGGACATTGCCACATGGGAAAAGGTCCTTGAAACTGGCGACCTGCGGGATGCGGCCAAAGCGATCATCGACGATATTGATCATGGTACAACTGATTTTCAAGTGAGTGCGTTATTGCAACACTTGGATCATGACTGAACCTGATTATCAGCTTTCTGTCTGCCTGGCTATTGAAAGAGACACGAAGGCAGTCATTGACGTCCTAGTGGTACATACTTGTCTCACCCTTAGATTGCTAGAAGGACTCATAGATTTCTCAGGAGAACAAGCTACGAGAATGGCGGAAGGTACCTGAAGCCATCTACAAGACGGACACAGTGAAGGGAGTGCCTTCACGCAGAGCGTGTACAGAAGGGACACGGGTGGAGGTCATTGAACGCATCATCAAATGGGCCAACGACCCGCATAGTCCGTCAATCTTTTGGCTCTGCGGGATGGCGGGCACAGGCAAATCCACGATCGCCTTCTCGATCTGCCAACACTTCGACAATTTACACGATGACAAAGAACCAGCAAGCCTTGGTACTTCTTTGGGTGCCTCGTTTTTCTGTTCTCGTCAAACTGAATCGCTCCGTCAATTCAAAAGCATCACCCCCACATTGGTCTACCAGTTAGCTCGTCATTCACGGTCATTTGCATCCGCTCTCCGTGATGTAGACGAGGATGTGATCTTCGTCTCGGGGAAGCATATCAAGGAGCTCTTGATTGCTCCATGGCAGCACTCTGCCATGGATCGGCAGGCCCGGGAGCTTCCTCCTGTTCTTGTTGTTGTTGATGCACTTGATGAGATTGAGGATGATGGTGGGCAAGAGTTTCTTCAAGGTCTCATCAGTGTAATGGGGAGCATGCAAGGTGATTCACGTGGATTGAAGGTTCTTGTGACCAGCCGTCCCCAGCCTGATATTGTCAATATGACAAGACAGTTTTTGGATAGTGCTGTATATGACCTTGTGAATATCACAGAGGTGGATGCGCATGCCGATGTGCGGAAGTTCTTTTCAAAGGAACTGTCTAGTATAGTAGGTTCACCACAGCTTGAGCAGCTTGTGGCTCGTACCAATGGCCTATTCATCTATGCTGCTACTATGCTGCGCTTTATTGAACCACCCGGAAGCAAGCTTGTTCCCTCACAAGTTATGGATAGGGTTTCCAAGGTTCTTGCCAGTCATGATGCTGTCCCTTCTGCTGGAGGAGATGTGCTCATTGACACACTTTATCAGCAAGTTGTGAGTGCAGCTATTAATGCTCCTCCACCAGAGTACCATGATATACGTCTTATTATTCTTCATGCTATTCTCCTTGCATATGAACCTCTCACTGTTAGTGAACTGTCTATACTTGTTGGACAAGAGAATGATACTGGTGCTGTTCGTATCATTGTTGAATCCCTTCATGCTGTCCTGAAATTGTCCAAGGATCATGTGTACATATATCACACATCATTCTCTGACTTCCTGCTCAATGAGCAGCGCTGTGGCTCTGATTTTGTATGCAAAAACATACAAACTCACACTGCATTCTTGCAAGGATGTTTACGTGTTATGTCTAATTCTCTACACTTCAACATGTGTAGACTCCCTTCATCATATCTTCTTGACTCTGAGGTGACAAGCCCAGCTCTGCCAGAGCGTGTTGAAAAGTATATCTCATCAGTTAGTGCTCTTGAGTATGCATGCCGCTACTGGAACAAACATCTTATTGAAGGAGGCAAAGATGGAGAACACTTTAATGAAGAGTTACTACATTTTGTAGAGAAGAAAGGACTATTCTGGATTGAGGTGATGAACCTCTTGGAAATCAAAAGAGAGTGTTTGACAACTATTACAATCTTTCAGAAATGGTGCAAGGTATGATTTATACATTTATTACCAGGTCATTGATAATCTGACATTTTCCCAAAACAGACATTCAACATGGGACAGAATTTGCTCAATGCAATGTCTACAATTGAACGAGTTGCTACTTTGTTTCTAAAGACACCAGCTTCTCTGTCTACTCCACATCTGTATATCTCTGCATTAACAACATGTGTTGCACTGAACACAGCTGAGTCACATATTCAAAGAGAGCCTTTCATAGGTCTACCCAAAATGAAGTGTTTTGGTGTGGATAATTATGGAGGCACATTAATAACAATTGTAGTAAAATCAACTGTTAATTCTGTTGCATTCTCTCCAGATGGAGCATCTATTGTCTCAGGCTTGGATGACAAAATAGTGTGTGTCTGGGATGTGTCAACTGGCCAAGAGAAATTGATACTGAGAGGTCATGATAGTTGGGTGACCTCTGTTGCATTCTCTCTAGATGGAGCATCTATTGTCTCAGGCTCAATTGACAGAACAGTGCGTGTCTGGGATGTGTCAACTGGCCAAGAGAAATTGATACTGAGAGGTCATGACAATTGGGTAACCTCTGTTGCATTCTCTCCAGATGGATCAATCATTGCCTCTGGCTCAAGGGACAAAACAGTGCGTGTCTGGGATATGTCAACTGGCCAAGAGAAATTGATACTGAGAGGTCATGACAATTGGGTAACCTCTGTTGCATTCTCTCCAGATGGAGCATTTATTGTCTCAGGCTCAAATGATGAAACAGTGCGTGTCTGGGATGTGTCAACCGGCCAAGAGAAATTGACACTGAGGGGTCATGACAATTCAGTGGCCTCTGTTGCATTCTCTCCAGATGGAGCATTTATTGTCTCAGGCTCAAGGGACAAAACAGTGCGTGTCTGGGATGTGTCAACCGGCCAAGAGAAATTGACACTGAGGGGCCATGACAGTTGGGTGAACTCTGTTGCATTCTCTCCAGATGGATCATCTATTGTCTCAGGCTCATGGGACAAATTAGTGTGTGTCTGGGATGTATCAACTGGCCAAGAGAAATTGACACTGAGGGGCCATGACAGAGTGGTGAACTCTATTGCATTCTCTCCAGATGGAGCATTTATTGTCTCAGGCTCAAATGATAAAACAGTGCGTGTCTGGGATGTGTCAACCGGCCAAGGGAAATTGACACTGAGGGGTCATGACAATTCAGTGGCCTCTGTTGCATTCTCTCCAGATGGAGTATCTATTGTCTCTGGCTCATGGGACAAAACAGTGCGTGTCTGGGATATGTCAACTGGCCAAGAGAAGTTCACACTGAGGGGCCATGACAGAGAGGTGACCTCTGTTACATTCTCTCCAGATGGAGCATCTATTGTCTCTGGCTCATGGGACACAACAGTGCGTGTCTGGGATGTGTCAACTGGCCAAGAGAAATTGATACTGAGAGGTCATGATGATCAGGTGACCTCTGTTGCATTCTCTCCAGATGGAGCATCTATTGTCTCCGGCTCATGGGACACAACAGTGTGTGTCTGGGATGTGTCAACTGCCAAAGAGAAATTAATACTGAGAGGTCATGACAGAGGGGTGAACTCTATTGCATTCTCTCCAGATGGAGCATTTATTGTCTCAGGCTCAAATGATGAAACAGTGCGTGTCTGGGATGTGTCAACCGGCCAAGAGAAATTGACACTGAGAGGTCATGACAATTCAGTGACCTCTGTTGCATTCTCTCCAGATGGAGCATCTATTGTCTCAGGCTCATGGGACAAAACAGTGCGTGTCTGGGATGTATCAACTGGACAAGAGAAATTGAGACTGAGGGGTCATGACAATTGGGTGACCTCTGTTGCATTCTCTCCAGATGGATCATTTATTGTCTCTGGCTCTCTTGACAACTCATTACGAATCTGGAATTTTTCAACTCAAATGGAAGGGCAAAAGCCTGACTGGACCCTTCAGCCATCTGGTTGGGTTATGACAGCCCAGAATGAACACTTGATGTGGCTACCAAAGTATTTACATCATGGTTTCCTCCACTGGCCTTGTAAGGCTGTGATTTCTTCTCAAGGATCTACCTCATTAGAATTTTCCGGGGCAAACATAGGTACCAATTGGGCAGCTTGTTACCAACCTTCTGAACTTTAGTGTTACTCATTCTCATTGCTCTCATGTACTTACTGTATATTGTGTTCAAAACTATGCAATTCCTATCTCCTACCAATCTTACTCTACGCCTGCCCGGTGCTACGAATGGTCTAAGTAATCCTCCCGAAGTTCGAGCAAGTAATTCAAGTGCCCCCCAAATCGAAGTAAGTATCCACCGACACATACACAAAATCAAATCCAGTACCGGTAAGTGTTTAAAGTATACTCATAGACCCGAACCCGAACACTCCCTACCGTAGCAGTACAGCATCCCCCGCTACTTCGACATGGCATCTACCTCGACGTGCTCCTCCCCACGATACCATTTTCTTCGGCAAGACGCCAAGACGCCCGTGTACGACCTATCTAAACTCTGGAGGATGAACCAAACATAAAATGCGGACGGCGAAGCATCGACGAGGGGGAGGAAAATAAGAGGCCATTCCCGCCTGTGCTATCATCCCCATTCGCTGTGCATATACACGGAGACTGCCAGAATTTCCTTCATAGAATCGTTGGGGACGGGGCGTTGGAGTGTTTCCAAGCAGTGGAGAATGTCGCCGGATCTGAACGTTCCTCGCAAGTATACGTACTTGAGATGACTGTCCGATTCGGAGATCATGGACGAGGCTACCAAACGAAGGTCAACCACCTCGACAGTGACACTCTTCGTACGTTCGACGTGATATGCGAGAAACACTCATCAGCGGGGATGTGGTCGTCCTATGTAGGTCACTAGCCTGGCTTCGTTGGGAAGGGAGATCGCGCAGTGGGCCTTGCGAGTGATAGTGCAGTGGGATCCTCGAAAACGTCAAGCTTGCTTGAGTCGGACGTTGTCCAATTTAAGAACTATGCGCTCTATTCCGAATCATGACAGAGCCCAGACGGCAGCGCTTCCCAAACACGACGAGATGATCCATGCATGGAGGGTCGGTGGAGGGGACGCGCGCGCTTTCATAACGTCTCCGCAGTGGGTAGCGCGTATTATTAAAGGTGGGTGATAGGGGAGGGATGAGTAGTTTAGGTCCCGAGCTGATTAAACTCGCCCTCAACGACAGGACGTTCTCTGCCTTTGACGAGGTTCGGCGAAGCCGAACTCGAAGTCGAGTGAGGTGCTTTCTCAGGATGGCGACATTCATTGCGGGGAGTTTCCCGAGTTTCGTTCCGACTTGAACGTTGGATCTGTGCATCGCCAGTATGAGGGCTCAGGGGGAATGTCCGCAGGGAGAAAGATATGGGCATCCGGAGGGTACTAGGTTCTTCTCTCGGATGGTCAACTTGTGATTCATTCGAACGATCCTCCTATGCCACTCCCCCCGACGTCTATACACAGTATAAGTACGCACGCGCTTATAAGTAATCAAAAATCAAAACGTACCGTGTTGACCAGCCCACTTCGTCTTTCGACGAACAGACGTCATATCGCGCATCCACTCGCACGCTCCTCCTTCATAACCTTCTTAACGAGCATCGTGTAGGTCCCAAGTAATCGCGACGCTTTCCATGGGAACTCCCCACTGTTCGTCGGAAGTTGGAAGGACCGACATCATGGTTTAGCGCTGGACGTGGGGTTGAGGTCAGCAGCGCATCGTCTCTACCATCCAACCTCCCAGCAACATGACGTGTGGCGAATATCTAGCCCCTTCTGTAGGAGATGGTGTCGTCAGCAATCCCGCCGACTGCCAGTTCTGTTCCATCACGTCGACGAAGAGTTTCTTGGCTGCCATCGGTGTTAACTTCGACAGAGGTGGGATTGGAGTCGATCGATCTTCGGGGTGAAAGTGATACGGCCGTCGCGGTATGATAACGAGTTGAAGGAGTACGAGCCATCCTAGACAGTTGTTCAGCGATTTGTTTGGATAACACATAGTTTTCGCTACTCACACAATACGGGGCATAGTGGCTTGATAGACGAAAGCAAACGACTTGCGGTGTGTGATTCGGCTTGCAGCGTTCAGAAGTTCCCTTGGATCCATCTTCCCTGTCTATGCAGGATGTGAGTACGCATGTACTGATAAAGAGAAAACTGACATTTACCCACGAGCCAAACATACTCTTCGACCCACGATCCGCCTTTTCTTCTTCCGTGTTTTACGATCTTGAGCATCGACATCGCCATCGCCATCGACGACATGGCATGTTTGACGTAGGATATTCCATTGAGGTGGAAGCATGTTGCGGAGTGCGAGGTGACGGGGTTCAGATCCGCGGGATTGCAGGATTGAGAAAGTTCTGTTCGATTCGGCGAAACAAAAAGTTCAAGAGAGAGAAATCATGGCAGGCTTCGTTTCGTGAGTTCTTTTGGATGGGTCTGACGATGAGTTATCCTACACATTGTTCAGTGGTCTGTTCGTGTAATAGTCGGCGCCACTCACTGAGCAAGAAATAGTGTTCGGAGGGAGGCTGAATTCTGATCACTAGAACACCCTCTGTTCGACGAACGGACCTGCCGTACATCAGGCATCGAAAAGAGAAGCAGACGCCGTCCCCGTGTTAAGTCCTCTTCCTCCTCTGTACGCGTCCACAGCTCTCGGGAACAGAGGATATGTTTGAGCGTGTGGAGAACGTTTGTAGACGCGGTTGCTCTACTCCGAAAGAAAGAGGGAACATATGGTCCAGGGAACTCGAATCGGACAAGGAGAGAGCCCAGACGGGAGTGATTCCCAACTATGACGATTCAGAGGGAATGTGTTTGTGAGGGGGATGCGCAAATACGTCCCCGCTGGATGTATCGAGAAGACGTATAGATGATCATACGATCTCGAGGGTTGACGGGTTTTGGAGGACGAAATTCTGGTAGTTTTAGAAGGTTTCCTTGGGCGAAGCACACGAAGGAGAGTGTCGTAGGAACGTTGCCTTCAACGCGCATAGGTGACGAATTGAGGTTCCTGACCTGGTTCAATTATACACCTAGTCACGTTCGGCGGTTCGTTCGGATGATACGAGACCGTCACCATTTATAGCAAAAATTGGCCACGGCAGTAGCAGGATGCCCAGCTTCATTCGCTAGCGAGGAACGATCGAGGGGTAAATCAAACTCCATTTGACTACTGAACGATGTTGATGTCTCTGCTTTTTAATATCGTTAACGACCTGCCGCCGCTCTCTAAGATTGGCGTACTTACACTGGATCCGAAGAGGACGCCACCCCCGCGTTCCTCCTTCGCCTACACCTCTATCCACGCCCACAACGGAGGATATGGAGTAAAGGTCGGAGACTTATAGTTGAATCGCTAAGCTGCTGCTCTGCTCTATTCCAAACAAAAGAAGGAATTCGAGTGGGACAAGAATGTTTCTCGAACATGACGAGATACATCCATGAGGGGAATCTTTGCCAGCGTATGGAGGAAACGGGCTTGGGAAAGGCGGATGGATGAGTATACGACCTTGGGAATTGACGGGTTCTGGAGGATGATGTTCTATTGGTTTCTATGGGGGGCAAGCCGTTGGAAGGTTGCCTTCCGATACTTTGGAGAGTGCTCGAGATGCCCGGGCCCGTGCTTCGATGGTTGGATACAGGAAAACAAGAGCTTCATTGAAGGATTTCGGCTTTCACAGTTCGAAACAAGTCTATCTCGCTATAAGTACATAATAATACTCCTCAACAAACAGAAATGAAGACAACGTACGTTTTCCGACCCTTCCCCTCTTTTCCTCCATCCCGCCCCATTCGAGTACCTCCCCTCCCGCGCTCTCCCACCCGTGAACGGTTCGGAGGGAAGGGGGATACACAACTAGCGTGTTGAGTCGACGGGGTTGGAATGGAAAAGCGTCCTGAGAAGAGTAAACGAATTCGAGGATCGACATCGGAGGGGGAATGAGTATGTAATGCGAGTGGTTTGATTTTGCCTTCTAGTGAAACCGCGCTCGAGATATCTGGCCTTGTGCTTTGAGGGTTGGAAGGAGGGCTAAGACGGAAAGATGGGTGTCCTGAGGGGTATTATGAGTGATAGGCCCAGCGATACAGCTTCTCGCCACTAACCTCAACGCGTGTAGCAAGATATAGTTGTCGTTGTTGGAGAAAGATACGTTTCGCTCGAACGTCTCCCTTGGATCTACCGCGTCCACTCTCCCCGACGTCTGTCTAGATGTAAGGATACTTCTCAGTAAACAGAAATGAAGAAAACACACCTCTTCCAGCCCAACCCAGTTAACGTTCATCCCCTCCCCCTCCTCTTTTCCTGCTCCTCGATCCTCGCCCAAGCCTCCCCATACGCCCCATTCGAATACCTCCCCTTCCCTCTCAAGATCCCCCACTGCATCGACATGGGCACCCACCCCGCGCTCTCCCAGTCAATAATACCTGTGAGGCGCCCCCGCTCATCAACCAGGATATTCTGCGGGAAAAGGTCCGTATGGGCGTATACCCGCCTTTCCCCTTCTTCCTTCGACTCCGCAAAAGGCCCGACAAAGTCGTCGGAAGAATGGGAGAATATCCCGTCCCCGTGCGCGCTGACCATTACCTGCCCGTGCAGGTGTGCGGGCTGGGGGATGGCCCAGATGTGTTGCATTGTGGTGTGGAGTTGGGCGCATAGGGTGTCGAGGTCTGGAGAGGAGGAGGAGGAGGAGGAGTAGAGGGGTGTACCGGGGAGTTTGGACATGAGGGCGTAGGTGAAGCCGTATAGGTAGAACGAGTCGTATAACCTCGGGATTGGGATTGGGATGGGAGTTTGATTTTGGAGGGAGGCGTTGAGGAATTTTAGAGCGTCCGCTTCGGTGTTTTTGGTTCCGCCGCTGGCTTTGAGGACGAGGGGGATGCGGAAGCGGAAGAGGCACGTGCGGGCGGACCAGGGGGAGGGTGTGGAGAGGAGGTGGTATGTCCACCAGCGGATTCGGGGGGAGAGGTAGGCGAAGTCGAGTTTGGAGAGGAGGGTGGAGAGGAGCAGGAGGAGGAACAGGAGGGTAAGGAAGAGAATCATTTTGGAATTGAAGGTGGTGGTGATAGTGATGGTATCATATCAAGTGATCCCGATCGTTTGAACGTTCTTGGGTTCCCATACTTGGTTATCCGTTGAAGAATCTTGCGTTGCTGAGGGCAACTTGATAGCAAAGCAGAGTAGAGCAGATGACGCTGTAGATTAGACGCAGTTGAAAGACATCCAGCATCTACGTAATGTAAATACGCCGATGGGCTAATGGTTATCATCCTTGCTTTCTATACAGTGTTCATACTGGTATAGCAAGCGGTGGGGGTTCGATTACCCTCGGCGCATTGTGAAGTGTTGACAAGAAGTTTTTACTCAGATTTTCTCTGTGCACGTTACTATCAAATATATACGGGAGATTTGGTCGCCCCTACCAAAGACCCCCGACCTGAACCCGTACTTTCTTATCCCCCTTCGTCCACTCGACCGTCACATCTCCCTCCAACCACCTGGTCCTGTATATCGCCAGCACGAACGCCGTCTCTCTAAAGAGCTGAAACGGAGCAAATTTGAATGCATAGACTAGGAAAGATCTACTACAGACACCGACGATGAAACGGTCTTCGCACTTGCCTGCGTCGACGCGATTCCCCCCAATCAATATTCAACGTCCTGCTTTTGTTCCAATCACGCATGCTGCCATGGGTGATGCTCAGTCGTGTTTCTATAGTCAGAACCACCGCCGAAGGTTGCAAGTACGAGCCCACTGACCACAGTCATGAACTACGCCGATGGTGAAATGCTTGCCTTCCACAGCGTGATTACATTATAAGCAAGCGGTGGGGGTTCGATTCCCCCTCTGTGTACTCGACAGCAGTGATAACAATTCTTTTTCTCAAGAGGAATGGTTGATGCGCCACATATTGCCGCGGTTATCATGCTTCAACGTTAAGGAGGTGGGTTCGGTACATTTGCCGGGACGCCAGTGATTCTTTCCGTGCATCAAAGAAGAATTACTCATAGACTTAGTTGCGCAACATGTCAAGACGCCGATGGTGAAATGCTTACCGGTAAGGGTTCAATTCCCCTTCGGTCATGCATGTTCGATTTAATTTTTTTTGTGCACGCTTGCGCTTCATCGTGCCACGCCGATGGTGAAATGCTTGCCTTCCATGGAACGGACGCGCAAGCGGCGGGCGTTCGATTCGCCCTCGGCGTGATAGGTAATGGTGCATATTTTGCACGCTATATCATTCGACGTGAGATACTAGCGCCACATGTCATATGATCTATACGCCGATGGTAAAATGGTTATCATGCTTGCCTTCCATCTTTACGCATCTCATAGGTCCTGAGCAAGCGGTGGGGGTTCGATTGCCCCTCGGCGTACTACCGCATCTGAAAGACGCTTATTTAACGTTCGTTCGCGCTATCAAACAAGTTCTGTGAAATGAAATATGGAATTCCCCCCTAGCACTACCAAACAGCCTGCTGCACTGGACTACTCGGCGCGTTAACATTAACGGGAACGGGAACGGGGTCCTCCTTCCTCCACTCGACCTTCTCCACCCGCACCTCCCCCTCCACGAGCTGATAGACATACGTAACCACCACCGGCCCCTGTATATCCATCAACGCAAACGCAGGCGTCGTCTCCCTACAAAGCTTCAGCGTCGTCCAAGAGGAGAGAAGATAACGCACCCTTGTACGCCCGGCGCCCACGCGCCCGTCGCGCTCCCAGGGTTAAGGAAGAACCGCCCTTCGTACGCGACTGCCTGAACGAGGTGCGTATGCCCCGACACCAGGACGTCCACGTCCATCTGGCGCGCCAGAGCCGAGAGGGCGGGGAGCGAAGCGGGGGGGACGGCTTGGTGTCCGTGCAGCAGGCCAATGCGGATTGGGGGGTGCGTCAGGGTATGCGAGACGCCTGCATGTGAGAGGGAGGGATCGTCATAGTCCCCGGAGACGAGGTACACATCGGGGGATATGGTACGTAGGTACTCGAGCGTCTCCCGATCGCATACGTTCCCCGTGCACAGGATTTGCTGGATCTTCCCTGGTAGGAGGAGTTTCTTGAATTTTTGGGGGAGGTCGTGTGTCCGATGAGGGATGTGGAGGTCTCCGATTACGAGGACGAGGACCATGGTGGAGGTGAGAGCGGAAGGTGTGATTATAAACAGGTACAAGCAATTGTGATCTAATCTAATCTAAGCTGTTCCCGCCTTGCTCTCTCTCTCTCATTATCGTGTCGTTCCTCCACGCTGGATTCTTTGCTTTTTCTTGCGTCTTTTGTCCGTATTTATGGTTTCCTTTCGGTTTCTAGCTCGAACTTTCAACGCACCAGCAACCCCGACGCGATGCACTCTGCCATCCGCCTTGTCTATTCTGTTTAACATTCATGGGCACGGTGGACCTTTTCCCGCTTTCAGACTGGCCGCCTTCCCCTGCGCTGGCTCATCTCTTGCTCGGAGCATTCAACACCGAAGATCCCGTCGGGCGGCCACCTCTTACCTTCAGGTCGTCTACATTTTTAGGCGCATGCACCCTACCTCTGGCATTGCGATGCCTCGTCTAGAAGATCTATCCAATATTGTCCCCCGTATCATCAATAAAATCCAATGTTGTGCTCTCTACTCCTACTGAAGTATCCTTTTCTACCTGCTCTTGACATTTTTCTCGTAATTGGCTCGTTGTCGTGTCGCATTGGGACACTATTTGTGCTTGCAACTTTTTGTGTTCTCTTTACGCTGTTAGTGCGTGTCTTCTTTGCCATTTGTGCTTGAACCAAGGTATTTTCTCTTTCTGTCATTGGTGCTCGTCTTGCGCCGTTCGCGCCATTCATATGTGCTGCTTATCTTGATGACGTCTCATTGCACCACGTTCCTGCGCTGTGTCCTTGCCCATCTGTGCATGTCACTCTACAGGCCCTCGCCACTTGGCGTCACTCTGCATCTGTTTCTTTGCTGTACTTGCCTGCTCTATCTTGCAACCAGTATACACATGCCGTTTCGTGTTATAAACTTTCATTTCTACGCTGTTACCATCTAAGCTAATATTGCCTTCATTTGTCCTTCTTGCTCGGCTCACATACAGCTCGCAGTGCTTGGAACAAGCTTTCTCTTTACGTAGTGTCTCTATAAAGCATAATCATTCTGTGCAGATCTATATGTGTCCGGCCGGGATTGCTGGACCCCGCTGTCTGTGTGGAAAGTCGTCAATGCCGCCTCCCGGAAAGCTCGCTCCAAGTGTTAGACAAAGTCATTCTATTCTACCTCAATACATTCTACTCATAACTCGTATATGCTGTAGACACAAGTCATTATTCAAAGTCCATTCCATCCACGAGCACAAAGAGATAATTTTTGTATGATGAATAACACGAGAGCCAAGTATGGAACAACTTGTCTGTTTGGTGTTACCTCTCAGGTTGCGTACCCGGATTCCCACTAGACGCTCTTGACCTCGACTGTGGGTTTCTCTCACTGACGCCACACTCTGCCCGATGATTGTTCACTCCCAAGTCCCACGGTCAGTTCTTTCTCAAGACGAGAAAAGTTCCAAGTACGTCAAAGTATTCTACATACTTGATAGACCTCGCATATGCCGTCTGAATGAGATATGTCATTATTCAAAGTCAGTCCGTCCATTCCGCTACATACAGTAATCTAATCTAATCTAGCTACGACGTCGAGTGCGCGCGCGACGTCTGTGATGAGGTCGTCTGTATCTTCGACACCTACGCTAAGGCGGATGAGCCCCTCTGTGATACCCAGTGCCTCGCGCTCCTCCTCCGGGACCCCAGCATGCGTCATAGCAGCCGGGTGCTCTGCAAGACTCTCCACACCGCCCAGAGACTCTGCCAGGACAAAGAGGCGCGTGGAGGTGAGGAACGCCTCGGCATGTGCGCGCGAGGGGAGGGTGAAGGATAACATCCCGCCGTAGGGGATCCCATGTGGGTTCGGGTGGAGGGTGGATATCCACCTCGCAGCGTGCGGGGCGAGGGAGGCGCGTGCGCGTGCGTGGAAGGGGTGGGTGGCGAGGCCGGGGTATGACACGGATGATACGAGGGGGTGGGTGGAGAGGTAGGAGGCGAGAGCGAGAGCGGAGAGCCCATGGGCTTTCATGCGGAGCGCGAGGGTCTTTGCGCCGCGCTGGACGAGGGCGCAGTCGTAAGGGGAGGGAACGGCGCCCATTGCGTTTTGGAGAAAGCGCAGGTGGGCGAGGAGGCGGGGTTGGGAGGCGGGGAGGATGAGGGCGCCGGCGAGGACGTCGGAGTGGCCGTTTATGTATTTCGTGAGGGAGTGGAGGACGAGGGAGGCGGAGTGGAGGAGGGGGGATTGGTAGAAGGGGGAGAGGAAGGTGTTGTCGACGAGGGAGAGGATGGAGGAGGGGAGGGCGGAGAGGAGGAGGGGGAGGTCGATTATGCGCAGGGTGGGGTTTGTGGGGGTTTCGATCCAGACGAGGCGGGTCGTGGGGAGGAGGGCGGAGAGGAGCGTGGAGGGCGAGGCGGACTCGAGGTCGATGGTGGACACGGTTATTCCTTGCAGCGTAGAGGCGACGCGCGAGAGGTAGCGGTGCGTTCCACCGTAGACGTCGTTGACGCATAGAATGTGGATGGGCTCGTTCGGGTACAGGAACGACAGGCTCGACACCACTGCGGACGTCGCAGCGCTTCCGGACGAGAAGACAAGGCTGTCGCTGCCCCCGCTTTCCAGGCTCGCGAGCAACGCTTCCAAGGCGTCGCGGTTGGGATTCCCGGATCTCGAGTACTCGTATCTGCTGCTAGGTCAGAGACATTCACCCTCTGTGAGATGCACGCACCCTTTGTGAACCCCGATGGCCGATTGTTGGTACGTCGTGCTGAGCGAGATGGGTGGGATAACCGCGCCAGTGGCGGGATCAGGCTCAGACCCAACATGCACAGCCCGCGTGCTGAACCCCAGCGGCTGTTTAACGTGTCCGTTCGAGAGGGTGAGAGTCATGGTGGTGGTGGTATGCGGCACACACAGAGAAAAGCATGAGGGTTATAAACCAACTGGCATCGATCACACAAGGATGGCGAATCAGATGACATATCACATGCTGAGTGAGACAGAGTGGGGATCTTCGATTATAATGCGCTGTGTAATGTAGTAATCCCTCGCGACACGAATTTACTCGACGACCTTTGCGAGAATCTCCGCGTCCCTAAATAGGTAGTACTCCTCCTCGCCCACTTTGATGGCGCTCCCGCCCCACCCCGGAAGCAGGACGCGGTCGCCTGCTTGCACGCTCACGGGGCTCACAACGCCGTCCTTGTTCGGTGCGCCAGGTCCGGTGGCTATGACCGTCGCTTCGGGCAGAGGGGACGACGCGGTCGACGTCGTTGGTAGGAACAGCCCAGACGCTGTTTTCTAAACATACGAGCATTACAAAGTGAGGAAAGGAAGGGGGGAAGGGGGGAACGCACAGTCTCTGGCTTGAACCTCTGCACCAACACCCGGTCAAGAAGGGGCACTACACTCTTGATGCTCTTGAACGTCGCTTGCGCTGCCTATCCGTTCCCTACACGTCAGTCTCATCCTCCTCAACCAAACTCGACGACACGCACCATTATTTTAGTCTTGAAAGTGGTGGTAGAAAAAAACAAACACCTCGAACCTTCGCGTGTCCAATTTTTATCCCGGTCCCGGTCCGGTCTTCCCCTTCCCTTCTTCCCTTACGTCACTTCCCACTTTCTGCGCCCACGCTCTCTCCCTTCTATTTCACCTCGATGCCGTTCCTTCCGTGGGCCACCTACCGCACGTCGAGCGAAAAAGTTCTTCTCTGGGGCAATTGTAAAGAGAAAAGATAGATAACAACACACACCATCCTCCTCATCCGAGATACTGTAACCGCCAAAGAACTTGCGCGAAAAACAGCTCCCGACATGTAAATCCTACTTACATATGCTATGGAACATCTGACCAGAAATCCGACCAGAGCTGGTCGGGCGCAAACTTCTCGTATATTGCAGACCCGATCCAGCAACACAAAGCAGAAACGCCTACGGAAGATGAAACAGCACGCAAGGAGGATATTTCCTACCTTGCTGGCGTTGGTTCTTTGCAGTTCGACCCGGGGAGAACAGACAGAGAATAAAACAGCAGGAGCGAGTCCAAGTTCTATTAATTTTTGACGAGCAAAGTACATACGTACGAAATGCGTGCGAGAGGGTTGGGCGACCTCATTCACTGGCACGCGTCTGGGAAGGACACGCAGCTTGAACACTGGCGGAGACGAGATATCTACTTCCCGCTTGGACTTTTATATACCCCCATTCTCCATTACTATTCCACATCACTATTGGATCGCTTCATTGCCACTTAGCGAAGGGATGGTGCCTCGGTGTTGGGTAAGGTACACTAGGTAACTTAGCATCTGAGGGATAGGTTACCTGGCATGATGACGACCAAGCCTCCCTGGTACACTGAGCATACGCGGAAAGACGAGTTGGGCATATCATAGTACTGAAAGGTACAAAAGGGGTTTATCAGAATCAGACGGGGAATGGATGTAGACCAAAAGTGTATTTTTGGGTGACTTTGACTTGTATGTATGCCTTTAGGATAACTGCGCATCATGACACATAAACAGATGTTATCAACTGGTTCTGCAAGGGAAAGAAGTTATACCAGTCCCGACGTGGCGTCAGCCCATGACGGCCCTAAGAATCCCAAAGACCTCATCCTGCCTCTCCCTAAACGCAGCGAGGCGCGTAACGCCCAGCGCCAGCGCGCTCACGCGGTTCGCAAACGCCAACGTGCGTCCCTCCGGGCTCGTCCTTCCCCCCGAATATGCGCCTTGGATGAGGAGGTCCACGACGCGCTCCAGCGAGTTGGAGTTCGGATTGAGACGAGAGGAGTCGGAATTCGGGTTGGCAGTGGAAACCGCCTCCCGATCGTCCCGCTCCCTCCACTCCTCCGCGACGCCGCACAGCTCACGCATGAACGGCTGGAGCGCAGGGGGACATGCCTCGAGGGTGAGAGGCGGGGTGTGCGGGAGGGGCGTGCGGACGCCTATTGCTTTCATCTTCCCTTCTCTTTCTCCCTCTTTCTCTCCACCTATACTCCTCCTCCCCTCTCCCTCGCCTCCTCCCTCGCCTCCTCCCTCGCTAACACTCTCCCCCTCGCCAACGCTCGCAGACCAAACCATCCCCCCCCACGGCAACATCCAACACCGCCAGCGCCACACTCCCAAAATACGCCCTCGGGGGGTCGCGCGCCATAAGAGGCCGGAAGACGCGCGCGTGGGCGCTCAGGACGTCGCCCAGGGCTGCGTAGAGCGTTTCGCGGATCGTGAGGATCGCTTCTCGTTCGTAGGAGGAAGAGGAAGAGGAAGGAGGGGGGGGAAGAACGGGGAGGAGGAGTAGGACGGGGAGGAGGAGTAGGGGGTGGAGGAGGAGTAGGGGGTGGAGCGGAGTCATACCCAGGAGGCGGAACGAAGCTCGTCGTCCTCTTCTCCCCCCCTCCTCCGTCGAGCGCAGCTTGGATGTCCCCTGCGAAGCGATCCTGGAAGGACCGGCGCTGGCTTATCTCAAGTGCGATGGCGCGCAGGCGGTGAGCCGTCTCTCCCACTCCCACTCCCACTCCTTCCCCTTGTCCTTGTCCATATAGAGGCGAGAGCCCGCATATGACCCGCGCAAGGTCATGCTGGCGCTCGGGCGGGAGAGCTTGGATGGGGGGGACGAGCGATGCCCAGGCTGTGAGGAATGGGATGAACGTCGGGGGGCAGTTCGTTGGGCTTAGATCGATTGGTTCTTCCCCTTCTCCTCCTTTACGGGAACGGGGGAGGGGAACGCTGGGTGGGTTGGTCGTACATCTCAGAGCGGCAAAGTACAAACACAGGGCGGGGCCGGTGACCATGAGATCGGCCTCTGCGCTCTCCAGCAAGGCGGGGTCGAGTAGCCGTTCGGCCTTTGCGTGTGTGAGGGATGATTTGAGGTAGCTGTGGAATGCATCTTGGATGGTCGATTCTGGGAGAGTCATGATTAGGTGATGTAAACTATTTGTGCCTGGTTTAGCGCAAACATTTGCCCCTGATTTGCCCACTCAAGTCAAGAGTGGCGGTTTGTCACAATGTCATGTGTATAGAAATCCCCCCGGGGTTCAAATAAAGGTGCATGTCCCAATTGCACCATGCGTTATGTATTCCCTTGTAAATATATCGCTCTGTACGTGGATTCTGTTATTGAGCAGACAAATGTGGTTTCTCGTACAGGTCTCAAGGTAGGGTCCTTGATATCAAAACAATTTGTAGCGCACAGCTATAATGCAGCTGCGAAAAACAATATAGATTGATGTGTTTGCGTCGAAGCCTAACCCCGAAAGGAAACCTTTGAACAGTAACTGTCATGTCGTTTCGTGGGTCCAGACCTCTCCTCATGCAAACCCTCGCGTGTCTGGAAAAAGTCAAGGCAGCTCTCGAGGAAAACGAACGCTCTGAACGCTCGGAGGAAACCAATTCGGACGACGCCACTGACAAATTCCCACTTGTACGTATACATAGATCACCCCTTTATACATAGTCTCTTCATACTCCATCTATCTTCCCGCCTCACTCTATACCTCCCTCTCGTCCAAATACAGAACCGCGCTGCAATAACGCTTCTCTACGCTCTTCATCTGACAAGCATGTGAAATCCACATTGAACCGCGAGGCATGGGCCTGGTTTCTGCAGGATTATCCTGAGAGAGATTTTGTTGACGCCCTTTTGGGCATCATAGACTTCAGGGCCAATATTGGATTCCGGGGGAATAGAGACATCAATCAGTCGTGCTCGAATCTTTCCTCGGCTTTTGATCATGCATCTACAATTGACAAAAACATATCATCACTCCTGTCAAAAGGTCGCCTTTCTGGCCCACATTCCTCTCCACCATTTACCCACTTCCGTACTTCACCGATTGGTGTTGCAACCCGGAAGCGTTCAGACAAACCACCTTTCATGGCCTCGGGACTCTTCGGTGAATAATGGTATTCCAGACGAGGAGGCGTCAATTTCTTATGACCGTTTCCATTGTGCCGTCCGTGACCTCTGTGATTCCGGGCAGCATTCTCTTATGATCAAGATTGGCTTGGAGGATGCATTTCGTCACATTGGACTGGCCGCTTCTTGGATATACATGGTCGCCGAAATTTTTCTATGACCTTCCCGGGTCCGGCACTATTTGGATGATTTTCTCAAGATTTTTGCCCCGGATACCCCACATTCTACTCTTACCGCTGCAATTGACTGGATCCGTGGTCTCACTTCTTTGCTTGGTCTTTCCTTGAAGGAATCCAAGATTGAAGGACCCTCTACACAGCTCTCCTTTCTTGGGATTGAGCTCGAATCAACAGCGATGGAGGCACGTCTTCCTATGGACAAGCTTTCCTATCTGAAGGAGCTTCTTACCACCTGGCGTTGCAAATCTCGCTGTAGCCAACAAGAACTGGAAGAGCTTATTGGATACCTGCAATTCTGCTCGCAAGTTATCCCCTATTCTCGCGCATTCATTCGCTCCCTCATTGACTTCAAATCTTCCTTCTCATGCCGGTTTTCGCGTCGGCGTCTCTGGCTGCCGCTCGCCAAGACGTGGATTGGTGGTTCACCCACGCGTGTGCATGGAACGGCATTCATATCATCTCCCCTGGACTACGCATCACACACACGATCTTCACGGATGCCAGTGGTACAAAGGGTGCAGACGGTGTATTTGGCTGCCAATGGTACTCTATCAAATTGCCGCTCCGTTTCCGACATCGTGACATTCAAGTGAAGGAGTTTTATGCTCTGGTTCATGCCATCCTCTGTTGGGGACCAGCTTTTGCACATTCTCATGTTGTATTCATGACAGATAACACTGATGTCTTCCACGCACTTTGCAATCTCTCTACCCGTTCCTGCCCATCCATGGATCTTCTTCGCCGATTCCTTGGTTTGGCATCACAGCTGGACTTTACCTTTGAAGTCAGCTGGATACCTTCAGCGTCCAATTCCCTGGCGGATGCGGCCTCCCGTTTTGAGTTCAAGAGATTATTTTCTCTTGCCCCATATCTATTGAAGAAGTCAAGCACCAAAGTGTTTTCTATTGGGTCATCGTCTTCCCTCCCTTTCTCGGGACCCTCTGCACATCCTTCTGTCGTCCTTTCTGCTTGAGGTGTGGATCATTTGTGGCGCCTTTCGGGTCCGGCTCTCTCAGCCCTCCGGTCTTTCGCGCCGTTTTTCTGTTGGCCCGTGTCAGTCGCCATCTCGGGTTTCTTGGCTTCCATGGGGTCTGCGACACATGACCGCGTAGACCCGAACACGATGTTTCGCACCCAAACGCAGCAGGCAAAGAGCCAGAGCACAGTCTCAACCCAACTCATTCGCGCTCCACAAGCATCTCGGCAAAGCGAGGCATCTAGAACGAACGACAAGTTTGTTTGATCATTTTGGACGGGAGGACGTACACCAAGTTCGGTTCAACACAGGAGGGAACGTGGTTGAGGAGAAATACCTCACGTTCAGTACAAGGTAGAGCACCTGAATCTTGACGGGCTGACGAGGAAGAGATCAATCTGGCCCGGAAATACATAACTTTTCTACAAATCACATACACATAGATATTTAAGACTATCGGTGTCACCGCTCAAGGGCAAGTTGACCCCACTGGCACGCCGTCGTCCCCAAATCTCTGGAACCACTCCTTCTCATCACACTGGTCAATATCCTCCAAGCTATGCTGGAGCTGCATCGCAATCGCGTAAGGAACATTGATATGTATATGTGAAACAACGAACCCAGTGTGCCAGAATTCCAGTGACCACATCTGCTTCCACAGGACTTGGCCCCACACGGAATGGATAGAGCCCCTCGTGGGGGATCCTGAAGGGCACCGAGCAGCTGTACGCCCCTCCTAGTGTTCGAAGGATGATGAACGTCCAGGTGAAGCCGTCAGTGAGAGCACCGCGGATTATTTTCTGCCTGTGATATTGAATCAGCTACAGGCCTCGCATCAATAAAGTGAACCAACTTGAGGCTTACAGCCGCCGAGTACATCTCTCTGACTGCTTGGGGTAGAGAATCAACGCCGGGCGGGGCCTCGACGACTAGAAGGCGCTTTAGCCTTCTCTCCGTGAACGCGGAGGGTAGGGACAGGAGGAATGCTGGAGGACTGAATATACATATGTGGAGTGAGCTGAAAAAAAAAACTTACGCTTGTATGTATTGGAGGCGAGAACTACAGTATGGTTGATAGGACGGGTGGTATCGTCGCTTTTGAACACCATACCTTCGGTCTGCGAGGAGACCATCGCAGACACACGAAGTAATATGGTATTAACCCACTGGTGGCCTGATACCTCCGAGTCGTTGCATTCAGTTACAGCCCGTCCATACGCAGAGCCGACTTACATTTCCCGGGACTGAAGACTGGATCACGTCGAGGTGTTGATACATCTGCCTGGACGTCATATACTCGTCCCCACCTTGAGCAGCACTCTCAATCCGACCCCGCTCAAAAGTGTTCAAGATGCTGGTACGAAAAGCGAGGTGGTCACCTCTCACGATGCCAAGGTTCTCTTTGAGGGTGGATATACTCTATAGATGGAGTATGAAGACTATCTAGTAAGTAAGAGTAATCTGTTTACACGCACAAGTGGACCGTCGTCAGTCGTGTTGTCCGAATTGGTTTCCTCGGGGTATTCAGAAACGCCAGTGCGTTCGTCCCCCTCGAGAGCCGCCCTGGCTTCTTCTAGACGAGCGAGTGTTTGTATGAGGGGAGCACGAAACGTCGATGACATGATAGTTTCTGGTTAGGGATTCGGGCCGATGTGATTTACGCAGGACGAGTACTTCAATACACTTTCTTTCTGGTCGGGGTTGCACTTGTGCTGAACGGACGTGTATGGGGCCGTTTGTATTCGGCGGACGATATGTTACATATGCCTGGGATTGTGTAGTGGGGAGTGGGCTGGGCGATGTTCTTTCACAAGTAATAGCACATGGGAGGAAAATAGCAAGGTAAGTAAAGACGGGAGTATCGAAAATATGAATAAGTAAAAGTTCAAGAGTCGAAAAAGAGTGGACGGCATTCTCTCGAGATATACAGGCAGATAGATACAGTAAGCGTAAGTATGTACGGGTGAGCAGCCGAAGGGGTATGAGGCTAGAATAAATCAACAGAATCCATCTCCTACTCGTTCGCCACCTTCAACACCTTTGGCCCCCTCCTATCCTCTTCATCATCGTCGAAATCCTCCCCGCTGCCACTATCAGCAAAAACCTGACTATCCCTGTCCCCAGTATGCGGGTTCGGCAGGGGGCCAGGCGAATGTCCCCCAGCGCTCGCGCTCCCTCCAACAGCATAATGCGCTGCGTAGCTCTCCGAAGGCGGCGTGGGAGGAGACGGGGGTGTCGTCTGCTGCGGATAGTTCAAGAGCGACTTGGACGGGGTCCGCGAGAGCTGGTCGTGCGGAGGGGAGTGCGATGGAGGGGGCGGAGAGACGTGTCGGGGTTGCTCGTGGTCGTATCCGTACGCATAAGCTGCGCCAACGACATGGGAGTCTTCGTACACGCCTTGTCCTGGTTGGGGGTATGGTCCCCCGCCTCCATAGGCATCGTACGCCGGCCCGTCATACCCCTGCGATGGATGATATCCCCCGGGGGCAGCAAACGCAGGATACGGACTCGCACTCTCCCCCGCGCCCCACCCCTGCCCTCCCATCGACCGCGTCCTCTGCACCCCAACGCCTGCTGCACCCGCGCCGATTTCATGCATGCTGTAGCTCTCGGGACTCATGGGGTTTTGGGCGTACGTCCCGTGGCTCGATAGATCGGAGTACGCGCCTCCGCCTCCGCCTTGGCCGGAGTAGAGAGAGCGCGGATCGGGATCGGGCTCGTCGTCGAGGTAGATGGGGGCAGGCCCGGAGGAGGCGGCTTCGGCGAGTTCGCGGTCGTATTTCTTGGCGCGGCGGCGGCGGAGGAAGGCGGTACCGACGAGGAAGAGGATGGCGAGGACGACTAGGCCGACGACTGTGAATGTTCCTGCGACGGCGCCTGTGTTGGAGAAGAATCTGCGCGTGGGTGTGTGTTCAGTACATGTACATTTGGGGGAAAGTATGAGGATGACTGACCCGTTCGAATCTCCACTGGAAGCTTCACTCTGTGTGGCTTGACTCCCTGTGATACTAGCGGTGAATGGGATAGTTTGCGTAACGGTGACAGCATCTCCTTCCGCGTTGGTGACGGTGGTCACCTGCCGAGTGCTGCTTGGCTGTTGAGATGTCGTGGTCGTTACGTCTTCCGAAGTCTCGCCTGTGGTCGTGGAGGAGGACGAGGACGAGGTCGACGGGCCTTCTGTTGAGTCGGATGTAGTCTCTGTGGTGCTGCTGCTCTGAGATGTGGTGCTCGTGGTCGACGATGAGGACGTTGTGGACGACGAGGAAGACGATACGCTCGTCGTAGTCGCAATCGAGGTCGTCTCTTCCGCAGTAGTAGTAGTAGATGCTAAAAAACCACATCAGCACCGTCCAAACAAGTCATTTATTTAACAGAGCGTACACATGTTTTCGCGTTACTATGCGCTTTGCCTAGAAAGCAGTTTTGTTTTTGTTTTTTGTTGTTGTTGTTGTTCAGAACGACACGGGCGCCATGCAAAAAAGGGAAGGACTTGGCTAGTGGATGCGTGCTGGCAGTGACAGTAGAAGAAAAGACCGTGAGACGAGAGTTCAATCAGCACCAGTGTGGTCACTGGGTGATGTGGGTTGAGGAGAGTTACAAAATCGGTTACTGGGTGATCCGAGATCCACGTGCTTTCTTCCGCGTAATCGTGGCGTAACGGTACTCGCGTGAACTTCGCGGACGTGGTCTACGCAGCAATCTGCTGCGTAGAGATTTCCTAAATGTTTAATATGGTCGATTGGCTGCGGCTGGTAGGTCTGGGCTTGAGAAAGAAAGGTGTTATACATATAGCCATGATCGTATCATTGTAAAAATACATCGAACTAGCGTGGGGGATGGATATGGTTCTTAGAACCTACATAAATAAAAGTGCGTCCAAGTCGGAGACTTTGTGAAATAGCGGGACAAGCAATATTGTAAACGATACGGCCATAATGCGGAGCGGTAGCATCATTGATGTCCTGCAGAATGCTCCAAAGTATCGTTGTAAACTGTATCAATAGTCCGAGTGCCTCGTTTCATGTCTAATGGAGCGCTGGTCGGTTGGGATAATGCATAAGGAGGGTGGAAGACTCGTATATTCTAAGCCCAAGGAGTGCAAATCAGGCTACATCGTACGGCGAGGAATACCCAAGTCACCAAATCAGTGAGGGGAAAACGACGAGAAACGTCTCTTTCATATCCATACCTATAAAGTTATGTTGCTCACGATGAAATTATGTATAGAGATAAAGGAATCGAGCTGATGGACACGCACGCTAGTACTCTGAAATAATCGCGGTGATAAGAGATACAAAAATATGGACACATTTTTAGGACTCTTACAGCCTAAAAGGACCAACTCACGTCTTCAGGTAATGCTATGTATAGGAATACGGCGAACGCAAACGTACCAGGCAATGTGGGAACTTGGAAGATGGAAGGAGCCGAGCCCGGCAGGCGATCACGAAATTCCCACACCTCATCTGCAAGACAAGTCGTCCTCATCGTCCTCCACAACCGTCGGCACCCTCAAGGTAAGCAATCGTCACGTCGAATCTAGGCCGGTAGGCGTCCTGTGGAGAGCATGGAAGATGAAATGGAGTCAATGGAGGACGTGAAGCGTTGGATGCAGTCGAGATGACTTGGATGGACTAGGCAAAATTTTCAGATGGGACAGGGCGCCTATTCGACTCTTTCATACTCCCCAAACCAGGAAGCTCATCATTTTGCGCTCATCTAGACTATCATGGCCGCTACAAAAGCATCTACGAAGGGAAAGGCCGCTGCTGGTACGTTCGACTAGCAATCAGACTGGATCTGTTGATTTACGCATTGCAATAGCTAAGCCGTCGCCCAAGGACTCCAAGGCCAAGGCCGCCAAAAAAGCTGCTCTCCAGGGTGCCAACTCGCATTCCAAGCGCAAGACGCGTCTTTCGGTCTCCTTCCACCGACCCAAGACCCTCCGCCTTCCCCGTGATCCCAAATACCCACGGACTTCGGTGCCCCATGCCCCCCGTATGGACCAGTTCAGGACCATCGTGTCGTACGTCGAACACTGTTTGTGTGGGTGTATGTAAACTAAGCCATTTCAGACCGCTGAACACGGAATCCGCGATGAAGAAGATTGAGGAGCACAACACCCTGGTGTTCATCGTCGACATCAGGTCAAACAAGCGTCAAATCAAGGATGCCGTGAAGAAGCTGTACGACGTCCAGGCGGCGAAGGTTAACACTCTTATTCGGTATGTGATCATTTGCTACTGTTTCCTTTCGGGTTGGACTGAATGGATGGCCAGGCCTGATGGAAAGAAGAAGGCGTACGTTCGTTTGACATCCGACCACGATGCGCTTGATGTTGCCAACAAGGTATGTTGGTTACTAGAGGGGTTTTCCTCAGTCGCTCATCCCCATTCTCCAGATTGGCTTCATCTAAGTATACGCAGTGTATGTAGTCTGTCTGTATGCTACCATGCCATGATTTCTATGATGCGCCCTAGACCCACAACCTGAGAATCAGAACCTGAATATTGCGAAACCTGATCTGACGTCCGAATGCGGCCTATTTGCACATGTTTGACCGAGACGGGTGCTTTGATGCGTTTCGAAAGAAAGTGCTCTTGTTCTTTTGCTTGTACACTTTGAATCTGGCTTCCTCGCCGCAAAGACAGCTCCCGTAGCACCCACACTCTTTCATCTTTGGCCATCGCACGACCCACTGTCCGGGCCAGACAGTCACACACCAAATGCACATTTATTCTCTGTTTATCGTCCTCTCTCTATCCATCTTCGCCAACGCTTCTGCCCATGATGACGCCCGCACACACTCGAGGCGCGTGAGCAGAGGCTTCGTCGCAGCCAGGAAAGACTCTGAGGTCCACTCAAAAGGTGCGCGCATATCTTTTTCGTCCGTTGCCACCGCGACCTAACGACTGCTGCGTAGATCCCCGTGCGCTCGGCGACTTTTTGTTCAGCCTCCTGGGCCCAGTGTCGACCGACATCACGTCTGGCACGTCCACTGGCACTTCCTCTTCCCCTTCTTCGTCTTCACTCTCTTCTGCCTCCACGTCTGGCACGGATTCGTCCGCTTCCGTTTCTGCAACAGACACGTCTGTCTCCGCCACCACCACCGCCACAGACGCAGAGACTACTACCACGTCCAACGGTGGATTGGGTGGAATTCTCTCAGGCGTTCTCGGTGGTGTCACGAGCGTTGTAGGCGACGTCGGCAGCGCTCTTACCACTGACCCCACGTCCACCACTGTCTCTGACTCTGACCCCACAATTACTGATGCACCAACCACTACTACTGACTCTACCGCGGAAAGCGCAACTGAGACTACTTCCTCCAGCTCAGATGGAGGTATCCTCAGCGGCATTCTGTCCGGTATACTTCCTGCCCCTTCGTCGTCCTCGGAGGCGGAAGTCACCTCTGAGGCTCCCGCAAGTACAAGTGGAGGAATCCTCAGCGGTATCCTCTCTGGTATCATCCCAGCTCCTTCATCCACCTCGGAGCCGGAAGCATCGCAGTCGGATGCGCCCATTACCACAGAAGCCCCCGAACCTTCGTCATCAGGTGGCGGATTCTTCTCCAGCATCTTTTCAGAGATTACCGATATTCTTCCCGACCCATCGTCCTCCTCGGGTGGTCCTCAAGTTACCGACCCTCCTGTCTCTTCTGGATCGCCTGACCTGCCGGTCTCCAGCATCTTTTCGAGCATCTTTGGGTCCGCTGAGCCTTCGGGTTTCCCATCTGTCTTCCCCTCCGGATCGGCAGGTGTGTCGTCCGAGTTCCCTGAGCCGTCGGGTGTCCCCTCTGGCACGTCAGACTTCCCCGAGCCATCAGGATTCCCGTCAGGTAGCTTTACATCAGAATTCCCAGAGCCCTCTGGCTCCGCCTCATCAGGAATCCCTTCTGGTTCTCAAGAGCCCTCTGGCGTTCCCTCTGGCTCCGCCTCATCTCTACCACCTTCTGGATCAGGATCTGTCGTCCCCTCGGGGTCGGCTTCTGGTTCGGGATCGGGATCATCCATTCCTCCTCCCTCTTCATCCGTAGTGATCACCTTCCCCTCTGGTACACCAACCTCGAGCTTTGGCATTAGCCCTTCGTCCGCTACTGAAGAAGAGACATCGACCCAGGAATGGTGGGAGACCATCTCTGGCTTGGCCATCGCGACTGTTACGCGAACCACTGCTTCTGCAGATTCAACGTTGACGGATCCTGACGCTGCTACAACGACGTTAAGCCAGGGCACTGCGGATCCTACGCCTGTTACGACCTTTTCGGCGGCGCCTATCCCTTCCAACTTGCCGTACAGAATTTACCCTCGTGAGGGGTATGTGAATGGGAAGGATCTGAGTGATCTTACGTTCATTTCGTTGCGGATGGACGATGCCTACCCATGGGAATTCGTTGTGGGGAGCTCTGTGGCTTCTGCGCAGCTCCTTGCGTACACTAGAGTGCAGGTTGGCGTGGCTCTTGGTTTGACAAGTGCGTAACTTCTATGATCTTTCATATCACTTCCTGATTTTCTTTATTACAGACGCCGATGTGCTCCCATATTCCCTCCAGGTGTACATTCCTGACAGCTACAAGGATGCTTCAGACATCGACGAACTGGGGACGCAATGCCTGATGTACATCCCGACCGACCAGGTTGATGCGTTGGCGTCGCAGCTACGTGTCAAGACCTCCGAATTCTACACTGGCGGGACGATCTCTGATGCCCAAGCGTTAGTCGCGCATGTAATGGCCTCGTCGTCATTACTGAGCGTTGATGCACCGGAGGGTGATGGCAGCGGTGGCGACTCTCCGTCAAACAGCGGTGCGAGCTCTTCGTCTACCCGCCAGGACGCGATTATCGGAGTCACATCTGCGCTCGGTGGTATCGCGGTGATCACGCTTCTGTTCCTCGTATGGCGTACTGTGCAGAGGCGCAAGGAGCAGGCGCATAGACGGTTGAGTGACCCACCTGGCGGGTACGATGCTGCTGGCATTCGACCGGATGGAAGAGAGTTTGATCAGGATACTATTGGGGGGCAGAGGAGGAGGAGTTTCTTCTATGCGGAGGATTCGTTGAGAGGGTTCGATGGGGGTGGAGCGACTAGTGCTGGTGGAAGGGGAGATCAGGATGAGTGGATCACGCCCGATAGGGTTAGCCCGCAGATGGGGCAGCGGAGGCATGTCATGCCTGCTACGATCTCTCCTCCTATTTTGAGGGAGAGCAGTATGAACTGGTAGGCTAGTTAGAAGATGCGGTTTTCTTGTTTTTCTTTCCTTTCTTTTTTGCAACGAACGCGTGTCATATACCCATGTTCTTCGCTTATTCCCTGCGGGGCTGGATTGGATATGATTTTCTGGCGTAAATTATCTTAGTTACGTACGTATACTTTGGGTTGGTCTGTACAGATGTTGATTTCTCACGATAAGGGGAGTGTGGCGATGATGCATGTCGTGCTACTTACAAGTACTCGTCTTGATGAGACCTATGAAAATGCCGCGTATTTCGTTTGCATTTCTTTGGATAGGAATGAAATGCGACAATGTTGTGGTACAGGTGGCGCAATATTCTTTGGAGTTGATACATCGTAGGTAAGATAATTATATATGTACTGTAGGTTACTCGGGAATACCGTATAGGATGCATTATATCGTGGGTGTTGACATTAAATCACAAACCGGAGTCTTGTATCCTACATGACGTCTTTAGGCGGTGAAATCTTTCACGGCTAGTGTAACTTACTATGTGGTGCGAGCTCCCAAGCTGGGGCGTCTGGCTGTATCGTGGGTGTAGAATCTGCCTATATATACGATTCAAACTTCATCAGATTGAGGAGGCGTAATCGAACGTTAGCCACAAACCTAACAGACTTCAACAACCCTTGGTAAGACTGGCATTTGTTCCTCTTGAGTGATGTTATGAAAGCCTACCATTACCAGGGATCAGATATCGATGCGCAAGATCTTTGGTACGGAGAACGGAGAACGTACATAGCTCATGGCTCCGACGTGAACGCCTCCTTGAAACGTATCTGCACTGGTCTGGCCGTCTTTACTCCCGGACCAGCATATCTGTTGTTTTCGTCGAGCGCACGGAGACTTGAAGGATAAATTGGGACGTACGACGTCAGCTGAGGTCTTCTTCATTTCCATTGCCTTGCGAGTGAGCGTTTGAGGCATCAGGGTGCCATCCGTGTTGTACTGGATATGAGTCATTGTTCTTCTTGGCTCGATAATGGCTCACTGAGAAGGGAAGGTCTGGAATTGCGTTGGTTGAGTTGTAGATCGAGTGATGAGGACAGTGGACTCGTACCTAGGATTGTCCCAGAATGACAGCACTAAACGGTCAGACATTTCATCCGTCCATTCTTCAGTTTGGACTTACATCAAACAGCGCCTTATCGCCGTGCGTGCCCGTAAGAATAATGACCGCGAGGTATGACCAGAGTGACTCACCGTGAGTCGACAGCCCATTGGAAGTGGCTTTACCAGCAGCTCGTGCATAAACTATGTAACGTAATCAGCGGTGCGCCACCATTACTAACCTTTCAGTAACCCACATCGTCTATGATAGTCCCAGTTCTCATGTAATCAACGGGGTAGATGGCTAGCCGCGACGGAGGAATTAGTTGGGCTAACGCCCGGTGAAGCCAAGAACTTGAAACTTACTTTCGTCGAATCCAGAAAGCTCATCGCCGTTCAAATCAGGAGTCCGTCCTCCGTGGCCCGAGTCTTCCAAGCTTTCAGTCAGACGAGGAACATGAAGGAACGGGCTCGGACCTACAGTGTAAAAAGAGAGAGTCATGACATCGGGCATCCTCGACGAGCCACTGCATCGCGCCGAGGATAATCGCCTTTGTCGGATGTCTGCGCGGGTTGGGGTCGGTATCTGTAAGGACCATTATATCGCGATTCTTGAACCCATGGTGTCCTGCGCGAGTCATGAGGAGGACAATGTCTCAGAGAACAACGGTGCACTCACGAAGTAAGAAATCATGTACATGGCGCGCGTCGTTAACGCATCCCTTCAGCTCTTGCTTCTGCCCGACATAGTTGATTCCGATCTGGAGGCAGCGCTTAGCCAGAGTGTGCATGGTTTGTGGAATTGGACCGGACTCACGCAAAGCGCCTTCTTCCGGCCGGTACACTTGGAATATTGGAAGAAATGTCTCCGGAACTTGGTCCCAAAGCCACGATCATGGTCGACGTCGTCGAAATCATAATGGTCTCCAGATGCACGTCGGGTTGGGCGACGAAGATGTTCGTTGTTGATATCCCGAGCCTGAGCCGCCGAAGTCGGATAATAGGCAGAATTCGCCCGTTGGCGCTGTGGATAGTGTGAATGCTGCATCAATCCAGACGGGCGAGATTATCGCTCGAAGATGATAGTGGGAAGAGTTAGATCAGAGGTCCCGAGAGAGAGGTTATAAGAGAAGCCAGCCGGTGCGTGACCACTTCCCAAGTTGTTGTACAATAATGATCTGCCAAGGCTATTCGGTCAGCATCGGTACCAACCTGCCTCCTTTCTCTCCGTTTCACTTCTGCACGAGGCCACTACGGTGTATGTGCCACGAATTCGGAACGGAATGATGATTGATCATGATCGCTTTTAGGATTGACTCCGGTTGTGGCACTGCAGTGGCAGTGGTATGGCCTAAATTAGGTCGACAGCCGAAAATCTTGACGATGAGTGGATATAACTGAGAGTATCAGGTCTTGTACGACCTCAACGCGCATCTGTTGAATATCCTGTACAACTCATGCGACGGCTGTTCTCGTCCGGAGAGTCATCCTCTAAGAAGCCGATGTGGATACTATTGGGAAGCTGTGAGCGCAAACTATAGTACGGGTTTGTTCCCTTCTACATAGCTGGAGCCAGACAGAGTAGGAAATCCAAGCGCTTATGCATAGTTTCGTCATGATCTTCCTTCTCCCGGACTCTGTAGCATCAACTTTTGTATTTCTTCCAAAGGCTAGTATCAACGGCTCACGACCAAAAGTCCCAGAAAAACATGAAAATATACAGAAAGAATCAAGGAGGTCTTCAAGGAACAGGTATAACGGCAGTAGCGATCGGACTACCATCCCCTTGCACGGGCGTCACGTCATCCACAAGGGGCTGGATGAGCAGACTAGTGGTGTATCAGCGAATGTGTTCAATGTCCAATACAATACTATGGAGAACTCACTTGGCGATGGCTCCTCTATCGACAGGTGGGGACGCCCCCGTCCCAATGATCGTCTTGTGCCCGAAGCTTGGAACACCTTCGTTCGTCACGACATACAAAAATCCCGGGCCAGGTGGGTATATTTGCGCTCGCGGGGGACCTGTTACTGTCAGTGTTCTCCTGTCTGCGGATAGCGATGACACGAGAGTGACGAGACGTTGGTCCATATGAACGCCGTGTGTCGCGAAGCCGAGGTCCATAAGCGAGACTGACATATTTGAGAGAGGAAGTACAATTCAAGTAGAAAGGATTACCTGATACGTTCGTTGCAGTCGATGGAAGATCAACGGTAAGAGTAAATGTTGAAGCGTAGTTGACTGTTGCTGGAAGGCCAGTATACGTAGGTCGCGGCCTTGCCATGTACGGGGGACTGTACCACTCCATTCTGCACATAAAATATCAACAAGAAAACGAGGCGAGTTGGATGAGACATACCTATATTCAGTGGGATAGTGGACAGTAGTAACATCGTCATTTGGGTTAGATCCCGCTACAATACGAACGATAATGAGTTGCCCATTGTAGAATGGGACATAAAGTCTTACCCAGCAAAATGGTCCCATTCGGAGTCAGTGTGGCACTTGAATGGTACATCCTTGGTATGGGCGAAGCTGGGATATCTTCACTCGAGAACCTACTGCCAGCCGGAGCAGCAGCATCATAGATCACGGGCGTGAAAGCAGGATTATCCGCGTTACTTTGCCCGACAGGGTTCCTGATCTACATATTGTCTTCAATCAGACACAATCAGAGAGGAGAAAGCAACCACTTGCAAAGCCGTAGCCGGCAACACCGGATTGTGCCCCGTTCACAATGACAGAGCGCCCGTCCGGTAAGAGAACGATCTCGGGCATGAGGCGCGGCTGCGGCATTGTCTCTACCTGCCATCCTGCAGCGATTCCAGCTGTAGTCAAGACAAGCCTCGAACACTGAGCAGACGCTGGGGCCTGGGCGGAGATAGTAATTGGTTGGATGGTATCAGATAATGTCGACCCGCCACATATAAGAATCTCCGGCGTGTAGTTGTTCTCCGGCGTTAATGGAAGAAGAGTAGCACCAGCAGAGAAGGGTGATCTATGAGATTGGTGTAAGACTCGTGCTTGATCGGGGGGAAGAAAGAAGGACGAACGTGATGCGTACACCATTAGGGATGTCAGGAAGGGGTGTTTGCGTGTTGGTCTTCCAATTGAAGATCATAGCTCTCGTATTGGCTGCAATGAAGATTGTGCTATCCGGGAGATATACCATGATGGGATACTGGTTCCCATTGAGAGTGTCAACCAGGAATTGGCTTGGGATCCTCGTGCCGTTGAATCCTAGAAGAATGAGATACAGAGGACAGCAAGATGTAATATGGTATTTCACCATTGATGTTCTTCGGGGGATAGAATTCATAGGTCGGATTATTGACGCGTTGGGAGTTTATGTAACCGCCAGAAGTGGAACCACTGTAAGTAACAAAATTCAGACAATATTGCGTTCGAAATAATCCATCGTGTTTACCCGTATATGAGGATTGACCCGTCTTCGAGGCGAACCGAAGATGGATACCATCGAGGAGAAGTAATTCTCAGCGTCCTAGGCCACTCTCGCACATCGCATCTACGGTCAGAGCAAGGATCGAACAAGCGTATGGCCTGCAGTCCGTTCTGACCTAAACAAATTTAGTAGATACTTGATATCAACGAAGATACTAAGCATAGCGTACCGGTGATAACTACGGGGTTACCGCCAATGCTAACAAAAGTGCCGTTGCTTAGGAAGCTCCCAGTCGCGCAAAAGCTATTGCTGAGAGGATTGAGAGCGCGAACTGTGGCGTTGACCAAGTCGACTTCGACAGCCCACGCAAAGTGTCCGTCGACCGTCAAGGCGTTTCGTTCACTTAAGAGGCTATCAGGCTGCACGGCTATCATGCAGGAACAATACGTACACTTTATCATAGATGATTGCTGTCGTTTCGGAAACAACAGCGAGCTGCAGCGCACTGACGCCAGACAGTCTGTAGGTGATTGAGTATCTAGGCAGATATCACGATAAATGAGGCATACCCTCTTTGTTCGAGAGACCAGGGGCCAGAAACGACCGCGCGATGCTGAAGGTGATGCTCCGGGAGATGCGCCGATGCGTAAACATGTAGAATGAGAGAGAGACCGAGAAAGAAACGAGAGCTCATCGCAGCGAGAAGAAGCTGAGGAAAGAACACACATAGAGCAGCTTTTAAATGACAGAAAAGAGGTACACAGAATAATATCGAATGGCAGCCATCGTTACGTTGCTTTCGTGAGTTGTTCGCCACAAGATCAAAAGAATGAGCTCAACACATGTGGATTCCCCAAGTCGACTCAACAGGAGTATTGAGAACATAGTATCGATTGATGGATATGAGAACTGAGAGAATGATTGACAGTTCCCGAATCGCGAATTGGCGATGCCCGACTTGCAGCGAGGGGGCACTTGAATGGGTTCCTGCAAGCTATGGAGCGGCGCCCGAGACTCACACTTGAACGGTTGTCGGAATATCTGTCACGAGATACTAGCTGATGTACTCAGCGATATTGGAACCTCTGGTAGGCATCATATTGTTTTGTTCTATCAAGCGACGTGAGAATATTAGAGTGTTGAGAAGAGGACCTTACCACACATACGACACTCCTCCTGTTATTGAACACGATCGAGGCTTAGTGATGTAAAGAACAGCATTGTACCAAGGTGCAAGCATAGTGGGCAGTGTTTTCATGACTGCTCTCTTGGGACGTCTTTTCCCTCGAGAGCAATATCTATAGCAATACGTTGGAAGCCAGCTGATTGCTTCCAGATCCGACTTCCCCGTCGTTAGCACGAGACGGGCTCTAGAGTTACGAAGCGTTCATGCTTGACAGTGGGCATGTTGAAGCTAAATCCACGCTTAGAATCATCATCAACAACAATTACACGGCGCGGACCTATGAAGATCGATCGCTCGACGCTAGAGTACGAAATGCACTAATCAATCCAGGAGACCTGAGGAACAAACCTCTTCGTCATAGCCCCGACACACCGGTATGGGACTGTGGCGTTTCCACCGCTGCTCAAACTCCCTTAAATCAGGAGGTTGTAGGTCCAAACACAGCTTAGCAAGTTACCGCGCCTACCATCACCGAGAACATTGGTGAAATGTATATCGTTAGGGGGTACCAAGACGTACCGATGTAAGGTAATACTTCTCACCCAACGTCCCAATGTACTTGTGCTTGTTGGTCTTTGCCTTCCTCCGCTCGGCGCGTATTTTCTCGACGTCGCTAAGCAGCTCGACAATCTCCTTGCGCACTGCGACATATGAGAGGTGCATGATGGGAAAAGGAAAGGAAGTATATGTACCATTGATGCCAAACTTCTTCCCCTTGTCGTCTATGCAGGGGAGGTTGCGGAGGATTTTAATAGTTGAAACGTGAGCGTGCGCATCGTCAACAACGCGTTCCGCGCCATGGTTGATGAGATACTTCGAGAGATGTAGGGCCTATAGACGTGTGAGCTGACTCCTGACAAGTCAACTATCGATCCTGGGTGGTCGAGACCACAAGTGATCCGATCCGATCCGATCCGTAAATATTAGAAAAAAATGTATTTTTTCAAAAAGAATCTCCAAATCAGTTAGCTTTTGAGTCGTCTCGAGACGAATCGATCCAGGTGAAAGTGTGAGGCCCTTGGTAATTTCGGGAAACATCAGCTAGTTATTGAGACAGATCGAAACGCCTCGAATCTAGTCATGTTTTGAACTCGATACAATTCGAGTATATTCATATATAGATTTCGATTTGACTCGAGTGATCACTGTTTCGATCCCTGCGCCACGTTTCGAAGTTGCGCGATCCTTGAGTTGAATCGAATCGTTTCGCGCACTCAGTTGGTCCTTTGCACATCGATCCCGCTCGAGTTTATTCACATCCCAATCGATCCATACAATGAAAGTGAAATTGAAGTCCTGCGTGGCTGTATTGTATGGTAATGCAGTTATAATGAGTCCTCCGGATGCACTACCCAAGGGTTCTGATGATCATCATCGTCCCGGGAGCCCAACTGGTATGAGATAAACGGTTTGTTGATATTGAGAATATGTTGACTATCTCCGATGATTGCGAGATGGTCATTGCGGATCAACAGTCTCCTCCCCGTAGCAGTGTCTGTTTTTCCACCCTGCCGTGTCACCTCCAACACCTCCCAGTGAGGAACTTTCTCATTGCTTTGCCCTTCAAACTCCTCATTCCAAGCCCTGTACCTGACAGCACGGACGTAGGTCCCTTGCCAAGGACCCTCCAGCACGATCCAACACTTTCCTGAACTTGGTCGTTGGCCTGGATGTTGAACTACTAGGTCATCGGCGGGCAGAGGATCACCCTTTCTCATGTTTCCTTTGTTGGGAACCACTTCGTGGACTTGTCCCGGGATGCCGGCCTGGAAAGATTGACGGTACATGACTGGTATGCTTTTGGGCCTTACTGCTCTGGAAGTCTTGCGGAAGACCTGAACCACGACACCACTCAAAAAATCACGTCCGATCCAGCACTCTTCTGGTGTGATGGCCTGTGTAGTACTGGAGGTGGATGCACCTCCCCCAGCGGTGTCGAATTGTGGAGGCGGCGGTGACGTGCGACTGATGTCTCGCAAGTTATAGGTTCGACCAAAGTAGTGAACCATCTCTTCGTGCCAATCCTTCTTGTCTCCACAGAATCCGAAGTGGACATGACGAGGACTTGGAGGATTTGCGACACGCAAAGGCCATCCCGTCCTTCATGTCGATGTCAGCGTTGTAGTAGAGTATGTAGAAAGAAGTACGCACCTTTCATCAAGGATATCCGCATAATCCAGATTTTCGTGATGAAGTCTGTGCTACCGAGTTGTACATGACAATTGAAATGCGTAAGCCCGATTTCGTTTCTCCTGGGGTGATGTTGACGTCTACTACGTTCGCTCGCTGGCCTTTAAATTGATGCTTCCCGGTGACGATGACATTTAGGCCTTTCCAAGGGATTGGTCCGGTGTGGTAGTCAGGAAGCATCATGTGCGGGGGGAGATTGACCTGTGGACGTACGGTAAGAGTGTCGACCAATGGAGGTGCTTCAGAAACATGACGAAGTAATGCATTCGCTCCTTTCCAGAAGGCAGTAGTGGCGCGACAGAAGTTTGGTTCAATGTCATAGAGCTGAATGAGTTTTAGCACCAGTTTATATACCTACATTGATAGAAAACTTGCCTCGCCTCTGTGTCCTTCTGGTGTCAGTCTATGATCAAAGATCTCCAGTAGTGATCCTCGCGTGTTCTGTATAACCCATCCTGAACCAGCAATGTCCGTAGATGATTCTGAGTGTATGACAACCTCAACGTACTCTCCTACATCAAAATACTTGTGCGTTTCCGACGCTGGAACCAGTCGTTCTTCCCTGGTTCCGTCCACGACATTGTACGCTGCAATATCTTCGCCCCGCCATTCTAACATATACCCAATCCAACGTGTGGGTACGTGGATGATGCGTTCTTCTGGTTCCAGCTTGACAATTGTTGGGGGTGGTAAGGTCGTCGTGTCGATTTCCTGATTTTCCGACGCTAGGTACTGCAGTCGCACAGGCCAAGGAGTCATCAACGCAAGAGTGACGTGTTTGGCCCGAACGCGAATGAGTTCGAGGTCCGTAGCGAAAGCCCTGTTCCCAAATTGTTCGTACACTTGCCGATCCCTTCCTTCGTTTGTAATGGTGAGACCCTCGCGATCCACTAAAAGACGCGGTTCCAGCGGTCTGCCCGAGCTATTTCCCTCCGACCGCAAACGTTTAGACACTTCCCCAGACCCTACAGCACGTCGTTTCCCATTCCCATTCGTACCCTCTGCATATTCACGTAGCGTAGGGTCGTTGAAAACACGTGGAATTACGAGGACGTCCACCCAACGGTCACGCCCTCCAAGAACCCATACATCAGGACCCGGGCGGCGCACAAACCCTACGGCGCCTTGATATTCGCCATCGCGAATCACCACCCACTTTCCAGCCCAATTCATCGGAAGACGACGAGACGTTCGTGTCAGGACGGTGGTAAAGCGATCTTCCCTATCGAGGATGGGATGGGCTGACCGTATATCCAACAAGCTGGGCAGCTTCTTCAAATACTCGTGAATCGTGATAAATGCGCTTGCTTTTGATACAAAGGATTGATCTTCGGCCTCCTCGATATTCAGAGACAGAGGAGTAGAATCTCCCGATGGTGAGATATCCCAAACTCTTGCAAGCTGCGTTAGTTTGGCGTTCCAGTCCGTGTTGTCCTCTGGCAAGAAAACAATGTACAGATAGCGAGAGGGCCCTACTCCACGGGCAATCCAGAAGTCGCAATATAAGCCGTGGATACGGGATAGGCGTTTGAGTCGGCGTAGGACGTGCTGTCGACTTCCCTACCGGACGATGAGCATCATATGAAATTATGTACTATGGGGAAAACAGTGTACTGAACGGACGGTATACCGTAGCATACCAATAGCAGGGTTATCGGCGATTTTCGCACCCATGTCATGCAAATGCGACATTCCTTCAGAGGATTCGTCCTCATCCTCCTCATCCTCCGAGCCACTCGCATTGTCGATATTTTCGTCGTTTTCCACATTAATGTCCGCTGCCTCGTCATCCCTTGCCTCTATAGAGGACTGCGAGTACGCGTCGATTATCTCCTGTAGTCTGGCCATGAATCGAGGCTGCTGTGGCAGTCTTTGTTCTTTCTGTTCTGTCCTACCAAGACCTTGACTCGAAGACTCTGCTTCGCGGGAGTCATCCAAGAAACCTTCAACTAGGACGGGAATCTCAGAGTCATACAAGCACAGTGAGGAGAAGCTCACCTTCGGAATCACTATCATGTTCTTCAGCCTCGTCGTCGATGAATGGATTGCGAGCTCTGCGGGCTGACATGACTGGTCCTATCCTGTAAACGTGTAAACAGCCCGAACACCACAGGAAGCATGCACATTTTTTTGATTATATTATCTATCTATCTACTACCTGTCTACTACACCGAGCCAAACTCACTTTGAAAGGCGACTTAGGCAGAGTATATGATCGTGGCGCGAACCAAAGAATGGAAAGCTTATGTAATTGTCTGGCTGGTGTATTACTGCCTGGCCATCAAACGCATCGGGTGTACCCGATGCGTTTGATGGAGGACTACAACCTACCCACCGTTGGGCTTACATAATCTTTTCCGCTTTGCTTCTGACCATCATTGGCAACGACTCTCCATGCCCGTACTTTAGTTATCGTCTGTAGGATGTATCAATGAATAGCGTAGAGCCAATGGCTCATTAGAAAAGTCTGTAAATTCACCTACGCCAGTCTTGAAGCTCGTTGAATAGAAAAACGATTAGGGATAAACATATCGTCGTCCACATGATTGGGCGAGTCTCCATGTACGTTCTAGCTAGATGCTCATTGTTCGCAAAAAATACTCAATCTGTCGCAGTGGGAATCGATTGTAGTCGAACGGCGCCCCACTCGAGACGTCCACTCATTGTCATGGAAATCACGGTCTCGTCAGCTCGTTGTTTCGCTGGCCCCCGGTGAGTGTCTTTTCATTGTTGCGATCCTATTCTCAATTTCGTAGGTGTAGTCGATTGTACTCGAGCGGCTCCCGCGGCTAGACGTTTCATATAAAACATCATATATGCAATAGTTCCTGCCAAAACCGCTATGAGCGCCGCATTCGAAGAAGAGCTCTTCGTAGATTTATACCGTCTTCGCAGAGAAAACGGCCTCGACGCGGAAGATGAACATAGGGATGACCTTGCGTGGGCGAATCGATGTTGCGACAACATTGAGACACCCTTCATTTACAGAGGAAAGGGCTTCCACAGTAAGATGGGCCCCGTCCTTGATCCAACCCACCCCCGATTTGGTCTGCTGGGATCCTGGATGACATGGGTACGTCTCCCTCTTCTTTCATGTCGCAGATATTTATTTTAAGGTAGTGCAATCACCATCAACGTCCTATCCTCATCGGTAAATGTCTTCCCCTCGACTTGCTTACCGAGGAAATCGGCCCCAAACTACAATTCCGGCCTCCTCCAACACCCTACAACCAACATGTTCGATCTAAGACGAGGACCCCCAGAGCCCATGTTGCAGTTAAACGCGATGACGACTCTGCTCGTCATGTTGACCAAGCTCGCCAGCGTTCTACCCCCCTTCGTCAGCCCAAACGTCCTCGAAGCCCCTCCCCTCAAACACCTGTGACACCCCGCGCAGGCCCTTCTGGATTCCGTACTCCCACCACTCATCGTCTTGACCGAGCTGGCTCTCCTTCTACCCCCTTTCGTCGGGCCAAACGTCCTCGAAATCCCTCTCCTCAAACACCCACTCCCCTCCGCGTCCGCACAGGAAAGGATCGCGGGCTACCCCCAAAGGTGCCCGATGTTATTGCCCCAAAGGTGCCCGATGTTATTGTGATCTCGGACGACGACGATGACGACGAGGTTGCCATGAAACAGATCCTTCGTCAGCCCCGTCGCCCCGTGGCCAAAAAACGGCGCCTCGACGTTATCGACATCTCGGACAGTGAAGACGAAACCAAGTTATTGACATTTACTGTATATATCAAGGCAAGGGATCTTTCTCCCCGCCATTCATTCAATCTGACCATCATACAGGAGAAGGACTTACCAACAAACATCACTGTGGAGGTGCAAGGTGCAAACGAGCCCAAGATGAGCCGTTTCAAAGTCGCTCTGGGTGAGCATGGTGTCGAGACGACCACTATTTTCGAGCGATACTTCCCTGCCTTCGATACCTGGCGAGCATGGGGTTGGGACGAACCCATTCGTTTACCTACGGAGCACACTGTTGTTGTGCTCAAAGAGCCCGATACAGTAACTGGAACTTCGGACACAGTGTAGAAATAATAATGGTACCATATCTTATATTTGCACTATCTATGTTTTACCTACCTATCTATCTACCTACATGCGTACATATTTATTTGACCCCAAACAGTTGCCTATCAAGTAGAGCATTGTCATTCTCAGAACAACGCACACAATGCGGTCACATGATCAGGAGCGCTCCATTGTAGGTCCAATTGGATAAAACGAGGGTCCCCTGAACTCACCTCTCCATTAGTTACCGTCATGACACTCTCCCCCCAAAAAAAGAGGGAGATCGCTGCCCTAGCCCAGCTATCTTCCCAATATAGACTGTCCCCGACGAAACCAAAGGGAGGGCCGCCCACACTGCCCCAGTTGACGGCGAAACATATCTTAACGACGTCACCCCAGAAGCAAACCGCTAGTCGAGCTGCACCCACCATTCCCCCTTCTTGGAATCCGTATCCCCTGGGAAAGAGGCGAGACCCTCCTGCACAACAAACAGTTGCGGAACACTCTCAACCGGTGGCAGAAGATGTCATGGAAGACGTGTTTGTCCCCGACGTCATTGAAGGGCCTACGCTACCGAACGAGCCGGATATGGATGGCAACGAGGACCAGTCCCAATTGTCCCAGGTGAGATGTTTGCTCTGTCTACGTGTCAGCTTGCCTAACTAATGTTTTTTACTAGACGCGAGCTGCTATGGAGGACTTTCGCCAACTTCTACCCGATCTCCAGGCCTGGATGATGGCTCAGGAGGCTGACGAAGCAGTGGTGAAGGCCTGCAGCTGCCGAGGATCGACATCTCGTGGCCTCAGGATAGTACGCTGCCAACAGTGCTATCAGTGCTTACCGACATGTGCTGCGTGCTGGGCGGAGAACCATCGTAACGCTTTCACGCATACTCCTCAAGTCTGGAACAAGGAGAAAGGGTTTTTCGAATCTCTGAATCTGGTCCAGTTCCACGAGCTCCTTCAGGCTCAAAATCAAAAAGTTCACTGCTGGCCACAGTTTGGTCATAAAGGACGTCCGTGTCCTCATCCCCAGAAAACTCGCTCCCCCCTCATAGTCATGGACATTCACGGTGTACACGACCTGGAGGTGTACTTCTGCAACTGTGGTCCAATCAATCGCGCAAAGCAACTCGTAGAGGCACGGTTGTTCCCTGGAAGTGCAAAGCAGCCCGGCGTCGCATTTTCCTTTGATCTCCTTCGACAATTCCAGCTGTTGCATGTGGAGGCCGCCGTTAACGTGAACTCCATATGCTCGACTTGGCAAAGAATGACCAACAATTATTCCCCTTGGGACGTACCTGTGAGTCTCCGTTTTACTCAGCGACACCATTCTAAACAACTCCGCAGGAGCTGGATAAACAACTTCGTCGAGTATTTCGTATCTGGTGCTTAATCAAAGCAGAACGTCGTGCTGGCAATGTCCATGATATTCACGAAGTCGTACCCTCGCGTCAAGAGAATCACCTGATGGTCCTTTGCCCATCTTGCCCAGAGATGGGGTATAACGTCGAGCAAGACGACCTCCAGGACATTCCAGCCGAACTCAAGTATGTGTTGTCGAACAGTGATTTCGCCCTGCAGTTCTAACAGCCTATAGACATCTTATCTGTCTCCAAAAGACTCTCGATGGGAACTTCAAAATTCGTTGTGGAGCTGCTAACTCAGACAACGAGGACATCGATCTTATCGGGTCACGCGGTTTGTATCCGGACCCTGCTATTATGGAGGCCTACCGCGCCAGGGAACTGCCTAAGGCTAAAAAAGCTGAAGGGGAGGATGTGCATGTAAGTCGCTCAGTCCCAAATGTGACACATATTTACCCCATCCCTGCAGCAACGTCCTTGCGCGCAAATCAAGGCGGCTGATCCTGAAACCAATCCTAGGTTAGGATATTGCCAGTACAATGGTATCGCGCAAAGTCAATGTTCTCATGTTTTCATCTCTGGCACGTGCGACATTCCGAAAGGCGAGGAGTACGTTTTCTACTTTCCCCTATAGGCGTTTCTTTCAGATGCTCATTCTTTTGGCAGTCACAAATCGATCGACATGGCACATTTCCTCGGCTTGTATCGCAGCGGTGCTCTCCGAGTAAAATATAAGGGTGCATGGGTCCCGCTGTTCGTGGCTTACGATGCTATGTGCTCATGGGGCAAACACGTAGCAGATCGCTACTATCTGAACCCAGAATTACGCGAAGCCGAGGATCTAATGAACGACTTCGTCAAACTGATAGGAGCGGCGCACGTCTACAACCATGTTGACAACTGCCTGTACATCTTTTCTCCGTTCTACGTGCCGCATGCTGGCCACCTGTACGGGGAAACCTCTGAACAGACATGGTCCTACACCAACCGCTTTGGAGCAATCATCGCCCAGATGAACCTCAATCATGGTCACGAAATCTATTTCCATGTGGCCATGGATTGGAATTGGCGGAAAACGATAGCTATACGTGAGTTTTCTAGTACCTTTGTTGGACCGGTCTAATGATCCTTAGCTCAAATACTTTGCAAAGAACTTACCGACTGCACCGAGAAATTAGAGGAGTATACGGCGCGTTTCGAGGAATGCGTGTCGACGACCGAACCTGAACTCATAAAAGCATGGGAAAAAGAGTTCGGTAATCTGGAATTTGGGCATTGGGGCTGGGGCAGGATGAAAGGCAAAGTTAACGGGGAGGTCATCAGCCCCTACAAACATCGAAAGACCAAAAGTAAGCACTCACAATTTCCCTCAATGGTGTGGAGAATTGATAAAATCATGCAGTACCATCGATGGAGGCCGTCATCGACATGTACAACGAAAACCCGATTGTGCTAGCCATTGGACCCGGGCAGGGAGTCAAGTCGGATGCTGCCTGCAAATTTCTGGTCAAAGGATTACAGCTGGAGAAACAACAGTGAGTTTCACATTTGGTGATTGTTATTGAGAGATCTAATGTTTTTCGAGGCGGGACTGTCGACAGCTGTCCGTCAAGGTCAAAAAATACATCTCCCAAGTAGACGAGGAGACTGTGGCCAGAGCCCGCGTCAACCTAACGACGAGCACCGAAGAATGGTTGCGTGAGCGCCCGAATCTCTTGTCGGGAGAACGAGATATTTCAGGAGGATCTGACCGGATTGAAGATCGTCTGCTCGGTCTGCCTTTGGCCCTCACACCCATGGAACGGAGTGATATTCCATCTCTTTGTGATATGGAGATGCGCCTGCGGGTAGCGTCAGCATTTGCAGCCCTTGAAGTCATAATAGATATGGCGGATCAACTCAGGTCTTTGGCAGACACCACACGCATCCAAGGAGAGAAAGTAGCAGAAGCTCTGGCGAGGTTGGTCAAGTCCGACATCACGACGCAGAGAGGAACAAAGGCACGACGTTATGAATGGGAGAGGAACAAGGCCATCGCCGACTGGAACGCTCACTTCGATGCTGTCAAGGACGCTGGTATGCTGGATTCTTCGGATTTGAAAGGATTGGCGCGCATTACGAAGGAGGATACCTTCTTGAAAAAGTCATCCCACCACAATCGTGCCCCCCATGAATCTAGGCGTGCCGAAAAGACTATCGATTTCTACAACCGGAGCAACAGCACGCATGAGATGGGAAAGGGATTGAATGGTCGTACGCGACGGGCTTTGTCATTTGACCGTGGACCAAGATTGCAGGCAGGAACAGTGAAGCAGAAAGGAAACCTAGGAGTTATCGAAGAAGATGAAGAACTCGCTGTTGCCCCAGGTATTATTTTTCCTCGTCCGGAAGTGGGGAAGAAGCTCACTCTTGATTCAGCCGAGGTAGTGGAAAATCCAAGCCGTTCGACAAGCCAGTCAAATGCGCAAGCTGGTACGTGTTCAAGTTATTGAGTCCCTCACATGCTGATTCCGCCAGGCCCATCCACACGGTCAAAGAAACGCCAGGCGACGCGTGTTGACGACAATGCTGACGAAGATGGTACGTCCTGCTGATGTCGAGGATGCGGTGTACTCATTCTGCTTTAGACGACTCTACACGACCCAAGAAACGCATGAAGACGAAACCACGCACAGACGGTCAGGGCGAAGAAACTTCTGTACCGGTTCGCGATGACCCAGAGTTCAATACTGGTGACGGTTGGATCTACGTACTCATGGAACGCTCCAACAAGAACACTCAAGACATCAAAGACTGGCGAGAGGACGGTGCGCGAGCCATGCATTTGTGATACCGATTTGAGACTAATACATTGCAGGGGAACGTGTCAAATACTTCCGCTTGAAAGCTGAAAAAGCACGGTGGCGCGATGCTGTTGAATATAAGCAAGCCAGTCTCTGGTTGACAAAGAAGAGCTTCTCACGAACGCTGAAGGATTGGCTGGAGCGCGGAAATACCTTTGCGAAGAGATCGATGGCTGGTCACGCGGCGTATGCTCGAGAGCATGCCTCGATGTACGAAGTCTTGACAACAAGGCTGGAGGAGCAGATTTACCAATGTGGGTATGGCCACATTCTTCATTTGGGGGAAAAGCCCTTGTGGAAACACATGATGGGTGTTCGCCAAAAAGAAATCTCTTTGCAGATGAGTGTGGATGAAATCGGAAGGGTCTATCCCACTGCTCCCAAGGCCATGCTAGAGCGAGTGAAGAAGTTGATGGGAATTAAAGAAAGGAATGTTGAGGCGCGACAAAAGAGGGCGGTGAGGGAAAAAGAGGAGAAGGAGGCCAGGAAGAAGGAGAAGGAGAAAGAGAAAGAGAAGGTTACCTACAAGCCCAAGGGGAGAAAGCGGAAATAGGGATATGTTTATGTTTTGTATGATATATGCAACATGTATACTCAGTTATTTCGTTGATATGTCCAACTTGTGTATATATTTACTAAATGAACATTGGTTCAAACAAGCCCTCGCGTGACCTGCGTGAGGGCCTCAAAAGAACAATGTCGATGCAGGTGGTAAGTTAGTTCCTACCATCATCATTATCGCTCACGAACGCTGTCGCTGAACAGATGAAGCGTTCGTCCGGCATAGCTCGCGCACCAGTGAAGGCACGGGAGATCTTCCAGACCAAAATCACAGAACACATTGTGAAGAAACGGCGAGCTCGCGTTAGGAAGCAACGCGAGGTTCTTCGTGAAATAACCTTGAACTTCTACCTTGCCGTGAGTGAGCCTTGCTATAATACAGTGCGCGATGCTCATGATTTCCTAGAATGGGCGGAGGAAGACTTTGTTTTTGGAGGACGTAGGGCCAAGAATTAGATTAGCCGATCACGCCTTCACCTTGGCCACAGCAGGTGTCGCGCAACGTCCGCACTTCAGGATGCTAGCCACCGCAGGTCGGACATACGTAGATGCAGAGGCATGGACTACCATCGGATGGTATTCGTTCTTTGCCACACCAGCAGATGTCACAACACCAATCTTCTTCCACGCTACGAACGAGGCGCTTCCCGACGCGTGGATGAGCGAGGTGGCTGACTATCTGGCCCCCCTTTGACTTCCACACAATGGACTCCTACTACTTATTATTAATACCTTTGTTTTCGTTGTTGATTATGGGATCGACGTGTGATCCGAGACGATCGTTGTCCACGCGGATCCCTGATCCGTTCGTTGTACATACTCTTCCATTTATATTTAAGTACACACATACACACATACACTCATTCACTACATATCATGGCACATATCCATACACTACATACTCGCGAAGCCGCCGATGACGATGATGATGCAACATTGGTAGATTCCGACGAGGATACCGTCGTGGATAATGAGTCTGACGAGGACTCGATCTTTTCCGAGGAGGGGCTGGATGGGAGCAGTGACAGTAGTAATGTTGATTCGCCTGATGATGATAACACCCGAAGTGGACATTTGTCGGTGTGGACTGCTATATGGCGTGAGGTAAGCTGCTCTTGTGGCAAGGTCTCAAAGTCTCCTGCTTATCAGTATCATAGGACTCTTCAATCGTTGATTTCGTAGCATGGCCAGCAGAGGGAAATGTCAATAGCTTCGTGCGCATCCGATTGCTAGAGACCTCATCACTGCAACGGTACGACGTTGAATCGAGATCATGGGTAGAATGGGATGTTGGGGAGGAGATTGTAGTAAATCGACGTCTCCTTCTGGCACTACGTGCTGTTGGCGTGGAGACGTGTACGATGTGGGAATATTTAATACATGACATTCAAGTAGACAGTAGGTTCTAGTAGATTATTTACGAGTAGGACGGAAAACGAACGATTATGTCGGCCCGGACGTGTGAGTATACATTGTTCGAAGTGTACAATGGCTGATGTCGTATTAATGACAGGAGAACAACGATTGTTCTGGTTTAAAGGACAAAAGACGAGCCAACCTCACCCATCCTTTCTCCCATAACATATCGCAATGGCTCTCGACGAACTGCCCTCCGTACCCGATCTAACGACTTGGTCGTTTGAAGCGACACCGCAGTGCGAGCGCAAACGCACGATGCCGCATAGGCTGGACCCGTTGTCGTCCGAAGGAGAAACTCTCCTACATTTCTGCAAGCGACAGACTCTGCGCGCTGTCCAGATGATAGGCGAACAAAAAACCCGAGAGGACTGGTGGCCGCGCTTGATCTCGCAAATGCTTACGCATCCTGTTCTAATCCCTACGAATGTCGACGACTGGGATGACTTGGACTCCGACGAAAGGGAAAAGATGACGGATGCCAGGAGGATGGTAAGTGGTCCGCCAAGGTGACGGGGTATGCCATTACTGACGATCCACACAGCAATATGGGAAATGGCTTAACAACTGGTTGCGAGTGACGGATGAGCGAAAGCAGAACAAGAAAAAGAAGCAGGGCGTCAAAAGAGAGGGTGAAGAGGGATCGAAAAATCTCACCGGCAAGCTAGATGTTGAGGAAGACGCCGGGGAAAAGGACCTTACTTTGGACGAGTATCTTCGTGCTCAACTGGCGGCTCTTCTCAACATTCAGTTCGTTCCGACGGGTAGGGATATTTATAAGCGCGAACACAAGCCGGATATCGAAGCGCGCGCAGCTGAACTCCTGCCTACGATCAAGGACAATAATCAGGGAGGTGCTCGTCAGAAAGCTCTCGCCGAGCTCTGGAATTCTTTAACGGAGGATGAAAAGGGTATATATGAGACGCGAGCTAAGCAGCCAAAGCAGCAGCAGGACATCGACGAGTAAGTGATCGGTTTAGACCCTCCAAAATAAACTGATGTAGTTCTGCGCTAGGATCAAGTCACAATTAATCCATCGACTGTGGGCTCTCCTTGCGTCTGTGAGGACAATTTTGAACGATGAAGCTGTCTTCGGACTCATAGCCGTTTGGAAGCCAACGGAGAACCCAAACGACGAGTCAGTTAATGTGTATGTCATATGTCATATATTCTACCTAATGGTTAGGAACTGACGAGTTTTGCCAGCATTCAAACAGAAGGACCGAACTTGATGGAGCTTTTGCCGGACGATTTTGCTGAGAAGCTAGAGTTGTTACAGCAAACCCATTTTCGTGAGTGATTGAATACTATTCTTTAACAGGATGCTAAAACCGTGTAGCGTCGCGACAGGCGCCAATACATACAAAGTTCGACTATTCCGACGACGGTTTTCCTATCTTCCCTAAAGTGGACATTGAGAACGCGACTGTGGCAGCCTTGAGAATTCTGTTAGATGATTACTTCCGTTTAAACTACAGTACGTGATTTTTTGGTTCGGCGGTGCTGCGATGTACTAATTACCTTATAGAAACTGCTATGGGCGGGCGCCAATTACCAGTACCCTACGACAAGATCTCCACAGATCCCAGCGTGTACTTCAACGTCGAGACATGGCCGGAGTTAGCGGACTCGACTCCCATTACGCGGCCTGAACTCCTCGTCGTCAAAGGGCGTATCAACGAAGTTCTCGATTTGGCATGCCTACTTGAAGAGTATACCGTTTCGGGCAAACCTTTCCGATTTAAGGCCGCAAAGAATCCTGTTGTCGGAAAGGATGTCGCAGCAGAGGAAGAGGACTTCAGTGCTGCCTTAAAAGCAGTGACGTCGGACAGCGACAATGACGAGGCGGGAGGGCCAACGGATAAGGGAATTGGCACGCAGCCTTTGGAGCTCGACGACGAGGACGACATGGAAGTTGAAGATGTACCTGCACATCCTGATCTACTGGAGGCAGCTACTCGACTTCAGAGTATGAATACCGCAGACGACAACGACAGCGTAGATGAAGACAAGGAGCAATCAAAGGAGCAAGGCAAATCCGCCAAGCCTTTGCAGCCCGACGATGAAAGCGAGGTTCATGTGGAGGATCCGGAGTTATCAAGCGCATCTGCTATGAGGGTGGAGAAAGAGAACGAGGGGGTGGAGCAACATGAGCCGCCACAGGAGGTCAAGTCCAAGAAGAAGGTTCCAAAAAAGGGAAAGAAAGCGGCGCCTAAGAAAGCAGCGGCGTCGACCTCAAAATCCACAGGGAAGAGAAAGCGTGCGGAGGATGGGGAGGAGCAGGCGGGAACGTCAGATTCATTGAAACCCAAAGGGAAGAAGAAACGTGTGGCAGACGACCAAGAGGGGCCCATAATGTGAGTAATTAATGAATCTAGATATCCGCCAGCTAATCATATTCCAGTCGCAAGAGTGCGCGCAGGGCTGCCATGGTCGGTGTACAAGGCGAATAATCGTCTGGGAAATGTTAAGGCATTATGTTCCTGTAGATAGTTGTATCTCTTGTGTCGTATATAGGTCGGAGTTGATTCCCTATGATTTATGATGTATGTTATATGATCTTTTGCCTGTCTCAGTATCTTTGCATCGCTCTTACAACTGTTGAGGCAGGTTGAGAGGTGTGTTGATTTTATCGTGTCGGTATTCTACAAGACTACTGGAATTTTAGGTATGAACATACAAAGGATCTGCAGGATCAAAGAAGCGCTGGATGGTTCGACTCTCCCTGCGATGGCGACGGACTGTTCGAGGAGAATGTTGGAAGATTTCGCAAGGTAACATCTCATACCAATGCATGGTTCCAATGGTACATCCATCCGAACGATAGACCCTCACCGTGATATGGTCCATGCCACCCGGGGTGGAAGCATGTAGATCATTCCTATGCCGACTTGGGTGAGATGCCAGATGAAATGAACGTCGTGACTCACAATAGCACTAGATATGCAGCGCGCCCACCGTACGCATGACTATCGTAGCTGAGCTGACGCAATATCAAAGTGGCCAAATTGATCGAGGACGGCGTCAATCCACGCAATCTAGATGAGATTGTGGAGAGATAGTAGAGTTGGGGGAAGTGGTGCTGGGACATGAGTATATTTGTTGCTATTCGATGTTTGTTCAAAGAAGAGTGCGTGAGCATGGGGAATACCGCTCACTTGAGATTGTTGGCGACGATGGCGTTGAACGGTATGTGTCTGTCTCCGGCTACGGGACGCGCAAGGTTACTCACACAGACGTCGATTAGGGAATCGGGACGCACCAGGGAGTGTACAAGTATTTTTGAGTGGAGGGGATGCCGCGCGCACACTATCTTGGAGAAACAAACGTTGGAAGTGTTCGGTGAAGACTGTCTATGAGAAGCTAATGGTGTTATGCTACAAAGTGTGAGTCCTACGCCACGTACCTCGCGTATTGGCGGGCGCGATGTTGTATTTGGTAGGGGTTGACGCTGGGGATTGATAGCTGATGCGTTAGATATATCAGTCGAAGCGGCGAAACAAAAGAATAACGACGCGACGCACCTATCGTTGGCGCCGCGGGCAATAAAGGTAAGAGTCGTTGCAGCGCGATGCCCTAGCCTGCTCGCCTATTCAATGTTCGTCTAGGTGTTGAAAACTGTGGTTGGATCAGCGCAGCCATAGGACGCCGACCGACGCACCCAGGCGTTGAATGTCTGTTGGGCAAAAATCAAAGACGAGATAGGCAGGTGCGCACTGCGTGCGATCTACGGACCGGAAGGTGGGAAACACGGGAGGAGGCTTGAGTTAATCAGTTCGAATACAAGACATAGAAAGGACGTATGCTTTCGAAGGTGAATACATTCGAGCGGGATCGAGTAGGCCAGACAACATTTTGAGTACGTGATACGATTCGATTCGAACGAGGATCGAGCAATATCGAGGTGTGGCGCAAGGATCGAAACATGGTGCGTACAAGAGTCAAATCGATCTGTATATCTTAATGTGTTTGATTACTATCGAAATATAACATGATTCTGCCCATACATCGATCCGTCTCACAGCTTGAGTGATCCCTTCTCCGAGGATACAAGAGTAGGATCGATCTGTCTCGATCCCTATATTCACAAACGGACTGCTCTCTGATTGGAGTCCTACTTATTTGGATCGATTCGCCTCGAGCCAACTCAAATTCCAGTCGATTTGGAGAATTTATTTAAGACAAGTGAAATATTCTACAGGATTCGAGGATCGGATCGTCTCGGATCGCTTGTGGTCCCGACCACTACGAATCGATTCTCCACCTGTCAGCGTTTACGTGTGAGATACAGCAACGGAAAGGGAAAGAACAGCTTGCCTTGTATATCTGGCGCCACTGTTTGTCCTCTTTTTCCATGAAGCGCCCGTAGATGTTCCGCATAATTTTTTTGAAGACGGGGCTACCTCACTGTCAGTAAAGAATGTGTTTGCGCGCGAGAAAGAACAGACTAGCTGGATGTCCTATTATAGCGTCAACAACCGCAGTTCATGGCAGTAGTAGTGCACGTATCGGTTGCCATGATGTCCTACATCAGCGAAGAGCTGGCGCTTTTATGGAGCTGTCAACAATGCTGCGACGTGTTCCGGTGCAAAAAGCGTACCAGGAATCCTCGTTGGTGGCCTTCTGGACCTTGACCTCTATTTCGCTGACGTTGAGGACGACATTCTTGGCCTGTGGGTGGCATTAAGTCGACTCGTCGTCGTGCTGGACGGAGGAATGGCCTGGTTTATTCATACTCTTGATGTCGAACGTGGTGAGCTGCGAGAGTTAATTCGAGTTTGTATATGACTGCCTATGGATGTGAGCGGCGACGATGAGCAGATGGGAACGGTCGTCGGCGACGTGCTCGTCGATGAGCAAGTGCTTTGTCACGCTGTCACGCAGCATAGCGAGTTGTTTTCAAACGACCATCATCGCGTTTCTTGGTATCGGTGCGACGTACGGACAAGCTATCTTCTCCATAGGAATTTGATACTGCCTTTACTCGTTCCAATGCTCCTTCCTCAAGTATAACATGCGCCTCTATGAGCGTCAACGCTGGTCTCTAGTGCTACCCACATCGCGACTGGAAACCGCGGAAACCCATCGCGAGGTAAATCTACTCACTATCCATCGTTCCAACCATTAATACAGTCTCTATGGAAAGAGAACCAGGCCTCGTCGGCGAAGTAGTTGCGCCTACCTCAAGCTCGCTTCGCCTAATCCCGCATCATCTAGCTGTCTTCCAAACTCTTGACTCTCCCTTGATTGCCCATGGCCTGTGCGAATTCTCGTAGACGCCGGGATTCGACCAATCTATTTCCGAACGGCCATCCTCCTTTTCTTGCCAGCTTCCTGGCTGCACGACGCACGGCCGAAGCTATCTTCTTCGTGTGATTCTAATATTATCTTCAATCAATTACCCTACGCTACTTTGCAAGAAGAAAATCATTCATCTACAGACGCCCAATCTCGACCTGATACCTTCTCAAACAAGATGGACATAAGGTATTCTAGTTCTCGGTGCAGCGGGAAGCGATGTCTACGTGAGTCCGCTCATTTCGTACATATACACGTCATGGCTGACTATCCATCCACCCTCAAAGCAGATGCACAGCAGACTACCTCGACAATGCCGTTTAGAAACGCCCGAGGTACTTGCTTAATCCTACATACCTTGTCGGCAAAAAGATAGTGTACTCGAGCCTAATTCGCCTAATTCCGTCTAGCTGCACTCAAATGCCTCCTTCCTTGGTCCGGTGCCGTGGCTCTCACTTGTTATAAACTAGCTGTTTCGACTTTGAGGTATATGGGCGCCTGTATCCCCCATCTACTGGAGCTATCCTACTCGTTTCGGCTTATGACTGATCTATACTAAGGCTCTGCTCGGCGTGGAGAGTAGGAGACTCGGATCCCAAGATCATCCTTCCGCCTCATGCCAGACAGCTATCATTGATGTTGCTGTCGAAATTCTACAGCTGTTTTATCCACCTCCGTGTCGGCTTCACGTCATGCCCCAAGCCCGTTGATGTGGCGAAACATGCCTAACTCTATGCATCGTTTAAAAATCGAAATCATATGGCGCCAAAAACCACCCAACCTCGGTATATATATAAAGCGAGTTCTGGTCAGTTCATTCCCATACCGCAACACAGACACAACACTCAGTGCCATTTAACCAGTTTTCTAGATGAATAACGACATCTATAATGAGAATATTCTCTTTCTCGTCGTATTAATCCGTTAGTCCTCCTTCTGCACCTTACTTTGCAATCGCTGATACCTCTTACAGTAGGCGTGCTGCTAGTTTGTAGCGCTATTGCTGCAGCAGTTCTACATCTCTGCGGAAGGAGGCAACGCAAATCTTGCGAACCACAGATACCCTTCGTCACTTTCCAATTCAAGATCGACGACAGGCTGAACGTCGACGACGTGAAGTTCGCTGAAGAAGGCGTCGTTGTGGTCGATCTACGTGGTCACGTACTTCCAAGGGTGGAGGAAAGCTCGAAGGAAATCCAAGCACTCGTTCCGGCAGCTCTGAAATCATCGTTTCACTGAATACTGGATACATCTCTCTACTCGTACATTTATTCGTTCTTCCTCGTTCACTCGCTCTTTCTATTGTATTTGATTTTTACGACATATGCACATCGTCTCTCTGGCGGTTTCGCCTTTATTTATCCAGAATCAGAAATATATTCATACACTGTGGCGCATTCGAAATAAGTGAGCCATTGAAACAAAATTTAAAGCATCAAACATCAGGTAGCCATATAGATCTGTTGTCCGCTCCCTCCTTCAACAGAGACGGCAGCAGCAGGCCTGCTGACACGGGCGTTGATGGGACTGAAGACGTTGCTGTTTAAGAATTAATCACTGGGAAGATGGGACGAGCACATGCCTCATAGCCATAGCCTCAGGCTGTGTGCCAACATTCTCAGAGCGACGCCTGTTCAACTCGGTGATAGCGAGGTACAAACAGAGAAAAATGCCGACGAGAAACACTGCACGTAGATGAGAACCAAGGGATCCGCGAAGATAGCCTCACTTACACATTCCTAGAACAATCCCCACCAACGTCTTGACACTGATCTTATCTTCGCCGTTGTTGTATTCTACGAGGTAAGATGAGCGTCGTGGATGGGAGAACGTTTATGGTAGCACCAACCGTCATTGTTCAACATTGCGGGGTGATTCATGATACAGTTGGAGAAAATCCCTCACTGGCCTTTTCTTATACGTGCTGAAGGGATCATACAAAGCTGTCTACAGCAAAGTGAAGAAGGCAGGGGCATCCTGCCGTACCTACTCTCGGAGTTTTGGTACAACTGAATAGATTCAACTGCGTAGCCTACAGCTAGCCCTTAGATGTTGGTGGGGATCCTTGTGTTGTTGTGTGGGAACACATCATTATCAGAAGGGCTGTGCCGAGCACAGGAAGAGGAGGCAAGGTGTGCATAAAGGGTAGTACCTACAGCGAGCGTATTGCGCGTGTTACGTGAATAATGCTTAGAATACCTCCGGTGCTCCAAGTTCGGCGAATGTGGCGCAAACTAACCAGAACTCTCGTCGTCAATACAGTGAGATAGATACGGATTGAGCATAGGAGTATGTATGTATAGTTGAAATTCTACAGTCGAAGACACAAGGTTAAGCTATGTCATGAATGCGAAAGCATGTTGAAAGTGTGGCGCAAACCCAGGAACACAATTCTACCTAAACGGAGATGTGCTTCTTGATCATTGGAGAGATTATATTGTTCATACAAATCATGGGAAGTATTAGAGGTATAACATCATGGAAACTATGAAGGTAATAGTAAATACTTCCATGATAGCATATAACTTAGAGACGACAAAGAATGACGAGAAAAAAGAAAGGCCACAGTTTTCACCTGCCTCCAACCCCAAAAGAGACATTGTATCGCATTGTCGTATGACGTGTCACAGCGGGTGCGGGTAAAGGAAACGCTCTCGATGGAAACATATTCCTGTATGCATCCCCAAAGCTGTCGATCTCCCCGTTGACGCCAAGTCCCGGTGTGGATCTGAAGACATTTTTACATCGGTTCACGAAGAACGCGACCAGCGAAGGGGTGTTCCGGTCTGAGTCGTGCCTCCCTAAGCACCGACAGAACGAATAAGCGATGAGGAATATAAAGATAGCTATATAATCGTCAATACAACCCAGATGAACGTTTTACTGGAGACCTCACCCGAGAACATAGCGGCCAAAATCATATAAATCGCGAGTGACTGTCCACTCCATGTTACCGGCTTATCTCCATAGTTTTCCATACGTAGCCGCTTGAACAACTTGAATTTACGATTTGGGGAAACAACAGATAGGACAATGAACCAGTGCTTGGCTTTATATTAACCTCGGCGAGGATAGCGCACAGCAAAAGGACAGCAGCTTTGACATAGCTAGCTGTTAACGCAGATGTGCTGTAGAGTATTACCTGACAGATTCGGTATACTACAGGAGAGCACACTCATGAGTAACTTGAAGAAAGTCGGACAAGACCGTGCCCCCTTTCGGGTGACATAGGGCTGAATATGAGTAGTAAAGATCTGGACGGGTGCTGGGAAATTAAGATGGGAGGAAGGCTAGTAGTGGCGCTTCGCCTCAGGTTTATGTACGTTGTCACTGCCTCCACACAGTGTCGACAGCTACTGTCAGCCCAACATTCTTGTATGTCTCCAATCCTTGACGTCTGTAGACATCCGGGATCTAGAGAAGGGTTCCTCGTCCGTCCGCCAGGAAGCGCTCTGTACTTACCGTTACACTTGTGTTAAATCTTGTTTACAATCGTGGGATAAGCGCCCGGAGTTTCCCGGGTGGTTGATCCTTACTTCGTACCATCACTGCGGTGTGTTCCTTTACAAGTCCACATAAGGAGTATTGAGGACGACCATGAATCCTGGATGGAATATCCTCAAGATCGCTCTCGATTTTCAGGACCGTCCCTACGACCCGGCTGGCCGCGTCGTTTTTGGCAAACGCTCTACAACGTCTTTTGCCTCGTAACTTTGACTCTGCTTCGTTCTAGGATGGATCCGAATCAACTGCGGATTATCAAAACCTAATCCCTCGAATCGCACTTGTATCGCTATAATCTCCCGGTCGGCGCCTCATGGAATGTAAAGAATCTTCCGAACTGCGTAGCGCTGAGAACTTACAGCTATCGAGGTGCTGTCCATATGGCAAATATATCGACCCGGCATTATTCACGCGGCTGTTGAACAGCTACTTAATACGATGTGCAAATCCAGCTCTGCGATTGGACAACTTTCGACAGCTGTTGATTCTAGAGTGGCTCAGGACAATCAGCATCAAGACTCAACGTCAACAGTAAACATCCTAAACGCATCCCTATAAAAGACATATGGACGTACCCATGCACTCCATTCACATACCAGTGTATCTAACTCAGCATCCTTTGTAACCTTCAATTGAGTCATGCTCATTCATTATCCACGCCGTGTTGAAGAGGACAATAACGCGGAGAATATCATGTTCCTCGTCGTCCTGATCCGTCAGTGTTTACTACTTCCTGATTTTTGTTACGATCCTCACACATCTAGCGCAGTCGGCGTGCTCTTAGTGTGTAGCGCAATTGCCGCAACCGTCGTATTCCTCTGCGGAAAGAGGCAGGAAAGGCGTGCATCAGGGCATATTCAGCTACCCTTCATAACTTTCGAGTTTATCGACGAGAGGGTCGCTGACAGCGACATGAAGCCAGTCGAAGATGGCGGCGGAGTCGCTTCTTACGCTCCTTCTGTGTAATTTATTACCGCCGAGCAACCCTCAGACTCGCACTTCGCTCTCGTCCATCTCTTGTCATGCAATTTCACGACCCAGGAAACGAAAATTACGATGAAGAGTTTTCTGTCGATTTAACCAGTTGTAATTCCTAACATATGCTAATAGGCTATTCTTTGAAAAATCTTTCGCGTGGCGTTGTCTTCGAGGTATACATCATATTCAACGTTAACATGTATTATTATACAGTGGTGGGGGGCATCTACTGAGGTTCAGCTTCTGACTGAACTCAGCTTTCGAAAGTAATATGAATATAGATGCCCAGCTAGGCATGGTCAGACACGAACATGTAGCCAATTGGCTTTCAAACGTTACAAGTAGGGTAAAGGAACATGAGAACATCGACGGCATACATACATAGAAAGCAATTATATGGAAAGCAGTTGCATAGCAAGCGGCGGGATCACTGACGCTGAAGAAAATAAGAGACTATGATCATAAAGATGGGGTAAGTCCTCCTCTCCTCCCACCAACACCAACAGAGACATTGAAGGGCCTCTGGGAGCGACCACGACCACGTGTAGTAGCGACGGGGACGGGAAGCAGGATTCGAATCGGCGGCATGTTCGCACAGGCACTTCGAATGCTGTTGAATTCCTGGCTCAAGCCGAGGCCAGGAGTGGCTTTGAAGACGTTCTTGCATCTCTCTGCAAAGAACGCAGCGACAGCGCCTGGCGCTGCTCCCCACGCATCGTTCCAACCCCACTGCATCCTCGCACAAGACTGGCGGAGGACATAGACGATGAGGAGGATGAAAACAACTGCAACAATGAGAGGGGTAATATGACAATACTTGGAATAGGACACACCTGCAAGGACGACAGCGAGAGCAACATAAATTGCAAGCGACCTTTCGCCCAAGTCTGTGTCTTGTTCCCCCATGTACGCAGAGATTTACTGGATCGTGAACGAAAATAACGCAGGAGGGAGGGACTGTTGGGTTTCACGGACGGGGGGACGAAAGGACGACATATAGCTCGCTTTTGGAAGGCTTTAAGACTTGGTATACACAGCCGAGAGACAGCTAGCAGCTAGTAGCTGTGAAGGTAGCTCCAAGTCTGTCCGTATGTTCCCGGCGCATGGGAGAAAGAATGTAAATTCATTCGAGGGAAGTCAGGTATGAACACAAGGGCAGAAACCGTTCCGGAAGAGAAGGACATATAGTGTGGCGCTCGACTTTCACGTGGTCTTGAAATGTTGACGGGAACAGGAGCGTCAGGTAAGGCCGGTGGAGCTTCCAGTTTAAGTATCAGAGTGGAATTCACAGGAATGGTTCTGAGGAAGGGAAAGTAGATGTTTCGGCGACAGCAAAGGCGGTGTACATTGCATTGATCATCAGTGTATTGGACCTGCGTTATCACGATTAGCCTGGAAGATGTAAATTACCAAACAGTCCGAAAGTTATTTGATCGTGAACGAATCACATCCCAAGGGTTGTTGGCGCGCAGGATTCCATCCCAGAGTCGAACCCAAGGGGAGGTGACAACACACAGAAATATCGCTCATGAGACGTTCGCTTGCGAGTATCAATGCGCCAATGAAGCGCCAAAGCAGCCAGCAATGTTGAGAGCGTGGTGAAAGTGATTGTTCAAGTTGGGAATCGATCACCCGCCTTCGGGTCGGAGGCCGACGCGTTTGATTGTCACGTAGCGAGCATCTTGTTCTCCCTTGTATCTCCTCATTCCCCCAAGGGCCACATTGTACCGCACATCCGATGAACTATTTAAGTAGCGCCTCGATTTCCGAGATCACGCGACCGGGCTTCTTTCCTTTTCACCATCATGTTCTTCAGTCTTTCTTTAATTCTACTTGCCGCGTCTCCTTCTCTAGCACTTTGGCCGTGGCCTACAACGATTTCGACAGGCTCTACAACACTTTCTCTCTCATCGTCGTTCGACATTGACGCGTCCGGAATCGACAGTCCTCCCCAAGACCTCGTCGATGCCATCTCCCGTTCAAAGAAGAACTTAGCAGAGGATAAGCTCGCACGGCTCGTTCCCGATCGCGGAGCCTCGGACGCGTTCGACGGCGCGCCAGCTTTGAATGCTCTTACCTTGACCTTGACCGGCGAGACGAAGAGCATCTCAGAAGTCGCAACGGGAGAGCTGGGAACGCGCGACGAAAGTTATAATCTTACCGTCCCTGTTGATGGATCCGCTGCCACTCTTTCCGCAGCTACCACTCTCGGCCTCTTCAGAGGTCTGACCACTTTTGAGCAGCTCTGGTATACAAGCAACGAGGTCATCTATACCCTCGAAGCTCCGTACGACATCGATGATGCTCCGGTTTACGTGCGTTGTCTTGGTCTTCTTCGCTTTCCCTTCTGACCACGACGATAACAGCCGTATCGCGGCTTCATGCTTGATACCGCGCGTAACTAGTCAGTACATTGTGCTCCCTCATCATGTGCGCCGCTCTAACACACGTATCAGCTTCCCTGTCGATGATATCAAACGCACACTTGATGCAATGAGCTGGGTCAAGATGAGCACATTCCACTGGCACGTAGTCGACAGCCAGAGCTTCCCCATCCAAGTACCCGGTTACACAGAGCTCTCCGAAAATGGCGCGTATTCCTCTTCCATGGTCTATTCTCCCGACGACGTCACCGAAATCATTGCTTATGCCAACGCTGTAAGTTCATTTTTCCAGTTCGGTTCCACAATGATTAATCAAAATGTTAGCGAGGGATCGACGTCTTGGCAGAATTCGACACGCCAGGACACACGTCTGTTATCTCCAAATCTTACCCAGAGCACGTCGCATGTGTAGAGCTGTCTCCTTGGAGCACATACGCTGCTGAGCCTCCCTCTGGTCAACTCCGTATCGCCTCCGCTGAGACTACAAACTTCACCACCGGCCTCGTTGGCGCCCTTTCCTCCATGTTCAACTCCAAATACATCTCTCTCGGTGGCGACGAGATCAATGAAAAGTGCTACACAGACGACATCGAGACACAGACTGATCTCAATTCGACCGGAAAGTCCTTCAATGACGCGCTCAACGACTTCACCACCGCTACCCACTCTGTCGTCCGCAATGCCGGCAAGACTCCCGTCGTTTGGGAAGAGATGGTGCTCGACTTTAACGTCAGCACCGTCGAGAAGGACACCGTAATCATGGTCTGGCGTTCGTCGAGCAACGCCGTCTCCGTTGTAGAGAAGGGATACAGAATCGTACATGCCGCCTCGGACTACTTCTATCTCGATTGCGGAGCTGGCGCATGGCTCGGCGAGTTCGACGGTAACAGCTGGTGTGACCCTTTCAAGACTTGGCAGCATGCATACTCCTTCGATCCCATCGCGAACATGACAGACGAGCAGGCTGCTCTTGTTCTTGGAGGTACGTTTTCGTGTGTCATGATTCATCATGCTTCCCATTCTCACTGTCCGGTTTAGGTCAACACTTGCTATGGACGGAACAATCCTCACCCTCCAACCTTGACTCCATCGTATGGCCCCGCGCCGCGTCGTCCGCTGAAGTTTTCTGGTCAGGACCAGGACGAAATGTTACCAGCGCGCTATCACGTCTACATGAAGTTGGATATCGCTTCAACCAGCGTGGTGTCGCCGCTATCGCCCTCCAGCCTCTGTGGTGCGCCATGCGCCCAGGGGCCTGTAATCTCGAATGATAGGCCGGTAATTTTCTTCGCCTTCATTCATGAAGTATATACTGCTACTCTCATACATTTCTAATGTCAGAGATTTACTTAAAATTTGCTTCGGCCGGCCCTACGAAGTCTGAATAACCCCTGCAAAGTCAGCCCACCGTTACCAGGAGGTTTACACCAGCAGCACGCCGTCAGACTGTAGTAAGTTGCTGAAGTCTTCACTTCCAGAGCTTCCATATGAAGCAGCGAGAGATCGAGATGGTGAAGGTGAAGACAAGGGTTTTGGCAACAGCCAGTCATCGGAGTCAGTTGTATTAAAGAGGTAATGAACGTTGAACGCCCGACAAAACGGCCACGCTTTGAAGAGTAACGTCCGAGAATATTGCATAAATATGGTGTACGTAGAGTGAAATCCTCCACAAGCCTGAACATGAAATCTGAACTAGAACGTGACTTCACACTACATCTGCGGTGTAAGTATGTGGCTTTGTGCTCGTGTAACTCCCATTCGCCATTGAAGTCATAGCGACTTCATGCACCAGGTTGCTTGCAGCTTGCAGCGTCTCAATGTTTTCGTGGTCCCTAGCCGACTTGTAAGATCGGCTGGCATTGCTTGATGAAGTTACTGAGCGTTGATTGGCAACACGCAGAATAATGAGGTAGGGAGCGATTATCTAAAAGCTTCGTTATTTTACACTCAAATTTCGTGATGTGATTCTGCATACCTGGACCTGCGACAGCATAGGAAGGAAGAAGTCCGATGTGTAATGTTGAGCAGCATAGGTACTGATGAAGAGGATGGACACCATGGCGTAGAGAGCGCAACTTTCAACGAGCATGGTAACGACCCTAGTATATAACTTTGAGCTGAAGTGCATGATCGAGTTCAAATCGCGACTGTGCTGGAGAAGACGGAATGATATGAGAGCCGTTAAGATGATGTTCAACGACACCGAGATGACGAAGTACGGGAGGCCGAAGTTGACTGTAACGCCTGCCCAAAGGTTGGAGCCAGGCTGAGACGCCTGGTAGATGGTTATGATACCCATGGCTACGGTGCCATTAAGTTAGACTGAACATTTGCTTTTGCCGAACAACTCACATACGGAACCAGCGAACATAAAGGCAGGGAAAATCAACGCCCACAACTGCCTGTTATAAATAACATAGCAGCGGTACATCTAAGGGTTTCACCATGACCATAAGATATGGGCGGATAGTGTGGGTATTGACGATCACTAACCAAAAGAGCGTCTGCGCACCAATTCGCGAGAATAAATGCAGCATTCGGGATCATGCAACGCCATGTCGAGTAGCACGCCAAGCTATGCGCAACAGGACCGCCAGGAAATAACCGGAAGCCGATGTATGAGCGCTGCAGCTGGTGTACGTTCATGGCGGTGAAGACGGTGCCCAAAGCAAACATCCAAAAGACGTAGACTAGTAGCAGATATTTCTGATTCCTGCGTTGTGTATTCCTGGCACCAAGAATCGCAACAGCGCACTGGAAAAACAGGACGAGGACGATCCCTGGAATAAAAGCCGTTAGCGAAAACGATAAGAGGAGCTTATACAGCTTGCCATAGAATATGCTGCCTACGATATTGCCGGCGAAGCTTGCATTCTCCAGCCGAATTAGCTCCGTTGGCTCATCGGGACCGTAGTTGGGAGTGGTGGTTGAGCTGGACATCGGGAGGAGCGAATGTAGAACAGATAGAAAGTGCGTTTAGACATAAGATATACAGCCTGAGAGATCATTGGGAAATTGTTGGACGGAAGAAGGTTGTTGACATCGCCTGCCGTGTCATTCTGTACATATCTTCGTCGAAGATGATCAATAAGGAGAAGCTGATGGCACAGCAGGGAAAACTTGAACAACGCGCACACACTAGGCCTCCGGGACCCCAATCTTGACGCTGACTCGGAGTAACGAAAACTGAGGCTGGAACTCGGCTTACAATAGGTATCAGAACGAAACGCAAAGAATCCCACAGCATCAGGTTCTCTAAAACATCATCGAAGCTGCGCCAGAGTCATCTGTGGAACACACCTACTTCGATTAGGCGCGCGAAGAATGAGAATGTTAGCTCCGTGCACCCTGGTTCAATGATGGTAAATTATCAATTCAAAGCGCGCTCGTTTTCTGCGCTGATCTCAAATAGAAGCCAGAGATAAATTCATCAGTGAATACCGTGGCCCGACACAGCCCCCGAGATTCAAACCTGTACGTTTCTCACGGCCTCTCGAGGATATCCTGTCAACTACGGCACTCACGAACCTATCCATTCCCAATGGCAGGTCGTTTCTATGTCATTTCCGAACGCACTATCCAAGCTGTCATACTTTCGATGTTTATTGTGCTCATCTCGGTCCTTATGGTAGTAGCGTGTCTTGCGCGAGATTATGGCGCATCAAACAGCAGTTAGTGCAACGTCAACTCAACAGGGCCCTAGTAATCTCTTATAGGACATTCATTAGATGACCTTTGGTCGTCACCTCCAAATTTCCTGCCTGCTCAGATTCAATCTGCTTCAATGACTATGGGAAGCTCTCCTCGGTACGGAAGTAAGTAGTATTTCTTCAACCATATATTCCATGATTTAAACGTGTTCAATAGTCGACGATGACAAAGCTTGGGACTCAATCATTCCTAACGGACATGGTTTTATAAGGCTGCCATCCGAGTCGGACACTTCTGGATACGCTTACTTTGCGGTGTCCATGTATCACCAGCTCCATTGCCTGAATAGTTTCCGAAAAATGACCGCTCTTGTGCAAACAGGCAACTTCTCGCAGCACGACCTCGACCACACCGTTCACTGTCTCTCATATCTCCGGCAGTTGCTTCTATGCCACGGAGACACTGCTCTCGAGCCTGCCCGGCTTGCAGAGAGCGTGAAGGGAGGCACAACACAGGCGGTCTACGGCGAAGGCACGATTCATTTATGTCACGACTGGTCTCAGATCAGGGACTGGGTCGACAAGAATTATGAAGAATGGAGGCAGGATGACAAGTTTGAAGTTAGCGAAGGGAATAACCACCACGGTGACTCCAAAAAAGCTGATGAGGATAGTCACAGTGTTTGATTCTTCGCATTAGTGTACTACTTGATATTATTTAGGGAACAGATTATCTATACCGTATGCAGCCTGCGTGTGGCGTGAATGATGATCGATCGATCATATCATATGGTATCCACGTGGCAATCTTGATTTTGAACATCGACCATCAACGTTCAACGTTCAATGTTCAACGATGGCTCGTACCTCGACGGCGGCAATCCAGCGCTCTGAACTACAGTGGACTTTGTGCGCCAACAACTCCAGTATAGCGTTGCTTTAGCAATCTTTCGAAATTTCTCTTTGACTACTTATTTCAATCTATATAGGGTTCCATGGATAACTTTGTTTGGCCTCGGAGTTCACGCGTTCAACACAGATCTCTCGGACGTCTGGAGGAAAATTCAACCAACATTATATTAGCCAGCAGTCCGTCTTTCAATGTCTTCCCACACCACTCTCCAATCACGACAAACATGCGTGATGTCGCTCACAACTGCTTGTGGACCCACCGGATCCCGCCCACTCTCCATGGTAATGTCACTCCGGCACAAGACCATTTGTCTGATGTAGTTCATACAGTGTCGCGTCAACACACTCGGGCGGATGTCATTGGACCTGAACTCCACCACGGATGTACGAATGATGTTCAGACAGCGAATCTGGTGAAACATGGAATTGGTGAATTCTCGCTTCTCTGTGACCTTCATATCACTGACGCGAAGCCAAAATACCCCGTCGTTCTTGCTACCTGGCAGTGTCCCATTGTCCCACTCGGTCACGGCGTTGATACCGAAATGGACTGAGTTCTCCATGGACATATGTACCAGTGGGAGCGGTGCTTCCATCCAGGTAGGTAGCTCAGTCAACGGGTTGAATTGTTCTAATTTCCAAGGCTCAGTCAGCCAGCCAGCTCGACAGAGTCTTACTCACTGTAAGCCATTACTCGATGATAGTCATTGGAACCTGGAGCTACTGTCGTAGGATACACAACGCCCTCGTGCATTCCAAACGTTAGGCTAAAGCATCCCACGACCGCCAACAGCACAACGAAGGTAGTCCATGGTGGCGTCAGCTTTGGCGGTATGTGACTTCCAGGCTCTTGCTGTGCATTAAACATCGAATGGACAAAGGTTTTACAGCGCGATTCACGAGTCAAGTATTTATATGCTCCGTATTTGATCAGATCAGATCAGATGCACTCTTCTTTCGTGACTTCAACATGATTCGATATTTGCGCTGAAATGTATGCCAGGGATCGATATCGACTCTATTCGTTTCAAGTAAGGGTGCAATAAACCGGGACCATGCACTAATGAAGAACATCGCATCAACAACACCGGTAGTACATGTAACATATCAGAATCCCCGGTTCAAAAGCTTCATCTGAGTGATGAATCAGCAAAGCTCGATATCTCAAACAGACGTAAGTACCTCTCAGAAGCAAAAACCCAAAGTTGACTTTTCTGTAGTTTCCCCCCTCTTGAGGCACCCGACTTTAATCCTAGCTAAGGAGACATCAGTTCTCTCGGACTCGAAGAAAGATGTTAATTAGTCCCTACGCTGGTTGACTGGGGAGGACGCCACAAGCATTTCAGCCGTGAAGGCCAAAGCGATGAGGAAGAGAGATTTGAAGAATTGCATGCTTGGGTGAGATGTTTGCTAATGGACGAAGCTGTCGTTCGGGCTGACTTTTAACTAGTTGCTCGACATCTTTCTATCCTTACATTGTGGAAAGTCGAAACGAGGGTGATGGTGCCGATTGATCATCTAGATAGATACCAATACGAGAGCATTGCCGCAAGGCTCAGTGTGCCCAAGATCCCGAATTCATCACTAAGGTTGACGCCTTTGCAACACATTCCATCTTCCTAGATCTCCTAGTCGTCACAGTGATCATCAAGAATCACCACGGATAGTCTTCAGCGGCGAATCTTCGCGGGTTTGTTCTCGGCGGTTTCATTTTAGAACAACGATATCGGAAGATCATCAAGCAGCTGATGAATGCTGCCCGGGTATTGAGCACTTTTCATAGTGCAGAATGCGACTTATATACTCTAGATAACTCTCGCGCACTCTCGCCCGGTCACCAAAATGACTCATCACAGTTCTTTCGGTCAGAAAATGTGCATGTACATGCCGTTGAATCCTTCGCCATATCTCCCCACTGCTCTATTCCAGAGCAAAGACACTCCGCTGAACACATCCGAGTCTGAGGAGGACAACTTGGTGGAAGACTCAGGATGCATCACATCTCCTTCATACCGTCTTCCTGGCCAATATGTCCGCACCATTTATGCACTGTGCATCATCACCCTCGTGGCCAGCATCACGGCGCTGGCTCTTGCTGTCTTGCTCAATCAACGAGGGAAGTTATCACTACAGGATTTGCCATCACCAGACATTGAGGTCGGGCTTGACAGATTCTAGAATTCAGTGTGGGGCTCACATTTCTGTCTATTGGGTTGTTTCTGATCGTTATCCTAGGTCCAGCTTTGCTCTGTCATTCAATGTTGAAATTTCGCATCGGCATTGTATATATATATGGTGTACTTCAGAATGTCAATGTATTCCGTAGAATTTCGGGTGTTCATTGCCCTTTTTGAATGAGTCGGCAAAACCCGGTTCCCTTTACATCTTACCGCCACCAGGAAAAACAGCTCGGGCTCATTCCACATATTACACGTATGAGTAACTTGTGACAGACAAGATGCGAGAAAAGATGCATTATTTGTCTCTATGGTGTGTTCGTACTGCTATGCCTTGTCCATACTGTTCAATGATCTAAGGCCAGCTCAGAACCTTTGTCCGAATCTGATTTGACCCCCCCCCCCGCGGGAATATGGACTGCCCATACCGCTTTCGCCATATTCATGACTGGACAACAATTCTTCCTCATCTTTCCTGCTGTTTGGAGCCGAGCCGAGCATCACACCTTGGAAGTTTGATCCCTTCAAGGAGAAATATAATACACATATGTACTGAACATCGAGTTTAGGAATCGTCCCTTCGTCCGTCCAGGTACATGACGCCATGGGTCGAGCCCGGAAGTGGAACTGGCCAGGCGGTCGAAGCCGCGTCGAAAGGCGCGGGCGAGCGATTATGCGATGAAAATAGCGTAGTCCCTTGCGTACTTACCATCATCATCGAAAGATAGCAAAATGACTACGACAGCGACAGTAGGCGCGCAATGGCTTAAGAAATCGATGCGTTCGCTCTCAATATCGGCACGGACAGCTACACCGACCATCAGCTGAACTACGCATATGACTCCGCCGCCGCCAACGGCATGAAAGTCCTCATCTCATTCGACTTCAACTGGTGGAGCCCCTCTAACGCTGTGGGTGTCGGGTCCAAGGTCGCCCCATACGGCTCGAGGCCCGCACAACTCAAGATAGACGGCAAAGTCTTCGTCTCTTTATTCGCCGGAGATGGACTGGACGTCGCTGCCGTCAGAGCTGTCGCGGGGATGGCGTCGTATGTGGTGCACAACTTTCATCCTGGCCAAGGTGATTTTTCCAATCTCGACAGGATGACGGACACAATAAAGCGCCTCGTAATGGCGTCGGACCAGACATATCGGTCTATATTGGGCGGCAAGAGCTATATGGCTCCTGAGTTTCTGATTTTGACTTATTCATTGTAGTATCTGACTCATCAATCGATAGCGGCGTCGCCTTGGTTTTTTACCCACTTCGGCAATGTAAGCTATAGCAACTTGGTATTCCCAGGAGATTTCCTCTGGTATTCTCGCTGGAACGACATACTCGCCTCTTCTCCTAACTACGTGGAGATTGTAACGTGGAATGACTATGGTGAATCACATTGTGTCGGGCCTCTTTCCTCCAAACACACGGATGATGGAGGATCTAAATGGGTGAACGCATTGACAGGTGAACGGCATGTCAGTCTCCCATATCATATCACATCATACAAATCTCACAACTTCCTCCAGGCCACACAACGGGTGGCTGGACATGGCCAGACCCTTCATCGCAGCCTACAAAGCCGGCGAATCCTCCGTCAACCGCCACATTATCTCTGACCAGCTCATCTACTGGTATCGCCCCACCCTCGCCTCCATCAAATGTGATTCGACCGGCAGAACCATGGGCTCCGGCGACAACTCCAGCGGAAACTACTTCAACGGCCGACCAAATGGCTGGGAGAGCATGTCCGACAGCGTCTTCGTCGTCCCCTGCTAACATCCGCGAGCACCCTCACCATAAACTCCGGCGGGACGCTCTACACAATCGGGGCTCCCGTAGGCGCATCAGCGTGGTACCCCCCCCCCCCCCAATGGGGCTGGGCTCACAGTCTTTTGCTCTGTCCAGAGGAGGCGTGGACTCGGTTATCAATGCGACAAGTCTGAAGGAAGTCAAAGCGGAGTGTCCGTGTGGGATATATACCTTTAATCCGTATGTTGGGGTTGTTCCGGAAGGGGAACGTGATCCTTTGGCGCCGGATGGGTTGGCGTTGTTGACTAGTGGATTGAAAGTGGCTTGTGAGGCCGTCTTTGCCTGCGACCCCTCCTCAGGCGGCTACTAGGTTGGCCACCCCGGGGCCAATTGGCGTCTGAGACTCTGATGACCCCCATATTTACTTTTCTTTTTTGGTTCTCTTCCAGTCTTATATTTATGAGCTGTATGTAGGTGGTGCAAAGCCAAGGGGTTCCCGGGCTTTCCGGCTGTCCGAAAGAGGCAATGAACGCTCGTGTGAGGCGAGACCAATAGGGATCTATATATGAAGTTACATCCACAATTAAGCCAAACGAAACATGTAACAGTCACTTAGACTATGTATACAATGTGGTATATATAAATCAAAATATCCAAATCAAAGAATCATAGCAGACCAAACTTGATTTTATTACAAGTTCGTCTGACGAACAGACCATTTACATCGGCTATCTGATGAAAGTTCCCCTAATAAATCCTCGTCTCTAAAGACGATCGGTGACGTGTGGACTCCCCTCCTCAATGTTCCCTGCTTTTCCATATGCAACATTTTCAACGCCGCCGTCACGAACAAATGGGGTGTAGCGACATATCCGGCCTCAGCTCCGTCAATGCATGCGACGATAGAAACATTTGGCGGACCCTGAAGAGGCCTATTGTCCTGAATACCTAGGACGCCTTTCCCAATGAAAATTTGCGAGAACCGTCCACGCGACATTCTATAAATAATGAATGAAATTGAAAGAAATGAAGAGGTAGTATCGTACTGGTCTTTGGACGGACCCTCAAATGAAGCCACACCATGAGTGAACAACTTCGGATGCGCCAGAAGGAGCTTTCTACCCCATGGACTCGCAACTAGAATGAGGAACACGGAAAAGTAGAACTTGAAGAGCAGGAAGGCCCAGAGTGTGGGAAGCACAAAGTATGCATTGAAATGCACCGGAGATGGTGCACTGGACCTTTTCTTGTGATCCACAAGATAGATATCGAGGACCTGGGACATATGCACAATTGATGGATCTAGAAACATACTGATGAATAAAATCCAAAGATGTGGTTGATACGTACCAGCGACGAAGTAGGGAACGAGATATCCATCTATTCGAGGGTATTTCATTGCCCCGAACCAGCCGACCTCTATATGTGAAGGTTTGCCAATCGGCTTTGGGCTAGGCCAGACTTTTGACAAATCCTCGCGCACTTTCGTTAAGTCTATCATGCCCTGTGAGAAACCATGAACGGCGGACTGAAATGTCGTGTAGTGTACTTTGAATCATTCAGCGATGGAATCTTTAATGGGGGAAAATCAAGATCTTGCCTCCATGACGTCCCGTACTCTCAAAACGACAGAACATATCAACTGTATATGGAACGCCACTTTTCGCGATGATGGCTTTTTTTGTTTCAAGGACACCGAGATCACATGGTAGAGAGTCAAACGCCTAGGAGACAGAATATCAGAATCAACACCTCCATTATAGAGTTGGCAATACGAACGGCAGCGTGCAGAATAGTAACACCAACGTTTACCGCATCACGGTGATGTCGAAGATGCATTCTTTCGATAAACTCCGGTTCACCTAGACGTATATACTACCATGAACAGATGCTACGCAAGTGGAAGTGCCACTAACCGGCAATGTCGAGATAGTTTGTATGTCCTTTGATGCAGGCTTTCACGACCGGCTCGCCAAACAAGCTGAACGGACCGACACAATTCAAGACAACTAATAGAAAATGAGTGAGCCGATCAAAGGCCCGAGGACATTACCTTTGGTTTGGCGAGCCATCTCAAGTAACTTCGGCTCATCTGTCACATCGACAACCATGACCTCCGGGATGGGAGCGGAATTGCATTCGAGGGACTCCTGGAGGGCTTTGAGAGCAATCGCGTTCCTCCCAGAAATACCCCAAGTGAATCCTGCGGGAAGGTCTTTTGCCTGGGCAATTTCTTTCACCACAAAACCGGCGGTAAAGCCTGTGGCGCCGTAAATAACGAGGTCAAGCATGGGTACAGTTGGTAGCAGTATTGGAGCCACCGGAACTTCCCACAATAGACCCGGAGTTACAGATGTTGATATGATGGTAGATATACAGTTTCGACGAGGTTGAGAAGCAAAGAAGCAGGTTCATTGTCGCGAATGAATTGGGCGGTCCATCCGGGCCGATCCCCGTACCTTGTCCATGGTCGACGAGAGTCTGTGTGGTGGCTACACTCTGGAGTGTTGGATTTTGACGTACATGCGAGTCGGTGGAATCGGACCGGCCTCATTTACTTACATGCTTTCTGCACGTTTTCTTTCCTTACCGTTTGCCTCGACGTACGTACAGTCTGCTGGTACAAACGGATTATTCTTTTGCTTTGCTTTTTGTCTGCTGCCGCCGCTATCTTTTCCACGTCCGCGACTATCGACATCTAACACAAACGGTCTACCCGGCTGTGGGAATACAGTCAACCATTCATCACTCTACTGTCATTATTCGATTCGCTGTCTTTACCATGGCAAAAGGCAACAAGTACTCTGTTGTTATTCTGGAGAAGCCCTCTGACTTAGCGGACTGGAAAACCACCACGCAAGCCCAGCTTCGTGGAAAAGGTGTCTGGAACGTTGTCGATGGCACAGATCCGGAACCTTCCAGCAATGCAGGAGACCGATGGCGCAAATGGGATGGCCGCCGCAATGTGGCCGCCTCTATCATCATCAGTACTATTTCTCGCTCCCAACTCCCCCATATCCGCAGTTTGACCAATGACCCCGCTGCAATGTGGGCCCGTCTCATCCAGATGCATCGCACCAATGGCGCTACACATCACATGAGTCTGTGGCAGGATTTCGACGGCTTGAAGTACGATGGTTCCCGTCCCATGGCTGATCATATCGCCGACTTGCGCTCCATGGCTGACCAGCTGAAGGAGTTGTTCAACGACGGTCCGTCATCTGCCAAATTCATCGCCACCCTCACGGCGTCGCTACCAACGGAGACAAATTCTGGCTACGCCGATCTTGTCCGATCCCTCGAGGGTGATGTTCTCGAGACGAACGTTGACCATGTCATTCAACGTGTCACTAACGAGTGGAACCGTCAGGAGAGGTCGAAGAAGAAGGAGACGGAAGTGAAGAAGATGGAGGAGGAGGTGGAGTCTTCGGAGGATGAGGAGAAGAACGAGGCGCTCATGGCACAGATGGCCGTGGCACTCGCGGGGATGATGCGTCAGCGCAAGAAGAGGACGAAGTCGAAGATCACTTGCTTCAAGTGTGGTGGTCGCGGACACGTCAAGAACATGTGTCCAACTCGCAGTGACGACGAAGAAGATGCACATGTAGTCATCGGGCCTGAGAGCTCAATGCTCGCTGCTGCCGCAAAGTTACTCAGTGTACATTCTGCCATTGGAGACAGTGAAGAGGACGATTCCGACGACGGACATCCAAATGTTGCAGTCTGATTCTAGGTTTTATTTTATTTTTCTTTGATGACAACGACGACGACGACGACGACGATGATGATGACGAGGGGATGCCATTTTCTTTTCTACTTACGCTATTTTTTACGATTCCTTGACTCGAGGGGATGTGTTGGATTTTGACGTACATGCGAGTCGGTGGAATCGGACCGGCCTCATTTACTTACATGCTTTCTGCACGTTTTCTTTCCTTACCGTTTGCCTCGACGTACGTACAGTCTGCTGGTACAAACGGATTATTCTTTTGCTTTGCTTTTTGTCTGCTGCCGCCGCTATCTTTTCCACGTCCGCGACTATCGACATCTAACATGGAGTCTGTTAACTCATACTACTAGCGAAGCAATGCAGCGAAACTTCGGATTGTCAAACCATTGCCGAGGTCGTAATCGTGGACGCCTCCACCTCAATTCCAATCATTGCAATACATACTCGGGCCCGTCAAGAGTAATTCACCTTCACCTTATTAACGTTCCAAAGCTAAGCTTCGCAAATAAAGTCTTGAGCACTATCTTCCTCCCGTTAATGACAAGAATATCTTGTTAATTCGCAGCCGAGTACTGGAGTGACAAGAAATGTAATTATCGAGATGACTGTCTCTCATTCGACATTACAGGGCCCACTGGGCGCATAGCGTACCAGAAAGGCAGGAAAGCGATAGCAGCGACACCACGTTGAAGCAGTTTCCGACTTCATGCAGACACGATAGCGCGCTGGTAGTATTCTGCCCCGATCCTGACCAGAAAACTTCAGCGGACGTCGCGGTGCGGGGCCAGACAATAGAGTCAAGCTTGGAGGGCTAGGATTGTTCCATCCATAGCAAGTGTTGACCTAAACAGCACGGTGAGAATGGGAAGCATGATGAATCATGATACGTACCTCCAAGGATGAGAGCAGCCTGCTCGTCTGTCATGTTCGCGATGGGATCGAAGGAGTATGCATGTTGCCAAGTCCTGAAAGGGTCGCACCAGCTGTTACTGTCGAACTCGCCGAGCCATGCGCCAACTCCGCAATCGAGATAGAAACGGCACACCATGTCTGTCTTGACGATGCCAACATTCATTTCTCAAGCACCCGGAATTTGCCGGCGTCGGGGACAACTGAGTCGATAGCGGCAGCAGCGAAGAGGGCCGTGAGTGGTATCTGAGGAAAGAGTGACGAATCCATGCGTAAAGACGACAAGATTGTAACTTTCGTCGCGCCTCCCCAGCTCTCTCGTCAAGGTCAAGGTGAGTACATTCAAGGCCGGCGCATCTTCGAATGTATCCTAAGCTCTGCGATTGGGAACCTTGTCCTCTGCCAAGCTCTTCATTGACCGAGAAATGACATCGACGAGATGACATGCCTTGGGGAGAACTATTGCACAGTAAGCTGAAGATAATCGGTGCCCACAGAGCTGCGAGCGAAATGACGCATGACGTACCTTGGGCTCTCTCATACGATTCCTTCCCGAGCTTCAGTGCTTTCGTTGATTCCTTGAGGAGATCATGACCTGAAGCTATTGTCGAGATCCTGGCAGGACATTATGGTATCGCAAAAGTGTCCTGGGTTGGGTTCATGGAGCTTGCAGAGTATTCAAACGTGTGTTGCGTAGCGGCAACATTACGAATCGTAAGTTCAGGAATCTGCAATCAACCATAGTCAGTATCAGAATGGCAAACTGCGAGACGCTAGCATACGCACAAAAATGATCCCGTTGTATGGAATTTGCGAGCATCTCACTGTTGCTATCCTCCACCCCTCCGCCCGGTCTTTGACTTGCATTGGTACTGATAAACTGGGTTTACGACGAAGATGTCGAATACCTTGAGTGCAACCTAGCGTCATAGAAAGGCGGGTTGCCCAGCATCTTGAGTTTGAATTTGATGGTGGTCACTGGTGGTAGGAAGCGAAGACTCTGCGGGATTTGCCGGTTGCCCTAAAGAGGCGATCAACACTGCATGAATTGAGGAAGATTCCATATACAACGCGGTAACATATGTCTTCATACACTTGTATATCCACAGCTAAAATTGTTCAATTTATGCCTAAAAATTTCCCCACAACTTGCATGTAATGCGCTCTTTCTTCCCACATGGGCGTATGACTAGAATTCTCGAACTTCATATGCACCGAGCCATCAATATTATCGAGGAAAGGCTGGTTGACATAGTCTTGGGAGATATCGGCCGCGCCATTGATGACCAAAGTCGGCACTGAAATTGCCTTCAAACGATCAACGATTGACCATGATTCGACAACTGCGTTCCTACAATATAAGTTATATGTATCAGCCCTTCCCGAGCTTCTATTGGGATAAGTGATCACTCACATTTCAATTGCCACAGTGGGATCGTCAAACATATAATCGAATGAAATATCCATGAGTTTGGGACGTGGATTCAATGTACATCCATGAACGGCATAAAAGGCGTCCATTCCAGCTCGGAATCGTTCTGGGTCAGAAAATCCAACTGACATGCTCTCCTGCACTTCCTCAGGGAAGGTGGAGAGAAGCTCTGCCTGGGATTGCATCCAGAGACTATTCTGCGGCAACGAGTTGGATAAGATGAGACGCGCCAACCCGTGATCCTGACGCTGTACACCGAACTCTGCGGCCAGGATCCCACCCCATGAATGGCCCAATAGATCGAAGTTTTCGATCTCGAGGTGATGAAGGACATTCTCGAGCTCGTTGAGATAGAGCTCTATACTGCAAGTAATTGACGGGTCAAGCCTCGACGATCGGCCGTTTCCGATCTGGTCATAGAAGACGACGGGACGGGTGGATGCAAGGTCTGCCAGTGGCAGCATGTAGTCGTGCGTAAGGCCGGGACCCCCATGTAGAACAACAAGAGGGGTTTCAAGCATGGTGAGGCTCGGAGAGATATGGACGTCGACCCATGTGTGGTAGGTCGTGTTGTTCACGACGAAAGGAATATGGCCCGATGTGTTGACCGGATGATCGATGAAGGAGACCGCCTGGGTAAGCCAAGTGAAAGCAAGGACAGGTAAGACACTGGTACTCAACAGACGCATCTGGGATGGATATTGTATAGCGCTATACAATCGAAAGAGACGAGCTAAAAATCAGTCTTGTTCTGTGCGGATATTAAAAGTCATCCGAACCGCCTATTCCAAGAAAGAAGGGAAGTGAGCCTGGTTTCGTCAAAACAGCGAGTGATCTCTCCCCGCGTCAGAACATCCGGGTGATGAACACAGAAGCATCCCGAAGTGTTGGATTGGTTCATCATATATTCTGCCGAAAGAGTGAATCCAAGTCCACTACATCAGCGGTAAGAGGGATGATGGACTCTTAGATTCTTGTTAACGCCACTAGCCGAAATATATCAATCAGAAGAGCGACTTTGAAACTTAGCATAGCATCCACAGTTCGTACCAAGTGAATGATGCCGAAGAAGATTCTAACTCATAGTATTTGCGCAATAGCAAGATGTTCGCTCTGAGAAGACAAGCCCGAGACGACGGATGGATCAAGGAGGAAATTTATAGGCTGACTATTGGGCCTCAAAGAGAAGAATGGTCAAATTACGAAAATTTGGCCCAAGTGTGCCCTCTCGTGGAAGTTGGTGACTGGGCAACAGATCCGAAGCGGAAACGAAAGCAAGGGTACAACTCGATTGGAAAAGCATAGCCACAGTGGGAAAAGCACAGCCACTGAAAGGTTCCCACGTAAATATGATACATATTAAATCTTCTCGAGCCAGTTGTTGACGAGCTTCATATATTTCTCGCGCTCCTCCCACATCGGAACATGGCTCGAGTTCTCGAACGTAATCCACTTGGCCTTCTTGACCTTCCAGAAGTACGCTTCGCACACAAAGTCTTGAGCGATGTCCTTCCTACCGTTGATAACGAAGACCGGAACATCAACATCGTGAAGACGATCTTCGACAGACCATTCACTTATGACAGCATCCCTTCAGCATTGTCAGTTACAACGACTCAGAGGATGAAAGAGCGTACATATTAATAGGAACCGTCGGATCGCCCCCTTCACCACTCTCTTTGTCGCCAAAAATCTGGTCCAGTACATTGAACGTGATCTCCTTTGGCACCGGACTAAGAGTGCAGCCAAACGATGCATGGAACTTCTCCAGCGCGGCGCGATACTCGACTGGATCGCTAAAGCCAGCTTCCAAGCCAGCAACGATCTCCGCAGCGTCGGGAAGTGTGGAAATGAGCTGCATGCTGCTCTGACCCCAAAGGCGCATCGCGGAGAGTGAATCACTAATGATTATACTCTTCAACCCGGTAGGGTGGAGCTTGAGCTCAAACTCGACGGCAAGCATTCCACCCCAGCTATGGCCGAGAAGGTCATATTCTGTGATTTCTAGGCGCGCAAGAAGGTTGGACAGCTCATCTACGAAGAGCTCGATGGTGAAGAACTCCTTTGGCTTGTCACGAAGATGGGTGGACCTGCCATTGCCTATCTGGTCATAGAAGAGGACCGGTCGAGAGTAGCGTTCAAGGGATAGGTCAGAGATGGGGAGCAGGTATCCGTGGGCCATTCCAGGCCCGCCATGCAAAGCGACGAGAGGCCGTTTGGAATGCGTCAAAGAGCCAAAGAGCTTATAATAGGTTTCGAATGTCTCGCCGACGCTGTTGAAGGGAACATGACCCTCCGTGAAGGTGGTACCATTCATTGCCATTTGGTGTGTAAGTTCTAAAAGGAAACAATGAGTGTATAGGATAATTCCGGTGTTCTGACTTACTTTCTCAGAGGCAGGAGATGAATGTATCGTCAATAGTACGGAAGCAAGTCCGTGGTCAGGCTTTATATTTGTGTTGACCGGAAGACGCACATTCATTCATTCATTATAGATAAGACTATTACATTATGGAGATGCCTGCCTCCAGTTCTACCTTCCCAATCAGAGAACCTCGGAGTATCACACACTAGAGCAGTCGGAATGCGGCCACACTTCCATCAAGATCACCCAGATCTCATCTTCCAAATTTCACGTAGTAAGTACATTTGGTCCCCGTAGAACTTCGAACTCATCTAAGTATCAGTGAGAGGAATCGTCTAAGAAGCGACTCTGTTAGGGGACTTGTGTAATTACATGCGCATGCGGCATATCTATGCAATGTATTGCGCCGGGGGTTTGTCCCCCTTCACACGTTCTCCTGCTACATATGATGCCGCAGCACGAGAAGGATAACCAGACGGCCAATTATCAGATCCAAGGTGGCTTGACGTTACCAAATAATCTGTTGACGATGTCGGCGCCAATCATCGTGATTTCCGTCGGAGAGGTGGTTTGAGCGTCGATACATATCGTTCAATCGATCTAATTACATCGACATCTTCTCAATGAATGGAGTCCAACTGTTCCATGTATATACCTATCCTTGGGGATCAGTCTTTGCGCAAAGGTTCGGGTGACTCGACTTACCAGGGGACAGCTCTTTGATCTGCCAGAAGTCGACCGAACAGTCTTTCTGATGCATAGAACAAGACAGTTCAAAGGTCGAAAACCCCCCGGAGGAACAGACAAATTCAGAAAGTGACGCTGTGGCGTTATCATGAAGTGACACGATCCCATGCAAGCGTCGACGAGGAGGTGCTGAAGTCCAAGATGATTTAACAAATCGCGAGATCTCCCCGTCTGTGTCCAATTCCCAGACCTCGACTATTGCGTTACTGGTAGGGACGATGCGAGTCTCGCGAGACGGGGGAACCTCAATATGCATTACGCAGCGCTCCATCCCATAATCAAGGTGCCGAAATTGGATTATAGTTGACACCTAAGGACCACTAAGCTGTAAAGGTAGACCTAGAATGCAAACTAAGCTTACCTTGGCAGAAATGACTACATGCCTATCGTTCGGGAAGACTACACCCTCGAAGGTATTGTAGCCTCTATGATCCTCTGAGATCTTGCGCTTAGTGTCACTGTTGTTTATCTGAACAACGATATGCGCAAAGCTGACGATTGGTGGAAAACCCGGACTCTGATTGAAGTCGACTTTTTCGAGCCCGATATACGTGCTTGCTCGACGCGAAGGGAGAACGGAGGCATGACCCAGATAGGGAGGATGTGAACCAAGTATGAGTGTGCATATGGAGACAAGAGAAGAACAGATGGCGGCAATGCACGACCAGAAATATAGGTGTTGTCGCGCTAAATTCCGTTAGAAATCAAGTTAAACTGGCGTTCAGTGACTGGCCTACAATGATTAGGTTGAGAGTATGTTTCCTCGTCGTCGATATATTCCACTCCTAACAGTGTGTCGTGCTCCATTCTCTTGAGTCAGACTGCGGAAGAATGAAGAAAGTTGCGCTTGGGTTAGTTAGATGAACCCAAACGCTCTGAGGCCCAAGATCAATCTCCCCGATCTCTTTACAACGTGTACCGGGGACATCGAATACAGTCAAACAGCCCCCTTGACAGTCAATTGATGAGCACTGGCTCTCATAGCATGTGATAAGTACGTGTATACCGTCTCTCACATTTTCCAGTGCACACCGGAAAGCACTTATGCATCGGTAGGTCTCGACCACCTGCCGTTGGACGATCTGATGGATACGGATGAATAAGGGATACAGCCTTCCACGATATATCTGGCCTATCTTTCGAAACGTCAGACTCACGAAGAACACTCTCCCGACAGCCGACAGCTATGAGACTCAACAAAGACTGGATGTTTCTCGCTCCCCCATTCTGCCTCGGATGCTTGAACCTGCTGTTCGCCGTGTACTGGTTATCACACACCCGAAGACTTGAAATAGTATACTGTGAGTACCTTCTGACACACGAGGTCAATGAGCTTAGTATTTAACAATGAATATAGCTTACCAAGGCCACGACTACCCACCGAACCTTCCTCTCCCAATTCCACTATCAACCACATTGCTGACTGTGGAAGAATCACAGAGCTACGCATTGGCGGGGTTAGATTCAGACGAAGAATGGGCAGCACTCGGTGGCCTTGCCTTTGGTTATGTGCGACTCCCGACCCCATATGGACAGCGGCGTATGTTTGTGACAACAATGTTTCATGAGCTGCACTGTCTGCGCTTGCTGAATCTCGCTTTCGACGAGAGCCACATCATTAGCGATCATCACATTGCGCATTGCCTTAATTACCTTCGGCAGATGGCTTTATGTGATGCTGATCTGACGTTGGAGTATGCCGGATGGGAGGAATCTGCTCGAACGGAAGGAGCGACCCATGTTTGCAGAGATTGGACACATGTGTATGAGTTTGTTGATGCAAATTGGCAGGAGTGGAAGGACGTAGCAGCTTCGCAGGACAAGTAGATCTGTAGCCGCGCTTGTACGATCCGAGACGATCCTAATCTAACTTGTTTAGAGGTCATTTTCGTGGCACTGGGGCCGATCGACATACCATGAAGTGACATAAAACGAGCTTTGTTTGCCGTCCCGATAGATCAGGGAGATGTTGTACCACTGCGCCCAGCGCTGCGGTTCTCGGTATCCGCGTCTCTGCCTAGCATATGGTTCAGTGCCACTTGAGAACATGGGGTCAAGCGATTGAACGGAGAGAAGTGCTCGACAGGCATGGTAGAGCACGTATGTTGCGGCCAAACGACGCGATTCGAAGGCAATGCGATCTTTCAAACCGGTAAGTTATGCGTCATCGAAGAGAAATGATACATGAAACATGTAGGGCCTTGTGGTTTGGAAGGTCTCGTGGATCGCGGCATCGAGGAGGACGAGTCTACGAAAGCAGTCCCATTCTGGGAGTTGATTCCCCCGCCTTTACAGTATATTCCAATGAGAACCTGGAGAGGCTCGTTAGAAAATCGCCAGAGAGAAATGTGGGGGAGCAGAACCTTGAAGCTTTCAAGCTTGCCCTTTCTCAGGTGCTATTGAGCATCGTGGATAGTCAACATTTCGGTGGAATAGACACTAGACGGGGAGGGTATATCTGCACCTCTCAGTCGTTCAACACGACGTTTAGAGCCTTGACGACTCATTACTCAAAAATCTACGATAGAGCAATCATATTAAATGGTGAGATTATAACAGGATAGTTACGACCTTTGGATACGAGTGAAAGGTAATTGGAATCCAGATAATAATGCGCGCGCACGATCCTGGGCGCCTACGCCAGTGGCATTGGTCACGAAATGAATATGCATGCCATACTGCCTGGGGTACGCATCGACGTTGACCTCGATCTGGGGGAAGTACTGCATGGCGTCTGGAGGCAGCCCAAGGGACACGACGCCAGACACGGAGCTCTGCTTGTGCAGGTTGGAGCCAGCGTAGGGGAGGGGGATGCCGTCGAACTCGCGCAGACGCGGCAAGACAAAATCGACGAGAGTGCCCAAAAAGTCGTACATTGCCTGACCCTTCAACTCGACCTTTGCGCCACACGGCACACCCGGACGAATCCAGCCACCAACCTGGCGCTTGCCTTTGGTGATTTGGACACCGCTGACTGCGTGTTGGCCTCCTCCCTTCTCCGTCTCGCCCGACAACGCGCGGAGGGCCATGATCACCCCGACGAGTTCCTGCTTGTTCCCAATGGCCTGCTTCAACATGGAATGTATCTGAATGCGCTCCAGACGCGTAACGTTCTCGGGCGTCGACGGTGGGGGCAGTTTTCGGACGATCTGAGCGTCGCCTCCGACTGAGGGGTTCTTCCTGTACTTTGAGTACGGATCCTCGGGGTCGTACCGTAGGCGAATTTCACGAGGAGGGGGACGGGGTCCTTCGTGGACGTAGGACATGTACATCAAGTCGTCGCGGACTGTAGAGAAGTAGTGGTCTTCATAGCGGGATGCCGCAAATTCGTGTAGCTTGAGCTGTATAGGCAGCACTGGGAGCCTCGTGCGTTCGTCGCGCTTGAGGGGTTTCCTGCGTATGGGCACCGAGCCGAACTCCGTGAGCGACGGTGCGGGCGTTGCCCAGGTTTTGCCTCTCCTCGCGACGCTCTTCACGGCTTCTTTCGCAGCAACAGCAGCCATCTGCGTAACGTTAGTCAAAAGCAGAAATGGTCGGTGTGCGGGGACGCGCACCTTGGCAGTGAAGAAGAAAGAAGAAGTTTGATCCCACGGCCGGTACCTCGGGCCGTACATTCCCTTTACGACCAACCGTCATGAGCTTTCAAGATCTCGAGGCGGGCTACTCGCGCCCCGCCGCTGGGCCTGCCACATCCATTCCGCGCTCCAACGAAGATGCGGCATTCCTTTCACTCCAGTCCTCGCTGTCGCTGCAGGTCTTCAAGATGAATGCCAACGTTCAGGGCATCCTCAAGCTCGTCGACCAGCTGGGAACAACGAAGGATTCGGATACACTCAGGAAGAGCTTGTGCGTCGCCAACATCTACTATGGCATAGTGTATCTCTAATCATCCACAGGCATGACCTGACAGAGACGACGAGAGCGATGGCGAAACGAGGATCCGAGGATTTGAAGAAACTGGCGGCGCAGCAGGCCACTCTGGTGTGTCAACTCATAAGCCATAGCTTGTCTATCATCTCAACTATACCAATTCTCAGCCCCACCAACGTACCTCTCTCCAGAAGACCTCCCATGATTTCCAGATGTCGCTGGCCGCATTCCAGCGCGCTCAACAAGTCAGCGCCGAACGACAACGCACCGTCGTCGAAGGCGTCAAGATGGCCGTGGAAGACGAACACAAGTGCGCCCCTCTTCACTTCCCTCACCCCCACTCTAACCATACCCCCAGTCCGGAAGCCGAGTTATCCAGCTCGCCTCAACAACGCCAGGCTCAGATCATGCAGCAGCAACTCTCGCCTCACGAACTTGCCTACCAGGAATCCCTCATCCACGAGCGCGAGCAAGATATCCGGGAGATTGAAACGGGCATTCACGAACTTTCCGAGATATTTAGGGATTTGGGAACGTTGGTGGAGCAGCAGGGCGGGTTGCTAGGTCCGTTCGTGCGTTCGGTATAGTAGCTGCACTAATCGGTCGGTCCAGAGAATATCGAGTCGAACATGTCCTCCATTGCTGTTGACACCTCGCGTGCGTCGGAGGAGCTAACAACCGCTGCTGATTATCAGCGCAAGGCCGGACGTCGCGCTGCATGTCTGATGATCGTAGTCGTCATCGTCGTCGCCATTGTCTTGTTGGCTGTGAGTTCGCAGATTCCGTCGTTTGACGAGACGCTCACCATCTCCCTAGGTCCTTTCATAAATTTATATCTTTTTTATCTTCCGGGACATCTTAATTTCTGTGATACCTGCGATTTCTTTCGGGACAGAAACTTACTGTTATAGCTGTTATACATTGTCAATCAGCATTCACTTTGTTTGCGTTCACACAGCGTGAAGTACTCAGACCTTTTCAACTACCAATCCTTATCGTGGAGACAGTCAAAGGTTCTACGATTCCTACGCTCCGCACTGGTGGCCTCGCTGGGTTTCCTACTGCCCTCCCACGCGTACTTCCTTCCCCCAAGGATATCCTCCCATGAAAGATGGAACCTCATCGAATGGACCATTATCATCGATGGACGAATCGGAGTTATGGCGCTAATTATCCAAACGAGTCAAGCACACATTTTGAAAAGGAAATAGAAGATAACATACGATAGCATCAATGCTAACCAACCTATTAACCCCATCCTCTATCCTAGAAAGGGTGGCACCCGTCCTAGAATCCATCCTTCCCCAACTGGCATCCATCCTGGCAATTCTGGCATCCATCCTGGCAATTCTGGCATCCACCCTAGCAATTCTGGCATCCGAAACCTCCTACACCTCACATTCAAACGGTCGAACCGAACGTCAACCCGTTTCTCAAACTGTTGAAACCAAAGAGCTAATCCACGTAATCAGTTAGCAGCAATCAGTGTGCGTCAAGACATACGGGCTGTGTCTGTCATGGTGATGGTAGGGGCTCGCAGTGTTTGTCACCACGGATCATCGATCAATATTCGCTAGAACTGGCAATTGGCAAATTGAGGTCCGGCGACGTTAGAATACGCCCAGGGGATGAGAAGAACGGGATGTCGCACTGCTATTTAAGGAGCACTCTGGATCTATCTTCAATATATTGGGGGGAGATTGCGTCAAGCTCGAAGCCTTGGGCATGGGGATATACTAATATTCGGGAGACATTAGCCTGTGCCAGATGCCAGAGGTGCTATAATTATCTCAGGATTAACGTGGTATTAGTGAATAGCTGCGCAAAAGAGCAAGTCCAGTTCCTCAGGAAAAACCGAAACACGTGCGCCACGTTTAGGACACCAAAAAAAACTCGCACCTTCGGACGGATATGCGATACGGTGTTCGAGCCTAAATCCACGGACCGTAGTATCTCCTTGCTCGCACACACGAAGGTGATCTCCCAAAAATAACATCACGGCTCTTACCGACGCCACTCAAATAGACAGAATTGATCCCTTTCCCGAGGTACTATAGAAACACATGCGCCATTTCAGCGTCGAGGGAATCGAAGCAGTGGTCCAGGCTGATAGCAACATAGATGTTATACCAGACAGCAAGAATAGTACCCCGATTTGTTGGTGGGAGCCTCGTCGGAGAAACCCTGAAACGCAGTGTGTCGACATTATTCACTGATTTCCTGCGCTAACTAGGCGCTTGGTCAACTTCCGAATGCTTAGAGATATGAGTTCTTATCACGGAGAAACTACCACGTCCTCGTCGTATCTTTGTCTATCTATAGGTAGCCTAGACGGTGGACTCGGTTCAACCAATTGGTATTCTATTCTCAGCCAACGGACTTGGAAGGAAATAGCTCCACGACGATATCGCTACAACGTCATGGTCTGCTGATAATTTATACGATTACGAAGCGCTATTGTTGATCGTAGCCTTTCTGCGGACAAAGCGGGATTATTACGATCCACAAGAGTAAACTAGCGCGCCACAAATTAGGTTTGTTTTTGATCTCGGAAAGCTTGCCGTGGAAAGATAAGATAGATATGGATTACGAGCGGAAGGGTGAACTCACACATGTATGTATTCATGAATCATGTACTTGGCTCCCTGTATGATAGCTGGAATGATCCTGTTCAACCGGGTTTCGATGTGGGACGTGAGGACGGACCCGTTCAGAACAAGCCTAGCCTGTGGCGTAACAATATGTAGTGTCATCATATGTGTACCTACCGAGAACGATGCACTATGCTTCGAATTCATTCCGGTGAATCATCCAAAGGAGAGTGCGAAAGGTCGCACAACCTATATGGACCTCCCCAATCTCGAAGGAGAAACTAGTGGTGCCCGATGATCAAGTTCTTTTAAGGGAGCTGTGTTGTGGGTTCGCAGATGTATGCAAGGAGCACGATAGCAGCCGCTCGATTATTTGTGAGCGGAGAGTCGTCGGTGTAACCGAGAAAGAGTGAAAACTACATAAATTACAAGTCACAAGCAGGGCAGCAGAGGGGGACAGATCCATGGAGAGTAGGAAGCCTCTTCTTTTGAATAAATTGTTCGTTGGTCAGATCGAACTCAAGTTCGAGACAGCCGAGCGTCGAAGAAGGAGCAAGGCCAAACCTCGGAGGTTTGCTAATGTTCCCACGGGTCGCGTCACCCAGTTCAAATTACGCGGCCTTTGCTCGTATCACGATTCTGACCCGGCACGCCCATCCACTCATTGGCGTCGTTCTCTCTGTCTTTCTGTTAACTCGATTGGCGTTTTGAAGCAGACTTGAAGCATGCCAGACATGGTTTCCCTAGGACACCCCCAGCAAAGGCAGTTTAATCCTTACAGTGACAATGGCGGAACGATTCTCGCCATCGCAGGTGCTACTTTTACTGTCATCGCAGGAGATACCCGTCAGAGCGAAGGGTACAGCATCCAGACGCGCTATGCTCCCAAGGTCTTCCGATTGTATGTAACGACATCTTGCATATCTACCCGCTGACGTAGGCCTCTGCGACCAGGACCGACAAGGCGGTACTAGCAGTGAACGGATTCGCCGCAGATGGAAACATGTTTGTGAAGAAAGTCAGGCAACGGCTAGAGGTGCGTGCTACAATCCCCATCGATGATTTTCACTGACAACAGCAAACTATAGTGGTACCGCCACGCACACGCCAAAGATATGCCCCTCCGAGCCATTGCCAGACTCATCCAATCCATGCTTTACGCGCGCCGATTCTTCCCATTCTATGTCTACAACATCCTCGGCGGAATCGAAGACGATGGTGCGTTTCACACTTCCTTCAACGCTCTTCATTGTCAAATTCCCTGAACCATACGACAGGGTCGGGTGCAGTGTACTCTTTTGATCCCGTTGGTTCATACGAGCGCGAGACGTGCCGTGCTGCAGGAGCAGCCCAGTCGCTCGTCCAGCCATTCCTGGACAACCAGGTTCGTGTTTTTCCTCGCTCCATTCAGTCGCGGCGGAACCTCCACCAGTTGCGCTCGAACTCGAACCCGTGCCACGCGCGCGCGTCTTACCCTATTCCAGTGGCGGCGCGAGCCATCACCTGGTGGTTGCGATACAATCCGACTTCTTCCCGATTTATTCCCTCCCCGACGAGATTGCGAGCTTCGCATCATGGTCGTCACCTTCTATCGCAACCTAGACCTTCTTTTCCCTTCTTCTGTCGCCTAATCCACACATTTTCTGACCCAACTCTCCCTTGACAGATATACTTCAAGAATCAGGTTGCAGCACCCGGCACGACCCATCCAGCCCATCTCCCCTTATCAGACGTCCTTGCTCTCGTGATCGACTCGTTTACTGGTGCAACGGAGCGACATATTGAAGTATGTGACTTTTTGAAAATTGCTTCTTCACTATCCGGCTGATCAGTTCTCTTTCTAGGTCGGCGATGGCCTTGAGATGTTCGTCGTCCTTGCCAAAGGCAGCTCCGTCCAGGGGCTAGCGAACATTGAAGGTGTCCAAGAGATGACCACGACGGACGATGGGGAGCGGGTCTTCATCATTCGGAGAAACTTGAAGAGAGATTAAGCCAATCGCGCAGTGTAATAAAACTGTTTCCATTCCTGTGCAGCGGACCTTTACAACAGCATCGAATAATTCCTTGACACTTATCACTAGAAGTTTTGTCCTTCTTTCATGTATATGATCCATGCGTAGACTGAGAAACGGTGTGGCGCTTTACTGATGATGCAGTCTTCGTTCACGAAGCGGATGTGTCCAAAGGATTGTATTTGTTCCCCTGATTCTAGAAGCACTCTTTCTCTATGCTGAAGTCATTACTGCAGATGCGCGTCCTAATTCTACTAGGCTTAACGGAAGCGAATATAATCGCGTACGCGCGACGTTTCGAAGTTCAAACAATCATGGACGGCCATCAGATGCGCCACCAGTCCACGCCACTTTCACTAAAGTCCTGCTATAGAGCCAACTCCACGCCAAATCACGCAAGAGCGCCTTGATATCTGCCGTAGTCACGTTCATCTTCCAGTCTGAGGCCGTGGCACGGTATATTGATATGACCCATCAACTTCAAGTTGTCACCTCCCAATCGGGATTGTGGCGTTGTCTTCCCCTCCCGAATTCCCCACATAAACTTCCCTCCTCCCCGTTCGGATTCAAGTACATTGCGTCTGAGTCCGCCTAAAACGATAAAGCGTCCGAAATTACCAACATGCTTTCCCTGGTCATCTGAAGGTCAGTCTACCCGATGAATATCCTCATATCGTACTCACAGACTCCCGCCACCAGAAGCACGTATTTCTTGGAAATTGCGGTACACATAAATTATACATTGCCTTTGTTCACTGTTCAGGACGGGAAGACTTTAATTTGAAATGTGGCGCAACTCTTTTTTACAAAGTCTTCTCCCGACGTTGCAGTCATCCATTGGGCTAATACCGGCCGGAATTCTTGCAGCATCTCATGCTCCAAGAGCACCCCATCATATTGGCGCGAACCCGTTGGTATTGTCATCCATTGTGGTCCTGAAAATGGCACAATGTACTTGTCTATTAGTCTGAACAAAAAATCCAGGCCTGCTTCGCTTTCGTCTCAGGAAACATGTCACATTTCTCATAGCTAAGGGTACGAAGGACTCCGTTTGTTCTTGCGGAAGCCATTCCGGGAGTTGGGAGGAGCACCTCCAAGGTCATCTGTAGGGGCTCGTTAGAAAACCACAAGAGAGAAATGTGAGGGAGCAGAACCTTGGAGCTCGCACGGGTTGAGCTTGTCCTTTCTAGACTTCAGTGTGCATTGGGGATAGCCAACATTACGGTGGAGTAGACGCTCTATTTCCTTTTCAAAATGTGTGCTCGACTCGTTTGGATAATTAGCGCCATAACTCCGATTCGTCCATTGATGATAATGGTCCATTCGATGAGGTTCCATTTTTCATGGGAGGTGGTCCTTGGGGGAAGGAAGTACGCGTGGGAGGGGTAGGGCGACTCGGACATAACATGTTTATGACCAGTAGTACTGATTTCATCCCTAGGCATTGATTCGACTCCCGAAACTCGACAATATGGCAGCGATTAACGGCCTCACGCTGCTAGAGGCGACTGGATATTACCCTTACATTCAGGCTGATGCTGGCCTGACACTGGGGGAGATGCGGTTGGCTATTGCCCGGGCAGTTGGACGTCGTAATTGATTATTTTTCAATGTATCTCTATGTCAAGCGAGTCCTCAAGCGATAGAGTCAAGAGACCAGACTGTACCTGTAGTAGGACAAAGTGAACGAGGGTACCACTGGCAGGCGTCTCCATGATTGGATCTGATTGTGAGAGAAATCAACGAACACGTCAATTCCTGCTGTTTAGCCCTAGGTATAGATCAGTATGCAGTAACGAGAAGAAGATTGAATGGCTCACAATGGTCATTCTGAGAGATACTACATATAAGTCGATAACCAATGTGGCGTGGTCCGATTATGAAAGCTACAATGCTGGTTTGTCTCTCCGGAGATCCACTACAGAATTATCATGCCCACCTGAATGATAGATAGTTGTCCGGCACGTTGAAGGAGACGACAATTACGATGGATTACCAACAGGCCGATGAAGACTGACAGGACTAGCCGTCAAGAGCGATATCTGTACAGATTATTTGCAGACCAACGATAGAAAAGAAATATCTCCTACTTGTTCTAGGGCCTGCGCGATAGAAGTCTTGACCATCAATCCTGCGCGCGAGATCAGCGTTGGGATTGCCCATAACGCAAGGTAAGCCAATGGGAATAATTGTACAATGTGAGGCGAGCTCCGCGTGCAGCACCGGAACTACCAGATGGACGTGCGGGCGAGGTGGATCTCGTGTGTAGAATTCGCGTGCACAGAGTTCTTAGTTCAAGCGGAGGACCAGAGCGAGTCGGGTAAATTGTGGCGTGAGGAGACCCGAGAAGACAAAGGCGAAGCGGTACGGTGTCAGCAGGACCAAAAAGGCACGAATTGGAGCGGACTTGGCGGCGGATACAAAGAACGACGAAATAGTATTCCAGAGCCAAAGAAATTGCGTGTAGTCCGTACGTTAGCGGTGGTATGACTGAGTGGCATGTGGTTGGAGTGGAAGTTGATGATACGCCACGCTGCCAAACAAGACCAAACGGTGCGACGGGGGTTGACTGATTCAGCCTTGTTGCAGCGTTCAGCGTTGTTCTGCGACACCTTTTTCTTCTTTCTCTCCCGACCGTCGACTGGCAGCAATGCGCGAGTCAAACTTTGCGTTTCCAGCACAGAATAAGGCCTGCGTTTGCATCAGCTCACAGCTCTATGACCGGCGAGGTGCGTATTTCCTAGTGGCTTCATAAGCTAGGCCAACGCTCAGTCTTTATAACAGCTCTTGATACGTCCTCGTCGCTGCCATTGTTCAACTCCCTAACACAATTAACCTATCTCACATCGACGTCGCCCCGGATCCGGGAAATCATGACCCAGGACGGCGGCCTCGAGCGACTGGTCAAAATGCTACATGAATTCTGTCTCGCTCCTCCTCCTCCAGAGAATCCTGCTCTCTTCTATGGACTCGCCCCACCGTCTGCTCGACCGCCCAAGCTTACTCCCACCCTTAATCCGCACTCGTTTGACAAGCACGCGGCTTACCGATTCTCCCTCGCATTCCAGTGTGTCGTCAACATAGGCGTTCGCGGCAGCGAAGCCATCCGGAGTAGAGTCGTGCAAGCGGGGACGTTGGAGGTTGTTGGATGCATCTTAGAGGCGTGGTTGGCAAAGAAAGGCTTCGCATTGGGTCCCAGTCCGAGTGCGTCGGGCGCTCCAAGGGAAACGAGGGAACAGCGCCACGCCAGGAGACAAGCTTTGGCGGAGCAGAGGACTCGAGACGAAGCGAACGAGCTCGCAAGGGCGCTTCAAAGACAGATCCGGGTTGATGCTGTGAGTTATCGTGTGGCACACAGAATCGCTCTTTTAACGCTTTTACAGAGAGACGACATCGCCAGTACCAGCGACGACGGAGACACCTCAACCGAAGTATCGACTACCACGACGCCACTCCGTTCGAATACACCCACCGCCTCCGTCGTGGTCCCTGGTCGGGAGCGATCTGGTACCATCATCGCACGTCGAACTTGGGATCCACCACATCCTCAGCGTGAAGCTCCTGCATCCCCTTCGCCGACTTCGTCTCGTCAGGATACCGAAACAGAAGACGATGACGAAGACCCCCCTCCCCGACGTGCCGTTGGCATCGTTGCTGACGGAGCCGTCGATGAAACAATAGCCACGCCTCTGGACGCGCGCATCATGATCAGCGACGAGCAGGGCGACGGCGTAGATCAAGGCATCGTCTCCCTCGAACCGAACGACGATATGGCGATGGGAGCGCCACCCGAGGCGACGCCTCGTCCTGGTGTAACACCTTTGCCTCGCTCTGGCACAGGGACTATCCGTGGGGCGCGGGATTCTGGACCTTATCGAGACGAGGATGTTTTACTGAGTCTACAGCTGTTGGCATATCTAAGCAAATACCCGCACGTCCGACAAGCCTTTTACGAGCCTCGCACATCTTTTCATCCTGCATCTACCTCCAACGCGACACCCACTGCATCCATCGTCAATCCTCGCTCCCATGCCATACCCATCAAGCCTCCTTCCACTGCTTCATCATCTGCTTCGTCGTCTGCAAGTTCTTCACCGGGATCTTCGTCGTCGAATTCGGGTGGGTTCTTCAGATCTTTTACAGCTCGGGGCAAGGAGAAGGAGAAGGAGAAACCACCTGCCCCCAGCACTGGCGGACGTCAAACGAATGTTTTCTCGCTAGTGGAGAGGTTCACCTTCCGGCCTAGCTCGTCGGAGAGCGATACACCGAAACTTCCAAGCGAAATCCAATACTGGGCAGGTGTGATCATGCGGAACGCTTGTCGAAAGGACGATAGTCGCGGTGGGATACGACAATGCGCCAATAGTATGTCCTTGTTACCAATTTCACACGCCGCTGTCTGACCTTTATTTTTTTAGTGCTATGTGGAAAATGGGAAACTGTTCCTCGAGAGTTTGCAAAATGTCGAAGATGCCGGAAAGCGAAATATTGTGGGAAGGAATGCCAGAGCACGGCGTGGAGCGAGGGGCATCGGTTTTGGTGTAGTGCGAGGGAGGAGAACGAGGAAGGGGAAGAGCCTGTGGCGGGGCAACAGCCTGAGCGTGGTCCCGACCGTTCGTCGACCCACCGCATTCGGCATCATCACGTACCGGAGGGTCGTCAACTTGGCCGTATACCCCAGACGTGGGCGGGAGGCATACCGATTGGGGACAATGAAGTACCGATGCCTATTATTATGGGAACTGGGACTGTGAGGCCACGGGAAAGGGAGCGCACGGGGACTGTGACAGTGCGAAATCGCGAGGGGACTGCTCGAGGGGAGAGGTCGTTTGAGGGTATATTTTCGGGCGCTTTGCCTCGCGCGCGGAGTAATCATGATCTGCAGCGGCCGCGACCGAGGCATACGGGAACTGGCAGTTGAAGGAATCCGCTTATACTATATCTTGTTCGGTATTTATCATCGCTAGCTTTCCTCTTTTTTTTTCTTAACCACATATTCATTCATGGCCATAACCACGTACATACACATCGTTTTTCATGGGGTTGTTTTTCATCCTTTTTAGCTTTGTTGCAAGATTCTGGATTTGTTCAATTGTCACTGTTTGGGTTGTGGTTGGTTGTCGAGATTTTCGTTTCCGACGCAACGAGGACTGGTAATGGTGATCGCCGGTGTCTTGGCTCCTGACCACCATTAGTGCCTGAGGTTATCGCCCACCAGGCCTCTCAACAGTCAAAATTTGCCCGTAGGATACAAATGGTACGCACTCTGTGGCGTTCGGAGTTGCTTCCTCATTATTTTCTAGGCCCCTGTGCACTACGTGAAAGGCTTTGAGATCGACTGGAAGAAGATCAAGATATATTTAAACGCCACGGATGACCAGTATAGAAGGATTGACTCGATAATAAACCAAGTTATGGAGAGTGTCGATCGGGATGAACACTGGTTGGTTGGTGCGTACCCTTTGGAGGGCCCGAAGGAAGCAATCAACGTCATTTCTTTGGGCGAGGATGCTTTTGGCGATGATGCGGAGGAGTTGGCGAGGAGGGGATTACCTATCCCGAAGTACCTCCAAACGCCCAGGATGCAGCTGGTGCTATCTGGCCCGAGGGTGTTCATTTTTCAGGATTGGTAGAGCGCCACACACTTACCCGGGCTATACATGGACCTTGAACGTATTGGCTTTTTCTTGTCGAGCATCTGAATATCATAGCGTAATACATCACTAAATATACCACTTTCCTCGATGATTGCACAGATATCATCACTGACTAATATATAATGCTAGCCGCGCACGCCAACGTCTTTGACATGGTACAAAAGGACACGTCCTTTGGTATTGCCGATGGCGAGGTACTCACTACCAGCCGAAAAGCCTAGCGTGGAAACATGGCCCAATGGCGTGCTGGAAGTAGACGAGAGGGCGTTTAGTGGGAGGGAGGGTGTGTAGGGTTTGTAGTAAGGGAGAGGTGTGTCCGTCAATCTAATAGTAATGTCAGTGGAAGTATCTCAACAGAGAGAAGGCCAGGGGGCAGGCAGCGGCAAATTCCGTGAAATTGGGTGGTGCAGCTAGGTCGTGGGAATTTATCATCGGCAGGCCGGCAACAGCGAAGTAAGAGGCAAGCTTTTTCGTTACTTACGATGTACATGGGACAGAAGAGTCAATAATTCGCCGTCCGGCTAGCTCAATTCTGCTATGGCGCGTTTAAAAGAGGATAAAGCCTTCAAATTAAATGTGGGAGTGAACAAGAGATCAAGTGGATTGCTTATGTTGACTCAAGAATACAATTTTAATGCGTAATTGTATCAATTTTAGTCGAAATTTCTTTGCCATTGCGTTGAGGTACGAAGAGAGAGAATGTTCAGCTTAAGCGCCACGCTCAAATGCCGACCTGCCGATGATAAATTCCCACGACCTAGCTGCACCACCCAATTTCACGGCCTTCTCCGACGCCTGCCCCCTGGAGAAGGCATACGTTGTAAAGTCGAACTCGTCGATCCGACGTACCCACAGCCACCACCTAAGGCAGTGGAAGTACACTTTGTGTCGTTATAAGCACCCAGTGGGAAGTATACTTTCGGTTTTAATAAGCACAGCTGTCCAGTGTATCTTTACAATGGGTCGTGATGGGGCCTGTCCTGTGCCTTGGGCTGTGGGAAATTCCCGCTCTGTCCCTAACACCCGCCCTCTTTCCTCAATAGGCCTATCTCCACATGTTCCCGATTTAAAGCTCGATCTTGATCGAGTATCTGTTGATCAGGAACTGCACGGAGTGAGTCGCTCGCTGCCTTCTTTTTAGCATTCGTTATATGTCTCGTCGTTGTAGGGGGTAACACCAGGTATCGGATCGCCACACTCCGGGACACTTAGAATTTCATCAACGAGGGGAACAACTGTAAAGGATGCCCTAGTTGCCAAATCTACAACGAACACTACACTACGCCTGTGAGAACAAAATACGATCCTTCCATCTTTTGACTGATCTGGCGTCATCCAGTAGTCTCTCTCTGGCTTCCTGTCCTGCCTGCCACTGTGCTCGGAGACCGTCCGCCTGAGCATTACAGATATCACATTCTAGAGTTTGGTCAGCCGTATATAGTACCATAGTCTTTTTCACTGACTATGTTTCGCAGTGAATCGTGTGTTCCCTGCATCCACTGTATCGCCAGCCATCCGAGCACAGCGCTCCCGAATAACGGCCATGGAACACAATTTCTTCTTCAGCAGCCTGTCAGACCTACGCTCCAAGGATACGATTAGGGTTTAAAGGTCAGGTTAAGTCAGGTTAATGACCCACTTTTTGGATTAACCTGACCTTAACCAGTCATTCAATATCATGAAAGTTGATTAATCATTAACCATGACCAGTCAATAAGTGTAACCAGTCACTCGAGACTCAGTTATAACTGGCTATAACCAGTTAAAACTTAATGCAGTTATAACCAGTTATTAACAGGTTATGACTGGTCAATATGCTATCAACCCTATAATTTAGAGGTAAACCAAGGTTAATGAATCTATTGATTTATCTTTTTCATATTCAAGTCTATGTTTTCTGGTCTTTCTCTTCATAATACTAGTATATCAGACTGTATTAATGATATATATACTATATATGTAAGAAATCTTTGTGTTATAGCTCTTTTTCTCTTCATATATTAAGAGTATCAAGGGTATTGGTTATAACCAGTCAAGACCAGTCATTGACAGTCACATTAAATTTCTCCCAAAGCTTTAACCATTAACCTTAACCAGTCATTCACAGTGACCAGTCACTCAGGGTCCGGTTAATGTTTCCAGTCAGGTCAGGTTAAGTCGCTTGAAAATGACCAGTTAAGTGACTTAACCTTTAAACCCTAGATACGATTCTTATAGTCTGGGCAGAGTAACGTCCGGGTTGCAGCAACACAAAGTCGTCTCAGAGATCCATGCTAGAACGGAGTAACTATTCAGCCTTCCCCTTTGATCTTCAAATAACGGGATACTTACAGCGCGCGAGAAATAGAGGGAATGGGCGGGGATGATATTTTGAAAAACCTCCTACGCTTTTAACTGGGCAAAGAGGGGAATGTACCGTCGACGCGGGAATTAATAGGACACCGCGAGGGAATTGTACGGTTTGAAGACGGTTATAACCACAGAGATATATCTTTCCCGCCAACACCCCTATCTATTAACCACTAAACGTGTATATTTATTGCTATGGTTGATATCACGGCGTCTAGCGTCGTAATTCTTTTACGCGCCACCGGCTGTTCCCACATCGTATGTAGTAAAACCGCTACATCTCTCTCACAAAAAAATTAAATTGTGAGCCAAGTATACCACAGACAGCTATCTAAAGCCAACACTCCATCTCCGCTCGGAAATCATCAGGCAAAGGGCGGGTCGCATGGGCTTGAGGGGGTGATAACGCATGAGCGGAGTCAATGACTTGGCGTGCGCCCGCTATGCGGCAGGCTTGCGCGTGATCTCCGGCGCAAAACATGACACCGTACTGCGCTTCGAACAGCAGAATCTTATGCTCGATGTTGTGGCGTGCCACCATGAAGCCCAACCAGGTTAGGACCTTCTACACCAGTTCCTTATGAAAGTGGCGATGCGGTTGAATAAAAACACCTACCTCCACTATGTCCCGTTGGAGGTCCCTCTTGCGCAACAGAGTGGCCGTAGGCAAGGTGGTTTCATCATACACGGTATTAGGATCGAGGTCCACATCCACGGGCAGCCACCAATGGAATTTAGCCACGAAGGTGGCGCTAACTACAGGGTGCCTGTTAGGGCCGAGCGACTTGAAGGTGTAGAATACGCACTGTATATCGCCAACATGTTGGACATCTCCAGATCATTTTTCCCCCAGAGCTTGAGGTAGACATACCACCGCTCCTCCAAGAAAGCTCGGCGTTGCCCAACAAAAGGATAACTGAAAGCGAGAGAATTTGAGAGGAGATAGGCTGACGGAAAATTGAGACTCACAATCGAGACATGGCCGTCGTTCCCAGAGAGTGATATTAGATAATTTAACACTGATGGCGTTCGTTAGTGGAGAGATGTCCCACGGTGATAACCAGACAAAATATACATATCGACACGGGGAAACTGAGCTCGTACCTGGCGTGGTGCAGTTACCGTGGTAATTGCAAGGAAATCATTTATATTTGACAGTCCCCGTCCAGATAGTAGGAGGGATATACATGTTTTAGAACACGGGAGTGTTCAATTACCAGAGTAGATGCATAACGTTGTTTGATGTCTCCGTTCCGGTGAAAGACCGGTATGCGCTTAGCCTCACACCAGTACATTTAACAACAAATGTACTCGAATTTAAGATGCCGGGCCTCTAATAATAGAACAATCGCGCCACCTACAACCTGACACTCTGAATCCCCGTATCTTCGACGGTACAGTCCCACGGTGTCTCGTCTTCAGCTCAAATTCTATTCCACTCTTCATCGCTTTCCCTCCCAGCTTTCCATCCACTCACCAGCAGGTAACATTTTATTTGCCTGATACACTTTAACATTAAGAACTCCCTATCAGCACCTTCATCATCTATCTCCATGGACACAAATCCTACTGCTTCCGATCTTCACGCGGTGCCGGACGATGAAGAGGAAAGCACTGACCGGTGCTGGTGGTCGAACAAGCCACAGCAGGCCTACCTTCTATCGCAGCTACCCGACTACCTCTTGTCTAAGGCTGTGACTGGAGGCGCCACTCTATTCTTTCGAAAAATTGATACAGAATTTATGACCCGCTGGAGTCCCGCTTCACTCGTTGTTCAGTTCAACCTGTGCCCCCGGGGACCAATCTGGAAAGGCGACTGTCCGTCACTCTCTCAGGATCTTGCTACGGCGACGAGGAACGAGGTGCCTGACCGGGACACTGAGTACCGACCGGAGGATAGCACCATCACACATATCCGGAAGGTACATTCTTTTCCTTGCTCGCCTTCGTAAAGTACTCAACGGTCTCACCAGCGCCTACGGTGGTTTTTCAACAATCACAATAAAAGCAAACATATGACTGGTCTCGCGCCCGCCTTGAAGGAAGCAGAACCTCCAAGACAGCGCGCCCACACAGGTAGAGAGTTGTACTCGATTGATTCCTTTGCCGTTTTCAAAGGGCACTACAAACCAATCACTGAACGGATTCTTCGTCGAGCCAGTCTTATTCGAGTTCTCCAGGAGGCGGGAATTGATGTCACATCTTCACTCGGCCCGCCCGGCGACACCGATCCGGCCTCCGCACTCGAGCTCGAACGTTTGGAACTCCTTGCCTCCACACACCATCTAAAACCCCAGCCTGTGCACCCCCTCACCATCCGCAGCACTGCCATTCAGCTAGCCTTTGACGCTCTGCCGCTCGCCGAACAAAAACGCTACAACGATGCAGCTGAAATGGAGAAAATTGTTGGTGCTTCCGTGAGGAAGCAGCAGAAGGAGCAGCAGAAGAAGCTGAAGCGAGATCCCGAAGCCCCTGCGGAGCCTATTTCTATTGAGTTGTTGAAGCAGTACGCTCATTCCCCGTCGTTTCTTTGGCCCATTTAACTCATTCTACAGCAATCTAAAGACACTTCCGGTCTATACCCACCAGTTCTTGGAGTCTGTGCTCCAGAAAACTGGACATACCTGTTTCCTAGTTACCGCTGGCCCTGATGGGGATGGTCATCTTGCCGTAGACTTGTAAGCACCGCCACACAGTGAACCACGTCTTATTCACAACCTCCTGTCTATAGTGTTTGTCATGGACCTACCAACCCCAACGGCGAAACCTTCATGGACGCCTATCCCGATTTCAAGGTGCATGTAGAGAAACCTTTCAGGAAGTACGCGCGTACATGCTTCCGTGAGTCACGAGTTACCACCGACACAAATGTACTAAGATACTGCCAGCACCCTATGCACTACCTATATCAAGTTATAAGCCTCTAATTAGAGGGCATCAAATTACAATATGGGCTCTAAGCTAGAGGGGCCTCCCACAACTTGATATGGGGTATCCCTCACATACTGGGCTAGCTGCTCAATTGGGATAGACCCTGGACTGGTTCACCAGCTCAGTAGGTCACATGATGAGTGTGGCACCAGGAAAATACTAATCAGGAAAATGATGGGGGCAGGGGATGGGGAAATGTGGCACCAGGAAATGCAGATCAGGAGAATTGATGGGATTGATGGGACAGGGGATGGGGAATGCCTGATGGGGGATTGATAGCAGGGTACAATTGTGGGTCCAGCATAAATGCTGGGCTATTGCTAGAATATAGGATGGATATATGGGGGGTATATAGAGAGTATAAAGTATAAAGTCTTAAAAGTAGCAGGAACAAGCAGGGGCAGGTGGTAGCTGCTGAAACTAGCAATAAACGATGTGTGGCGCATTTTTGACGAGGAGCACATACCTCGGATCCCTAGGCGTTAGTATGGCTGTATTCTCCTTGAAATTTAGATGTGTGCAGCACAAAGAACTATGTAAAAAGACGAAGAACTGGCTGAGAAACAAGCCAAACATTATTGAAAATCCCTTAAAAAGCACCAAAAAGGGAGCAGCACTTTTCCCTCGCATTGGGGTTACCTGAAACTACTTGGAGGTCGTCCAGACACCTTTGGGGCATTGCATATAACACTTAGTTGGGTCCCCAGGTCAACAGAACCCTTGGATATGATCAAAATATCCAAAAATTCCGCCACACTTCGTCGAGCCACTCCACCTACTTGCCATGACCTGGGGACACCTTATATTCGAAGATATATGTATATAATGCTCTAATCATGAGTTAGATGAGGTCTGGAGTGTGAAAAAAGCGGTCAAAACCTTGGGTACACCCCAAATAATGTCCCCCACCAAAGCACACATACCATCAACTTCCCCTGATCTCTAGGTCGTCCCAATGTGTTCTATTATTATAGATGATGTATTAGCATCCCAGAGGTGTCCCCAGTGTGTCAAAATGCGAATATAAGTGGTACAATAATTTATATCCCCTCCTTCTACACCAAGAATCACCCCAACTATCACACATCTGAGTGGTGGACTATTGATTTTAACATCATACAATGTGTTTTTGGCCTCCCAGAATATGTCCCAGGTTGAACACCCTTCAATATAGAGCATGGACATTTGAGAATTAGTACAAAGATCATATCCTCACCATGTACCAAAGAGGTGTATCTTCGAGGTCTACCTATGACCTGGGCCCCAAGATATCATCTATATAATGTTAAATGACTATTAGAACAGTCCTAAAGATGTAGATATGCGAACCAATGGGTGTACTTGAGGAGGAAGGGTGAATAAGGGTTCACCTAGTATCATGAATGTTCGCATTTTGACACACTGGGGACACCTCTGGGATGCTGATACATCATCTATAATAATAATAGAACACATTGGGACGACCTAGAGATCAGGGGAAGTTGATGGTATGTGTGCTTTGGTGGGGGACATTATTTGGGGTGTACCCAAGGTTTTGACCGCTTTTTTCACACTCCAGACCTCATCTAACTCATGATTAGAGCATTATATACATATATCTTCGAATATAAGGTGTCCCCAGGTCATGGCAAGTAGGTGGAGTGGCTCGACGAAGTGTGGCGGAATTTTTGGATATTTTGATCATATCCAAGGGTTCTGTTGACCTGGGGACCCAACTAAGTGTTATATGCAATGCCCCAAAGGTGTCTGGACGACCTCCAAGTAGTTTCAGGTAACCCCAATGCGAGGGAAAAGTGCTGCTCCCTTTTTGGTGCTTTTTAAGGGATTTTCAATAATGTTTGGCTTGTTTCTCAGCCAGTTCTTCGTCTTTTTACATAGTTCTTTGTGCTGCACACATCTAAATTTCAAGGAGAATACAGCCATACTAACGCCTAGGGGATCCGAGGTATGTGCTCCTCGTCAAAAATGCGCCACACATCGTTTATTGCTAGTTTCAGCAGCTACCACCTGCCCCTGCTTGTTCCTGCTACTTTTAAGACTTTATACTTTATACTCTCTATATACCCCCCATATATCCATCCTATATTCTAGCAATAGCCCAGCATTTATGCTGGACCCACAATTGTACCCTGCTATCAATCCCCCATCAGGCATTCCCCATCCCCTGTCCCATCAATCCCATCAATTCTCCTGATCTGCATTTCCTGGTGCCACATTTCCCCATCCCCTGCCCCCATCATTTTCCTGATTAGTATTTTCCTGGTGCCACACTCATCATGTGACCTACTGAGCTGGTGAACCAGTCCAGGGTCTATCCCAATTGAGCAGCTAGCCCAGTATGTGAGGGATACCCCATATCAAGTTGTGGGAGGCCCCTCTAGCTTAGAGCCCATATTGTAATTTGATGCCCTCTAATTAGAGGCTTATAACTTGATATAGGTAGTGCATAGGGTGCTGCCAGATCCCCACGAGGTCCAATATCACCATCCTGGATTAGCTCAACCGTCGACATCTTCCCCCCTTTTGGCACCTTCCACTTCCTCAACCACGACGACAGTCTACCAGACGCCTCCGGCTGGGGAGCAGTCGTTGTCATCTACGGTCGACGAAACCAGTCAGCCAGTGACCGTTGGGCTGGCCGAACTCGGATTGAATCTACTTCCGTCTTTGGTACCCAGAGGAAACTTCCCCAGCGGGCACGCAGACAGTTCGGTGACGCCGCATTGCGATCAATCTTCCATCTCGGGCTTGGACGACTCCCAGAGGAGCGGCCTCTTCAGATCTCTGCTTCTGAACAGTGATTGCTGGTCGAACTCGGCTGCCCCCTCGTCCCAATCAGCATTCGACCTGCCGAACTTTTACGCTGCCCCGCTCCCCAACGAACGCCAGTCTCTTCCCCTTCCCTTCCCAGTGGTGCAGTCCACTTTCAATTCATCGCATCATCTGGTGTTCGCTCCGGCCTATCCTTTGCCTACATATGATGGCAGGACACTTCCGCCGTACGGAGGGCATTCCTCTTTCGTCCAGCCCCCCACGCCGTTAATAATGTCCCCGGCTGTCCCCGTACCCATTCCTCTGCCCTACGCTACTGGACCGGCAACTGCTACGTCTCCAGCGTGGCCGCCTAGCTATCCCACCTGGGTCTATCAATACCTACTGTCTTACGGTCTACCTTTCTCACCAGATAATTTGCAGAACGCTCATGCCCGCCTTTCCGGGGCCCCGTCTCCACCAATCCCTTCTGCACAGCCCCCTTCAGCCTCTTTGACGTTGTCGGAGCCCCCAATACCCAGCTGGAGTTTCGATAAACATTATTCGCAGCCCCCCTTGGACGAAGGACGACACCGTGCGGGGACAACACCACAACCTCCTTCAGCCGGAGAAGTTACGCCTGTGCCGGAGGCGTCGTCTGATGCTCGAAAGACGAAGCGCAAGAGACAGAAGACAGGTACTCTCATCAGGAAGAAAAAAGCACTCACGGAGCAGGCACAACCACCCTCCTCTAGAGAATCTACCCGCCGCTCCACCCACAGGCCCGGTGTCACAACTCAGGTAACCCTCCCGCCTGTTCTTCTTCGTGCCATCGAAGGAATGCGAACGGTCCTGATGGGTGAGTCCGAGACAGCGAACGCCTGGGATGATCTCGTCCAGAGGTTCCAAATGTTGGAAATAAAAATTGCTGCAGAAGATCCCAATTACGCGGTTCGTCTCTGTTCACCGTCCTTTTGGGTTGGCAACTGATTCGTTGATGTCAGCACCAGCTGACTGCTTACGCCGAACGACCAACAGCACTTATCAACTGGATAGCTGCCGGATGCGATTTTTCCCAAGGTATTCTATTCCAGCCGGAGGATGTCCCCGTCTTCAAATCGCAGTGGATGAATTGGTGGGACGCTATCCAGCCTGATGTGCGGGAACGGGTCAAGGGAAAACTTCTGCCTATTACAGGCCGTCATGACGGACATGCTCTCTCAGATCTCCGTTGCGGTGGCGAAAACGGCTTGATTACACTCTTTTTGGGTTTGTTTCACTGGGGTTGTTCGAGAGAAGAATTGGAGGACTGGCACCACTCATTTGAGGACTTTTGTGCTTGCGTATACACCCTCTCGTTGATATAGTCAGATTAACCCGGTAGCGTACGGAAATGTCGTGCAAAATGTATTTTTTGGGCCATCACCCGGTTAGAGCGATGTTAAACTGTAAAATCTCAAGACATTTGTGCTAGTAGAACAATACCCTCGCTTTCCAGGACATCCCGATCTGCCTTGCGTAACAATGTCGACTCCATAAAACCTGTCATAACCACTCTCCACCCCTCATACGGTGCACTGCAGTGTACAACGTAGCGCGCGCGGACTGCAAACAGCTGCCCCGGACCAATAGGGAACCTTTTGCCCAGCTGGGCCGAGCAAAAATCTCCTCCCACAAACTTCCCGGCCACGAAGAGCCAGGTCACAAAAGCCGGATCGTCAGAGAAATCCAAGTGCCAAATTTCGCTCGACCCATCCTTGATGGCGATCGAATAGATGGCGGGACCGAGATCCAATGCGGGCCGTAGAGTCCAGGCCTTCTTGATAGTAGAGTTTCGAAGAAGACGTTGTCTAACTCTGAGAAATGTCAGCGAAGATGTTGCTGAGAGAGGGAGCGGTAGCTCACTTGAGCGCACGTTTCCACTGTTCGGGGAAATCGTAGGCGAGTCGGTTGTTAATTTTAGGGATGATGTTAATTTTGATGAACTGCAACAACTCGTCCATGGCTTTGATAGTGTGCGACGCCTGTTCACGGGATTCGCGCGTGACTTTCGCCCGTGCAGAGGTAAACTGCCAGACACCGAGATGCAAAGCTAACGTAGAAGAGCGCGGGTCGGCCTTTTTAGCGAAGTACACGGGTGCGGTGTCTATAAAGGCATCGTATAACTCAACGAATCGCGCGGGGATCTTGTTGTCATAGAGGCTGTCGTAGCGGTGCACCAGCACTAGCGGGGGTTCGACCAGCCCAGAGAGGCGATCCACCTCGTTCATCTCTGGGGTCAGAGAGAACGAGACCGTTGTCGCATCGTCTTCCCAGGCTTTCGGCAGCTCGTGGGGCTCGACGCCAGGGTACAGAGTTGCGACAGCGTCTCGGACCTTTCTTTGACACTTGACGCCACCGAGGAAATCAGACGGATGACTATCCACAGTGAACGACACTGGGGAGACGGTCAATAGGGAGCTGTCAGCAACGGTCTCCACGGACCGGAATGCTCCTCAATGCGGGCGCGAGTGTATTCCAACCAACGTTTCGTCTTCGCGGGGCGCTTGCCTGGTCTGGATTTACTGCGTCTCGTCTTGCCTTGTCAATGGTGGGTGGTTTTCATCCCTCTGTCGTTCGTCTGTAGAGTGGGCCTACAGTAGGCTTTAATAAATCATATGAAACTGACATTTTATTAATAACGGCCCCTGATCGGCACTCCCAAAGCTCGAGGCTTCGATCACTCTTGTCATTTACCAACATGTTCGATAGAGGTTGAGCTGACCATCACGGTCTTGCTCGCCTCCGAAACTTCTCCCCGCATAGCGGCACTACGAAGGACACGTTCAGCGACGGTGTACGGTCGAGCAGACCATCGCGGTCTTGCTCACCTGGGGAACGTGGACGTCGGCAGAGCAGACCATCGTGGTCGGGCTCAGCACGTACAGTCCAGCGTAATCCAACACACCGTCGACACGTTCCGGAATACGTGGCCGTCATGGGACCTACGACCGACATCTATTTGATCCGCTCATCCGTTCTCCTCTCTCCGCAATGGCCATCTCGACCGTCTTGTTGAGCGAACAGGACTTCACGCGCGAGCCATGAGACACATATCCATGGCCCGGATTCGATTCCTTGGCCAACGACCTTGATATCGGGCGCTACTCGCTACCACCCGTGGGAGAGATGTCCGACCAGACTGCCCAGTATCTGTGGGGTGCGTCATTCCGCTTACCCCCTCGTCTGGCTTCTGACACGACAGGTCCCTCTTTTAGAAGCACCCGTTGCGGTTACCAGGCGGGCTCAAGTCCTACATATTTTGGTCAAATGGGCTGGTTTCTGCCCCTGCTTCAACAGGTATGTGGGCTTCGCCAGCGCCGGGTCCCTTACTCACCGAAATCCAGCGCGGCGAACAAAATTTCGTTAGGGCGAACTGGCCTGCAGTTTCTTCAGGCACAACTGAAGAGCCAAGGGTACCATACCACGTCACGGCTCCCGGATGGCGAGATAGTGTTGCTGGACGAGGACTTCGTTGGTGCGTATTAGTTGACTGGATGACATCAGCCCGTCCTGACTTCCCACGCAGATCAATGACGACACAACTTCTACGCCACGAATCCCCAATTGGAACAATGGAAGTCCAATCGTGTCCGCCTGGACGTCGGGGAACTCTGCTGCTCTTGTGCCCCCGCGGTGCGGAATCACCATATTATCCCGCCCTTCCAGTCCTCTGAGGGCTGGACCATCAGGCCTCAACCCGTGGCGGTCCCCTGGGAGGCCTTTTTCTGGCCCGATCCCGATGCTTAGATACCGTAGACATTTTTCGCCACCATCGCATTGCAATCAGCATTTACTTTCGCTAACTACCACGGGGTCTCAATATTCTCCCCCCAGACCTTCAAGCCCCAGCGCTTGGTTCTAGGTTCTACAACATGCTCTGTCTGCCGTGCTACCATGACCGGATAGGTCTCGAGATCGTCGTTAAATACTTGGTCTGGCAGCGGAACTACCCTTATCGCGTCACGGTAGGCCTGAATGCGAGCGCGCGCTTGATCTCTCTGTATGCGCCACCTGGCCTCTGGTTATGTAAGGCTGGGTGTTGGACGAACCCTACGGACACGTACCAGATTCATTCTGACCACGGAAACCCAAGGCATACCTTGTCTCTACGTCGCTCAGGCCGAAGGAATACGGTCCGGGCTGGTAGTTCTTCCCGCCTATCGCATAGGAGTAGAGAAGCATAATGAGAATCTGAATGAAAGGTAAACACTCCCGCCACGCCAACGTCTCCAATCACTAACCTTGCGACGATATTGCAGGTCAATTTCGTGAACGATTCCGGTAGGATAGTACCTTTCCACGTGAGCCAGTAGCTCACTGCAGAAGCTTTCGAGCAACTCGTTGGCGAACACACCACCCGAGGATAAGGGGTTCTCCACTTCCTCTAGAACCAATCGGAGCTGGCTGGCCTGGCGCAAGAAGAGCATGTGGACGTCGGGAGTGATTTTGAGTTGCTAAATTGTGAGTCAGTGCCTACCAGCCGCTTGTTGTTCGTCGAAGTGCTTACCCTATCCCCAATAAAGTTCCGGAGGTTGTTATGTCCTACCCGAAAGATGCTGTAAGCCTGCGGCACCAAGTCTTCAGGCGGGTCGTTTATCGCGGCCAGAGTAATCATTGGGCGCCAACAGACTCTCAACACGAGCCCGGTCTTTTAACCTAACGCAGCTCCAGCAAGAAACCTTGTTAAATGAAAAGAGTGCGCTGATGAGTGGTTATACACATTTCTTGCACGGAGTTTATACTCTCACTTCGCAGAGTCTGTCCAGCAGGATAGATTCTTAGCGGGAGAGCACTCGTGCCTGTTCATGGTTATATGCATCTATCGCACGGAGTTGGGGACCTAGAGACGACGGTGAGTGTCGAATATACGTGCCTCTTCAAGGTTATATACATTTACTGCACGGAGTTTATGCCGTCACTCTGCAGAGTCTGTCCAGCAGGATAGATTCTTAGCGGGAGAGCACTGGTGCCTGTTCGTGGTTGTATACGTTTATTGCACGGAGTTAACTTTTTGACGTCCTCACACAGTGTATTGAGGTCCTCGCAGTGTATTTTAACCACGACGTTGAACAAACCCGGAGGTACCTTAGGTGAAAATTTGTTCTATAAAGGTCAGTCACCCGTATTCTTCACCGTTCCCCCATCAGCTTCATCATGGCTTCCAGTCCGACCGACCAACCCGTCCGTGAAAACGACTTGCTGATTTCTCAACTTTTGCGCCACGGGTTGTCCCTCTCCGACCTCTCGAGAGATACGCCAGCAGTCGTGAGCTACCAAGAACCGTTGATCAGTTACGATACGGGTAAGAGTGAGCCTTACTTACAAGGTGTACGCTGACGCTCTCCATAGGCCTGAAGACTCCGTCGTCAGACGCCCCAGTCCCACTCGTATCAGACTCTGTGGAGCCTGCAAAGGGCCCTGTCGGTGAGCCATGCCGTTTTTTCCTCGAACTGTTGCTCATCATCCTGTTAGGTCTGTCCGAAGGTGAAAATGAGAGCTTCGTCCTTTTAGGTCCATCGGGCGAGGATAGCGAGAGGAACTCCACCGGTAGGTGTTGGGGCTCCTATTGTCGTCCTTCTGTCACTCACCCCTGTCCAGGCGTGTCTAGCGACCAAAGTGAAGCTGGGTCCCGTAAGTGCTGACACTTCCAACAAGAACTACTTCTAACTAGGGATTGAAAGTCCAGTCCTAAGACTGCCAAAAAACCGCAGACTGAACCGGACTGGACCGGTCACGTAACCGGACCATCACATCACAGGTCTCCGGTTTAGACCGGTCACAGTCTCCGGTTCATTCATTTCATGAAATTGAATGGACTGGCAAAAGACCGGTTCAGACCGGTCTGACCCGGGACCAGACTCAAAGTCCAAAAAAGTTGAAAAGACTCGTGTCTCCGCGAGTTTTGTGATTTTAATAAGTCAGCATTAGCTTTCTATCACTAGTGTCAATAGTAAAAGTTGTTTGTATTCATTAAACACACATTATAAAAAAAACTAGCGGCGTGGGAAAGTTGAAGATGATCATCTTCAACTGTGGCCAAGTAAGAGGTAAGGGCATAGAATGCATATAGAGTCGGTATCTTTAATTCCCTTGTGGCTCAGTTGCTAAAGCACTATAAAAATGTCAATACTTCTAAGGTCACTTGTTCAAACCCTGTTCAAGCCACCGGTTTTTCACGGTTTGACCAGTTGTGGACCGGTTGAACCGGGCCCGCGGTTTAACCGGTCTTAACTGCTATAACTGGATAGGACCGGGACCGGTTTAGCAGTTAGACCAGTTCCGGTTCCCTGTTTACTTGCTTTTCAAAAAAATTGGACCGGTCCCGGTTCCCAGTCCTTTAAATTTTAGGCAAAAAACCGGACCGGACCGGACTTTTAATCCCTACTTCTAACCAACCCTCTTAGACGATGGCGCTCTTCCCAGCGTAGCTGTAACTATACCTCTGCATATTTTAGCCAGCCTCCTTGGCCGCCTCGACGAACTGGCTGCTTTTATTAGCTCCTCAGTCAAGGATGACGACCCCGTGACTATTCAACCGGCCGGTCCGATCCCTCCCGAAGCGGAACTCATGATGACCGAGAGGACGGTATCAGCTCTGAACGCCATGGATCTAGACACTCCGCCGTCCAACCCCGACGTTGTGTGGTACTGCGTCTCTCGAGGGACCTGGATAGGCCTCCACCATGACTTGTAGGTTTCATCTAATGGTCTGCTACAGTATGTTCATGCTACCTCCAGGGCATACGTCTCCCGCCATGTCGTGGGAGTGCCTTTCAACTGTCACGTTAAAAGGGATAGCTGGTATCAGGCGAGAGAGAGTTTCCTAGTCTCCCGCAATCTGGGCGTCTGTCGTTTGTTGGCGCGAGAGACAGTATCCTAGTCTGTCGTAATATGGTTGTTTGTTGTCGGCTGTCTGTCGTAGTTCGTTTCTGTAACCTCTATAAACCTCTGTGTCCGCAAAGAAAGTGCCGCCTGTTCCACCAGCTTGAGTTTCCCCGTAGTCGACGTTTCCAGATTTGGTAGCAGTTTCTGTAGCCCAAAGAAAGTGTCGCCTAGTTCACCAACCTTGGGCAGACGTAGTCCACGTTTCCCGATCCGTCGACTCGAGCTTGAGCGCTTGAAGGAAGAATAAATCTCCCACTTGACTTTAATTTTGTTACTATACAATCTTTACGGCGAGAGGCTGACTTCCAGAGTAGAGGGCTTCAGTCAGGAGATAAAGAGAGAAAAATACGGCTGGGAGGGAATGTGATTGAATAGAAAAAAGAGTTAAGTAGAACTGAGAAAAGCTAGGCGACGATGTAGTGGGATGAAATCCCTAATAGGAATCTTGATCCCATCTTGTTCAAATAGGTTCTCATTCACTGTAAGTGTCGCTCAATATTAGGGATTCCATTGTAAATTCAACCTCATGGATGGAAGTAATGCTGAACTAAGGTCTCCTCATTTCCAGACTAGCATAGAGGAGCGCGGGGACTGTAGAGAGCGTATTTATTGCAACCGAACTCACCTCATAACGTAGCATCAAACGTTCACGTGTTCTACCTCACTTTCATCCTTCATCCTTCAACAAAATGCCTGATGTCAACGAAGGCACTACATCGAACTCACCTCAGCGCCAACGTGAACGGGAGCGAGAACAACTACGAGAGCGCGTGAGATCGAGGTTAGCGTTCTCTCTCTCTGTATTTCTTGCACCACGTTGACCGTCGTGCAAAACGGCAGGAAACAAGCCCAAGAAGAAGAGACGATGGCAAACATTGTCGATACTGGGGAAGCTCGGCGAGAGTGGCACAATAACCAGGCAATGGAGCACATGAGGAGGTCTGTCCTTCTCCCACTCACCAGGCCGAAACGACTCACGGCGCAATCAACTCCGTAGAAAAAGAAAACGGGAAAACCAGCTGTCTCCCGCAGAGAGAGAGGCTATATGCCAGAAAAGAAATGCGTACACTGCCCGCTATCGTGCTACCCACCGTCTGGATCTGCTTGCCGCTGGGGTGCGCTATCGTCGCCGGAAGAATCCTGACGCCTACCCTCGGGTGGCCTTACTCAAGCATCCAGAGGACTACTCCGCAGAAGACATCGCCTGGGTTGAATGCGGGGACAAGGTGAAGCGGGATATCCAGGATAAAGTCAAAGGCATCAGTGTCCCGCTGTCACACCCGAAAAGTTTATCAGGTGTGATTCAAGTAAAATTGAAAATAACTTTAAGAAATGCTATACACCTGACGATGTAATCATGCTTAGCGAGCTTAGCAATTGCATTAGTCAGCCAGACAGCCTAGAACATTATTTATAAGCAATACAGGTAATCGGATTACTAATCAGACGATTACTCATCGCTTAATCAGCAGACGACAGTAGATGACCTTTACGGTTCATATTTGACGATCTCAGACGTTGAAGCACAGACGAAAGACTGAAGTAGCTACGATACCTTTACCGACTATATTTGGACAGCTCAGATAAAGTAGTATATTACTAATACAATAGCTTACTCAGCTGGCGACAGCTCCCGACCAGACCATTCTATATTTAGAAATACCCTGTAAACTAGTATATAAGGAGCCCAATTTCACTCCTAATGATGATCACCCTTTTACCTCTTTACAATAGCGAGAGCTGAGTGACTCCAAGATTACAACGTAACCAATCAGACATCTTCTATAAATAGGTCAGAGCCTATAAGTGAAGGATTTAAGTTTAATTGAGAGAAAGATACGAAATCTTGGTGAAAGACTGCTATCATCTCAATCACGCGACTACGAGACACCTCCGACAGACTGAACAACTACCGTACTAACTTCTACTTCAAGTAACAGACTTGAACTTGCATTGTAGCGAGCTCGACATCAGACTACGACACATTTCACGACTACTAAGAGACTAAGTTTTGACCAAATCGACTTCTATCGACTACGAAAGTAGTCCAATTTCATAAAAGGTATTTTAACTGAACAAACAGAATAACCTGTTCCATATATTAGGTTCCGGTGAAACCTGTACTGGATAAATTTATATTTTAAATTTTCTAGTGTGACAAATTTGGAGCCCACCGCGAGGGGATAAAATACCGATATTGACCATTGGACTAACAGCTACCGACACAGCCACCTACCACCATCAGTGTTGATGTCTACATTGGGACATCAAGATCAAGAACAGACAAACATTTCTTCCGACAATTCGTACGAAATACCAGACACCACCTTCCGACCTCGAACCATCTTGACCTCTGATCTCGAAACATCAGACTCTAACAGCTCGCCTGAACCAGATACAACGACTGCTAATACTAACTCACCTAATTTGACTTTTAGCGACACATCTCCAAACCCGAATCTTATAACTACTTATAATATGAACTACGGAAACCGCACACCCGATATGCTTCCCACTTTGGGAAGTAAGACTGCACCAAAGAAGTTTACTGGAAACTTCAAGAAGGTAAAGGACTTCTTGGAGAAATATGATCGTATGTGCAATGCATACCATCTTACAGATTCTGATAAATGTCTTCGTTTGACGGACTACTGTTCGGATATTGTTACTCAGCTAATTGAATCTTTAACTAGTTACAGAACACATGATTGGGCAGCACTAAAAGCTAGTCTCCTAGACTACTATGATGCTGACCTAAAAGAGACCCGGCATAATATTGGCCATATGCGTAAACTTGTTTTGAAGTGGCGTAAACACCCAATTTCAAGCCTACAACGATGGAAAAAGTTCCGTCGAGAGTTTACGACTATTGGTGGATGGCTAGAACAGCAAGGCAGAATCAGCGAGCAAGAACAAGCTACATATTTCTGGCATGGAATTCACAAAGCTCTTCGGAACAAGATCGAAGCTACTATTACTGCCCGAAATCCCACTATCGATTTGACAAGGGCCATCCCAATGGAGGAAATTGAAGGAATAGTACGCATACTATTCACCCGCAATCGATTTGACTCTAACCTGGTAGAGTCAGAAGACGGAACCAACAGCGATACCGAGGAAGATACTAGTGAAAGTGATAGCGAACAGACTTCAGACTCTGACTCTGATTCAGACACTGACTCTGACTCTGAATCAGACTATAAGGTACACAAGCATTCTAAGAAATCCAGAAGCAAGAAGAAATCTAGTAAGAAACTCTTAAGTAAGAAGCAAAAGTCAAAGACAGCCAGTCTGGACAAAGCACTTGAGCAACTGCCTAAGAATACTTTAGCTAACAATAAAGCTGCTTCAAGGACTAACAAGGCCAAGCAAGACGAAGTGGAAGGACTTATTGAGAAAATGGGACAACTTTCCTTGACTGAACCAAAGTACGCCAGGCTGTACTACAAGGCATTAAAACTTGATTCAGACATAGAAAAGTGTGTGCAAGCCCCTACAACAGTCAATCCAATTCCGACTAACTTCCGGCCTAGTCCTAATTTTTCGAGACCCATGCGTATTAATAATATAGGCATGCCCTTGTCACCAGCTACTATACCTAACTCTATTCCTCTTCGTCAAGGTGCAAACATGCAGGACAATCGAGGACAATGTTTTGGTTGTGGCAAGGACGGACATACTGTACGTAACTGCCCTGACGTACAAATATATGTCATGAAAGGATTAGTAAAGCAGGATCCAGTTAGCAATCGGTTGCAACTGAATAACGGAACACCAATTTACCGGCAAAATAATGAGACTCTAGTCCAAGCAATTCAAAGGTACACTGTCGGTCCAGCCGTACAAGCAAACTTTGTGGGTATTCCATGTGAAACCGAGGTCGATGAGCCGCCGCAGGTTTATAGTGTAGAAGATGACGGAGAAATATATCAGGTCACCCGAACTACTCGAAATACAAGACAACAGAGAAAGGAGGCTACAGAAGGAACTAGGAACCCTATGGGGGGATCTAGCTCCAAGAATACACAAGCTAACTCGACTATGCCATCATCACGAGCACAGAGATTCAATGCTCGGCAAGAAAAAGCCAAGGAATCACAACATCAGAGGTCGCCGACACCAGAGCGAGGGTCAGACAGCGAGAATGATAATGTCTCACAAAGAATATATGATCCGAAACCCCGGTACAATCCCCAAGAGGTAAGTGATGTGGAAATGGAAGACGAACAGCCAATAATTAAGCCTCGAATCACTCGAAACCCACCTAAAGACTCAGCGCTAAGTACCAAGCCTAAGATACGTCAGTCCGAAATTCAACGGCAAGTACCGAAAGATGCATTGATGGACAAGCTACTAGAGACCGAGGTACCCAAGGTAACGGTAAAAGAGCTTATAGCTTGTTCCGAAACGCTGTCAAGTAGACTTGGTGGAATGCTAAAACGAAAGAATATGCCTCAAGACGACAGCGAGGAAGTAGTTCCTGCTATGGTAAATCTTTTGACACGCAACAAAGCCCTACTTATCCGGGTAAACATGACATGCGCCAAACATACTATTGAAGCAGTAGTCGACTGTGGATCACAGCTAAACATCATGAAACGAAGTATATTTGAAAAGTACCTAGCTGACCATTATGCAGAAGAAATAGGAACTACTATCAAAGTCAAGGATGCCAGCGGAAATGAGGGAATACTGCAAGGCAGAGTTCCAAAAGTCTTACTAGAAAAAGGAAGCATCCAGACTTACGCTAACATCTATCTAGGTTCGGATGATTTACCATTTGACTTACTTCTAGGCCGACCCTGGCAACGGGACAATTTTGTTGGAATTGATGAAAGAGACAAGGGGACTTACTTAGTCTTTCGAGATATCCAGCAACCCGATAGGACAATGGAGCTATGTGTCATGCGTGAGTTCATTGAACAACCATGGAGGCTGGGAATTGCATCACAAAAGCACACGACTCAACAATACGAGGAAAGCTCCGAGACAGAATCCGAAGAGGAAAATACGCCTAAACAAGCTATGCTAAAGAGTCTGGCAAAGCTATCGGTAGAATCTGGAGACCAGTCTAATACTATCCCCTATGAGAAGTATTCTAATAGAGGATACTTAGTCTCTAGTCTTGAGATAGTCCCAGAATTAAACGAGACAATAGACTCCAGCGAATCGGAAACAGCCTCAATGATAAAGGCCCGGATAAGGCGAAACCGACAGAAAAGAAAGAATCTGGTAGCTCTAGAGAATTATTTACATCTGATAAACCGAAGAGGAAGTGCAGGAATTAATCCCCTTTGGAGTTCCCATGAGCTCGAAGATTATCTAGATCCCTTCCAATCTGATAGTAGCAGTGACTGTCCTCCATTAATACCTGTAGCAGACTCAGAATCTGAGGAATCAGATTCTGACATAACCTCTGAGTCCAAGGCATTAATACAGAAGACTCAACATTCAGAAAGGGCAAGTCATTTTGAGCCCGAAGCCAGCAGTGTCCTTTCTATTACTAACGTAAACGACCAAGGGGAAAGAAACTCTAGAGCAGGGTCTCAGCGAAGTCGAATGAGTCAGAATTCAAGGACACGAAGACAGCATGAAGCTAATGAATCAGTGCTTCGAGATATAGCGGATGAATTTCACCAATCAAGTTCCCATAGTCATCAAACCTCACAAGGACATTCTAATCGACACGCTAGAACTAGTCACCAGGAACAACGAATGAGGACAGGCAGGCACAGACCCATATCCATTCGGATAGTTCAAGAAGTATCTATTGATGCCGAAGGGGATTCCACGGAAACCTCTTCAAATCAAGCACCTAACCCTCCACCCTCTCCAGAACCATGGACCTCAGACTGGCCTCAAGCAGACTGGGGAGAAACTGGTTGGCAGACAAGTAGTTGGCCAAACGATGACTGGGCTGCAAATGAATGGCCACCAAACAATTGGCCCGGAAATAGCGCAAACACCGCCGAAGAGGTACCAGTAACTAATGCGGAAAGTGCAACAGGACCATCAGAACACCAAGGAAACCATGAGATGGATGGAATTAGCTTCCGATTAATTCCCGAAGAGGACCAAAGCCCTCCGTACTCTCCGACCCCGTTGGGAGACATAACCAATGGAATTAGCACTTCATATGAGCCTAGGCAGACTCAGAGTCTACCAGAGACCTTATATATAGTGACTTCAGAGTCTCAAGCACTTGACTCTAATTTTTCAAACCCCTGTTCGCAGGAAATACAAGTTCCAAGACAGTCACAACAAGAATACATACAGAAGAAATTAAACATGGAAGTTACTATGGATCACACAACGGACACAATACCACAAGACCTCAGCACCGACGAACAAGAAATCGACAAAGTCAAAGAACCTCCTATATCGAAATATGTTCAAATCGGAACACAGCAGATCCCCACCAATCCAATCCAATCATTTCGAGTCTCTGAATCGACAGCAAACGGCAATTCAAATTCGAAAGAGACACTCAGTGCTGTCTGGATTCCACTGCAACGCGGAAGGACCAGCCGGATGCACAAAAGGCTTGGTATCAGAGGGAATAAAGAAGCAGATGGGCAGATAAACACCAATACATATTCAAAGGATCGCGGCGAAAACAGTGACTACGGTGAACAAGTCCTGCACTACGACAGAGACTTTCCAGGCTTTCAAAAGGAAGGCACTAGCAACGGCGACACAGAGCAAATGAAAGATATGCAAAGTGCAAATTCAATTCATAAACTACACGCTCAACAGACTCCTGGCACGTCCTGCCAGGTAGCCATGAATACGCCGACACCAAGTGACCCAGAGCTCACAAAGCCCCATCGACGCCCCCTCAATATCAGAAAAGATGACTTCAACGACACGTCAACGTCCCAGTGCGAACAAGTGAGCGCCGTACTAGACGAAGATGTAAGCAACGGACGAGAACAACACGAAGCGGACTCACCAAAACTTCCATACGAATACGCTCAACCAGCAAAGAGGACTCCTGGCACGCATTGCCAAGCAAGCAATGCCGATTCGTCAACGGACGACATGGGAGCCACCGTCCTGAGCAAGCACAGGACGACGGGCGGCTTACCTCAGCATCGGCATTGCGGAAAAGGAACCAGAGCGCAGAGCCTGCAGCGTGCAAACGATGATGAGACAAAGGTTAGCGCACAGCAAAGATGGGAGACGACAGACGCACCAAGCTCGCAAGACACCAACATTTCGCTAGTACCGACTCCTGGCCCGTTCTGCCAGGCAGCCGAGGACCAATCGCCAACGAACGACATAGCAAACATAGCCTTATTCAAGCAAGTGAAACGGAACGACCTGGAAAATAAAGCGACAACTCAGCATCCAGCAGGCGGCGACTGGACTAGTGTCCATCGCGACAAAAAGAAAAAAGAAAACGGCATGCAGGCGACGCTGCGCAAACGAGTGAGCTCCAGGCTTGCTGCAGAAGACATGAGCAAAGAATATGAAACAAACAACGAGTACGGACGACAGCGAACAAACGTACTAAGTTGTAACTCGGACGACGCGCTCCCAGCAAGCCAGGCTCCTGGCACGATCTGCCAGGCAGCCACGAACAAACCCTCACCAGACGGTCCCGCGCTCAAAGGAATGTCCTGGCGGCCAGCAGACGAAGATAGAGATAGCGAGCGAACATGGCAGCGCGCGCAGACGAACAAGAGATTAGAAGGTGAGAGTGAGAACGGAAGTCAGAATCAAACAAGACCACACGCACCGACTCGGCAGCAAGACAGCGACATACGACCAACACAGACTCCTGGCACGTACTGCCAGGCAGTCTCGAACGTTCCAGAAGACGGCGCCTCATCAGGAATGAGCGCCAAACGGACCAAGGAGACTGAAAACGAATGGATAGGCCCAGGAGACGACAAAAAGCTCCGAGCTTTGAGAGCTGACATTCACGGATTTAGCCAAATTAAAACGAATGAAGGAGACGACACCAGACGCACCAAAGAAACCGGAAATGGATGGATGGAACCAGGAGGCGATGAAAGGCTCCGAGCCTGGAAAGCCTGCACGCACGGATTTAGCACTATTAAATTAGAAATTGACGTGCTAAACGCACCGGAATCGACACGGCAAGGACCGAGCGACGTGAACGTGGATATTCAAGTCCAACGACTTGAAGCGCCGAGCGAAGGTTGGGCCAAGCGTGGCGCACGACCCGAATCGAGGGATAAGTCCGATGTAAGCGTTAAACCAGGGCACGAGCTCGCGCCAGACGGACGGAAGGCGAAGACGGAAGAGGATGGCTGGGCAAGGGAACAAACAGGCCAGAAGGAGAAGGAGAAGGATATCGTCAGCCTCGTCAAAGGGCACAATACAGTAGACGTACCTTTGAGTGAGCTCCTTCCAACCAATACACAATCCATTCCTTCGTCGACGGCTCCTGGTACGGCCTACCAAGCAGCCGAGAGTGTCCAAATTGAGTTGACACAGACCCTCCGCAACGATAGCGCGGGCCTTGCGAAAGACGCCAAGCCAGACGACGGCTGGCTAGACTTCCAGAGCGAGAACGAAAGGACGATTGCGTCCGAAAGAACCAGCGACGTCGAGCTAGACAAGCATTCAAATGAAACAAGTCTGCTGAGAGCTCAAGCTGCGGATACAATAGAATTGAAAGGAAGAACGCACCATGAAGATGAAGAGAGCGCTTCGGAGCCCAGCCTGGCTCCAGAAGAGAGGGCTGACAAGGACGCCGTACTCGCGGACAACGAGTATAAAGGCAAGGAGCGGGGAAAGATGATTCCTTCCCCCAAATTCCATTCCGTCCCCGACATCAACCAAATCAAACACGAACAAATACCGGAACGGGGCAGCATGCCTCAAATCCTTGAACGCCGAACCATCCAAGTACCATCCACGGTGGCCAACGCTACCGATTCCGGCGCGTCAGACGACGACCGTGTCTATACCGCCGCTATTCCCCTCCACGTACGGGAGAACCTAGCTCCCCGACCCGCACCATTTCCCAAAGCCCTCATCCTTCCACGCTGCGCTGGCACTCAGATCCAGAGCGCCGTCACGTCCGCCATTCTCGAGGTTGTCAAAGGACCTCTCGACTTCCACGGCACCATCATCGTCTGCCCCACCGCTGCTCGACTTCCCACACGCATTGATCCACTCAACGGATTCCGTCTCGAACAACACCTTCTCGTTAATGGACGCGTCATCACGCTCGAACCCGGACATGATCCCTCTGTTCGGATGGGCCATGTCCTAGCCATTCAAGCCAATGGAGCCATCATCCGTGCGTACCCAGACATTGAATGCCAATCTGAATCTAACGAGTTTGATCTACCAGGCCAGCTACTCTGTGAAGAGGAACGCGACGCCTCTCAGTTGGGACCCTTTGGGGGCTGTCTCACTGACGACGGACGTATTGCCCGACTCGAACATAGTGGTGGCATGGCATGTCTCGACTTTCCCGTCTCCCAACCACTGGAAGCCATGGCCGACGTACCAGACTGGAAGGTGGATGTCAAGCAGGCTATCTCGACCGAAGAGTTAGACGACATGATCAACCGAGCATCAGAACGCGATGAAGGTAAGGATTCCACAGTCCTTTTCCTTCACCATTCTTCCCCTCCCGTCATTCCGGACTGGCATTCTCCACCCCGTTTTACAGACCCGACCTTTGCCAATCATTTACTAAAACAAGTTCCTTTTCTGCTAGCTGCACGAAACGACCAGGAACTCAACGGACCTACCCTCGGACCAGTTATCTACCTCAATGAGGCTCGACTCAACGAACTCACATATGGCTTGAGGATCGACAAACGTATAGGCCTTGCTGTAACCCTCACCAAGATTACAGAGCTCATGCAGCGCAGTAAGTACTCCACGTACCTATACCATACCCAATGGCTGAAGTACATCGCCTCAGTCATCGCTACCACCGCTGATTTCAATGATCCATCTTTCGACCCAGTCAGTGACCCCCGGGCCTTAACCATCGAGAAACTATCCACCATCCTCTGTGACCCCTACCTTTTCCAAACCGAAATTGACCTCACCAAGACATGGCAAAACATGTCCATCCGTCCCACTCCACGGTCTTCCACCACTACCACCGACTTTTCATCCCCTTCTGCCAACACATTCGAGACCTACCTGGCTAGTGATGTGGACGGAGACTACTCTACTGAGGATGAGATGGAGGACATTACCGAGACACCATTTCTTCCCACGATGAGGGACTCCCCGGAACCGGAAGACAGACCAGCTCCGGAGACTACCATCACGACTACCCTAGACTACGAACGCAACGAATACCAGGAGAATCTTCCAGCTTCACCTGATCCTAACCCCTTGGACTACTACCAGGAGATGGTCGAAGAGGGTGAGCGGACTCTCTACCAGATTCAGACACTGCGACTTACCGATTCAGCTCCTTCTCTTCTTCAAGGCAAGGCTTTGAAGAAACCCAACATTATCGTGGATGAAGAGACCCCAGAAGACACTCGCGTTGTCATACGAACTGACCGGCGCCATACTGGTCTTAAACGAGTCCAGATTGATGTCGGTAAGCATGTTAGAGTGTTCGTCTCTATTCACAGCACTGATTCACCTACTAAAGGATCATCTGATGACATTATTGACCCAACCGAAATTGCCACCGATAATGACACTACTGTTGATGTTCTTCAAGTCACTGCCATTCCCGAGATCACTTCTCCCAGACCAAGGCCCTTGACTCCATACCAACTGCGCCACATCCATACATTATCCCTTCCACCCTTACCTCCGGGGCCGATTCAACTACCCACTCCTGTAGAGGATGAGCTAGAGTCTGAGAAGGAGTCCGACCCAGAATCGGACAGTTCAGATGGCGAAATGGATACCGATTCGGACACAAGCTTTTGGGAGACTTCCGCTCGAAGCCAGCCAACCAACGTCACTCGTGGATCAGAGACTGATAGTGAGGATGGACAACAGCCAGGGGACGACATGAGTAAGCAACCATCTAGCCCCCTAAGTCTAGCCTCAGACTTACCATTAATTAAAGACCTAATCGAACCAGTACCTGCTCCATCCTTAGCAGCCATCCAGCAAGCCGCCTTTCAGCTTCAGCACCCTCAGCACCCAGTCACCTTGATCCATGCAGCTGGAAATCATCACGAACCACCCTACTTGACCTTCGCCATACACACTCGTGAACCAGACAACTTCGGTCATGTCGATGCAATGACAGTCCACAAGCGTCGCCACCGAATGAATGTTGACGCAGCAGGAGAAGTCCTCTCCCGTGGCAGGGCTGGATATGTATTCACATCCTTCCATGCCCAAGCTATTCACAGTGGCACCAACCCAGTCTACTCCACCTCTATCTTTGATGGACCTTACGATCAACATCCCCTCACCTACTCGGAGGACATGCGCTTCATGCACCCGGATTCCAAGGACTATGGACCTCCTATCCATGACTTTCCACTTCGCCAGCTTTCTGGGCACGTTGTCACTGCCCTTTTCGATGTGGAAGGACTCATTCCCCCTGTCGTTCCTCTGCGAGCATCACACCTTCCCGTTGATCAGGCCCTTGCGAAACGAATCGAGGACTATGCTCATACCTATAATGGGTACAAGGCTGAGCAGTTCTTCAACGACTGGCCAGGATATCGATACCTCGACGAGGAAGCTCAGAAGATTCCTCGACACTATGATCCCATCATGACCTTTCCCCCATCTAGGGCTTCATACGTTGGACTTCCCTTTTCACAGCATCCTCGTCCCCACATCCAGTCTCTTAGCACCCACATTCCAGCCCTCACAACCGAGCGGTTCATTACTGGAAAACGCCAATTCACTTTTATCGATCCCACCTTTGATCCTCGGCGCCTTTTCTTGAGCAATGTGTTTGTGCAAAACTCCTCTATACTCTCCAAGCTTCGAGGAGCTCGCAACGCTATCACGTACTCCATTGGATGCCTTACCGAGTTCCTCATGTTAACCTCTGCTCGTCACTTGATTGATGAGCGCCCAGAGGAAGATCCGACTCGACACTACTTCTACCATCATTGCTCTATGATTCGATTCCTTGACGAGACCAAAGGAGATTTGGAACAAGGATTCAACCATCTTTGCATCCATTTGGACCGCACGCAGCCTCTTCCAGATGGCCAACTTGGACCATACCCCCCACCTCGTCATCCTCGTCCTCCTCGAAACCCTCTTCTACTATGGGAGGAGGATGAATTCTTCTATCATATGGCTCATCTTCTGGACCAGAACCATGACGGGGAACTCGCTAACACCTGCCGCATGGTCCGGACCTCTATTATGTACCTTCCTGAGGATGCACGTCTGCTTCTCAACGAAGGATACTTGGACCCTATCGATCACTTTGACTACATGGGTCACCTCTTTCCATACATTGACTTCCATTTGTAAGTGACCTAGTCCACCAAGACCCTCTCTAGCTGGTACCCTCGTCTGGATTATCCTGTTATTTATACAACCTATGCCCCCTTCCTTTTTCTTTTTATATTCGTCTATCTAACAATCACCCTTCTAATCATGGCACTGCCATTGTACCTATGTACGATATTTATTATGGTCCATCCATTGTACTCGTATAACTTCTATTGCCTTCTGTTTCCTACAGACACTATAGTCTTCCTTAGTAGCTTTCCTTTATTTTTGGACCTTTCTACTCTACTCTTAGCACAGATGGGAAGCCAAGTGCTCTCATACGTACTAGCACTTGTACTAATACCTGTGTATCGTATCTTTGAAATTCAATTGAATTTTAAAGAAAACCAGCCAGAAATAGATACACATAAAGTCATGTACATCGAAGTAGGTAAATCGGGTCTACCATCATTCACACGACACCGCTTAAAAGGATCCGAAAGCCCAGAGCTGACTCCATTGATCCTGACCGCATATCGACCAGAATCCGGAGATCTAGTGATTTTTCCCACAGACTGGTCGTCGGAGGATAGAAGTATCTCCGAAACCTTTAAAATATTTACAATGTATAAACGAGTGGATAAGAAGGTCCACCCAGTGTCGGGAACATTTCCGGAAGAAGCTCGAGTACGACGCACTATACCAGAAGACCCTTTACTTACTCTTTCACCTCTACCAACTAAGCCCCCTGAGTTTAGTCCAGGTCAACGACTGACTCAAGAACGCATGGACAATCTAGATATCAATCACGAAGGTTTCCTTTCGAAAGAAGAAGAACGACTATTTCAACATGTCCTTAGGCTAAATGAAAAGGCTCTAGCATTCGAAGACACTGATCGAGGAACTCTAAAGCAGAGTTATTTCTCTGACTACATCATGCCTACTGTTCCCCATACCCCTTGGGAATATCGAAACATTCCGATACCACCGGGAATTCTAGATAAAGTTGTGGAAGTATTAAAAAATAAGATTGATGCTGGTGCTTATGAGCCAAGCCAGTCCTCCTATCGAGGAAGATGGTTTTGTGTCCTCAAGAAAAACGGAGCTCTTAGAATTGTGCATGATCTCCAACCATTGAATAAAGTCACTATTCGGGATGCCGGGCTACTTCCAATAATCGATAATTTTGTCGAACCCTTTGCCGGAAGCCAATGCTATACTGTATTCGACTTATTCTGGGGATTTGACGCCAGAATAGTCAGTGTCAAGTCCCGAGACATGACCGCCTTTTCCTCCCCTCTTGGCCTATTACGCCTGACAGCACTACCCACAGGATATACTAATTCACCCGCTGAATTTCAGAACTGCATGGTCTTCATATTGAAAGATGAGATTCCACATGTCGCTAACGTCTTTATTGATGATCTTCCTATCAAGGGTCCATCCACGCAGTACCTTGACGACCAAGGACAACCAGAGACACTACCAGACAACTCTCAAATCCGCCGATTTATTTGGGAACACGCTAATGATGTAAACCGAATCATGCATAAAATAGAATGTGCGGGAGCAACGTTCTCGGCAAAGAAGACCCAAATGTGTCGTCCTAAAGTAACTATCGTGGGGCAGACATGCTCTGCTCAAGGCCGGGAACCAGATAAGGACAGAGTCATCAAGATTCTAGACTGGCCGAGACCAAGAAATATTAGTGAAGTCCGAGGTTTCCTTGGAATTTGCGGAACTGTCCGAATTTGGATCAAGGATTATTCTAAAATTATCCGCCCACTCACTGAGCTCTTGCATCGAGATACCGAATTCGAATGGACATCCAGACGAGAAGAGACCTTCGAACAGCTGAAAAAGACCATTACATCAGCACCAATTCTACGCCCAATAGATTATAAGTCCGACCGACCCATTTACTTATCGGTAGACACAAGTTACATAGCTGTCGGATTCATTCTATCACAAGAAGATGAAAATGGAAAACGAAGGCCAGCACGATATGGATCGATACCAATGAATAAGGTGGAGTCACAGTACTCTCAACCAAAGCTAGAACTATACGGACTTTATCGTGCCTTAAGACACTGGAGTCTCCATTTGATCGGAACTGAAAATCGACTCAGAATTGAGGTAGACGCCAAGTACATTAAAGGAATGATTAACGGACCAGCACTAGATCCAAAGGCGCCAATGAATCGATGGATTCAAGGCATATTATTATTCGATTTTGAACTAATACATGTACCAGCCAAAGACTTTAAAGGTCCTGACGGGCTCTCAAGGCGAAGGCTAGCAGCTAGCGAAAATACTGAATCAGATAGCGACACAGACTTTTGGACCGACAAGGTATTTCTAATGACTCATATTCCCCATCCGGAGAAAGCCCTGATGTTTGATCAAAGACCATTAAGTGTCATGCCGTACAAAGCAAAGACTTTACCTTCAGCTGACATGAACATGGGAAAAGAAAATCAAAATATCCAGAAAGTACATCACTTTCTACGCACGTTAGAGCTTCCAATAGAAGGATTCACTAGTGAACAAGCCAGGCGACATTTTCTAAAAAAGGTTACCCAATTTTATATTGACAAGGAATCTGATCGGATGTTCAAACGAAACCCAGGAAGCACACCACAATTGGTAATATTAAACGCTACAAAGAAAGTCGAACTTATCACCCAAGCTCATGACGAACTAGGCCATAAAGGGGAACAAGTAGTCTATGAACTCCTTAGAGCTAGATTCTACTGGCCCTACCAACGAAGTGATGTACATTTTCATCTAGCCTCATGCATACGATGTCAACTACGATCCAAAGTTAGGCTCGAAATACCTCCGACTGTCTCTTCACCTCAACATCCATTCCAAAAGGTCTATATTGATGTAATGAAAATGCCTGAGTCAGGTGGATTTAGCTGGGTCGTAAGCTGCAAGGATGACTTAACAGGAGCTATCGAAGCACGAGCATTACGGAATAATCAATCCAAGCCAATGGCCAAGTTCTTTTGGGAAGAAATTTATTGTCGATATGGAGTGGTACAACAAGTGACCACCGACAATGGATCAGAAGTAGCTGGAGCATTCGAAAAACTGATGGATCGCCTAAATATTCCACAAGTCAAAGTTGTACCTTACAACAAGCATGCTAACGGAGTAGTAGAACGAAGTCATGCAGTATTACGAGAGGCACTAGTTCTATCCAGTGATCGGAACCCAAACGGAGATGTCCGGAACTGGCACCTCCAACTGCCGCTTGCCGTATTTGCAGATCGGATCACAGTGAGTCATGTAACCGGATACTCACCCTATTTCCTACTCCACGGAGCCGAACCCTTACTACCGTTTGATCTGACTGAAGCAACCTTCCTGGTTGAAGGATTTCAGAAAGGACTGACCAAGGTAGAATTATTACAATTAAGAATACGCCAACTACAAAAGCTACCTCAGGATACCAAACGGGCCAGTGAGATTTTGAAAAAGTCCCGATTTCGAGCAAAAGAGCAGTTCATGCGGAGGTTTGAACATCGGCTTCAGTTTGAACATTACGAACCGGGCGATCTAGTCCTCATCCGGAACACAGCTTTAGAAATGAACGTCACCCAATTTAAGACGAAAGACCGATATCTCGGACCCTTTGAGATAGTTAAGCGAACGACTCGGGGTAATTATGTAGTCAAAGAATTAGATGGCACCATACGTGCGGCACCCTTTGCAGCCTTTCGAGTCATACCCTATATCAGCCGAACACATGATATCATGAGAGACAAGCAAAATGACAAAGCACACAAGACATTAGAAGGAGCTGACCACAATGCGCTGATCGACAGGGACGAGAATCTTTCAGAAGACTCGGACACAGTAGGACAATCAGTTGAATGAATTGACCAAGACCAGGTACACAAAGCATTACGACAGCTATTCAGAACAGTGACTAGACCACCGAATGATGTTTTTCGACTTCTCCGACAACCACCACGCTCGTTCTTCATACCACTGCCAGACTATGTTATTTCTTCATGTGTTAGGAGCCTACCTGATGGTACGTCACCAACATGACTAATAAACCATACTAAAAGGAAATCAGGCTAAACTGGCCCGAATAAGTCAGGAATGCCAGAGGATTTGGTTCACCATCTTCGCCTTTCCCTATGTGCCCTCAGAGTTCTACGGCTTTCCACCCTCTCCGACTTCGTATATTGGTGATTGCATCACTAACGTCGGAGGAGGACTCATTCCGGGCTCCATCTATCATCACCGCATTCATTCCGACGACGACTTTCTCAGAGACCCTACCTCAGTCCTTGCCGCATATCAGTCCCGAGAGGGCATCCAGTTCACCAAGTGGCATACATCCCCCGCTTGCGACGTTCGTCTCTTGACTGGTGTCTTCAACGATGATTATCATTCTGGTATTGGACCGACATTTACCATCGCCCTTATGCACGGACGAAGTTGTGAACGTGAACGTACCATTCAGATTGGAGGATACATCTTCGACCCAGCAGTTTATGGCCATGGATTCATCAAGGAATTTGGAGGATTCTTTGGCAAATTCCCCATCGTTCACGCATACTTTTACAACGGCCGGAAGTCCACCCCAAAATACTGGATCAAGTATCCCGTGACCATACTCATTGACCCACTCCGGATGGAACTACCACTACTTCGGCGTTGGGAAGCGAAGCTTCGCGCATTCTGGTACCGCAAAACTGTATACCCTCTCAAGGAGAGGCACAGCCGAAATGGAGTCGATTGGGAGGCTGCAACAAGCAACGTGGCAGATTCATCCTTTAACTCATATATATTCCCTGCTGATAACTGTTCATCGATCGTGTAAATTTTCAATTTTATACTATGCAACTGAGGACAGTTGAAATTTCTGTCCCCCGCGAATATGTCACACCCGAAAAGTTTATCAGGTGTGATTCAAGTAAAATTGAAAATAACTTTAAGAAATGCTATACACCTGACGATGTAATCATGCTTAGCGAGCTTAGCAATTGCATTAGTCAGCCAGACAGCCTAGAACATTATTTATAAGCAATACAGGTAATCGGATTACTAATCAGACGATTACTCATCGCTTAATCAGCAGACGACAGTAGATGACCTTTACGGTTCATATTTGACGATCTCAGACGTTGAAGCACAGACGAAAGACTGAAGTAGCTACGATACCTTTACCGACTATATTTGGACAGCTCAGATAAAGTAGTATATTACTAATACAATAGCTTACTCAGCTGGCGACAGCTCCCGACCAGACCATTCTATATTTAGAAATACCCTGTAAACTAGTATATAAGGAGCCCAATTTCACTCCTAATGATGATCACCCTTTTACCTCTTTACAATAGCGAGAGCTGAGTGACTCCAAGATTACAACGTAACCAATCAGACATCTTCTATAAATAGGTCAGAGCCTATAAGTGAAGGATTTAAGTTTAATTGAGAGAAAGATACGAAATCTTGGTGAAAGACTGCTATCATCTCAATCACGCGACTACGAGACACCTCCGACAGACTGAACAACTACCGTACTAACTTCTACTTCAAGTAACAGACTTGAACTTGCATTGTAGCGAGCTCGACATCAGACTACGACACATTTCACGACTACTAAGAGACTAAGTTTTGACCAAATCGACTTCTATCGACTACGAAAGTAGTCCAATTTCATAAAAGGTATTTTAACTGAACAAACAGAATAACCTGTTCCATATATTAGGTTCCGGTGAAACCTGTACTGGATAAATTTATATTTTAAATTTTCTAGTGTGACACCGCCCGAAGAAATTCCTTTGTGAGTCTTCCGGCTTCCTTTGCCTCTACTCACTCTAGCTAATCACATATTATTTTGCGTCCTCAACTCAGAATATCGACATGATTTCTATATAACCAGTGTAGTGCAGCGGAAATAAATTGTACGCCACCGTCAGAGACGAGCATTTCTGCGGGCTTTCCAATGAAAGCCGCGAACACCTACGTTGGTGGTAAGTTATATATCCCTGGTTATCTGCCGAGTTGTCGAAGAGAAGACATGCATTAAAGTCTTGGTACGGGCTTCAAACCACAGCCGGGAATGCGTGCGTTCATGGTAAGTTATATACCTCTGGCTATCCCCCTGAGTTGTCGAAGACATTGAAGTCTTGGTACGGTGATGAGCAGTGCAAAAGAACACCACCAAATCACACACACACACACACACTAACAAGTAGGCGTGGAAATGCAAGTCCGCTTCGATAGCGGGTCTGCTTTTAATTGTTTAGAGTTCGATGAACTGGTCTTTGGGGTTTCGGGAAGGTATGGGGGTTCGATTGCAATGGTTCAAAATGTATAACAAGTTCGAGGGGTAACAGGGATCTGATCTTTAGTTGAAAACTAGAGGCCAACAAGAGTCACAGGCCGATTGGGATGCGTGAGGCAGACTTAATAAAGCTCCAACCGGTCCGTCAATCTTCAACCACGCTAAGAGGTCTGCGTCCAGATACCCTGGTATCTATCTAGTGCTCTAAGACTCAACGGACTCTGTCCGCGGCTTAAAACGATAGCTTAGCTGCAGTCTAAACCACACTCAACGGGGACTGGGTCTTCCAATCAGATTCTTTCAAGTGGTTAGATGACTGTTCTGAGACAGCGCCGGGAACGTCGATGGCACAGGCAATGGCTAAACTTCAATTACTCAAAGTAGCTCCAATGGCTCTAAGTTCCTTTTGCTTTCAGATTCAAAGTCACCTATGTGACAGAACTTCTATTCAATCCTATCGAGCTAACCGACGGTAAATACTGCTTTGTGGGCTGCGTCTACTGGGGGTCCAAGCTAGTTTACAGTATGCTAACGAGCGTATTATATAGGTATTTCTAAAGAGCGTGACTAAAGCTGGTTTACTGTATTTTACCCACCACAGGAGCGGCCGCCACGTTGGCGGGCCCCGTGAACCTCGTTGTGCCTTGGGCCGTATGGCCTTCATCATTCTTAGCCAGGTATTTGTCCTGGATGCACCCAATGAGGAGTGGTGTACCGCGCGGGTACACAGCTCCTGAGTGATCCAAGGTCAGCTGGCATGCTTGTTCCATGTGTATCTCTCCATTCTTAGGCGATCCGCGCGGGCCTTCAATTAGCACCCGCATGGTCCCTGTTGCCTTGTGTTTTTCCTCTCTCGATAGAGAGACCTTATTTCCAATAATGCCCCGCCCAGGAGTCGGGCCCGTCGTGTTGGCGGCTCAACTCCTAGGTGGGTCCTACAGTGCCTCTGGCGTTTCCTATGCAGAGCCCGAATGCTATCCAACAGAGGGACTTGGGTTTCTGTGCTCAATCTGGGAGATCTGCCCGATCTGGATTATATTGATGAGATCCAGGGAGTCAGAGTGTGATTCAGGAATAAGGTTTACTTCCCCTGAGATCATGACTCATGACACAACATGCCTTTGATGGATTCGATGGTCGATCTCCGTCCTCTGCGTTTTGGTGGCTAAGTCCGTCCAAGTGTGGCGGGTGGTTCGTGAACTGTCCTTGGAAGAGTGGGATCCTTATTTCTAAGTACCCGACACGATGGCGGGTGCAAGACTGAGTACTGGTTTTATTGATCGACCTAAGTCGAGTTACTTGTATTGTAGTTTTAGGTTCCTCCCGCTTCGAGAGCAGGGTCGATTGCCTGGCTGAACCAGTGCATGACTTCAAGGTTCCAAGGATGAGTCCCAGTAACAAGGACCTTCTCCGTACTGCTAGCCTGGTGTGGAGTGGTATATTCCGTCCATAATGCCTTCTTCCTATGTCCATTCTGACTTGTTTGCCTTGTGAATCGCAAAATATGGGGGCTTTGCCCATCCAAATATTACAAGGTGTATCAACGGGCTTCAAATGACAGCCGGGAATACGTGCGTTCGTGGTAAGTTGTATAGCTATGCTTATATGGAGGAAAGTTAACAACGGCGAACCAGGTACTAAAGTGTTTATGTGGGCTTTCCATGACAGTCATGAATGCCCGGCTTGGTGGTAAGTTGTATATTTGCGCGGACTTTCCATGTCAACGGCTGTCACAAACACGGTCGCCCGTGGTAAGTTGTACAACACAGCTCGTGTATGTTAAAAATTGCACGACTTGCTGCTCCCAGGGACACTGTCGGGCTCTGGACGTCCTTTAAATAAAATGTCGTCCAATGGTATGCCGTTCTCTTCCAAAATTCTCCTGGCTCACACGCATGTCGTCCTTTACAAGTATGGACAAGGTATGTCCCCTTGCCAGCAATGTAGAACCTCGAACTGAGGGAACGCAGCCCACTCCAGCAGAATATGAGTTTATCATTCACTACTATGAAGAATATAGGCGTACGTTCGGCATGGGGGGTTGCGACGTATGGAAACTCGTCAACCTCATTTTTCCTCGCTTCCAAGCGCGCTTCAAGCGTCTTCAGGCGCCTGACCCTATGGACTTCCGGCCCTACGCCCTTTGGCGGCTTCAGGAGTTCGAGGTGCGTCTACTTAGTGAGGACTTTGGTCTTGTGGGCTGACCTGATTGGGCAGTACATACGAGATCTACTCCACGCTGCCGCAAATATCCGAATGCGCGAGGATATTAGCAAAATCTACGCTCCAGGGACATTCCCGTCCACGTCGCAGCCGCCTAAAATCTTCGCTCCAGCCACGTCCACGTCCCAGCCGCCCAAAATCGACGCTCCAGGGAGATCCGCATCTACGTCGCAGCCGGCCCCGACAACGAATGACGGCGAAAAGAAACTGCAGTCGCTCAGTGCCCCCGGTCACGCTAAAGGTTCCGACTGGCCTCCCACAAAGGGAGACCCCAGAAAGGCCCCCACTGTCACTGCCTCCGAACAGAGATTGCCCTTGCCCCGAAGTCTGTCGCAATATGTTGCCAATACTAAGAAGTATACCCGTAGGCCACCTGCGAAAACCCTGACCGGAGTATTCACTCCATTGACTACAGCGAGTGTTTCCGCAGCGAGTGTTTCTGTAGCAAACGGTTCTGTCCCCAGTGATCAACGAGATCGGCGCTCACCCAATCTACCACCCGCCCCGCCCCCGAGCGCAGAACCTTCCCCCGAGCGCTAGCCTTCTGCAGTCTCCCCTTCCTTGTCGTCGTCTGGGCCTCTGACCGTATCCGGTGACCCGAAACCTCAGGTCCCCTTCAAGCCGCGCCCTCCTCCCTCGCTACTTTTCTCCACTCCCCTACGCCGTCTTCCTTCCAACCAGGAAATCGAAGACGACTTGAAGCAGTACGACCTCGATATACAGGAGACCGACGAGGACCTGAGGGAGGTGAGAAAGTGGGCCCGGGAAACCAAGTCTAATGGCAGCCTACCCACATCAGGAAATGACCGTCCAGCTTGAAGATAGTTATAGAAACTTATAGTCAACATGAGCAGTTATAAGCTATAAAGCAGCAAAAGATATCGGAGCTGTTAAAGACAAGGTTCAGATTGTCATTTGCTTAGAGATGCTTTGAGGATGTCTATGATAGCTTTGAGTGCACTTAGAGTAGCTTTAACAAGCCTTTACTATGCTTCAGATAGCTTTAACTTTACTTCAAGTAGCTTTAGACAGCTTTAAATATACTTGGAATAGCTTTTCAAAGACTGAAACAGTTATAATTTAGACAGAGAAATTGACTTTGAAAATCCAGTTTATTTATCAGACTATCAACAGACAAGTATAATACATTATATAAAGTATCAAGTTAACTATGGTTAAAAGAAATATCTAAAAGAAAGAGCAGATTAGTCAAGAATGCAAGTCAAAAAGCAAGAAACATACCAGAACATTGAACACAGTCAAAAGAGAGCACCCTTGAACAAGAGACAATGATTAGCAAGCATAAGCAAAGAAGAAACAAGTCCACATACCAAGAGAACATTCAAGACTTGAAGATTTAAAGAAGGAACATGAAGGAAAGAGGTCAAGAGAGGAATGATGGGATCAGAGCTTAGCTCTGGTTTAAATACCAACATGAAGTCACATGACCAGGGCAGAGGGTTTGGGTCCGGAGGTCCGGACCTAAATTGCCTGCCTGTTGGACTTGATCAATTCTTGATTCTTGATTTCTCACTGTTCAATCAATAACTCTCTGGGACTTGCATGGAAGATAGCAGACCTATATATGGTTGGAAAGCGTTTAATTAGGGCTACAAGACGAGCCCATAACCGTGGGAAAATAAGGGGTGCAGCTCCGGCCATAAGTCATTCAATCAATTCTCTGTTTCTTGTGTTCAAGCAATAGCACTACTACACTTGACTGGAAGGTAAAAGTATTAAATACTGTCAGAAAGCGTACAATTAGGGCTACAAAACGCTTATATAATCATAGAAATCGCAGGGACGCACTACAAGTTATAGGCAAAATACATGTTTTACTCGGATTTTAAGAAGTCTTTAACACTTATATCTATGGGAACTAGTTAAAATAGCTAGCTTGGAATTATGAATATAATTTCATTATTTCAAGAGTTCAATAAAGCATCCTAAAGCTGACCAAAGCAAGTCACTCAATGTCTAACATCTCAAGGCTTTTTGAGATGTTTAGAGACATCCCGTAATTTTACGATACTTTACAAGACTCTCAAAGCTACTCTAAGCTATATAGTCTGTGTGAATATTCTTAGACAGCTTTAGGAGTCTTTTAGAGTGTAGGTTTGATGTTGACTACTTAAAGAGATCTTGAGATGTCTCTGAGTTCCTTCTTAGCTTGTAGGATATTGTTTTATTGCATTTGCTTCAAGATACTTTTAGGCTAGTAGGCTTTTCCTGATGCAGAGGATGCCGATCGTCAGCCAGCTCCACCGTAGACCCATCGCCCACTCTTACTGCTTACAGTAGCCGCCGTATCCAGCACCTTCAGAAGGAGGAGGATCTTACTGGTATTCGTCGCAGTCCACGACTGCACAACATCCCGCCAATAGAGTTGCCGCTTCCCGAGCGACGTCGGAAGAGGCAGGTTTTTACTTTGTCATCGTACACCCTCGCTACGGATGACGAGGACAACCTGGAACTGCCTCCCCTGGAATCCCTTACAGCCAAGAGATCACTCGCTGCGGTAGGTTTTTCCACTCAAGGTCTTACCTTTGCTGACTCTTGCATCACTTCTCAGACCGATGTCAGTGACAACACCTTTTTTCTCAACAGATCCCAGGGCGACGTCGATTCAGTAAGGTCTTTAATGCTACGCTCCCAGCAATGATTCTAACTTTGCCTCTATCAGCGCCTTATGAAACTAGGGTTTAAAGGTTAAGTTACTTAACTGGTCATTTTCAAGCGACTTAACCTGACCTGACTGGAAACATTAACCGGACCCTGAGCGACTGGTTACTGTGAATGACTGGTTAAGGTTAATGGTTAAAGCATTTGGAGAACTTTAATGTGACTGTCAATGACTGGTCTTGACTGGTTATAACCAATACTCTTGATACTCTTAATATATGAAGAGAAAAAGAGCTATAACACAAAGATTTCTTACATATATAGTATATATATCATTACTAAAGTCTGATATACTAGCATTATGAAGAGAAAGACCAGAAAACATAGACTTGAATATGAAAAAGATAAATCAATAGATTCATTAACCTTGGTTTACCTCTAAATTATAGGGTTGATACCATATTAACCAGTCATAACCTGTTAATAACTGGTTATAACTGCATTAAGTTTTAACTGGTTATAGCTAGTTATAACTGAGTCTCGAGTGACTGGTTACACTTATTGACTGGTCATGGTTAATGGTTAATCAACTTTCATGATATTGAATGACTGGTTAAGGTCAGGTTAATCCAAAAAGTGGGTCATTAACCTGACTTAACCTGACCTTTAAACCCTATATGAAACGTCAGCGTCTACGTGAGTAATGTAGTGTCACTGTATTGCAGATAGTTAGTTGTGTATTGACGTTATCTTGTCCTCTCATAATTTCATCTTGTCGTCCTCAATTGTTCTTTGTCGGAGCTACTCTACCTCGTGTGGAATTTTCTATAAGGCGAAATCCATTCTATGGGCCGCCTACTTAGGAAAAAATGTTATGAATAGAACAGATAGCTATGTAATAGTATCTAAGTCCACGGTGACATCAATAAGTTCGGTGTTCTCGTCAGCGTCAGCGACAACGGCTTTCTCATCCCCAGGCGCCTTAAGAAAGATTGTTTGCGCGTGTTGCAGCATTCTTTGCCGGAGTGCGATTTGGCGATGTGCGTAGGCTTGCGCACCTCGAGAGAAGCCCGGGACTGTGCACATACACTCTGCACCTTCACCTGCAGTGAGCGCTGTCCAGCGCTGCAGCTCATACTGTGTAGATTTAACGACACGTTTCATCTCTGCTCTCAGAATGACGCATTCTTCCTGCCAGCGTTGAGCACATGCCCTCGACTTGCACCATTCTATCCTTAAGGCTAGAGGACGAGCACTGTGTTAGAGTAGGACAAAATAGAGGAGGGAAAGGAGACAACCTTCCTGCATGCCCTTTTCAGTGGAAACATCTACCTGGCTGATCCAGATCCACGAAAGGGACCTGCGACCTTCGGATTCCTCTGACTCCTCCAATGTCCTCATGTCACTATCCTGCAGTGGCTTTAAATTGTGCTTCCACGTATGCGTAGCCATGAAGGGATCCATAGCCTCAAGGGCACGGTAATGGGTGCGGTATTGAAGGGCGTCAGCTAGGATAGTCGCGTTGACTGTATGGAGTGTAGTATTAGCCCTGGTGGAAAGAATTTGCCCACGGACTTGACGATCTTTTATTCGGTACATTCTGCTCCGGAGAAGTAAGTGTTCTCTCAGTCGTCCCAAAGTATCTTCGCCGTGTGCCGCACGCAAACGGGCTTCGATGGATAAGAGAACATTGTCTAGCGTGTTGAGTAGCGGAGTCGAGGGCCGACAGAAAGCGGATGGAAGAAGGAGAGGAGTGTCGTAGGGAGGTTCCGCTGCGCCCGAGCTCTCTGTGTCTTCAGTAGCCCAAGAAACAGTAGCTCGAGGCATATAGACACCCTGAATTTCTTGGAAGGCGTGAACACGTCGTTGGAGGCGATTGAGCTTTTCTTGAAAACGCGCACTTTGCAAATCAGTTACACGTGTGCGCGTCTTCAGCTCTGTGGCTTCTGCCTTTAGCTTTAATCTGGCAGGATTTCAGCGAACAGATGGGAGGCCAGCATTGACATTCAAAACTTACTGGGAACTCTCCAAGTCTAAGGCCATCGTCAGAAATTGCGACGGGCCGACAACTGAATGATGGACGTATTCCGCGGGCTGATGGGCGGCTTCCTCCTGGGCTAACGCAAGCTGTACGGAACTGTCTCTTAATTCTAGTTCTATTAGTGACAGACCGTAGTTTTCTTACGATAAGAACACACCTCTATTCTTCGGTTCTAAGGGATTGTCGATGCTCATATTTTGGGGGTCCTTTTCCCATCTGAGTACCTGTTTTCTCCATACGTCGAGCTGATCCGTGTTTTTGAGAGACGATTGGAAGGCCTGGAAGGAAACAACCTGGACAGCTCGGTTGTCCACTGCATCCCGGAGTTTGGATAGCAGAGCGGACACTGAGACATCAATTAGCCTAGGACATCAAAGGAATACATGCATCCTTACGAAGAAGGCACACTTTGCGCCAGTTCTGATCTCCAAAATGGTCGTCCAAAGTATCGCGGCGATATCCGGAGCCCATGACCTTGGTGCTGCTGGCAAGAGTATTGGATGCTGCCCAATTACGCTCTGCCGCCTCACCGTCGGTCCGACCCATGTACCGCAGCCAATTAAATGAGTATCTGTAGCGGCAGAGTCCAAGATGTCCCGGGAGATGGAACTTCGGGACGAGAAACTTGAAATTATGGGTGCATGGTGGAGCGAGGGCCTTATCGTGAGTGGCGTAGGAGGCAATACGGCTAGAAAGGCTTTTGCACCAAACACACGCTATATCATATGAGATGATCACATCGGAGGGTGGGGCATGGCCTAGAGTGTTGAGGACAGCATAGTCGGAAAAGACGTAGCTAAAAATGTTTATGAACAGTGTGTGGCAGGTGAATGTGAGAAAGCTACCGTTCCCCCTTTTTCAGATTTACAACCGAGTTCGGACGTTTCATATCGTGGCGTGCGCAGACTACGGCAACCACGCCAGTAGTTGTTGTCCCCTTTCCACCCTTCATGTTGGCCAGCTTGACCACATCGAAGCGGCTACACGAGTTTTTCTCCTCAACCATAGGCTTATCGAATACCTCCAAGTATTTCTCGAAAGGCTGATCGGAGCACATGTAGGCATGCCCATCGTTGAATGTGGGGTCGTTTGCCAGGGAACTACCGCCGCCTCTGTGTTGAAGACGGAAGTTCGCGTCCACCGCAATGAAGAGTTGGTCAGTGTATTTGTTGGGACACGATCTAGGTGCATTCAGTAAGGCTAACAAGATCGGACGTAGTACTCAACGATTCGCGAGATTCTAAATTGATTCCTGCATACGGGCAGGCAGGACATCGCACAGCTAAATCACCCTCCTGAGTTCCTACGCGTCCCGTTGCATCGTTAGCTCGCCCGAATCGCTTCAAAGCTTTCAGGTGCCGCCATTGACGAATCATAAGTAGAAAATTTTGATATCGATCCTATGACAGGAAACAGTGAGTAAATACACCGTGAGGAGGTGGGCTGGTAACGTACGGGTGGTGTGAATGTCCCCGTGTTATCAGTCAGTCGACAGACGGTGTGAAAGTACTCCCATGCGGACACCTAGGCAGATTGTCAGATTCTTTGTCACGAAGGTCATTGAAATGCCTACCTTAGACATGAAGGAGAGCATCTGGAAATGTTCTAGGGCCCGAAATGTGGCGCACGTCTCAGGGTTTGAAGTGGTTGCGGGATATAGTCGAGACGCTAGAAGCTGTATGTCGTACGACGGGTCTGCCTTACCACATCCACAATATTGGATTTGCATAGTATGTACCCCGTCTATGTCAATGACCACAAATTTCTTGGCGCTAGAGTAACGTGTAAGTGGGCAGAACTCGCCCGGATTGTGACCCAATTGCAAAATCAACCTCATGTCAGTCAAGCTTATCTTTTCGAAGTGCGTTTCCGTCCATTGCTGGATCGTCATTAGCCACGGTTGGGAACATTGGGAGCTTGACTTACCCTGACTCTATGGAAATACAACCCGCGGGTACGATGATGCTTGAGGCAGCAGGAAGAGCAGTATAATCGTTGGTCATTACAGCTTTGACATTGGAACGCTGGCGTTTCTGGGCAAGGTCCGTCTTCTTCCTTTCCTGCACACTGCGTGAGAGCTTGTAGCGACGGTGCTTCCAAGAGCAAGAGTTGTGCGAGGTGGTGGTCTATGCGAGTGCGCCAGACGCGAAGGGGATCATCCTGTACACCCATCAGTTACCAACGCTTGAGAAGAAAAGAAGGCGCAATTACCGAAGGGTACTTAGCTCGACTAAGATGCTCCGAACAATGTTGCAGGTTGGGATCTGCCATTATAACTCGCTCTTCGTCGTTTCGCTGATGGGCTGTCCTCCATGATTGGGGGAACGTGAACACACCTCCGCCGTTATGAAGGAATTGGGAGGTTTCCGACACGTTCATCGGATCGGAGATATCGTCTGTCAAGTTCACAGTAGATTCGTACCAAGAGACATGAGCAGGTTTCGGTGCATTGCCTTGCCATTTTGTGACGTGTTCTATGATGGTCGTGGTGGAATTAGAGGATGAAGGGGGTGGAGTAGATGAGGAGCGATGCCGTCGCTGTCCATTTTTTTGCCGCTGGATGCGTTGGAGTTCTCTTTGCATTAGATGGTGACAGGAGGAGGAAAGTAAAAGGCGGCATCCATTATTGTATGTAAAATAGGCCTTTAAGGTCCGGTCCTATGGACTGCCAAATGACTGCCAACTGGACCGGACCGGACCGCAAAAAGACCGCCAAGAGAAAAAGACCGGTCGGAAAAAAGACTGGTCCCAGTTGGCAGTCCTGAGGTTGGATGAGAATATTTAGGACTGCCAAAAGACTGGTGCAACCAGTCGTGGACCGGTCCATAGTAAAATGGACTACCAAAGGGTGTGCGAACATATTTTAGCTAGTTTAGAGTACAAAAACATATATTTCAGCACATATGTCAAGCTGAATTGAATAATTACAATGTTTACCCTCTCAAACGAACACTTGAATACATAATAGTGAGTTGAAATTTAGACAACGACATAGTATATTGCATAAAGTTCCTATATATAACAAGACACTGTGGTCTAGTGGTTAGAACACCTCAATTTCACCTATATTAGGTGAGGTCTTGAGTTCAATCCTTACTAGATGCACATTTTTGTGTACGGGACTCGACCTTGGGATGCGCTATGCAACAGTTGGACCAGTTGGACTGCAGTCCGGACCGGCCCCCAGTTCAACCGGTCGGACTGGAAAGACCGGACTGCAGTTGCGACGGTCTAATTAAAAGACCGGTCCCGGTTGATGGTCCTTCCAAAAAGAAGAAAATGAAGGACCGCCCCGGTTGGCGGTCCTTGAAAAAAAATGAAAAAGACCGGACCGAGACCGGACCTTGAAGCCCTAATGTAAAAGAAGAGTTGCTTCGATCGTAAGTAGTGAGTGGGCAATTGTTATTGGCCTGTGACGTCAGAGCACGTTAGGGCCGCTTCATTTCTGTCCTATAATATGTTTTCGTCAGGCGGCAGGCAAGGCAAACAACCAGCACGACCAGGTCGAAAAACTGTACGCAGCTATACTGAATTCACCATGTCGTCTTTTGCTATCACCCCTGACGAAACTCGCCACGACGCCCTACGAGCGGCTCAGTGGGATCTACTGCGCGGCGCCCTTCGTTACGCGCAACATGATGCCCAAGAATATGCGGAGCGCGACGTCCGGCGTTACATAGAACAAAAATACGACGAGTCCACCAAAAAGTACTCCGTCGGAGACTCCACAATCCCTCACCTCCGCTATTGGATCACTGCTCGCAGCCATGTCTTCGGCTTCGTTATGGACCTCTACAATTTCGCTTCCGAGCTGCGCCTCTCGTACGGCGCTCTGTGTGAGGAAGCTGGCGTTATAGACAAGTTGGCGTATCATGTAGGAAACCTTGCCCACGGTATGGGGGACGCCAAGGATTATGAAGGCGCGCCGGGTGACGAAGCTGGAAATCAGGCCCGGGATTTGGCACCTATCTACCCCAGAGATCACTGGGCTACCGCTGCCCACATCCGCTGCCATGTCACAGCCCGTTCCGACTTATTCCTCGTCACCACGGCTCTCGTGAACTTTGCCTGTGATATGAGGGGAAGGCATGGCGAGTGTGGCGCAGCCGAAAAGGCGGACCGGATGGCAAACTACGTCGAGGAGTTGGCTCATGGTTTGGGAGAAGACTACCAAGGAGCTGAGGATATTTAGGAACGGGGAAAGTTTTGTATTGGTCAAAAGCGTAGTTTTATTTACATTTCAATGGGTCTATTTTCGGTCGCAACTATCACATGTATTTTGATTGGGATGCTGGCGGGATGAGTGGCGCAAATTACATCACTAAGAGGAACACCGATCGACAGAATCGATGAGATCTCCTAAGATTTGCGATCAGGAACGGCGGGCGGGGCGGGAAGGACCCAAATAGGGTATTTGACGTGCAAGGGGCATAAGCGTGGTTAGAATGCACTACGCGTCCAGTGCATTCTAACCAGGAGGAATTACCCTGGTTAGGCGATTTGTGGTTGTAACGAGAAAAGTGTATTTTTGATGTGCGCTTACAACCACGACATTATATATTGTGTCTACGGTATAGGTTCCCACAGCGAGAACCGGGACGCGATCGCTGGGATGGAATACCAAGTATCACCTCTACCTCTCTGTGCAACCGTAGAACGTTCACGAGATTTCCATCTGTCCTATGGCGCGCACTTACTTGAATGAAGCTATATTGTTGGTACATTGGCAGATTTACACAAATTTGTATGGTAAATCTACATAGGCCTTCAAATGAATGCGTGGATCTGCATAGGCTTGTACGGCTCCTCCATGTACTTGATATCCTCCTCGGTGAGCTTGACATTGATAGCGCCTGTAACGACTTATCAGCGAAACTGAAAACAGCTATTCCTGTGAACCTACCTAGGAGATCCTTCATCTTCTCGATCGACGTCGTTCCAATGACGGGAGCAGTCACCACTAAAACATCGTCAGAAAACAGAACTACAGTTGCCCAATATTACTCACCGTCTTTGCTCATAACCCAGGCGAGGGCAACTTGTGCCATGGTGGTGTTGTGTTTCTTCGAGATTTCATTGACTCTATTCATGTTTAAGCAGAAGGCACAAACCAAGACAAGGTGCTCACCGCTCTGCGACCTGTCTGTTTCCGGCCCCGAGGGCAAAGTAATGGTCGGCAGTCATCTCATCGCTCTCTTGGCGGAGTGTCTTGACCTCTTGTCCGGGTGGACGAGTCAACGCTCCACGAGCAAGTGGGGACCATGGGATGGAGCCAACGTTGAAGTGCTTCACAATAGGTAAAAGACTGCTTCCTAAAATACAATGTCAAACCAACTAACCTTGAGCGTCGGCATCATTTCGCGCTCTTCCTCGCGGTAAACGAGGCTGTACTGGTTCTGCATCGAGATGAATGGTGTCAGGTTGTGCGTGATAGCGTAGTCTGCGGATAAAATAAACAATGCGCTTTAGATGAGGGCTAGTCTTGTGCGTACTTTGCATCGCGTGGACTTATTAAATCGTCAGAACTAGCTTTTGGAACTATGAAAGGGACGTACATTGGTAGGCATAGCAGGAACTCATGCCGATGTAGCGCACTAATCCCGCCTGGACTACCTCGTGAAGAGCAGTCATCTAGTAGAAAATGAGACACATAAGAGCAGATAGAGACGAAGACTTGCAATTTCAGGAATGGGAGTCCCGTAGTCGAAGCGATGGCCTATCAATCTCAGTCAGCAAACACAACGCGCAACGAGAAGTACAAATAAAGGCGCACACTGCAAAACATCGATATAGTCAAGTTGGAGCCTCTTCAAGCTGGCTTTGACGCCGGCGACGATGTGTTTACGGGAGAGACCGTGTTGGTTGACGTATCCGACGTTGTCCGGGCCTGCAACGAGAAGCTCCCAGGCCGAGGTACCTACTTCTTTCCCGACGGCGCCACAGATCTGTCGAATGGTTGAGTGGTTTGCTACGAAGTTGCGGAATGTGGCGCACCTTTGTCATGACTACGATTTCCTCCCGCGGGAGTTCAAGTTTCTTGATGGCATTACCGAGGACGATTTCGGCTTGTCCGTTCGAGTAGACCTAATGAAACGAGGTGAGGGAACTCCGCGATGAGAACAAAGAGACGCACATCGGCAGTGTCAAAGGTCTGAATCCCGTTATCGTACCTGTTCAAATCTTAGACGTGTCGGTGAGTATGAAAAGAAAGATGCATACGCGAACTTGATGTGCTTGATACTCTCCTCTTCGTCGAGAACCCAAGGCTGCCACTTGGAAGAGCCATAGGACATGCATCCTAGGATAATCTTCGAGACCTTGAGCCCGGAATTTCCGAGCGTAACTGAACGAGAGATCAGGGCTATTCCTTTTCACTAGAAATTTGCGTACCATATGGCATATTCTTGGGAGGGGCAGACATTGGGATTAGTTAGTAAGGCAATCACTTGGTGCTGCTGTTATGAAGTATTCGGTATATTGTATCAGCGTATATGACTAGGGAGTTGTCATCTTCCGGCATGATTGTATAGAGCGCACATTCGCCAGCTCCGGTATTCAATATTCAATGGGCACCACTATTGATTCCGGCTTCTATTTGATCGATGCGTAGGATCGTGCCCTAGATCTGTCCATAATGACGCATTGATTTGAATCTCGTACGGCTACTACGCGAAGCTTGCAATCATAACATCCAGGGCTTTCTCTGCATTCCAACTGGGGAACACTTCGTTATCCAATCCCGCTCCATCTACCTCAACGCAGAACATGCCGTCTTCTGCCGCTCTCAAAAGTCTTTTACCCACATCTCCGGGCTCGTTCTCCAGCTTGGCATCGAGCTCCGCGCGTGTTCGGTAGATTACGTCCATGTCTCTCCATTTTTCTCCTGATCGATCCAAGAATGCAGAGAACAACGAGTCCCATGTCTCAAAATCCATTAGTCGGAGCCTTCAATGGACGACCAGGTCGGTATCTTACCTGACGATCACCCTCAATACGGAAAATCCTGTTCTCCAACTGATCTGGAGACAGCATGGTCAGGACGTGGACCACAAACCGCGCCACATCTCTCTGTGTCGTGAACGAGAGGGGCACGTCCCAACTCGTCCATTTATCTATCTTCCTATTCTTGAGATCCATTCCGAACCACCCACTCAGGATCATTCTATACGTAGATAGTACCATTAGTCGAACTCGTGTAGGTATGGATGCCAGTGAACAAGTACTCACGGACGGAGATCAAAATCAGCCCAGAAGCCAGAGTAGAAAACAGCGTAATTGACACCGTTCGCGATCAGTTTCTGTCGGAAGCGCTCTTTGATTGTGAATGCTTCATCTGCCATTGCGTCGCTGCGCGCGCCGAATTCACTGGGAACAAACAGACGCACTCCGGAGGTCTTGGCAAGGTCGGCTAAGGCATCTTGCGCTGAGAGTCCGTAGTAGCCGATGGTGGATACCAGGACATCGACGCCCTCCAACGCAGCGAGGATGGTGGCGGGCCTACTGTAGTCAACCTTGTGAACCTCCGCGCCATCCGCTTCTAGCGTGTTCGCTTCACCAGAGGACAACGATTCCTACATTTTTGTCAGTGATAGAATCAAAAGAGATAAGTACTATTGGTGTACATGACGGATGATGAGTTTGACGTTCACTTCAGGACGCTTGGAGCGCTTGACCTCCAGAATCCCACGAGCGATATCGATACCAAGACGCCCAAGTCCTACGATAGCAAAAGTCTCGTAAGTCGACATTGTCTGATGGTAGATTAGAACAAGTAAGTAGATCCTTTTGTACTTATCTTCAGCGCTTCTTACTTGGACATGTCTACAAGAGCTCCGTGGGAAAGGAATCAACTCATACAGGAACCGGAAGAGTTATGCCTGCGATTGAATAGTAACGAGTCCGCTTCCGATGAGTCTACCAGCCTGATTAAAACGACATATCTATACCAAATCAAGCTTTGCAACGACCGTCTTCATCGCAGCCGGCGTTCGAGGCAGTTCAAAAACTGACAAGACGTTGCTTATGAATTAACACTCCACTCATGCTCGACCTCATCGTTTACGGGGCCACAGGCTTTACTGCTGGTTTCGTAGTGAAAGAAATCGCCAACGCGAAAGATCTTCCCGCAGGATTTACTTGGGGTATCGCTGGAAGGAACACAATCGCTCTCAAGTCCCTCCAGCAATCCCTCGAATGCAAATCAGCTCCGATCCCGGAGGTCATTGTTGCTGATGTAACAGATGACTTGAAGATGCTTGAGATGGCACACCAAGCTAAAGGTGGTTCTTTGCACGCTCATAGTATTGTGCACGGCTCATGATTATTATTTGCTTAGTGATCATGAACTGTGTCGGTCCGTTCCGCTTATTCGGTGAGCCAGTCGTGAAAGCGTGTATCAAAGGACACGCCAACTATCTTGACATTACCGGTTAGTCCAAATTCTGTTACCACAATCAACTTCTCGACACTATGATTGTGTCTAGGCGAACCGGAGTTCATCGAAAGGATGCACCTTCAGCATCATCATGATGCGGTAGATGCTGGCGTCACTATTTTGCATGCTGCGGTTTGTGTTTCCCGTATTGTATTGAATGATAGTGACATTCTGACTACAGGCGTTTGATTGCATGCCTTGCGATCTCGGTGTCCTTGAAACGAAGAAAGCCATCATCGCCAAACATGGTATTCCGTCTACAATTGACATGTTTTGCCGCTTTGAAAGTACAGGCCGTTACGGAGGTAAATGTAACTGTATAGCTTAATATTTCTATTGCTTACTTAGTTTACAGTTCATTACACGACATTCGAGTCCGCGATTCATGGTTTCTCACAGGGTATGGTGGATTTGATGGCAGTGCGCGAAGACCTGTCGAATATCTGGCCCATTCCAAATCCAGTCGGCAAGTCTTCGCCTGTGAAGGGTAATTCGTTCGGGGCGATGAAAGACCCTCGAGTCGACGGCTATCTCGTTCCTTACTTCGTCGCTGGTATATACCAACCCCATAATTTGGACTTCTACTCATGGAGATACTTTTAGATCCATCCGTCGTGCATATGTCTCAAGTCCTAGATATCTACCTTGAAGATTCCAAGTCCGGGTCGACTGCGCCACATTCGGTGCATTTTCATGCATACTTCGTGCTTCCCACACTCTGGGCCTTCCTCCTGTTCAAGTTCTACTTTGCCGTGTTTCTATTTTTGGTTGGTAGGCCATGGGGAAGAAAGCTGCTCTTGGCGCATCCGAAGTTGTTCACTCATGGCGTGGCCTCGTTCGAGGGTCCGTCCAAAGACCAGTATATTATTCCGTTTACTGTTCAATTGACTCCACAAAGCTAATTGATTCGTCCTAGACTACTGCGTGGACGGTTCTCCCAGATCTTCTATGGCAAAGGTTAGTGTCTGGTTGCGTGATTGTGGGATACTAAGTCTAATATCAAACGTTATGTTAGGGTATTCTGAAGATAGGTCTTTGACGGAACAACCCGACGTATCTGTGGTCGGACGCATTGATGGGGCTGAGGCCGCGTATGTCGTCACACCACTTCTATTCGTATCGTCGGCGTTGAGGATGCTGGATATGGAAACTCGAGGAACGTTGAAGAGGGGAGTTCTCACGTCTGCGATCGTCTTCAGGGATGTGGATCTATTGGGTGAACTTAGTCTTGATAGCCGCCTGAAATGGTCTGTCGGTTGAAAGATTGCTATCTCTAACGAATGTGAATCTGCGGGAACTTGTAGCAAAGGGATGTCGTTACTGGCAGATACGAATCGGAGAAGCGATGTAATTTGGTAAGATCTTAATTATGAATCTCAGATCTCAGTATCTTCTTGAACTATAAGCTTGAAGAGTTCTTTCGTAGTGTGGCGTAGAAAATAAACGCGCAAGGAGGGGAGTGATGGCTGCGGTATTACTATATTTACTGGAGGTTCCAAGGACTCCAAATCATAGAAAATTCCGGGTTCGTATTGCTAAGGTTCCGTCGTCCACGTTTAATTGATGTCCTTACATTGTTTCGATATCGTTTGAGTGGACAGTAAGCTTATTGTACAGGGACATGTACCAATCCACATCACGACGCAATGGTATGAGTAAAATTCCGGCTATCCGACCACCGACTATCTTATGAAATTCAAATCAGAAGAGCCATTTTACTTGACTCGGATACCTATCATTGCACGTACTTTCTGCACTGAAAGCAGATAGGTGACCTACTTGGTTGGGATTTTCTTGTATTACTAAGATCCAGCCACCGGGTCACTATATATCTCAATAACCTTCGCAGTTTTAATTGCTCAGAAAAACGAAAGTCCTCTCCTCTATCCTTAATCATGACCTCAGTTTCCTCTCATTATCGCGTCAAGATGGGACATGGTTCCTCGAACGTGTCCGAGATTCTTGCGCAGGACGTGCTAAACGGGCTCCGGTGGTTGGGCGCCACAGCGTATGCCTTCACTCATTCAGACTACAAAACAGTTATTGTTCCCACAGTAAGCTTCTCTAATACTATAGCCAGCCCAATACTAATGGTGCCAGCTTTTTTATGGCGTGCTCGCCGCACCACAGCTCTCCTTGAATACCTTTCCCAAGCTGCTTGTTTGGATTTGGCTCTACCTCCTCCAGTTCTGCGCCGCGAATCAGATGTACGGCGTCGAGGAAGATACCATCAACAAGCCATACAGACCTATTCCCGCTGGTCTGATGACCGTGAGAGGAACGAAGATACTACGTTGGGCACTCGTCCCGATCTGTCTGGCGTTGTCCGTTGCGTTCGATGTCGTCTACCCTGGAGTATCCTTGACACTGTCTTTCGTTGTGTATAACGAGCTCGGTTTGGACAATGCCTGGTATTCCAAGAACTTTCTGAACGCTGTCGGCCTCGTGTCCTGGAACGTTGGAGCCGCAAGAATCAGTGGCGCTCGTATGTCGAATTAACCTGGTTGCTAAAATTAACACTCACTCTCACGATAGGAGGCGGCGGAATAGAATGGATCATCCCATATGTCAGTACCTTGTTGATCTCGACAACGATTCATGTGCAGGACTTCCGCGATGAAGTCGGGGATAGGATGCAGGAACGTATTACCTTCCCGGTGGTCATGCCAGAGTTCAGCAGGAAGATGACTTTCACCGTCGTACTTGCATGGACTTTCGGGCTTTCCATCTTTTGGAAGTTGAGTGCGCTCCAGATTGCGTCCTATGTCATGCTCGGGACGTACCTCGCGACACGTATATTGACTCAGCGGTCGGAGTACGAAGACAAAGTTTCCCTGAGGTACTATATGGTATGCGAACGGTCGTAGAACTGTTCCTAGAAACTCACTGAACGGTATGTTCTAGGCATGGCTCTGTATTAGCCAGGTTCTTCCATTTTGGGTTCGTCACTTTGCCTGAAGCCCTAGAAATATTTCTGTTAGTAGGAGTCGAATGTACGATAGAGATTCACGTACTGTATGTTTTCTTTCCTCGTAGTACACCAATTCCATAGAAACGAATCAGACCTATCATTTAGACATATTCCCACATCCCCGTCATTGACCGATTCCCACTACAACCATACAAAGTTACGAAAATCTCTACTACTCACGAATGATCTTCGAGGCTCATACACCATCCTTGAAGACCCGTCTCTTGTGAATGCGGCGAGCATATGGACATTTCGCTGAATGGCTTAGGATGTTCGACTTTGGAGGCTCAAATTCAATCCCGAGCTGTCGACGAAGAGCGATCCGAACGGACTGGCCTTCCGAACGTCAATGTTTTCGTTCAAGTTCCAATGTTGGTTACGGAATCGGGCTTCGCTAGAACTAAGCGCATGAGCCGAAGGTTTGTCATTGACATGTATGATTTTCGCATCTACACTTGTGAAGTGTGTCGCAGTGGCGAGTACAAACCAAATAATAGAGCTGAATGAATGGTCGTTAGATTTGACCAGATTTTAGAGAGGAGAGAGGAACGTACTGGTAGTAAGTTGAGGAGAACGACTTCACTTACTTGGCTGGTCGTAGATCATTGGATTAACGAGCAGTCACAGTCATCGAGTCCATGATACAAAACTATGATTCTGAAGTAGGCGTCACGGTCGTGAACACATAGAGCAGGCTGGGAGCGTGCATCTGACGAGAAATATCAGATAGTAGTATATCCTTCGAGTCGGAAACGTGCGAGATAGTTCATTAGGAGATATCGAACGTACGGGAGTTGCTGCAGGGTACGGCGGGCGAGAATGATGGTCGTTCTCGACGAACGCAAGTCAATCAGGTTGGGGCATTGCCATAGCTTCGTTAACGCCACCAGGTTATGGATATGGCGTCAAGACTGTCGGATTGTGGGGGTCTTTGATGGATACGAATCTAGGATGATTGTTTGCGCGAAGCACAGTGCTGAATATGGGACATTTTGGATGTTGCTCACTCTCAACGAGAGAAATGATGGATAAGACATGAATGAGTCGAGAACGACCCTTAACGCAAGTCAGTGAGATAAAGGATGGCAAACGGGTTTACAAACTCACTTTGCGGATGGTGGTACGGAGGCAAAAGGATCCGGGTTTAGCTGACCGTCCTAAACGGGTAATGAACGCCAATTCAACGAAGGGACTCGCCGGCTGTAATCTGTATAATGACTTGACCTTTGACCTTTGAGAAAAGCTCCAAATCGAAGAGAAAGCCCAAATATTGGGAGATCTATTCGATCTTAAGTTGTAAGATCCCCCATATTTTCAAGTTCTCAACACTCCACACTCCACCGTGATATGGGAGTTCAAGTCACGCCTAGGGTTGTAACGGTCGATAACAGAGAATCCGACTTTGAACCTATAACACTGTAAGGTGGGTACATTGTATCACGAAAGAAACTAGTAACGAAGATATCACTGCGGTTCTGTTCTACCAAACTTTGAATTCTTTGATCTATGTTTATGGTTACAATCGCTGCGAAGTTACTGATAGTCCTGCAGTCCAAAATTCTCCTTCACCTGCTGAATGATAGGCGAGAGTTCGGTTGGGTGAGCGCGAGGAGTGACCTTGCATGTGAAGGCCATGGGACGACTTGAAAGAGTTATATAAGCCAAGAAACTAACCGAAAACGAATTTACTTACACCGCAAGCCCTTGGTTATCGCTGTCCATAGGGTTGGGAGGAACGACCTTTCCATCTCCCCCAGGACCAGCTGTGATATTGAACGCCCAGAGAACGGAAGCGATCTGAATGAACAGACTGTTATTAGCGACATGCCGCCCAACACAGATTCTAGTTGTTTCAATGAGAGAGCGCCCCGACGTAAATTGAACAATGCGCACCTGCGTCCAAATCCATATGTGACGTGGTTTTCTTCCTTGGTGTCGGGGAGTGCAGGTTTGAGTTTATCGCCATCGAGGTGACGCTCGGGACAAAACTCTTCAGCATCGGGGCCGTAGATTTCGGGGTCGTGGTTGAGCCCATAGACGTTGACGATACAGACAGTATCCGCGGGGATCAGCATACCCTCATAGATATCGTCCTGGCAGAGACGATGAGGCCCACCTGTCGTTCGATCAGGACGAAGCAACATCACAAGATAACTACACATACCGAGAGGCGTTACGCTACGCCAGCGCAAACACTCCTTGACAAGAGCCCGAATGTACGGCATCTGTTCAAAGTCTCTGAATGAAGGCATACGCTCTCGACCAACGACTCGGTCAATCTCTTCCTGTGCAGCCTTCTGAGTCCTTGGATACAGCTGCATAGCCATGAAGAACCATGCCATCTGGCCCGAAGTCTGAAAATTGTAAGTTTGCGTGTGATAACAAGCTAGACAAGCGCACCGTTTCGGCACCAGCAGAGCTAAATGAGTGCAATAAGCGATTGAAGCGCAGAAAGAAAATGATAGAACATACTAAAGATTGGCGGCAACCCAAGAACCCTCGACGTCGGTGAGATTAGTGCGCAACTGACGCTGGTCGTCGATGAGCATGCCACACACACTAGCCGTGTCGTCGCCTGCCTCTTTCCGAGCCGAAGTAAGGTGGAAAAGTTCTTTGAACATAACAGAGTCTTTGGCGAACCAATCCTCTGCATATCGGCGCCACGGAGACATCCAGCGAGGAAGGTACTGCATCCAATTGAAGTACTCGACCAAGAAGGACCCGGGATTCGCAGCATGAAGAGCGCGCTCTGAGAAATGGTTGACGCGATTGATGACGGGATCGTTCGAGTCTTTGAGTGGAGGTACGCCGTACAAGATCGACATCATGAGCGAGACACCTGTACGTCGGATATGATTATCCCAAGCATTAGGATGCTTCAGAAGCTGCTCCACGAGGAGAACGGTCTCGGCCTCCTGATGTCCATGATAATTCTTCGCTACCTGCATATGCATAGCTCTGCGGAGCGAGTCAGGTTAGTCGTGAGCAAAAAAATGAATTACTCACTCGTGTGCACCCCGGCGCATGCGCTTCCACAGGTCGTTGTGCTGGGAAAACGCGAACATGAGGCCGCCAGTTAGGACGCCAGTGACGATGTTCTTTGCGCGATCGGAGTAGATGCCAGCGCGTCGGTCGAGGAGGTCTGCAGCTACCTTGTGGCTGTTGATGACAATGGCGTTCTGACCAGCGATATTGATGTACACAAGCGGGCCTAGGATAAGAGTCAGAACGAGCTCAAAAACTAGAAGCAGAATGGAAGTACCATAGACAGACTTCCATTCCGAAAACTTGTGCCAGGAGCGGTCGTTTAACTCGAGGAGGTTTCCTAGAACTGGCCATCCCTTCGGGCCGGGAGGAAGTGGATGGGCGGGTTTATTTGAGAAGACCCAGCGAATGAGGAGGAAGGCGAAGGTGTAGCTGACGAGAGCTTGCCAGCTGAGCACCATTTGACGATCGAGAACGGGGAGGTCGATGAAGGGGGTCGAGAAAGAACGCAGAGTGGACATATTGGCTGGACTTGTGCGATACAATTGCAGCTTCTAGGCTGGCTTTGAGTTATATCGTTTGTCATTTCTAAATTGTGACAACCACCTATTTGAGATCAGACATAACTAGAGTCTGATTGAGGTTAGTCGGACCGCACGAAGTGCCATCTAGATTGACAAAAGGGTGTAAGTGGAGACAATAGGATACTGACAATGATCAACAACGTACCTTAACGAGACAATGTTCTTCAGAGCGCGAGATTTCCCCGTTGGACATATCTACGGAGATTTCTAGTGAGCGATGGGATGAGGTAAAAAGGATGGTGCCGGCGGCTATTAGCCTTAACTCTGTTGGTCAAGAGGAAAGCCCGATTCAGATCTTGGAAACGATTCCCACGACCCACCCACCCCCCAGAAAAAGGAAGGAGGAAGATCTCGTGACCTTCACGGCCATCAATGGATCAAGGATTCCGGTCCTTACAACCGCTGCGCCACTTATCGAGTTCGTCTACCACTCTCATGACACAAGAAAATACAATTTTTAGAGTCATTTGTATGCCATATCATCTCACCTCACAACTAATAGAAGGTCTCCCAACCTGTGAGAATATACCAGATATCTGAGTGAAAGGATTCCAGTATGTTATGCAAGAATCGGTCACAGAAAGTTACATGTCTTCGCAGAAAACCTTCTTTCATGAGAGAGCACTACTAATTGAGATCGGAATACTAAGGTAGATGGACGACGGTTTGCGCCACTGAAATTCCCTTCAGTGGCCGGCCGCCTGATCGGCATTTGGCTCGCGTGGCTTGATCAGTGTCCAAGATCTGGATCGGGCTTTCCTCTTGCTGTTGGTGGCAAATGCCGCAACGCGCTCCAACACGGTCATGCTACTTATCAGTTTGCGGTCTCTTCGCATCTCGGTGTTATAAAGAGGTCACCTTTGTCATGTAGCACGTCTAATGCTATCTCGTTTGCAAGTCGCTATCCTCCTCGGAGCCCTTGGGCTATTGTTCGTATTCTTTCGACGCAACAAGTATCCCTACCCACCTGGGCCGAAGGGACTTCCCGTGCTCGGGAACATCTTCGACGTACCTCCCAAAGGACAATGGATTGCTTTCGCGAAGATGTCGAAAGAGCTGAGTACGTCCTTCATCCTGGCATCAATGTTGGTTTTCGCGCTTACCCTAATGCCTTTCGTAGACTCTCCCATCATCAGTGTCAACATGCTAGGCACGAGGATCGTCATCTTGAACGACATGAAGACTATCGAAGAGTTATTCGAGCGACGTGCCAATATTTATTCCGAGAGGTAAGTGCAGAGTCTATAACAATACACAAGGTTGAACCGTCTAATGTAGGCCTCGACTTCCGTTGCTTAATGAAGCGTGAGCTACCACGATCACACTGTCTGTATGCCCAATAACTCGGTATTCTAGTGCGGGTTTCAACTGGAACTGGGGCTTCAGTTCCAACAAGGCGTTGTGGAAAGCCTGTCGCAAAGAGTTCGTTCCCCATTTCCGTCAAGTCGCCGCGCGACAGTATCGACCACTCGAGGTTTCGATGGCTCACGGCCTGATCAAGAAGATTCTCAAGAATCCAGATGACTTCTATCAGAGTTGTCGCTAGTGAGTGTATTTTCGCAGTCTGTAAATCTCAAAGACTCATTGATGGTAGCATGACTGGCTCGCTTATTTTGCAGATGACTTATGGCATGAAGGTGCAGCTAGAGAACGATCCGTACATTGAGATCGCCGAGAAGGGCTCTGAAGGTTTAGAGAGGTCAGTTTCCGCATCTAATCCGGTGGATATGTTTCCTTGGTGTAAGCTGAGTTCCTCCTCTATGCTTTATCTCAACTAATCTGCACTCAGTGCAACACATTCCGGTATGGATGTCGCGTATTCCTGGCTTGGGATGGAGGGCGGATGTCGAGGAATACAAACGCATGGGATTCGAGATGCGGGACGCGCCATACGATTGGTTACAGGAGCAGCTTGTAAGTTTCCGCTGCTTTCATCATGTATCAACTCGCTCATGAACCTGACAGAAAAATGGAACTGCGAGTCCTTGCCTCACGACGGTACTGGCCGACCAAATCCAAGACAAGTGGGACGACCCTCAATTCGCTGACACGATAATCCGATCGTTGTCCGGCACGCTATATGTCGGCGGCTCAGATACAGTAAACGCCATGTTCTGCTCTGGGTAGCAGTTTTGCTAACATTCGTGTCGCAGACTGTCGGAGTCATTCGCTTCGTTATTTTGCTCATGGTACTTCATCCCGACGTGCAGGCTAAGGCACACGCCGAGCTCGACCGCGTTGTGGGATCTGAACGCCTCCCCGAATTCTCAGACGAAGCAAACTTGCCATATGTTACGGCTATAATGAAGGAAATTCTGCGTTGGGCGGCTCCAGTCAGTAAGTAAATCTTCGTAAAAGATGTGCATTCTCTTATTTATCGCTATCCTCACAGCGCTGGCTCATGCGACTGCAGCAGACGACATATACAAAGGTTTCTTCATTCCAAAGGGAACCATGGTGGCGGGAAACTCGTGGTAAGTTGGTCTCTTTCCTATTGACCATTCATCCTCACCTTTGGTGTAGGGCTCTTCTCCACAGTGCTGAAACCTACGAAGACCCGGACAGATTCTGGCCGGAGCGCTATTTAGACGCAGAAGGAAAGCTGAATAACACTGTCCCGGATGCGATGAAGGTGGCGTTCGGATACGGAACTCGTGTTTGCCCGGTAATGTTCACGACATTGCCTCTGTAGTTGTACCATTCTGATCGTATTTGACGATAGGGTCGATTCCAAGCCGTCGATACTGCTTGGATAGCAGCAGCTTGTATCTTGGCTGTCTTCGATATCAGCCCCGCCGAAGGACCTGACGGCAAAGTGATGCTGCCAAGCCCAGAGCCCGACTCGGGAATTGTGAAGTGCGTGGCCGTCTTATTTGGTGTATTCCGTTATTCATGGTTTTTCAGTCATCCGTTGGCTTTCCAGTGTAACATCAAGCCGCGGTCTAAACACGCCGAAGAACTTATTAGAAATGCTGGTTTGGCAAACGTTGAAGGATAGATCGTTACAATCTCATGCAACAAATAATGTACATGTTCGCTTCACTAGATGCTCGTCAATCACTAGTTTTTTCCTCCAGATGCGTGTTCTGTTTCTACTGCCTTCAGTTCAAGTAGTAAGTCAACATCACACCAGGTAAACGAGAAACCTTCTGAGGTGGCGATATTCCCTCACTCGGCCATCGGGGTGCCCTCTACTAGAGAACTGTGCAATTCAGCACATTCAGGCAGTCAATTACAATACCTGTGTCAAAAGTCTCCCACGGACGGACTTTTGAAACTCGTGTGCGAAGATAAATGCACAGTACTTCACCGTGACGTGGTATCGCGCTCGTCTTAATCGGAATGATAGTTTGTCAATAAGAGTATCAGGTCCTTTAGGAAAGAATAAAAGACCAGAACGAAGGTAAATGTTGCCTCAAAGAAATCGCAAGTAATTAGTACTGCAGCTCATCAGAAACTTATGAATCTTATCGGAGCATCGTACGCAATAGGAATTATAAGCATGGAGATCGAGACAATACGAATGTTTGTATGAAACACCCAATTGTGAACGAAACGGTTCCGCTCTTTGTGGCGGGAGATTGTAGCGTGTTCCTAGACGGGAAGTTCTAAGTGACGCTCACTTTTCGTCATTTTGGCTGATGGAAGTACGAATAGACGCGTCGTGTTCGGCTCGATGATATGTGGCGTATGTGTAATGACATCAATCTGAATATAATTTCTCAATGGCTTGCTGTTCTCGAACCAATTGTCGCCCTGAACTGCGGGACTGCTCCATGGCGGAAAATCAAGATATCGCTATAAATCACAATCCGAAGTACCTATCATGTTTGACATACTAGTAAAGCTGTATACTACTTATCTTCCGGGACTTTAGCATACGTACCATAGAGATAGATGTTACACACGGCCTGTCCCTGTCTGAGAAAACATCCTATCTTCAAAGATTGGGTCAGATATCTCGCAGCCGTCGGATTTATTGATATTATGCACACAAGAAAAATATGATTGATTGTGGCGCAAGCCCATACTTTATGGGTGTACTTGTAATGTAGCCGCATAGGTCTCCGCCACGATCGGAGTGAGTTCTACTAAGCCTGTTCTTGGAGACGGCGGGTGAACGGACAGCGTGCGAAAATAGATGCGATGTTTCTTCTGACGCAATGACTCACGTGAGAGTTGGCTTCATTGCAACTTGAACATGATGTTCAACACGCCTCCGGCTCGTTTGTACCTCGGGATGCGCTATTTCAACGGATCAAGAGAAGCTCAGCTGAGAGACTTCCCGACGATCCTCAACACTCTTATTCAATATCGTATCGTAGCGCGTCGTGGCGTTCATTCACTTCGTACATTTCTCGCCTCTGAGTCTCGCCTCTCGCGTATCTTGACCCCTGGATTATAGATCTAATTTAGGTCCCAGTATAATTCCGATCCGACAGTTAAACCATCTCAGCAACACCGCCATAATTAGTGGACCGCACTTACCCTCGACTGAGCGGATGCCGCCCAGGAACAGACAAAGCGGTAAGTCTCAGATGTCCATTCTTGGGTATTGACTCACGTAGACGCGCTTCACCCGTTCATTTTTGTTTCAGGATATGGTATAAAGAGGGATTTTTCAAAGAGTTTCCGTCCAATCCAGCCCCGCTTTCCTTTCAATGGCTAACCAACGTCTTCCTTTCGTCCTATTCGCTGTCTCCAGTCTCTTTCACTCCTTCGTCTCTGCACAAGGACCAGGTCCTTGCTCTCAGCTGCCATTTCCGCCTTCCCAAAGCGACATTGACAATTTTTTGGGAACAACGTTCGATTACATTGTGATAGGTAAGTCGTCCCATGTCAATTCAAAGCCAAGTTGACGCGGTATCAGGTGGCGGCACCGCTGGTGTAACGTTGGCTACCAGGCTCGCTGAGGATGGTACCCACACCGTAGGCGTCATTGAAGCAGGACCGCACCATCGTGAAGATGACCTTGTCGATATTCCACGTATGTATGATTCGCTTTTCTTCTCGTACATATTTCTAACCTGCGTGTTCTCGTTTAGAGATATGGGGTCAAGCTTGGAATAGAGAGGAATACGATTGGAGCTTCCAAATGGTTCCTCAACAACATGCCGCCAATCGGTCCGTTTCTATGCCTCGGTGAGTCTAACAACGAGTCTGCACTTCCTATCGGTCTGATATCATGTCAGAGGACGAATGCTGGGTGGATCGAGTGGTATAAACGGGATGGCTTGGAATAGGGCAACTGAAGAGGAATACAACTCTTGGGAAGTATTCGGGCCAAAGAATGGTTGGAACTGGGACGGGCTCTTGCCATTCATGATCAAGTCCGAGAATATGTCTCGTGTAACCCCCGACCCTTTCCCAGGACTGACGGATGAGCAGAGGAACTTGACCTCGCCGGTATACGGTTTCAACGGCCCCATGGAAGTAAGACAGGTCACTTTCAACTTGACATTCGTACTTACACTACTCCAGGCATCTCATCAAATCTGGTACGCGGATCCAATGGTCCCGTACGTTCAGGCTTTGAACAGCATCGGAATAGACACTGTTGCTGAGCCTGTTAGTGTCTTTTGTTTCGTTCCCCTTGCGCGTATCTAATTGTTCATCAGCAAGCCGGCAATCCGTTCGGTGTCTACAACACCTGGTCAGCTATTAGGCGTCCCGATAGTACTCGCACTTACTCTGCGAAACAATACTACTGCAACGGTGTCGCTGGAGACAACTTACACATTCTCGTCGGAGCAACTGTACGCACCATGATCACCGCCTTTCATATCCTTTACTGAGGTCATTTAGGGACATCGCTTGCACTTTGGCTCATCCGACGAGTCTGGGAACCTCGTGGCTTCTGGCGTCGAGTTCTCGGTTGGCAGTACAACGTATGCTGTAAACGCCACCAAGGAAATCATCCTGTCATCCGGGCCCATCAAGTCGCCACAGCTCTTGGAACTTTCTGGTAAATGACCACGAATGCATGTCATTTCTTATAACTCATATATCTATAGGTGTCGGTGACCCCGCTGTGCTATCACAGTTCGATATCGAGACCGTTGTTGAACTTCCAGGTGTTGGAGCTAATCTCCAGGAGCACGTCTGGTCCGGAGTGCAGTGGGAACTAAAGGACGGAATCACAACGTTCGGTACGTCTTCTCACTCTGGCTCCAGATCGATGTTCTAACGTGGACGACAACAGACATCCTGAGGAACAATCAGACATTCGCCGAACAAGCTATGGCTGAATAGTGAGTCTTTCATATTTTGACATTGAACGCCAAACTCACATATGATTGTAGTCGGGCAAATGGAACTGGCCCTTACGCTGTCACTGATGCCGCTCTCACGTTCTTCTGGTTACACGACTGGATTAGCTCTGAGCGATGGGACGAGTTGCTGCGTCTTTACGACGAAGGTGCAGCTCTGGCGCCAAAGGATAGCGTTCACTCCGTGCAGATGGAGGTGCAACGACAATGGCTGACCGATGGAAAGGTCCCCTCGCAAGAGGTCATCCAGCTCAACACTGGTTCCATCGAACCCGAGGAGGGCAAGAGCTATTGCTTTGTTCTCGGAGGCAACATACACCCTATATCGCGAGGCAGCGTCGTAAGTAACGAAGCAGTAATATCCTGGCGCAAATGATCTGACAAAATTATTTAGCACATCTCCTCCGCTGACCCTGCTGCGAACCTCCTCATAGATCCTGCATTTCTCGCCACCGAATTCGGTACGTCTCATCATGTCATATTCTGCATCTCTTACTGACCGTCTTATAGATAGACAAATCGCTCTCGAGACAATCAAATTCATCCGGATGGTTGGAGCGACTCCTCCGTTCAGCGATCTTATCCAAGTCCAAACCAATCCAGCTCCTGATGCATCTGATGCGGACATCATGGACTGGATCGCTAACACTGCAGCCGTACGTTAACGCCTTCTCTTTGTCGAACATACCTCATCCATTTGCAGAGCGGAGGACACTACATCGGCACAAACGCCTTGGCGCCTAGAGAGAAGAAGGGTGTCGTTGACACTTACTTGAAAGTCTACGGTTTGGCCAACGTTCGCGTCGTCGACGCGAGTATCTTCCCTCTCCCTATCGGACACACTCAGTCAACCGTTTATGCTATTGCCGAGAAGGTGCGCCCTGTCATTTGTTTGCGCAGCAAAATCCCTGATATCATCCAGGCTGCCGATTTCATTCTCAAGGGAAATTAGATTCTTTGTTAATAATCGAACTAGTACTTTTCATCACTCTATTTTCTTGTAAATCTACACTTACAAACCTATTTCACTGTTAATTCTCGCTGTCTACAACTCGATATATATAACTACTACATAGATGTATATAAACAAATACAAACGTTCTTCTAGCTTGTTTAGAATCATCCGCGTGTCCGTAATACGTAGACTCCACATGTGAAATGTGAGATTGATTCCGTAGAGGTGCGCCACACCCCATTGTACCACTTACTGATACAGCGAGGACGGAGAATAAGATGCTTGAGATAAAATCGATATAAATGGAACGCCTTATGTGTTACTCCCCAGAAGACGGGAAATGAATACTTAAACGTACAAGCAGGAGACGTCGCGTAATGTGAGGCTATCTAACATACGCTAATCGACTTTGGGTCCATCCGGTAGTGGAGTACAAACTATTGACTGTCTACCTGAGCCGACTTGTTTCACCAGCCGGCGACTTCACACAGCAGAATTGGCATTTCTTGGTGGATGCAAGTGATATGGCGTCGGTACGCGAAACGTTCTATTCAATATTTACAAGTTCTATTATCTATTGTGTTAGTACACTTTCCCCTCTCCCATTCTATGCAGGCCACGCGTCTCCATTGACTGCTGAATGACAGACTCCACCTCCGGAAATCTGGGAGAGACCGTGCACGGGAAACTCACAGGACCACTGGATGTCTGCGTAAGTACCAAGAACGCGAGCGCAAGGGCAGAACTCACACAACAAGACCCTCGTTATGGCTATCCATATGGTCCGGTAGCTGGATAATGCCGTTTTCGTCTTTACCTGGTAAAAAGTCGAATCCCCAGAGCATGGACGCGATTTCAATGAACATGCTATTGTTGGAGACATGTCGCCCAACACAGATCCTAGCCACCCGTCAATGGAGTTGAAGATGTGGGTTAAGTAAATGAATTTACCTTCGTCCAAATCCGTACGTGACGTGGCCTTCCTCCTTGGTATCAGCAATGGAAGGTAACAGCCGCCCGTCTTTGTCGAGATGTCTATCTGGGCGGAATTCATCGGCGTCGGGACCATAGACGTCTGGGTCATGGTTGAGATGCCAAACGTTGACGATGCACAGTGTGTCCTTTGGCAGGAAGTGCCCTTCGTAATAGTCGTCCTGGCACAGTCTATGAGGAACACCTGATAGATCAATGAATACCCTAGGCCCAGTGAGGTATGGAAAAGAAACTCGCCTAGTGGTGCGACTCCTCGCCATCGCATAACCTCTTTGACCATCGCGCGGACATACGGAAGATGCTCGTAGTCACGGAATGAAGGAAGACGATCGCGCCCGACAACCCTATCGATCTCTTCTTGCGCCTTTTTCTGTGCTTCGGGATGGAGTATCATAGCAACGACCCACCACGCGAGCTGCCCGGACGTCTGTCAAGTTCGCATTCTTTTCAAAAATCACAAAAATCGAAGAAAAATAGGCATACGGTTTCTGCACCCGCAGCACTGGAAGGAAGAAGATTAGAACCAATAACTCGGCGACAAAGCGAGAGAAGAAGGACTCACTAAAGCGTAGCTGCCAGCCATGCAGCTTCCTTGTCAGTTAGGTTCTTCTTGTTGACCTTCATATCCTCCAGCAACTTAGCAGCGACGCTTGTAGTTTCGTCGCCTCCCAGACGCTTCTGCTTCGTATCGTCGAAAAGGTTTTCGAACAAGCCAGAGTCTCTAGCGAACCATTCCTCTGCGTAAACACGCCACGGAGACATCCATCGCGGGAGGTACTGCATCCATGTGAAGTATTCGACTAAGTACGCCCCGGGTGCTGCGGCTGCGAGCGCGCGCTCAGTGAAGTGGTTCACGCGCACGATGATGGGATCCTTGGAGTCCTCGAGGGGAGGAAGGCCGTATATGATAGACATGACAAGAGACGTTGACGCGCGGCAGAGATGGCTATGCCAATCTGCGGGTTTCTGCATGAGCTGGTCCATGAGAAGGACGGTCTCGGTTTCTTGGAAATGCATGTAGTCCTTGGCTACGCTGTTGTTTAGGGCTCTGTCGGAGGCATTTATTTGAGTAAACACTACCGTACATAGGTCTTGGGCTCACTCATGGGATCCCCGTCGCATGCGTTTCCACACGTCGTTGTGCTGGGAAAAGGCAAATACGAGGCCGCCGGTGAGAAGTTGACCTGCTACGATGTTCTTTCCGCGGTCAGAGTAGATGCTAGCTCGTCTGTCGAGAAGGTCGGCGGCGACTTTGTGGCTGCCAAGCACTACTGCGTTCTGGCCAGCGAGGTTAACGTAGTATATGGGACCTATAGGTTATCAACATCGAACCAACCAGGTGAATGTGAGAGACTGACCGTATGTCTTCTTCCATTCGGTGAACTTGTGCCAGGATCGGTCGTTGAGGTCTAAGAGGTTGCCAATGATAGGCCAACCTGGCGGGCCAGGAGGAAGCTTGCCCTTGCTCCTTGGTCGTGCAAGGTGTAAAGTACATGCGAGGACGACGACGAATATGAGTGCCTTCCAGCTGTACCCAGCCGCTGTGCTATCGCTGACGAGCAGATAAAAAGAACTGTTGGTAGAGTCCATGGTGATGTAAAATGAGTTAGACGCACCCAGCTTAAAAGCGGAATGTGGAATACCCGCTTGTACACCAAGTCTGGTTCATTCGGTGATACCGATAATCATGGTCATTACCTGAGTACAAAGAAGCAAAGTTAGTAGACCCGGCCAGGATCTGGCGTGAATCTGTGATGAATCTAAGATGAGATACGGACGACAAAAGGGAATGATAATGATCGTGTGAATCGGGACTCTCCGGACCGCAACTTATCTTCCAACGACCGTCCGGTAAACCCATGGATCTGTAGTCACTAGGAACAGTGTTTTCGGTGGAGCGTCGCGTTCTCCGTTTCCTAGCCGTATTTCTCCTCCCGTATCCCAGAGCCTCATAAAATGTCGGTCTTTGAATTACCCTCCTCTAATCACCATTATGATGTATATCCTCTCTCTTGGAATTGCATTACTCACTCTACTCTACCAGTATTGGCCGAGTTCATCTACATTATCGGTGTCTCAAGCAAAAAATTGTGTAATTTTCATAAATCCGACTCTCTCAGCTCTGTGTCCAACTACTTACCCATCTTTTAGTGCAGCCTCTTGAGCGTGGCCCTCCCCGAACAGGTGTTCTTCCCAGGTACCACTGCCTATTTCGAACAGCAAGAGTACTACTCGAAAGAACAAGAATCGGACTTGCCGTCCTGTAGAGTATCACCCCGTAACGCACTAGACGTCTCACGGATTCTATCCCTCTCCACCACCAACCGGTGTCACTATGCTGTAAAAAGCGGGGGCCACATGGCCTGGTCTGGCGCCTCCAATATTGGACCCAGCGGATTTACCATCGACTTGGGACAAATAAACCAAGTCTCGCTCTCTGACAACAAGCGCGTCGTCTCCATTGCAGGCGGGGCGATTTGGTCGGCCCACGTCTATCCAGCTTTGGCTCCTCATAACCTCACCACCGTCGGCAGTCGCTCAGCAGGCGTCGGAGTCGGTGGATTCCTGATACACGTCAGTGTCTCCCAATATCCTGTTAAGTATCCTCTGACGCCACACTCACAGGGCGGGATCTCATTTCTATCCACCGAACAAGGCTTCGGGAGCGATAACGTTCTCCGATACGAAATGGTCCTCGCCAACGGCTCCCTCGTAGGCGCAAGCTTGAATGAAAACGCAGATCTCTACTGGGCTATGAAGCAGGGAAGCACGAACTTTGGGATTGTGACGCGGTTCGAGATGTCGACGTACCCCATCGGTGAGATTTGGGCTGGTGCACAGGTGCACGATATCTCTGCGGCGCCTGCCCTGCTTGCGCATTTGGCAGAGTTTACGGATAAACTGGACGATGACCCGAAGGGTATGACGGCAGTGGGCATGGCCTATAGTCAAGCACTGGGGCGATACGTGATTTGGGCGCCGGTGATGTACTTCAAGCCCATCGAGTTTCCCGCGCTGTTCGCTGGAATGGAGCAGTACGAGCCGCTCGCAAGCTCTGTGCGGGTGTGTAGTCTTGGGGAAATGGCTGAGGAGGTGCTGAGGTCGGCGCCGGGGGGTGGTAGAGCGCAGTGGTTTTCGTTTACGATTCAGACTGATGCGCAGTTTGCGTGGGCATTGCATTTGGATGGTAAGGAGATGTTCAAGGAGCTTGTAGATATTCCCGGGGCGTCGTGGGCGCTGACGTTCCAGCCTATTAACAAGCGATTGATGTCAGCCGGGACTCGGAATGGAGGCAACCCGTCTAGGATGAAGGAAGGCGACGGCAATCTGTTCTGTATGGTCTACTTGTCTTCGTACTAGCATGATTCTGATGTTGATACAGTGATACTAGGAAGTGTATTCTGGGACCAGAGTCGCGATGATCGCGTTATGAAGGCATTTACGGACGACCTGATTGACCATATCGACAGAGCTGCTAGAGCGCGACAGGTGCTGCACCCATTCATCTATATGAACTACGCGCTTGGTAGCCAGGATGTATACGGAGGGATGGACGTGGAGAATTTTGAAAAGATGAGAGCAGTCAAGAGGGTGTACGATCCGGAGAACGTGTTTGGCAAGTACTGGCATGGAGGGTTCAAGTTGCCGATGTAGTAGGGAAATTTGCGTACATATCATGCACATAGCATCCATATCGTTGGGTGAGATTGACAATATTGCCATCTGCCTTTGAAGGAAGCAAAAGCGATGGAGAACGCGTCCGAAAAGATACGAAGAAAGATCACGTGCTCGCGATGGCAAGTTGCTTTGGAGGTGGGTACATTTCTTCAAGTCTTGCCTTATTACTACCACCGTCTCCTTTTCGTTTCTTTCTTGATAAGGGCAACTGTTCCTCGAGAGTTTGCAAAATGTCGAAGATGCCGGAAAGCGAAATATTGTGGGAAGGAATGCCAGAGCACGGCGTGGAGCGAAGGGCATCGGTTTTGGTGTAGTGCGAGGGAGGAGAATGAGGAAGGGGAAGAGCCTGTGGCGCTGAGCGTGGTCCTGACCGTTCGTCGACCCACCGCATCCGGCATCATCACGTACCGGAGGGTCGTCAACTTGGCCGTATACCCCAGACGTGGGTGGGAGGCATACCGATTGGGGACAATGAAGTACCGATGCCTATTATTATGGGAACTGGGACTGTGAGGCCACGGGAAAGGGAGCGCACGGGGACTGTGACAGTGCGAAATCGCGAGGGGACTGCTCGAGGGGAGAGGTCGTTTGAGGGTATATTTTCGGGCGCTTTGCCTCGCGCGCGGAGTAATCATGATCTGCAGCGGCCGCGACCGAGGCATACGGGAACTGGCAGTTGAAGGAATCCGCTTATACTATATCTTGTTCGGTATTTATCATCGCTAGCTTTCCTCTTTTTTTTTCTTAACCACATATTCATTCATGGCCATAACCACGTAGATACACATCGTTTTTCATGGGGTTGTTTTTTCATCCTTTTTAGCTTTGTTGCAAGATTCTGGATTTGTTCAATTGTCACTGTTTGGGTTGTGGTTGGTTGTCGAGATTTTCGTTTCCGACGCAACGAGGACTGGTAATGGTGTCTTGGCTCCTGACCACCATTAGTGCCTGAGGTTATCACCCACCAGGCCTCTCAACAGTCAAAATTTGCCCGTAGGATACAAATGGTACGTACTCTGTGGCGTTCGGAGTTGCTTCCTCATTATTTTCTAGGCCCCTGTGCACTACGTGAAAGGCTTTGAGATCGACTGGAAGAAGATCAAGATATATTTAAACGCCACGGATGACCAGGATAGGAGGATTGACTCGATAATAAACCAATTTACGGAGAGTGTCGATCGGGATGAACACTGGTTGGTTGGCGCGTACCCTTTGGAGGGCCCGAGGGAAGCAATCAACGTCATTTCTTTGGGCGAGGATGCTTTTGGCGATGATGCGGAGGAGTTGGCGAGGAGGGAATTACCTATCCCGAAGTACCTCCAAACGCCCAGGATGCAGCTGGTGCTATCTGGCCCGAAGGTGTTCATTTTCCAGGATTGGTAGAACGCCACACACTTACCCGGGCTATACATGGACCTTGAACGTATCGGCTTTTCTTGTCGAGCATCTGAATATCATAGCATAATACATCACTAAATATACCACTTTACTCGATGATTGCACAGATATCATCACTGACTAATATATAATGCTAGCCGCGCGCGCCAAAGTCTTTGACATGGTACAAAAGGACACGTCCTTTGGTATTGCCGATGGCGAGGTACTCACTACCAGCCGAAAAGCCTAGCGTGGAAACATGGCCCAATGGCGTGCTGGAAGTAGGCCAGTTCCCAAAGACGGTCAACGAGGGCAAATGGATCTAACAATTCAAGTCAGCAAGACAGAGAGCAGACATGGACAGACTACGACTTACCAGCTTCATCGCATCCTTCTTCTCCTTGCTTGCCACCGCCAGAAGTTGGCTGTCATGGTTGAACTGCATATCCGAAATAGCCGTCGTGAGGTTCCCAATAGCCTTTTGTAGCTTGGGTTGGCCGTCTGCCTCTGCGTCATGAGCGTCTTTCCCGTAGACGTTGACGATGCCGGTGTTCCCGCCTACTGCAAGCCAGCTCTGAGAGCCTGCCATTGCTCGGCCTGTTCCACGGAAACCACCATCGTCCTTCCATCGACGCACGCACCTGCGTTCACCGACGTTCCATACGAAGACTTCGGCGTCGGCGGTGAGCGTAGTGAGCGTGTCGTCTGAAGACCACCACATCGCCTTTATTCCCCCGCCGCCTGTTCCGGGGCACTTCATCGTGCCAATGACTTGGCCGCCACCGCTAACCCAGTCGACGACGTGGACGTTCCCAGTCCTCCCTGCGATGGCGAGAAGACTCCCCGAGGGGCTGAAGGAGGTAAGGTTGAGGTTTTCGGGTTTTTGGCGTGTGGATGAAAATCGAGTGGAGGAGAGGGTGGTGATTTGGGAGGTTTGGAGGTCAAAGATTGCGTAGGATGGGCGGGAGGCGGATGTTAGGAGGAGCTGGGAGCCAGATGGGTGGAACGAGAGGGAGTTGACGTTTAGCGGGAGGGAGGGTGTGTGTAGGGTTTGTAGTAGAGGAGATGTATGTCCGTTAATCTAAGTAAAGCGTCAGTGGAGGCATCTGAGAAGATTAAAGACGTACATTGTAGAGCCGAACTCGTCGATCCGACGTACCGACAGCAAGGACTGGGACGCGATCGCTGGGATGGAATACCAAAGACTGCACGGCGCCACACCCGCTCTTTTGCGCTGCCTGATTCGCATCCCGCAGTCTCTCGATGGCCAGCGTTCCACTTTCAATGACGCTGGTTTTTCGTGTGCTGGCGATGATGCCACTGGTCGAAGTTAAGAGCTCGTCGGCGGCGTCTTCTCCTTCGCGTCTCCGTTTTCGTGCCCAGGCTGGAGCGGGATTTATACGTTCGAATTGCCGGCGAAGTCTGCTTTCGTATTCTCGGCCTGAGAGTGTGTTTTCTGAGGGTGTATCGCGCAGTTTTCGGAGTCGATTGGATTGGAGGGATACGAGGGGAGGGTCTGAGGGGTCTGACCATGCAGCGGTCGTCTGGGATTTTGGTGGGGTGGGCTCGTCGTCTTCACCGGGGCTGTCTGGTGATACGTCCGCTCCGTCGTCTACGAAGAATAGCTAGATATCAAGTTAGCGATAATTATCAGAAGGGATTGAGATAACCTACATCTGCGTCTTTTAGATTTGCCAGCTCCTTGCTTCCATCTAGAGCGTCACCGTCATCGTCGTCGTTAATCTCGACGACGAGTTCGTGCCCTTCAGGCGTATACGGAACGCCGAAGAGTAGGCTTTCCAATTTGCGCTCTTCGTCGTCTTTTTCTAGTACTGGGTCGGATTCATCGACTACTTTCTGGCGCTTTCTAGTTTTTCTGGTGTGGTGTGGTTCGACCATGGCGAGGATGAAGAGACGCCGCGGTGGTGGTGGTGGTGGTGGTGGTCGAGAAAGGAAATTGAGGAAAATATGAATAAACCCTAACCATATGTTATCTTGGTAGCTTGACTTCTCTCCATGGCGGATTTTCGACCAATTCTTTGGGATACCTGAGACGAGTAGTACGGGGCAGGTACATTATCTGCTTCCCACCCATGAGTCGTTGCCCAATACGGGAACGCCAGATCAGCGTCTCCTCAAACCCCTAGCTAAGTTATATCTCTTGAACACAAAGCGCAAAAACTACGCACCGGGAGATCCTCAGTCCTGTCCGTTCTATCCCAGACGACATCATCCTCCCCGTCCTCCTTGGACACTCAGTGACCCCTTGCCTCTACCCGCGACCTCAACAGGTGCACTACCCACGAGAGACATGCTTATATTCAAACTGAACTTATATCTACACTGCTCCGCTTTTGGGTTTGTGTGGCGGCATACACCCAAAGCCATGTACCTTCCCTCTTGCCCACGTAGAATGTTTCTCTCTCATCGTGGATCTACCCTCCAGCCGGTTCGAGGCTGCGCCTATCTTTTCATCCAGCAAAGTTCCTGACAGCGTCGTGTTTGCTGCGTCTTTCCAAATGGGCCCTTACCTGTTGAACCACTTCTCAGACAGGATCAAGGATGCGTATATCCTCTTCCGACCCTCGTTCTAGTGGCGTATGGTATCTTTGGTGTCCTGCTACCGACGTCGCTCAGCACTCCTTCGCTCCGAGCGACCGCTGACCCTTTCGAATGGGGTATTCAAGCAGTGTTATTGCGCCTCAATCGAAACATGTCTCCGCTTGGATTGTTCACTCGTCGATGTGAGCGCCCTGACCTTTGCTTTACACCATGTTGAGCATCATCCGAGGGCTTTTCTTGCTCATGGATACATAACCTGAATGACGACCGCTTTTCAGAAATATTATCCACATCCTCTTCTTCTACTATCATCATCCTGACCACGTCCCATAACATCCTTCCGTATGATTGGACAAATACCTGGATGTCGTTGATCCTCGTGAGTTCCGAATTTGCCGTCGAGTCTCTCCACTCTTTCTTCTTCATCGTCGATTCTCTCCACTCTCTCCTCGTCGTTATCGATTTTCTCCACTCTCTCGTCTCCGTTATAGATTCTTTCCACTCTCTCGTAAGGTAACCTTCCTCTTGCGCTCCCTGGGCGCTGTCACAGGCTCTGCTCGTGTTCGTCGTGATTACATACAGTAAGTACTCAATTTGCCGTCGATTCTCTCCACTCTCTCGTTGCTGTCGTCGTTGAGTCTCTCCTCTCTTTTCGTTCTGATATGTTGGCATGGGTGCTCCTTGACCGGATGAGAACACGCGCTTCTGTGTCCGGTCACTGAACGCGGTGCCCCGGGAATGCAATTGTGCACTATGCGAGCGGCGACACTGAGCTAGATGGTGAGGGCGGCCCAAAATGTGCACATGGGTCAGCTGTGACGCTTGCGTGCCTGTCTATGATAATAGGAGGTGAAATGGGCAAGCGGCGGAAGTAAGCGCCACCTGCGGCTGACGACACGCTGAATGCGGGGTCGCGCAATTTCCTGTGGGGACCGCGCATCAATAGTCAGGAGGAGCTGAAAAATGGTGCTGTACTTGGCAAGACCTGCGCAGCCTGTCTCATACTTCCCAACGGCCAAGACGAGACATACGGGGAGAATGAGCAATGGTAGGTAGAATAGCGTCGCGCACTAAACATGCCCGTAACCCCGTATGTATACGCCCTCCTGATGATGAATACCTCTGCAGACGGCGACGATGATGAGCTCCCGCCACTCGTTCGAAGAGATGCAGGCGACTACTTTGTAACGATTCGATACACGTTCTCCGGTCCGGTTACCGTAACATCATACCGGCCTCATCGTTCCTGTTCTAACGCGTTCGTATTCATAGAAACTGTACTGGTATATAGCTATGCCAGTAACTACTATACCTTGGCTCAAGTATATAAGGCTCATGTACTTACCACTGTAAAGTAGAATACTCGGAATTTCAACACACATACTAGTCATTCTGCGTACTGTTTCTCGCCGGTCGAGAAACCTCTAAACAAACAACTACAACTCGTGTGGGCTACGGTAACTCCTACCCGAACCTCACATATTTTGACTAGAGCCTAAAAACTCATTCCACAAAACCCACGTCGACGGATACACCTGGTCTGATCAACCCGGATAACCTCGACTCTCTGCTTAACTCTTTTCTCATACTACGCTTAACCCATTTCCTCGACGAAACTTCGAAAAGAATGGCCTATGCAACTCGTTCCCGAGTTCGGACGCGCGCGCGCTCTAATTCAGCGCCCGGACTCTTAACTCCGACTAAAGGTACGTCTCAAATCAATCATCCTGTTTCAAATAATCCGTCACCAGGTTCTCTGAACCTGTCCTTGCCGGCGTTGTCCGATGCCTCCATTCAGTTGGAGAAGGTGGATGTTGATTCTGTTGACAACCCTCCCGATCGAGCAGTACACTCTACGTCAGTCTCATCGTGTAGTGAGGACGCGCCTCAGGCCGCCTCGGACAGCTTTGTGGATCATCGTGATCCGCAGGCTGCACGTCGTTCGGACCCTGTCCCGGATCACTCGATCCAGGGACACTCCGACGACGGACAACTATCATCTCGCGGAGACGACGGTCCCGGAGAAATCCAAGATAGTAGACAAAAGGCTTCCGTTGAAAGAGACGGAAGCCTGTTCTCTTATAATAGTAATGAGAAAGCTTCTACACCCATATCTAAAGCTCAAAAGAGCTTGACGCGTGAAGAAAAATACCTAATCGGGCGTCGAGAATCTGGCATTAAGATTCTCGACCCATCCGAATTCAGTTCGGTATCAGAGACCGACTCTGAACACGATCCCGCGTCGCCTGATCTTCCTTATCAAGGAAAGGGCAAAGGTATAGACCCCAGGAACTGGGGTAATATAACTTTAGACCATGACGAGATGGACTACTATGCCCAACAACAACTCATCGCGAGTTTTAAGAGACCTAGGATTCAACCTAGTGGGCCCAACTACTTTGATGAAAGTTTATTTCCCAGTGATAGCAGTAACGGACAAAGACCGTCAGATCACTCGTGGGAATCTGTCTATACTCCGGGCGCGCGGGGAAACTCTCCCATCGCACCACCTGGATTGACACGGGTACAGACTCCGAGTACCACTACTCTAAGTGGATCTCGTGATAAACCAGAAATCAGCTCGAGCGAATCCAGCCACTCGTCTGATAGTACCCCGACTCCTGCGCCACGCAAGAGTTATAAGACTACGATAGAGAGTGTCGACGAGGACAGTAATAGTGACAGGAACTATCAATTTGATAGAAAGAAGCATGTACGCTATGACGAGCTACTACATGACTCGCCTGTCTCTGTCAACTCGACAACCGTGAAATCATCAAGGAAGCCGCTCCCTCCTCATGATGACTCGGACCCTTCTTCTCCCTCTCCGGACAGTGATTCAGAATCAGATTCGGACTCTGAACCTTCGAGAAAGCAGAAGAAACGATCGCGAGAAGTAAAAAAGCGCAAGCATGTCAAAGCTAAGGCTAAGGCTAAGGCCACTAGAAAATATCGGTCATTAACGCCACTTACCGACACGGTGCATGACCAAATTCGCGATACAGTACAGGGAAAGTCGAAACGTCGAACTCCCTCGGCCCCTAAGAAAGACCCGTTGAGATCAGTCAATCAGCTGGCTGGAGGTAGTCATTTAGCGAAGTTACTACACCACAATAAATCAGCGGAGCCTAGTGACTCCTCAAGTGAATCGTCATCGTCATCCTCGGATGAAAGCTCAGAGGACTCATCCAGCGAGAGCAGCGAATCTGACAGCTCAAGCTCTGATGATGAAGACTCCTCAGACTCCAGTGAGGATTCTGACTCTTCTTCTCGTCACAAGAAAAAGAAGAAGTCAACTAAGAAAGGCAAGAAGAAATCGTCTAAACGAAAGAGCTCTCGAAGGAGTAGCTTAAAGCCCGAACCTCCTGCCGTTTACAGTGGCGCAGCTGATACGCGCACATTCCAAACGTTCTTAGAAGACTCAATGGACTATGTGCGGGAAGGATGTGTAAATAAAAAGCTTCGCGTCAAGAAGATAGCACGTTACCTCTCAGGCTTAGCAAAGACTTGGTACATCAGCGCTGTAGCAGACGACGTCAAAAGTTGGCGTACCCAGGAGTTCTTTGTTGAACTATATAACCATTGCTTCCCGCCAACGTTCCGTATGGAACAGCGTAAGAAACTGGTTAATGCAACACAGGGGCCGTCACAAAGTGTTCGACAGTATGTATTACGGCTAAACGAACTCTTTAATACAACTGGTATAACCCGAACACGGGAGAAGGTACTCAAGCTCTGGGAAAGTTTGCGTCCTGACGTCCAAGGAGGTTTGTATCGTGCGGATCTCAACCCAGAGACTGTGTCATACAAACGTCTGGTACAACAAGCTGAGCGCATTGAAATGATCTTATCAATAGAGGAAAATGCGCGTAAGCAAACACGCGAACTATCAAAGGCGAAAGAATCTGCTCACCGCCCAGGGGATGAACGAAAGAGATCTAGATTTGGAAGGCCTAATGGTGTCTCCAAATCCTCTTCGTTCACACCTAACATTCAATCCCAGTCCCGGGATCACGGGCAAAGTAGTAAGCCCAAGTTCAATCCCAACAAGGGAAAGAACAACAATAACACTAGAGACCGTAAGCCCCAGTTGACGGAACAACAACGGGCAGATTACCTTACCAATAACAAATGTTTTGGTTGCGGAGAGCCTGGCCATCATAAGTCACGCTGCCCCAAAGGCCAGTTTGTTCAAGGAAAAGGGAACAGGCCTCCGGGTGTACAAACCGCGAGCGCTAAAGTTTCGGATAAATCGAAGTCGAAATCCGACTCAAAATCAGTGCGCGATACAGGCCACGCCGACATATGGACAGGGTCAGTATCGATCGCGTCTGCGAGTATCAATATTGACCCCGATCAATATCGTTCCGAAAGGGATCCTAACTATGATCTCTTAAGGGAAATATTTGGAGTTAATGTCAGGCGAGACATACCTGAAAGTCCCGTAGATGAAAACAGCTTTGAAACTTTGTTTGAACCGTCCATGCCATCCTTCATTGCTGATGAAGTGGGAAACATTTGGCATACCCATGTGCTTCTCGGGAATAACCTCGGAGAAGACGACATTGAAATGCCCGCATTAGTAACTGTGTCTGAATCTGAATCCGACTCAGAGGAATCTGATACGGACGAGGATATGCCGGCGCTACAGGATGTTAGCGACTCGGAAGATGAGGGAGATGACTTTTATCAATCTATGGATCCATCTGACTCGTTATCTAATGACGACGATACCCCACCGTTGATAGATGCCCCCGACTCGGAGATTGAAGCTCTACCTTTGTTGGGACCTGATACAATGAACGGTCTACCTTCGGGAGGAACTGAAGAATCAGACATGTCACTGGATTGGGACGAGGACTCACTATCCGGTGGCGCACCTCCCCCTCCAGTGCTTCCCCTTCCACAACCAAAAGTGGTTAGGCCACAACAGTCGGTTGGGGTACCTCGCCGCTGCAAGTTCTGTGAACGACGTCGACATTTTAGAATATGTCGAACCAACCCCGATGGGCCGGGGTATCTCACAATGTGCGAGTGTGAATTCCCCTTCGCTGAGAAAGGGTACCTACTATATCACGGATCGAAGGAAGGAAAGGACGAAGTGGCTCCACTCCCTCCTGCTCGAATTGGTGATTTCTGGGCACACGGGATTACGTATCTTCTCTCGCGCTCAGGACCTTTTCCTGGAGAGGATCCGTGGGATCCGAAGATAGCTGAGCGTGAGATACGTACTCATCAAGCTCAAGGGGCGTACATTGTAATGGATGATGCGTATAACGGAAGGGACGCAGTTCTACCCATTAAGTATGCACGTCACCCTACCTTTTCGGTCGTAGAATGGTACGCCCGAGTGCGTGCACGAGACAATGGCTTGATCTTTGATCGAATTCCCGGACGGTATCAGTGGATGGAATCACACTGGACGGGGAATTCGTTCCCATGCTTAGGTGAACTGGACACGGATACAGTGGCCGCGTACTTGAACTTGCATGCCCCTTGGATAGGTGGCGGCAAGAAGCGATTTGATCGCCCGGTCCTACGGTTCACTGTGTCGAAATCAGTAGAACTAGAAAGCTTTGAGATATACGATCATCACCTTTTATTCTCAACATCCCTACCTGAAAGATATACCTTCAATCCCCAGTTTGATCTTGCAAGCTGGTACGAACATCAACTAGTTGATGCGCCACACTCATTACAAGAGCAATGGGATGCATGGGGACCTACAGTAACCCGGCGAAATCCTATGTTGGGGTTTCTTTCAGACGAGTTCGAAAGGGAACCCCGATTAGAACCAACCTCGTTAGAACCTGGTAGCTTCTATCCCGAGTTATGGAAAATGGTCGAACAAGATGCCGACTATCTGGGCTGTTATATGGCTGCCGAACATCTCGTGAATAGAGTTAGACGTGATAGCCAATTGGAGTTAACCTGGACACGTCGGATGACGCGCCAAATAATACGGATACCCACGGAGCATAGAGACAACTTCGTGTTACATGAATTGGCTGATTACATGAGGACGAGGCTACGGCATTACAGTCATGGCGAAAATGGGATAGTGGGTCTTACCCATACGGAAGCATGTCATGAGATCATAAATACCTTCTTCGATCCATATAGGCTCCAGCAGCTTGAGGGAACACGTATGTTCCGAGACTTTGTACGAGACGTCGCAGATAGCCTGAGCCATCTGCTACCCGTTGACTTCCATGAACAAGACAACGAAGGAGCGCCACTCCTTCGGGTCAATAACATGGATTTTCTATCCGCGGGGGCTCAAATTCCGAGAGGGAAGTTCCCCGCGGTTCAGCGCAATGCCTCTCGAGTCAAGGAGTCGGGTCGACGAGTGCCTCGTCCGATCATAATTGCTGTTTTAATGAATGGACACCCAGCTCGGGCGCTCATTGATACGGGCTCGATGACGGACATGGTCTCTACTACGTTGTTAGACCAGCTCCGACTTAAGAAAGTTGAGCTCACTCACCCGTTGGCCCTGCAATTGGCTGTACAAGGATCTCGTTCAAAAATAAACTGGGGCGCGCGCGCCAGGTTTCAGTATCAAGGCATTGATGAAGAACGCTACTTCGATGTGGCTAACCTCTCAGGCTATGATATGATCCTGGGTACCCCATGGCTGCACCAACATAGTGTTTCTGTTGGATTTAACGATCCAAAAGTCGTAATAGGAAGCACAAAGAGCTTACCTATCAGCAACGGCCCGTGGATTGCAGAAGTTGTGACCAACGCCACACAACTGAGCGATGAAGATCGCTTGGAGAAAGCCCGAACAGAGGTCTTGGAATATGCGCGACCCCTGTTTAAGAAAGCGTCAGAGACTCCACTTCCACCGCTTCGAGCAATAAACCACCAGATACCTTTGATTGACGAGCACAAAGTATATCCGTGGCGTTCAGCAAAATGTCCGGAAAAGTTCCGAGACCAATGGGCAGAAAAACGTGATGGTTATCTGAAAACGGGAAGGTGGCGCGTCGTAGCTGAAAAGAACGCGTTCCCGATGATGATTCTTCCCAAAATTGATGATCCAAAACGTATCCGAGTCGTTTGCGACTTTCGCCCGCGAAATAGCAATACGCGAAAACTTTCGTCTCCTATTCCTGACCCTCAGGCTATACGGCGTCGGGTTGCTAAAGCTAAGTTCCGCTCGACAATGGACGGCAGCGACGCGTTTGAACAAGTTCGTATTGAACCTGCTCATGTCTCGCGATCTGCCATGCAAACACCCGACGGGGTCATGATTAGTGAAGTCATGCAGCAGGGCGACTGTAACGCACCTGCTACGTTTCAGAGTATAATGTACTATCTATTCGCATCCTACATTGGACGCTGGATGGATGTTTACTTGGATGACATCATCATCTATTCTGAATCTATCGAAGAACACGTAGAACATTTGAAAACAGTCATAAAAATACTGGCGGATAACAAATTTTACCTCGCAGAACGTAAGATGCGCCTCTTCGCGCGCCAGGTAAAGATACTTGGTTGTATCGTCGACAATGATGGTATTCGAATGGATCCCCATAAAGTTGATTCAGTCTTAAAATGGCCTACACCAACGAATCGCGACCTCTTGCGTGGTTTTCTTGGTTCTGTGGGATACCTAGCTGACGACGTTGACTCAGTACGAATTCCTATGGGAATACTGAGTGGTATTACAGGTGACGCTGTACCCTTTCGATGGGGGTACACGGAACAACGAGCCTTCGAAGATGTTAAAAACAAGATCGCGGAAGGTAGCGAGAGAAATCGCACACCTCTGGACTACTCCGAAGGTGCTCCCCCTGTATGGCTCATCACCGACGGGTGTGCCACAGGTATCGCAGGTGTCGTCGTCCAAGGCGATGACTGGAAGAAGGGAAATGTGGCAGCGTACTACTCTGCAAAGCTCAGCGCCGCACAGCAGAACTATCCAGTTCATGAAATAGAAGCGCTAGCTGGTGTCGAAACCATGCTGCGCTACCGCGATATCCTGCAAGGGCAGAGGTTCACTTGGGTAACAGATCATAAGGGGTTGACGTACCTGTTGAACCAGAAAGACCTTTCCGGACGGCAGGCGCGCTGGCTGGAGAAGCTCAGCTCGTTCGACTTCGATGTCAAGTATCTGCCGGGTACGGAGAACGTACTGGCAGACGCGCTCTCTCGCATCTATGCAAACGACGCTAAAGGTACTATGAGAGCACGCAGTGAGTACACGTATCATGATGTACATGATAACGACGTACTGGATGGTTTTAATGTCACCCGACCCGTCTTGGTGGGGTCTGAAGCCGCGGCACAATTGAACGTATCGACACTTGATGCCGCGCCTATGGCCTTGCGTACACGAAAGGATGTAGATTATAATCCTAGTAAACGGGCTAAAAACACAGTGTCAGAATCTACTGCATTTGCACGAAAAATGAAAGGCAAAATCACGTTCAAAGGTCCAACACCTGGAACGCGAATGGAGGGCGGGGATGTGGAAGAAGATATCATACAAATGATTGATTCTAACACTCACCAAGATGGCCCTTCAAACGAATCCACAGAGGTGCAGGACGAGCCCAACACAAACAATGCACGGGACGAACCCAGCACGAGCGACACGCAGGACGCCGTCAACATGAACCATGTGTGGGACAAACCCGACACGACCGACGCGTGGGACACATCCAACGCGACGCGTACCACTCGATCGAGCTCCAGGGCAAGTAAGAACGAATTTGAAAAAGGACAGGTCATTGATCGAGACCAAGTCCCTGATTCCTCTTTGGGAAAGTGGTATGTGCCTAGCGCGAGGTCACGTTTCGCGCTAGGCACATACCAAAATTCCCACGCCACCGACTCAGATGCCGCGCTCGAGGGAGATTCCTTCCTCGACGTCGTATCTGGAGGGCGCGTTGGTATGGATTTATTAGAAATCATACGTCACCGTTACTCTAATGACAATGCCTTCAAAGCTATAATTAGTAAGCCAAAAGAGTACCGAAACTTCGAGTACACTGCAGATGGATTACTCTATCTAAAGGTACAAGATGACTCTCAGCTATTATGCATCCCGGACATCACTCATCAAGGTCGACGAGTCCGGGAAATCATCATTGATGAGGCACACTCATTACTGGCGCATTTGGGATCACGCAAGACTATCAGCTATCTGCGCGCCCATGTTTGGTGGAAAACTATGGCCCATGATACAGATTTATTCTGTAAATCATGTTCTACATGTGCACAAATAAAGCCAGATAATCAAAAGCCGTACGGACAGCTAAGACCACTTGGGCCGCCGAACCATCCATGGGATGTTATCGGAATCGATTTCATGGAGCCGTTGCCGCTATCTAAAGACCGCGACGGGACATATGATTCGTTAGTCGTCATTGTGGACCATCTTACTGGAATGGTACATCTTGTACCCGGTCGCACCACATACAAAGCTCGCGATGTGGCAGAACTGGTATTTTCAGAAGTCTACAAACTTCATGGCATGCCGCGTGCGATCGTTAGCGACCGCGATAGCAAATTCACAAGCCAGTTTTGGAAACACCTTAACCACCTTGTTGGAACGAAACTCAAAATGTCGTCGGCATACCATCCGCAATCTGATGGATTGACAGAGCGTGCGAATAGAACCATTGAACAAATGCTTCGTCAATGTATCGCACCAAACCAGAAAGACTGGGTAGCTAAGCTACCCGCTATCGAGTTTGCCATCAATCTGGCGCGATCGGAAACTACGGGCTATTCCCCGTTCTTTCTGAACTCTGGACGCATTCCCCGCTCAATGATATGGGACACGGCATCAAAGACTGAGTTTCCGGGTGTCAGAGTCTTTGCACAACGCTTGAAGAACGCAATTCTTGAAGCACATGATAACATTCTGGACACCCGAATTAAGCAGACACGCGACGCCAATAGGCGCCGACGCCAAGTGCCGTTTAAGCTTGACGACTTGGTATATGTTTCTACCAAGAACATCACTCTACCAAAGGGTACAGCACGCAAGCTGGTGCCTAAATACATCGGGCCGTTTCGAATTATGCGGGATTTTGATAATGGAACATTTGAGGTGGCGCTACCTGCGCGTCTCAAGCAACGGGGCATACATGGATCGTTTCATGCGTCCCTGTTGCACATTCACGTTCCCAACGATGACCGACTATTCCCTGGTCGCAGCGAAACTCAAATCTTACCGTTTGACAAATTTGAAAATGAGTGGGCAGTAGATGCCATCACTGCTCACTGCGGGACCGGACAGGATCTCATGTTCACTGTGAAATGGAAGGCAGGGGACACTACCCTCCTCCCTCTCAAAGACGTTGAACATTTGCACGCGCTACCGGAATATTTGGAAACTTTGGGTTTAGACTCGATCGACGATCTTAAACGCAACAAGGTTAAATCTTATTCGGTGCCTACCGACGTTGATCCGCAGATACTGTACGCCGGCGCCATCTTGTTAGAGATTAATCACTTTGGCGATGCTCACGGAGACAGTGGATTGTATAAAGGTTATACAGGACAAGGATTGGACTTCATAAACTCACTAGCACCATTCCTACAACTCCATTTCCTGTCTCCCCTTTTTCGCCCACTCTATCCACTACTATCTACCATGGCTCCGCCGCCCCGCCCTATCGAATCCTATAATCTTCACCCCCGCGTCGTCATTCTTGGTCATAACTCCGTCGTCGTGCAGGCATCGGCGAAACAACGCCGAGAAGGATACGAAGATAGCAACTTCGCACGCGATCAGGTCGAGGGAATCTTTACACATGACAATGTCCTCCGCCAGGCCTCTAAAACCAGCTCGTTTCCCGAAAACTACACATCTCCCTTCGGTTTCGAATACTTCACCAAAGTCCTCAATCATAGTCCGCACTGGAAGGACCATTTTTGCACCATCGATCGATCCGAGGGAAAGATCCACGTCCCTGATAATCGCCCTCCGCGCATCAACGATCTCCTACCCCCCGTTCCGATCCAGGTCACTCAAAACGAGGTCGATTACGAGGAGCTCCAGAGCTACCGAGCCAATATCGCACGCAGGACCGCCAGGGACGATGAGAGGTTTATGATGTCGAAGCTTAGGAGGAAGAAGGAGACAGAGGCGAAGAAGGGGTTGAAGACGAAACTCACGGAGAGCCGGCTTAGAGGAATCCATCGCACCTTCGTCCATGCCCGCCAGCCGGGTCCATATCCCCAATCCACGCTAATCACTCCCGTGGCTGGACCCAGTACTCTCAACCCGCGGGCTCCGGACTTCGTTCCGTCAGAGAAGGACGCGTCGGCCGATGAAGATGACGACTTGGCTAACTACCAGGATGATGGTGAGGCTATGCAGGAGGATGAGGAGTAGATCTTCTCTCGAAGATCTGGAGGGCGTATGTAACGATTCGATACACGTTCTCCGGTCCGGTTACCGTAACATCATACCGGCCTCATCGTTCCTGTTCTAACGCGTTCGTATTCATAGAAACTGTACTGGTATATAGCTATGCCAGTAACTACTATACCTTGGCTCAAGTATATAAGGCTCATGTACTTACCACTGTAAAGTAGAATACTCGGAATTTCAACACACATACTAGTCATTCTGCGTACTGTTTCTCGCCGGTCGAGAAACCTCTAAACAAACAACTACAACTCGTGTGGGCTACGGTAACTCCTACCCGAACCTCACATACTTCAACGAGTTGGATGACGCGCTAAACGACCCCACCGCCGCTACCCACTCTGTTGTTCGTAATGCCGACAAGACTCCCGTCGTTTGGGAAGAGATGGTGCTCGACTTTAACGTCAGCACCGTCGAGAAGGACACCGTAATCATGGTCTGGCGTTCGTCGAGCAACGCCGTCTCCGTTGTAGAGAAGGGATATAGAATCGTACATGCCGCCTCGGACTACTTCTATCTCGATTGCGGAGCTGGCGCATGGCTAGGCGAGTTCGACGGTAACAGCTGGTGTGACCCTTTCAAGACTTGGCAGCATGCATACTCCTTCGATCCCATCGCGAACATGACAGACGAGCAGGCTGCGTTTGTCCTTGGAGATACGTTTTCGTGTGTCATGATTCATCATGCTTCCCATTCTCACTGTCCGGTTGAGGTCAACACTTGCTATGGATGGAACAATCTGATCACCCTCCAACCTTGACTCCATCGTATGGCCCCGCGCCGCGTCGTCCGCCGAAGTTTTCTGGTCAGGATCGGGACGAAATGTTACCAGCGCGCTGCATGAAGTCGGATACCGCTTCAATCAGTGTGGTGTCGCCGCTATCGCCCTCCAGCCTCTGTGGTGCGCCATACGCCCAGGGGCCTATAATCTCGAATGAGAGACAGTCATCTTGATTCTCAATACACTTCAAATGACATCACTTTGCGTTGAATCTACTTCACTCTTCGGCCACGAATAAGTAAGATTTTCAGACAACGAAGTGATTGAAGACACCAGCACTGTTCACCATTTCTTGCACAGCGGGCATGGACGTCAAAGGGAGTTAGCAGCAGCCAGCACTGTGGCTTGAGTAGACAATGGACATATAACTCAGTGCCATACATTGATTAAAAATATCCACGAGCTCGAGAGAGACCGTTCGAGTTATCAATAGTCGCAAAGATATATCGATCACGACTGATTTACGTCCCCTTACTTGGTCAATTGTGGCGTGATTGGCCAATATGACCGAAGCCTGAAGCTCGTTCAGTCGAACGAAGATGACGACGAGAACTACTATAATAAACCTGGAGATTCACTCGAGTATAGCACTTTTACTGTTCCCTCCAATGGCAAGATTGCCAGAAGAGTTGAGAGCTCGCCACGTTAGTCACGTGTAGTGATAAAAGCCGGTCCGCCGGTCACCTGACACAATTCATGTTGACTTCCTCCCACCACAATGTCCAAATTTAGCCTTCCGGTCAGTAAACAGCCAATATAAAGCGATAAAATTTCTCAAATGTAACATATCCAGGATGACTTTGATGCTGTGGGCCCTTGGCAAAAGATTCCAGACGTCTATAGGCCTAACTGGAAAACCCGCCACTTCCCTCATTTGCTCGAACTCGGCATTGGCGTCAACGAGGCCGAGATGCGACAGTTTGCAAAGTTTATCGGTGCCGACCACCAAGCAAGCGAGACCGAAATCATAAACGCCGTCAAACTCTACTGCACGAAGCACAGCCAGATGCCTCCTCGTGCCCCCAATATCAGTTACCGATTGCTCGCCTACTATCCTGAGGCGCATCATGGGTTTTGCATCATAAACAGTTATGATCTGGCCAGCTTCAATCCCGATGACTTTCATCCTGCGTTCTTGCGCATGCAGGAGATGTGGCAGAAGGCCGGCATCAACAAGAAGACGATGTGGCACTTGAGTGCGTTTAATTCGCGGCCTAAAGAGGAGCGAAAGGTGAGTCCCTCTCAGAATCTTGTTTCCAGTCATTGCTGATGGACTTATCAAGCTGTGGGGGGAGGAGGATTTGACGCGATAGTAGTGTTCGTTCAGAAAATATAGTAATTTCATGTCCCTTGTAACTTTCTATATTCATGTAACCATCTTTCTCATCGGTGTTATGATACTAGATATTTCAGATTGATGAGAGGCACTCACGCACATGTGTCGAACGATTGGGTCACTGATAATCTTTGCCACATGTAACGTGTGGCGTGGGAAAGACCACACAACATGCGGTTGCGATAATCAGTAGAATTCGATGGGTCCTTCGCTTGTCTTCTTCCACCATGGCAAACGTGAGTATCCTGTCCTCACCTGCTTTTAGATCTTTGCTGACCACTCCCAAACTGTCTAGTCATTGCGACTCAATCGCAGACAGGTCATGAAACATATTCAGGACTGCCTCGATTTCGCGGAAGCCATTCGTTTCGAATACGGTGTTTATGCCGCTCTCACATATATCCAGAACATTGTCTCTTTCTGTATTATCTTTGACGACCCAGCCACTGTGTCGATCCTCTACCCTCAGTGCTGGATTCACTTGACGCGAGTCGCCGAACTATTTCCGTCTCAGGGAACTTCATATGTTATTCCTGATGCCGTCCAAGCTCTTCAGACACTCTCGGTAGATCGTGCAATGGTATCGGGGCCAGAGGGCCGCGAGACTGCGATAGATGAGGTGGGACGGGATGTTCATGTTATCAGAACCAACCCGATGGCATTGAACAGCACCCCAACATACGAGCGACTTCCAGGGAGACATGAAAAGATAACACACCACCTAACCATCTGGGAGGCAAAACCACTGGATGTGACATACATTCTCAGCGGTCCGTTATATTCTATTTCCCTTTTCATGCAACCTCATATTCCCCAGATATCAAATTCGCTAAGAAACGACCAGCGGCGTTCTACTGCTCCGTTGAGTGGTCCTCACTCTCACCTGACGCCGTTCTGGGAGAGCTTTCCAACTCATCGTCCCGCATCGTCCCGGAGGTTCTCCTCCAGGTTCTTCACACGTTTGTGAGGCACCCAAACATCTTCATAGTGCGTCTAGCACTCATCATTGGGGTGTATTGCGGTGTGCGAGTGGGATCGCCCTGACACTGTCAAATATCCTACCCTAACGGCAACATATTTGCAAAAGAATCCGAGTATTCTCGCTCAGTACGTTCCCCAGGAGGACTTTACACCCACTATTCGCATACCCATTCGGTGGATGATGGTAAACGGGGAGCCTTCGGGAGCTCTTCGAGCTGCCCTCTATCTGCTCTACGTCGATGGCGTCCCAGGCGCTTCCATTGTGGCGGAGTCGGATATTTTCAACATTGGGCATTTTGCACTGGCAAGCAACGCGTACACGGATCCTACTTTCGAACAACATCAGCAAAATCTGGCAACTGAATTCTCCAACTGGTGGACAAAAAATGTCCCAAAGACGCCGCAACAGGGGGAGATGGAGGTAGAGCCAGAAACGCCTGTCGATTTACGCGATGATACCTATGTTTTGAACGAGACACCTACTGTTAGTTCGTTATGGAATTAGCTCCTTGTGCGTTACTATATGATTGTAATATATATATATATATATTCCAGCGGAAATTGTAATCTATACATATCATTCCAACGTTGCATGCATGCAAAACCTCCCGACCCCGACGCATGGTTCGGGAAAAACAGTAATATTGATACCAAGCTGACAATTGCACCGAAAGGATTTGGCGCAGGAATTGGACGTGCCAGTGGGAACATGACTAGTTGATGTTTAGCGAGCAAAAATGGAAACAATGGAGAAACACACCTAAGACTCCCGCCAATGTGCACGTCTGCTGAATCGTCCCAGATCCAAAGGATAATATAGGGTGGCGAGTCCGGAGGCGAAAGTGGCTCGTGAGAATATGACATTGAGCTCGCACTTGATAAGAAATCTTGGAGAGGTGCTAGAAAACTAGGTGAACAGTATCAGGAAGTACGACTGTGAAGCATAAGAACCTGCCCAATGAGCTGCATGCTGCTTCCGGGGGGTGATTAGTCCTCAGAGAGGCATCCTGTAAGTTGCCTCAGATTCAACGAAGGTATTATGTCCATTCAACGTAGCTTCCAGATTGACACATGGAATCTGGTGTACAAGTACTACCATATGTATGGATTGGATGACATGAAAGGTGCGACAACGTCGATATGTGCTATCCAAGTATCGAAGTAGGCATACAAGATCTTGAGTCGAAGTGTTGAAGCGCCGACCACTGGATACCCATTGCGCGAGCCTCCGTCTTCTCTATGAGCGCCGCAATGATGAAACGAATGTGCCTTCGTGACGGCAAGGATAATATAGGCAAGTACGAGCTGGATGGCAAAGAAGCGACTAGAAAGACACAGAAAGGGAAACACACATCATATCACAAAATGTTTCGCAGCATGCTAGAAGGAGGGTATCAGGCTGGTATGGGAAAAGGAATGGATGACGGCGCTTCTCGAGGCCCAATTATCCGGTAAAGTAGCTCGTTTAGTACTTGAGAAAAGTTGTGAAGAATGTCTTCGACGGAGGCGGAGTAGAGCGACTAGCTGGCAATCAACTTCGAAGGAGTACAGACAGACGCCCTGACTCCAGAGTGTCGATTATCGCTGACGGAAAGCTCATCAGCGGTTCTTCCAAGATGATGCTGGTGGGTAAGAAAGAGACAGCATTGATGTGTGCATGGTGGATCAGTGACCGATGGGAAGGATGCAAAAAAGAAAACGAACTTCAAATGGGAGACTAAGCTGGATAAGAGGATAAGACACATCGTGTGCGTTGAAGGAATATCGTACATGATGGTGCACCGAAGCGCGAGGTTTGCTCTCAATTCCGGATTCTTTTCATGCTGTGAGAAGACGAGATACCTGCGCTTCAGCGTCCAAGCCCTACTGATCGCACAGGTGTTGAGCCTCTATCGGAGAAACGAGGTGTTTTTTGTATAATGACTGAGTGCGATATCAGTCACCGTTCACGGTAATATCTGCCCGCACGGCTGGAGGGTGAATAAGCGACTGAGGAGACGGACTCGCATCGGAGAAAAAATCAAAACAAGCTGGAAGACTGTTGGACGTTAGAGGAATAGAATAGATCGCAATGTACCAAAGCAGCAGCGCACCTTCTCTGGACCCCATTATCTGCATGTCTCCGATACCGTTCTCAACGGTGGGTGTAACATTTCTAGCAGCTGCGAATTTATGCGTAGAGCTATCGCGACTCAGTGAGGATCACACGAAGATGTCGACAGGCGAGATGCAAGTATCTCTCAAAGCGTTGAATTTGAAGTGTCCAAGTTGCCTCATAGACTAATACCATTTGATGCATCGTCCTCAGATAAAATGGACGTCCCATTGGGTATCGTTAGAGATATTCCTTCCGATTTGACGACCTAACGCGATCCTGCTTGGATAAAACAAGAAGCGACAAGATATACATATGAACAATGCATGTTGAGCCTTTCAAGCGTTCACAGCGCATAGCCATCGAACAGACTGTCGTCGTCGACCATGGACGTTCGAAGCCAAGAGGAAAGCCCGATTCAGATCTTGGAAACGATTCCCACGACCCACCCACCCCCAGAAAAAGGAAGGAGGAAGATCTCGTGACCTTCACGGCCATCAATGGATCAAGGATTCCGGTCCTTACAACCGCTGCGCCACTTATCGAGTTCGTCTACCACTCTCATGACACAAGAAAATACAATTTTTAGAACCATTCGTATGCCATATCTCACTTCACATCTAATAGAAGGTCTCCCAACCTGTGAGAATATACCAGATATCTGAGTGAATGGATTCCAGTATGTTATGCAAGAATCAGTCACAGAAAGTTACATGTCTTCGCAGAAAACCTTCTTTCATGAGAGAGCACTACTAATTGAGATCGGAATACTGAAGTAGATGGACGACGGCTTGCGCCACTAAAATTGCCCTCAGTGGCCAGCCGCCTGATCGGCATTTGGCTCGCGTGGCTTGATCAGTGTCCAAGATCTGGATCGGGCTTTCCTCTTGTTCGAAGCAGGGGACGGACGATCGGCCCGAGCCGAGCAGCTTGGTCCTGCAGCTTGTCGTGGTTGCTTCCATTCCACACCGACACATTTCGGAATGAATGCTTTCAAGCTTTGTCTTTCTCGGAACAATGCCCTTCAAAATTTTACAAGAGATCACTCTTTGCCTGGAGATCTTGTACTCTGGTAGCAACGGCCATCGTCAAATGCCCTTGTTCGTACCAGGTTATTTAAGGATTCGAAATTGTGCACGCTTAGCCAACGAAATTTGCTCTTCCGTCTCCCATCGCAACTCTACTGTGGTTATACCTTCTATCTCTCAGCATGTTGAACATGAACTCCGGATTGACTGTATGCCATTTTATTTCGTTCTGGCGATATCTTGCTAACCTTGAATGTCTCAACAGCGCCCATCGCAATACGGGAAAGATTACACTCTCGGAAATTTCAGATGCCGTCTATGCTGCCGAAACTTCAAGAGTGATCATGGTTTACAAGAGCACTACAGAAACTCGCCCCAGCACCCTTCCTGTGGATGCTGTGGTCTCGGATATACAGACGACGTGGCATTCCGGGAGGTATGTCAACTATCTACATATATTTCAAGGGTAGTTAACGTCGCTGAACAGCATACAGCTTTTCAAACATTTTACTGTTCCTGTGGCGCCAAAGTTCTTCGTTCTGACGCGAACGCCCACTACGTGTCCTCGCCGGCTCATCCAAGCTGCAGGTTCCCAGAATGTTGGGGTGTTCCACTTCGCAACGACAGTGACCTGCGCAAGGTATGATCACTACAAGCATTCAGACATACTACTAATGCCTCGTACAGCACAACAGACTTGTCCACAAGGACCTTACCTGCATGACTCGATTTTGCCAGAATCCCGGCCCGTACTCGAATGCCCTAGAACTTAGCCATCACAAGGAGTTTTGTCTGTTTGAGATAAGACTAGACTTTCACGCTCCAAAGGCCGAGTCGACGCTGAGCAGCGCCGGCCTTCGACCTCTCTGACGCCCCCGGCGCCCCAGGAAACGAACAAGGTTAGTGTACTGTCCGCTCATCTGTACCTAACACTCATGACTTTGTAACCAGACTACCGAAACTGTACATCCGAGCATTGCTCCTACAATCCCTATCGTAGAAGAAGTTCGCGCAGATGGCGCACACTGTCTTCGTTCCACGACAACTGCTATGTTCACACAGCATGTTCCGGAAATTGTCATAAGCGCGGAACAACACCGCGCTCCACCTGAAGTCAAGGTTTGCATTACGCTTACCTCTCGACTATCGGCAATAACAATCTCACAGTCATCCGTGAACAAACACACTTTGGGTTCAGCATCCTTGACAGCGATAGAGAACAGGCGATCATGGTCTGGCTCTATGGACAGCTTAGCCGTCAAACCTATCAGCCGCGGTCTTACGGAAGGTCTCTCGCCTGGCCCTATTCCCATGCCGGCACAGGATGTTCCTTCCATCCCGCAAGTATGTTCGACATTTCTTCTTATACGTCTATTGCTGATAACACTATCAGGCTTCCGACGACGACTGGGACGTGAACGAGGTACGTGTTTTCTCATCTGAGAAGAGGAAAGCATCAATCGATTGACTATGTTCGCAGCACACGTCTAGCAATTTCGAGATTACCATTCGTGCTCCGACGCCGGTAACGGAAGGTAGAAGTATCTGCTCAGAGGTACGCGAACGTTTCATTCTTCATCTTTATCACTTTATCATCAACTGAAATGCATTCACAGCTCGAGCGCGAGCTATTCCCCGAAGGAGATAACACGATCGAACTCATTTATGCCATACCTGTTCAAGCGCGCGTACGTTACCTATATAAACAAGCTGGATGTTGATATACTGACAAATATATCAGATTAACGTTTCTGCCGATGAGGCTGATCATGTCCCCGCCGATGAATTGGGTGATCTCCCAACTATTCCCGCCGTTTCTCCCCAAGACAAGCCATCTCCTACCCTTCATTCCGATTTCGTGCGTCTCCTGCTCAACTTTATCCCCTCCTCTTCTCATCTGTGTATTTTCAGCCCATATCGACGCAGGACGCTCTCGCTCCCGTGCTCGGTGCTAATCCGAACGCTCTAGTTTAAGGGCCATTCCGTTGTAGGTCGCCGCTGCGAGGTCAATACCAGATAACACTGACATTTTTCTGAACAGGCATACTAGGAGGTCGGGCTGTTAGTGCTACCAGCGGACTCCTTGCAAGTTGGGTCTTACGCCCCTCGTGGGTATGCCATTTTCTTTTCAATTCAATCCAAGCCAAATCTAACAACGTGTCCTGTAGCACCGTTCGTTATTCCCTTACTCAACCAGCGACTCCGCGCCCATCGAGTCAAGCTACCACGTTGCTGTGGGTGTAGTTTGGGCAAGTGATGATGATTTCCTGAATGCTCACAAGTAGAACGAACAACGATGCATCTTAGTAGTTGATGATCGAATCGACCTATTGATCCCACTGCCAATGGGTGTTAGACAGCATACTGGAAACGGTGTAGGCTTTAGATGGTACTTACCACCATCCTGCAGCTACCACCTTCTGTGAGCTATATATGGTCTCCCAATTGCCCAAACATCCTCGGAACCGCGCACTGGGTGATTCCATCCTTGACCGCTCTCGACCCAAACGATCCTCTGACTCACTAACGGGTTGTCAGATGGACATAGGAAAGCGCGCCTGCCAGTGGAGACTCAGCGTCGGCGACGATCTTGCGAAGACTGTCGGATGTGATTGTCGTGGTCCTTGTTGGCGAGTTCTTTATCCCTTTCCAAGCGCAAAAAGAAAAAGAAATAGTGATGAGCCCAAGAAATGGGTATGCACAAATAATTCCCTTGCTAAATACCAGTAAGTAATATAAATACAAGCACGTCCAGATCTTCATCGCTTCTGCCCCGCCTGCTGTCCCGCCTGTTGCTGCTGTTGCTGCTGCTGAGCCTGATGCATCTGCATCTGCTGAAACTGCTGCAGATTGAGGTTAACCCCCTGCAACTGCCCATTCGCACCCATCTGCGGCATCCGCGCCTGCCAATACATCTGCTGCTGCCTCCCCTGCATCGCATACATCTGCGGGTAGCCATACGTGTACACCGCCCCAGGCTGCGCGGGCGCAGCGCCCTGCACGGTGCTGGCGCTCCGGTATTGAGCGGCGTTGGCGGGGTTGTATTGATACGCTTGGGCTTGGGAGGTTGGTTGGGCTGGCTGGGGGGCTTGGGGAGGCATAGGGGACCGAGAGGCCACTCGCTGGTTGGCGAGATGGGGGCTGGCGCGGATGGCGTTGACGGAGGGGACGGCAGCAGGCGCGACGGAAGTACGCCCGCTTTGGAGTTGCGCCTGGGCGTGGTGTTGTTGTTGTTGCTGGTATTGATACATCTGCTGCTGCTGTATCTGCCCTGGTGTTGGCACCGGCTGCGCTGCGACCTGTACTGGTGGCTGTTGGGGCTGGGGCGTCGGGTGATGTTGGGGCTGGCCTGGCTGTCCGACTTGCACATGCGGAGTTTGCTGCTGTTGCGCCATCATGGCTTGTTGTTGGTACATCATACGATGCACGTACATCTGCTGTTGGTTCATCGCTGTTGGTGGCTGTTGTTGAGGCGCGCCAGGCGCTGGTACCGCGGTTTTCGACATCTTGTTTTGGTTGCCCCGGACAGTGGGAATCTGTTGTAGAAACTGGGCACCGGGAATAGCAGCTTGAAACGTCACGGGAGTTTGCGTCGGAGCAGCAGGGGGGATATGAGGCGGTGAAGCCTGCTGTTGCTGTTTTGAAGGCGTAGAATTCCGACTGGTAGTGTCTTGTGTTTGTACGACAAAGGCTGGCGCCTGATGTGGAGTTTGCGTCCGAGGAGAAGGTGTGTTCGTTTTCGTCATATTCTGAGCGATGAACTGTTGGATGGGGGCGGGCGCCTGTGGAACGGGAGGGTTTTGGAGGTTGAATGCCATCGGGGTTTCTTTCGCCTTTTCCTGTTGTGCTGGCGGTGGCAGAGGTTGTTTAACGAATTGGGTAGACTGAGGAGGAGGCGCAGGAGAGGGCACATGCGAGGGAGTAGGAGCGTTCGGTGGAGGTTGTTGAGGCTGGGAGCCGTTTGATGAATCTGTTTTCGCCTGCTTTGCCTTTTGAATAATGTCGAGGAGGCGAAAGCTGAAAATGCATTATGAGCATCGGGACTAACTCGATCGGCACGGACGTACTTTGTGGGGCGCGATGTTCGCGTATTCATGAACTGCATAATTTTGGCTCGACGAGCCTTGTCGGTTTCGTCGTCTTCTTGGACAACCGCAGATGCCTTCCGTTTGAGGGCGTTTGGGATGGGCGGGGTAGACACCTTTGCGACGCGGTTGACCATTCGCGTGATATTTGGGTCCGGGTCGAGGCACAATGCAGGTGAAGTCGCCAACTATGATTATCTCAGCTCATGAACTGAGCAGAGTAGACGATGGATTCGACGCACCAGTATCTTGGATTCTACTTCTAGGGAATCCATGTCCGACCATTTGTTCCCGTGTTTGGCGTTCAAGAGGCAAATGTCTGCCCACAGAGATTCCGACGTGGGTTGAAGGACAGTTCGGTTTCGCGTGGGGATATCCAGTGGGACTTCATGCGGTTTACGGGGACGGTAGTCGATGAGCTCTACAATCAGACATCCTAGATCGATAGTCAAATTTGGGAACGATGGAGAGGACAAATGGCGCACCTTCGTAGAATGGTGTCCGCGCCGCTTCGAACAGGTCTAGAAAGTCGGACGGTATTTGTTGTGCGCGGATGTCGTCCAATATCGACTAGAAATAGACTGTAAGAGATGGAAATAAATGTTCAAGACGACCATACAGCAAAGTGGTTGTTGTAGAGAAACTTGGGGCCGTTGTTCAGCGTCCAATGCTCCGCGTGCAGGTTGACGGTGAACGACGGCGGATGCGCCTGGTGCTTGGCCAGCAGCACCTATGTTAACGTTAACAGAGCTGTATCCGACGCGCGAGAGTAGCTTACCTCCATGTTACGCGCCTGATTGTACCATGTCATGGTGGTACAAAGACAAGGGTCGCTGGGGTTAGGTTTACGATCGCTCTATCAAATGGACGCTCACCACAAAGAAGTACGGTCTCTTTGCTTTTCCTCATTATATACACTGACGTCTATCACAGTTGCTCCAGTTCCTTCGCGACAAAAATCCGCAAGTCAGGCAGATCGCTCTATCAAATCTATTACCGCAAACTCCGAAGGATGCGCCTCACCGAGAAATCTTCTTGACGAGTGTCAAAGGCGGTGGACTTCAGCAGACGCAAAAGGAATCCGATGTCCTTCGAGATCTTAAACTCCTCTGCAGAGACCAGCTCGTGCGTTCTTCGATCTCCCCGTCTATCCAGTTAAACTAACGCTTAAGCGAGGCCATAGCGCACGATGCCTTCAAAGCTCTCATAAATCTCTCAGACTCGCCGATTGTCATCCAGGCGCTGTCCGATGCCCAATTTTTGAACTTCGTCGTGTCGTATATCATCGTCAGTCCGCTCACCAATCCTCCGAACGTCATGCTAACGAAACCCAGAACCCAGATGCCATTCTAGCCGACCTCGCATCCATGCTCCTATCTAACCTCTCTTCGTCGTCCGTCGCATGCTCAACGTTAATATCCATGAAAGTCAACGTCATCGCAAGTCCGAACATCAAGAACGGATTCTTTACCACGCAATCACGCTCTGGGACGTGTCCTGCACCAGTCCCATACCCGGATGGGACGACAACAGACGAGCTTGCCCTCCCCTTGCTGCTCGATGCATTCGCGCAAGGCGCAACGGTAGAACTGACGGAAGACCTATCAAAACGGACGAGGAAAGGAAGTTTACACTTCCTAGCAAGCGTCTTTTCGAACGTAGCAGCGGTCAGTCTCATCCCTCAAATACCCCTATACATCTAATTCTTCCTGTAGTCATCGCCCGGACGCACGTTTTTCTTCACACCCCGTCCACCAAATTTCCTCAATCCCAATGAACCCCTGGAATTCCCTCTGGCGAAAATTGTTTCGTTCACCGAGCATAAGGATACGATGAGACGCGGAGGCGTCGTTTCTGCTATCAAGTAAATCACATTCAATTTCGTCGTATCAAAACCTAACGGTCCAACAGAAATTGCGCATTCCACTCCCCTGCGCACCGAGCAATGCTCACGCCTGAATCCGAAAATGTTGCCGTACCTCCGTCAAAGGTCGAAGCTCACGGAATCGACGTGCTGCCTTACCTTCTCCTCCCGCTCGCCGGACCAGAGGAGTTCGATCTTGAGGTAAGCGCATCATCATCCATCTTAATCCTACCCGCCATTCTAATTCTACTGTCAGGACCAAGACAAACTACTGGAGCCTCTACAATTCCTTCCTGCAGACAAGACCCGGGAACCCGACGAGGTCCTGCGTCTGACGCACGTCGAGACGTTGCTGTTGATGTGCCACACGAGATGGGGGCGCGATTACCTGCGGGAACATGGCGTGTACGAGATTGTGCGCGCTACACACGAGGTGGAGCCGGTGGACAAGATTTCGGAACATATCGAACGGCTGGTTAATCTGCTTAAGTCGGATGAGCCGCCTGAGAAGGAGCCTGCGAAGATCCAGGTAGAGTCTGATGACGAGGATAATAAAATAGAGGAGGTGTAAGAGATTATTGTATGTATTATACATCAATCCTGTTTTGAGCATCTTTCCTCCTCGAGATCGTTAGTGGAATCGTCTCTGCTAGTTCGTGGACCGCTTCTACGTTTCTTCGTCGACGCTAAGCTCCATTATAGAGTATCGCCGTGCACGATACTCTTCTTGATTCTTTCCCAGTCAGCATCGAAACACCTCCGAGTCATACATGGTTCCATCACCTGTCGCGTTGAGAATGGTTCGTAAGTTTCCTATATATAGACTAGATAGGGTTGTTCGATGTCGGTAGGTATGCGACCTTGATGACTTTCTAACTAGAAAACTGATAACATTTTGAGAGATAACGGTAATTACAAGTATGCCGTATTCGCAAACACAAGTGTACAAGTTAAAGGAGTTGTCTTTACTCAATCAATGGCTTGTCCGATCCTTGCCAGAGTGAACAAAAAGTGTAAGTGTCGACTAACAAGCTCGAAGAACTGATAAGGTAGCCCAGATATTTAACTCTCGCTTCACAGCTTAAATTTTGAATTGTAGTGCGAGAGCTTCAACATTATTCAGTGTAAAGCGAGGGGCATCATAAATCACCGGAAAAGGCAAGTTCGTACTTTCTATCCTTGAATCGTTTCTGTGTCGAAGGAGTACCTCTCAGTGTCCCGCCTTTCATCAATAGGTATCAGGAGCTGTGAACACCGGTGTTTTCAACCTGGAAAGTCGGCGGGATATCTCGATCATGAGCTCGGGTCATGACATAAGCAAACATTCTGTTTCCTATAAGTAGCCGTCATGGGCATCCAGCGCGACTTTCACATCCTTCTCCCCCCATCATGTCTTCCCTTCCCCCAGAAGAACTCGATCCGCATCTCCAGGAGCAGTTAGAACGTTATCAGTTGTTCAAGCCATACGAAAGCACTTTACCGCTCGGCGCGTTCCTCAACGAACAATTCTGGTCTCCATCGCTCTTCGGGAAGATCTTTGTAACTGAACTGATGATCATGAAAGAGCGATCAAGTGTCCAACACGAATACCTCGGCGTGAAGGTAGTCGCTCTGGACAACTCAGACCAGGTCATGGACTCAGCCTCTGCTCGGATTGATAGAGGGATCGACAAGGCTTCGAAGGTCAAAGGATACCGATTAGGCGATGTAGACGAAAACGCCGCTACGCCGTCTCCTTCATCACCCACCGACGTCGCATCCACTCCATCTATCCTTCTCAGTTCTCCACCCATCTCCCAGGATGCTGCACCTGTCGCTCAAGGGAACTTGGTTGCCTCCTCATCGTCCTCCTCCTCCTCACTACTACCTTCGTGGGACGAAGCCATCGCCTTCTCGCATCGCTGTCTTAGCACCGGTCCAGCTCGCGACACCATTGGTTGCTCCCACAAATCCGTCATACCTTCCAGCGAGACCTCGGTGGTTCTGTCGACGATGTCGTTCAGCGGTCGAGCATTTCCGTTCGATGAACTTGTTGTTCTCGCCCACTCGGTGAGTAAGGCGGCTCCAGACTACAATGTGAGTAGCACGATGTGCTACTGGCATATGAAAACCACATGGGATCTCGTCGTCACTGAGAAGGAGGGCTGTATCGACTCGACGACGATCACCGAAGGAGTCAGCAGGTGGGTACAACAGGGAATACCTCACGGATTCTCGCTGGTATCAACGGGTGTACTTCTACCATCTCAAGAGCCTCCGGCGCTGAGGATTGCCTACAAAAAGGACTGGGAAATTTACAAGGAGAAGATGCTCGAGGCGAAGAAGGTGAGCTTGCTTTTGCTTACCTGGCATGATCTTGACTTGACCTTTGCTTTGTAGAAGGTCAACGAAGAGCGTCGTCATCCTGCCTATGTATCGGAGATGACGAAGATGGTGAGCTTCTTTCACCTACCTAACATGCTCTCGACCGACCTCTGCTTTGTAGAAGGAGGACAACCAGGCAATTGTGGAGGCTGGGCAGAAGAGTAGGGTGCCCGTGGCGGTCGAGCAGGTGAGCTTCCTTTTGCCTATCTATAGTGATCTAAGATCTTGACCTCGACCTTTTCTTTGTAGGAAGCCAACCAAGAGCGTCGTCATCCTGCCTATGTATCGGAGATGACGAAGATGGTGAGCTTCTTTCACCTACCTAACATGCTCTCGACCGACCTCTGCTTTGTAGGAGGAGGAGGACAGCCAGGCGATTGTGGAGGCCGGGAAGAAGACCCGGAGACCGAGTAGGGGCATCGTGGCTGTCGAGCTGGAGGTTAGTAAACAGTTGGAAGGAGTCCATGAAGCAAGCGAGGTGAGTTCATCGACACTGCGGCGAACGTCACATCATGTTGACTTTTCTCATCATCTAGGATGTCTCTCAACGGCTTCCTCTGACTCTTGAGCAGACGATGTCTGAGGAACGTGCACTATTGACGACAGAATGGGAGAAGAAGATTAAAGCTCTGGAAGAGCAAGTAGCAGATTTGAAGAGTAAGGCATGTGCAGAGCCCACTTCACAGTAGTCGTAAAGATTTCGGCCTGTATTGTAGGCTACTGTTCTTTTCGATTGTTGCCAGATAGCTCTGGCGAGGAGCGAGCCAGTCTAGCACTAGATAAGATAGAGTAGAATGAACACGTACTCGAGCCCTCAATGTCGGATTCCAGAATTCGACCACGTGAGTTCAGTCAAGCCGGATCAGTTGGCGTCGGACGCTCCATCGCTTCTTGCTCCGCGCGTTCTTCTTCACTTAATTATGTTGCGAGTCATCGTTTCGCTTTTTGCCCACCCTCTTCCCTCGATTCCTCGCTTTCACACGGTGGTTGTGCATGACCCAATCAGTGGTCCTTCCCTTTTCAGGTGCAGCACCGTGTCGTGTCTGAGCTTCCGGCCTCAGGCGTTGTTCCCTTTCGTTCTTTTGTGCTTCCCACCCGTTGTGTGGCGCACCCAACACTTGTCTTCTTTCCCTTGGCCGGCGGCTCTCCACCAGCCCTTTCTCAGTTGTCATCACAGAACATTTGTATACATTCACAACCCGTTCTTTCAAGTATAGTGGTCCTCAGAATACAATTGTAGATTCCTTTAATTTCGAGTCCACATGTACAGCATGATCGCTATCTTATCGGCGAAAGTTAGGGTTAGGGTGTGGGACATCCCGATCATTCATGAGACTTCGTCTCTTTCCTTCAACCAGCAGCAGTCAATCCATATCTCAAGATGCAGACGGAACGATATCGCTTCTTTAGGCCGTACGACAGTTTTGTGCCACTCGAATCATTCCTCAAAGAGCAATTCTGGTCTCCGTTGCTCTTCGAGCACATCTTTGTCACTGAACTGATGATCATGAAAGAGGCATCTGGCCTCCGGAGGGAGTACCTCGGCGCGAGGGTGGTCTTTCTCGACGACTCAGATCGCGTTATTGACTCCGCTTTTGTGGGGATTGATAGAATCCTCAACAAGGCGTCGACAGCTAAAAGCTCCAATATGGATGTCAATCCCTCTGCGACATCTTGTTCATTACCCATGGATATGGTTATGGCCCAAAACGCCTTGGCGTCAAATGTAGACGATATCTCACCCCCTTTGTCTATTCCTCTTCCGTCGGCCATCTCCCAAGATCCTGCATCTGTCATCCCATGGAACTCAATTTCCTCCTCCTCCTCTCTACTATCCGAATCCAGTTCCCCGAAACAATGCACCCTCAAAGCCAGTCAGATTACAGCTCACGCCCTCATCACTTGCTCCCACAAATCTGCCAGCCCTTTCAGAAGGAAATCAATCGTCCTCTCGACGATGTCACTCAGAGATCGAGCACTCTTATTCGACGAACTTGCTGTGCTCGCCCACGTCGTGACTAAGGCGACCTCCGATCACAATATCAGCAGCTACTGGTTCACGAGTACCATTTGGGATCACATCGTCGCGGAGAAGGACTCGGACTGCACCGAGTTGACGACAATCACTCAAAGAATCAGCTCCTGGTTATGGCGGGGAGCACCCCCGATGATACCAGAGGGTGTCCTTCTACCATCACAGGAGCCTCCGGCGCTGAGGATTGCATACGAAAAGGAGTACAAAGACTACAAAGATGCAATGCTTGAGGCGAAGAAGGTGAACTTACTTTTTGCATACCTTGTGTGACACCTCAACCTTCGCTTTTTAGGAGGCTGACCAGGCAATGGTGGACGCTGCCGAAGACTTGAAGAAGAGTAAGGCGCTCGTGGCGGCGGAGAAGGTGAGCTTACTTTTGCTTACAGGCTAGCGTGATTTTGACCTAGACATTTGCTTTGTAGGAGGAGCCCAACCAAGTAATCGTGGAGGCCGAGAAGAATACTCGGAGTAGGGGGTTCATGGAGGTCGATCATGAGGGTAGAGGGGCATTGGAAGTCGAGGGAGAACGTGCAGAGTTGGAGAAGAAGATTAAAGCTCTGGAAGAGCAAGTAGCGGATTTAAACATGCGCAGAGCGCATTGTAGTAGACCGTTGATGTGTACACTTTGAGTATTGAAGAAAATTTACGGTGCCCAACGCAACCATCCTGGGAACTGTATCAGTTGAAAGCTGATTTGCGCCACTTCGGTTCGGACTCTGAATCGGCCGAAGATTGATCGAGCCAGTAATCGCAATCTGATATCATTTTCGCGTGAATCATCCATCCATCACTCACCAATACTCAGCTTTGTCCACCATGGCCGCGCTCACGAATTTCAACGTTGTTTCCTCGCCTGAACACTTCCAGTCGTTGCTCTCTGCGGATCTGAACCGAGTATCGCTGCTGAACTTTTGGGCGGAATGGGCGGAACCATGCAAGCAGATGAACGAAGTGGTAAAGGAGCTGGCGAGGAAATACGAAAAGCTTCTAGTTCTGCAGGTGCGTTCTTCGTGCGTTTCTGTGCGAGGATGTGCGATGCTGAGGATAGCGGAGTATAGATCGAGGCTGAGGCGCAGTCTGATATCACTGAGAGCTTTGATATCGAGGCTGTTCCGTCGTTTATCATTCTGCGGGGACATACACTTCTGGAGCGGATATCTGGTGCGGATGCGCCTGCGTTGACGGCGGCGATAGCGAAGCACTTGGTTGTGCCGGTGAGCCAGCCATTGAGCAAGACGGACAAGGCGCCGGCTGCGCCTACGGGGCATTACGAGAGCCCGGAGGATCTGAACAAGCGCTTGAAGGGGCTGATGAGCCAGTCAAAGGTTGTGTTGTTCATGAAAGGAACGCCTGCGACGCCGCGGTGTGGGTTCTCGAGGAAGATTACGGCGCTGTTGACTGAGAATGGGGTGGAGTATACGACGTTTGATATTCTGGAGGACGATGCTGTGAGACAGGGTGCGTATGTTTTATTTTTACCATCGCCAATAGCTAATTTGGATGCAGGTTTAAAGACGTTGAACGAATGGCCGACGTTTCCTCAGCTGATCATAAACGGAGAGTTTGTTGGAGGACTGGATATCGTGCAGGAGATGGTCGAGAATGGAGAGCTGGCGGAATTGTTAGGAAAGTCTGGATAGTACAATGTCCTTTGTATCGATTTAAGAATAAACCGTATTCTGTGACGGAACGATGACGTAAGCTTTCAAGGGCGCTGGTAAACAGACGTAGGCACTTGTCTCGACTAACCATCACGAACACTTGTGAAAAGATAAACAGAATGAATCGACAAGGTGGGCGTACACGGACTGGCCTATTCCGCGTTGACTGATACCGCAGATTTTCCAGCGCTGGGCTGGACCGCGAATGGATCAAACAACCCCAATAACGTTAACAACGCTGGTGGCGCTGGCGCGAGCTATGCGAGCCAGGCGGGTGGATTAACGCCTCAACGACCGGTGCCCGGACAGCAAACGCGCGATCTCACAGTGGACGATTTTCCCGCCCTCGGCGCGCCACCGGGGATGCTCAGCCTAACATCTACGGAAAAGCAACGAACGCGGCCGAACGGAGCACATCCACAAGCGTCGCACTTTGTACAGAACGGGTCCTCACATCCTCTGCCTCCCAATTCCTCGACCATACCACATTCGCATCCGACGCATAACCTGCATCCACAGACGCCGGCGCAGCAGGTGCTTGTCAGTGCTGCAGATCGTTGGGGGCTGCTTGGCCTGCTGTTGTCTATAAAGAACGCGGGCGCGGATCCGGACGGAGGGCTGAGCGCTATAGGGACGGACTTGGGGACTATGGGGCTCGATATGGGCTACATAGGCGATTTATACTCGACGTTTATCACTCCTTGGACGGACCAGAGCGCTGCACGCTCAGTGGAACCCGACTTTCACCTACCGGCGTGCTACAACGTCGCGCCACCTCCGCCTGGACCTGCGAAAGTCGCGGGCTTCAGCGACGAGACGCTTTTCTTCATGTTCTACTCTAGCCCTAGGGACGTGCTACAGGAAGTGGCTGCGATGGAACTGTACGTGCCTGCACCCATTCACCGAAGCGAATACTGACGGTGCTCTAGATATAACCGCAATTGGCGGTTCCACATAAAGCTTCATTTATGGATAACGAAAGAGTCGGGCATGGTCCCCAGCCAGAAAGTACCCGGTGGCGAGAGTGGCCAATACCATGTATGGGACGCAGAAGGATGGTGTAAGGAGCGCAGAGACATGGTAGTGATGTATGGGGAATTGGAGGAAAAGGGCGGTGGTGCAGCGACGGGCGTGAGTGGGATGAGCCCGGGGCTGGGAGCGAGTTATGCTGGCAACGCAGTGGGCACGGTGGGCGTACAGGCGCCCAGCGTACGTGTGATGTAGCGTAGTCTACGATCCTGCGTTCTTGTTCATTATTTGCTATTCATCCATCCATCTTTTTGCCACTGCGCAGAGCGGCAACGTCGGTCCGGATGCTGACCTAATCCCGATCACCATCATTAATTTTTGAAAAGCATTTTCCGTTCTTCGTTCCACACCACCACCTTCCCCCCTTCCTCTTTACCGCTTTCCCCACCTCTTCCTCTCTTCCGCAATGGCCAAAGTCGACAAGAAAGAAAAGAAGGAAAAGAGCGTCAAAGTCAAGCAGGTCGCTCCTGCCAAAGAGGTCATCAAGCCTGTCAAGGACGGCAAGAAGAAGGACAAGAAGGCTGCTGCGCCTGCGCCTGCACCTCCCGCTGTATGTTCTCATGCTCCTTGTTTATCTACACTCGCTGATGGCTCGATAGAAAAAGTCCAAAAAGGCTGCTGCCCCGCCGCCCAAGCCCGAGTCGTCGTCTTCAGAGTCTGATTCCGACGACGAGCCTCCTGTAAAGGCCAAAGTGGTCGTTGCACCAAAGGTACGTCTGTGTCTATCTATCCCTTCAGATCTTTTTGCTTATCAGTCTCATAGGCCGCCACCTCTGATGAAAGCTCAGAGAGTGAAAGCGAAGATGAAAAGCCCAAAGCTGCCCAGGTCAAGCCTGCTGTGACGGCCGCGACCGCCTCTGATTCGGACTCTGATTCGGACTCGGACGATGAGGCCCCCAAAACGAAAGCAAAAGTTGTTCCCGCAAAGGTCGCTGCTGCCGCTACTTCTTCTTCAGACTCGGACGACTCTGATGATGAGACACCGAAGAAGGCTGTCGTTGCTGCTGCTGCTGCTACCACGTCGGACTCTGACGACAGCGACTCTGACGATGAGGCGGAGAAGAAGCCCGTCGCTAAAAAAGCAGCCGCTGATTCAGACTCTGACGACTCTGACTCTGACGACGATGAGGATGTCAAGATGGGCGATGCGACGAAGAAGACCGTAGCTCCCGTTACCAATGGTATGTCTATCTGCGATTTTTCCTGTTTTCTTCCGATGTTGACTTGCGTGTTTTTAGGCAAGAGAAAAGCGACTGACGACGCACCTGCCCCACCTAAAAAGGTCAAGCTCGCTAACGGCGATGCTGCCCCTGCTGGCTCGTCCGAGATATGCAACGTCTTTGTTGGACAGTTGTCTTGGGCCGTCGACGATGCGCGTTTGGCGTCCGAGTTCGCTGACTGCGGCGAGGTTCTATCAGCTCATGTGCAGCTAGACCGTAACACGGGCCGGTCGAGAGGATTTGGGTATATCAACTTCAGCACGCCCGAGGCGGCGCAGAAGGCTTTGACGTATGCTGGCAAAGAGATCGACGGGCGTCCCATCAACGTGGACTTGTCCACGCCTAAGCCTACGGAGGACAGGCAGAATGATAGGGCGAAGAAGTTTGGAGACTCGACGAGCTCTCCGTCGCAGACGTTGTTCGTGGGCAATCTGAGCTTCGATGCGACCGAAGATGTTGTGTGGGAGTTCTTTGGCGAGCATGCGCCTGTGAAGAGTGTGCGGTTGCCGACGGATCGCGAGACGGGCAGGCCGAAGGGCTTTGGGTATGTCGAGTTTGAGAGTTTGGATGGGGCTACGACGGCGTTTGAGGCTGCGTCGGGCGCGGAGATTGCGGGTAGGATGATTAGGTTGGATTATTCGCAGCCGAGGGATGCGTCTGGTGGGGGTGGCGGACGCGGTGGCTTTGGAGGCGACCGTGGTGGTCGTGGAGGCGGACGTGGATTTGGTGGTGACCGTGGCGGACGCGGTGGTGGCCGTGGATTTGGTGACCGTGGTGGCGGACGTGGCGGACGCGGTGGGTTTGGAGACCGTGGTGGACGTGGTGGTGGACGTGGACGTGGTGCACCTAATCCCCGTACTGGAGGCATTGTTCACTCGGACGGCGGCAAAAAGAAGATCACTTTCTAAGTGCTTAGACTCTTCGACTATCTTTTCTCATTTATGTTCTTGTATCTCATAGTACTAGTCGCTTGCTTCAATCAATGTTATACTGTTCCATGACACTACCATGCCTTCGTGCTGAATATTTAATGTTGACGAGCGTCAGGCAGGCATCTTCACCGGCGATTGCCGAGGACGCGTACGCGTCACTGTGATTGAATTCTGTATTCCTGCTTTGCTCTTCCAACACCTCAAAGATGGTGCGTCTCTCTGGATCTTGACGGACACGCTGATTTACCTTCTGGCGCTCGTAGGCACGCAGATATGACAGTACGCACCAAACGGCACGTCTGACGATGGAACGCAACTGATTTTATTTCGATTACCAGGCCGAACGACGATATTCTCACCGGAGGGTGTGTTTTCTTTTTTTCAGTACCTTGTAGATGGTGGACTGACTGGGTTTTAGGTCGTTTGTACCAAAGTACGTGAACCCGTTTGTGTATGTGGCATGGATGGGTTATTAATGGTGAACAGTTGAATACGCCATGGAAGCAATCTCGCGCGCGGGAACGGTGCTGGGCGTGCTAGCGAGCGATGGGGTGGTTCTTGCGGCTGAGAAGAAGGTGACGGGCAAGCTGCTGGATCTGACCACTGGTGCGGGGTATGGTGGGAGTGGGGAGAAGGTGTATCTGGTGAACGAGTGAGTTGCTTTATCTACCCTTCTAGGCTCGTGTGTGGTCTGATGATTATTGGGACAGCAACATCATTGCTGGAGTGGCTGGAATCACGTCTGACGCCAATTCGCTCATCAACCACGCGCGCACGGCGGCGCAGCAGCATCTCCTGACGTACGATACTGCCATCCCCGTCGAGCTCCTCGCGCAGAGGTTGTGCGATACGAAGCAGGGTTACACGCAGTATGGGGGTTTGCGCCCGTTTGGGGTTAGTTTGTTGTATGCGGGGTATGATGAGCATTATGGGTTCCAGTTGTACCATAGTGACCCTAGTGGGAACTATAGTGGGTGGAAGGCGACGTGTGTTGGGGCGAATAGTGGGACGGCGCAGAGTTTGTTGAAGCAGGAGTATAAGGATGGGATGGGGGTGCAGGATGCGGTTGGGTTGGTGTTGAGGACTATGAGTAAGACGATGGATAGTACGACGTTGGGGAGTGAGAAGTGTGAGTGTTTCTTTTTCTTTATGGATTGGTTGGGGATTGGGACTGATTTGTTTTTTTGGGTAGTGGAGTTTGCGGTTTTGACTTTGGACGAAAAGACGGGGAAGCCTAAGGCGAAGATCTATAAGCCCAAGGAGATCGATGCGCTGCTGGAGAAGGAGGGATTGGCGAAGAAGGACGAGGATACGGCTATGAGTACTTGATGTGTAAATGAATAGAGAAGTTGTTTGTAAACTCGCTCGTTGGGTGTATTGAGAGAGTCGAGCGGTTTTTGAGTTTGTACTTTGAGTACAAAAACAAGAGCACCACAATGTGCTTTTGGTAGTGCGCAAAGGAGGAATCGAACCCCCACCGCTTGTGTACGTGAGCAACACAAGTGGGATAGCCATTTCACCATCAGCGTGTACTAGGTGGGTTATGTCCAGCCTCAAATCAAGATATCGATGTATACTTAAGCGCAAGGAGCTTGACGTGTTGCTGGAGAAGGGAGGAATTGGGAATGAAGGACCAGGATAGATGTGTAGATACATAGAAACGTTCATCTGAAAACTCGCTTGTTGGTTAGTCGAGCGGTTTTTGCTTTTGTACTTGGGCACAAAAGCAAAAGCACCATATGTGTCTTTGGTATTGCACCAAGGAGGAATCGAACCTCCATCGCTTGTGTACGTGAGCAACACAAACGTGATAACCGTTTCACCATCAGCGCTTACCAGGTGTATTGTGTCTAGTCTCAAACCGAGATGTATAAGCCGAAGGAGATCAACGCGCCGTCGTTGGAGAAGGCAGGGATGGGCGAAGAAGGATGAGAATTCGGCAATGTGTACTTGCAGCATGGATGACTAGAGACTCTCGGTTGCGGCCAGGTAATATAGCCCTCAGACGAGCAAGCGTTGAGGCTATCTCGGTCGTTGGTTGTCGGTATTTTGCACTTGGACACGGAAACAAAACTATATAAGTACCACCATGATACGCCGAGGGGGAATCGAACCCCCACCGCTTGCTAAAGAATATGGAGGTGGGATGGAAGGCAAGCATGGTAACCATTTCACCATCGGCGTATATATATGTGATGGCGCGCAAAGTGTGAGCGGGTTGGAAGAGGTATTGGGCAAGTTAATTGGATTGAAGGAACAGGTTATAGATAGGGACTACCAACGCGACGCGCCGCCACTCTAATAGCAAGAGTCAGTGTCCATAGGGCTGTCCAAGGCGAATACGCACCTCTATAGCAGCCATTTCATCCCAAGTGATCTCCCTACTCCAGAACCGTTCGGGTGCTTCCCAGAACTCGGCAAATACGCTCTTTCCGGAAGGCGTTGGGGATGGGGCAGCTTGGCCGAATCCTGAAGGGAGTGGGATGCCTGCTGGGTGAGCATGTGGGGCCTCGGGCGCTGGAAGTTGGTGTTAGGGTATGAATGGACAGTGGGGAAGGTAGCTGGCGTACTTGATGGGTAGACGCGCTTTCCGATAAACTTGATGAGGGGCGTGTGCGCTCGTGAACAGGCGCGCAGAGTTGGGTGCATGACGGTAGGATTCAAGAGGAATTTAAATGGGTATTCCCGGTCCGGGGTGTAACGTCACGTATGTGACGTATACGCGTCAGCGAAGTTGCGCGTCTCGTCCTTTTACCAGCATGTCGCGAACGTCCTACGACAGGTCGGTGCACTGTTTTGTTCTGCGATGCGTACTGATTCGTTCATAGATATCTTACTGTTTTCTCGCCTGAAGGACGTCTTTACCAAGTTGGTGAGCGACAAACAGGGCTAGTTGTAGTGCAAGCTGATCAGATGGATAGAGTATGCCTTTAAGGCTATATCGGGTTCTGCGCATACGGCTGTGTCGGTGAGAGGGAAGGATACGTCTGTTGTTATAACCCAGCGAAAAATCCCGGTGCGTACGAGTGCTCTATGTTGAGGAACTGCCCATTTACTGTTATGCACAGGATAAACTCCTCGATGCCTCGAGCGTGACACATCTATTCAGCCTGACGCCGACGATTGGATGCGTGATGACTGGTCTGCTTGCAGATGCCCGTGCGCAAGTCTCCCGTGCGCGCGCAGAGGCTGCTGAGTTTCGCTACAAGTATGGATATGAGATCACTCCGGACGCGTTGGCACGACGGTTAGCGAATATCAACCAGGTTTATACGCAGCGTGCTGCCATGCGGCCTCTTGGGATATGTGCGTATCTGTCCTTCGTACCCTTGAAAAGAAAGGCTGACGCTCGTTCAGCGATGATACTCATCGGCATCGATTCTGAATTTGGGCCTCAATGCTTCAAGCTGGATCCTGCGGGTTACTTTGTTGGGTTCCATGCGACGGCGGCTGGGCAGAAACAGCAGGAGGCGATGAACCATCTTGAGAAGAAGTGGAAGAAGTTGGATAATGGAAGGGGCGCGGACGATGCGGTCAAGGCTGGCAAGACGCTTGGTCGCGCACAGGTCATTGAGATGGCGATTGAGGCCATGTCGACGGTGCATGCGACCGACTACAAGCCTGGTGAGATTGAGATTGGAATTGTGTCCAGCGCGGAGGACGAAGATCCCAAGACGAAGGGTCTGTGGAGAGTCATGGGCGAGGCAGAGATTGAGCAGCACTTGCTGGCGTATGCAGAAAGAGATTAGATGTACAATAACACGTGAATACTGATTTACGGCCGCTTTCGGGTTTAACGTTTACCGCGTACTTTGCTCTTGTCATGCGTCCATCTCCCGCTCGTTTGCTTAACATTCTCGTCCCGGTGAAGAGGTGAGATCAATGCTCTCTTTCGCTTAAGGAGACTGAGCGCGTCGTAGGGCTGTCGACTATGCCGTCAAGATCCGAGTCAATGCTCAACAGACTGGTGTCGACTTGAATGTCAAGCATTCCATGGTGCGTGTCCCGTTACCTATATTGCGCCAGGACCCACTAACTGTCGTCTAGAACCCCTTCGATGAGATCGGTTGGCACTCCTACTTGTTCTCGCTGGCATAGCTGACATCCTTCCTTTCTCCAGCCGTGGAAGAGGCCGTCCGCCTGCGCGAAAAACTAAAGGACGGAATCAAGTCCATAAAAGCCGTAACGATAGGCCCTCCCAAATCCATCGAGACCCTCCGCACCGCCCTCGCGATGGGCGCCGACTCCGCCATCCACGTCGAGATCCCCGAGGCTGCGGCTTCACCGGAACCGCTCGGCGTGGCCAAGACGCTCCGCGCACTCATCGAGAAGCAGGAGGGCGGGGTGGATATCGTCATTTTGGGGAAGCAGGCGATTGACGACGACGCGGGGCAGACGGGGCAGATGCTCGCGGGGCTGTTGGGCTGGTCGCAGGCTACGTTTGCGAGCAAGGTCGAGGTGGATCCGACGACGAAGGTTGCTACTGTCCTTAGGGAGATTGATGGAGGCTCGGAGGAGATCAAGTGTCGGCTGCCGCTTATTATCACTACGGACTTGAGGTGCGTTGGTTTTTTGTGTGTGGCGTCTGACTGGTGCTGATGGTTGTTTCCTTCCTAGGCTTAACGGTTAGTCTGGATGCGCGTCGCGTCGTACATGCTAGCTGACCCTTCCTCCTCTGTGCATAGAGCCCCGCTACGCGTCGTTGCCTAATATTATGAAGGCCAAGAAGAAACCCGTCGAAAAGCTAAAACCTGAAGATCTTGGAGTGGACCTTACACCGATATTGGAGACTCTCAAGGTCGCGGAGCCTCCGAAGCGTGTCGGCGGGGCGAAAGTAGAGAGTGTCGATGAGCTGGTTTCCAAGCTCAAGGATGCGGGGTTCACGGCGGTTTAGTGTTTGCGTGTATGATAAAAGTCCTAATTTACCGATGGATCAAATGAGCGAAGCAAATAGGGAGACTTCGATCCAGTCACCTAAACACTGTCCCTCTGGAACAACTCTGGAGACTCGATGAGCAAAAAAGCCCTTGGAATACTCGCGCGACGTGATGCTACAGTTCTAGGCTACAAGTTTACAGTGATATCATAGGTAGAGAATCGCCACACAGGTCACATCTCGACGCTCAATCATTCTGTTGATACACTTACGAAGACGACTATCAACCGCGGTTCAGGTCCCTCTGGATCTGTTCAGACTCAATCCCGTTAAGGAATGCGTCGGCGAGGGGACGATCTTCACTCGAGCACGCATCGACATAGCCTTGTTTGAAGTGGGTGTAGAGAGAATCAGCGGGGCGAGGGCGAGGGTAGTATGGATCGTTGTCGAAGAAGGCATTGACCAAGGCTTGGGTAGTACCTTCAGCACCTTTCGGGCACGCACGAACCTACTGGCAGTTAGATGAGGCATACAATGAAGCGAACAACATACCTGGTTGAAATCAATGATGAAGTAGGAGAATCGAGCTTTTCCTGCCCCGCCCAGCACGAACTCTACATCTCGAGCGTCTACTGCGGATCTGTAATGGAGCCTAGCGAGCATCTCTCCCATCCCCTTCGCAATTACCGAAGCATCCGGGAGTTCCTCAGGGAAGGCAGCGCGAAGCTGCATATAACGGCTGGCGTCCAAAGGGAAGTTTTGGGTGTTGATGAACCGAGACGCTTTGGCGTTTGAAAAGTCTTTTCCGAAGTAAAGGCGGCACAAAGCTGGGCTGTCCTTGATGGTCGGTGGGAAGAAGAGTCGGGCGATGACTTTGCCAGCATCATATGGCAAGGCGTAGACACGATCCATGGCATATGCGGGACGTGAAAAGGCGGCCATAACGCCAGCAGTCACCACCGGCCGAACGCCGCGACGACGGGCGACAGAAGCTGGGCTTGGAGCATCGTGCGCCAGAAATCCATCGCTAACGGCAAAGGGATCGTTGAAGGCAAGGCCTCGAGGGATCGCGAAAAACGAATCGCCGTTGCATTTGCGATAGATATCCTCCAGGAAATCAAATTCTTGACGAAGGGTAGCTGTATCTTCAGCAGTTGCCCGTGCCACCTCCTTGAACGCCTCAGGTCCTCCCCGGATGACAAAAACAGTGGCAAAACTGCCAGCCCCAATTCGAGTTGGTTCGCATTGCTCGTCGGTAGTCATGATGTGGAAGACTTGTGGGCAGTCGCTGTCAGTAGCTGACTAAGCAATCCGATTATCGTGCTCATGCTTCGATCTCCTGACACGTCTCATCCTGGCGTTAAACGAGTACGGTGACACCGTAATAGTATATAGAGTATAGTATGCATCCCCCGCTCAGCCTGGTTAGCGGTTGGTTAGCCCGTGGTTATTTAACCAGTGAAAATAACGAAATATAGGATTATCATTATGCACCACAAAGAAATTCCTTGTACACGCAGGGAGCATGCAAGGGGTCATTTAGGCGGTCGGAGGCAGTGTATTTGATGATGACGACTTCCTATACTATTGGTATAGCTGTGTTCAAGTCTATCTTATTCAGAAAAGCTGAACTCTTTCAGTATCATCTGTGATATTATTACTCAGGTAGTGTACTTACTATTAGAAACAGAAATGGTACATCTGAGATCCATTAATATTAGAACAATGGCAAAGTTGATTACTGGCTGTGTTCAGGGTCAGGATATCTTCTCATATTTGGGACATTACCCTGCTTGTCAAGGTCCTTCATTTTCGATAATTCTTACCACCAGCTTTTTTTTTACAAACAAATACAAACCGTCGGCTACCTCCAGTGTTTTCCGTACTCTTGCGCCACAAGCAGCACCAAGCTCTCTTGTCCTTAATTATCACTCGTTCAGCATTACATCTACAGTAAACTCTACTTTATTCAAATTTATGGGTATCCTGTCACTCAGGAGCCTGTAGCTCTCCATGGCCATATATTAAGCATAATGTCAATCAATCTTTGCCACGCACCATCAGTGCTATGGCGACTACACAGATATCCTAAGGCTTATAATCTTGACGCTGAAATAACATTAAGCAATTTATTAGGGTTTAAAGGTCAGGTTAAGTCAGGTTAATGACCTACTTTTTGGATTAACCTGACCTTAACCAGTCATTCAATATCATGAAAGTTGATTAACCATTAACCATGACCAGTCAATAAGTATAACCAGTCACTCGAGACTCAGTTATAACTGGCTATAACCAGTTAAAACTTAATGCAGTTATAATCAGTTATTATTACTTATTAACAGGTTATGACTGGTTAATATGCTATCAACCCTATCATTTAGAGGTAAACCAAGGTCAATGAATCTATTGATTTATCTTTTTCATATTCAAGTCTATGTTTTCTGGTCTTTCTCTTCATAATACTAGTATATCAGACTTTATCAATCATATATATACTATATATGTAAGAAATCTTTGTGTTATAGCTCTTTTTCTCTTTATATATTGAGAATATCAAGGGTATTGGTTATAACCAGTTAAGACCAGTCATTGACAGTCATATTAAATTTCTCCAAATGCTTTAACCATTAACCTTAACCAGTCATTCGCAGTGACCAGTCGCTCAGGGTCCGGTTAATGTTTCCAGTCAGGTCAGGTTAAGTCGCTCCAAAATGACCAGTTAAGTAACTTAACCTTTAAACCCTACAATTTATACAACTGGTGTGATACTTGATAAGTGCCGCTGCTGGATGCCTATCACTAGCTGATCTCGTTTCCCAGGATTCTTCTGTCGGGACACAAAGGTGTTGCGTTTTCCCACTCTTTCACTACATACTAACTACTGTAGCCCACAGACTTTGTTGTACTCAATGTAAGCCTGAGCCCGAGAGATTACAAGTTGCTTTCCTCCTGCACAGCAACTCAGCAAACATAAGGGGAATGATACCCTTCCGAAATCATTCAATAGGTTCATTAGGTACAGTCCGACGTATAAAAGGTAGTGAAACTAACGTGAGGCACTTGAATGTGTACTTCCAGTCGCCATCCATTTTGACGACTTTGGGCTTGGTGAAGAACTCATACTTGCCAGAGGTCCACTTCAATGCTCTGCGCTCTGTAAAGAATTTAAGAAATCATGCAATGAAGAAAAAAGAAGGGCATACCAAGTTTTGCCTTCATTAGAGACCTCAACGAGTTACTCGCGGGTGCACCCCCGGATCCCTGCATGGGTACCCATGGTCACTGGCCACTGCCCCTGCACCCTTGGCCGGACCCTCCACTTTTGACCCGCAAATCCGGAGGATCCAGGTTTTTTGAGACTCGACCCACAAGTACCCATGAAAATAGGCTTATATAGGCTTAATTAGGCAAGGATCCATGAGTACTCGTGGTGGGTACCCATGCATTTTCCATAAATTCTGTCCCCGCACCCTTGCCGGACCCGGACCCTTTGACCCGCGGATCTAAGGGGTCCGAGTCTGGGGATCCCGGGCCGACGGATCTACCCATGGGTACCCATCTGGACTCGGACCTCCATGAGGTCTCTAGCCTTCATCTGTGCATCATCCTTGTCGCCAATAACCACCACATCATTGTCCTCATCCTCAACCACCTCGTTCATCAGGAAAGGCCTATATATCTTATGTTAGCTATAGATAACTTAAAGCTCATGAGGCTAAAAGTTGGTCAAAGCTACTTAGGACAAGGTTCACCGCTTAGCTTAACTTAAGTTGAGTATAGTTATATGCAAATCTACTTGAGTTATCTTAAGTCATTAGTAATGGTGAACCTTGTCTCGGGTTATCTCTGAAATACCTCAAGAACAACTTTGTAGTAACTCATAATTGTCTTGATAATGCTTAAAGTAGACTTTAAGAAGCTTTCTAAGAGAGTTAAAAGATTCAAATAGTTTCAAAAGATTGCAAAAAGAATATAATATTCATCATACTATCAACCAACAAGTACATAATACTACAATCAATACAATAGTAATAGTTTCAAGAAATATCTAAAACATCTGGAAAGGCCTATTTTCTTTAAATTAACTATAGTTACCCTAAGCCTATGAAAGCCGAAAGTCGTCAAAGCTAACCACGGGCATGGTTAAAATTACAATTGAACTTAGATGAACTTGAATCATCTATGGTTACCAAATCTTGTATGAATAGCTATACTCAACTCTAATGTAACTTAAAGGTAACCTGCATGTATCTTCTGAACTATTTAAGTTACTATGTAATTCTAACCATGCCCGACGGGAACCTAGTATCAACTTGAATGTAACCTATCTGTAACTTGGATGTAACCTACGTACAACTTGGATATACTCTGTAAGCTACCGTAGGGTGTATCGAGACTAACATAAGTTACTACGTAATTCTAACCATGCCCGACGGGAACCTAGTATCAACTTGAATGTAACCTACGTACAACTTGGATATACTCTGTAAGCTACCATAGGGTGTATCGAGACTAACATAAGTTACTACGTAATTCTAACCATGCCCGATGGGAACCTAGATAACACTTGTTGATACTTTATAAACAACTTCAGGATGTATGATAGATAACATCTTTACAACCTACAAACATGAAGCAGACAACTGTAAGTCTCTAGCAATACAGCCTAGAGTTGGTTGAAAGCTTACTATTAAAACCTCAAAAAAAGCGAAACCAAAGCAATTCACAAGCAAATAAAACAAGCAATAACCATCAAATTGATTACTAGAATATAACCCACTATTATAACAGAAATATGGCAGTCAGAGAGATATATAGATGTAAAGAGAGTAGAGTATATGATATGCAAGAGTAATGACAGTAATAAAAAGCAAAAAAAGCGCACTAGACAGTGACAGAGGATTCAAGGCCAGCAAAGTCAAGGTTGTTCATGGCACCAGCATCAACAGTGCTCTCAAGGAGAAAGAGCTTGTTGGTTTGCAAGCTAAACATATATGAAAACCAAGAAGAGGGCAAAAAGAAAAGAACTCACAGCATCTGCTTGAAAAGATCTTGTTGAACCTTGAGGGCATAGCGGGGTGCCTCCTTCTCAAGCTTCTCCCAGCCGGCAAGATGATACATGTACCTGGCTGGCATCAGTCCGAAAATCCGAAGCCCAAAAAGGAAATAAAAAAGCGCACCTCATACCAGAGTCCTCCTTGAAGTCAGCAGACTTGAAGGTGCCCTCTCTCCATTCAAGAAGAGCATGTTCAAGCTAATAAGACAGTGAATAACACAAAGAAAAAGAAGGAAAAAAAGCGCACAGCAGTCATGAAAAGAGAGTTCATTGCCTTAGGCACAGCCTGAAGCTCAAGAAGGTCACGGAAAATCTCCGAATCAGCCTTACCCCGACCCTCCAAGAACATGGTGCGAGGCAGGTTGCCAAAGAAAGCAGCCCGGAATGGCAGCTGGCGGTCATAGGACTCTTCCTATAGAAGAGTTAGATGAGAAGAGTTGAAAAATAAAAGAACAAACATACCGCCAAATTCAAGCCACCGAACTTGTATGATTCAGTCCGATACAGCCAGGCAATCTTCTCTTGAAGGGCCTTCGACGTGTAATTCCCCGGGATCCCAAGGGCCCCAAGCTCACCGCGGGCCTTCTTGATGACTGCATTCATCAGATTGCCACGGCCGTAACCCACCTAAAAGACTGTTAGTGATCATCAGTAACAGAACAGCAGCGACGTACAAAGGTGATGAAACGATCCTTCTCAACAGAGGGACCAGCCTCGAGACGCTTGAACGCGCCACGGGTGTCGTCATCGGCGAAATGAGATGTCAGTGCCGTGTCCTTGACAACTGCATAGACGCTCCCGTAGCGCGACATCGAGCCAGGATAGGGCGTCGACAGGACCATGAGCTTTCGGAGGGACTTCTTGGCAGCCTCCGCAAGTTTGCGCTTGGTCGGAGTAAACTCCGCCACGACAACCTTGTATGGTTTCTTCGCTGCATGCACGTTGGACCCCTCGTCACGCATGGAACGGCGACGTTTCACCGGCGTACGGACAGACGCATCAACAATAGCCTGTTAAACTGTCAGTGAAGGAAAGCAACGAAGAAAAGATAAGTACTTACAACACCCGACGCGCCAGGAGTGTCGTCCTCGTCGGACTCTCCAATGTCACAGCCAGGCTCAACATCGGAGGAGGTTGCGGGATGCCCATGCAACTCGTCCTCGTCGTTCTCATTGCCACTCTCATCTTCAGAGACGGCACCTACTTCTACATAAGACGGTCAGTAGGCTGTCGACATAAACATAGTGAAGGGCCCACCCTATGACATAGACCTAACTAGTTATCCAGCCCTACTAATGGGGCCAAATAACTAGTTGCCAGCTCTTGTTAAGTAGGCCATTTTGGCAGGCTAATATGGCTGGCTGGCGGGCAGGGGGCGGGCTGGAATGGGGCGGGATGGGTCCCAAATATGGATAGGAATTGATGGGAGCATGTAGGGATTGATGGGCAGGGGGAGGGGGAGCAGGGGATGGGGAAATGTGGCCACACATAAATCCGGACCTAGGGATTGATGGGTACTGATGTCATTGATTGCCCAGGGGGATGGGGAATGGGGATAGGAATTGTGGCACCAGGAAAATCCGGACCTAGGGTTTGATGGGGCAGGGGATGAGGGATGGGGCAGGGGAAATGTGGCCACAGGAAAATCCGGACCTAGGGATTGATGGGAACTGATGGGATTGATGAGGGAGGGGATGGGGGTGGAGGCAGGGGGATTGGGGGCAGAGGACAATTGTGGCACTAGGATAAATACTGGGCTATTGCCAGGGTATGAAGAGGGTATGGGAGGGATGATTGTAGGTTGAAAAATAAAATTCTTTCTAACTATCAGAAACATGAATGGGGATGTGGCAGCTACTGAAACCAATAATAAAACGATGTGTGGCGCATTTTTAATCGAGGAGCACATACCTCGGATCAACCTGGGGTTGTTTTAGATGTCTTCCTATTGAAAAATGGATGTGTGCAGCACAAAGAACCATTTAAAAACACGAAGATTTGGCTGAGAAACAAGCAGAACATTATTGAAAATCCATCAAAAAGCACCAAAAAGGGAGCAGCACTTTGCCCTCGCTTGGGGGTGACCTGGAACAACTTGTAGGTCGTCCAGACACCTTTGGGGCATTGTATATGTCACTCAGTTAGGTCCCCAGGTCAACAGAACCCTTGGATATGATCAAAATGCCAAAAACCCGGACCACACAGGTTTGGGCCACACTATGAACTTGCCATGACCTGGGGACACTTTATATTCGAAGATATATGTATATAATGCTCTAATCATGAGTTGGATGAAGTCTGGAGTGTCAAAAATGCGGTCAAAACCTTGGATATATCCCAAATAATGTCCCCCAAGAAAGCACACATATCATCAACTTCCCCTGACCTCTGGGTCGTCCCAATGTGTTCTATTATCATTATAGATGATTTATTAGCACCCCAGAGGTGTCCCCAGTGTGTCAAAATGCGAATATAAATGGTACAATAATTTATATCCCCTCCTTCTACACCAAGAATCACCCCAACTATCACACATCTGAGTGGTGGACTATTGATTTTAACATCATACAATGTGTTTTTAGGCTCCCAGAATATGTCCCAGGTTGAACACCCTTCAATATAGAGCATGGACATTTGAGAATCAGTACAAAGATCATATCCTCACCATGTACCAAAGAGGTGTATCTTCGAGGTCTACCTATGACCTGGGGCCCAAGATATCATCTATATGATGTCAAATGACTATGAGAACAGTCCTAAAGATGTAGATATGCGAACCAATGGGTGTACTTGAGGAGGAAGGGTGAATAAGGGTTCACCTAGTATCATGAATGTTCGCATTTTGCCACACTGGGGACACCTCTGGGGTGTTAATATATCATCTATAATGATAATAGAACACATTAGGACGACCCAGAGGTCAGGAGATGTTGATGGTATATGTGCTTTGGTGGGGGACATTATTTGGGGTATATCCAAGGTTTTGACCGCATTTTTCACACTCCAGACTTCATCTAACTCATGATTAGAGCATTATATACATATATCTCCGAATATAAGGTGTCCCCAGGTCATGGCAAGTTGATAGTGTGGCCCAAACCTATGTGGTCCGGGTTTTTGGCATTTTGATCATATCCAAGGGTTCTGTTGACCTAGGGACCTAACTGAGTGACATATACAATGCCCCAAAGGTGTCTGGACGACCTACAAGTTGTTCCAGGTCACCCCCATACGAGGGCAAAGTGCTGCTCCCTTTTTGGTGCTTTTTGATGGATTTTCAATAATGTTCTGCTTGTTTCTCAGCCAAATCTTCGTGTTTTTACATGGTTCTTTGTGCTACACACATCCATTTTTCAATAGGAAGACATCTAAAACAACCCCAGGTTGATCCGAGGTATGTGCTCCTCGATTAAAAATGCGCCACACATCGTTTTATTATTGGTTTCAGTAGCTGCCACATCCCCATTCATGTTTCTGATAGTTAGAAAGAATTTTATTTTTCAACCTACAATCATCCCTCCCATACCCTCTTCATACCCTGGCAATAGCCCAGTATTTATCCTGGTGCCACAATTGTCCCCTGCCCCCAATCCCCCTGCCCCCATCCCCCATCCCCTCTCCCATCAATCTCATCAGTTCCCATCAATCCCTAGGTCCGGATTTTCCTGTGGCCACATTTCCCCTGCCCCCATCCCTCATCCCCTGCCCCCATCAAACCCTAGGTCCGGATTTTCCTGGTGCCACAATTCCTATCCCCATTCCCCATCCCCCTGGGCAATCAATGACATCAGTACCCATCAATCCCTAGGTCCGGATTTATGTGTGGCCACATTTCCCCATCCCCTGCTCCCCCTCCCCCTGCCCATCAATCCCTACATGCTCCCATCAATTCCTATCCATATTTGGGACCCATCCCGCCCCATTCCAGCCCGCCCCCTGCCCGCCAGCCAGCCATATTAGTCTGCCAAAATGGCCTACTTAACAAGAGCTGGCAACTAGTTATTTGGCCCCATTAGTAGGGCTGGATAACTAGTTAGGTCTATGTCATAGGGTGAAGGGCCTCACCTGGCATGCCCTCGTCCATGGCAGCGAGCTCCTCGTTCTCTCGTTGAGCAACGAGAGCAGCGCGACGACGAATTTCTAAGATAGCAATAGAACCAGGATTAGTGCACGAGCAAGGAACAGAAGAAAAGTGTACCCTCGCTGGCGGCAGTCTTCGCAACAAGTGCAGCAGCTGTGGCGAGCTTGCGCTTCGCAGTGGCGGTAGCAGAAGGAGCCATGAGAGTGACAGTCAGAGAGCGAGACAAGAGGGGGAAATAAGAGGGAAAGGAATGATAGGGCTCACCTCAAGAACAGGCCTGTTATATAGCTTCACTGCCAAGGGTCGCGTAGTATCCGGCTACAAAGACCTGACCAACACGTCAGCGCAGCGTCACCGACCGACACGTTCCCGCCATGCCCAAGACGTAACAAGCGCATATCGTACGATTATTCTATTTAAATATAATGTGGCGCTGTTAGTGGTAAAAGCAGATATATGTTGTAAGTGTATGTATCAAGAAAATAGGAGAGCTGTTCAACAGGTGTATAGTACATGAATCAAAGACGGTTTGGTAGAACGGGCGCGCGGTTGAAGATTTTGCGGAACATACTCACGTAGTAATATACAAGTAAATGTTCAAAAGCATCAACATCCTGGACAGAGCATTTCTCCTCGGCCACACGCTTGGATAATTTCGCCGTATCCGTGGCCATGGTCCCATAATCGCTCCAGCCTTGCATGACCCGGTACCATGCCACCAGTGCATCCCGCCTCTCCTCAAGAACCACAGACGCAAAGCCTGCTCCAGCATCCTCCATGTCGGGCACCAGATTCCCAGCAAAATGTGGAATAAATCCCATGATGAGCATTTCACGTTCGGCAGGCGTTAACACAGCGAGCTCATCGTCATGCTCGTCGCCAGTGGGCGCCGGCCAAAGTTTGTAGCAATAACGATCCAGCGCAATAAGTTCCCAACGAAAGTTGATCTCGTGGAGCTCCCATAGGATTGATTGTGTAAGAGCTACAGGGAGAGGGAGGGACAGATCGATCTGTTTGCCTTGCCAGCGCATTGGCGCCATCTCCAAGTGAGCGAGATCGATGGAGCCCTATTAAAACGCTGAGTTGGCAATTCTGTGGGCAGAAAAAAGAGAAATACCTGCATATTTCCGGCAGCAACACACACCATGAGCGACTCCTGCGCAGCCCGATGCTTTTGTGAGGTGTTGGTCTTTGCTGCGGTCGACCGGTATTCCATCTGAAGAATAGAGCGCCATTCCTTAGAGGTGAACGCTCGAAATTGCGAAGAGCTGATTCGATATATGAGTACGTCGCGCAGCTTCAGCCAAGTACAGAGCTGTGCCGCGATTTCCTCAGGCTTGAGGCTGCTCATGATGCTGTTGGGCTCAGGAAGTGCGTAGCCGCTATGAGCTCCTCGACGGGGTTGGCCCAGCTGCGCATTGAACCCCTCTCCAGCCTCTCTGCTGGCTTCCATCCAACCGGGAATTGCGGACGGCATGAACGGCGAGACGACGTCTGTGAATTTATTTCGAGGGGCCTGTGGAGGAGGCTTTGTGTCTGTAAAAGTGAATAAGCTCCTGCAGAATGAAGATACCACGACAGCTTACATGGGCTGCGACCTCTTGAGGTTGTTTTTGAAGAGCGAGAGGGTCCCGCATTACCTGCCCCGGTCGCCGTACTTGTCTTCGTCGGCAGAGAAGAGGAAGAGCCTGCAAGGGGAGCAGTTGAAGCGGAAGTCGATTTAGTGCTGGGTGCCGTCTGAGTCGACGGCTTCACCGTCAAGGAAGAGGAAGTAGCAGGCGCGGTGGGAGACGTAGAAAAAGATGCTGGTGGACCATTGCTGTTGATATCCTGCAAGGAATACGAAGAAGCAAGGCTCATCAAGAAAAGGCTCATCTCGCGGTACCGAGAAATGTCTGCAGATTTGCCTTGGAAAACAACCCGGTGAGGGGGCGACACATCGTCATAATCGATTTCAACGCATCGCTTGCGGCGGGGAGGAGGATTGGAGGTGTCGTACCACTGCGAGACAGCTAGGCCCTTCTCTTGACCGAGGGGGCGAACAAGCCAGACCGGAACCCCTGCCTAAAACAAAGCTTTAGCGACAGTCGATACGATGAACACAAAAGGATACACACTCGCCATAGATTCTCCGCCTCCTCCAGATCTTGAGTCAACGCGCCAACCACCGCCAACAGCTGCCTTGGCTTTGCTGCAGAATAATCGACGTAGGTTTTCCGCACGGCGGTTAGCCAATTCACCCTCGCCTCAAGCTCGAGCGAAACCCTCTGAACAAGACAAAAGGTGGAAGCCACCTCACTGAATGAACCCACGAGCTGGAGGCGCCCCAGCAAGTATTTGAGACGGGCGATCAGGACGTTGGTGGTACGGTCGTCTGCAAAGCCCTTTTGCCCGGGTGGGTTGAAAGTGATGTCTTTGCGTGCTGCATTGGCCAGGCGTAAAATAGATCACCTGTGGTTGTAGAATTTGCAAAAGTGTTCGGTTATATCCCAAAAAAAGATAGGTAATCTCTAGGTTCTATCCCAATGGCTTTTGTCTCCTACATCCAAGGTCGGATATTACCATATATAGTATAAGGGTGCCGCGCGCGCCCTATCCACTTATGGCCTCATCGCGCCTCGATGTCTATATTGGTTCATATTCACAAGAAGTTGAACGCCACATTCATTTTATTAACTTAAGTCCCAACATAAGTCTACGGCATTATTTACAGTCTACTCGGAAATCACCGCCGCCTGGTCTAAGTCCTCGCTGAGAAGCGCGGTAGTCGCCGCTAACGCTGCCTCGTCCATGACACCATGTTCCTTCCCTCGCGATGGCTCTGAACGAAGCCATAAAAACTCGAACGCCTTCTTGAGATGCGTCAAGGAAGACATCTGCCACATGCCATAAGCTCGCCGTCCGCCAGCCTCGTCCTCACGTAGACACTGCGACGAAACACGCTCTGCCCGTCGGCGCCACCTTCGTATTTCATAATCCAGAGTGTGTAGGACACGACGCATTTCCTCTTCAACTATGTAAACCTCTTCCGTCCAGCGCCTTTTGCGTGCGAAGGCCTTAGCCCACTCAATACGGACACCTGTACAACATGAGTCAGTCAACAGAAAACTGGACAGAAAATATACCAAACTTACATTCATGTAAATATTCGTCGTCCCCTCGTAATCCATCGGTAGTCCATATCCATGACGTTCTCGTGTATCGCGAATCTGTTGGGTCATTCTGACGACTGTGGGTCTCACACCGACTTGCCTCGCCTCCCTTCCTACTCCCCCTACCACCTAACACTCCCAACTGCTTCACCGAATGAGCATCAGACTCCGATACTGTATAAACGGCCACCTGTGGCAGCAGGTGAATGAGAGCCCATAGGGATGTATCCCCAGGTCAAATCAGTATGTGATAGGGATACATCCCCAGCAGGGACAGAACCTCGGAAACATGGCATATCTCCTGTGGCGTCCCCCTCCCGGACCGACCGTAGCCGATGTGCCGTCCGCCTCATTACATCATTTCCCGCCCTCCTGCTCTCACAGCGCCATTGAATCCCGCAGTAACCAGGCACCCCAGCCAAAAGCAGCCCAGAATCACATCAAATTTTGAGGAAACACCACACGTCATATGTCCACTATTTAACCATAAGTATTTCACACTTGCACCACATGATTTACTCTTCTTTTCTTGCCCGTTCGCCCCAACTCCTCCGTCGCGTCAAAGCACATCCTGAAATCGTCTCGCAATTTGGAGCGTGCAGCCGCCTGCCGTAATGCATAGGCACGTTTTCCTGCCCCAACTCTGTCTGTGCTATCAACCTCCTCCTTTCGCCGTAACCACTCCCCCCGTTTGTACTCAAGGGAAGCGACCACCCGGCGCATCTCCTCCTCGAGCAGAACTACCTCCTCCCGCCATCTCTCCTTTCGAGCATATGCTTTGGTCCATTCGACTCTAATAGCTGCATGGACACGGTCAGTACCTGTGGCGTATACATTCAGAAAATACTTACATTCGTGAAGTGATTCATCCTCGTCTGGATCTGGAACGCCCTGAGCTGTCCAGATCCAGCTCAATTTGCGACGACTGCCCCCACGCCCTTCTGCCCCGTTATTCTCCTCTTCCTCGGCATCAGCTATCATACGACGCTTGCCATTGCGCCCGATCTTGGCCAAGCGCCTAGCCCGCAAGCCGTCGTAGTCCGTAACAAAACGAGTCGAGACGTCGGTGTCCTCCAGCCGAGGGAAATGTTGCCATTTCTCATCTCCATCCAATAGGACCAACGCTCTTCTTGCCACGCGATATCGTCGGACTGCGCTGTCAATGCGGTCGCTCAGACGCTCAAGCACCCCCCGCGAACGTGTCGTCTTTGTCTGGCCCCGAAGGTTCGCATCTCGGAAACGGATCAGGTGCGATTTGGAATGTAAACGCATACGTAGCACTGACAGTTGTGTCGAGCACTGAGCCTCCCGCAACCGCGACTCAATGGAAAACACCGCCGCCTGATAAGAAGGACCACGCTCTGACTTCGGGATTTCAGAAGGGAGGAAAAGTTTGATGTCCTCCGCCTCTACTGGTTTTGCATCGATTTTGGCTTTGCGTGCCGCCTCCTCTCGCTTCAGGCTGACCGTCTGCTCGTGTTCTGAAGCTAGTGACAGGGCCTGTGGCATGAAGGTCGCCTGCAGGGCACGGAATCGTCGAAGTTTCTTCCAGAAAGCCGTACGTCGTGCTTGTAAAAGGCGAGTGTGACCATCTTCTTTCCGCCGCGCTTTCTTCATGTTCTTGATTCGCAATCTGCAGGAGAGGGAGTTAGTCACTACGTTTCGCAGAAATAGGACCGAGACATACTGCATGCTCTGGATGAGCAAACCCAAGTGGATGAATGCCAAGACGCCAGCGACCCCCTTCGCTGGCACCACTTCTCGGGTACTAGTCCTCTCCTTTGTCGTCTCATCGCGCTCGTTCCGAAGCTCTTCCAATTCCTCTCGATCCAAATCTGTATGCACCTTATCCACGGTGATAGTGTCTGTGTTCGAGTGGTAAGCGACTGGAAGACAGCAATAAGTAAATAATTCTTTACCTTGCTTCCACGAAGCCTCATAGGGATTCCCAACTGTCTTATCCTTGCGGAGCAGATCCTCCTCCGCGTGCCACTGCTTGATCCAATTCATCCAGCGCTCACGCAACTTGATGTCGAGAGTAGCACTCGTGCTTTTGAAGTTTTCCGCCTGCTCTTTTTGTTCGACTCTTGCGACTTCGTAGCGGCGGCGCAGCAGGATACCTATCACCAAACATTAGATGCGCAGCCCAATTACAACAAAATGTCACTCACCGAGGCCAAGATTTTTAGTCCAATTGAGGTTGTCCATCGTGTCCTCTAGACTCTCGTGCCGAGTATTCTCGTGCATCTCCTTCGTCGTCCATGCCTTAGGGCCGAGCTTGCTCCAAACGCGCTCGACGCCCTCACCATCCGTCATAGCAGCGCCCTCTTTGTAACACAGTGACTCTGAAGACGCACATGCATCCTCGTGGACTCCCCCATGCCAGACTGGAAGCCCTACGCAGATCTTGCGTGTCTCGCTCGTGTCCCGCAAAACTGCTGGCAGATGTTGCCGACGCTCCTCCAAGTGGATTTTCCACTGACAACCCACATCGTAGGAGACGATGTATTGCAAGAGGTCTTCACCCAGGATTGAAGCCCAGAATATATAGTCCATGTTGGCGTACCTGTGGGCCGTCAATCGTTTCGTTTCTTAGACGAAAGAGGCGGGAAAACATACCGCTCGCCTTTCAGAAGGTCGCCTAAACCCAGCGGACGTATGATCTCATGACATGTGCAGATACATCCCCCCACCCCCGTTGCTCGCAACCCTTTGGACAAACGCGTGTCTTTCTGCATCAAGGCAGCAAACGCAATACAACTACTGATCTAAGGGAGTAACAAGGATCAGTATGATAGATATTCCAAATGAACAACGTACATCCTCCTCTTTGACGTAGTTCTTGAGATGAGAAAAATAGCTCTTGTGGGGCACAAAACAGCCGAGTCCATCCGCCAAAATCGCATACTGTTTGTTCTGGCTCTTCGCACGCAGGCGATTTTCCAAACGAAAGCATGCATCCATGCCCAAGATGAGTGCATACTTGAACCTTTGGTCGTGTCAGTAGAGCTTCACATGAACGAGGAAACGACTTACTGCAAGTTGGCATCAACATCTCTCCAGTTTTCTGGAAGGTTGACCTTCGCCCGAGGGCACGCCCAGCAACGTACAGCCGCCGCCCCCCACGATGCTGAACGCACACCTCCCTTCAGATAACCCACACCTGATCTACGCATACGGTCCATGTAAGAAACTTGTTGCGACATCAGACCAAAGGATTTGTAGCGATCCGGGACAAACTCCAGACCCATTGGGTCAGTTAGACGCTCCAAAGTGGTCACATAGTCGCGAACATTAACGTTCGCGACGACATTTAGACGTCGAAAATGGCGCAGACATTCAAACGTTCCCAGCGTCCGGGGCTGTGCAGTCGAAGCGGGGTACCATCCCATGCGAACATACTGTCGCCACTCGTTTGCCTCGTCTGAAAGGTCACATCCACAAATCGATGCCGCGACTTGATGGACACCGTTGACATGTATGACGGTGACCAATCTCAGCGCACCCGGAACCGGACAAGGCCCGCCACCGTGGCCGAGTTGGAAGCATAAGCCAAGTTCTTGTAGAGACGTCCGGGTGAAGAAGCCAACGGGATTCCAGACCTACAACAAACCAAGTCAGTCGACATGATGTCCAGAACACGGGAGATCATACCTTTAGTGTATGAAGAGGCGTATACTGATGGCGTTTCATACAGCACACCCGACATTCCAAAAATTCTCCACAAGTGGTACACTTGAAGAGCTGCGCTATGGACTGCAGTTGGGTCAGACCAGCCTGAGGGACTGAGGATGCGGAGGACTCCAGCTCGCTTGCAGAGGGAACAGATGGAGGTGGTGACGCAGCACTGTCCCCCTCGAAGGCGGTTGACGGCGAGGGTGATGACGGCGAGGGTGATGAACTTGAAGCCGACGGGGGGGAAATAGACGGAGGGGAAGCCAAGGGCAAACAGCAGGTCTGACAGCACGGCTGTGTTGGGAGACTCTCGCGTACGAACATCTCGTTGAGTATAGTGTCAACCATGGGGAGAAAGAGCGACATTGGGTCATCCTGTACCCATGCCAATGAACAAATGATACCAAAAATCGAAGAAACAGACGTACGGAGCTAGCATGACTCTTGCGCTTCCCTTCCCTTATCTCGCCATTCTCGTCGATGAGAGCAGCCGGATTGGACCCCTCCTCCACATCCTGCCAAACGTCTTCTGTCTCTGACTCCTCTCCTGCGACACTCTCCTCGTCATCACCATCCTCTTCCCTTAGAGGAATGTCCACCCCAACCTGACCAGTCCAACCACCAGCGTCACTAACACGCACGCGCTTGGGTATGGGGACATCCCGTTGTTCAGCCACACAAATCGCTCGGTTTCCGTTTGTTGAAAATTCGATTGTGGTGTCCAGATCCCTTCGAGTGTAACCTGAGCGCTCTTGTGTAGGTTTCAGAGGTTCTGGAAGAGAGATATCTGATAATTTCGTGGACCGGCGTGGTTTGCGTGTGACTGGGAGCTGGCTGCTAGCATTAACGTTGGGAATGGATGGCAGGGTGTAAACGCCTGGCAAAGGTTGGTGAGTTGCTGGTACACTGCCTGAAGCAATCAAAGGTGGACGGGCAGGTGCGAAGTTGGTGGGTGCAGGCCCGATGGAAGTCGTGCCAAAGTTTTTCAACTCGAAATTGCGTCGCCCTTTGTATTCTTCATCCGGTCGCCACCGAAAGTCCCAAGATGTTTCGACCATGAGCAAGAAGAGCTGGACGCGAATTGAATGATATTGGCCATGATCATTGAGCGACAGAAGAATATGGACCGTGACTCGTGATTGTGACGTAGCTCTCTTCTACCTGTCTCCACTGTTTTCTTGGTCGCAATGTGGCTCTCTGAAAAACGAGCGTTCAGTCTTGTCGAGTGAAGGTCGAAATGTGCAGACGTCGTCTGTGACTATGTTTGTGCTGGTGGAGTGATGCAAGCACGGAATTATGGGACCTAACCCCTCGCCACAAATTGTCTGATGCCTCCGGATGTTCATGGCCCTATGCTCACTCAATTTGTCTGATCTGTCGCGCGCGCGCCACTAGGCAACCATTTGGCTTCTCTGGGCTTCTATCCGAAGTGAACTTCTGGGCTTTAAAATCTGACTCTTTCTGACCACGGTCACCTCATTTCCCTCAATGCCGAAGCTCATGCCTCTGAAAACCAGCAAACCTCCGCCGTATGAGAGAAAGTCAAAAGCTCCCAAGGAGAAGGCCTTCCGAGTGAGCACCCGTGCGTTAATTCGATTGTTTTCATCGCCCCGACCTGACATTCCACTTCGTTCAGCGACATCTCTATTTGTGACGCCGGGCCAATTCACGTTCATCAGAGGGCATGTTTCAGAATACCGGCAGCACAGGAATGAGCCTCAGCAGCGGATGGCGTATCTTGAATCGGTGTGGCGCATGTTCCTCGATGTCTATCCTGAACAGAACATCCCGCCCTTTCCGGAAGACGAAGACTTGGTCGCTCGCTTCCACCAGGCCCGTGTTAGAGTAAGTCGTCTTTGTAGCTTCCATGTCGTCTAATTTACTGACTCGACCTTATTAAAGGCCTTGGGTGCCAAGTTAGATCACATGGTTTCATTCGCCGCGGGCATTCGACAGCCCCAGAGGCTGTAGGCGATGAGAGTGAAGAGGGGAAATTATTTACTTCGGAAATCCAATATTGTTGCCCCCTTCCCAAAGTTTCCTCGCCTCGCACGTGTATTTGATATGAGTGCCGATATCAGCGCCCCGCGGTATAAAGGGAACTAGTATTTTATTTTCAATCATCATAGCTACCGCGACGATGACCGAACCAACCGTGTCAGCCTTAGTTTCCAACACGCCTCCAGAAGGTATTTAAGCTGTTATTCTATGGCGGAGTCACTGACCGATATCATCGACTAGAGCTTCGTGTTCTGTGGCGTTCACCAAGACATTGGTCCTACCGTCAGGCGCTGCTTCATCCCAGGACATTCATACGATTCACGTTGGCGCAACCCATTTGGCACCATGCCACTCACTCCCCGTCATGTTCCTATGATGCCCCCTGTTTATGGAAGAGTAGACGCACAAGTCAGGTTGCAGACGGCGAGACCCCGGAACGAGTTTGGGAGCGGTTGAATAGCTCAAGGAACAGTTCTACAGTGTTGCCGATTGCGAAACTTTGATATCTTTGGTTCCACGGGGCGTAAATAAATCCAATGATTTTCTACGCCACATGATAATGTAAGGGGTCCGAATTCAGAGTTCCTGCTCCTGCTCTTGCTCCCGCTCCTGCGCGTAGGCAGGATCGTGGTCTAGCCGCAATTTTATCCATGCTTCAACCCACTTATGGCGTGCGCGCTCTGCGATCATGACCTGCTCCTGCGCCACCTGCAGTCTATCGTGCCATTCCATTTCTACAAACAGGTAAGTGTACTCCCGTTTTTCCTCTTCGTCCGCATCTGCGTCTGGCTCGCCCGTATACTCGATAGGTCGGGCGTAACGGACGAGAGCCAATGCGAAGGTCAGCCAAGCCAAGGGCTCAAGGTTCAAGCCACGCTGCAAGTGAGTTCGGCATTCTTTGGACGTCCACATTGTGCAGGCCAGGTTTACCAAGTCTGCGTGATCGAACACCCCCATCCGACGAAAGTGTTCTGTGGCGTACTCGAGGGAATTGTCGCGGAGCCAGGTCTGTACGCTGGCATGAACGAATGAGGGGTCTGGCGACAAGACCAATCCCGGCTGCAGCCTGGAATGATGATAGTATAGCTCTCGGAAGTTGGGGTCAGCTTCCAAATCTACCTCAGGATCAATTTATGGTGACGGATAGAGATAGAAATGTAGCTGACTTTGGTATGTTGCTCCTTGCTCGAGAAAATGTCGTTCCGGCAGAGGACGAGCGAATCGAAGGAGTTGCCGGATGTAGCTGCAAACGTAGATAAGTACATGATCACAAAGAAAAAGAATCAAGCCGTTAGAACTTACTCGCAGCTATTAGATGCCCAAACGTTGGGGAGTCGAAGCCTGTCTGTGGCCAACTTGGACGACATGATGTGGGAAGTTTGAAGGTAAGGCAGTCGGACCGAACGAACGATGATATCTCGATGGGAAGTTAAATAGACTAATCTTCGCATACTTCAACTTGCTTTGCACATTCTTGCCCCCTGAAGAATCATAACACAGGTTTAAAATATCTGGGTAGACTCATATACAAATACTACAATGTTTGTCTGAGGCTACAACGCGGGGAAACATAAAAGTCCAATAAAAGTCCAATAAAGGGAGAGCTTGATCTTGATTCCCTACCGCACTTACTCTCTGACTTCGATCCATAGACGACTTGCCCTCCACCGGACAACTCACAGCATTCCAATTGGGCTTCTAGATGGGGCGTAAGAAGCTTTACCATAGTGAAGAAGAAAAAGCTGAGGCACAGCGTCGCAACCGAATGCATTGGTACGACCGGTGGGTAGTTTTGTGCTATTCTCCAGCTTTCAGAAGTTGAATTCAATTTGTGAGTAGCAACCGCAAGAGGATCTTGAAGGAATACAAAGCTCGGCAGTTGGATTCGGGCACGTCTGGTGCACGAACGAGAGAGGTGAAGCGTAGCATCCAACCCATGGTGCCAACTGCCAAACCGCGAGCCTCCAAGGCTAGTGTTGTTCACGAGAAGAGAGAGACAGAGTAAAGAAATATCATTGTTAAATTACTGTGTATTAACACCATACATAGGCTCACACATGTCGACGAGGAGATTTCGAAACCTGCGCCACAACTTCTTTTGGGACGCATGCACCAACAGAACAGGTTGTTGGGCGGATACATGCAGACGAGTCCCGAAACTTTCTGTCTCCGCGTGGCCAATGAGGTCGGTGTGACTGCCAAAGATCATCAGATCGAGGTTATCAAGACGTACTTGGAGAAGGTGGCTGCGTTTATTGACGGAGCTCGTCCCCATATCAGGACACTGTTTTACAGATACGGGATCTGTTCCGAATGGAAGGAAGCGAAGAACGTCCAGAACCAGATGTCCGTGGTCATGCAATACCTTGATGAAATTCATCATCGCACAGAAACAGGGGACCTGGTGGACGCGATGAGTTTAGGTTTATTATCGTTCCAGTGATTACTGCTACTCCTACGGCGCGGGCATAATGACTATCTCATTTCTCTCTGTCGCTTCCACATACTTCGCCCTCGCGACGGTGATCGATGAGAAACATTCATGGAGCGAAGTGGGTACACCCACGGACGAAAGATGCGCCTCAATGCTTTGTGTGCATGTTAATGAAGCCAATAATCAAGATATGGTTATCTGACTCACATGGAACAATAGATACCGGGGCGCTGCCCGCGATAAACGCAGTAGTACAGCCAGTAGGCGTCACTGGGACACAATGGAGTCAGCGCGGGAGCTATCATGGCTCGTGCATCCAATGGAATGGGAAGAATACGTGGGATCAGCCGTCCACCATCAGGGGGTCCAACCCATCCCCGGTCAGCAGCATATTCGAATGCCGCCTGGGCTTGTTGTAGTGTGGCGTATCCCTTCACGCAGTTGCAAGTAATGCCTTGGGTCGCCGCGTGTGCGTTACGCCAGCCAATATGAACGCCGGACGGACGCCCAATGAAGACAACATAGAATGGCCAGCGTATCCTACGCTTCGTCCGTTTGACATCTGCGACGACATGGGCCCCCGCCACCTGAGCAGTGCCTGCTCTCGCCCTGCGAATCTGTGAATTTCCACAATTATTGAATTCAATTTTTTGTACCAATTAGCAGTGGTTATCGCCCCCGTCGGCGATATGATTTGATAACTTGTTGCGTCCGCGCGCGCCCTCTCCTGTTCTAAGAACCAAGATCAGTCGCAACGTCTCCCTGAAACTCCAAAAAATACCTGCGCGTTCTGCCGCATTGTCTTCTGCCACTGCGAGTGCCCGGATTAGATGGCAAATTTCATCATTGTCCGATAGCTCGAGATCGATGCTATCGTCAGCGCAGGTCGCGTAGGAGGACGAATCGTCAGACTCGGACGAGGAGTTGACCCAGATGACAGGGTATTGCTCAACGTCACTCATGGAGAGAACAACGTTTGCTTCATTGGAAATTCAACTACGGTAGTTATTTAGCGGGTCATGTGGTCCGAGCGCCTGTACATGGTTTCAAAGATCTGGTCGCCTGCAAATGATGTCAATATCTCACAATGCAAAGCGAGGGACGCAGTAGTCAACTCACACGCAGATACGCATCCAATCGCTGTTGCGGGCGGCGTTGAAGTGTTCGACCGCATCGCGAAGGCTGTCCTCCTTTTTGCCGTGGGCAGAACCAACTTTGCGAGTCGCCTGATCCACCAAGAAGCTGTAAGAACTCATGAGGAGGTGTGATACAGCAAGACGAAGAAAAAGACTGACGAGTACTTGAAAACGCCTACAAAGATTCCACGAGTGACAACGTACCATTCGCGAGCCTGCTCGTCGGCAGCGAGGTACACCATGTCAGTGGTAGGAACAGTGTAGTACTGAACACCATGGATGATGGGGGTCGGGTTGGTCACTGGGATCGCCCCAGTCAGAGACGTATTTTCGGTGCCAACCGAAGTGGCATCGACTGGCGCAGGAGTGGCATCGATTGGCGCGGCAGTAGCATCAACTTGCGCGGCAGGGGCGTCGACTAGCGCTGGTTGAACCGCATAGTATTGAACACCTTCGTGAGTAGGCTCAGCTGAATCAAAAATCAGCGAAGTAAAGAGTCGATGGCCGTGACTTACTGATGATAGTATAGTCACTGAAACCGTCCTCACTACCTTCGATGAGATCCAAGGAGGAACCAGCCGGTGTCTCAGCATTCGACGACAGCGAGCAGGACTCTTTCGCCTGATTGTTGGCGTCAAGATTGCTTGGGGGAGATTGCGACATGATAGTTAGAGAAAGGAGGATCAAGGAAAAAGATGGGCAGCCAGCCTTAATAAAGCGGGAGCAGAATCTGGTCACGCTTCTGGTGCGTCTATTGGAAATGTAGCGGACACAGTGCCCTGCCCTTGCGAATATGGTACAGCCGGGTGCCGCGGTTGCGTTGCGTCTGTCCATCACATCCTCCCCTGTCGTCTGAGGCTGCCTTGCCAATCTGACGCGATAGTTCATTACAATGCCTCAAAAGTACACCAAGAAACCAAAGGCTCACCGCACTACCAAGAAAGGCTGGGCTGAAGGAGCCCGCGAGGATTTCCTAAACCTCTACGTCAATGATTTCGCGGATGCCATGGGCAAGGGAGCAGCCGCCGAGGAAGAATGTCTTCGAAAGGTCATCCGTCAATATTTCTATCACTTTGACCTTGACGATACGGTTGAACCTCCACTTCCCTTGAAGGTGTTCGACAAATCTTGGATGCCACCCGTCGAGGACGGTACAACTGAGGAATTACGGGCGAGACGCGACCTGAGAGAGAAAAAGAAAAAGGTCAGTTTCATGCATTAACTAGGTCCTATCGTACTCACAAGTATTCCAGGCAATTCGTGCATGGATGGTGTACAGGGCTCTAAAATTGACAACCATACGCTCCACTGTCCGTCGCCGCCTCCTTACCGACGCCTACCTCGCGCTTCTCAACAAAGTCGGCAAACTGGGTATGCGCCCTCCTAGGGCTCGCACTCCTTTCCAGGAATGGCAGGCGCGTAACAAGGACGAGGCGACGTCTGTGGTCTCAGACTTGTGGGATGAGGAGGTCGCTGCGGGGAGGCAGAGGATCCCTGCAAGAGGGGGTATCTGTCCCAAGTTTCGACAGGAGACGATCCAGGCGCACTTCAAGTCATTTAGTGCCGACACACAGAAGTCCTGGGCGAAGCAGGCCAAGGCGATGGCCGAGGCCAAAAAAACAGCATGGAACGACCTGTATCTTGGTCCTCCTTCAAAGGCACCTGAGGATCGTGCTGCGTAAGCATTCACCTGCTTTCCATACTCGACGAAAGTGCTTACCATGTCTGTTAGTTGCGTCAAGAACCTCCCCACTTTTCTCCAGCCAGTCGCCGAAGGGATTATGAGCTTGACGGGCCTGATGACCATCGTGCATGTTGTCGGTCCATTGGGCGCTATGAACGGAGAGATAGGAGTGGTTAGGTGAGGACGATAGTTCGCAATTGAACGTGATGCTAACGTTTGACGAAAGTGTTTGTTCCGGCAAGAATCTGGATACTGTCCCCGTCTCTGTCGCGAAGTGGGACACAGTGGCGTATGAAGGCTGGCGCAACCATTTGGTCAAGTACGCCAACACCGCGTATACCCAAGCGGATAAAGACTCGTTCAAGCTTGCGACAACTCCTCAGCTCCCTCCCGACTTCAAAGGTGTGCTCTTCGATGATGACGTAATGAATGGGGTTGTTGAGGCGGTGAAGGCAAAGGTGGCGGCAAAGGATACTGGCGAGTTGGCTGGAAGTGACGACGAGGGATCGGAGAATGAGGATAGTGATGAGGAAGGTTCAGGAGGGACGAAGCGACCAGCTGCCATGTCGCCCACGCCCACAAGGAAGAGACAGAAGATAATGGAGGAGGCGGGGAAAGAGAGAGCAGTTGAGGTTTTCTCCACGTTGGTCAGGGTTAACGGAGTCCTGCACCCTATGACCTACCCATAACTAGTTAAACCCCTATAGTGACGGGGCCAAACAACTAGTTGCTGACTGTCACTACGGGCTAATAGGCTGGCTGGTAGAAATGGCTGGTCGTCGGGCTGGGGCGGGCTGGCATGGGGCGGGATGGGTACCATATATGGATAGGAATTGATGGGAGCATATAGGGATTGATGGGGAGGGGGAGGAGGAGCAGGGGATGGGGAAATGTGGCCACACATAAATCCGGACCTAGGGATTGATGAGTACTGATGTCATTGATTGCCCAGGGGGATGGGGGATAGGGATAGGAATTGTGGCACCAGGAAAATCCGGACCTAGGGTTTGATGGGGGCAGGGGATGGGGGATGGGGACAGGGGAAATGTGGCCACAGGAAAATCCGGACCTAGGGATTGATGGGAACTGATGGGATTGATGGGGAAGGGGATGGGGGATGGGGGCAGGGGGATTGGGGGCAGGGTACAATTGTGGCACCAGGATAAATACTGGGCTATTGCCAGGGTATGAGGAGGGTATGGGAGGGATGATTGTAGGTTGAAAAATAAAATTCTTTCTAACTATCAGAAACATGAATGGGGGTGTGGCAGCTACTGAAACCAACAATAAAACGATGTGTGGCGCATTTTTAATCGAGGAGCACATACCTCGGATCGACCTGGGGTTGTTCTAGATGTCTTCCTATTGAAAAATGGATGTGTGCAGCACAAAGAACCATGTAAAAACACGAAGATTTGGGTGAGAAACAAGCAGAACATTATTGAAAATCCATCAAAAAGCACCAAAAAGGGAGCAGCACTTTGCCCTCGTTTGGGGGTGACCTGAAACCACCTGTAGGTCGTCCAGACACCTTTGGGGCATTGTATATGTCACTCAGTTAGGTCCCCAGATCAACAGAACCCTTGGATATGATCAAAATGCCAAAAACCCGGACCACATAGATTTGGGCCACACTATCAACTTGCCCTGACCTGGGGACACCTTATATTCGAAGATATATGTATATAATGCTCTAATCATGAGTTAGATGAAGTCTGGAGTGTGAAAAATGCGGTCAAAACCTTGGATATACCCCAAATAATGTCCCCCAAGAAAGCACACACACCATCAACTTCCCCTGACCTCTGGGTCGTCCCAATGTGTTCTATTACTATTATATATGATGTATTAGCATCCCAGAGGTGTCCCCAGTATGTCAAAATGCGAATATAAATGGTACAATAATTCATATCTCCTCCTTCTCCAGCAAGAATCACCCCAACTATCACACATCTGAGTGGTGGACTATTGATTTTAACATCATACAATGTGTTTTTAGCCTCCCAGAATATGTCCCAGGTTGAACACCCTTCAATATAGAGCATGCACATTTGAGAATTAGTACAAAGATCATATCCTCACCATGTACCAAAGAGGTGTATCTTCGAGGTCTACCTGTGACCTGGGCCCCAAGATATTATCTATATGATGTCAAATGACTATTAGAACAGTCCTAAAGATGTAGATATGCGAACCAGTGAGTGTACTTGAGCAGGAAGGGTGAATAAGGGTTCACCTAGTATCATGAATGTTCGCATTTTGACACACTGGGGGAACCTCTGGGGTGTTAATACATCATCTATAATGATAATAGAACACATTAGGACGACCCAGAGGTCAAGGGAAGTTGATGGTGTGTGTGCTTTCTTGGGGGACATTATTTGGGGTATATCCAAGGTTTTGACCGCATTTTTCACACTCCAGACCTCATCTAACTCATGATTAGAGTATTATATACATATATCTTCGAATATAAGGTGTCCCCAGGTCAGGGCAAGTTGATAGTGTGGCCCAAATCTATGTGGTCCGGGTTTTTGACATTTTGATCATATCCAAGGGTTCTATTGACCTGGGAACCTAACTGAGTGACATATACAATGCCCCAAAGGTGTCTGGACGACCTACAGGTGGTTTCAGGTCACCCCCAAACGAGGGCAAAGTGCTGCTCCCTTTTTGGTGCTTTTTGATGGATTTTCAATAATGTTCTGCTTGTTTCTCACCCAAATCTTCGTGTTTTTACATGGTTCTTTGTGCTGCACACATCCATTTTTCAATAGGAAGACATCTAGAACAACCCCAGGTCGATCCGAGGTATGTGCTCCTCGATTAAAAATGCGCCACACATCGTTTTATTGTTGGTTTCAGTAGCTGCCACACCCCCATTCATGTTTCTGATAGTTAGAAAGAATTTTATTTTTCAACCTACAATCATCCCTCCCATACCCTCCTCATACCCTGGCAATAGCCCAGTATTTATCCTGGTGCCACAATTGTCCCCTGCCCCCAATCCTCCTGCCCCCATCCCCCATCCTCTCTCCCATCAATCCCATCAGTTCTCATCAATCCCTAGGTCCGGATTCCTGTGTGGCCACATTTCCCCTGCCCCCATCCCCCATCCCCTGCCCCCATCAAACCCTAGGTCCGGATTTTCCTGGTGCCACAATTCCTATCCCTATCCCCCATCCCCCTGGGCAATCAATGACATCAGTACTCATCAATCCCTAGGTCCGGATTTATGTGTGGCCACATTTCCCCATCCCCTGCTCCTCCTCCCCCTCCCCATCAATCCCTATATGCTCCCATCAATTCCTGTCCATATATGGTACCCATCCCGCCCCATGCCAGCCCGCCCCAGCCCGACGACCAGCCATTTCTACCAGCCAGCCTATTAGCCCGTAGTGACAGTCAGCAACTAGTTGTTTGGCCCCGTCACTATAGGGGTTTAACTAGTTATGGGTAGGTCATAGGGTGAGTCCTGATCTCGAAGTACGAGCTTGAGAGGGAGGAAAATATCCGCAGGAATAAGGCGGCGTTGGAAGCCTTGAATATTGACACGACGAATCTACCACAGGTGACGAAGAAGAAGGTATCGCGTCCCCGTGCAGAGAGGTCCGTTCCAGACAACACGGAGCCCGTCGAGCGACGCCAGTCAAGTCGCTTCAAAGTGACTGCAGCTTCCCCCCCCTTGACCGATGAGCCAATGTCGATCGACAACGACGACGAGATGGACGTTGACGTAGTGGCTAGCTCTAGCACATCCCTTTCCTCGACCATCCTCCCACCTACTTTGCCCGCCTGTGGAGTCCCCCCGGCCAGTCCCATTCCCGCCTCGGGCGGTATCATGCCGGACTCATCCGTCCCCACCGTCCTGCCCGTCCTGCCCATTGTCGACGAGGTTGCGAGGGCCAGCGGAAGGGTGGAACAGGCTGCAGACGATTGCGACATCGCTGCTGGCGACAATCTGGCGGGTGCCTCTACATCAATCCCATCAGCAGACATGAGAGAGGTCGAGGAAAGGAACAATGAACCCAACAGTGCTGAGCCGGGGACTCAAGTAGACGATGAAGCGCGCGAGTTATTGCTGGAAGCGTTGAATTGGTTTCGGGTCCCGTACCGCGTGTTCTCGGCGCCAGATTGGGGCGACACTTGGAAAGGGTTGCTTGAGGCCTTCGTCAAGCTGGAGGGCTCGGTGGAGTTTGCAATTGCGGATGGAAACTTGCGCCCCAGTGGTCGCCCGGCGATCCTGTCAGAGTGGGTGGCAGACGGGCGTTTGAAGCCGAGGAAGGGGGGAAACACCGCGAAGAAGATGCTGACATTAAAGCCGAAGGACGTTGCAGTTTTCAAGGCGTCGTTCATCGGATGGTGGGATTCAATCCAACCATCGTGGAGGAAGGAAAACAAGGAGGGGTCTCGTATTCGTACGCGCCATAGTCGAGATTTTGGCGCGCTGAATGTTTGGGGCCAAAACAGATGGCTGTCGGTGGTTGCTTGCCTGTACTGGTGGCGAGACGCACAGAGAGAAGAAGTTGGGCACAGCGTGTGGGAAGAGTACGTAAAGGATGCCACATGGTTGATGGAAGGGCTGAGGGAACGCGGGTACGAGTCGTCTTAGTCGTCTTCGTAGTTGGTAGTTGTCGAGAATGGGTGTGGCGCTCGTAGTGGTAAACAGTGTTTCGGGGTATGTAGAATTAAGACAAGGTGTTGCCGGACCGGAAATTGCCGGATGACCTCACGATCTTGGACTTAGAAGAAATATATTACTTGGACGAACATTGTCTTTTTCAGGTGCACGACGGACGAGAGCTGATGAAGAGCTTACGATATATAGCTCAAGTGTTGTTGCCTTTGCAGTGCGGCGCCGGAAATACAGCTTTTCTATTATATGAAGACACCGGCGCCGGCAATATGCCGCCAAAGGTATACGATAGGTAGCAGTCGCACAAAGCATACGGAGGCGTCACACATATAGAGTAACTTTCCGAAATAGAAATTGACGAGGGATTCTTTTGATTGTATCCACTGGCGCCACATTTATATCCGGGAAGGGTGGCAAAGAGGAAGCAGTAACAAGAGCTGTTGATGTGTATGGGGATCAGTGCGCTACACACGAGAGGGTGATGCTACCTGTAATTGGAAGCGGGGATTCATTCCATTAACAGTCGCGCCACAATTATATCCTTTTGTAGGTGGGACAGCGGCGGCAAGAGCCGTTGATGGGAACACATGGGAGATTATGTGGCGCAACAAGAGGTATCACCCAGACAATATGTGGCGCTACAGGCAAACGGTAAGGTGGACGGGCGCCCAAATATATCCTTTTATAATGGGAACGACGGCAATATCCGTCCGCGGCAACATGATCCCGATCCGGGAGATCCCGCAGGAATGGGTACCAAATGAAAATGGACGGGATTGTGTGCCTGACCCTCCAATGGCGGGGGCGGGGCTGACAAATCATCCGCGGCTGTGGTTGCCTAGGGAGAACCAACTCAACCCCAGTAGGGATATAGCCCCAGCACTGACATTCACCCATGGGGATATATCCCAGGACATTTGGCTGTAGAGTACTGCTATGGCTCAAACGGCCACGTCATCATCCTTCAGCTCCCGATAGTTACCGCACTTATCTTCCCCTACCAGCTGCACCAGTGCTTGATGGCATTGCCTATACTTCGCCACGCTCTCCCCCAGCTTCTCAGACATCGACACGATAAGGGTGGACGATCGTGTTGACTCGCGCTGTCCTGTGACGTGCAGGTTGCGAAATGTGACGAGGTGGCGCTTGCACAGTAGTCGTCCACGAACAAGCTCCAAAGCATCATGGCACTGGGCGCGACGTAGCCTAGCCTCCGTCTGAAACAGACGAAGACTACCCATAATTCTTGTGTGCGGAACATCCGAAGGCATATACAGCCTGGTATCTTCTGGATGCCCGTCGGACTGGTTGTTTTGAAGGCGGGATTCGTCCTGGGCTTGCCTGAGGGCCTGTACCCCGGGCATGAAGAGTGACTGGTGCTTGTGAAACGCTTTGATCTTCTTGGAGAGTGCTGTCCGTCTTTCACTGATCTTGCCTTGGCGAGACACGGTTAACGAAGTCAGAGAGGATGTATCACGCCGCAGTCGATGCCTGTGAATGAACAAGTTAGAGCCTATGTTCGCGAATGCATCTAGTAGTGTACTCACTGAGCCTCTTCGATTTGCAAGCCTGAGATGAGGAACGCGGCCAGCGTCATCTTCTTCGACTCCTGAGCTTTTGTAGTATGTGAATGTTGGATGTCGTGCCCCTCCGCATCCGTTTCGTCGAATTGAAAGCCATCCTCCCCGTCGACATCCATGCTTGAAATCTCTTTGTCGTCGTTGGCAGCCTCCTCGGTGTCGGAACAATGGAGGTCAGCTCGTACCTGCGCCTCAGACATCGCGTCTAGAGCAAATGTCAGTTCAGAAGTCGACTCAAAAGAAAGAAAGATCACTTACTCGCCGTAGATGTTGCAGAGTAAGGACAGGCCGTGTTCTCCTTCCCTTCTTCCCAATCCCGTACCAACTTGGTCCATTCTTTCTTCAAGTCCGAGCTGAGAGAGCGGTTAAGTTCCAGAAATGCTGCCAATTGCGCGTCCCGCTCCTCCAATGCGATCTTCAATCTCTCCAATAGAACATACCCTATGTTGCTCTCAGTATGACGAAAAAAAAATACGAAACAGAAAAAGACTGACCCATAGAGATATTCTTCCTGTGGTTGTGCATATTTATGAAATCCTCAATATCATCGTGCCTCGCGCCGTGGTGCTCCTCCTTTGTCATGAACGACAGAGGATTCAGCACTGACCACAGACGCTCCGGGCCCTCGCCATCGGTCTTCCCAACACCGACCTGGTACTTGAAGGAATTCTCCTCTTCGCACTGGAGCCCATGCCCCTTCCCATGCCAAATAGGGAGCCCCCAAGTGACTGTGGGAACTGGAAGTTCTCGCAACGCGCGAGGGAGTGCAGCGATTCGTTCCTTCCACCGTTTCTTATACTGACACGCAATGTCGTACGTGATCGCCAGTTCCTTCAAGCCCATCCGTGACAGTACCCAGTACAGGATGAAATCCGTATTCTTGTATCTGTCGTATTGTGTCAGTAAAAACTCGCATCGACAATAGCAGAGAACACCTACCGTTCACCCTTTTCCAAGTCGCCCAGGCCAAGAAGGATTTCATGACGTGCACAAATGACTCCGAGAACACCCGCCCAACGCAACCCAGTCGAAAATTTTGTATCTTTCTGCAAAAGTGCGGCAAATGCAGCGCAGTTTGAGACCTGTGCATAAAACATTCATCAGCTAATACACACAATATAAAAGCACCAAGCCATACCTCTTCCTCCGTGACGTACGAACGTAACCAATCGTGGTACAGCTCTTGAGGGACCTGAACCCCCAACCCCGAATAAAGAGGTGGGTCCGGACGAGCCATATGACGGAGCTTGTTCTTCATTCGGAAATTCGCATCGACAGAAAGAATTCGGCGGTATACATATCTAAATGACATCAGCTGACAATATGGGCAAGATAAAGTGAATGTACTTACTGCAAACTGGGAGATACGTCTTGCCAGTTTGTCGGCATATTGACGCCAAGACGGGGACACGCCCAGCATTCAACTGCCAAACTCCCCTCCGCTGCCATATCCAATCCTCCCTCGTCGAGACAGACACCAGATCGTCGCACGCGCTCGAGATATGAGAACTGACGGCTCATATTGCCAAGTTCCTTGTAGCGGTCTGGCGTCCATTCTGTGCCCCAAGGATCCGTCATATTTTCCAGTGTTGTGACGAAGTCACGGACATTGACAGTGGCGATAACCTTTAGTCGTCGATAAAATTCGAGAAGCTCCATCGTGGCGCAAGATTGAGGGGCAGTTGTTGTCGCGGGGTACCAGCCATCTCGAAATAGTTGTTGCCAATGAGTAATGCCTTGCGACTGAGCACATGCACAGAAACGGCTGTCCACCATGTGAATGCCCGTAGTATCCATTATCGTCAAGAGTCGGGGGGAATCCTCTGGAACGAGACAAGGGAAACCAGCGTGGCCGATTTGGTAGACAAGTCCAATGGCTCGCAAGGTGGTACGGTCCCAGAAATTTTCCCGCCAAACCTAAACCAGTGTCAGTATGCTATAATAGAAGTTAACACAAAGCACCCACCTCTATACGGTGAAGAGGTGACTGCTGATGACGACGAATGCAGCACCCTTCACATTCCGCAAACTGGCCACAACGACGGCAGCGATAGAGCGGATTTGGGTTGATTTGGGTCGATCGTGCCTCTGACTCAGTCACCAGCTTTGAAGAGCAAGTTGAGCATTGTCGCTCGTACGTCGAGTAGCCCAATCCATGTAGGCGGAGTGATTCTGCAATGAAGTTCTCGCGTAGAGCAACAAATGAGCCCATACGATCATCCTAGCTCTGGGTCAGCGCCAAGTACTCGCTAAAAGATCAAATAAAGCGCACCACATAGTTAGCAGGACGTCGCCCTTTCCCATTCCCATTCCTGTCTTCCAAAATGTCCCCCGTCTGGTCAACATAGTTGCGAGGTTCGCCCAAGAGCTCCGCGCTGACCTCATACCCGGCAGCGACATCGAAATCCATATCCGAAAATGTATTGTCGACATCCCGAGGTTCCACCCGCTGTTTCTTTGCCGGAACTGGGCGGGCAGATGCCAGACTATCGCCGTCAAACGTCAAGTGGTAGCCACCTCTCGAATGAGTGGAACCCTGGGCAAGTGGCTGACGAAACTGGGAGTATGTGTGCGCAGCAGGTCGCCCGTGTCCAGAGTGGTCATCAGGAGTGCTGTTCAATGCCTCGAACTGACGTCGCATGCGGTGTTCCTCGGGAGGGCGCCAGTGCATGGACCATGAATTTTCTGGCCGAAGGTTGGACATGTCGACGTGAATGGGAAGGCGGAAGGTCAGCGAGGGGACATAACGAATGAGCCAAGGCCTTGGAATAAGCTAGCGCAGTTGGTGGTGATTCCATGGTGACAGAAGCGGATGAGGTACGGATCAGGGGCATCAATTTCTTCAGATCGAAAACATATCTTGGTTCATTGGCGTCTGAGATCTTACCCATCAATCCTGGCTTACGATAAATTGCTCTGGAAAAGCGAAGGTCGGCTCCCGTCTCAAGAAGCTTGACGTTTTGAACACACTAACACTACCCAGCGCACACAGATTCAAAAGTACTATACATTTAAATTGTAGAATTAAATCAAACATCGTACCCAACATATCTGAGTCCTCACAAATGTAGCCCTAACTTCACAGCATAGTAATCATCTATTACAATGGCCTAGCCCGATTTCCGCGTTGGATAATTCTGATTTCCGCATGCAAATGACAGTTGGCATTGCAACTTTGGGAAAATGCAGAGGGTCATACACCTCCATCTAGGTAAGACCGTTCGAGCGGAGCGACACGCGCACACTACTAGCCCCCTGATCTGTTCGTCTAGCTGATACCTCCATCTTCTGAACCTAGATCGGTACAGAAATTAATTTGTTGATTTTACGGAATTATTGCAGCATACCTCTGTCTTCAAAGAGGCGGTCTGTGCCGTAAATAACCAATATTTTGCAGTGCGGTGAATCGGTCTATCTCACCCAGCAATCTCGAGCATTACACGCCCAAATGACAGTGCGCCACGTTGAATATATCAGGTCTGACAATTTTCTGATTGAAAGGAACACTACGTCTAGTACTCAACGGAAGCGAGGTAAATTTAGCAGGTTAGCAGCGCGGGCAAGGACGACTTCCCGAGGCACTACCTCCTTGGGAGCAATAGAAGATTTTGGTGTGTCGGGAGCGGGTACGGGAGGTGCAGCAATGTCCGAGTCGCTGTCGAGATCCACCAGCTTTGGCTTTTTAACTTTTTCTGGCTTCCAGAGAGCATCGTTAAGGGCACGATACTTGTCTCTGTACATGCCGTGCTTCAGAATAGCTATAGTGTACATGTCAGATGGGGAGAACCAAGCAATATGAGCAACTTACCAGCAGTAGTAATGTTCCCCATGGTTTCTAGCTCCTCTTTCCGCAATCGACTCAACATAATCTGAAAAAACGCCCAGTTCCTCCCAAAATGATGAAATCCCATGCCGATGGACAACAGGTCGCGATATTCCCATAGAGTGGTCAATCCTGCGATATGTCGGAGGTCGATGAGAGTGGCGACACCGAGAGCGGCAAGGCGTTCAAAGAGAAATCCCCCCTTGACGCTTTCCAGCAGATCAAGCAGCTGAAAACCACTCGTTTGCTCTGGAAATTGTAAGCCACGAGTGTGAACAGACGCAAAGGGGTTTTTACCTTCCTCAGGCGACATGATGACCTTCAGGATAACACGTGTTCGGGACAAATGTCGAATAAGCAGCCTGTTGAATAGACGAAATGGTCAGGATGGTAGAGAACAGAGCAGGACACTCACTTCTGGGCAGTCTTGGAAGGGCTTCTGAGCTCCTCATACCTCGAAAAAGACTTGATCTCAGGTTTCATGGTGGGGGAAGGAAAGAGATGAGGGAGAGACCAAAGAGGCCGCTCGTAGACCCCGAACGCCAACGTGGTGTTGCTGCTTATGGCATCTGTCGTTTGATTTCCATCTGAAATCCGCTCCGCATTCAGATTGAGATCTGAAAAACACGCCGAGACTCACTATTTGGGACATAGGAAACAAAATAAAAACATGTCATTTCTCTATTCAATTACGACCCTCCTTGAACACGCGGACGTTTCCTAATAACCCTAGTCATCGATTTCCAACACGACAGGACGGGCAAACGCGAAAAGCTTGACGCGAAAATCTTGCCATGCGGGCCCGTCCAAGCGGAGAGCGTCCTGGACCTTGACTCGATTCTCCGGGTATCTCAATTCCAGAGAGAGCTTTAGGAGGTCGTCGCCTGTAACGACACCCATGGCCTCGAATTGTGTGGAGTGAGCGACAAGGTCGACATCGCTGAGAAAGGTGTTAACTGTTTCCTTCTTGAAGTCGGCTTCAGGATGTTCGATCCACGAGGTCTCGATGTACGCAGTATCAATGCCGTTGTCTGTAAATGGCAGGGAGAAAATCAATGACAGTGGTTGAAAAGGCGAGATTGGACATACTTAGATACCGTTGAGCAGTTCCCAACTGGTAGGCACGTAGGGGACGCCGAAGGAGCCGCATTCGATGGAGAATTTTACTATGGGTAACAGGTCAGAGTAGGTGAGGTGAAGGTCCGAGAAAAAACGTACGCGCTACCTTCCTTGGCCAAGCGCTCTCTAGTAGGGAAGTCGAGCAGGTGTTGGCGCTCACGGAATGTACTGTTGCGTAGAATGAGGTTTTTGGGGGTAGGTCGCTTCCCTCCCGTCGACATACGTGCCGTGCGACGAACATTTTTCTTGGACGATGTCTTTGGAGTCGGGGGTGCAGCAGGCGTGAGCTCAGGGGATGACGGAGGCTGGGGCTCAATAGTGCTCATGGGTGCTAAAGGTCAAGGAAAACGGCAGGCAGGCACAGCAGTAGCCAGAAAGGGAAATTACCGCAATCAAGGAGGAGCGTAGATGATCAGTCCGGTATAGAGGTGATGAGGAAAGTGGTGATAATATTACAGCTCTTTAAACAACAGTGCTCTTCTCTTCGCTCAACGGAAGCTAAGATTGGCTGAGGGTGCGATCATAGAGAGTGTCGACAAGATCCAATGCTTCCTGGAAGGGACGTAAACATTGTCGACTTTTCTCCCAAATCTTTGTCGCGCCGTCGCGTTCCCATATCCTGACGCAAATGTTGCGCGCCCTGTCCCGAAGGTCACGTAGGGTTTCCATCTCGTCGAGTAGCCTGTCTGATGCATCGAATGAGTTGTCCTGGTAGATGTCTTCCGCTAGTGTGGCTCCGTAGGCAGTTAAACCCGCTGGGCCTAGATATGTTTCGAGCTGTGCCAAAGTGTTTTGGATTTCAGCCATGTCGAGTTCAGCAGTGGAGGAATGTCCTATAATAGGGCTTTATGTTGGTGAGTGAGAGGGGAAAGAAGAGGAGACGGTGGAGGACACACCCCGTTGTCTTGTCTGGAATCTCTGTTATCTCTACGGCGCACTGGTCGTATCTCCGTGCACGATATTGCTCTTTGCATCTGGATAAGATCTTAGACTTGTTCCTAGGAAACGTCGTGAGCCAGAAGATGCAGGTCAAAGACAGAGTTGACGCACTTTGCATAATGGGTGGCCTGACTACGAGCGCGAGCCTCTTGCCTAGCTTCGGGAGTGGAATAGAGCTTCTTACGGCCCATATGATGATTAGAACACCGAACCAAAGGAAACTATGAGTCCCCCCCTGGGCCGTCGAACAATGATTAGTGCGTGATGATGGTTAAAGGTAAGGTTATAGTATGAAATCTTACCTGTCCTTGGTTTATTTTTCAGACTTTTATTTTTTTGGCATCTATGGGTCGGGAATTGGCTGACGCACAATGTTATATGCCATACATACGTACTGGAGTGGCTTCTAAAGAGTTCTTACATGTACTTGGTCTACAACGTCAATAAACTGAATATGTTGCCCACACGTTCGGGCACCCTATAGTATAGACATAACTAGTTGAACCCTCATAGTGGTGGGGCTAAAGAACTAGTTATTGGCTGCCACTATGGGGGCATATTTTGGCTGGTAAAATGGCTGGCTGGCGGGCTGGGGGCGGGCTGGTATGGGGCGGGATGGGTCCCAAATATGGATAGGAATTGATGGGAGCATGTAGGGATTGATGGACAGGGGGAGGGGGAGCAGGGAATGGGGAAATGTGGCCACACATAAATCCGGACCTAGGGATTGATGGCTATTGATGTCATTGATTGACCAGGGGGATGGGGGATGAGGATAGCAATTGTGGCACCAGGAAAATCCGGACCTAGGGTTTGATGGGGGCAGGGGATGGGGGATGGGGGCAGGGGAAATGTGGCCACAGGAAAATCCAGACCTAGGGATTGATGGCAACTGATGAGATTGATGGGGGGAGGGGATGGGGGATGGGGGCAGGGGGATTGGGGGCAGGGTACAATTGTGGCACCAGGATAAATACTGGGCTATTGCCAGGGTATGAGGAGGGTATGGGAGGGATGATTGTAGGTTGAAAAATAAAATTCTTTCTAACTATCAGAAACATGAATGGGGGTGTGGCAGCTACTGAAACCAATAATAAAACGATGTGTGGCGCATTTTTAATCGAGGAGCACATACCTCGGATCAACCTGGGGTTGTTTTAGATGTCTTCCTATTGAAAAATGGATGTGTGTAGCACAAAGAACCATGTAAAAACACGAAGATTTGGCTGAGAAACAAGCAGAACATTATTGAAAATCCATCAAAAAGCACCAAAAAGGGAGCAGCACTTTGCCCTCGTATGGGGGTGACCTGGAACAACTTGTAGGTCGTCCAGACACCTTTGGGGCATTGTATATGTCACTCAGTTAGGTCCCCAGGTCAACAGAACCCTTGGATATGATCAAAATGCCAAAAACCCGGACCACATAGCTTTGGGCCACACTATCAACTTGCCATGACCTGGGGACACCTTATATTCGAAGATATATGTATATAATGCTCTAATCATGAGTTGGATGAGGTCTGGAGTGTAAAAAATGCGGTCAAAACCTTGGATATACCCCAAATAATGTCCCCTAAGAAAGCACACATACCATCAACTTCCCCCAACCTCTGGGTCGTCCCAATGTGTTCTATTATCATTATAGATGATGTATTAGCATCCCAGAGGTGTCCCCAGTATGTCAAAATGCGAACATTCATGATACTAGGTGAACCCTTATTCACCCTTCCTCCTCAAGTACACCCACTGGTTCGCATATTTACATCTTTAGGACTGTTCTAATAGTCATTTGACATCATATAGATGATATCTTGGGGCCCAGGTCATAGGTAGACCTCGAAGATACACCTCTTTGGTACATGGTGAGGATATGATCTTTGTACTAATTCTCAAATGTCCATGCTCTATATTGAAGGGTGTTCAACCTGGGCCATATTCTGGGAAGTTAAAAACACATTGTATGATGTTAAAATCAATAGTCCATCACTCAGATGTGTGATAGTTGGGGTGGTTCTTGCTGTAGAAGGAGGGGATATAAATTATTGTACCATTTATATTCGCATTTTGACATACTGGGAACACCTCTGGGATGCTAATACATCATCTATAATGATGATAGAACACATTGGGACGACACAGAGGTCAGGGGAAGTTGATGGTATGTGTGCTTTCTTGGGGGACATTATTTGGGGTATATCCAAGGTTTTGACCGCATTTTTGACACTCCAGACTTCATCTAACTCATGATTAGAACATTATATACATATATCTTTGAATATAAGGTGTCCCCAGGTCATGGCAAGTTGATAGTGTGGCCCAAAGCTGAGTGGTCCGGGTTTTTGGCATTTTGATCATATCCAAGGGTTCTGTTAACCTGGGGACCTAACTGAGTGACATATACAATGCCCCAAAGGTGTCTGAACGACCTACAAGTGGTTCCAGGTCACCCCCAAGCGAGGGCAAAGTGCTGCTCCCTTTTTGGTGCTTTTTGATGGATTTTCAATAATGTTCTGCTTGTTTCTTAGCCAAATCTTCGTGTTTTTACATGGTTCTTTGTGCTGCACACATTCATTTTTCAATAGGAAGACATCTAGAGCAACCCCAGGTTGATCCGAGGTATGTTCTCCTCGATTAAAAATGCGCCACACATCGTTTTATTATTGGTTTCAGTAGCTGCCACACCCCCATTCATGTTTCTGATAGTTAGAAAGAATTTTATTTTTCAACCTACAATCATCCCTCCCATACCCTCCTCATACCCTGGCAATAGCCCAGTATTTATCCTGGTGCCACAATTGTCCCCTGCCCCCAATCCCCCTGCCCCCATCCCCCATCCCCTTCCCCATCAATCCTATCAGTTCCCATCAATCCCTAAGTCCGGATTTTCCTGTGGCCACATTTCCCCTGTCCCCATCCCCCATCCCCTGCCCCCATCAAACCCTAGGTCCGGATTTTCCTGGTGCCACAATTCCTATCCCCATCCCCCATCCCCCTGGGCAATCAATGACATCAGTACCCATCAATCCCTAGGTCCGGATTTATGTGTGGCCACATTTCCCCATCCCCTGCTCCCCCTCCCCCTGCCCATCAATCCCTACATGCTCCCATCAATTCCTATCCATATTTGGGACTCATCCCGCCCCATTCCAGCCCGCCCCCTGCCCGCCAGCCAGCCATATTAGCCTGCCAAAATGGCCTAATTAATAAGAGCTGGCAACTAGTTATTTGGCCCCGCCACTATCACCTATTAACTAGTTATCTGTATAGCATAGGGTGGTTCGGGACATCGGCGCGAGATCCGGCCTATGGCAAGTCGAGTGGCGCATTCAAAGGCAGACGAAAAATGGGAGACAACAACAGCTTTGAATTGAATAGACTACTGAACAGTGATACAAGTTCCAACCTCCCCCCGCCCATATGCCCGCATATACAATCTAACAGCTTCCTGGCGCGTATTGACAGATTCATAGGTGGAGCCAGTAATACCAGCAACGTTAAGCGATACCTGCAAGCTATGTGGTATACATAAGAAGGGGAACATCGTGATAGAAAGGTAGAATATGAAACTCACAAATTATCGTAGACGCCGGGTCTAACACCGACATAGACTATTTGCCACGCAGGGCGGGACAGACCCGTACCAATAAGCGTCGGGGCGGAAAGCATATTCACTTTGGGCCGGACGAAACTAACATGGTACGCTGGCCTCGGACGAATGAGGGGGTGTTCTGTATCGAGAGTGGACGCCACCCATTCCTTGGACAGAGCAAAGCTGAAGGCCCTAGCCGCGTCACGGCGAGAATGGTAACTGAGACAGACTGCGCGAGACTGCCCAACCACCTGCTCCTCCGCATCAACCCTATTAGTCAGTGCAGTCAGTCATCTGTGGTGGAATATTCCTAGTGGAAACTTACCAGCGGTGGTAAACCCCGGGGAGGATGCCGATATAGACGACCCAGGCCGTGGGCTTGATATGGTATCTGATGCGAACTCCTTCTGCCCTAACGGGACTTCCAGCACGCTGGGCAGCTGCCCCAGTAGACCTAGGAAAACAAGTTGAGTCAGAGGGTACCGAGAGGTTCGAGGCCATAGACATACCAATACGAAGTTGTTTGCGTATTTCCGATAGAATAGAGAGTAGTCATACCGAGGCGGTTGGTTAACTCTTTTATCTCATCGTCCTCATCGTCCTCGACGACGATGAGCACATCGTAGGCTTGCTTGGGATTTGGCATAGGCGTCGTCGAAGCTATTGGCGATGAGGCGGGGGAACGTTCGACCGCGATGGGGCTCGTGTTGGGAGTACTCATGGTGGTGGAAGGAAAGGGAAGGACGAAACATGGCATCAATTTATAGTCAGGCGAACACAAACAAACAACAGTAAAAAACCCCGGGACTAAAGCCTATACGACACTACGACAAACGCGACGAGCATGCAGATGATGGCCCATGGGTTTCTGAGCGAGCTGGAAAAAAATCAAAGTCAGTGATAAAAAACTCCAACGTTCGTAACGATACCTACCGGATGAAGTGCGGGGCACGACAAACAACTTCAACATCCCCGATCTTCAAGCTGGTGTTATAGAGCCTAAGGGCCTCCGCTTGGCTCTTGACCTTCACCATGTAAGCTCTAGGATAGCCTTGGGTGAAGCTGACAGCCTGCTGACTGGAAGAGGGTGAGTAGCGCAGACGAAAGAAATAAGAAGACTCAATACCTGTCAATGAGGATACCAGTGTAGGCACCGCGAATGATGCAGTAAAAATGAAACTTGTTGCCGTTGAAGGCACTGCGTGGAAACAACGTGGGGCGCAACGGCTCGCGGGGAATGACACTGTACGCCCGTCCAGCCACCCATGGGGCGCTCGTGTTGACATAGGCGCTGGGGCTGATGAAAGGGTCTTCGACGTAGAAGGGCAGTTCTGTTCGATGTATCGTGAGCGCCATCGAGAAGAGCGAGAGAGAAGCGAGCTCACCAGCGGCTTGCTTAGCAACAGTATTGTCAGACATATTGGTGGGTACTGCACAGGGGGAGTTGACCTTGGGGAATGTGAGACGATGCGAATATATAACAGTCTGAAGATCGGGAGGAACTGACTAATAAGGAAATACCGTGTGTCGCTACCAAAAGGAGCATTGATTCGTAGAATGTTTCTGATATGCAACCAGTGAGTTGGATCCGTTGGTGGGTTCTGGAATTTGCAGGGAGGTATTCCCAAGAAAGGGCTGCCGCCTTGAGATCTTAGATTGTTCTCAGATAATTTTCAGATAATTTTTGTCGCGATGTGGATGTACCCTGACGGCGCAGGAGTATACTTGCCTATTTCCGTCGTGTCTCTTGCCTCGCCTGCGACACAATGGCCGTATCGAAAACCAAAAAACCGACTGGGCGTTCGCGTGCTGCTGGTCCTAATGTCTTCCGAGTTATCCCTACGAATGCTGTCGTCCCCATTAAATCATCAAAACCTACCATTCCAAAGAATCAACGGCAAAACCGCAAGGGGTGGATGCAAGGCCTTCCAGAGGAGCTCATATGTCCACTAATTCCGGGCTACATTGACGCACTCGAAATCAGTAAGGCTGCGGGCGCACTGAAAATGAAAGAAATGCAGCACCTTTTCCATATGTTCTTTCCATGGCCTCTCCAGGACTGGGAAGAGCCGCCTCGTCCCCTCAACAAATACGATCCATTGGCACCCTTGCCTGCACCTCCCGACCTGACAGAAGAACACTCCATCCTGTGGTCGAAACACATGAATGCCCTGAACAAGGTGAGTCTACCCTATGGTTTGACATTGGACAAAGCTAACGCACGGTGGACAGAGATTGGAACGTTGGGTTAGATGGCGCATTGGAATTTCTCCTCGGCGAGCAACTACCGTTGGCCAACGATTCGATCCAAATGACCCAATGACGTTGATGGTTCGCCAAATGTTGGGTCAAACGAAGCGGGTGAGAGCACGCTCAGGCGCTCAACAATACCAGCACGAGCAGTACACTGAATCCGGAATGGAGGCCGCTGTCGAGGTGGAGTTTGCTAGTCGCTCGGACAAGTCAGTCCAAAAGATCCCGCTGGCGTTGAAGCAACGGATCGCAAAGGAGTTTTTCGCGAAATTGCCGAAAGAAGAGCAGGAAGCCTGGACAGCAAAGGCAAAGGCGGAGGCGGACAGTCAGCGTGCAAGAGGGGAGGAGGTATTGGATAGAGGGTCTGCCGATAATTCTGCTGTTATCGCCACGTAAGTCACTATTTATCTTTTAAAGAGTTGACTGACCGACGAGTCATTATAAGGTGTGTTCGAAACACGCCATCATTAATCTCCAGGCTGTCGCATACTCTTGACCTCAACGCAGGCTTGAAGGTTTTCACCATGGTGGCCAGGCCAATGGGCATGTATGACGGTCAGGTGGGCTATTTTGAGTAGGTTGTTTATTTTTTTTATTGCGAAAATGCTGACAGTTTTGTGTTTCCAGCGTGGCTACAGTAAAGAACAGTGGTGGGACGGGAATGTCGTTTATGGATTGGCTTGGTCCACAGCGATCGTCTGACCTCGTCGAGGCGTACATGACATATGTTGAGACATGTGTGTCGCCCACCGATAGAGCCCGAGTCATTACCAGTGATGCCACGGTCCCCGACTGGAGCAAGACACATAAAGCGCTCAACGATGTCACCAGCCGGACTGCTTCCTTCAGGGAAGTTGGTGATTGGGAGGTCGAGGGGGACGAGGATGGTGGTAACGGCCACGAGGATGGAGGTAACGGCGGCGATGATGGTAGAAACAGTGACGAGGACGGCGGAAATGGCGATGTTGAATACAACAACGAGCATTTCAGCGACGATGGCGATCCCGACAATCACGAGACGACTCAGCACAGGAACGGGAATGCAACCATTGCTAGGCCATCTGGTGCAGGTGCTGTGGAACGCAGTACCATTCCACTTGACTCGTCGACGGCACCAGCAGCTGCTGGTCCCAGAGGGAAAGGGCGCCCAAGACCACGTCCCGCCTGGACGACAGAGAGGCCGAATGACGATGCTGAGAGTTTTCCTGCGGAGATGAAAATGGCAGCACTTGAGGCCTTACGCCATAAGAGGGCTCGTCGACGAATCCCAGCGGAAAGCGATGAGGAAAGTGAAGACGACAATACTAGAGAGCCGAAGCGTCAGCGAGTGGGCTTGGAGGACATAACCAACTTACCTGCTGAGCCTGGCATGGACACAGGACGCTTCTTGACACTTGGAGCCTCGCGCGAACCCACACCAATGGATCTCAGTCGCGACAACAGTCCTATTCCTCCTATTCCCGATTTGAGTCCTGCCCCTCCCATCCGCGGTCCCTGCGCCAGTAGCGATGCAATCCTGCACGATATCACTCCCTTCCGCCATTTCAGTCCCACTCCCGACTTGAGTCCCATCCACGAGGCGAGTCGCGACGCTAGTCCAGCGCACGAACCTCTGTTATATTTTGAACCGACACCTGCCCACCGTCCCGATGTCATTCCAGCGCAAGAGATGCCCACGATAAAGGGTATGTTGGATAGATTGGGGAGTCGGGATGCCGTCTCGGTTGAATGGCTCGTTGATCCTTTGAAGGAGTTCCTCGCTGCAGACGGAGCGGCTGACATGTTGGGCATGGTGGATAGGCTATGGAGGCTGGAGTGTCAGTACGTCTGTGGAGGGATGCTGGCCAAAAAGAGAGCAACCTTACCGAGAGGGAAGAACAGCGATGGCTCAGAAAGATTGAAGATGCTAGGGGATTGGGTGGCTGGTGGACGGACAAGAAGAGGACGAATGTCATTGGAGAAAGCGGCGTTGCAGAAATTTGCGAAGGAATGGAATGGATGGTGGTCTTCCCTCCAGCCAGCATGGAGAAAGAAGAGTCGGGGGGTATATGTGCGTGACGCTGTATCTGGACAGTTCGAGGCGCTCACGGTCCCGGGCGCCAATGGGATGCTTAGCGTCGTTGCAACACTTTCATGGTGGAGGAGCGCAGCAGTTTCTGGCAAGGCCGGGGAGCAGTGGTCCACCGCGTTGGTGGAGGTGGAATGGGTAATGGACAAGTTGATTGAAGCGGCCCCGAGTAAAGGTTGAACGTTGAACATAGATCATTTTTGGGAACATTATCTAGTAGTATTTAACAAAGTAGTAGGACAGATCGATATGGTGAAGAAAATAGAGAGTGCGTTCAATGTCTATCCCAGGATCGGATTCCAAAGAAAAAAGGTACTAGCAAGATTGGAACTTACGACCAAAAACGTACACAGCAAATTAGGCGCTCAAGACCGCTGATCTAAATAATCATCTAGGGAACGTTAATGGGAAGGTAGATATCTTCCAGACTCGCATGTGGCGCGTCTCTCACAGAAAAACCACGTCTTTCTCAGATAAACTCAGTCTTTCCGACGGATGTACTGGCTGCTAACAGAATCAAGGAGGGGACAGGGGAACACTGGCTACCACGGGGGAACAGTAAATTGCCATACACTGCTGCAAAGTGCGGCACACTATAGCGCTATCATTTACTCTGTATTCCGAGGTCTTCCCACGAATGGAAAGAGGAGGACTGACCGAGGAGGGAGCGTGAAAGTGTGGCGCAATGCCGGGAAATAAACTAGACTCATTCGACACTTGCGACCAATGTGAGTACATTGATTACATATAGTACGTGCTACCCAATAGACAGAATAAGGACAGCTGACCCCGGAGGGTGGATAAGCGTGGCGCGACGCCGGATGATTCTGGCCACGAAGGTCCATTGTTCAATAACGGAAGGGCGGTTTTACACGTGAAATCTGCCTTTTAGCGAAGAGACGAGGGCAAGGTACCCTGGAGGAGGAATAACAGTGTGGCGCAGCGCCGGCAGATGATTTCGGCCGCATCCTGCACATTTTGAAGAAAGAAAGACCATCTGTGGCATGTAATACATTTTATAAGATGGATAGGGCAGACCAGGTGACCCAGGAGGATACGGGAAAGCGTGGCGCAGCGCCCGCATCCATATGCCGGCCGCGGCCACGTGGGACGTTATCCCGAATTGATTTAATAATATTTAAAATTATTAAGAAATAATGGTTTTGACGAATATGGCAGCAAGCGCGTCCGCGGCGGGGTTTGCTTACATGATCATACCAATTCGGACATGGCTCCGGAGCCTCTGGGATAATATCCCTCAGATTACCTATAATTTATCCCACCATATCCCACAACTTTTTTACAAATTCTACTACTAGGGCTCAATAGATTTTGCCTCGCCTTGGAGGAGCTGGCTGAACTGCTCCTGCACGAGCCCCATATTTTGTCCAGGACCTGACGCCTCTGAGGGAACAAAATCTCGCTCTTCCAGGGGAGCCAACCAAAGGATAGGTTTCGTCTAATCGCGGTACATCTCGGTGTCGGGGTACGGGATGAGTGCGAGGTGGGGCATGCGGGCGTCGAAATATTGGGGGCGGACACTGGGATCGTCTCCACAAAAGTGGTAATCGTGCCTCATCCGGACGGTTCTCTCGCCAAGAAGAGGGGAGTACATATAGCTTGAGTTGGGTGAAGTGATGAAAACCCCCTCCTGCGGGAACATTTGTCCAACCAGGCCTTCGTATGATTTCACTGAAAAGGAAGGGGTCGTCGCTAAGACGGCGTGTATGTCTTGGAATAAAACAGATACTTACTATTGAAGGGAGACTGGGTAACAGTTAAGCTGCCCCCCTGTAGGAAAGACCTGCCAACGTGAGCGCGAGACGGGCGATAAAGCACCAAATCAAATACCTAGCTACGCGAATCTACACCGTTGGTTGCAGAAGATACGTGCCAGCTTTTGCACGAAGCAGAAAGCGATGCGCGCCGCTAGAACGTATCTAAGCGGATGGAAGGGAACACAAAGCACGAAGCTGTTGTGCCCTGCGAGAGAGACGGCGACGGGGGAGGGCGATATGGGCAAACAGAGATGGTGATGGTATGGTTTGGGTGCTAAGCGCTCATCAAGCGCCCGTCAGCGGCAGGCAGGCAAAGTGATTGCCAAACACTGACAACTGATCCCACGCCGCTTTCTTCTTCCCGCCCTTCCACACCGCACACAGCGCACCAACCCGCCGTCCATAGCTTCGTGCTTGGTCGTGGTTAGGGTTTAAAGGTTAAGTCGCAGTCGCTGTAGGATGTTTTTCATGCTAGAGTAATTCTGTTTGAATTTCCCCCATAAACATGAGGGCTAGGAGTAATTAAATTTCCGGTCACTAGCAGTCATTTTTTAAAAAATGACTGGTAAAATTAGTTGTTCCTACAACTCATTCTTGTGGGGAAATTCTAATTTCAAGGTCTCAAAGTCAAAACTCACTGAAAAGTGTCATTAACCTGACCTTAAAACCCTAGTCGTGGTTCCCTCCTTGACGCTCAGATATGTTCTAGCGTTGAGGTTTTGCTTTCTGCTACGCGCAAAAGTGTACCCTCTCCGAGACGTTTTCTAGGGCGTAGGGCGGGCTGGTACCGTCCTCGATTCACCAGGCAGCTGTTTTCCTGAAAGCGTACCAATGGGTGAGCAACATCTGTTTTCTTTCAGTTTTCTTAGAATATCCACCCCCGCTTGGTCACCCCTGCGACGCGCCCGCCTTCCTGCGACGCGTCCGCTGCTGCTGCCTCTTGTCCCGTGCTACACTCACTGTATCTACTGTACGCGGTCCAACCAGGGACTGCGATACGGCTACGACCTCGCGTGTGTCAGTGGGCGCGCCTGCCTGCACGCGGCCCAACCAGGGGCTGCGATGGAGGCAGGCGCGTGGCGCAGCGCAGCAGGCCCGTCAGGATTGCTGGAAAGACGCGCGCACAGTCTCCTCTTATTTTTCTTTCTTGGCTGTTTTATTTTATTTTAAAAAACTTGCTAAAACCCTTTCCGCAGGTAGAGCAACAAGATCCGGGCGAGAATACTCACTCTATGCGCTGGGAGATCCTGTGGTCTGTGATGTTTCGGTTGGGGAGCTGCTTAGGCTGAAGGGCGGGGCCGGAGCTGTCGAAGATTGCGCATCGGAGGAGGAGCTAGAGCTGGAGGGCGATGCCTCAGAAAGCAATGAGAGCGAAGAAGAATTGGCTGTCCCGGTGGTGGGCTCTTCGTCCAAGGTGCGCCCGTTGTGCGTGCGTTGCAACCCTTTTAACATGTGCCAACAGCCCCCCCCCCCGCCCAAGAAACGGCCGCGTCGCGCCTCTTCATCCTCAGAAGGAACAATTTCCGACCTCTCCTCAGATCCTGAGGCTCACCCAACTCCCGGTCACGAAAACCACAGGAAACACAACAACAAAAAACGGTGCCGTGCAGCGCGCGCGCAAGACGGCGGGACGAAGAAAATCTGGCTGCAGCGCAAAGGCGATACCGAGCCGGTCGACCTCCCCGCATTCGACGTCGCCTCCCTGCCCGTCAGCACGTCCGGTTTCGCCGGTCATAGGCAGGCCTCCTTCCATTCCACGGAATCTCTTGCATCTCTTCTGGCTGCTGGGTTCACGCATATCCCTCATTCTGGCCAGCAGGCGCGGGCGTTGGTGGATAAAGAAGGAAGGACCATCGGCTTGGTTCATTGCATTCCCCATGATAAGGAAGGCTGGGGGAAGGTCGTTCGGGGGCTGGAAAGGGGTGTCTCTGACGGGATTGCGGCGCTGAAATTTACCAAAAAGCAACGCCTCCACAAGAGAGGAAGCTTCCCAGCCGTTAATTTTGGTGTGGCCTATGGCGGTGGCCGGAAGGTACGTCTCTTCACAACTACGTGCAGCTCGTCTGAACAGCCCCGGCAGGTCGCAGGCAACATATTCCTGGGGTCCAAGACACGCCGTTTTATGAGGCGCTTGGTACGCAGGCGTAGCTTCAAGCGCTGGTCAGGATTTCTCAACCGTAAGCATCATATGCCCTCGTTTCTTGCTCCTGCTTATGCCTGGTATTATAGAGATCTTGAACACATACAACCCAGCAATGTACGCGGAGTATAAGGCAAAGACAGACCTACTTTACGCCTCCAATCCCTCTCTTCGTAGGCTCTTCCCAAATTCCGTGTTCGCTGCACTAGCTGTGAACTTTGCCCCCCGCGTGGACAGCGACGGGCACACCGATAATGGCAATCGGCCTGACGGATGGTGTGCTATAACGGCGGTGGGCGAATTTGACCACAGGCGCAGCGCTCAGCTTGTGCTCTGGGAGCTCCAGTTGGTTATCGATTTCCCTCGTGGTTCTTCCGTCTATATTCCCTCCGCCATTGTGACCCATTCGACACTCCCCACTCTCCCAGGAGAATCACGGCATTCGATGACTCAATACACAGGAGGAGGGCTTTTCCGTCGGATATATAACGGGTATTGTTCGGATATAGTCTGGTATGCCCAAGCGTCGCCTGCAGATCACGCGCAAAGGGAACTGGATCGAAGGAGGCGCTGGGTAGATGGATTGCAATTTTTCCCTCTCTATAAAGACCTTGTAACGTAGCATTTGTGATTACTACCTTCTTGTACATAGCAAAGTAATTTCTTTTGGTACCCTGTATGCCGTTGCTTAGAACACTACTGTTGTTTTTTTACTACGCCCCCGCGAGTTACATTTACTTGAAAAAATTCGAAATTGTTTTGCTTGTTTTTATTTTTATGCGCCACTCAACGAAAAGGCTGTGCAATGGTGCCAAATACGGACAAGTCAATCTTGTCCCTCAACCACCATCGTCGCCAACACACCGCCGCTCCTTTACGCTCACCACAGCTACGTGCTTGGTGCTGCTTCTCTGCCCACTCAGATACGTTCTAGTGGTGCCCTCTGCTTTCTGCTTCGCGCAAAAGCTGCCATATAGGTGTATATTCTCCCTGCAACAACCCAGACACTGCTGGCATTGCGCGTGCGTACGGTCCATTACCTGTACTACATGATGTGCTGATTGCTGCAATAAATAGTATCCTGCTTTTCTACCATATCCCTAGCACCACATAGCCCGTCTGCTGACCATGCCTCTCGTCCCCTGTGAAAACCCATCCTGCGACCGTACGTTCGACAGCAAACGCGGCATGCAGAGCCATCTTCGCCAGGCCAAGTCATGTTCCTGGTGGATCGCTTACAGCAAGACAAACGCTCACCTTGCCCATAACCCGATCGTTGGCGAGGGTTCGCTGGAAGATATGGAACCTGCAAGCTTTGCATCTGCGTCTCGAACTCAGGCATTCGATGACGACGGGTCGGAGGATGAAGAGGTGGGACAGGCAGAGGAGGGACAGGGTTCGGCGGGTGAAGAGGGAGGCGAGGGCGGTGAAGAGGACGACGAAGAGGACGACGAAGAGGATGAGGACGCAGCAGAAGTCTTTCGGGAATGGCTGGAGCAGGCCCGATCCAACGAGCTGTATGAGACCGTGGATTTTGGCTCAGTGTTAGGGCAAGCAGGACCAGGCCCGTCCACACAGCGCATACGGATGGCGAACTTGCTAGGCGTTCATGTGCGTTATCTGGACGACGACGAGGAAGATAGCCCCAGCAACGACGAACGTGTGTACGACGAGGATCTTACCGCGGGAGTCATCGTCTGCATGGCAAACCAGCTGCATGAACGTTGGGCGTCTATTTTTGGCGGGAACACTGGGATTGAAGACGGAGCGGACATCCGCATGGACGGCAGTGGTGCTCCCGACCTCTCGAACGTGCAGTGGTACCGTCCATTTGCCTCTGAGCTCGATTGGAAGGTGGCGCAGTGGGTGGTAAACGAAGGCATCGGGCATAACTCTTTTAATGAGCTGCTTTCTATTCCTGGTGTGAGGTCCCTTACTTAGCACTATCGTCAGGCGATACTAACTCGTTGTACAGGTCAAGGAGCGGCTGGGGCTTTCTTACAAGAATACTGCAGGACTTCACAAAGTCGTGGACAGTATCCCGCGGCGTGCCGGCACCTGGAAGGTCAAGCACCTCTCCTTTCCTGACCGTCCGGAGGATAAATTTGTTCTACGCCATCGCGACATCATCGAGTCCATACGTAGCCTCTGGGGTGATCCCAGCCTGGCCAAACACCTGGTCTACCAGCCACGCACGCTCTTCTCTGACAACACTCGTACACGGCGCTTGTACAATGAGATGTGGACGTCCAAGTGGTGGCATTATATACAGGTATGTGTGTGCTACGCCCTTAATTCTTTTCTAACACTATACTTTGCAAACAGGAAAAACTACCTCCAGGCGCAGTACTGGCCCCCATTATAATATCGACGGACAAGACACAGCTCACACAGTTCTCTGGCAGTTGACAGGCCTATCCTGTTTACCTCACGCTGGGAAACATCCCAAACCGCCTCCGGCGCAAGCCATCTGAAATGGCATGCATCCTTATCGCCTACCTGCCCGTGGACAAAGTGAACAAGGGCCGCCTGTCAAAGAAAGAGGTGTCATCTCGCTACCAGCATCTTTTCCACGCTGCCATGGCCCATATATTGGAGCTGCTGAAGGTCGCAGGGAAGGACGGGATAGAGATGACCGGCGGGGACGGGGCAGTGTGTCGAGTATGTCCAGTCCTCGCCAGCTATGTGGCGGACTACCCGGAGCAGTGTCTTGTGACCTGCGCGAAGTCTGGGACGTGTCCGAAATGCAGGTGTGGCGCTAAGAACCTGGGAAGTGATACCTCTTTCCCCGCTCGAACCCCCGCATTCACGTTGGAGACAATGGCCCATGCAAAGGCCACCACATCTTCCCCAACTGCTTACTTCAAGGCATGCATGGAGGAGGACGTGTCTGGCTATGTGGTGTCACCTTTCTGGGAGGGCTTGCCTTTCACGGACCTTCATCTCAGCATGATGCCGGACGTCCTCCACCAACTATACCAAGGGTTGCTACGGCACCTTATCACCTGGTGCCAGACGTTGATGACTGAAGCTGAGCTAGATCGTCGCCTCCGTTGCCTTCCTCGCGCCCTTGGCCTACGACATTTCAAAAATGGGATCAGCACACTTTCACAAATCAGCGGCACAGAGCGCAAGAATATGGCAAAGGTTCTGCTAGCCTGCCTTGTTGGCTCTGGTATTGCGGACCGTGGGCTTACCGCTGCCCGTGCCATTCTTGACTTCATCTATCTTGCTCAGTACTCTACCCACGATGACGAGACCTTGGGCTATATGGACACCGCGCTCAAGACATGGGACGACAGCAAGAGTTTCTTCATCCATGTTGGCCTGCGCGATGATTTCAACTTTCCCAAGATGCATTCCATTCGCCACTACGTCTCCTCCATCCACCTCTTCGGCACCACCAATAATTTCAACACGGAAATGTTTGAGCGTCTACATATCGACTTCGCTAAGAAGGGTTGGCGGGCATCCAACAAATGCGATGAGTTTCCCCAAATGACTCAATGGGTTCTCCGTCGAGAAAATGTCCACGCATTTAAACATTATACGAAGTGGGTGAAGAAGGGAATAGGTGGGTTCATTTAACTGCTGTTGACTCTGTCTAACAGCCTCTCTTGTAGCCTCTGCCGTTCCGAAACCTGCGTCGCCTGCTGCTACGTCGGTGGCTGTGTCAACGTCCGTGGCCACTGCGCCAACAGCTGTTGCTTCTGCTATGTCTACAACGGCTGCATCAACATCCACAGCTGTCGTGCTAACAGCCGTCGCCTCTACGTCTGCTAGGTCTACGGGCACCCCATCGACTGCTGTTGGCAATAAGTCCCTCACACCAGCTGTGTCTACGGGGACCACGTCAACTACATCTGTGGACAAATCCCTTCCCCTCCAATGTATCAGCCTTCCCCTGCATCCGACTGTCCCAAACAAACCTCTCGCTCGCATTTCGAAACAGCATTGTATCCCTCAGCTGGCTTCTCATGTTTTGGGATACATCAACGCACTTGGGCGGGATAGGTGTGGAGCACAGAGCGTCGAGTATACATCCCTTCCTTTCGCAGGTCTCGATGTGTACTACTCTTTTAAATTCAGTCGGGAGGGGTTTACAGATGATATCGACGTCAAGGATTGTGTCAAGGTATCACCTCTGGAAGGTGGTCGCTTTGATACAGTAGTTGTTTTGATGGGAGATCAAGCAGAGAGTGCAGGAATGGAAGGTTAGTCACTTTCTTCATTGTCTGAATCTGTAGTTAACAGTCTAAAGGTACTCGCATCGCACGTGTACGTTGCATTTTTCGATTACCGGCATCCATTACTTTGCATGGCCTGGCTGTCGCGACTCCCTCATACTGGCCTCGGGAACCATTGGCTTATATTGAGCTGTTCAAGACATCGGTCTTGACTGCACGGGCTGAGCGCACACATAAAATGCCCTCGTTGACGAAGGCATTTCTTTCAGACAGCAAGACACCTGTGTGGTCCATTATCCCACTGGTAAACATTCGCCAGAGCTGTCATGTGGTGCCTGATTTTTCGAAGAATAGTGGGACGGACTGGGACGCTGCAAAGGACTGTGTTTTAGATACTGCAAAGGACTTTCTACTAAACAACTGGTTGAGCTTATATACTTATCAGACTATTTATATGGCATAGACATAGTGTATCAATATGAAACAAATTGATTGAGTTTCTTTCAATCAGTATGAGAAGTGTGGCGCAATTCACGGGAAGTGTGGCGCATATTTGACACATTGAAGGTTGTATAAAGCTGGTGTATGAGTAACTTAAACCAAATGGATGTCTTACCTGAATCTTAACACATTCTTAGTTGAATATAGATACTCTTTTCTTGACTCACACTTGAAGTTTGTTTCAAATAACTTGAAACATTGAGCATATTATTTCAGACTATAGACAGATACATAACAACTTAATGACCTATACAGGTGACTTGAGACATTATTTGAAATATAGATATCTTATAACAACTTACGTTAGCTATGTTGACTTCAGGAAACTTCACGAGCTTAAGTCAATAAATGTAAGTCTATATAACTTGAGATAACATATGATGATAAGGCCTTTCCTGATGAAGTATCAAGTTAGTCAAGAATCCAAGAGAAAAGTACAATACACATACCAGAACATTGAACACAGTCAAAAGAGAGCACCCTTAAACAAGAGACAATGATTAGCAAGCATAAGAAAAGAAGAAGCAAGTCAACATACCAAGAGAACATCCAAGACTTGAAGATTTAAAGAGGGAACATGGAGGAAGGAGATCAAGAGAGGAATGATGGGATCAGAGCTTCAGCTCTGGTTTAAATACCAACATGAAGTCATATGACCAGGACAGAGGGTTTGGGTCCGGAGGTCCGGACCTAGATTGCCTGCCTGTTGGACTTGATCAATTCTTGATTCTTGATCTATCACTGTTCACTCAATAACTCTCTAGGACTTGCATGGAAGGTAGCAGATCTATATATGGTTGGAAAGCGTTTAATTAGGGCTACAGGACGAGCCCATAACCGTGGGAAAATAAGAGGTGCAGCTCCGGCCATAAGTCATTCAATCAATTCTCTGTTTCTTGTGTTCAAGCAATAGCACTATTATACTTGACTGGAAGGTACAAGTATTATATACTGTCAGAAAGCGTACAATTAGGGCTACAAAACGCTTATGTAATCGTGAGAATCACAGACACGCCCCTCAAGTTATAGCTAAAATACTGATTTGACTCGGATTTCTTAGAGATCTCATTATCATAATTATGTTTCTGAGGTATTCTAATACAAGCATTGCACACAGTTTATTAAAGACATGTAAAGATAACCCAAGATGATATCAGTCAGCTCCAATACAGCTCAAGTTAGTACATATATCAGCTCTAACTATGGATAACTTAAGTAACCTATGAATACATATGATAACATAATTGTCTTGGGATAACTTGATACAACTTTAGACAAGATATATATGTATTATATCTTGGATTGACTGAAGTTATCTCTATAGAACTTGCAGTTATATTAAGACACTTGTCAGAATACAGATATTCACAGGTAACTTTTTCGCTTGAAGATAATTCTATAGATTTAAGTTGCATAGTTTGAAAATATTTAACCTGAGTTAACCAAAGATTATAAGGCCTTTCCAGATGTTGTCAGAGTTCTCCACATTGTCCGAGTCATTGTCGTTGTCGACATCCTTGAGCGGGGGCATATTAGAGAGGTAGGGTTTAAAAGTTAGGTTAGTCCAACTGGTTAAAATCTGTAACTCGACCTAACTTAACTGCTATCTAACTGTTCAGAATTTTAACTGGTTAGAAATTGTAACCAGTTAAGGTTAGCAGTTAGACCTTTTCCTGAAAAGTGACTAACTGGCAAATGACTGGTTATAACTGGTTATAACCTTTTGGGGTTATGACTGACTATAACTGAGTTTAAACTGGTTAAATAAGTTATAAATCATAATTTTTCATCTAATTTAGTTAAGATCAAGTAGTTACAAAATATTTTCAGCTATTAACATTAATATATGATCATATACAAGACAATAACTAACTGATACTTTACTTTTATCAACTAATCTTATACATTACACTTACTTTGCTTCATATTCGACCAAAATAACTAGTTATAGCTAGTCACTAACTTGTTATAACCTAAAAAAGTTATAACTGGTCATGACTGGTTATAACTGCCCTCTCAGTAACTGGTTATAGTTTACGACTAGTTAAGGTTAGAGGTTAGAGCAAATCTGGACTTTCGACTAACTAGTTAAGGTCAGGTTAGAGTGAAAAGTGGGTCTATAACCCGACCCAACCTAACTTTTAAACCCTATAGAGAGGGAATTGTCGGAGTCCTCGTCTGGCATATCAGACCGAATATGTTTGGCCTTCAAAGAGGTCTGGGTAACGGTGTCTGAACGGTTGCGCTTGGGCTGGGTGCTGGCATTGCTGGCGATGGAAGCGAGGGAAGCAGAAGATGACGAGCGTGACAGGCGTTCAGACCTGGAGATCAAATGTTTGCCTCCTCACTTGGTAACTTGGATGGCGTTGGCAGGAGCAGGTGTTGTAAAAAATTCGAAAAAAGCGGTAGAAGCAATAGAAAAAGCTAGCAGTCAAGTTGGAGTTGCTGGAGAAGCAGTGCTCTCCTCTAGAGCTTTTATACAGGTCAGATAGGCATTTTTACTCGTTGATAAAAATGGGCATACCTTGTCAATATTGCCAGCATTTTCTTGAAGGAGATGGAGGGGTATATGATGTTCCGTGCTCCTCGCTTATCGTCCAACGAAAAGAGGGATAGCTATCACAAAATCAATGAAAGAGATAATCATGCAGAGAAATATAGACTCCGGCACGAGTTGTGTAGCGGGTACACCCGCCACCCACGAAGCAGGTACCTGTGCTCCAAAGACAATACCCACCACCTGTTACAGTACCCAGGTCAAAAGGGTACCACCACCCGCGGGTCGAGTAGTCTCATGTACCCGTGTACCCCCCATACCCATGTACTTTCACGGGTACCCGTCTAAATAACCTATGCAAATATATAACAGTCAACAATACCTTTTCAATGGTGGTCCAACCTTGTTAAACGGACAAGAACTCGTCATTCTATGCCTTAAACAAGTTTCTGTACTGTAATATAGCTCTGTGTGCTCAGTATCAAGGTTTTATATCATTCTAAACACACAGAAATACTCTATAAACACTACTGAAGAGACCTATATACCAAGTTGAATGAACCTGGGGCGGTTTCATTTAGTGGACGGGGCTCTCATAAAGTAATGAGAATAGTATGTTAGTTCTCAGTCGAGCACAGCAAGTGGAAACGACTTTATTGTACCTAAAGTCACCAGGGGGGAAGGCTGCTTCTTGAGGGTGGAAAACATGTGGAAAAGCGAAGAGATTGATAAAAATGTTCATATCTTCTCCACTGTGAAACCCAAGTAGATAATTCAAAATTTCTCACCATATTCTCAATTCATTCTTCATGTTGCGAAACTTTCTCTTCTTCACGAATGCAGAAGATTTTGGGAACATGTTGAGTATTCAATATTTTCCAAATAGATTTCACTGTGAAGCATCCATGAACTATTATGAATGCTTCATGGCTTTTTCCCCATGGAAAACATGCGGACAATTCAAAATTCTCAATGCCTTCTGCAGGTTGGAATAGGCGTGGAGAATTCAAAAAATTCCACAAGATTTTCCCTCCTGAACTAGATATGGAAAAGTCAATCTTTTACATCAGTATCATGTGGTGGAAAAGCGATGTAAGATATATTGTTTTTTACTCATTCTCCATGGTGAAAAACAAGTGAGATACACTATATATTTCAACGTCTTTTCAATCTCTTCTGTGGCGTCAACTATTTTTTGTTTTCCATCTATTTTTCACGCTGAAATCCTTTTTCTGGTTCATGGGGTCTCCGGATTTCCGGACATCCATGGCCGGATTTCCGGAAATCCTAAATCCGGATCCGGACAAAAATATGGCAATCTATCCTCTCAATCCGCGTCAGATGTTCGCTTATTCCGGACCCGAGCTCCAAACCTGAACAAAAGTGCAGCTTCTCACTGATGAATCCGGATCTGCTCGATGTCGGACATGCGTCAGACGCTTCCTTTTTCGGGCCCCGGACTCCAAATCCGGACAGATACAACTACATTGGTATTTACTATTTGCATAGAATATATATATAACCAGCTCCTGCTCGTGGCCAATGAGCGTTTCAAACGTCCTCAAGCACCCCGAGTTATGAGAATCACTTGCAGCAATAACGGGGTATGGCCTGCGGAGTCGTGCCCACTACAAGGAGGAAATTGGTCTCATGCGCGACATCGGAGACCTATAAGAGGCCAAGGACACTCGTAGTGGGAGATGTATGGTAGTATACAGCTAGTGTAGTGGCCAGATAGTCGTCCTGGATAGTCTGAAGAATCACCACAAGATCGGTCATTCAGCGAATGTCAGTAACTGCCTATAAGGGGGAGTAGCATCTACTCACAGCTTCATCCTAAAGCCATAGCGCATGATCGTGATGTTTGCTTGCCCCCGAACCACAGGAGGCAATGGCGGCCTATTAGGCATCCAAGAGGTTGAATATTGGTCGTATAAAGCTTCTTGAGCGCTTGAGCGGTCAACTGTCCCCGGTGGTTCGAAAAATGACTAATATTTGGTCAACGACATCCGAAAAACTAAAACGTGAACATACCATCGCAATCTTTCCAGTGGTACTAAAACTTCCTCTAGCATATCCTAGTTGCACCCAGGTTGAATCTCCCATCTCGCCGTCCGGCTCCTAGACGCTTATGGGAGGTGTGTGACCTATAGTGATCGTATACTGTTGTGTCTTCGAGATAGACCTCATTGCTCCGGGTGCCAGGGTGCCATGTCTCCTGACCACATGGAGGCGGGTTTATTGTGACGGGAAGGGTGAGTACGGTACAATGGCAGCATCTTGGCCTGGCAGCAGTTGGAGCGATAGAAATGGTGGCAGTTCAAGAGCAACGTCGCCATAAGATCAGTCAGACATGCGTCAGACGCTTTTCCGGACCCCGGACTCCGAATCCGGACACATGCCGCGCATGCGCACTTCCAAGTATTGTTCTATACTTATTAGCGAGTCCCGACGAGCTATAGAGTATGCCTTAGGGAGACTTCAGTATTGTTGGTGATATCGCAAGTTGAATGCTCACTAAGCAATGTACGGGGGAGCTCGATTTTGACGACACTGTATTGCGGGAAATGGTAGTGGAGGTAAGGCAGACACACTCACACCATTGAGAAACGAGGGGATGAGGTCCGTAGAGTGATAACGACGATCTAGAAAGTTAGCTGGCGCACATTTCGAAATAAAAACTAGGGTTTAAAGGTTAAGTCGCAGTCGCTGTGGGATGTTTTTCATGCTAGAGTAATTCTGTTTGAATTTCCCCCATAAACATGAGGGCTAGGAGTAATTAAATTTCCGGTCACTAGCAGTCATTTTTTGAAAAATGACTGGTAAAATTAGTTGTTCCTACAACTCATTCTTGTGGGGGAATTCTAATTTCAAGGTCTCAAAGTCAAAACTCACTGAAAAGTGTCATTAACCTGACCTTAAAACCCTAATAAAAACGCACATCTATTCAACGTTCAATATTCAAGTCCGGAGTGTACGGAATCCTAGTCGGAGGTCAGCTTTCGTTGTGTCGATAGGCAGCCCGCTGACATTCGCAGTAGCTTCGTATAGGTCTTTGTTTCCAAATCGTTAAATTAAGCAATTCGAAGGGATCTACGCACAAGGTAAGCCACCCTATGACATAGACCTAACTAGTTATCCAGCCCTACTAATGGGGCCAAATAACTAGTTGCCAGCTCTTGTTAAGTAGGCCATTTTGACAGGCTAATATGGCTGGCTGGCGGGCAGGGGGCGGGCTGGAATGGGGCGGGATGGGTCCCAAATATGGATAGGAATTGATGGGAGCATGTAGGGATTGATGGGCAGGGGGAGGGGGAGCAGGGGATGGGGAAATGTGGCCACACAATAAATCCGGACCTAGGGATTGATGGGTACTGATGTCATTGATTGCCCAGGGGGATGAGGGATGGGGATAGGAATTGTGGCACCAGGAAAATCCGGACCTAGGGTTTGATGGGGGCAGGGGATGAGGGATGGGGGCAGGGGAAATGTGGCCACAGGAAAATCCGGACCTAGGGATTGATGGGAACTGATGGGATTGATGGGAGAGGGGATGGGGGATGAGGGCAGGGGGATTGGGGGCAGGGGACAATTGTGGCACCAGGATAAATACTGGGCTATTGCCAGGGTATGAAGAGGGTATGGGAGGGATGATTGTAGGTTGAAAAATAAAATTCTTTCTAACTATCAGAAACATGAATGGGGATGTGGCAGCTACTGAAACCAATAATAAAACGATGTGTGGCGCATTTTTAATCGAGGAGCACATACCTCGGATCAACCTGGGGTTGTTTTAGATGTCTTCCTATTGAAAAATGGATGTGTGTAGCACAAAGAACCATGTAAAAACACGAAGATTTGGCTGAGAAACAAGCAGAACATTATTGAAAATCCATCAAAAAGCACCAAAAAGGGAGCAGCACTTTGCCCTCGTATGGGGGTGACCTGGAACAACTTGTAGGTCGTCCAGACACCTTTGGGGCATTGTATATGTCACTCAGTTAGGTCCCCAGGTCAACAGAACCCTTGGATATGATCAAAATGCCAAAAACCCGGACCACATAGCTTTGGGCCACACTATCAACTTGCCATGACCTGGGGACACCTTATATTCGAAGATATATGTATATAATGCTCTAATCATGAGTTGGATGAGGTCTGGAGTGTAAAAAATGCGGTCAAAACCTTGGATATACCCCAAATAATGTCCCCTAAGAAAGCACACATACCATCAACTTCCCCCAACCTCTGGGTCGTTCCAATGTGTTCTATTATCATTATAGATGATGTATTAACACCCCAGAGGTGTCCCCAGTATGTCAAAATGCGAACATTCATGATACTAGGTGAACCCTTATTCACCCTTCCTCCTCAAGTACACCCACTGGTTCGCATATTTACATCTTTAGGACTGTTCTAATAGTCATTTGACATCATATAGATGATATCTTGGGCCCCAGGTCATAGGTAGACCTCGAAGATACACCTCTTTGGTACATGGTGAGGATATGATCTTTGTACTGATTCTCAAATGTCCATGCTCTATATTGAAGGGTGTTCAACCTGGGACATATTCTGGGAGCCTAAAAACACATTGTATGATGTTAAAATCAATAGTCCACCACTCAGATGTGTGATAGTTGGGGTGATTCTTGGTGTAGAAGGAGGGGATATAAATTATTGTACCATTTATATTCGCATTTTGACACACTGGGGACACTTCTGGGGTGCTAATAAATCATCTATAATGATAATAGAACACATTGGGACGACCCAGAGGTCAGGGGAAGTTGATGATATGTGTGCTTTCTTGGGGGACATTATTTGGGATATATCCAAGGTTTTGACCGCATTTTTGACACTCCAGACTTCATCCAACTCATGATTAGAGCATTATATACATATATCTTCGAATATAAAGTGTTCCCAGGTCATGGCAAGTTGATAGTGTGGCCCAAAGCTGTGTGGTCCGGGTTTTTAGCATTTTGATCATATCCAAGGGTTCTGTTGACCTAGGGACCTAAGTGAGTGACATATACAATGCCCCAAAGGTGTATGGACGACCTACAAGTGGTTCCAGGTCACCCCCAAACGAGGGAAAAGTGCTGCTCCCTTTTTGGTGCTTTTTGATGGATTTTCAATAATGTTCTGCTTGTTTCTCAGCCAAATCTTTGTGTTTTTACATGGTTCTTTGTGCTGCACACATCCATTTTTCAATAGGAAGACATCTAAAACAACCCCAGGTTGATCCGAGGTATGTGCTCCTCGATTAAAAATGCGCCACACATCGTTTTATTATTGGTTTCAGTAGCTGCCACATCCCCATTCATGTTTCTGATAGTTAGAAAGAATTTTATTTTTCAACCTACAATCATCCCTCCCATACCCTCTTCATACCCTGGCAATAGCCCAGTATTTATCCTAGTGCCACAATTGTTCTCTGCCCCCAATCCCCCTGCCTCCATCCCCCATCCCCTCCCTCATCAATCCCATCAGTTCCCATCAATCCCTAGGTCCGGATTTTCCTGTGGCCACATTTCCCCTGCCCCCATCCCTCATCCCCTGCCCCCATCAAACCCTAGGTCCGGATTTTCCTGGTGCCACAATTCCTATCCCCATCCCTCATCCCCCTGGGCAATCAATGACATCAGTACCCATCAATCCCTAGGTCCGGATTTATTGTGTGGCCACATTTCCCCATCCCCTGCTCCCCCTCCCCCTGCCCATCAATCCCTACATGCTCCCATCAATTCCTATCCATATTTGGGACCCATCCCGCCCCATTCCAGCCCGCCCCCTGCCCGCCAGCCAGCCATATTAGCCTGTCAAAATGGCCTACTTAACAAGAGCTGGCAACTAGTTATTTGGCCCCATCAGTAGGGCTGGATAACTAGTTAGGTCTATGTCATAGGGTGGGTAAGCGGATGTCGAGGCATATGACTAGTGCTGGTACTCATCCAAGACCTGTTCATTGCTAAGACGGTTGCGTCAAATTTATAGTCCGATGGGCACGCAGCAATGAGGGGTGAATGGGACGTACTAACCCGGAATGGTTTGAGCGTTGAAGCTTCAAGAGTAGTTATCGCGTCCACTTAAGTAGGTAAGTAATGGAAAGTTTAATATAGAAGCTATGATAGCATACAATAGACCATCAAGCGTATGTTGAAGTGGGTAGGACGAGTTGGCGACATAGATGGTTCGAGTCCGATATGTGGTTATGCGGACCGGGTATCCGAATACGCCAGAACAGTCGGGAGACTATATACACCAAAATGTTGATCTCAATGCCAACGGCCAACATGAGCGGACTTACATACACCTACTAGTTCCATTCAATTTGAATTAGCCTTTGATGAAAAGCGCATTAATAAAATAAAAGGTGGAGTCCGGTTTCGAACCCTCGCCCATGAGGTTGATACACCTCTGCAGTGCGCACGCATGCATTACAGCTGCGCTAAAGGGACACGACCATGTATTTCTACCTCAATAGATGTTGACTCCTGCGCCCTGCGACTAACAAAAGAAATAAGTGGCCAAGAACAGTGATATGTGGCGCATTAACCTACTCCAATTGATCCTTGTAGGAAAGTGTTTTCGCTTGCGTAGTGCATCCTTGTATCTTTGTTTTTTCGTATCTGTTTGTTATTGCCGTTGCACTAGGCGCCGGAAAGCTAAAAAACCACTCTTTTCTAACCATCATCTCAAACACTCCAAACAAAATGCCACCGTACATCTTTGGTCAATCTGCAGGGCCAGCTCGCTCTGATCATCGAGCCAATCGACGTTCGTGACGACGATCATGGTGGCGGCTAGTACAATATTGAGGAGTTGGGTATATCAGGTCTTGATTAGACTCATAATGCATCCCAATGCATTAAATATAAGTGAACAGTGCTAAGAGGAACTCTTGAACAGCGCCAACATCGAACACTAGGCATGCCGGGCGTCACCATATTCATAGGGTATCTATTCCTACCACCGTACTATTTATTTATTTAGAATACTTCGCTCTATGTATGCATTGGTCCGTACTGTATTTATGGTACATAGTTTGGTCTTTTATCCATCACCGATCTTTAACGCGCAGCTCAACTAGTATGTCCATCGTGCATTCAAATTTCCATACCATTGAACGTACTGTAGCATCGATGCAAAGAATTGAGATATACATCGGCAACAACTACATTCGCGAGGCGCCCAGCGCCTCACTTGATCGCCAGAAATGGGAAGATGTGATCCTCGATTGGGCAACCGGCTGCGTTAAAGAACAAATTGGGTGCCTTCGCGCTATCCTGGGCTACGTGCCACAAACTTGGTACATTCTGTAAGTTAGCTATACCATATTAACACGTACGTCCTGCTGAATAACGGCGAGGGCATTGAATCGAACCGATCGTGATCGTGAGCATGGTCACCGCACCATGCGTGCCTTCGACGACGATGGCCTTCTTGTATGGACCGCGCACTGCAACGAACCGAGACACGGCAACCATCTGTCCTGTGCCAGTTGGGAATGGAAGAGTAGCGTGGTGTACACTGAGGCTGATTTTGCCGTGGGATATGTGGGTAGCCGGGAACTCGTCATGTAGCTGGAATGCTTATGAGGGACGCGAGGGTGGAAATGCTCGGAGGGTTGGATCGATAGAGATGCGCGTGAAGGATACTTGTGAATTGCATCATTTTAAATTGTATCATGATGATGTCCGCAAGCTGCAGAGCAATGCGTACTCCTTGCGGAAGTCTTTGCCCCACTCTTCGATGCAATGTGCTTCGTCTACGACGATACCAGTAAGCCGTTTGCGAAAGGTCTTGTCAGTCCACATGGAAATGAAGCCTTTAGAGAGTGCCATTTCGGGGGATATATACACCATAGAGGCTGTAGTACGAATACGCTTCCACAGAGATTTCTTCTCGCTGTCGGGGGTATCTTCGTTTATCGTGACGGCGTCGATGCCCTTCTTGCGCGCAGAAGCAACCTACCGGCCAGTTAGTACGACGTCAAATGTCCAAGTATCCAGAAGAACACACCTGATCCACCTCGAGCGCCTTTAACGGACATATGACTATCACCACCTTATCCTTTCCTCCCAGTGCCGCCATCCCTTCGAATAATAGACTTTTGCCATAGCCAGTACCCGCGACGATAATGCTGTCATATCCTTCCATAATCTTGGATAGTATGACTAGCTGCCAGGTGTCGGGAATGAACGAGAGAGAAAGAGCCTTGGTCAATTGCTTTTGAGCTTCCTCCGTACTCCATTTTCGGCGCGAATCGACTCTGTATGCTCGCTTAGTAGGGGGCTTTCGTTTGCGGGGTGTTTGGGGAGCGCGGGATGGAGCGGGAGGAGGAGTATTGACAGGTGATAATTAGAAAGACGTACATAGATTGCGCATATTCTCGCTGATCCTTCCCAACCAACTCAAATGCGGGGACCGAGGAAACGACCCGCTGCTTTTCAGAGCAGTCAAGGCACCGCATGTCCGCTTGGAACGTGCGATCGACCAGGTTCTATTTCCTCCGAGTGAGTGCACGAATCGAGAAGCCGTGGCCATGATTTCATAGTCCATCTGTGTGCGAAACAAGCAAGACAGACTAGTCACAAGGACGGTGCTGATGGTGGCTGGCATAGCTAGTTGGACATATTCGCATCCTTGATCCTAGTGTTCTCTTCGCCTAGCTGGTAGTGAGCTCTGAGGTATAGTCATGGGGCGCATTTAGTCTTTGTTATAGATGGTTGCATTCTATGAGAACAGGAGGAGCGATATGAGTGCAAACCTAAGGGGATTTAGCGTCAGGCATTCAATATTGAATGCAGAGAGACATACTCGTTCAACGTTCAATGCTCATTTCATTTGACGCCTCTTCCCTGGCTGAGCGCTGAACCCACGCGGTGCCGTTCTGACCGAATTCCAACGGAATATGCATCATGGAGGAGAGGACGACATTCGAGTCATCCCGATATATGCGTGAGGATGCGCCTGACCCACGACAGCTTGGCTGACGGTTGCCACGTCCTGCGTCTGGGGAGGCTGGCATACATCCAGTCGATTTTCCTCGCCAGCTCTTGCCCGCGCGAATTCAAAGTAATACTGTGTCTGGGTTTGGTTAATCATGGTACAGGATCCATTCCTGGACAACGTACCAAAAGACCCAGGCGATGCCCACCGACATCTCCTCTCCTTTTCATTGCCTTCCCATTGCCTAGGATGGCAGAGTTTCTCCGTTATGAAGCGAATTGATACATGTACAGGCGCGTCTATTGTGTAACAACGATGAGCAAGTGTTCGTGAATTTCCCAAATAAATATCAGTCTCGGCTTCGAAATGAAATGAGGTCCTCGTACCTTTGAGTCCATGTCCAAAATTGTAACGTCCAGCCGATATTCGTACCAACCAAGAGAAAACGATGATCGGTTTCCCAAGGGGTCAATTTCGCAACGCCAAATAGCTTCCTTGTCATGCAGCTCGAAAAATGACAAGCAAGTCTACGGGACTTGTGATAGTAAGAACCGTGCTGAAACGAGACCGTATGTCTTGGGCGCGCGCTCGCGAGCCGGTCGATTCGCGGACTCAGGCTGTATCGATTGACATTCTGCTCGATTGTGTGAATGACTTTCCGTGAAGGTACGCCGCCGAACAGCGATCATTGGGAAGGGGGAGCATGGTATTTCGGGTAGCGCGCGAGCGTTATTCAGCATGTGTCCTGCCGTCTTCTTGGGCAGAAGACGGTGCATGGGCGGAATAAGGTCCATGGTATGAACCTAGGCTAGGCATCCCAACAGTTTTTGTCTAATGCGGAAGGTGTTTGGCCTGCATGACACGGATAGCGAACGTCCTGTCTGGCGTAGCGAATGTCGATGGTGACTACGATGATCCAACCAAGAGGATCGGCAGAGTTTCCGTGTCCATGCTAGTTTGAGTTACGGTCATGTTTTGCTCGACATCGTCGAAGGACCCAATCAATGTTCAGGACGAACATACGATCAAAACCGGGTTATCCAACGGGGCTGGGGAATCAAACTGCGGTCGAAAAAGCGTTGTGGACCAGGCGGAGCATCCGATTTCCGAGCGTGTCGAACATCTCCGTGAAATTTGACGATACATGAGAGAAACAAAGTACACTGGATGTAGGTTAACACTCGGCATTGGATCACGATAATTGAGAAACATACGAATTTGTGAAGTTCAGCGCTCAGCACAACATTCCCAATCAGATCCCTCTGGTCGCTGTTCGGCCTGCCCTCCCACCTTGCATATGACGTGGGTTATCGTCGAGGTTGATCGAGACCGGGATATTCAATGGGGGTGAGGACCCAAGCTGTGGATGACGGCAAGGCGGGGCATTCGATTTCGGATAGCGCGTGAGGGCGTTTCGACATCTGGCTTGCTGTTTTGCAGAATTTGACAGTACGTGAGATGCACTACATGTGAGTTAGCGCTCTGCATTGGATCGCAATATTGAGAAACGTACTCATTCGACGTTCAGCACTCATTTCCAACTAACACCCCTTCAGATCCCGTCTCGTCGCTGTTCGGCCTGCCCTCCCACCTTACCAACGGCGTGGGTGATCGTGAAGAGGACGATGAACGCCTCGAAAGGTCTTCCTCGAAATTCGAACCAGGCGGAGTAGGTTAATTAGGCTTAGCGCAAAATCTAAGTATTTGGTCAGCTATGATATGCCGTTGATTTATGGGAGACGCACAACTTGTTGACGGCTGCAACATTGCTTCAAGGTCACGGCCATGGTATCGCAGTCCACTATGAAAGAGGTCAGACGGCGAAACAAGACAGACGGACAGGCGCAAGCGACGATGTCGACAGTGATGATTGAAGCCCGAAGTAAGAGGATCGCCAAAGGTCTCCACGTTCTTGACAATAACTTTGATTTCTGTCTGCGCGGTCGAGTCGCGTTCCATTTCGTGAACGACCGGTTGTACGATAAAACCAGCATATTCAACGGAGCGAGGAGTCAGACTACAGGAGAGGCAGCATTGTGAAGTTGGTGGAGGCTGTGTTGCTTGGCTTGCTGGCTGGGTGATAATATGTGGATGGATTAGGGTTCAAAGGTTAAGTCACTTAACTGGTCATTTTAGAGCGACTTAACCTGACCTGACTGCAAACATTAACCGGACCCTGAGTGACTGGTCACTGTGAATGACTGGTTAAGGTTAATGGTTAAAGCATTTGGAGAGATTTAATGTGACTGTCAATGACTGGTCTTAACTGGTTATAACTAATACCCTTAATACTCTCAATATATGAAAAGAAAAAGAGCTATAACACAAAGATTTCTTACATATATAGTATATATATCATTAATAAAGTCTGATATACTAGTATTATAAAGAGAAAGACCAGAAAACATAGACTTGAATATGAAAAAGATAAATCAATGGCTTCATTAACCTTGGTTTACCTTTAAATTATAGGGTTAATAGCATATTAACCAGTCATAACCTGTTAATAACTGGTTATAACTGCATTGAGTTTTAACTGGTTATAGCCAGTTATAACTGAGTCTTGAGTGACTGGTTACACTTATTGACTGGTCATGGTTAATGGTTAATCAACTTTCATGATATTGAATGACTGGTTAAGGTCAGGTTAATCCAAAAAGTGGGTCATTAACCTGACTTAACCTGACCTTTAAACCCTAGGATGGATGGAACAAAGCGAACTGCAAGAACCTAGGCTTGGTCAGCGGTTAGCGTGTGGTCGAGATATTGGGACGTACTCGTTCGTTCGAAGCTCATTTGGCCTTCCCCCAGCCGGTACCTCTTCAAACCCCTCGCACGCCCGTCTCTTCGCTGCCGCGTCTCCATTGTTCTTGGTCAACGACACGGTGAGGATGCGGACGTCAGCTTTCCTCCCCTCCCGGCGCCGGGGGATGTTGTGGACTTGAACTTGGCGGTGGCCAAGCTTGGACAGAGATGTGATAGTCTTTTCTGGATGGAGTTGTAGTATAGAGTAGTAGAGACGTTGTCCGACTTTAGATGCCTGCAGTAGGTAGCGGATATGTGCATTTGGGTAGATTTCCAAGTCGTGTTGACGTGCAGCATCCTTGATGGTTATCAATGGTTTAGGTGACTCAGAATGACTCATCCCAAATGCGCGAGGGTCGGCGCTGAACTGATCCAGTGAGTTAGGATATGTGGTTGATGCATAGGAAGACAGATGACGCGTACGAAGCATCAATGCCAGTGCCCCATCGCCGGCGGACCGCTCAGGCATACACGTCTGGGACGTCGAATGACGAAGGGTTGGTCTGCCCTATCCATTCAGCCACTTCTTCAGCCTCCGACGAAACGAGGCTGATCACTGGATATCCAAGGGGGCGAAGGACTCAGACTGCGTGTAAGGGATCAAGCGGAGCTGCATTTCTTAGTTTTGACATCTGGTACATGGAAGGAATGAGGTACACCGGATGTATCTAACTTAAGTTAGTGCACGGCATTCAATCGTGATATTGAGACGTACTCGTTCGTTCAGCGCTCATCCATTCGACATTCCCAACCAACACCTCCTCAGATCCCTCGCACGCTCGTCTTGTCTCATCGGGTTTTTGGCATTTTGATCATATCCAAGGGTTCTGTTGACCTAGGGACCTAAGTGAGTGACATATACAATGCCCCAAAGGTGTATGGACGACCTACAAGTGGTTCCAGGTCACCCCCAAACGAGGGAAAAGTGCTGCTCCCTTTTTGGTGCTTTTTGATGGATTTTCAATAATGTTCTGCTTGTTTCTCAGCCAAATCTTTGTGTTTTTACATGGTTCTTTGTGCTGCACACATCCATTTTTCAATAGGAAGACATCTAAAACAACCCCAGGTTGATCCGAGGTATGTGCTCCTCGATTAAAAATGCGCCACACATCGTTTTATTATTGGTTTCAGTAGCTGCCACATCCCCATTCATGTTTCTGATAGTTAGAAAGAATTTTATTTTTCAACCTACAATTATCCCTCCTATACCCTCCTCATACCCTGGCAATAGCCCAGTATTTATCCTGGTGCCACAATTGTCCCCTGCCCCCAATCCCCCTGCCCCCATCCCCCATCCCCTCTCCCATCAATCCCATCAGTTCCCATCAATCCCTAGGTCCGGATTTTCCTGTGGCCACATTTCCCCTGCCCCCATCCCCCATCCCCTGCCCCCATCAAACCCTAGGTCCGGATTTTCCTGGTGCCACAATTGCTATCCCCATCCCCCATCCCCCTGGTCAATCAATGACATCAGTACCCATCAATCCCTAGGTCCGGATTTATGTGTGGCCACATTTCCTCATCCCCTGCTCCCCCTGCCCATCAATCCCTACATGCTCCCATCAATTCCTATCCATATTTGGGACCCATCCCGCCCCATTCCAGCCCGCCCCTGCCCGCCAGCCAGCCATATTAGCCTGCCAAAATGGCCTACTTAACAAGAGCTGGCAACTAGTTATTTGGCCCCATTAGTAGGGCTGGATAACTAGTTAGGTCTATGTCATAGGGTGGGAGGCGGCAGCAGATTGTACTTACAAGTTAGTCGCAATATCAATCAGCTGTAGTATCTACTATGCTCTATTCCTTGCCATGTGTTGAATATATCAAATAGGTCAGATATGTAATGAATAAGTTTGGTAGATCAACATCTTATAACAAGTTTATATAGCTTCATACGGCAGGCTCTCAGATAGGATTACCAGACAAAAATACTCACAAAAGTTTAATCATATACACTGCTCCCTCTATAAATAGGAAATACGATCCGCAATGCTTAAATAGGACTTTAGCCGACTATCGCCAACGCAACGCCACACTACGCAGGCTAACTTATTATTCCAGATCTGCAAGTTCTGGTGTGCCCCATATGTATCTATTGTACTTTCTACGGCACATTACGTCTTGTTGACTACGGACAAAAGCATTGGATCACACTAAGATGGCTATGTTTTCTAGCTTCACTTAATCCTCCCGCCACAGGACGCTAGTAGTAGTAATATCTTTATTATACACTGATGATTCAAGTTAGTGCGACAACTATGAAAACTGTTAGAGTCATACCATACATCTGCCGGCTTTCAGATGCATTCAACATAGACTCCCTTGCGTCTGAGGGCTTCCAAATGTTCGGAAAGCTTTGAATTCCAGATATAAGTGGGTTGGTGTTGACACGCCAAGGAAATGTCCAGATGTCGAAATGCGGTATTGCCCATAGCGATACGTCGGAGTATCGCATTAGCAAGACTTTCCAATGGGAGCATGAAGGGATGAGAATCAAGGTTGGCTGAACCATCATTGTACATGAACGAACAGAGATGAGGGGTGAGGATGAATAGAGAGTCGGACACGCGGCCGGGTTGTGGTGCTGCGCCAGCAGAGGCCCTTAGAACGGAAAGCAGATCCTCCAGATCCTCAATTCTATCTCCGGAAGGTCGCCGTTGACGAAGATGAAAATCCACCGAATCGTCGGAATCATAGTCGGAATAGTAGTATTTTTCATACTCCCCAAGAGGGTAGTAATTGCCGTCAACCCGACTATAGTGTTGGGCCAATCCCCATGCAATGCCCTTGACCAGATGGATCCGCCTCCAAACACTGGCGTGCGTGGTTGGATTGAGGTGGCGGGTATCCAGGGGCCGCCCGGTTATGGTCATGGCTTCCAATATATGTGTTAACGATAATAGGCGCAAGAAGTCAACCGCATCGAGTTCGAGGTGGGTTAATGTGAGGCTTGTTAGGAGACAGCTGGATTCCTGAACAAGCTCGATTATGGATTTCAACGGAAAACGTTGGGGCAGAAGCTGCTCGCTTTCTTCAACCTTCAAATTGCAGAGGGAGGGAAGAAGAAGGTGATCTAAGAGCCTGGGATACCCGGTAGTGATTGATTGAAGTCTCTGGTGTGTTAGGCGAATGTGGGTCAGGAGAAATAATAACTGATAGTGTGTTACCCGAAATTCTAGCGCCTGAAGTGACGGAAGGTTGTTCATCATCGTCAATGTGTTTTCGATGATGCCGAGCACTGGATGTCGCTGTACGACAGTTGACGAATGGACTAGGTGGATGATCTGAGCCTCTGGGAAGTTGACCCTTTGCAAGTCAAACAATCCGCCCAGATGGACGGCCTTGAGTTTTGGGCACTCCGGCAACGTCAATTTATCAGCCGTCCAATTTGAATTTCCACCGTCGATGGACTCCTGAAAGCCTATAGTCTCCAGTTGTGGAAGCCCTATGGAAACACCTTCGAAAAGTGTCCTGACAGAGGCCTCCGATGCGCCAAAGAAATAGGCTGCCCGCCACTGGGACACTTTCGACGACAATGCAAGAAGCATAGCGTGGCTTTCATCATCATGTTCAAAATCAAAATCGAAGCATAAATCGTCGGTTCCTGACAGAAGGAGGATCTGTTGCAGACGGGAGAGTGCCGAGGGACGATCTCTGGCAAGGTGGAAATTGGACGCTTTGAATGTACTCCACAGTGAAGGCAGTCCCTGCGCCACCCGACGCCATCGGGTGTTCACAGCAGAGATAGTCCAAGGCCTGCCGGGGCGAAGGTTGCGGGATACCTCTACTCTATGTGACTGCCTGTAGACGTGGACGAGGAAGATCTCCTGCCAGACTTCCGAAGGAATGCGGTAATACGCAGAGCTGAGATTGCTGTACCGAGGCAGAAGTGTCTGTGCAGCGGAGAAGGCAAGTTGAAGGGGCTCCGCAGCGTCAGCTATTTCTTTGACTGCTCTCCCAAAGTACCCAGTCCATTCTTGGATCATCTCCGACTCAGAGTTGGAAGGACCGTCTCCTCTCTCTCGTGCTGCATCAAGTACATGCAACAGTTCTACCTGCCGAGGATAGAGGGCGACCCCGTCTACGAAGAAGCTAGGCTAAGTTCAATATATGAGCCTGCCTAGTATCCATTTAGTATTCAGCGACACACACACCTGCTCCAGTTCTACCTCTAGAGGGGTATATGACGGTGTGAAGTACTGCACGATGTGTCAGAGTATTATCCGAGTCACTCGTAATTTCCTACTTGCCTCATCCAAATCCGGGGAATTCGGATTGCTGCTATCCACTTTGACGCTCCTCTCTTCCAGTTTTTGCGTCGTTGGGGACTACAAACACAAATCAGCTAAACGGCGTGGCAACTTGAACGTGCTGAATATTTACCAGATCTTCAGCATCTAGCCTGTCGATACCCTGCTGGGAAGCGGACAGAATGTATACACGGCATATCGTAGGTCGGTCAGATGGATTCATTACCTGCCACTCCATGGGCTGATACAACATTTTAGCGGGCACTGTGAAGGCGTTGCTGCCAGTCACGTACATTGATGCCGATATCCATCAGAAACTGTCAGTGCGCTTGCGATGGTTCTCAGTTGTCACCGTCGTATCTGTATATGAATCGAATAATGTTGATGAGATCCTTGTAGAAAATGTGAAGAAACAAAGACTAGACCGGTACCAGAATGATCAGATTACAATGCGCACGTGTGGAGTTGAAAGAAACTTGCGGTGGTGATCATGATGAGGATGATGACAGTGAAGAAACAAAAGACTAGACCGGTACCGGAATGATTAGATTACAATGCGCATCCTCTGTGGCACGGTCGGACTTCTCTGGCGTTCGTATAGTCATAGATAGGTAAGTAGCAAGTTACGTATGTAGCATATAGGTAGTAGGGATGAACTGCGCGTGTGTGTGTTCTCATATTCATAATAAGTAGTGATATGCGGAAAATTATGAGGTATCTTCGCGCCCATAAATCAATTCGACCGACTGCGAACCATAAGGACGAGAGAAAATACCTCTCAAAAAGTCTCCATGGAAGAAAGATAATGTCTCCAGCCTCGTGCCCTTAACCCATCGTCGCGCGTACACCTTGAGCTGATCAAGACTGTAGTCTCGAGCGCTGTAGTGTACACTGATTCTTCTAAGCGCAGGCAGCATCTCCAAATCGGATTTCCAATGGTCACGAAGATCCCAAGGAAGGTAGCAGTCATGAGGCGTCTATGGATGTGCGTAAGATTCATTTCTATTATACGAAATGGACGCCTACCTCTGAAATTTCCGTGAACTTCAGGACAGAGATTTGACGGAACACCTTGGCGTATAATGAGATGATTCGGGGTTCCTCGAGACTGCTGAATTCTATATCAGCATTGACTACGGATGTAGTATGGAACACATCCAGGACGCCGATTGCCTCGACAGCATCCTGGACACCGCTCCAGCGGAGGGAGACAAAGCTGGAGGGGATCACTTTGATCAAATGGGCTACGCAAGAGACCGGTCCATCCATGGAGTCGCATGGATGTCTGCCTTCACTCAAGCGCTCAAAAGGGCAGACATTAGACTGACTTTGACACGGTCCAATGCGCAGTGCTCGAAGTCCGACGAGAATGGATTTATTGTTGAGGATTGGGAGCATGAGGTTGTGAGAGAGGTTGATATCTAGGACTGTGAGACATTTCAAGGACCCAAGTCGAAAAATATGTTGCCTGTCCATCCTCGGGAGATGCATGACGAGGACGTCCAAGTGTGTCGTCTGGGCGAGAATATTGTTCAATGTAGAACATGAGCGTGGCGATATGTTACGACGGGAGATCGTGACAATGAGGTTGGTGAGTGTCCATTCGTGCTCTGGGGTGGACTTCAAGCGGCGGCCGAGCGCTTCCAGGTCGCGCCATGTACTGATTGTCTGTTTATCATTAAGCATACACTTCCAGAACAGCATTCTAATTCACTTGCCTGAGACTGGGGAGTCATGGTATTATGAGGGAAAGGTTATGCAGAGGCATGACATGTCATACACGCATGGTTGAAGGCGTGCAAAACGCGTGCATCCTCGCCACGATTGAAGATCTAGATAATTATAATACACTGTTGATCACTCCTATAATACAGCCGAAAGGCAGAAGCTACCTGATCGATTACTTCCACGAAATTAGGGTTTAAAAGTTAGGTCGGGTCGGGTTATAGACTCACTTTTTGCTCTAACCTAACCTTAACTAGTTAGTCGAAAGTCCAGATTTGCTCTAACCTCTAACCTTAACTAGTCGTAAATTCTAACCAGTTACTGAGGGGGCAGTTATAACCAGTCATGACCAGTTATAACTTTTTTAGGTTATAACTAGTTAGTGACTAGCTATAACTAGTTATTTTGGTCAAATATGAAGCAAAGTAATTATAATATATAAGATTGGTTGATAGAAGTAAAGTATCAATTAGTTATTGTCTTGTATACTATCATATATTAGTGTTGATAGCTGAAAATATCTTAAAACTACTCAATCTTGACAAAATCAGATGCAAAATTATGATTTATAACTCATTTGACCAGTTTTAACTCAGTTATAGTCAGTTATAACTCAAAAAGGTTATAACCAGTTATAACTAGTCATTTGCCAGTTAGTCACTTTTTCAGGAAAAGGTCTAACTGCTAACCTTAACTAGTTATAATTTCTAACCAGTTAAAATTCTGAACAGTTAGATAGCAGTTAAGTTAGGTCGAGTTACAGATTTTAACCAGTTGGACTAACCTAACTTTTAAACCCTACACGAAATTGATACATGAGAGGAGGGCGTGGCTATTTGCGCGATCATACTGCTCAGACCGCCGCCGTCGCCGTCGCCGACCACGGTGAGACCCTTCGTCGAAACATCACGATTGCCGCCTCGCGCGCGCCAGGGAAGTCTATAATCAGGACATTGCTATTGTTAGCAATTTTTTTCTCAACTCTAGCAACCATCTAGTATACCGCCATAGTCCTACGTCTCAACTGTGTATTGTAACATACCCGGAATATCCAGCAACTTGTACCGCGTATAGCCCTCTGCTCCTGTTATTCACGAATTATCACAGTGCTCGCAAGCGCTAGTGTTCAAATTTGATGTGTGCATGGGTATATATCAGTATCACCAAGCATAGTAAGTATAAGACTTGTTTCATTCAGCATCAAATGATGCATGTTCGTAGATGCCCCTTTGTGTTTCTTTCATTGTAGTGGCCAAACAAACCTACATGCCGATTGAGTCTTACGATGTTCGGACAGTGTTCGGACTTGCGATGTATGGCGCATCACTAAAATCTGGAGGTGATGGTACCGGAATACAGACCAGCATATTTACCCGTAGGACCCTCATCTCGGAAGTATTCCATCATGTATGAATCTCCCAATCCCCTGCGACCTCTCCATCAGCCATTAGGCACCCCCACTACTCCAGCGCCTATCCTAATAAAGCCGGTCACCAATACACATGAGCACAATTGACGCCGTTGTCGTTACCTTATGCAAGACTGAGTGGCGCTGCCATCGGTAGTATAGAATCGTTCTCGGAGTGGGTCGTTGGTCGTGAATGGACATTCGTCTCGTCGAGGGAGGCCTCGGACAGACAATCATCATTCCACGATATAGTGGCTCGTGAGAGTAGTCATTTGTCGTCGCCGTCGTAAATTGGAGTCGCTAGAGTCAATAAAAAGCTCGACGCAGGCCATATTGTTACAAGATGTCGATGGAGTCAGTATCATTGGACGAATAGAGTATAGTGGTCAAGAATCGGTGAGGCAAGGGGAGATCGGCTTCGAAAGGTAGCGGTCGTCGCTGTCAGATTCCCCGTCACTTGTGACTTTCTTCTCCGGAGTTGTCCAGCCCACATACGACAGTCACGTCGCTGAGCAACGTTGAGGGGCGAGCCCAGTGATGGTATGGGTTTGAGTCGTTCAGCTGGCTTGTTCAGTTTTCAAGACTGGAATCACGCAATTTTTTACATGGCTTCAAATGAACTTGGTGTTCTAATCCAAATGGGTGTCGACTTTTGGTCGACTGAAAACGACGACGGAGGCAGTCAATAGAAGTAATGACGGTCGGATTTCATCTAGATAGTGTTTATTTATCATAGTAGAGCAGTAGAAACATATACCAGTGCCTTCTCATCTTCTCAGCTCATCGAACCATGGCACATCACCGCCCATACTAAAGCCAGTAAAAAGATCTACCAACTTTAAGACTGCGTCGTTGGCCAGGAAGAAGAAGAAGACACCCACAATCATGAAGTAGTGGATCATTTGGACCACGAGTTCTAATCGTCGTCTTCGCCGCCGCCGTATACATACTCAGTCTTCAATAAGGATTTCGCCATACAAACTGATGCTGCAAACTCTCTTGAGCGAGTGACCCAAGGATAGTCCAGAGACCTGCACAAGATTGGTATTTGTGTTACTTGAATATGAAGAAAGAAACATACGTGCTTGACAGAGGGTATAGCCTGAGGAGAAGCTCGTTGATAAAGTCGTACGTCTGGAGTTTGGCGGCTGCAAGCCATTCATCGTCGTTTCCGAGTTGTTTCCCAATGTTGTCTGCCTTAGGCACAAGAGAGGTTGGGGGTGTAATATCGGTTCTGGCTGCAGTAAGGAAATCATTGTGCTCCAATCGGTATGATATGGCCTACCCACGGTTGTGTAAAACAAACAGTGGGCGGACTCAGAGAGTAGTAATCACGCACTTTTTTTTTTCGTTCATCAAGAGGTCCAAAAAATTTGTTCCAGAAAATAAAATAGGTCTCATCGTCGTAGCGCGACTCAGCCTTAGTGTATAGTTTTTTTGCCGCCTTCATGGTCTCCAACTCGAGAGGCGTGAATGGCGTATGGAGACAGCACATGAAGTCGGAGGTGGGATTACGAGTAGATTTTGATCGACGCCTGACCCATGAAGGGGGAAAGGTACCGGATGCAGAGTTGCCTGCGATGTGTTGTAGAACGAGTGGTCCTTCGAGATCGAATTCATATTTCACCATGGTGGTGGAAGGCAAACGCAAGCGGTCCCGATCGACCGCACAGCCACTGATGTGGAGATTCCCCACGTGGAACCTGTCGTCTCCGCCGTCCGGGCTATCCAGGCTCCAGGCTCCAGGCTCCAGCGCTATCCAGATAACTTATTCCAGGGGCTGCCGTCGGAGAAATGCGTAAAGTCCTCGCCAGGGGCTTTCCTTTTCGAGGACAACTTGTCGTGGTGCCGCATATGGGGGCGCGCCATGCGTTAGGTCCTACGTTGGCATCTCTATTCTCTGGGGTGTTCAGACGAGTTTTATACTATCAACCTCAGCGAAATAAAAGTTGGCACATAAATCTATCAACTTCGGCAGGCGTTGTGCTTTCATGTAGCTGAACAAATTATGTGTACGAACCACTGATGAGTAGATTACCTGTAGATTCAACGTAGCCTTTTTATGAGAGAGCCTTCGCTAGTATAAATGTCGAAAGGACATACAGAGAGAAGAAAATGTACTCAGAGGTAGACGGAGCTTATGAAAGAAGTACATAATTATGTTCACCGTAGAGTAGATTCTAAGGTATGCAGGAAATTATACCGATATGTTGGGTTCGACTGGATGCATAATTTGACGATGGAGGGTAGTATACAGGTTGCTCGAGTGTTGGGCATGTCATCCTCCAATATCCCATCCATCATGTCTCAAAACTTTACCAAAGATTTGCTTCCTCCGCTACAATCGATCGAACGGACGCGTTTGACATTGGTCCCAGTGAAGACCTCAATGACCCAGCCTTCTTCGCTCTAACTCCTCCTGCTTCTACCAATGATATACCTACCCCATATTCTGCCCTACCCCCTGCTCATACTGCCTTAGAGTCTACAGCTACGCCGTCCGATTCCAAAGCTGCACTCTCGTCAAATTCCGGCATGCTCCTCTCGGGCCAGCCTTGGGACCGACCCAGACCCCACGAATATTCACCATACAGGACATCAACAATCGTGGGTGACTCACCCCCACCGCGTCAGCCACGCCCACCACACTTACCTCTCCAGCGTTGTAGCAAGCTTACGGCCAAGGAACTTCGGACCCTACCCAATGCTACACTAGCCTTCAATTCCATACAGCGAAAAACATGGTTCCGAGAAGGGCGAGTCTTGGGGCCGTGTTCGTCAAGAACCAGATCTCCAAGTCTCGAGATATGGGCCGTTCAGACCCCCTCTCGAGACTGTCTCGAGACTCGGATACCCCAGCGTCTGGTTTTATAGTAGGCAGTATATAGCATCAAATGCACTAATAATATTAATTCCTCACTATATACCTACTATGTCGTGTACAACTCGAGGCTCTACTCAAAAAAATCGCCAGTCTACTATCCCGAAACAATGTTCGGGTCAATGCTCGAGACAGCTCTCCATCAGCTACTCGAGACAATCCTGACCAAAAATCCTGCATTGTCTCGGGACAGAGTACCACCATGCGCCACACAGACCGTCATCACCTACCTACCTCAGCTCACGTCAACGCCCCCATTTCGTTAGCTATGTACTGTGAAATCTCCCTATTTGTGTGGCTACCTTAGCACTAAGTTTTCGTCGGGGAGGTCCCATAATAAAAGAGTGAGTGGCTGAATGTTAAGCCGGATGTGCCGGTAAGTACAACATTTGTCGCTATAAAACAATCGATCCGAAGTCGTACACCGGCCTTTGCCTCTTTCCTTTTACTTCCATCGCAGCCACTTGACCTTCCCACTCGAATAAGACACCTTCCCTCGGCGAAGTGTTTGGATGGAAGTGAAGATGACTCCATGATTCGGGTGAGTGGCGTCAGTTGAGGGGCCCGTTGAGTGGTGGCAATACTCTGTATCGAGAATGTCTCAAAGGTCGTCTCGAGCATAGTCTCGAGAATAGCCTCGAGTTCGGGACAATGCTCGAGCTTTTGCCCCCGAGTGATTGAAGGAGGTTTGGTTATTTAGACCCGGTGCTTCTCATGGTAGTAATTATACAGCAATAAATGTATATCATGTGGCATATTCTGGCTACATTAATAACTCAAAGTCTCGAGATCCCGGGGTATCTGATTCTCTTGAGGGGTGTCTGAGCGGTACATATCTCGAGATTCAGAGATCAGGTTTTATTGTTCGTCTCAAGGTCCAAGAGGAAGGAAACTGGCTGACGAGGCCATGCGTAAAAAGGTGCAGTCTCTCTTGGACTTTCACACTGTACATCTCAGCTTTCCTGCTCTCCTCTTAATTCATATTAACAATACAACATGATCCATCGAAGACGCTGGTGGACAGTAGCATCACAAAGAAGTAGACACCCAGCATCGATTGCTGCTCTCTTAGACCAGAAACGCGAAGACGCTGCATTGTTGAACGAGCAGAAAGATGTTGCTCGTAAGGTATGTACCAGGGTCCAGCTAAGGCTTGAATACATTTATCTAACGCCTCTACAGAAAGAAAAGAAGGACACGAAAGAACGTTCCGCCATCCGCCAAAACTAAATGAAGGTCGTGCTAGTACTTTCCACTTCGTCTAAAAGGTGTGGCGCAGTTCCCAACTCGGACGCAAGTTCAAGCTCAGACGAGTGCCAAACAAACGACCTTTGACAAAGCGTGCGGATGTGTCTCGTACTGGAACGATGCATACAGTAGGGGCAATCATTGTAGACAGTGATATGCACAGTCACGAAGATCATCAGGAGGTTGTGGCGACAATCATTATCATCATCATCATCGATGAGGGAAGGGAATTAGGTGAGATATGGCGGATTCCCAGTTCGGCGTCGCCTGCGAACATGTCAGTGTTGTGCGTGAGCTAGTCAGCCGGCCCTTAGTTACTGTAATGCAGGCTTAGACGAACAGATTTGACTTGTACTCTTGCGTGATATGTTTTGATGATACGGACTTTTCAATGTAAGTGTCAAAAGACCATGATATATATATGCTCCTGAAAATACAGCCTAGGATACTGATTCCTCTTTCTCTGTTCTGGTATAAAACTTGGGGAATTGTTCAATCAATGACTTAGAATCCAACAGTAGCTCTTCCCCTATGGACGCCCAACGGGGACAGGTATCGAGTGCCTTCTGGACCACACCCATGAGTTCCTCTTCAGTGCTCCCAACAGGGAGGAACAAGGAGTTCTTGCATACTTCTCGAATGACTCCTACCACTACTGCTCGATATGAGACTCGCAAAAGACTCTTCTTGGTTTTGGGTAGCTCCTTCTCGTGTGGTGGGTGAATTTTGACGTAGTCAAGGAACGAGAGAATCATGGTGAAGAGTGCCAGCAGCGGTCTTCGATAGCGAACTGTCTGGAGGGTGAGAATTGCGATATGTGGTGAAACGATACATACCGTTGACATCCAATGCAAGATACAGGACGAGAGAATACATGGATGCAAGGACATCAGCATCCTTATGCTCCACGTTTGTGGTGAAGTGACCAGACTGTGCATCAATCCTTCTCGACATCTCACTGAGATGCAAACTCTCAAAGATCCAAAAGGATGATCCACGGAAGAAACTGGGTATTGGCGTGTAGACTTGATGAACGATTCCTGGTGGTTGAATGCTAAAATACAGTGAATATAGATATAAAAATGCAGCTTGGAGCTCACACGAGGTCTCCAGGAAGGATCAAGATTGTTGATACCCTTCCCATCTCCTCAGATGGAAGGCGAAATGGTCGTCTGCAGACCTCTTCCATAGCACTTGAGGCTACACCTTTCGCCAAGTGGGTGAATGGGTGAAAGTAGCTCCACATTTTGGCGCCTCGCTCGCCGAAGATGAGTGTTGCTTTCCCATCGGCATCGTGATGCCACGGCGTAAAGGTCCCAGCGTGATAGAGTAGTGCCCATCCCTTGTCGTGCCAGTTTTGAGATACCTTGAATTGCGGAGTGTTGTCGTAGGCTTTGTAGACATCGTCCAAAATCCTGACAAGAATTATTGATCACCCTCAACGAAAGTATTATCACATACCATGAATCCAAGGGTAGGTTGGCATAGGAGCATGGCAAATCAAGGATAAATTGGAGACATTTCGGATTTTCCAGGTTTTTTAGAAAGGTTTCGATGGTGGAAGGAAGCGCTACGTCTGGGGGAATGCTCATTGCCTCTTCCCACCCTCCCTCTCCCTCTTCCTCATCATTTGTGTTGAATATCAGGGTAGGTATCTTTTTCACGGAATCTAAGAATTGTCAGTATAGTCAAGGGTGAAGTTCGAGGATTATTAACCGTGGATTTCAACTGCGCGAGAGTGGGGAAAACCAAATGCCTGCAGAAAATTGGCATCAATGCCTCGCGCCGTTGCGATAAGAGGGTCTGCGGCCTGGCGGATGACCACGACTTTGTTTCTCGCGACAGCATCTCGTAAAGTGAGGTGGAGGTTTTTGAAACCTGTGTGAGGAGGATGGAGGAAGATGATGTCCTCCGTGTTGCTCTCAACTAACCCGTATTTTTCTGCTACCTTCGAGAGATAGACCGCTTCCTAAATAGCTGAAATTTTCAGGAGGCAAGTCATCAATCCAAAGGGGAGTCGAACTGTCTCTAGCAAATTCGCGCCCTCGGCATCCAGCACCGTCGGTGCACAGGTAAGTACATTGGTACCATTGGTACCCCGTCATTCGATCGTTTTGGACGCCGCTTCCATGAATGACCCCCGACACTCCGTTGCAAAGTCATGGAGGGCGCCTGAGCCATTTCCAGTCAAGAAGGGAGGATACGACGCGTCGACAAAGCGAGGATACGACGCGTCGACAAAGCGAGGATTTGACGCGTCGACGAAGCAAGGATATGAAGCGTCGACGAAGTGAGGATATGAAGCGTCGATGAAGTGAGTTTCGTCATATGAACCTCCATCTTCGAGAGCTGGCGAGGTTGAAAACTTCTGTTTCTTCCTATATACTCGAACTGTAAGTCATGAATGGTATACGAGGACAAGGAATGCTCGCACTCTTCTGGCTTAACCGTTTCCTCCGCCTTTCTTTTCGCTCGTCTTCTGTTGTTATTTATGATTCCTTGGATCCGTTTCAAAGCCCCTCTTTTCTCTTCGTTGTCTTTGATCCTCAGAGCCTCCCATTGTACGTCGTTCGCAAACGTGAACTGGATATCAAGTCGCGCCTTCCATTGGGCCTGGCTTTCTCCATTTCGTCGAAGAATATCATCTTTCGTGATGTTTGTCGAAGAAACGACGTCATAGAAAGACGAATAATGTCGCGTACTCAGACTCAGGATGCCTTGAGTTGATGCCATGATGGTGGTGCTCGATTTAGAGACGTCAGACGTATGTCAGACGGGGCCGGCTGTTGCAGCCCGAGCCATAGCCCAGAGCTCACGTGCGCGCGCGTGGGAGGCAAACACGTATAAGTAAAAGTTACAACTTACATACATGTCAGTGTAGACAATACTGTACTAGAGCCTTTTTGCGCCGGAAATCGGTGACCTTTGAAATACTTTGCCACCACTGGTGAAGTGACATTCAAATGGTGTTGCCTCGAAATTTGGTGCCGTTCTAGTGGCAAAAGTACATACCTGCCAGACTCCAGATGTATAACACGATGTATTCAATTAGTGTCTGTCGGTGTAGAATGTGCAGCATATGATGAGGACTCTCCAATCAAGTAGAACATAGCTCTATTTGACGTTGCCTAATTTACCGCTCCGCCACTCTATTCAGACTTGAAGGCATGAGCGTCGTGATAAGCTCCGGACTGGGTCTCCCTAGTATTCTAGACGGAGACCGTCAAGTGGCTGGTCTGATAGGGAGCCATGCACATCTCCTGCGCTGTACTTCGTTTAATCGCACGAAGACGTTTATATAAGAAGTCTGAACTTACAATCCCAGATTTCTTGTGGGAAGGAAGCATATGAGTTGGATGCCCCCGGGACGCAAGTCCAACTCGTTCTGATTGCTTGAGGGAGAAATTTCTAGTTCAATCACGTACGAGAGGCGATGTTGAAGGTCTGCCGTTGGATTGAAGCCATCCACGGCGATCTTGGCGGGGGATTAGGATTCATCAGAATTGAGAGCAATATGAGGCGCACTTGAAGGGTTGCAAGGGCGTGGATTGTCGATTGCCCTTCCACCATTACCATTGCGAAGTTCGTCTCTGCGGCGGGGATACGCGATGGTGAAAAGAGATGGTCCTGGTAAGGGAGTGAATGGAGGAGAAATATCAATCGATAACAGTGATTGGGGCCGGCATTGTTCCCACCGCACACCATATGCATCACCAGGCCTAGATTGAACCACACACCTCGAAGTCTGTACCAAGCCAGGGATCCTTTCCATCGCGTGCCATCGCTACTCCCCATATACTGCTGGGAACCAGATGAAAAAAGGTCACAGCATGCTCATGGCAGGACAGGGAGGTCCTAAAAGGTTTCCTCTCGGAAATTTTCTTAAATTTTCCTCACCTTTGCTCGACGATTCTCCCTCGAAATGCGCGAGCTATGTCATGCGTGGCATAGGCCAATTATGAGAATCTACGTACTCGAAACCAATATAGACATTTGAGAGATCACGGCAGCCCTCGGTGTCCCTCGGTGTATATTCAACTTCTTGATAAGTCTCATAAGTCTTAAGCTACGAAGGTAAAAAGATATTGCGTCATTGACTAATACAGAGAGGCTGGGCGTTGGGGGGGATTGGTGGCGTGGCATGTTGATTCAAAGTACGTGCAACGAGAGTGTAAGGCCATGCGGTACTCATGTATACGGACCCTCCTGGTTTAACCCGTCTTCCAGTGTGTCAGAAATTACCGGTTTCCTGTTTCCACGGGGAAAGATCCTGCGAATTCCTGTCTTGGATGCCAGAATTGTCATCTGTGGAACACTGAGTGACTTCTTCATGGTCGTCCATGACCACTGTATCCAACGATTGATGGACTGTGGGCAAACATTACCAGGGAGAATACAAGTCATGACAGTAACACACCTCCGGAAACAGGCGATAGATTCTCCAAGGTATGTCTCGTTTTGGATGACACCTGCTGCATCAACGATTGGACACCATCATGGGTAGCATCTAGTAGTGAGCTTTGATATTGAATGCAAAAGTACAAGTGGACTTACTATACTTAGTTTCCTGGATTGGCATAGGTAACGCTGCCACAAATTCCTTCAACTTCAGCCTCAAGACGGCTTCTATCCAGTTCCGAATGATACGAACTTCGTCTTCAGCATTGGCTAGCGGAGTTTCCCACCGAGTTGATAACTTATCTAGCGCCTCCGTGAATGTGTCTGCTACGTCCCGCGTAATCATCCCGCGTGCGGCCTGAATTGACCAGGATGCTTCTGAGACAGACATGGCCGCAAGTCTGGGCTGGAGATACTCGTATATGCTCTTGAATAAAAGGTCTTCCACTTCCTCTTTGAGCGGGGCCAACAGCATACGAATTTGAGTTATATGGTCTAGGAATTGTTAGAGATTTAAGAAAAAAGGTTTGAACACCTACTGTCGTCAGTGAGGGTTTCGGAGGGAACGAGGTTGATCTCTAAAGGATTGTTATATAAACGATTGGCCAGGATGTTGGAACATATACCCGCTTCGGTCGTCTGTGAATGAGTGTAGCACCTGGTTTTGAGGGCCGTCCATGGCAATTCCAAACCTCTCGCTCGAGCTTGGAAGATAACATAGATGGCTAGCGTAAGAGGCAAGAGAATATAAAGAGGGGGGAAATCCTACGATAACTCACCTTCGAGCTGTGATAAATATTGACTCCAGGCCGGTGAGATGCTGACGGCATGATTGGCGGCGGGACGAAAAAGTAAGAAAGCACTTACACTGATCTGAATTTCTCCAAAACTGGCAGGTATATTAGGCCTTCAAGTTTGATTAGTAGGCGCGCGCTAGAAGTTCAATATACCACACTCACCTTTGTGATGTGCGATACAGAGACATAATGCAACTAGGGTAAAAATCCTTGCCAATCCTGACAATCCAAGATAAGTGGAGTATAATGGATCAATGATTTGGTCTTGTAGTAGATTCATAGGAGGGTGAGTGCATGCACGAAGGCAGGTGAAGCACGAGGCTGCGACTCGCTTTGTGTTTGACTGTGTTTGGCCGAAGTTTTATGATCTGTGGTGTTCGCACGCCACTCTTTACTGCCATCCGTGAGTCCAAGCAATCAATTTTACATTTTTAGAGGGAGAGGTCTTTTAATTGACCACGTTCCTGTATTTGTTGTTGCTTAGTCGCAGTCCTGGCGGTATACACATCCGAATGAACTTAAACTAGGGATTTAATAATGGTACCATTCTTCAAAAGGTATGCTGGTTATCACTTTGTCTGGTAGTCACCGAAGTATCCTGCCCCTCCGTGTCTAGATCCCCGCACCATATCCTTGAAGAGCAAGTTGAGTTCGGTGATATACTTGTCATCCGATGTGATGACTAGTGTGCTGTCGTCCACGACTAATTGATTATCAGTAGACATATCAGGCATGCCAGCTCGTGGATAAACCTGGAAAGCCTTCCACTGAAGCTCGCCAGCCAAGGAATAGCGCATTTGGATGGGCCGCACAAATATGCCCTGGTGTGGACCCTTGTAGACAAACCACCTTTTCGATGTATCAGCTCTGTACCCTGGATTCCTGGGGCTAAGCGAGTTAGGATCGACAGCGCGTTTTCCCGCTATTCTTTGACCATTCGTATGTGTTACTCGACGGCACTCGACGAGACCATCCTTATTGAGGACCTGTCGTATAATGGAGACTTCGGGTCTAGCAGACCTGGTGTGGGTCGGGATCGTTTCGAAGTCAATTCCTCGCAACCCTGGTTGTAAGCACCATGGCTCTGGAGGAATTCTAGTTGGCTCGACCAAGTCGTCTGATAGGCCACGTCTATCTTCGTCATCAATACGCCACACTCCCGCGTCCAACAAATCATCTTGGGTGGGGCAGTAGACGGGTGTCTGTAGAGAAGGGACCGAATGCTGAATAGGTCGGCAAAAGTATGTCTTTGCGACCTCGACACCAAGATACGTTGGATTCCCTCCGAATCCGTCTTCCATCTGGCGGTGAGTAAGGGGACTGGAAACTCGCAGAGGCTATTGGGAACTGAACATGACGTGAGATTCAGAGATGAAGTTCAAATTCAATTTGACGGCACCTTTCATCCACAACTTCCTCGTAGTTCACGACGATCTCTGTAAATCCTTTTCCATACAACGACAGCAGAATCCTAAGCCCACTTTGATTGTCTTGATCTAGAAGAACATCGACGATGTTGGCCCGGCGACCTCTGTAAAGGCCCGACGTAACCACGACATTCTTATGAAGCCAGGGAACTTTGCTTGTATCGTACAAGGTCAAAGACGAAGGTTCAGGATTGAGCTGAGAAAATGTACTCAGCCTCTCCTGAGCTCTTCCGTATAGCAACTTGAGAGGGCGCGAATGATGTTGTGGTCCTTGTTCAACAGTTATGAGCCGACCGGAGTTCTTGTCTACTAAAATGGGCTATGGGGGATAAGTATGTCAATCATGGAATGCATGTGTTAACTGCATACACTTACTTCTCTTCCAATCCAACCTCCGACTGGAAATGTGCAGAATACTTCCATAGCTCTTGAATGATGTCTCCTTTGGGGTGAGGCGGTATCTGGGTCTACCTGCGCGCCGTCTGATTGTTCTGACCAATCCCACCGAATTACCCAGCCTCTAGCTGTGTTCGAGTCCGGCGACATAACCTCGACATAGTCGCCGACCTCAAAGAACTTGACGACATTATCAAGAGGTATGGTCAGTTCTTCAACTTGCTCATCGCATTTGACAATGAGAACATGTGGATTCCGACCAATTATACGCCCGACAATGCCCGTAGCAATGTCCATGATGCGATCTCCTTCATCGAAAGTCCAATGTGCAGGTAATGGAATAGTCCGGAGGTTGATATGTCTATTGGTGGAGGCCAGAAAGAGTTGTCGGTGGCGCGGGTGTATGGACACTGCTCGACTGAGACGTTGAGCCCTACAAGTCACAACTTCCAAATCGTCGTCAAACCTTGACTGAGGAAAGTCTTCTGGAGAGAGTGCACTGTCGAGTAACGACGGTTTAGGCCGAGGGTTGTGATTCCGCGGAAACAAGCGCGCTGTATGTCTCCCATTAGACAGTACGCACGAATCTCTGTCCGTTCTTGAAATGCGGGGTAACACCAGAACACTGGCCCACAATGCGTCCCGCACTACATAGCCTACGTCTCCGTGGTACCTGCCGCCGCGAATAGTAACCCAGCGACCCGCCAAAGAAAGGTGGCGTCGTTGGCGAATTGCGGCGAGCTTTTCATCAGGGTCAACTATGGCATGATAAGAATTGAAGTAGACGGTGGGGTGGGATTTAATCAAGGGCGCGAATGGATCAAGATTGGAGGAGCGACTAAGAACGTAGAAGGCGCTTCCACCAATCGCGTCCAAGGAAGGCCAAACATCTTCAATTTGGTGTCATTGCGAAGCTTCTTGCTTGATATTGTCACTTATAACATGTTCCATTCCCATCTAGGCAGTGTTGAGTCGTGCGAAGATCAATAGTTGGCATGAAAAATACCTGGCACTGAAATCGGACCAGAAACGAAGAGTTCGCTACGAACAGGGATATAAACAAATCTTTGGTGAAGGAGAGTTCGTCTTCTTCAATGGATTCGGAGTCGGCGCGATCTTTCCAATCCGGGGAGGTGAACTTCTCAAATAGCACGTGCACTACGTCAGAAAATGCATCTGGTCGCGAGGGAGAAGATGCCAAGGGATAACTCTTCATAACCTCAGTCTTCGACCAGCTTTCGTCCATCCACGAAGCGGCTGAGTATTTAAGAGTAGATGAAGAACATATAGTCGTTCAAGCTTACCACTGTAGTCATCGCCCATCACGTTCTCCAGTTCAGCTTCACTATCACTATCACCCTGCGCCTCGATATCCAGGAAACTCGTAATATGAGCCATGGCATTGAATGTTCACGACGATTGTGTGAGAGATGGCAAGAGGCAAGATGATTATGTTATTTAAGCGGGCCGAAGACTAGCGGCTGAGTCTAACGTTGGCTCACATACTTTCGCAACTCTGAACTGTTCGACATACAAGTTTTCGGTGAATGTTCCTTCATTGCTCAATGATTATATACATTTATCGCTGTGGCGTGTGACTTGGAGAATATTTCCCTTTCCACTTCTCCATCGTGGTGAGTTGGGAGTGTCTGTCTGCGCGAGCCATGCAGTTATAATGTCGATCAGTTCCTATTTGATGGAGCGCTCAGGTCGTCTACGACCTATCTGGCTACACGTACTCTACACTGTATACTACGCGATCCGGTAATATATGAGAGTGAAATACGCTGTGTGTGACGATAACTATGGGAGTGGCGTGTCTCCAGTAAGTGAGTATGTATGTGTCGTGGGTGGAAAGGAGGGGCAGTATGCCCTAGCATTGGTGTAGTGATAATATCGAGCCCATAATAATGTATATATATAAGATAGAAACATGGTTGAAGATGGTACACCTGGACGACGATAGATCAGCTAACATTGGGATTGCAATGAATACTTACGGTTTGTTGATTATTCACCCCTCTCAACCAGCATCGTCATGTATCCTTCCTTTATCCGGTGATACGTGTGGAGCTGAGCGCTGAGCAGGTGCGCAACGGTACAAACAGTTGGGGTGCCATGTCAACCATCCCGATGTTGGGCCGAGGTGGTCCTGTGCGTTGGAGGTTCACGTTCCCTAACTCATCCTGAGGTGCTGTTTTGGACAGGAATCATCCTCAGGTCGAACTTCAGCAAGGGTGATTCGACAGCGGCGTAATATGTAGGCTGGCCTTGCGATACGAAGAACAAATTATGGGTAGACGAAGAAGTACCAGAATGCATTGCCGTGCTCACCGATGTCCTGTCGCCGTCAAATAAACTTCACATCGGTCCTGACGACGCGTTTTCTTTGTCCAGTGTTTTAGAGGTAGACGAAGTGTACTGCTGGTAGTAGTAGTAGTAGAAGAGGAATAGAGACTCGGATAACGTGGTGACAGAAAGGAAAAAAAAGCAAGAACGGTTGGTGTCTGATGCAGGTCTGATGTTCACCCGGCTCGGGATCATCCGAAAATAGTGTCTGACATACGTCCGTCTCCTCTAAACAGGGAAGTGTGTTACTAATATGCACCGATCGCGATGGACTGGGCTGTGATAACGCTTCAAATTATGTACATCTGGAAAGACCTTATAATCTTTGGTTAACTCAAGTTAAACATTTTCAAACTATGTAACTTAAATCTGTAGAGTTATCTTCAAGCGAAAAAGTTACCTGTGGATATTCATATTCTAACAATTGTCTTAATATAACTGCAAGTTCTATAGAGATAACTTCAGGCAAGCCAAGATATAATACATATATATCTTGTCGAAAGTTGTATCAAGTTATTCCAAGACAATTATGTTATCATATGTATTCATTAGGCCTTTAAGGTCCGGTCCTATGGACTGCCAAACAACTGCCAACTGGACCGGACCGGACCGCAAAAAGACCGCCAAGAGAAAAAGACCGGTCGGAAAAAAGACTGGTCCCAGTTGGCAGTCCTGAGGTTGGATGAGAATATTTAGGACTGCCAAAAGACTGATGCGACCAGTCGTGGACTGGTCTATAGTAAAACAGACTACCAAAGGGTGTTCGAACATATTTTAGCTAGTTTAGAGTACAAAAACATATATTTCAGCACATATATCAAACTGAATTGAATAATTACAATGTTTACCCTCTCAAACGAACACTTGAATACATAATAGTGAGTTGAAATTTAGACGATGACATAGTATATTGCATAAAGTTCCCATATATAACAAGACACTGTGGTCTAGTGGTTAGAACACCTCAATTTCACCTATATTAGGTGAGGTCTTGAGTTCAATCCTTACTAGATGCACATTTTTGTGTACGCGACTCGACCTTGGGATGCGCTATGTAACAGTTGGACCAGTTGGACTGCAGTCCGGACCGGCCCCTGGTTCAACCGGTCGGACTGGAAAGACCGGACTGCAGTCGCGACGGTCTAATTAAAAGACCGGTCCTGGTTGATGGTCCTTCCAAAAAGAAGAAAACGAAGGACTGCCCCGGTTGGCGGTCCTTGAAAAAAAATGAAAAAGACCGGACCAAGACCGGACCTTAAAGCCCTAGTATTCATAGGTTACTTAAGTTATCTATAGTTAGAGCTGGTGTGTGCACTAACTTGAGCTGTCTTAGAGCTGACTGATATTATCTTGGGTTATCTTTACATACCTTCAATAAACTGTGTGCAATACTTGTATTAGAATAGCTCAGAAACATGATTATGATAACAAGATCTCTAAGAAATCCGAGTCAAATTAGTGTTTTGGCTATAACTTGAAGTGCGTGTCTGCAATTCCCACGATAACATAAGCGTTTTGTAGGCCTAATTGAACGCTTTCTGACAGTATATAACACTTGTACCTTCCAGTCAAGTATAGTAGTGCTATTGCTTGAACACAAGAAACAGAGAATTGATTGAATGGCTTATGGCCGGAGCTGCACCTCTTATTTTCCCACGGTTATGGGCTCGTCCTGTAGCCCTAATTAAACGCTTTCCAACCATATATAGGTCTGCTACCTTTCATGCAAGTCCCAGAGAGCTATTGAGTGAATAGTGGTAAATCAAGAATCAAGAATTGATTAAGTCCAACAGGCAGGCAATTTAGGTCCGGACCTCCGGACCCAAACCCTTTGCCCTGGTCATGTGACTTCATGTTGGTATTTAAACCAGAGCTGAGCTCTGATCCCATTATTCCTCTCTTGACCTTCTTCCTCCATGTTCTCTCTTTAAATCTTCAAGTCTTGAATGTTCTCTTGATATGTGAGCTTGCTTCTTCTATTCTTATGCTTGCTAATCATTGTCTCTTGTTCAAGGGTGCTCTCTTTTGACTGTGTTCAATATTCTAGTATGTGTATTGTACTTTTACTATTGTATTGATTGTAGTATTATGTACTTGTTAGTTGATAGTATGATGAATATTATATTCTTTTTGTAATCTTTTGAAACTATTTGAATCTTTTAACTCTCTTAGAAAGCTTCTTAAAGTCTACTTAAAGCATTAGTTAGACACTTATGAGTTACTACAAAGTTGTTCTTGAGGTATATCAGAGATAGCTAGAGACAAGGTTCACTATTACTAATAACTTAAGATAACTCAAGTAGATTTGCATATGACTATACTTAACTTAAGTTAAGCCAAGTGATGAACCTTGTCCTAAGTAGCTTTGACCAACTTTTAGCCTTATGAGCTTTAAGTTATCTATAGCTAACATAAGATATATAGGCCTTTCCTGATGTAAATGAAATTTTTACACTGGCACCGCTTTAACCGCGACCACCACATGCCAGAGCGCCTCTTCGAAGTCCGTAAGTAGGGATTTAGGTGTTAAATGCAAATTTGAATAGCCGGCGAACAGAAGCGATCAAAGCTGTCCGCAGACTAGAGCTGGGGGATCATCCCGTAAACCCATTGAGTGTCTATGAAATCATCACGTCTGCTCACCGATTTGCAGGAGTATCTGATCAAGTGGAAGGGCTACTCTGAAAAACACAACTCGTATGTACTACGTCAATCACGATGTAAAGCGTGCTACATTTCCACAAACGCAGATGGGAGCCGGAAGACTGCCTCGACGAGTGCGAAGATCTCCTGAAAGTAATGTGGCAACAAATGTGGAAGGAAAAGAGGAAAACAGCTGAAGACTTCATTGAAACGGCCCCGAGAACATATCTGTCTCAGAAGTCGATAGGTGAGCAAGTGTCCCCGCTTTGTGGCTAGTACTTACTCTCATGAACCATACCCTTACAGATTACCAATCCCAATACGATTTCATGGGCAACAATAAGGTTTGCATATCGTGCATTCTTCTGTTCCGTAACTCACATATCGAAGGCAAATTACTGTCACAAAAAATCAGAAAAGAATGCGACGAAGAAATCAAAAGAAAACGAGGCGCAGGATACTTCGAATGTGATCGTATATAAAATATACTGAATCACGCACAGCGTAAGACCACAATGGGTAAAGCTAGGGTGCAAAATGTAGAGGATATTGAGGCCCTACCGCAACCGCAGAGCCCTGAGCCCTGACTTTCCCGATAATGCTTTCTGGCCGATGGCAACCACTTTTGCCCCCGATATTCCGTCCATCTCTGGTCCACACAAGAATAAGGAAGCCGTTTGGTACGAAAGCGAAACCCCTGCTAGCTTGAGGTCCCCTCCCAGAGTGCTACCCACTGAGGGTGGCGCAACCGCTCCTCCTATCGGGACACTCTACATTCACATCAACACAGAGGTCCATCAACGGCAGATCTGGGTTTACTGTCAGACTGGATGGGTTGCCATCCCATTTGCTTCCCCCAACCAGTGTCAACGCTTTGCCCATTCAGACCCTCGTCATTCCGATTTATTCTTCAAGTTTCACAACGATAAGCCCAATTGGGTGAAGGACGATACTCTCAGGAAAGAGGATGCAGCGAAAAAGCGTGGAAAATAGTGCAGTTCAGAGATGAAGTACAGCTAATTTGCTCCATCGCGTTTGATTACAATAAACGGTGCTGAGTCAACCTCTTCCTAATAGCTAATAAGTTCGGGGACGGCCCCAAGATATCATTTATACAATGTCAAATGACTATTAGAACAGTCCTAAAGATGTAGATATGCGAACTAATGAGTGTACTTGAGAAGGAAGGGTGAATAAGGGTTCACCTAGTATCATGAATATTCACATTTTTCCACACTGGGAACACCTCTGGGGTGTTAATACATTATCTATAATGATAATAGAACATATTGGGACGACCCAGAGGTCAGGGGAAGTTGATGGTATATGTGCTTTCTTGGGGAACATTATTTGAGGTATATACAAGGTTTTGACTGCATTTTTCACACTCCAGACTTCATCTAACTCATGATTAGAGCATTATATACATATATCTTCGAATATGAGGTGTCCCCGGGTCATGGCAAGTTGATAGTGTGACCCAAACCTATGTGGTCCGGGTTTTTAGCATTTTGATGATATCCAAGAGTTCTGTTGACCTGGGGACCTAACTGAGTGACATATACAATGCCCCAAAGGTGTCTGGACGACTTACAAGTGGTTTCAGGTCACATGCTCCCTTTTTGGTGCTTTTTGATGGATTTTCAATAATGTTCTGCTTGTTTCTCAGCCAAATCTTCGTGTTTTTACATGGTTCTTTGTGCTGCACACATCCATTTTTCAATAGGAAGACATCTAGCACAGCCCCAGGTCTATCTGAGGTATGTGCTCCTCGATTAAAAATGTGTCACACATCGTTTTATTATTGGTTTCAGTAGCTGCCACACCTCCATTCATGTTTCTGATAGTTAGAAAGAATTCTATTTTTCAACCTACAAACACCCCTCCCATACCCTCCTCATACCCTGGCAATAGCCCAGTATTTATCCTGGTGCCACAATTGTACCCTGCCCCCAATCCTCCTGCCCCCATCCTTCATCCTCTCCCCCATCAATCTCATCAGTTCCCATCAACCCCTAGGTCCGGATTTTCCTGTGGCCACATTTTCCTTGCCCTCATCCCTCATCTTCTGCCCCTATCAAACCCTAGGTCCGGATTTTCCTGGTGCCACAATTGCTATCTCCATCCCCCATTCCTCTGGACAATCAATGACATCAGTACTCATCAATCCCTAGGTCCGGATTTATGTGTGGCCACATTTCCTCATCCCCTGCTCCCCTCCCTATCAATCCCTACATGCTCTTATCAATCTCTATCCATATTTGGGACCCATCCCGCCTCATTCCAGTCCGCCCCAATATATCCTGGCCAGCCAGCCAGCCAGCCAGACAGTCATTTAGAGCTACAGTGGACAACATGTTGTTTTGCCCTGCCACTACAGGCCTATAACGTGTTATCCCTATAGCATAGGGTGTACTTGACACAGGACTCATCGGGATACTCGAGGAGAGCGCAAAAGCACATACACTCGCCACACTTGTTAAAATGTTTCTGCAATCAATACCAAGTCGTCAGCAAACAAAGAAAGGCTCGAGAAAATGCTAAAGGCACCAACAAAGACCATAGAAGGTGGAGCTTGACTCTCTGCTTCGATAGCGGGCCCCACAACAGGAGTGGCCGCTACCATAGCAGGTTCAGTCAAAACAGACTGAGCCACCTCCACAGTGACTGGACTACCCATCCAAGTGACGGTATGAGGAGGTGGAACGGAAACAGAAGGAGCAATGTGATTGGTAGTTTCATCGAAATCACGATCCGTGGCCAACACGGGAGCGAAGTTCAAGTAAGCAGCGAGACCCGTAGTGATAACGCGCTCGTACATGATGGGATGAGTGTTGCAGAAGCGAGGGAATCAGTTTACCGCTAAGAAGCGGGGCCACCAAAGGACAAGTGCCTGGTCTCCGGGGACAATTGACCCAAAGGAAGGGGCAAGTTCATCAGGAAAGGTCTATATATCTTATATTAACTATAGATAACTTAAAGCTTATAAGGCTAAAAGTTGGTCAAAGCTACTTAGGACAAGGTTCACCGCTTAGCTTAACTTTAGTCTCTTATAAACAGACAACGATACACATGACGAACAAGATTAGTATGTGTATGTAGTCTGTCGAAGATCGCGAGGGCCTTGTATGGCAGCCTATATGATTATGTACAATCCGTTTATGGACGGCGATCGAATGCATGTTTCTGTCATTAACCACGATGTGTCGTGTCAATACGACCTCATTAACTGCTCATTTCGCGTCGGAATGCCTCAAAACGTTTCCTGAGACAGTGTTGAGGGTCGAGAGACACTACGCCGCATTGTTGCCAAGCACATTCCGAACTGGAAGGACGGCCTTCAAGCAGAGCAGATAGATCCAATACTGTGTATCCTAGACGGCAAGAATCTCGTCCTCAGTCTCACGACGGGTGATGGAAAATTATCCCTCTTTATGGTCTCTATTCTTGTACTCCTCGAACTAGCTGAGAACCCTCAAGATTATCCAACCTTTGGCCTTTTGGGTCAGAAAGCACCTGTCGGACTTGTTATAACGCCAACGAAAGGACTGGCGTCAAACATCGTATGAGTATTTCCAATGCATTGAACAATAACTAACTCAACCAGGTCTCTCAACTGTCGTCATACAGTGTCGTTGGACTAGCGTACTGTCAAGAGACCCTTTGTGATGTAGCTATTCAACATCGAAACCTGTTGGACGAAATCACTGCATGCACCTACCAAGTCATCTGTGTTGATCCCAAACATCTGATAGGGACCGCTTGGCATAAGATATTCAATGCTCCCGTGTTCTGCAGGAATCTTGTGTACTGCTGCCTGGAGGAAGGACATCTAGCTGATGAGTGGGGCAAGACATTCTGACAAGCATTCCTCTCGATCGGTACCTTCATCTGTGGTCGCCTTCCATCTTGTATTTCTGTCTTTAGTATCTCAGTGACTTTGGAGCCTGGACGACAGATGTTGGCACTATGTCAAACACTCGGCCTTCGCGCAGGATCATTCACCATCTTTCGACACAGTAATGAACGCCGCGACTTGCAGTTCATCCTCGAGCCTCTCGAGAACGGAATCAATTCCTCCTGCTTTCCGCAACTTCTTTCCTATCTTAACGCTGGTCGAAAGGTCGTTATTCACACGCCGACACTCAATGTAATCAGCCGCATATACCTCTATCTCTTCCGTCTCGAGCCTCCAGGAGTCAATCATGGTCGACGGGTTCGTTAGTACACTGTGCTCTGCTCTGACAAGTTCAATCGTGATACGTTGGAGTTGCTGGACTCAGACCCAGAGTTACAGATCATAATCAGAACGGTTGCGGTGGCAAATGGGGTACATAGCAACTCAATCGATGACAGTATCTCAGTCGCAATGCCAAGCACACTCTCGCAGCTCCTGTGTTCCATCAAATACCAGGTCCAGTTCATTGCAATACATGGAGTCAGACTTGGGAACACTATAGCAGTTGCTGTATATTGCTTGTATAAAGGCTGCGGGTGAGAAATCTGTAGCTCCCGAGAGCCAGGAGGAAAGAGTACAGATGTGCGTCAGGGATCGAGGGTCAGGTTTGTTGCAGGGAAAGTCCTCTGAAAATGTGTCCAAGAAATCTCCAAACGAACGGAAGTGCTCAGTTATAGTATCCAAGACTGCCGTAACATGTTCTGTATGTGATAGGTGAAGCCTGCGCGGTTGGGAATGAGGTGTATCTATCGTGTCCGATGTAAGGCAGTGCAACGAGCTCAGAAGTAACAGAGATTGGAGGGGATGTAAAAGGTGTCTTCTTGGGATGAGAGCATATCCGAGCTTAGTGGACTGTCGATTGGGAGAGGTGAAAGTAGCAGATTCTGTGGAGAGAGCGCGTATTGCGACACATTTGCGGGAACTCCGGGCAAAGTTGGGAGCTTTGGGGGAGGCTGGCGGTATTTTCAATGTTTCTTAGCTTCGGGCCTAATGGTAGGGTCATAATGAATAAAATTGTTGACATTATCATGACTAGCCATGGGCGTAAATGTGTCCTGTCGACGTGGTAGAAGAAAAAGAGTACAGGCCGATCATTTTTGATCGCTGTTTATAAATGGATTGTACTTAATCATACAGGCTGCCATACAAGACCCCGTGTTTTGCAAAGGACTAGCTTAAATTAAGTTAGGTATAATTATATGCAAATCTACTTGAGTTATCTCAAGTTATTAGTAATGGTGAACCTTGTCTCTAGCTATCTCTGAAATACCTCAAGAACAACTTTGTAGTAACTCATGATTGTCTGGGTACTTTAAGTAGACTTTAAGAAGCTTTCTAAGAGAGTTAAAAGTTTCAAATAGTTTCAAAAGATTGCAAAAAGAATATAATAATCATCATACTATCAACTAACAAGTACATAATACTACAATCAATACAATAGTAATAGTTTCAAGAAATATCTAAAAGTATCAAGTTAGTCAAGAATCCAAGAGAAAAGTACAATACACATACCAGAACATTGAACACAGTCAAAAGAGAGCACCCTTAAACAAGAGATAATGATTAGCAAGCATAAGAAAAGAAGAAGCAAGTCTACATACCAAGAGAACATCTAAGACTTGAAGATTTAGAGAGAGAACATGAAGGAAGAAGGTCAAGAGAGGAATGATGGGATCAGAGCTCAGCTCTGGTTTAAATACCAACATGAAGTCACATGACTAGGGCATAGGGTTTGGGTCCGGAGGTCCGGACCTAGATTGCCTGCCTGTTGGACTTGATCAATTCTTAATTCTTGATTTACCACTATTCACTCAATAGCTCTCTGGGACTTGCATGAAAGGTAGCAGACCTATATATGGTTGGAAAGCGTTTAATTAGGGCTACAGGACGAGCCCATAACCGTGGGAAAATAAGAGGTGCAGCTCCGGCCATAAGCCATTCAATCAATTCTCTGTTTCTTGTGTTCAAGCAATAGCACTACTATACTTGACTGGAAGGTACAAGTGTTATATACTGTCAGAAAGCGTTCAATTAGGCCTACAAAACGCTTATGTTATCGTGGGAATTGCAGACACGCACTTCAAGTTATAGCCAAAACACTAATTTGACTCGGATTTCTTAGAGATCTTGTTATCATGATCATGTTTCTGAGCTGTTCTAATACAAGCTGTGCATACAGTTTATTAAAGGCATGTAAAGATAACCCAAGATGACATCAGTCAGCTCCAAGACAGCTCAAGTTAGTACATATATCAGCTCTAACTATGGATAACTTAAGTAACCTATGAATACATATGATAACATAATTGTCATGGGATAACTTGATACAACTTTAGACAAGATATATATGTATTATATCTTGGCTTGCCTGAAGTTATCTCTATAGAACTTGCAGTTATATTAAGACAGTTGTTAGAATATGAATATCCACAGGTAACTTTTTTCACTTGAAGATAACTCTACAGATTTAAGTTGCATAGTTTGAAAATATTTAACTTGAGTTAACCATAGATTATAAGACCTTTTCAGATGACTTGTTCACTACATCGTAGTTGGCAACGATCCCTCCCAAGGAGTCCTCAGCCCCAAGGTGAAACCCAAGGAGAATGGACATCTGACAAAGATACAATTAGACCTCCAACTGGAAAGTGGGTGAACAGACGTACAGCAAAGTCACCCAATGCCTCTTCCATCATCTTAGCGAATTACCGCTCGGGATGACGGAAGCAGGCGGGGATGAGGTGTTCGAAGCGGAGACCATCGAGCATCACTGAACCCTGCCGCATCTCAAACCAGTTAGAAACAAGACAAAGACAGCAGGTATACAACAAAGCAATGTTGTAGGCCTGACCTGTCTTGAGGTTGGGATCTTCGATCTCCTAGATAGCCATTGAGCAAATCTATATCTAAGTCAGAACTAAGGAAACAAGGGACAAAAGGCGAAACTCACCAAACATTGAATCATGAAGCGCAAGGTGGGTGCATCGAGTGATTCGCTCAAACCCAAGGACAAGTCCTCAGTCAGGAAAGTATGGAAAGAAGAAAGGTCCAAGACGGTCCAGTTAATGTTTCCAGTCAGGTCAGGTTAAGTCGCTTACCAGCACACAATCCAAATACGTTCACATAGCCATAGACAGTTCTACTAGCAATCTAATCAGACACATCAAGGCATGTCATCATGCTGAGAAGCCTACAAGGTGGGCATTAACCTAAAATTGACCAAAAGTTCTCTCACTAGGATTTAAAGGTTAAGTCACTTAACTGGTCATTTTAGAGCGACTTAACCTGACCTGACTGGAAACATTAACCGGACCCTGAGTGACTGGTCACTGTGAATGACTGGTTAAGGTTAATGGTTAAAGCATTTGGAGAAATTTAATGTGACTGTCAATGACTGGTCTTAACTGGTTATAACCAATACCCTTGATACTCTCAATATATGAAGAGAAAAAGAGCTATAACACAAAGATTTCTTACATATATAGTATATATATAATTGATAAAGTCTGATACACTACTATTATAAAGAGAAAGACCAGAAAACATAGACCTGAATATGAAAAAGATAAATCAATAGATTCATTAATATTGATTTACCTCTGGGTTATAGGGTTGATAGCATATTAACCAGACATAACCTGTTAATAACTGGTTATAACTGCATTAAGTTTTAACTGGTTATAGCCAGTTATAACTGAGTCTTGAGTGACTGGTTACACTTATTGACTGGTCATGGTTAATGGTTAATTAACTTTCATGATATTGAATGACTGGTTAAGGTCAAGTTAATCCAAAAAGTGAGTCATTAACCTGACTTAACCTGACCTTTAAACCCTATGTGCGGCGACATTGAATGAAGTTCTGCCATCCAATACCGCGCCTTGAGGGTACAAGATGAAAACCTATCGGTAGGCGTCGGCGGGAATATCCTCCTCCCGGAGAACATCATCAGTAGCGAGTGGGGGAGTGCCTCCATGTCAACGCAGACCAGAGAAGGAGACGAAAACGAGGCCCTCAAGGTGAACATACGTCCCAAGCTCAATGAGGGCCTTTGTACCCTTCGGGCAGATCGCTATTGCTCGTCATAAAAGAATGAGCGCTGAGCGAGTCGTACCCATTGTAGTACTTCTGCCCAAAAATCTTCATCTTCACCAAACTGGTGGCTCACCCTATTAAGTTGTCCTGTCTAGATATAGTACTCTAGTCGTAGGGGGTAGTATTTAAATGGGATGACAATAGTACCGTTAGTATCGACGGGAACCCTATCCCGTTGGAGAGAATAATACGCACGGCAATCAAGGGTGTTTGTTGCAGAGATGGAGGAAAGGTTGAAGACGCTAGCGAAGGGTTTCAATTTGAGTGGGATCGTGGAGCATGTAACTACAAGGATCGACTGTTCCGCCGAGAAATGCGATACATGGTTTCGCGATGATCCACAGAAGCGAGACAATGGGTTCTCGTTCTTGAAGGATCCCAAGAATGAGCTCAAGCAATTCGAATTCGAATTGCTCGAGCATTTTGCAAAGAAGGAAATGTTCTTCCTGAGGAAAGGAGACTCCTCCACTCCTCTCGCGTCTGCTTATCGTCATGTGGGGAATCTTCTATCCCTGCGCAGCGTACCTCATTGAGATTGGAAAACCTGCCATCACTGAGGCCGAAAACTGCCTGGTGAGTGTTCATTGTCTGTTATTGTTTCTCTCTAACCCATTTCTCTAGTACCTACGTCTCTTTCTTCCCCAGCTCTTCCTCCCCTTGTTCCGCCCACCCTCCCCGTCGCATGGGCCAACAAGTTCGTCCAGCCAGCCAAAGTCGCCCAGACGTTCCAGCAGCCGCTGATTCCTACGTTCAATTTGTTTGGAGAACCTCTCTGACACACTGAGAACCTTGGAGGGTCCCATAGCGTGGTAGGTATTGTTGTGAACCCGGGGGCGTTCCAGTCTCGTATGGGGCTACCAGCAAGTCTGCTCGTTGACCCCCAACTCCTGGCTCTGCAACGAGGCCCTGTGCAGTGTTTCAACAAGGAACCACTGTTCACCCGCCTTTAACGCACACCCTCCAGCTCCCAGAACATGGCTCCACCTTCACAGACGCTCCCTATCGCCACCTCCCTTCCAACAGTACAGGTGGATCCCAAGGAAACGGGCCCATCCAACCGTTGGCAATCCCAAATGCAGCTGACTTGGTCTGTATCCCACATCCCAAACACCTCTTGATGCCAGTCTTGAAGAACCACCATCTCAAGATGTTTGGTCTATGTATAGATACACAACTCAATATAACTATGAACAGTGGTAGAGTTGCAGTCTTGACCCGCGGATGGGGCGGAGCCCCATCTGTTAGATACTCGGGAATATATGACTAGGGTACCTAAGGAACCCCCCCCCCCCCGGAACAGTTAAGGAAGCTTCAACGTGCGTAGGTACCTTACGGGGAACATGGAGGCAGGTAATGAGATGTACTGCAAGCAGGTAAAAATGTGGTAAATTACACTGTCTTCATCCTTCATGATCTCTACAGGTATACAATGGAAACTCAACCTTCTTGTCTGGAATTTGCTGTTAGTGTGATGTATAATAACATCTGCATATCTATGATATACTGAGGTCCTTAGTCACAGCAAGCAGCTCATCTGGATCTAGCTCCACAAGGTGTGCCAGCTTTGGGTCACTATTCGTCTTCTGCTTTTCTTGGGAGCACTGGTTGGTACAGGCAATATCCAGTGTTTGTATTTGTGCTTGGTAACAGTAGGTGGTGTCGAGATGATTTTCTTTACCTTAGGTCCTTCGAAGAGCTACTGTGGGCTGACATTTTGGATTTGACTGCCTTTGTCTTGGTCTTAGTCTTGGAACTGTTCATGTTTTTTTGTTCTATTAGTTGCTTTTACTATGACTATAACTTAGGAAGAGATGTATTGATATAAATTATTACCAAAAAAGAGTATGATCAGTTTGAACTGGTTTAGAACTGATTGGAACTAATACTGTGAACTGCAGTTTGATGCAGTTGCTCTGTCGGACTGGTTGCAGTTGCAGACCATTGTGGAAGGAGGGCATGAGCCTCTTCTTTTGGTGACATCGGTTCCTTCAATGATATCTGCTGCTCTTCAGGAGAGGAGTATTCCTGCTCCTCTGAACTATCTGGCAGAAGGTCCTGTAGATCGTCTTCCTGTCCAGGAGAATGCGGAGGAGTGAATGACCAGATAGACGAGTAATCTTCGAGGTTCTTATCTGTGTCTTCAGATTCAACAACATACTCACTGTTAGTGCTATCGCTAGCACCATCAGTGTCTTGATCTCCAATAGATGTGTCGGCTGGGCCATCGACAAAAGGACTGCCAGTAGGGGATGTGGGGGAACGATGAGGGAGGTCGTCGGAATCGCTAGCTTTAGCAGCTTGTGCGGTAGATGTGTCAACTAGACTATCAATCAAAGCACCAGTGGGTGAGGGAGAACAACTTCTCTCATCGTTAGGATCCTGGTCGTCACCGCGGTCAACTGAAAAGTCTCGGAGGATGACAGAAGAATGATTTGTAGGAGGAAATGGATCGCTACAGAACATATCACAAGGGTCAGGATACAGATGACACTGTATGAGGCTCCCAAATGTGCTACCCAAGTATAGATGGTGAGACTCTTGGCCATATGAACAGATGAATGTTTCGGTCTGAGGATCTCATCGAAAAGTCCGAGGTCGCTCTATGAATAATGAGACCGGTGAAAGAACGAAACTGCCAAAGTAAAACAGTCAAAGTAAAACCCAAATTGTCAAAGATTTATGTGATAAGTGGAATTATCTATGGCTATCTTTGTTTTGTTGCAATATCACTGTAATTGACCTCACCGAAACATCACCAAGCAGCTGGAAGGCAACACACTATAACTTCAATCCTGCTAGACATGTTTGTGAGAAGCATTCCAAGTTACCAATTTCTTCCCCTATCTGCTCATCATGAGAGTCGAAGTTGACACAAGGGAAGTAGATTTCATCTAAATAGATAGGTTAATCATCAGAGCTTATATCAAAGATGAAGAACGCACCTGCAACACCTGAGCTTGAAGCTCAGCTATCCTATGCTGGAGATTACTTCAAGTCTTTTTTCACCTCTCTGTTCTTCACCACTGCATCCAGGCCTCAATGTCCATCTGTTGGATCCACGCAATGGATTCATTACACTCTCTTTTAATTTGTTCTGTATTGTGTTTGGGACGAGCTGTCTCTTGACGGAGCAAGGTCACTTGTATTTCTCTACAAGCTAGATGTATCTTTATCCAAGATGTTAACATTGACAAGTGCGTCTCTGGTGATTTTTTGACCTTTCCTGCAAAATGGGTGACACACTCAGATGGACTGAAAATCATCCATGTGTTGATATTGTCCACAAAAAGAATACTGTCATCGTCCAGAAGGTCAACGAGAGATCCACAAGAGATGTTGCAACAGAGAACACTATTGATGTGATCTTTATCTTGAGATATAGAGATCTTGCATTCATGAAGAGCGTGTGATAGGGTATGGAAACTAATGAAGTCAACAAAGACACAAACACATGAATGATTGAAATCTGGACCACTTCCGACAAGCTTCTTTGAAACATCAAAGGCCAACTTGGCCTGGCTACAGAGTACAGAAGGAACCTCGCCAGAGGAAATTAAAAAGGTGTAGTTCTTGGTATTCCAGGCGCTTTCCTGCAAGACTAGTGAGAAACTGGCGAATGACAAAAGCTAACTTTCCAAATAATGAAAAGTGGGTCACAAGATTATTATTGATAGTTCATGTGAAAATGGCCTCCCCAAGACAAACAGATATGAACGACTCTGAGCAATGTTGAGTTCACCGTACAACATCGCCATGCACTCTAGTGCCTCGCTGATTTGCTCCTTCACCTCCAGAAAGTTGGCCTGCACTGCCGGAACAATGAGGCCATGATGTTCCTCCCAAGTCATGGCCAAGCTGTAGGAACCGGCGGGATGTCCATCTGCAGGTGCCGCACTTGAACTGGGTGACAATGGACTCGATGTCCCTCATTGCGGCAGTGAGTTGAAACGGTGAGTGGTCCTCCTGTGCAGCTAGGGCTTAAAGGTTAAGTCACTTAACTGGTCATTTTAGAGTGACTTAACCTATCGGTTCACACAGTCTAGAGCTTCGGAGTGGCCGGAAATAATGGAAAACATATTCAATATAAGCTACGAACAAAAAGAAACAGGTACACGAAGACGAGTGGCTTGCAGGAACGCGTGTATGCTACGCCACACTAAGCGGAAGTTCACCCAAAGATGCAGTGTCAAAAGCGTTGAAAACTGAGCATAGTAGGGGGTTGTAAGACACAGGCGACATTCGACAGTAGTGGTCAACGTGTCGACGAGTTCTTTATTTGGCGGGTGGGGGCGACGTGCACGATCCTGTACGTATTATCATCAGTGTGAGCGTGTCAAAAAGGCAGGCATGACCCAGTACGTACCATACAAGGTCGCAATAGATTGTAGGGCTGCTGGGGTAGTGCGCGACGTGTCTGTTGTCGTTGCAACATAGGTGTCGTCGCAGGTTGGGTCGGGCGGGTGGCAGCAGCGGCGCATACTGCGCTAAATGTCGCCCAGTATTCGACACATGCCTCTTGTAACCAAAAGGCAGGTGTGAATATGGGTGACGAGTGAGACGACGAAGTGGTGGTAGGAGGCAGAGCCACGTGTTCTCCGGCCTCTGCTTAAGGTCACAAGAGCTGGGTGTAGGCCAAAACCGGGGGGCTTCGGCCCCGGTTTTGGCCTACACCCAGCTCTTGTGACCTTAAGCAGAGGTCGAAGTAAAGGCGGGTTCCGAGGGTAAGGAGGCTTTTCAGAGGCCTCTGCCTCGACTCACCGTTCCGTAACCGCACTCCTACCTCCTTCACTATGCCCCCTACCTTATACCACTTGGTCCGTGGCCATAGCTTCACTCGCTATCTTGCAAACAAGCAAAGTCTGCTCTCAAAAAGTTGAGCACTTTGGTTGTTTTTGCTATTTCCACTACCTTGCTCGCTGGCGACCCTATCGTGCCATATACCATTCGAACGGTCATTTAACGCGCTACTCGACACCACTTTTCCCTAGTCGCTGCGACCACTCCTGCATTCGCTACAACACAAAGTCTGCTCTCACGGAGTTGAGCACTCGGGTTTCTCGGCCTGTTCCTGGCCCCGGATCTACAGCTATCCGTTCGGTCATTGCACATTCATAAGCCGGATACATATCCGCATCTTGGCGCGCCTAGAGCGACTGCGCAGCACGCAATCCCGAGTCGGGATTGTGCCTTTGCTCCACTTTTGCTCCTAGGCCCCATTCTAGATCTTGATAGATGCACTTGGCCCTTGGCTTGCACATGGCGCAGTTGCGTCCGCAGTGGCAGCCAGGGGACGCTCCAAGGCATGTAGTCAATGGTCTGCTGTGTGCTCACCCTTTTTGCCCTTTGTGCTCCGCACTTGTGCATTGAGGTGAGTGCACAGTCTGCTTGTTGGATCCTAGCTCGATCTAACAGCCCCAGTTTGCAGTGAACTTGCCTTTGTTGTCCACAGAGCTTCGCTCTAGTGTTCTATTCACTGTTGACTGGTATGTCTACCAGTTTGCCTCGCAAACTGATGCTTATTACTGTGTCCATACAGTCTGCTTCTCTTGCCTTTGAAAAGCTTCGCTTTTCTTGTGTCTGTATTGGGTGCTATAGGTATGCAACAGAGCTTCGCTCTTGAGCATCATTTACTTACCTGTATTGGGTGCTATAGCCACTCTGTTTTTCGCTCTCCCACCCTCCTCTTCCCTCTTCTTTTCTATTTATCTGTTAGTTATCTCAACTGTTTGTATAGCCGTTCTCGATCCGCAATTCTATGGGGGTCGAGAACGGCTATAGGCGTATGATATGATGTGTGTGGGGGATGGTGGTGGTGAAAGAAATGTGAACGAGACGCGAGGAGAGTAGGAAAAAGGATGATTTAATTGCGACCAGCAAGCTCTTGAGCAGCGCGTACAGCAGGATTATCACGAATGTAGATAGTCCAAGCGGATGATGACCACCGCCCTAGTGCCTGCATCACCGCTTCAGAAACACCAAGTCCGGCATAGAAAGTGGCACCACCAGCTCGAACTGAGTGAAGTCCATACTCCTTGCCAACCACAGTGAAGAACCTGGACTCGAACCAAGAACGAGTTGGAATAGAACCATCTTCACAGATAAAGAGCGCAGCTCTCGCACCATGGAGACGATCCCTACGCTTCACGAAGCGCCTAAGCAGCTCCGAAGGGTTGGCAATGTCCTGATCTGTGAAAAGAATGGCGGAGCCATGATAGAATGGGTCGCTTTTGTGATAAGGAAGTGTGTAGCCAGCTTCGCCTTTGGAGAAATGGAGAGAAGCTCGTTTGATGATCTTTCTCCAATCTCGAAGTGAGTGCTGGTTGGGCTGAGTGAGCTCACCCATCCGATGAAGAGCATAGAAGCCGCAAGCGAGCATGGTAATGAAGAGAAGGTCGTTGTAGAGACCGGAGGTGTTGGCAATATCAAGGAATGCTTGAAGATGAGTCCGGAGTGGAGGCTTACGACGTATGGGGTCAGCTCGAAGCTTCTTGGAACCGCGAATGGTGGCCTGCACTGCAGCATCCGCTCTGGCAGCTGTAAAATCCGGAAAGAAGTCCTTGAGAAAGTGACGAGCCCCAGTCAAGTACTTGGGACCCGAAGCAATGAAACGAGAGGTGTATGCGATATAGCGAGATAGAGTCTGGGGAGTGGGATCGAGTGGGAGGTTATGGATTCTGCAAAACCGGAGATAATCGCGGGCCCCAGTAGCGTAGTTGTTGCGAGTGGAGCGCTCGATGGCATGGACCTGGAGATAGAGGACGAGTTCGTCTAGTTTCTCCAAGTCCATGGGTGGGCGAGAAGAGTTGGCAGATTTGCGCACACTCTCCTCGCCCAAGGCCTCTAAAAGCACTCTCTCCATCGCGTCGGCAGGAGCTCTCTTGGAGGCTCAAACGAGCGGACGCGGTCAGAGGGAAACTGCTTGCCATAATCGACAAACAACAGGCGAGACAATAGGTCTGCCCGGACGTTCAGCTTACCAGCAATGTGCCGAACTCGGACATCAATGCCAGTGCGCAGAACAATCTCAGCAACAGCAAGAAGAATGGAGTTGTGAGAGGACTCGGAAGCGGCCAAGCTGTTGAAGACTGCAACAGAGTCCATGCTGTCTGAGTGGATAAGGATTCGACGAGGGGGAGAGGACATTGAAGCGGCATGATGGATGAGACAGAGAATAGCTAGCAGCTCACGAAAGAAGATGTCTGTCTTCGGTGCTGTAGCTGCTGGTGGACGAAGCTGATAAGCGAACCCATTGCCTGCATAGACAAAGGATAAGCCCAGGTTGCTCGCATCGGTCCAACCAACAAAGTCTGCATCAGAGTCTGCCCAAGACTGCGCATCTGCGAAACGAATGCCAATGCACTGCTCTGCAACAGTGATAAACCAAGTCAAGTCCTGCTTCACCTCCGCGTTGATAGGGATACCGCGGAAGCTAATAGCTTTGCCTCGCATTTTGCGATACATCTCAGTCAACGCTGGTCGAGCCCAAGGCAGGACATTGAGTGCCCAGTTCAAATATCCGGCCAAGCGCTGCCAATCACGAAGAGGAGGCTTGCGAGAGGGATGAGCAAGGAAGCCAGAGATGTCTGCGACCATGAGAGTGATAGAGTCTGGGGACAGAGACATAGAGCCTCGAGTGATGTCAACCCAGAAACCAATGATTTTGAGAGAGGTGCCATGCTCCTGCTTCTTGTCGTCGTAAGGACACGCGATGTAGTCCCAGAAGACGAGGAGTTGGACTTGACGATGCGGCCGCTGCTTGCCATGGAAAAGGACAAGGTTGCGGTTAAAGTCCCAGCCAAAGAAGTCGTCCATGTAATCATGAAGGTCCGGAATGCCTAACTGCCAGGCAGCCCAGTTAAGAAGGCCAGAAAGCGAACACCAACAACGAGGTGATGTCCGCGTGCCCAGGATAAGGCGACGAACGAGGTGGAAGCGGCCATCCACAGTGACAACTTGGTGCAGCTGCCAAATCGGATGCGCTGGGAGGTTAAGGAAAGCCTTGGAGACATCGCTCTTGAAGAGAACAAGATCTTCGTGAGGGTGAGAGCGGCGCACATCATCCAGGACTTGTGCAAATGAATGCATGTCGTCGTACCGGACTTTGGCGTCTTCACGAGAGATGCCATCGTTGAGACCATTGCCTGAGTGGTCCATCACGATGCGAGCCTTCTCCTTGTCACCGTCGCGCTGCCAGACAACGAACATAGGCGAGACGCGCATGCCAGGAAGCAACTGAAAGTTGGCCGGAAGCGCTGGGCTCCAACGACCTGCAGTCACCTCCTGATCACGATATTTGCGGATCTCAGCCAAGTCCACCGGGTCGTCTGAGTAGTTCTCATAGCGCTCCTTCAGATGCTGCTCCCACTCGCCATCGTGGAACGGCCAGAAGCCTACACGAAGCGAACGAATGACAGAGGCAACAAAAGGCTGGTTGGGATGAGTGGAGAGGATGCGTTCGAGGCGGTCAACGTCAAAGGGAGTAGAGACTTTGATATAGGCGGATAGCGCAGTCAGTGAGGCTTGGATCTGCGGGTCGTTGAGGATACGATCAGGAGGAGAAGGGAGCGGAGCAGCAGTATAAGTGGAAGAAATGGAGGGAGGCTCCGTTGATTGAGCAGATAATGATACACGCGGAGTAAAGACATAGCCTCGCCTGAAACGAGGTCCAGGATCTCCACCAGAGTCCGACGCTTTGCGCTTTCCAAGCGATCTCGTCCTAAGCTGAGCTGCTAGCACTCGTTCCGCCACTAGAGATGCCTCGCTTGGCTGAGAGAGCGATTCTGCACTGGTCCCTGGTGTTGGCAGCATGTTTACCACTACACTCGGAGCACTGGCCATGCATGCGCTTCCCAACGCAAGGCTCCGAGCAACGACCAAGGTTCCAGTTGAGACACACCACTGCACGACGCTTGCCAGGCGCCTGCTGGATGCGGTCCTCAAGCGAGCGCTTCTGCGAAGAAGGGCCTGCACGAAGGAGTTGAGACAGGAGGGGAAGAGAGATGACATTGCGGTCATCCATGCGGAAAGGCGCCTTGGAATAGCGCTCACGAACATCCTTATCCACACGAATAGGGAAGAGGGGGTCCGCAGATCCGGCTCGAAAGAGCTCAATGATAAGCTTGCGATATGCAACAAGCTCCGGAATGCGGTGTGGATAGACAAGTCCAACACCAGAGGACCAAGCCTCAAAAACACGAGTCCAGTCCGCTTCGTTAGAGAGCGGACGACGTGCAGCAAAGCCTTCCTTCTTGACCAGCAAGTAACCTCCAGCAAACTCCTTGCCATCATCATAGACATCAGACGAGCCCACAATGGATGCATAGAGCTTTTCGAAATCGACAAAGCGGTCCTGGACAATAAGGCGCCACAGGGACCGGGCGAAAGGATCAAGGATATGCTGGGACTGGAGGAGGTCAACGATACCATCGACGTCCTTCTCAGCTCCGAACGCGGACCGCAACTTGAAGGTTTGTTGCAAGATGGGGTCCTGCGACTCCGGAGTAATGAGTTTGGCAAGGTGAGGGGCAGCTGCAAGGACGGAACTCGAGATTCCGGAAGTGGAGGTAGAAGCGGACGCAAGGAGACGGTCCAGGAAGGCAGTAGAGACCGGTTCAGTGTCCTGCAAAGCGTTGACCTTGGCTTCAAACGCGGCCCACTGAGTTTCACGAAGGGCTCGTCGCACCTCCTCAGTTTGAATGGGCTCTGCGTCGTCTGCAACAGGCTCAGGAGCGATGGGAGCGTGACGCTGCTGGTAGATAGGCCGGATTTGGTCCTGATAGTCGAGGATTTCTGCATTGCTGGCTCCTGTAGCGCGACAAGCGGTGTAGAAATCGCGCAACGAGGGGAATTCACCATCTTCGAAGCGGCTAACAAGGGCCTGCAAGCGCAGTGCACGCTGCCGGACCTCCTCAGCGGTCTCGTCAGGCTCAGAGGAGAGGATAGGACGACGAGGGGCTGAAGTCCTGGCTGGACGAGGTGGTGGAAGCTCAATCTCAGACTCTGAATCAGAGACATGAGACATAGAGAGATTTGGGAGTGATGTGCGACGAAGGAGCAGGCAGATAGAGCGAAAAACAGAGTGGCTATAGCACCCAATACAGGTAAGTAAATGATGCTCAAGAGCGAAGCTCTGTTGCATACCTATAGCACCCAATACAGACACAAGAAAAGCGAAGCTTTTCAAAGGCAAGAGAAGCAGACTGTATGGACACAGTAATAAGCATCAGTTTGCGAGGCAAACTGGTAGACATACCAGTCAACAGTGAATAGAACACTAGAGCGAAGCTCTGTGGACAACAAAGGCAAGTTCACTGCAAACTGGGGCTGTTAGATCGAGCTAGGATCCAACAAGCAGACTGTGCACTCACCTCAATGCACAAGTGCGGAGCACAAAGGGCAAAAAGGGTGAGCACACAGCAGACCATTGACTACATGCCTTGGAGCGTCCCCTGGCTGCCACTGCGGACGCAACTGCGCCATGTGCAAGCCAAGGGCCAAGTGCATCTATCAAGATCTAGAATGGGGCCTAGGAGCAAAAGTGGAGCAAAGGCACAATCCCGACTCGGGATTGCGTGCTGCGCAGTCGCTCTAGGCGCGCCAAGATGCGGATATGTATCCGGCTTATGAATGTGCAATGACCGAACGGATAGCTGTAGATCCGGGGCCAGGAACAGGCCGAGAAACCCGAGTGCTCAACTCCGTGAGAGCAGACTTTGTGTTGTAGCGAATGCAGGAGTGGTCGCAGCGACTAGGGAAAAGTGGTGTCGAGTAGCGCGTTAAATGACCGTTCGAATGGTATATGGCACGATAGGGTCGCCAGCGAGCAAGGTAGTGGAAATAGCAAAAACAACCAAAGTGCTCAACTTTTTGAGAGCAGACTTTGCTTGTTTGCAAGATAGCGAGTGAAGCTATGGCCACGGACCAAGTGGTATAAGGTAGGGGGCATAGTGAAGGAGGTAGGAGTGCGGTTACGGAACGGTGAGTCGAGGCAGAGGCCTCTGAAAAGCCTCCTTACCCTCGGAACCCGCCTTTACTTCGACAAATGCCGGTCTGACTCATCTGCAAGTCCGGACTGCATTCGTCGCGTGGCTTTTTCATTCTCTACCTCTTACCACTATCCATTGACAGAGGCTACTCACCGTTTTACGGAGGGTATCAACTGTTTGAACAGATTCTAGAACACTGACCGCGAGCTTTTTTGTGTGTTTGCAGCTGATCCTGCACGCCACACGACTCACCCTTTGTCTAGCGTTCAACATCGCAAATATGGTGCAAATTTGCAGCACATGTCACATCCAAAAAATGGCCAGGCGACATTGCCACCCCTTGACCCTCTGTATATTTTCTACTTACCCGAGCCATTTTTTGGCCCAGGAAACGACACCTTGCCTCCGCCAGACTGGGGATCATGAGGGAGGACCGTCAGGACCACATTGTGGCGCTCCCTATGTGCTTGTGTGATGTTAAATATTCCTAGGTCGGCAGGGCTCTTTGTGTGGCATCAGGCAGCGGAACATTCTGAGTTGCCAACTGCTTGTACGCTCATCGTACTGCTGACAGAAATTGCAAAGGCAAGACAGGCGATGTTGGTAGTATGAAGAAAAGAGATTTGGTAGGAATTGTCACATGTGATCAGATCCTGCTTCAATATTCCATGCCGCTGGCTTCGCTCCTGTCCCTTTTTTCTGTTCCTTTCCTTCTACCACCACTGTCACCGCCTGTTGGTCCGCAGCCATAGCTTCACTCGCTATCTTGCAAACAAGCAAAGTCTGCTCTCAAAAAGTTGGGCACTTTGGTTGTTTTCGCTATTTTCACTTTGCTCACCGGCGACCCTATGGTATATACCATTCGAACGCTCGTTTTATGCGCTACTCGACACCACTTTTCCCTAGTCGCTGCGACCACTCCTGCATTCGCTAGAACGCAAAGTCTGCTCTCACGGAGTTGAGCACTCGGGTTTCTCGGCCTGTTCCTGGCCCCGGATCTACAGCTATCCGTTCGGTCATTGCACATTCATAAGCCGGATACATATCCGCATCTTGGCGCGCCTAGAGCGACTGCGCAGCACGCAATCCCGAGTCGGGATTGTGCCTTTGCTCCACTTTTGCTCCTAGGCCCCATTCTAGATCTTGATAGATGCACTTGGCCCTTGGCTTGCACATGGCGCAGTTGCGTCCGCAGTGGCAGCCAGGGGACGCTCCAAGGCATGTAGTCAATGGTCTGCTGTGTGCTCACCCTTTCTGCCCTTTGTGCTCCGCACTTGTGCATTGAGGTGAGTGCACAGTCTGCTTGTTGGATCCTAGCTCGATCTGACAGCCCAGTTTGCAGTGAACTTGCCTTTGTTGTCCACAGAGCTTCGCTCTAGTGTTCTATTCACTGTTGACTGGTATGTCTACCAGTTTGCCTCGCAAACTGATGCTTATTACTGTGTCCACACAGTCCGCTTCTCTTGCCTTTGAAAAGCTTCGCTTTTCTTGTGTCTGTATTGGATGCTATAGGTATGCAACAGAGCTTCGCTCTTGAGCATCATTTACTTACCTGTATTGGGTGCTATAGCCACTCTGTTTTTCGCTCTCCCACCCTCCTCTTCCCTCTTCTTATTTATACAACGGCCTTTCTATTTATCTGTTAGTTATCTCAACTGTTTGTATAGCCGTTCTCGATCCGCAATTCTATGGGGGGCTTCGGCCCCGGTTTTGGCCTACACCCAGCTCTTGTGACCTTAAGCAGAGGCGTGTCAATAACGATGTTTGAAGCGGGTGTTCGGGATCTACTGCAGAAACAAACACGGTCAACGTTGGTAAAGCACGACGCTACCAAGACCTTGATAGAATGATCTGAAAAGCGACAGAGGCAAGACTGTAGGGGCTCTGGCACACGTTAACGAGCAAAGCTTGGACGATGATCCGTCTACTCCCATGAAGCGCCCTCAATGGAAAGTTACGTTCACAACCTGGCTGGATGAGGCATACGCTGTGAGGTCCATCCAAGGCCATAAACTTGACCAGGTACGTCTGCCGGGTTGTGCGGGATGGCGACAACGGCTTATTAGAGATCTTACAGGGCGAGTGGTTCTTTAAATGCGCGTGGGTGGACCTGTCTTATGAAGCCAAATGAATTGCGGGAGGCAAGATGGACCTGGGAGGAATGTTGAGTAGCTATTGCTCAAAACACCTTATTCGTAACTTTAACAACGCACTATGGAGGCCACATGTACTAACTAACTTTGTGCACGGTAGATTACGGGTCAGCCTGTGGAAAAGGTACGCGCACTCTAATGCCTTCTGGTGGTTAAACATGTTGCATAGACCCGGTTGCTTCGGGCTCTGATGTTGTTGTCCATGGTCTGACTAGTTCTGAACCAGTCAAACTGGGCCCGCGGTCTAACCGGTCTTGACTACTGTAACTGGATAGAACCGGGACCAGTTTGGCAGTTAGACCGGTCACGGTTCCGGTTTCGCGCCCCTCTTCGCCATACATCATTAATCTAGATCTTGAGACTTTGGGTGATGAGGAGCTCAGGCGGTTGGCCCTCGGGAAGCCCAAGCGGAAGAGGGTTACCTTCAAACCGTTTGTCCCGGAGAGCGACGAGGTATGTCCCATCTTTGGTCTTGCTTGCAGTGTTTTCAAGTATGACTCAGGGCTCCGACGGACAAGGTGATAAATCCCGAAAAGCAAAGAAGCGGAAAGGCAATGTGAGTCGCTTACATCTTCGTTGGACCATTCTCTAATATGTCCATGCCAGAAAGCGGTGGATATGACCAGGGTACACCCTACATATTAACTGGTCATGCATGCTAATGTTGAAACAGCCGGCCGACACCCTATGACATAGGGATAACATGTTGTAGCCCTGTAGTGATGGGGCTGAACAATGTGTTGTTCACTGTAAGAGAAATTGGACTTGCAAGGGGCTTGCTGGGTGGTGGGGCGGGTTGGGATGGGGCGGGATGAGTACTACATATGGATTAGGAAAGACCTTTAAGGTCCGGTCCTATGGACTGCCAAATGACTGCCAACTGGACCGGACCAGACCGCAAAAAGACTGCCAAGAGAAAAAGACCGGTCGGAAAAAAGACTGGTCCCAGTTGGCAGTCCTGAGGTTGGATGGGAATATTTAGGACTGCCAAAAGACCGGTGCGACCAGTCGTGGACTGGTCTATAGTAAAACAGACTACCAAAGGGTGTTCGAACATATTTTAGCTAGTTTAGAGTACAAAAACATATATTTCAGCACATATATCAAACTGAATTGAATAATTACAATGTTTACCCTCTCAAACGAACACTTGAGAGGATGACATATTGATAATAGAACACATTGGAACGACCCAGAGGTCAGGGGAAGTTGATGGTATATGTGCTTTGGTGGGGGACATTATTTGGGGTATATCCAAGGTTTTGACTGCATTTTTCACACTCCAGACTTCATCTAACTCATGATTAGAGCATTATATACATATATCTTCGAATATGAGGTGTGTCCCCAGGTCATGACAAGTTGATAGTGTGGCCCAAACCTATGTGGTCCGGGTTTTTGGCATTTTGATCATATCCAAGGGTTCTGTTGACCTGGGGACCTAACTGAGTGACATATACAATGCCCCAAAGGTGTCTGGACGACCTACAAGTGGTTCCAGGTCACCCCCAAGCGAGGGCAAAGTGCTGCTCCCTTTTTGGTGCTTTTTAATGGATTTTCAATAATGTTCTGCTTGTTTCTCAGCCAAATCTTCGTGTTTTTACATGGTTCTTTGTGCTGCACACATTCATTTTTCAATAGGAAGACATCTAGATCAACCCCAGGTTGACCCGAGGTATGTGCTCCTTGATTAAAAATGCGCCACACATCGTTTTGTTATTGGTTTCAGTAGCTGCCACATCCCCATTCATGTTTCTGATAGTTAGAAAGAATTTTATTTTTCAACCTACAATCATCCCTTTCATACCCTGGCAATAGCCCAGTATATATCGTGGTGCCACAATTGTTCCCTGCCCCCAATTCCCCTGCTGCCCCCATCCCTCATCCCCTCTCCCATCAATCCCATCAGTTCCCATCAATCCCTAGGTCCGGATTCCTGTGTGGCCACATTTCCCCTGTCCCCATCCCGCATCCTCTGCTCCCCATCAATCTCTATTTGTCCCCATCAATTCCTAATCCATATATAGTACCCATCCCGCTCCACCATCCGGCATGCCCCCTTGCAAGTGCAATTTCTCTTACAGTGAACAACGCGTTGTTCAGCCCCGTCACTACAGGGCTATAACAGGTTTTCCCTATGTCATAGGGTGCAGTCGAAGGCAATGAAAGGAAGACGCCTGCAGCCAAAAAGAAAAAGAAAGCATTGAAAAAGGTGTGGTTCGACTGTCTTTGGTTATTTGCCTTTATCTCACTTTCACTGCGTATGCAGGGTGCACAGGATGACGATGCTAGCCATGAGGTACGTTGCCAATGTTCAGACTTCTCCACTTATGTTGACCCATCTACAGGAGTGGGAGGCGTCCATGCCACCCAACAGAGTCACGGATATGATAGAAGAGGTGAGACAGTCCCTTTAATGCGTCTTGGTAGCGTTGTCTAACCCTACGTCCTGGTAGCTCAACGTAAACGATGTGCTTTACAAAGGCCTAGAATCTACTGGCTATGTGAAGCTCAATCTATTAATCAAGGAGGCCGACGAGGCTTTTATTGGATACACCCTAGTGGACATCACTCATGGCGAAAGGTGCACACTAGCGGGATACAAGATCAATACCGATGGAACAAACAAGCAAAAGGCTATGGTGGAAGGTGTTCGAACCCTCTACGATGCCACACATGATGGGGTGGCTGTTCATAACAATGTGGCTGCCCACACCCTTATAGGTGCGGCTAGCAAGGCCGATCTCGACCTGGAAACTCTTACTGAGAATCCCAGTGGGAAATTCTTGGAGCTTGCTGTCCTAAAACGGGACATTGTTGTGACATTGTACAATGGTTCGCACAGGAGGACGGTCAATGTCAATTATGTCGTAGATCCCGCCGAAGCCGCTATCGAAGCCTTATGGTCCGTGTTGGAGTCTTGCATCGTAGGATCCCCTGAAGCTATACATTTCGAGTCAGAGATCTCCACGGGTAGACCGATTTCGTTGCTGGCTCATGAAGATCTATGACTTGGGTGCGTAGCCATCACTGTAAATATTTGTTTTATCTGCTAAATTATGCGCTCAAGATGTCATCCTGGCCAGTGAAAACGCAGGAGAGCTGTTGGCGCTTTTGTTGTCAAACTCTGTCGCACAAAGTATCCCAGAGGGTGATGCAAACAAGCTTTGGATGATAGCTGAGTCGCTAAATGCATTGCCTTCGGGTGCCTCAAGAGCGGTCTTCAAAGAAAAGCTGATGATCCAAGCAAGTCTTTATGTCGATGGAAGAAGCGCCAACAAGTTGCGAATAGCGACTACAAACGTCAATGTGATGAAGGCATTTGCTCTAGTTTCTCACTTGGATCACTTTAAGAAGCCAGTGAGTACAGGTGTCGCCACGTCTCCAGACCGATTGAAGCCTATTGCGTGGTACACTGATTGTGTAAGTGCTTACTGTTCTCACCAAAGTAGTTTCACGCTTACCATCGGCTTAGCTGTTCTTGGCCACCATGCAAGCGTCCTCTCAGAGACTCATCCTTTTCGCATCAGACGCAGTTGGTGAAGCATGCAAACCAAAGGATTTCATGCTTTTAGGGAAGGTGACACAGGTTAAACACCTCAAAGGCCTCTCTGCGCAAATCACCAAAGAATTTGACTCTGAAACAAAACCCAAGTGGCGCGTCTCGGCGGATTTGAGGGAGATAATGGACAAGGCATTTGTTCTCAGGCTGGAACCTGACTTTGGACAACTTTTCGGTGCGCCTGTGACGCGGCCTGTCGGGTCAGCATGACACATCGAGTGGGAAACAAAGTTGAAGCAGTACACGGGCACGATCATTGAGGGACTCCGGGCTAACAACCTGCCGGACAACGCCAAGATTTAGCAAAGCACCTGTTCTACATGGTGCATACCCCCCTAGCTGAGTATTTCGAGGGAGTCAGCGTGGACACTGTCATGCCGATCTTTACCTGCAGCGTGATGTTGGCATGAACGACTTTGTTTGGCGGAGGAGCATCAAAACGTGTAGCGCGAGTGGATGAGTTTTGGAAGACATTCAATTTGCTCGCTCGTGCGGTACATTTGTATTCCCTGGATTTCGCCTGCTGTCGTTAACGGTCTCTAGCCTACTGGTATGGTGGAGTACATCACGTACAGGGAAATGTTCAAGGACTTTTCTACTTTTGACCTTTTTCTCAATAGAGTCAAGGCGGAAACTGGAAAGGATGTCACAGTCCCTCTCACGAATCTCTTTATTCAAGAGCGTGACCATGGGTGGAAGGCTGGCTTCGAGATGATTGAGGCTGATGCCAATGCTCTGTACACATCGACCCACATTCCAATCGGCAGCCCCAAAGAAGCAGTGATCAAGTTGTACGACACATCTTTGGCACAGATTAGAGACCTCAACGAGTTACCCGCGGGTGCACCCCCGGATCCCTGCATGGGTACCCATGGTCACCGGCCACTGCCCCTGCACCCTTGGCCGGACCCTCCACTTTTGACCCGCGGATCCGGAGGATCCGGGTTTTTTGAGACTCGACCCACGGGTACCCATGAAAATAGGCTTATATAGGCTTAATTAGGCAAGGATCCATGGGTACCCGTGGTGGGTACCCATGCATTTTCCATAAATTCTGTCCCCGCACCCTTGCCGGACCCGGACCCTTTGACCCGCGGATCCAACGGGTCCGAGTCCGGGGATCCCGGGCCGACGGATCTACCCATGGGTACCCATCTGGACTCGGACCTCCATGAGGTCTCTAGCACAGATCGATACTTACAATGACATCTTGAGGAAAATACTCTGGGGCTACATGGTCACCAGCAGTGCTACTGAACCCCGACGTCCCTTGCAGGTCCAGGAGGAGATCAAAACCCATGAAAACAACCTTTCGGAAGAGTGGTGATCGCACTTGTATTGTGCCCTTGTCATGCTGAACAGCACCGCTTATCCCTGCGTATGGAAACGAACGGCAGGAAAAGAACGGACAGGTCAATTAAGGAGAGAATTGACCTACGTCCACATGATGGTCACCTACGAGAACTTGCTCCGTACGCTGTCGAAAAATCTGTTCTTCAACCGGCTGCGTGTGTCGATGCTTGCCTTTTTCGAACCAGCAAGCGATGATGGAACTTTGCCAACAGAGATCTTGGCTCAGTGGAACAACATTCCGAACACAGTGAGTGACTTGGGGCCCAACACAGTTTACGTCTGTGGGTCTGAGACGCCGCCAGATCCGATGACTCTTTTTGAGCTGTTTGATAAGAAGCTTGTAGCTAGGGTTTAAAGGTCAGGTTAAGTCAGGTTAATGACCTACTTTTTGGATTAACCTGACCTTAACCAGTCATTCAATATTATGAAAGTTGATTAACCATTAACCATGACCAGTCAATAAGTGTAACCAGTCACTCAAGACTCAGTTATAACTGACTATAACCAGTTAAAACTTAATGCAGTTATAACAAGTTATTAACAGGTTATAACTGGTTAATTTACTATCAATTCTATAATCTAGAGGTAAACCAAGGTCAATGAATCTATTGATTTATCTTTTTCATATTCAAGTCTATGTTTTCTGGTCTTTCTCTTCATAATACTAGTATATCAGACTTTAATAATGATATATATACTATATATGTAAGAAATCTTTGTGTTATAGCTCTTTTTCTCTTCATATATTGAGAATATCAAGGGTATTGGTTATAACCAGTTCAGACTAGTCATTGACAGTCACATTAAATTTCTCTAAATGCTTTAACCATTAACCTTAACCAGTCATTCACAGTGACCAGTCGCTCAGGGTCCGGTTAATGTTTCCAGTCAGGTCAGGTTAAGTCGCTCTAAAATGACCAGTTAAGTGACTTAACCTTTAAACCCTACTTGTAGCCCTACTGAAGCACGAGTGCATCTTTGGGTTAAAGGAAGAAAAGGTGAAGCAATACGATGAGGGTTTGACAATGGCAGTGGATTCCCTGTGCAAGGTGCGTGTTTTACTATGATCTTTCCTGGTTTCTAACCGTCCTTGCAGCAAGTCTTTTTCAGTCATGCAAAAATGGCAGTGGTGATGAAGAACCCCGATGTCGAACATATGGATCTTGATATCGCCTGGGCGGAGGATGGGTTGCAACAACTTGCACCTATGTCTTTAGTGACTACGACTCCCAGTGCGCTGGATGATTTCTACGAGCAGCTGGCATCTACGTGGTTGAAAGGTGATTGGCTTCCTTTCGACGTGCTCTAGACTGTCACCTGACACATTGCAGACACACCGACAGGTGACGATTCGGACGACGATATGGATTTGGTTGATGATAAAGCCGGGAAGCGAGATGGATGAGGAGGATGAAGAGGATGAAGCACCCAGAGAAGTAGGTATAACTAGTTATAGGCCTGCTGGCAGAGGGGGTCGTATATAGATATGATCTTCTATTTAGAGGGTCTCTAAGTAGAGGTTAATAACTAGTTATGTGCACGCTCCAGGGGCGGCTGGGGCAGATAACACTAGCTAGCTTATATAGGAATGGAAATTGATAGAGTTGATGGCTAGATGATGGTGGAGCAGAAAATTAGGGGAAATGTGGCACCAGGAAAATCCGAACCTAGGAATTGATGAGAATCATTGATAGGGGATGGGGAATAGGGATAGGAAATGTGGCACCAGGAAAATCCGGACCTAGGGATTGATGGGAACTGATGGGATTGATGGGAGAGGGGATGAGGGATGGGGGCAGGGGAATTGGGGGCAGGGAACAATTGTGGCACCACGATATATACTGGGCTATTGCCAGGGTATGAAAGGGATGATTGTAGGTTGAAAAATAAAATTCTTTCTAACTATCAGAAACATGAATGGGGATGTGGCAGCTACTGAAACCAATAACAAAACGATGTGTGGCGCATTTTTAATCAAGGAGCACATACCTCGGGTCAACCTGGGGTTGATCTAGATGTCTTCCTATTGAAAAATGAATGTGTGCAGCACAAAGAACCATGTAAAAACACGAAGATTTGGCTGAGAAACAAGCAGAACATTATTGAAAATCCATTAAAAAGCACCAAAAAGGGAGCAGCACTTTGCCCTCGCTTGGGGGTGACCTGGAACCACTTGTAGGTCGTCCAGACACCTTTGGGGCATTGTATATGTCACTCAGTTAGGTCCCCAGGTCAACAGAACCCTTGGATATGATCAAAATGCCAAAAACCCGGACCACATAGGTTTGGGTCACACTATCAACTTGCCCTGACCCGGGGACACCTTATATTCGAAGATATATGTATATAATGTTCTAATCATGAGTTAGATGAAGTCTGGAGTGTGAAAAATGCAGTCAAAACCTTGGATATACCCCAAATAATGTCCCCCAAGAAAGCACATATACCATCAACTTCCCCTGACCTCTGGGTCGTCCCAATATGTTCTATTATCATTATAGATAATGTATTAACACCCCAGAGGTGTCCCCAATGTGTCAAAATGTGAATATTCATGATACTAGGTGAACCCTTATTCACCCTTCCTCCTCAAGTACACTCATTGGTTCGCATATCTACATCTTTAGGACTGTTCTAATAGTCATTTGACATCATATAGATGATATCTGGGAGCCTAGGTCATAGGTAGACCTCGAAGATACATCCATTTGGTACATGGTGAGGATATGATCTTTGTATTAATTCTCAAATGTCTATGCCCAATATTGAAGGGTGTTCAACCTGGGACATATTCTGGGAAGCTAAAAATACATTGTATGATGTTAAAATCAATAGTCCATCACTCAGATGTGTGATAGTTGGGGTGGTTCTTGGTGTAGAAGGAGGGTTAAATTATTGTATCATTTATATTTGCATTTTGACACACTGAGGACACCCCTGGGGTGTCAATACATTATCTATAATGATAATAGAACACATTGGAACGACCCAGAGGTCAGGGAAAGTTGATGGTATGTGTGCTTTCTTGGGGGGACATTATTTAGGGTATATCCCAGGTTTTGACTGCATTTTTCACACTCCAGACTTCATCTAACTCATGATTAGAGCATTATATACATATATCTTCGAATATAAGGTGTTCCCAGGTCATGGCAAGTTGATAGTGTGGCCCAAAGCTATGTGGTCCGGGTTTTTGGCATTCCGATCACATCCAAGGGTCCTGTTGACCTGAGGACCTAACTGAGTGACATATACAATGCCCCAAAGGTGTCTGAACGACCTACAAGTAGTTCTAGGTTACCCCCAAGCGAGGGCAAAGTGCTGCTCCCTTTTTGGTGCTTTTTGATGGATTTTCAATAATGTTCTGCTTGTTTCTCAGCCAAATCTTCGTGTTTTTACATGGTTCTTTGTGCTGCACACATTCATTTTTCAATAGGAAGACATCTAGAACAACCCCAGGTCGATCTGAGGTATGTGCTCCTCGATTAAAAATGCGCCACACATCGTTTTATTATTGGTTTCAGTAGCTGCCACACTCCCATTCATGTTTCTGATAGTTAGAAAGAATTTTATTTTTCAACCTACAATCATCCCTCCCATACCCTCCTCATACCCTGGCAATAGCCTAGTATTTATCCTGGTGCCACAATTGTTCCCTGCCCCCAATCCCCCTGCCTCCATCCCCCATCCCCTCCCCAATCAATCCCATCAGTTCCCATCAATCCCTAGGTCCGGATTTTCCTGTGGCCACATTTCCCCTGTCCCCATCCCCCATCCCCTGCCCCCATCAAACCCTAGGTCCGGATTTTCCTGGTGCCACAATTCCTATCCCCATCCCCCATCCCCCTGGTCAATCAATGACATCAGTACCCATCAATCCCTAGGTCCGGATTTATGTGTGGCCACATTTCTCCATCCCCTGCTCCTCCTCCCCCTGCCCATCAATCCCTATATGCTCCCATCAATTCCTATCCATATTTGGGACCCATCCCGCCCCATCCCAGCCCGCCCCAGCCCGCCAGCCAGCCATTTCTACCAGCCAAAATATGGCCCTATAGCATCGGCCAGCAACTAGTTATTTGGCCCCGCCACTAAGGCCTCTTAACTAGTTATCTGTATAGCATAGGGTGGTGCATGTTCGTCTTCATGTGCCTCTTTCAAGGCCGCCCGTCGCCTGATGGTATATTAGGGTTTAATGCCAATATGACATTATCTTACGCGCCTTTGCTGATACTCTCTTGACTCCCGTCTTCTCTTCTCTAGCTAGGGGCTGGTTGTTTTGACAGTGTGCAGAATGCGTACCATGTTGATGGTTCAGCGATATGACAGTAACTGCGGAAACAGGTTATATCGGCACTGCATGGCGAGTTTTCAATGACTCAGTAATTTGCGGCCTCGATCAAAGACGCATGGCGAGTTGTCACCCGATCAGTTGTGCATGGTGAGTTTGCATATTACTGTTTGGAATAATTCGTCTCTGCTATGTGCGTTCGGAACACATGACAGTCAAGGTATTATTATTTGTTCACTTCAGATTGTATTGGTGCATACAGTTGATTCATCTGGAAAGGGCTATTTCTCTTATGCTAACTTATCGTAACTTAAAGCTTTTAAGTGAGTGAGGTTAGTCAAGTTATTAAAGTTAACTTAAGCCATGGTTAAACACACAATATATCATAAGTTAGAATAAGGTAACTGAAATCACTCGTAAGTTATAACTAAGTTGAGATAAGCTAAGAGCTGTTTTTAACCATGGCTTAAGATATTTAAAAGTCTTCTTAAGGCTAACTTGAGTCTAACTTGAAGCTGTCTAATTCCATCAATATAATAACCTTGATTAGAAGCTAATCCAGTCAGATATCACACAATTTAGATAGAAAACAGTCAATTATCATTGCAACTAAATAAACAGATACAATATACTCTACTAAATAGCTAACATACAATAGTTTAAAAGAAATACTAAAAAAAAGAACAGATTAGTCAAACATACAAGTAAAAAGAGCAAGAAACATACCAGAACAGTGAACACAGTCAAAAGAGAGTACCCTTGAACAAGAGACAATGATTAACAAGCATAAGAAAAGAAGAAGCAAGTCCACATACTAAGAGAACATTCAAGACTTGAAGATTTAAAGAGAGAACATGGAGGAAGAAGGTCAAGAGAGGAATGATGGGATCAGAGCTCAGCTCTGGTTTAAATACCAACATGAAGTCACATGACCAGGGCATAGGGTTTGGGTCCGGAGGTCCGGACCTAAATTGCCTGCCTTTTGGACTTGATCAATTCTTGATTCTTGATTTACCACTGTTCACTTAATAACTCTCTGGGACTTGCATGGAAGGTAGCAGACCTATATATGGTTGGAAAGCGATTAATTAGGGCTACAAGACGAGCCTATAACCGTGGGAAAATACGAGGTGCAGCTCCGGCCATAAGCCATTTAATCAATTCTCTGTTCCTTGTGTTCAAGCAATAGCACTACTACACTTGTCTGGAAGGTATAAATGTTATATACTGTCAGAAAGCGTACAATTAAGGCTACAAAACGCTTCTATAATCTCGGGAATCACAGGGACGCACCATAAGTTATAGGCAAAATACATGATTTTACTCGGATTTTCTCCTTTCTCTTGCTTATAGTATATCCACATCAAGCTGGCAGATAGTTCTTAGACAACTTAGGAATAACCATGTTGAGCTTTAGACAATATCAGCTCCAACTTTGAACAACTTGAGTTACTTACAGTTACGAGGTTCTGTGTAATTATCTTCAGTTGACCATGTATAACTTCAGATAACAAGTATATGATATCTAACTTGTAGCAACTATATTCAACTTCAGTCATCTTTTTCTGACTAGAAAGTGTCTCAAGATATGTTCTTAAACATGAGTATCTTAAGGCAACATATCTGTCTCCAGATAACTTAGCTGCCTTAAGTTATAGGATTTAGATGAGTATAACTTGAGTTAACATAAGAGAATAAGGCCTTTCCAGATGTTAGGAATATTCACCGGTAGGTAGGTATGTCACTTTGTTACATGTCAAGTCTCTACACTGTATTGTTCTGTCGGCCTGCTGAATCTTGGGTTAACGGTTTGTTCTTCTGTTTGGTGCACTCGTAAAAAAAGATAACATCTACATGTTTATTCATAGACTAGACCAGAGATCATGACATCGGCCGTCGGGTCGAGAACACAACCTCACCAAATATTTACCTGTGGTTTTGACCTGTCCTAGTGTAGGGCCGTAGGCCCTACAAGGTCGTGTAGACTTTGTACGGTTAGCTAGTTGTTGCAGTTGATGAGGAGACGGACATCCGAAAAGATTACAGTCATGTCAAATTGGCTCAGACCAGCAGATGCCACGTCGGGTGAGTGTTATTTCATGAATGGATCCACCCGTTTCCGTCCACAAATACTAGTCTTGTCATGTTTCAAGTTGTTGTTTGATTGACAAGTAATGTGCCTCGTCAGATTTGTTGCATTTCCGACCCGTCGGGGGGACAATGATTTTTATGTACACTTAAAAAAAATTGGCAAATAATTAGTGTCATCAGATTTTAGCCATTTCACACCCGTCGGGTGAACATACGAGTTCAACATGCACAAAAAGGAAAATAGCAAAAAAATGGCCTCGTCAGATTTTTGCCATCTCAGTCCGTCGGGTGACAGATATTTCAGAGTGAGTGAACACAAAAATGGCAAAAAAGTGTCCTCGTCAGATATTTGACATTTCAGATCAGCCAGGTTGACTTGAATTTTGACGTGCACGCACCACTAGCAGTACTAAATGGCACATCTTCCTAGCTGTAGCCACATTAAATGGTTGAAATTTCCATAGCTATAGCCCTCTCATGGAAAGTACACCTTCTCATAGCTGTAGCCCTAGAAAATGTCATAATTTCCCATATCAGGTATCTTCGTCCCGGTCTTACTGGTGTGCCACAGGTAGCCTTCAGCGGCAAGTCTCTGACACTGCCACCAACTCGTTTAGAAAGCGCAAAGTAAATAAATAATCATTAGAATAATTGCCTAAAGAGGTCCAGCTAGTGTTTGCATAATTAAACCTCGAAATAAATGCACAAAACGTACAGAAATGTCTCTGTGCCACCTACTCAGTCCTCCTTTCCTCATTTTTTATGTTTCCCGACTGATTTCCCCGGCTCTTGACTGAATAACACCGAAAAGCGCTCCGTTAAACGCTCACGAATAGAGGCCTGTCGTCAGGCATAAGCCCGCATACCGTCACCTGTATGCTTTGACGTCTCGACCGCCGCCTCCCGTACTCGCCACTCCTTGGACTCGTATTTCAGAGATTCCAGGACCCTACGCATCTCCTCTTCCAGCAGTATGACCTCTTCCTTCCATCGCTCCTTCCGCGCAAAAGACTTCGACCATTCCACTCGAACAGCTGTCTCGCAGGTAAGTTATCAATGCTGCTAACTCCCCATGTCCAAACCACTTACAGTCGTGTAAAAACTGGTCATCCTGGACGTCAGGTGCGCCTTGCGCCGTCCAGATCCAACTCATCCGCTGCCTACTCAACCCTGCCACCCATGCCCCGTCAACTGCACCGTCGTCCACCATCTCCACATCGTTATCGTCCACCCGTACGAATGTTGTCTGGATTCGATGACAGCTGGAGTGTTGGGTCAATTTCGCCAGTCGCCGCGCAGCCTGACTATCGTGATCAAACACATATTTGGTCTGGACGTCACGGTCAGCAAGTGGGCGATATGGTGCAGTGTCGTCCTCCAAGTTGGCCAGGGCGGCGTACACGACACGATATTGCAATTGTGTCGCATTTATCTTGTCGCCAAGATCATCTAGAAGGGTGCGCGCTCGAGTAGTCTTCCTCTGCCCAGTAAAGTTTTTGTTTTTGAAGCGAATAAGATGACTCTTGGTGTGTAGGCGAAGGCAGAGTACGTTGAGGTTTTCCGAGCATTGTAGCTTCCGCAGCGCCGCCTCTGTCGTAAAGAGAGAGGTCCGGTAAGCCTTTCACGATGCCTTCGGAATGTCGGAGGGCAACCACAAGCACATGTCTTCTGGTTCGACTAGATGTTTCGTCGCGTTGAGTATCATAGTTGGCGTCCCATGGTCTGCTAAAGCCAAGACACCAGACATCAACATCTCCTGGAGCTTTCAAAACTGCCTGTGCTTTTTCCAGAAGGCAGTGCACATGTCTTTGACTTTAGCAGCACCACCCCACCCGATCTTCCCTTTGGCCTTCAAGACACCCTGAATCTTCAACCTAAATGATGTTTTAGAGACCAGAACAGTATGGCACAGAAAGTTGACTCACTGGACCTGCTGGAGCTGAAGCGCCAACCGCAGAAAGACTACAACATTCATCTTTTTGCCTGCCTCGTCATGCCCCATTCGTTCCTCTTCATCCTGCTCCTCTTGTTCTAGATCCGCCTTAATTTCCTTCTCTGTCAACTCATCTATATATGGTCACGTCAATTGAAGCTGCTGCTTGAGACTTTACGAAATAACATATCTTTTCTCCAAAGCGAGAGATACAGATTCTCGGCAGTCTTGTCCTTCAGGAGGACTTGCTCCTGCGCATGCCAATCTTTTATCTTCTTGGTCCACTCAGCGAGCACTCTCGGTTCCACGGTCACACTCGCACTTGCATGGCTTTCTGCTTGCGCCGCTTGTTCCTCTTGTGCGACCCACAAGCACTTTGGCACAAGATGACCTGGATGGAGCTCAGCAATGTGTCTGCAATATAGAAGACCCAATGAAAGACGTACACATACGAAGGTTCATCAGATAGTTCTGGTTATCAAAGTGATCTTCTAATGAAGCATGACGATTGTTCATCTGCATCTCCCGTGTTGCGTACACCCGCTGGTGTTAGCGACCAATCCAAAAACTATACCGGGTTGCTAGGCGCCTCAACAGAATCAGGCAAGTCTTAGAGTTCGAGCGAGGTTTGAGCTGGGAGAATAAACGAGGTTGAAGCTAAGGCTACAAGCTACGCTAACTGCCTGAATATATACTAAAGGCCATGATCTATAAATAGAATGTGCTGTCGTGTCTGTGACATGTCCTTACTGTGGTGTGAGTCAGGATGACTGTGAATGACTACAGATGACTACGGCGCAGTATGCACAGTTGTACGCAGCGTACTCGTGTGGAACATATGCGAACAGCATGTCCCCGTGTATGACATGCGTGAGCAACGTGTGGTCTTGGCGATCAATGACACATAGGAAATGAAGTAAACAGGTCATGTGATTGACCATGTCATAACATCACCCCCCGTTAGAGTGCAAGTTCCATCTGCGCAAGCCTATGGGCCAGTAACGGGGTTGGAAGTTCCTTATTGACAGGTTCGGTGAGAGGTAGTGGGAATGGTCAAAAAATGTGGTCAGGGAATAGGGATCGGGGGAATTGTAGTCGTTGGAGGATTATTCTGGGTTTGCTGGGATGTTTTTGGTGGAATTCTTTGATTGCCTCCTGAGAGTTGGTGAGGTTCTCGATTGGTTCCCATGTGCGTTCGTGTGGTCCGTATTCTTTCCAGCTGACCTTGTATCGAATCTTTCCACAATACCGGCGGTAATCTAAAATCTGATCAACTTCCCATTCTGGTTCGTCTCCGTCAGCGGCTGGAAATGGACGCGTGTTACGAGGTTGGGAGGGGAATTGTGGTTCATGATAGGGGGATAATAGAACCTCGTTGAACACCGGGTGTACCTTGTTCCAGGTTCGGGGAAGTGAAAGTTTGTAAGAGCTTGCTCCGATCTTTTCCAAGACCTTGAATGGTCCGAACCTCTTGTCGTCTAACTTCTTCATGGGTCATTGCATCGAAATGTTGGTACCTTCCAGCCAGACTTTGTCACCGGCCTTGTACTCCTTCGACTCTCCTCTCTTCCTGTCGTAGAACTTTTTCATGTCCTCTTTTGACCGTGAGAGTGCAGAGCTAACTTCGTCTCGAATCTTGACCATCTGGTTGGCAAAATCCTGTGCCGTCTCGTTGTTTGAGGGCATAGCGGGAGCGGTTCCTTTGTACGGATGGCGTCCCATGTCAGCGAAGAACGGGGTAACCTTCGTGGCTGAATGGACTCTGTCGTTATAGACAAACTCTGCTGTGGGAATCCACTCGTGCCAGTCGTTCTGGTGATAGTTGACGAACACTCGGAGATAATGTTCGATCTTCTGGTTGATGTGTTCTGACTGTCCATTCGTTTGAGGATGGTACGCCGTGGTGAAGTTGCCTTTGATCCCAAGTAGTCGATAGAGTTCCTTCATAACTTGGAGTGATACTGGGGACCTCGATCATGATAGAAGACGTGAGGTAGTACATGAATCGGGAAGATGTGATCTCGAACCAGTACTGCTTGTCCTTCCGAAGTCAGGGTTGTGTGTGTTGGGAATATGCGTAGTCGTTTGGTGAAGTGGTCGATGAACACGCTGATCGCGTTATACCCTCCTGACTCTGGCAGTTCTCCAATGAGGTCTGTTCCGACCACTTCCCATGATCCGTTCAGTACTTGGTTCGGATGTAGTGGAGCGGCAGGTTTGTTGTGATGTGCCTTCGTGGCTTGGCATGTCTCGCATCCGTCCACGTAGATCTGTACATCTTGGCTGATTCCCGGCCACCAATAAGTCCTGGTGATCTTCTTGTGTGTCCTATATCTTCCTGGATGTGCTGTGACTGCTGTGTCGTGGTGTAGAAGTCTATTTTCAAAATGAAAAGTTCCGGTTTGAGCAAAACGATGTCTTCGTTTTCCTTCTTCTTAAGACCTGTCATCCTTGACAGGGCGTCGGCCTTGCCCATGGTGGATCCAGCCTTGTGTATCAGCTTTACATCATACTCTGCGAGTTCCTGTACCCAACGAGCTTGTCAATGATTAAGCTTCTGTGGCTTCTTAAAATATTGCAGGTTTTGGTGATCCGTCCAGACGTCTACTGTTTCCTTCATACCCATAAGGTATTGACACCATTCTGTCAAAGAGTCCATGATTGCCATCATTTCTTTGTCGTAGATTTCGTAGTTGTGCTTCACATCATTGAGTGCTCGTGATCGGAATGCAACTGGTCTCCATTTTCCGTCGACCTGTTGGGATAATACTGCCCCATTCACGTAGTCCGAGGAGTCCGCTTCGACTCGGTAGGTGCCGTTCTCTGAGGGAATAAGGAGTGTTACGTCTTCCAGGACTCGTTATTTGAGTTCTTCGAATGCTCCATATTGTGCGGGTCCCCAAGTCCATTCAGCTTTTCCGGTTAACTGAGTCAGGGGTCGTGCGACACCGCTGAAGCCTCGAATAAATCGTCGGAAGAAGTTGCAGAAGCCAAGGAATTGTTGGACTCCTCGTTTCTTGATCGGCTCCTTCCAATCCTTTACGGCAGAAACCTTCGTGGGATCCATTCGGATCTCCCCTCCTTCTACAATGACTCCTAGATAGTCAACATGGCTTTCTTCAAAAGAACACTTCTCGGGTTTCAGGAACAACTTGTTTTTTCATAGAATCTCCAGAACTCGTCGAGTTATCTGTCGGTGTGACTCCAGATCGTCTGTGAAGATGAGAATATCATCGAGATAGACTATGACGTGTCCCTCATTGATGAGTTCCTTCAAGATCGTGTTCATGAACACTTGGAAAGTCGCCGGAGAGTTCGTCAAACCAAAGAACATGACTAAGGGTAGGGTTTAAAGGTCAGGTTAAGTCAGGTTAATGACCCACTTTTTGGATTAACCTGACCTTAACCAGTCATTCAATATCATGAAAGTTGATTAACCATTAACCATGACCAGTCAATAAGTGTAACCAGTCACTCAAGACTCAGTTATAACTGGCTATAACCAGTTAAAACTTAATGCAGTTATAACCAGTTATTAACAGGTTATGACTGGCTAATTTGCTATCAATCCTATAATCTAGAGGTAAACCAAGGTCAATGAATCTATTGATTTATCTTTTTCATATTCAAGTCTATGTTTTCTGGTCTTTCTCTTCATAATACTAGTATATCAGACTTTAATAATGATATATATACTATATATGTAAGAAATCTTTGTGTTATAGCTCTTTTTCTCTTCATATATTGAGAATATCAAGGGTATTGGTTATAACCAGTTAAGACCAGTCATTGACAGTCATATTAAATTCATTTATATTCGCATTTTGACATACTGGGGACACCTCTGGGATGCTAATACATCATCTATAATGATAATAGAACACATTAGAACGACCCAGAGGTTAGGGGAGGTTGATGGAAAATGTGCTTTCCTGGGAGACATTATTTGGGGTATATCCAAGGTTTTGACTGCATTTTTCACACTCCAGACTTCATCTAACTCATGATTAGAGCATTATATACATATATCTTCGAATATGAGGTGTCCCCGGGTCATGGCAAGTTGATAGTGTGACCCAAACCTATGTGGTCCGGGTTTTTAGCATTTTGATGATATCCAAGAGTTCTGTTGACCTGGGGACCTAACTGAGTGACATATACAATGCCCCAAAGGTGTCTGGACGACTTACAAGTGGTTTCAGGTCACACTCAAGCAAGGGCAAAGTGCTGCTCCCTTTTTGGTGCTTTTTGATGGATTTTCAATAATGTTCTGCTTGTTTCTCAGCCAAATCTTCGTGTTTTTACATGGTTCTTTGTGCTGCACACATCCATTTTTCAATAGGAAGACATCTAGCACAGCCCCAGGTCTATCTGAGGTATGTGCTCCTCGATTAAAAATGCGCCACACATCGTTTTATTGGTGCTTTCAGTAGCTGCCACACCTCCATTCATGTTTCTGATAGTTAGAAAGAATTCTATTTTTCAACCTACAAACACCCCTCCCATACCCTCCTCATACTCTGGCAATAGCCCAGTATTTATTCTGGTGCCACAATTGTACTCTGCTATCAATCCCCCATCCCCCATCCTATCTGCCCATCAATCCCTAGGTCTGGATTTTCCTGGTGCTACATTTCCTATCTCCATCCCTATCCCCTGTCAATGATCCCCATCAATTCTGATCAATCCCTAGGTCCGGATTTTCCTGGTGCCACATTTCCCCCCATTACCTGCTCCCCCATCATCTGGCCATCAATCCCATCAATCCCCCATTCCTATATGGGCCAGCCAGTGCTATCTGGCCCAGCCGCCCCGGAGCGTGCTGACAACTAGTTGTTGTACTCGCCGATGACACCCTTTGATTAGAGGTAATTAACTAAATAGTACCCCCTCGCATAACAGTACGGTATCTAGTTGTGCGTACTTCTCTGGGTGTCCATATCTGGCCGAGTTTTCGGACATGTTCAGCAAAACCAACTTCAATCGACTACCGGACCGACGTCCATGGGACCACGCAATCGAACTGACTCCAGGAGCGAAAGCTGTGGACTGCAAGGTTTACCCGTTGAGTCCAGTTGAACAGTGAGCCTTGGACGAGTTCCTAGAAGAGAACCTACACACATTCTTCTTCGTCAAAAAGAAAGATGGCAGCCTACGTCCGGTACAGGATTATCGAAAACTCAACGAGATGACCGTTAAAAACAGATATCCACTTCCACTTATCCAAGAACTTATCGACAAGATCAAGGATGCAAAGCACTTCATCAAGATGGATGTTCGCTGAGGATACAACAATATTCCCATCAAAGAAGGGGACGAATGGAAGGCAGCGTTCAGAACGAACCGAGGTCTCTTCGAACCCTTAGTTTGATATGGATCGGCAGCTGAGGTAGTCTGTGCCCTGACCTTGACTCCTGCCATGACGTACTTGTCCCAATCCATCCAAAACAACCGCTCTCCTTCTTCTAGCTTTTCTTCAGGTTCCTCTTCTTCAGCTTCTGGAGAGTCGATGTGTGCGAGATATCCACAACGATCGGGACATCGGTCGAAGACCAGGGTGGATGCGTCCCAATTGATGCTAGGGTTGTGATTTCGTAGCCAGTCCAGACCTAGGAATATGTCGGTTTTCCCTAGATTGACTACGGCCAGTTCGATCTTCTCTGCATTAGGGTACACAACGAGTTACCCATGAGTCGACTTGCCACCCATCTGGCAAGTACTCGTCAACATTTTTCTATGATCCAGACTTGTTACTGACTTGCCATAAGATGACTCGAGTTATACTCAAGTGCACTTACAAGTACTTCTTTGTACTCAAGTATTGGCAAGTACTTGTGAGTTTGACTTGAGTACTTGACATTAGTAGACATTATATATAAGTTATAAGTTGTAAAGTACTTTTTTATTGATACTATAGTAGTAGAATCATTCTATAGTCTATCTAATACTAAATAAACACTGTATACAACTTAATTTAGGTGCATATGTTCAATGATATCATACAAGTTACCAGAGTTCAAGCTATATCTTGTCCAAATTGTATTATGTTGATATGTCTCAGAGTACAACAACCGTTTTCAATCACTATAAAACTATAAAATATACTAATATATATAGAATATATACTCTAAAACATATATCGAACAAGACAAGTACTTGCAGCAAGTACTCGTCTCTCCGAAGCCTTGACTCCCGACTTGACTTGTCAGTGACTTGACTTGTGGGACTTGTGAGTTACAATAAGTCAAGTCTCGCAAGTCTCTTGGCAAGTCAGTACTCGAGTGAGTCAAAAGTGACTCAAACTCGTTGCGTTCCCTACTCTGCATGGTCCCCGATGATCATGCAAACTTCCACAAAGCCCGTGATTGCTCCTCCATTGTTCAGGGTTCCGTCGGCATTATAGACAGGGAGTAACAGTGACAGCTTCTTGACTTTGAGTTAGTTCCGCTCTACAAATTCCTTGTTGATACAAGAGCTGGTTGCGCCACTGTCGATCAGAACTGTGGCATCGGCCTGTTTGCCATTGCCCATGTTCTCGATTGTTATTTGGATTTTCAGGTCTTGTCCCTAGAGCTTCAAGGTCCGGTTCACAGGACCGCCAATGACCGGTGAACTGGACTGGACCGGACCCAAAAAAGACCGGACCGTATAAGGACCGGGTACCGGTTTGAACCAGTCACGGTCTGCGGTCCTGGGAAAAGAGAGAATTTTACAGGACCGGTAAAAGACTGCTAGGACCGGTCCTGAACCAGTTCAGAAGAGTATATGATACAGAATCAATACTCATGCTCTAGGAGCTGGGGCTTTGGGTCCTAAGTGAGATTATGATGGAAATAGAAAGCTATAATAGACATATAGAACATATTACAAAAGAGTTTATGCAGCACTACTATATCAAAAGCTACTACCTAGTAGTGTAACATGTGCTGATCAATAGATTTCTTACATTTGACAATTTTCTAGCATACATATACTGTTCTAGATGCATCTGGTATAGACAAGATAATGAGATATATAATGGAAGACTGGTTCTTATTGAATTACTGAATGAGTATTATACTAGTACGGCCTACCGTGGGAAGATGTTGGTCCAGTTCTGTGTTCCCACGCTTCACTCAACTATTTTCAAAACATGCAATTAATTATTAGAATGACCTTTTATTAAGAAGATTAGTGATAATATGTTGATATAAACTTAATAAAATCAAAAAACTCGCAAAGATACAAGTCTTTTGACAAAAATGCACCAGTTTGACCAGTTTAACTGCAGTCCGGACCGTTGAACGGTCTGACCGGTCTAACTGCTATAACCGGACTGCGGTCCTAGCAGTCCTGATTTAGGACCGGTCCTGGTCTGCGGTCCTTGAAATCTGAGAAAATCTGAGGACCGGCCGGTCTGCGGTCCTCAAATTTGAAGATAAAAAGACCGGACCGGACCGGACTTTTAAGCTCTAGATAGTTCTGCTTCCAATCCTCGATCTTGGTCCCGCGGATATAGGACATGACAACTTTGATCCTCTCGTTGTCAGTCAGGAGTGCATTGCGGGGATCTCAGATGTAGGTGCATGTTTCTCGCCACCAAGACTTGAACCTGTTTTTGGTTCCGTCGAAAGTCTCGGGCTTGTTGAGCAGACTCCCTTTAGGGGTAGGTGGACGGATAGGAGCTGCAGGAATAGGGGGTTGGACGACAAAGGTCGGGCAGCAACGGTCGGAAGACTGTTCTGCAGGAATACTCAGACCACAGTTGGGACAGAACTAGAGACCTCAACGAGTTACCCGCGGGTGCACCCCCGGATCCCTGCATGGGTACCCATGGTCACCGGCCACTGCCCCTGCACCCTTGGCCGGACCCTCCACTTTTGACCCGCGGATCCAGAGGATCCGGGTTTTTTGAGACTCGACCCATGGGTACCCATGAAAATACACTTATATAGGCTTAATTAGGCAAGGATCCATGAGTACCCATGGTGGGTACCCATGCATTTTCCATAATTTCTGTCCCCGCACCCTTGCCGGACCCGGACCCTTTGACCCGCGGATCCAACGGGTCCGAGTCCGGGGATCCCGGGCCGACAGATCTACCCATGGGTACCCATCTGGACTCGGACCTCCATGAGGTCTCTAGACAGAACCTGTCCAAGCACGGGTTTGCGATGCTAGCACCTTCCGTGTTGAGCGTAATGAACACATCGTGTTGTTGCCGGAATTCGTAGGCGTGAATGATGTTGTAACAGTCTAGATCAGCCATGATGTGTACTCGAACTCGAGTAGTAAGATGGATTTAGAGGGAGTCGGTTTGTTCTAGCTTGTACTTGACGGAGTACCTCGCGTTGTGCAAGTAGGCGGATGAGTTGCTGTCGGAGAACTGGAGATGAGAGTCCGATTGGAGACGCGAGTGTTGGAGAAGGAGGTGGAGAGTAAGGTGGCGGAGTGTTGGCACTACTTCGGTTGTCGATAGGGAAGGGATCAATGCGTGCAACGATCGTAGCCTGGCTGGAGGAATATGAAGCCGAGGAGGATGATGCTGTAGGTGGGAGGGAGAAGTGAATAGGTACGGGAATTGGAGGTTGGGGAAATAGATAATGTAAACTGCGAGGGAAAAGAGGATGATGACAGCAGTAAAGAAGAAAAAGAATAAGTATGAAAGTAGAGGAAAGGTTAAGGGATATAGTAATAGAAATAGCCAGGGTGAAAAGAACTCAATCGTGGTGAATGACAATGGATTCAGGTGCCACCCTATGCTATACAGATAACTAGTTAAGAGGCCTTAGTGGCAGGGCCAAATAACTAGTTGCTGGCCGATGCTATAGGGCTATATTTTGGCTGGTAGAAATGGCTGGCTGGCGGGCTAGGGCGGGCTGGGATGCATCTGGAAAGGCCTTATAATCTTAAGTTAACTCAAGTTACAGTTACTTAAAGCTTGTAACTTAAGTCAGATAAGTTGTCTTTAGTCAGAAAAGTTGGTTCAAGATACTCGAATTCTAGCACACAACTAAAGACAGCCCCAAGTCACAGAAAGCTAACCAAAGTTGGAGAAAGTTAACTTAAGATAAATGTTTCTTATCCATTGTCTATAGTTGCTTTACAGTTGACATAAGATAATTGCACTAAAGCTTCTATCTATAAGACACCCAAGTTGTCTCAAGTTAGAGCTAGTATAGCAGTCAACTTGAGGTGCCTAAAGCGCAACTGAGGTTCTCCCAAGTTGTCTAATCATTGTCTACTAGCTAGCAGCAATTGTATAGATATTCTATAAGCAAAAGAGACTAGAGAAATTCGAGTAAAATCATGTATTTTGCCTATAACCTGTGGTGCGTCCCTGTGATTCCCATGATTATATAAGTGTTTTGTAGCCCTAATTGAACACTTTCTGACAGTATACAACACTTATACCTTCCAGTCAAGTGTAGTAGTGCTATTGCTTGAACACAAGAAACAGAGAATTGATTGAATGGCTTATGGCCAGAGCTGCACCCCTTATTTTCCCACAGTTATAGGCTCGTCTTGTAGCCCTAATTAAACGCTTTCCAATCATATATAGGTCTACTACCTTTCATACAAGTCCCAGAGAGTTATTGAGTGAACAGTGGTAAATCAAGAATCAAGAATTGATCAAGTCCAATAGGCAGGCAATTTAGGTCTGGACCTCCGGACCCAAACCCTCTGCCCTGGTCATGTGACTTCATGTTGGTATTTAAACCAGAGCTGAGCTCTGATCCCATCATTCCTCTCTTGACCTTCTTCCTCCATGTTCTCTCCTTAAATCTTCAAGTCTTGAATGTTCTCTTAGTATGTGGACTTGCTTCTTGTTTTCTTATGCTTGCTAATCACTGTCTCTTGTTCAAGGATACTCTCTTTTGACTGTGTTTAATGTTCTGGTACGTTTCTTACTCTTTTGACTTGTATCTTTGACTAATCTACTCTTTCTTTTAGTATTTCTTTTGAACTATTGTTTAGTTATTTGATAGTGTATATTGTATCTGTTTATTGATAGCTGCAATGATAATTGATTGTTTTCTATCTAAATTGTGTGATATCTGATTGGATTAGCTTCTAATCCAGGTTATTATATTGATAGAATTGAACAGCTTTAGGTCAGACTTGAGTTGACTTTGAGACATCTTAGGCCATGGTTAAACACAGCTCTCAACTTATCCCAACTTGAGTGTAACTTCTGAGTAACTTACTCTAACTTACGAGTGACTTACTGCAACTTAAGATAAGTGTTGTGTTTAACCATGCCCGTAGACAACTTTCATGCCTTTCGTAACTTTAGTAACCTAACAGCTTTAAGTTGACTACAGATAACTTAAAGAAAATACCCTTTTCCAGATGCACCAAAGCACACATACCATCAACTTCCCCTGACCTCTGGGTTGTTCCAATGTGTTCTATTATCATTATAGATGATGTATTGGCATCCCAGAGGTGTTCCCAATGTGTCAAAATGTGAATATTCATGATACTAGGTGAACCCTTATTCACCCTTTCTCCTCAAGTATACCTACTAGTTCGCATATCTACATCTTTAGGACTATTCTAATAGTCATTTGACATCATATAGATGATATCTTGGGGCCCAGGTCATAGGTAGACCTCGAAGATACACCCCTTTGGTACATGGTAAGGATATGATCTTTGTACTAATTCTCAAATGTCCATGCTCTATATTGAAGGGTATTCAACCTGGGACATATACTGGGAGGCTAAAAACACATTGTATGATGTTAAAATCAATAGTCCACCACCCAGATGTGTGATAGTTGGGGTAGTTCTTGGTGTAGAAGGAGGGGATATAAATTATTGTACCATTTCTATTCGCATTTTGCCACACTGGGAACACCTCCGGGGTGTCAATACATTATCTATAATGATAATAGAACACATTGGAACGACCCAGAGGTCAGGGAAAGTTGATGGTATGTGTGCTTTCTTGGGGGGACATTATTTAGGGTATATCCCAGGTTTTGACTGCATTTTTCACACTCCAGACTTCATCTAACTCATGATTAGAGCATTATATACATATATCTTCGAATATAAGGTGTTCCCAGGTCATGGCAAGTTGATAGTGTGGCCCAAAGCTATGTGGTCCGGGTTTTTGGCATTCCGATCACATCCAAGGGTCCTGTTGACCTGAGGACCTAACTGAGTGACATATACAATGCCCCAAAGGTGTCTGAACGACCTACAAGTAGTTCTAGGTTACCCCCAAGCGAGGGCAAAGTGCTGCTCCCTTTTTGGTGCTTTTTGATGGATTTTCAATAATGTTCTGCTTGTTTCTCAGCCAAATCTTCGTGTTTTTACATGGTTCTTTGTGCTGCACACATTCATTTTTCAATAGGAAGACATCTAGAACAACCCCAGGTCGATCTGAGGTATGTGCTCCTCGATTAAAAATGCGCCACACATCGTTTTATTATTGGTTTCAGTAGCTGCCACACTCCCATTCATGTTTCTGATAGTTAGAAAGAATTTTATTTTTCAACCTACAATCATCCCTCCCATACCCTCCTCATACCCTGGCAATAGCCTAGTATTTATCCTGGTGCCACAATTGTTCCCTGCCCCAATCCCCCTGCCCCCATCCCCCATCCCCTCCCCAATCAATCCCATCAGTTCCCATCAATCCCTAGGTCCGGATTTTCCTGTGGCCACATTTCCCCTGTCCCCATCCCCCATCCCCTGCCCCCATCAAACCCTAGGTCCGGATTTTCCTGGTGCCACAATTCCTATCCCCATCCCCCATCCTCCTGGTCAATCAATGACATCAGTACCCATCAATCCCTAGGTCCGGATTTATGTGTGGCCACATTTCCCCATCCCCTGCTCTCTCCACCCTCTCTCATCAATCACTCCTCCTCCCCATCAATTCCTATCTATATCTGGAAGCTATCCCGCCCCATCCTAGTCCGCCCCATTGCCCCCTACCCAGCCAGCCAGCCAGCCAGCCCACCCAAAGTAGCTATAGTGATCAATGTGTTGTTATGCCCCGTTACTACACCTAAATAACTCGTTGTCCCTATAGCATAGGGTGGCTTATGAAGCAATGAAACGCGAATGCAAAGGCGCTAGCTTGAAGTCGAAGCTGCACAGACGCGGACGTCATCCTGTCATCAACACAGGTGCTCTCATGGGGCTTGGTCAGACTCAGCCGATGCTCTTGAAGCTAGGCTCCTGCGAGCCTTTGGTGCACCGTCTAGTGGGTAACCAAAACTTCAAGAGGATGGCAGCCTTCGCTAGCGGTGAGTTCTGTTCACTTTTCCAACCTCAGCACTGAAAGGCCCCCTAGCTTCCTTCAACCTATGGGCGCCACACCTCCACAAGTATTACCGCACAGAGTTTGACAAAGTCACAGAGCACAACCTAGATGTCACGCGAAATTTTGACAAATCTGTTTTCCCCACCGCCTGCTTCAACATGGGTGACAATGCGATCACCTGGAAGCATCGTGACATCCTCAACGTTCCTTTTGGGTCATCAGGAAAGGGCTACCTGGCCTTGGTTAACAGTAGGTTTGATCCAGTGTGAAGATTCTACCTCAAGCTAACTATGACAAACCTAGCCAGCCTGGTAGGCCTCAAGCACCTAAGTATACCTAGGTTTACAGAGGCTAACAGAACTGCTATCCAATAACCTATAGTGTCATTCGGTTAGCATAGGACAGCACCAGGTTGAACATCAACTACCAAGAAACTCAGGTATCTCAGAGTCAACTTCAAGATATCAATGCAACAAGTCAGACCTTAGCTATTCAAAGTACACCTCAGACCTACCTTGTACTACTTACAGATTACCCAAAGTATTCCAACAGTCTTCAACAGGACTAGACTCTGGTACTTGTTGCCTAATTACTGTATAATAGGATAGATACTATAAGCAAGTGATACTAGAGAAATCCGAGTCAAATCATGTATTTTGTCTATAACTTGTGGTGCGCCCCTGCGATTCCAATGATTATATAAGCGTTTTGTAGGCCTAATTGAACACTTTCTGACAGTATACAACACTTATACCTTCCAGTCAAGTGTAGTAGTGCTATTGCTTGAACACAAGAAACAGAGAATTGATTGAATGGCTTATGGCCGGAGCTGCACCCCTTATTTTCCCACAGTTATAGGCTCGTCTTGTAGCCCTAATTAAACGCTTTCCAATCATATATAGGTCTACTACCTTTCATACAAGTCCCAGAGAGTTATTGAGTGAACAGTGGTAAATCCAGAATCAAGAATTGATCAAGTCCAACAGGCAGGCAATTTAGGTCCGGACCTCCGGACCCAAACCCTCTGCCCTGGTCATGTGACTTCATGTTGGTATTTAAACCAGAGCTGAGCTCTGATCCCATCATTCCTCTCTTGACCTTCTTCCTCCATGTTCCCTCTTTCAATCTTCAAGTCTTGAATGTTCTCTTAGTATGTGGACTTGCTTCTTGTTTTCTTATGCTTGCTAATCATTGTCTCTTGTTTAAGGGTGCTCTCTTTTGACTGTGTTCAATGTTCTGGTATGTGTATTGTACTTTTCTCTTGGATTCTTGACTGACCTAATCTTTCTTCTAGTTCTTCTTTTATTATTCAATCATTATATTATACTATTGCTTTTAATAAGACATTTATTTTCTGCTATCTTTAACTGAAATGTCAAGTATTATTGAGACCTCTAGTTACTGCTTGAGGATGAACTGAGGGATTCCTCTTGTAAACCTTTAGCTAAACTTGAGCACAAGACTATACCTGAAGTTATTCACAAGTTTCCAGGCAGTAAAGGTTCAAGACAAGACAATATCTACAGTATACTTTAGTTGTTCGAGGTATACTTAGTGTTACTATTAGTTCACCTCAGTCTGCTTCAGGTATAACCTTGATCTGAACCTTGTCTTCAGGTTTAGCTGCACCTGAGTAACCTAAGTGTACCTGATAGACTTAGGTTAACCGAGAGCAGGAGGGCATTTCCTGATGGTGGTGCCCCATCACCGCGATTGGGACCTTCGACTACCGCAAGGGCGCACACATCGTACTCTGGGATCTCAAGTTATATTTCGAATTCCCCTACGGCTGTACCATCTTCGTACTATCGGCCTCCTGCGTTCATTCCAACACGCCCCTTGCCGATCCCGCTACCGAATGCTGTTCGTCATTCACGCAGTATTTTCCAGGAGCGATCTTGAGGTGGCTGGACAATGGGTATATGACGGATAAGGAGCTGAAGCAGAAGAGCGAGTGAAAATTTAAAGAATTGGCCGCGATGAAGGCAGCGCGATGGCAGAAGGGGTTGTCAATGTTTTCGACCATTCATGAGGTGTTGGACCGCTTAAGAGACATCACATAGCTAGCCGTATGATATGTATTATTTAAACTGTCAATTCACACCGCCATTCAATGCCAGAATATTTGTGCAAGATTTACGAAAACGAAGAATGCAAGATTTTGTTCATCCGCCAGTTGATCAATTAGCTGAACCTCTTAATAACAACTCACAAACAAGTAATGTTGTGCATTGCCAACGACGCACTACCAGTAGAATCATGTAAGTAATCAAAATTATATTCGGAATACTTTTGCAACATAAAATAGGCTTCTCCCCGTAGAAATTCATGGGATAGAGTGTGTTTCTTCTATAAAAGTTGAATGAGAACTGGCTACATAGGCATTGCGAACTGACTACGCAACAGGCCCACTTGGATTGAAATCACTGATGGATGCTATTGCCCATTTTGGCTGAGAAGACCTTGCTTCTCAACCACAACATCAGCATGTGCACGTTCCCAATATCCCCTGAGTTGCAAGATGGTGAGCATGCCGTTGAAGCAATTATCCAAGATTTCACTGACTTGACAACACGACAGAGCTCGAAGAACTCTCTGCTCGTAGACAGGAGCGCCTGCTCGCAGACAGCTCTCACTCATATTTCAGAGCTATAGAGAAGGCGGACGTGACCAAAATCCAGCGGCAAAGAATATCTGCAATAGTGGAGGTGCAGGTGCGTATTTTTTGCCGCCTTTTAAACTTCCACTCATATGATCATACTTTTCAGCTGGCTCGAAAAGAGGTGGGCCTTCCCGTAGATCTCACGCAAGTCTTGCCAACTCGCAGCCACACCTCAGCTCAGCATCGTCGCCAGGGCGCTGTGGCGCTTGTGGCTCCCGACTCCCTAAAGCTGGAACGACTAAAACTCCAGCGCAAGGAGGACAGGAGGGAGGCAGCGTGACTGAGGGCGGCAGCAAAACGAAAGTGATTGAAGGAACACCTGTAGCCGGGCCATTTACTAAACTTCCGGGATCATCCCTTTTGATTAAATACTAACTGTTGGGTTAGCTCCCATCAGCTAACCAGAGACATTTTAGAAACCTGTCCGAACCCTCTCATTGGCTCAGCACTATCATGGACCGCTCTAACGGTGGTTTCCGCACTGGCTAAAACGTCGGGGGCTTCCCAATCTGTCCAGGGCAGGAGAATCTATTCCAAATGCGTACAAAATACAGGATAAAATATAAGAAGAGCTATTCACCCGCAATTCAAGCACGCCATCGCACCAAAAGCAGTCCACCAATCTTTCCATCATCCCGCCACCCGCCATCCCGCCACTCTCCTTTCCATCGTCAAACTTCTCCCGAGCTCACAGTATATCCTGACCACCACTCATGCCCGCGTTGTCGAGATATCCAGATTCTTGATTCGGGGGGTGGGATTTGGCGAGGTCTGCAATGATAGCAGCAGCAGCAGCCTGTGCCTGCGCGTCCATGGGCCCGGCTGGCTGCTCTCGAGATGGTTCCTTGCGGAGCCATAGTTCCTCAAATGACTGCTTGACACTCTGTAACCCATTAGCCTGTCTCATAGCGTATGCCACATGCCCGTCAAAAATCACCTGTGCCTCCGACGCCAATTTTGGCCTCGCAGCGCGTGTGCGCCACTCTCGTTCCTCCCACGTCAACGACCTCAGCACTCTCCGCATCTCCTCTTTCAACAGTTCCACCTCCTCACTCCAACGGTCCTTGCGTGCCAGCGCTTTTGACCATTCCACGCGGACGCCTGTGAAGAAACTTAGTAGTATGTTCTGCAACAGATTGAGAACACTACTCACACTCATGCAGGAATTCTTCTTCCTCCCCAGGTTCCCCGCCCGCAGTCCAAATCCAAGATACTGTCTGACGCGTTGATCCCTCCCCGACCTTGTCGAACTTCCTACCCGATGCAGTGACTCTGCTATCTCGGCCGGACAGTCGGCCCAACTTCTTCACTGCCAGCGAGTCCGATTCGCCTGGGGCAAACAGTTCGATGTTCTTGTCCAACAACAGACGGAACCCGCCCAGAGACGTCTCCCCCACCAATGCAATCAATGCCTCCCGTGCTCTACGATACTTGGAGATAGCCTCGCGGATTTTTTCGCTAATTTGTTTGATACAGGAAGCGGAGCGCGTCGTCTGACGCTGGCCAGTCATGTTTGCATTGCGGAAGTTGATCAAGTGCCGTTGAGCAATGAGGCGAGATCACAGCTGGAGGAGCGCATCATGGCACTGTCCTCTGCGCAGTGTTGCCTCTTTCTCCCGCAGGTCAGGTGGACACATGTCGTCCTCGTCGCAGGCAGACGGGAGGTACAACTTGATGTCCTCTGCCTCCATTGGAGGAGTAGACTTGTCCCTGTCCTGCTTCAGTTGCTCCTCCCTCCGATCCCCCTCCTCTCCCTCGAGCACGTCCGCGACGCCGGGCATAAGACGATTCTGGTGCCGTCTGAAATGGGACAGCTTCGTCAGCCAGGCTACCCGTCGCTCTCGAATCCTGACATCCTGGTTTGGTGTAACCATCCCGGCAGTCTTTGCCAATGCGAGTTTACGTCTAGACCAAACAAATCAACATTAGATCCTTTCAAAGCCAATGTGACCACTTACTGAGCATCCTCCAGTTGCAAACCCATGACCAGGAAAGCGCCCACAGTTATCGGCTTGGCGCGTCGTGTCCGTTTCCTTTTCTTCCCCTTCGTCTCAGTCTCAGCCCCAATCGACTCGACAAACTCAGCCTCATCGCCTGCACCCACACCATCTGTACGCAATAGCTCTCACCCTATGACATAGACCTAACTAGTTATCCAGCCCTACTAATGGGGCCAAATAACTAGTTGCCAGCTCTTGTTAAGTAGGCCATTTTGGCAGGCTAATATGGCTGGCTGGCGGGCAGGGGGCGGGCTGGAATGGGGCGGGATGGGTCCCAAATATGGATAGGAATTGATGGGAGCATGTAGGGATTGATGGACAGGGGGAGGGGGAGCAGGGGATGGGGAAATGTGGCCACACATAAATCCGGACCTAGGGATTGATGGGTACTGATGTCATTGATTGCCCAGGGGATGGGGGATAGGGATAGGGATTGTGGCACCAGGAAAATCCAGACCTAGGGTTTGATGGGGGCAGGGGAAATGTGGCCACAGGAAAATCCGGACCTAGGGATTGATGGGAACTGATGGGATTGATGGGGGAGGGGATGGGGGATGGGGGCAGGGGACAATTGTGGCACCAGGATAAATACTGGGCTATTGCCAGGGTATGAGGAGGGTATGGGAGGGATGATTGTAGGTTGAAAAATAAAATTCTTTCTAACTATCAGAAACATGAATGGGGATGTGGCAGCTACTGAAACCAATAATAAAACGATGTGTGGCGCATTTTTAATTGAGGAGCACATACCTTGGATTGACCTGGGGTTGCTCTAGATGTCTTCCTATTGAAAAATGGATGTGTGCAGCACAAAGAACCATGTAAAAACACGAAGATTTGGCTGAGAAACAAACAGAACATTATTGAAAATCCATCAAAAAGCACCAAAAAGGGAGCAGCACTTTGCCCTCGCTTGGGGGTGACCTGGAACCACTTGTAGGTCGTCCAGACACCTTTGGGGCATTGTATATGTCACTCAGTTAGGTCCCAGGTCAACAGAACCCTTGGATATGATCAAAATGCCAAAAACCCGGACCACATAGCTTTGGGCCACACTATCAACTTGCCATGACCTGGGGACACCTTATATTCGAAGATATATGTATATAATGCTCTAATCATGAGTTGGATGAGGTCTGGAGTGTAAAAAATGCGGTCAAAACCTTGGATATACCCCAAATAATGTCCCCTAAGAAAGCACACATACCATCAACTTCCCCCAACCTCTGGGTCGTTCCAATGTGTTCTATTATCATTATAGATGATGTATTAACACTCCAGAGGTGTCCCCAGTGTGTCAAAATGCGAACATTCATGATACTAGGTGAACCCTTAGTCAGCCTTCCTCCTCAAGTACACCCACTGGTTCGCATATTTACATCTTTAGGACTGTTCTAATAGTCATTTGACATCATATAGATGATAGCTTGGGGCCCAGGTCACAGGTAGACCTCGAAGATACATCTCTTTGGTACATGGTGAGGATATGATCTTTGTACTAATTCTCAAATGTCCATGATCTATATTGAAGGGTGTTCAACCTGGGACATATTCTGGGAAGCTAAAAACACATTGTATAATGTTAAAATCAATAGTCCACCACTCAGATGTATGATAGTTGGGGTGGTTCTTGCTGTAGAAGGTGGGGATATAAATTATTGTACCATTTATATTCGCATTTTGACATACTGGGGGGGCCTCTGGGTTGTTAATACATCATCTATAATGATAATAGAACACATTGGAACGACCCAGAGGTTGGGGGAAGTTGATGGTATGTGTGCTTTCTTAGGGGACATTATTTGGGGTATATCCAAGGTTTTGACCGCATTTCTTACACTCCAGACCTCATCCAACTCATGATTAGAGCATTATATACATATATCTTCGAATATAAGGTGTCCCCAGGTCATGGCAAGTTGATAGTGTGGCCCAAAGCTATGTGGTCCGGGTTTTTGGCATTTTGATCATATCCAAGGGTTCTGTTGACCTGGGGACCTAACTGAGTGACATATACAATGCCCCAAAGGTGTCTGGACGACCTACAAGTGGTTCCAGGTCACCCCCAAGCGAGGGCAAAGTGCTGCTCCCTTTTTGGTGCTTTTTGATGGATTTTCAATAATGTTCTGTTTGTTTCTCAGCCAAATCTTCGTGTTTTTACATGGTTCTTTGTGCTGCACACATCCATTTTTCAATAGGAAGACATCTAGAGCAACCCCAGGTCAATCCAAGGTATGTGCTCCTCAATTAAAAATGCGCCACACATCGTTTTATTATTGGTTTCAGTAGCTGCCACATCCCCATTCATGTTTCTGATAGTTAGAAAGAATTTTATTTTTCAACCTACAATCATCCCTCCCATACCCTCCTCATACCCTGGCAATAGCCCAGTATTTATCCTGGTGCCACAATTGTCCCCTGCCCCCATCCCCCATCCCCTCCCCCATCAATCCCATCAGTTCCCATCAATCCCTAGGTCCGGATTTTCCTGTGGCCACATTTCCCCTGCCCCCATCAAACCCTAGGTCTGGATTTTCCTGGTGCCACAATCCCTATCCCTATCCCCCATCCCCCTGGGCAATCAATGACATCAGTACCCATCAATCCCTAGGTCCGGATTTATGTGTGGCCACATTTCCCCATCCCCTGCTCCCCCTCCCCCTGCCCATCAATCCCTACATGCTCCCATCAATTCCTATCCATATTTGGGACCCATCCCGCCCCATTCCAGCCCGCCCCCTGCCCGCCAGCCAGCCATATTAGCCTGCCAAAATGGCCTACTTAACAAGAGCTGGCAACTAGTTATTTGGCCCCATTAGTAGGGCTGGATAACTAGTTAGGTCCATGTCATAGGGTGTAGCTCTTCCATCTCTTTCAGCTCGGTTGTATGCAGTTCCGCTCGGACTTCAGACTCAGTCAAACTATCTGTGCAACATTAGTAATGAATTACAACTGGTCGAAGATATCGACAAACCCTTGCCTGGCGGACGAAATGGGTTCCGCTGCGTGCGATCCTCCTCCCAAAGACGAACCTGGTTCAGCCATTCCCCCTGAAGCTCCGGCGTCAGCGTCGACGAAATCTCCTCGAAAGAGTCCACCTGGACCTTCTTTTCCAACAGTGCAATACGCAAACGTCTCGCCAGAGTAGATCCTAGAACAGTAAGTCAGAAAAATGCTCACAATAGAGTGATACAACCCACCTTGATTGGTGTTCTTCTTGAAGCTCGAACGGTTGAGTAGGTCCTCATGGTCGTCGTGACGAGCGCCTGGTTGCTCCTCCCGTGTTATATAAGACATCGGATTCATGATCGACCATACCCGTTTGATACCCTCCCCGTCTGTCTTACCGAGGCCCGGCTGGTATTTCACAGAATTCTCTGTCTCGCAATCGACTTCGTGGACGTTCCCGTGCCAGATGGGCAATGCCCATATAATTTCCGCCAACAAAGGTTCCCGGAGATTAGGGTGATTCAGCGCATGCAGCTCAGCGGGAAGAGCGGCTATCTGAGCGCGAATGTACTCCTGGAGGGCAAGGATACACAGGCGAAAGTGCTTGCTGTATTGGCAAGTGATGTCATAAGTAATGGCCACCAGATCCGCCGACATGTGGCACAGGACCCAGTAAAGAACAAAATCAGTATTTTGGTATCTGTCGCTCATGAGATTCAGGCAAAAATCGGATAGAAAGAAAGCCTACCGCTCGCCCTTCTCTAGATCACCCAGACCCAACATTAATTCATGACGTGCACATATGACTCTGACCACCCCAGCCCAGCGAAGCCCGGCAGTAAACTTGGTATCCTTTTGCATTAGCGCCGCAAAAGAGATGCAGCTAGAAATCTATGGGAGCAGTTAGAGACGTGGTCCAAGACAATATTTCAACGACTTACGTCTTCCTCCGTAATGTTCTGCCGAAGCCAACCATGATAGAAATCATCCAGCATTTGCACTCCTAGGCCAGGATAGAGAGGTGGGTCGGTCCGCGATGACTGTCGCATTCGACAGACCATCCGAAAGTTGGCATCCATGGACAGAGTTGGACGGTAAAGATATCTATAGAAAAAAGAATGAGCGTCTCAACAATACGTACCATACAAGGGCAGACTTACTGTAATTCTTTGGGAATAGATTCCCACCCAGGGGGCAAGTTGATACCCACACGGGGACAAGCCCAACATTTGACTACTAGGCTCCCCGTGCGGGCGGACGACAGTCTACCCGAAGCATGTGCGACACCTGAGCGCCGTACCCGAGCGAGGAATGCATCCTAGTGAGCCACCCGTCCGAAAACCTTGTAACGATCGGGTGGCACGTCCGTCCCCCAAGGGTCCGTCATGTCTTCTAGACATGTCACGAAATCTCTCACATTCAGAGTCCCCACCATCTTCAACCGTCGATAGAGGTCGAGGAGCTCCATTGTCACCGCCGACTGAGGAATTCGAGTTGTCGCTGGGTACCAGCCATCTCGGAACAACTGCTGCCAAGTAAAGATATCGTGCGAACGATCGCAGGCGCAGAGGCGACAATCGACGACATGAACTCCAGTGACGTCCATGACCGTCAACAGGCGGGGCGTCGGGTCCGGAAAAATGCAAAGACCACCTCCATGATTTAGTTGATAGACAAGACCCACGTTGCGCAGAGGTATTCGCGTCCAGAAGCCCGAGTGCCAGACCTAGTATCATAATCAATTCGGCTTCCAGGCCAACGCTACAAGAAAAACATACCTCAACCTTATGCAGAGGTGTACATTGATGGCGTCTGAGACAGCATGCCTGGCATTCGTGGAAGGAGCCACAAGTACGGCAACGAAAGAGCTCTTGAACACTCGAAGGGGGACCAGCGACCTCTGTACTATCCACTCCTGAGTCCTTCGGAGGCTCCCCAGGACAACACTGTTCCACCGAAGGCTCCTCCCATGGAATCCCACATGTATCGCAATTCCACGCTCCATAATCAAACCCGCGCCCATGCAGGCGCAAACTCTCGTTCAGGAAGGTGTCGATCCATGGTCGCCATTCTGCCATGGGGTCGTCCTGGGCAAAGATTAGCCATCATGGACACTAAGTTAAGAGCCAGACTCACCGACGCCCTCTTCTTCCATTTCCCCGTATCCTTCTGCGGTTCGTCGTCTGTCTCCGATTCATCAACCTCCTCTTCTCTGGGCGGTACACGGTCCCCGCCCGAAAGGGTGGATCCACCCAAGCATCCTCGAAATCCAATGACACATACTCGTCAGCAGGCATAGACACAGGAGCTGCGACCTCTGGCACTGGCACTGACTTGGATAAGGGCGCAGATGGCGGTTTGCTTGCCTGCAAGGGTTGGGTAGACGCTCAGCCTTGTTTGTCCATAGTGAAAATAAAATTCGTCGTCTTTTGGCCTTGGTCGTCCGAAGCGTCCCATAATCCAGGCTTCAACAGATTTTTACGCGGGCGTTCACGTCGACCAGCCATAATCGCGCAAGAAAAAGAGGGGCAAAGCAAGAAAATATCTATTGCCAAAGTCGACATCGTGGTATTTGGTAACAGTAGTCGGTGCCCAAAAAGGCAAGACCTACACCGCCTCCCTTCCAACGGGTACGAGATACATGCATTTGGACTACTTTCGGCATGCTTATGGCTCAGCGGTGGCGCAAGCTGACTTTCTAGTCAGATCGATCTCGAGTTCGAGCCAGACAGCAGCTCATTTTTGCCGTGGTATATGTTTTGCCCTATCGAACATTGTTCTTGAGGTATACCTATACAGACCTCTACCCACACAATTTATCAAATATGTGACTCAGAATGATGGTTTCTCAATGTATTACTTAGATCATAGACATTACCCACCGCGCCTCCAAATCAGACAACATGTGGCGCATCTCTTTGTTCATCTCCTTCAGCTTTTGAACTGTGGGGCTGAACAAGGCCTCTCGTACACGAGGTTCAAAAAAATTCCGAGTTAATGCCTGGGTGTCGATGACTGCGCAGACGACTGAATGAGCAACACGAAGGACAATGAGTGAGTGGACACATACTTCTTCCTTCGTGTGATTGCGATAAGGCTTGAGGACTCGCCATGTAAGTGATATGTCCAACGAGGTTCGCCAGCCATCGCAGAGTGTACCCAAGTATAGGTCCCTCCATCAGACCGATAGCCTGACGGACAAGATCGCCATACTGTGGCGTCACACACATCCCGCCCAGGACTTGCAGATCCTCGAGTGACTTCACGCCGAGTGAGAGTAGTGTAGGTACTAGAAACACAGCGTTGATTTCTTGGAGCTCCTCGCAGAGGTCGACAGTATCTATGTCCTGGGTTGAATGATGAAACTCCCGGGTGGAAACAGAAGGTATTCTAACCTGTTTGTGGATGGTCCCTCGACGACGAGTTACAAAGAATATCCATGTGTGCCTTGATGATACTGTCAAATTTAACCAATTAATTAGTGAGCAAGTACGGCCAAGTAGTAAAGAATACCTTTGAGCCTCGGGAGAGGCAACACATACTACGCCTGGATTCATGTGTGCCACCATGACAGAGGAATGAGAAGAGCAGTCCGACGTGAAATACAAATGTACCTCCATGAGCGGGCCCACGCGTCCTATCGCGTCGGAAAGACATCAATCAGTTTCCCAATATGTGGCGTTAATTGCTAATGACCCGTCTCACCAATTGCATGCCTTGCCAGAGCACGTGTTTCTGACTGCGACCGGCAGACTGTATTCTACGTGCCCTTGTATTTGAAATCATAAACCTATGCTAATTTTTTTGAGGTATTGAGACACAACACCGATCGACACAGAAATATACTACAAGCCGTTCTCCATCGCAGTTTTCCAAGTTTCCACAAGCCTCTGGACGACGTATGCACGTGTAATCTTGAATTCCCTGGGAGAATGCTCCTGGCACGTCGGGCATCGGAACACGCGATGGGCTGGGGCGTACTCCCGAAGTATCATGCCAGGAGGCCGAGGCGCCTGCGCAGCTTGTGTCCTACAGTACTGTCGGATGCATTCTGCGCAGAAAACATGGCCACATGGCGTGAAGCTATATGGGCTTGTCAACACTCATTCTACACCATTCATAATGTGGCGTACAATGATGGTTGTTTGAATATATCGTAGCACATCGGACACTCCAAGTCCTCTCCAAATTTGGCCATTAACTGCATCCCCCGTCAAACCAATGAACATGAGACTTGAATCGACACACTTACGGCTTGACGATCTTCGATAGCGACTCGTTGCACGTCCCCGTCCGCGGCGCGCAGGTGGTCGAAAGCTTGCGCCGTCTTGGCAATTTCTTTTTCGAGCTCTTCAAGGCGTCTCCAGGTCTCACCGTCTTTCTTGGATGTTTTAGTGTGCTCCTTTATTTATAAATGTGTTGTCAGAAGAAGGGGCAGGTGAATAAATGGATAGGCCGCATCCCTTGTGGTTCAAGCGTGTTCGAAGCGACGTTATGCTTCGACAACGAAGCCTTGATGCGATCACGAGCAAGCTGCAGCACATTAGTCGATGTATGATAGATGGACCCGCAGTATGCACACCTGAAGTGGTTGTACTGAATCTCCCACAGTGCTGGTACCAGAGACGCCTGGTTCCTCCTTCGGCTGCTTTGGCTCGCTACGGGTGTTGGACTTGGATGAGCCAGCCGCAGCGTCATGTCGTCGCTGCAACGTCTCAGCCCCTGCAGCATACAAGCAAACAATTACTCACAGGAAGGGGCTTGATGAGGCTCTTCAGGTCCTTTCCCGAGAACATCCCTTTTGGCGCGTCGCTGGCCATCTTGTCGTCCGAATCAGTTGCTCTGTCGTCCTCAGACTGCGTGAGATCAATCTCTGTATACTTGCCCTTTTTTTGGGCCTTCGAGGGTTCAGTGTCCTCATCCGAAGAAATATCGATGACACTGGAGGCGCGTTTCTTCGGCGCCTGAGGCCCAGTAAGAAGTCCGTCTGGTGAGAACGGTGGAGGGCGGTGGAATTCGGTGGAATCGGTAGATTCCGAAAAAAATCGCAAAAATGAGAATATGACGATTTCCGTCGGTAGCGCTCGAACGCGAGCGTAAAGTCCTCAGATTTGAGCGGTATAGATCGGTGCCACTGAATCTGTCCAGATCTGTGGTCACCGCTGTGACCTGTATGTGTCTGTAAATACCGCTGAAATCTGTATTCCCCGCTACGGCGATAGGTCGTCACAATCTCACTTTCAATTCAGAGCAAATCGGTATATTCGTGTAAACTAACTAATCTAATCTAAGGTTTTGCGCCACCGCGGCGTGAGCGAGTGGCGCGGCCCTCCGCTTTCTTCGTGGTCTCCTCAATCTTCCATGTCTGCAAAAAATCTGTTAGCATAGCCTTGTACTGAAGAAACCAATCTTACCTTGCCAATCTCTCCATTCTTGATACTTTCCCAATAAGCCTTAAAAGCGGTGTCCAGTCCTCCAGGATTCTTCTGACACCAGTCAGTCATGCAAAGGTTCCTTTCAAGAATTTTAGTCAAAGAGTGAAAACATGTAAGCCGGAAATCTTACCGCGCCGTGAGAGTCGTCGCTGAAGGCTTTGCAATCTTGCCCTGCCGAGCCGGAATCACTGACGACGATGTTGTACCGATATCTTCTGAATTCGATGTAGGTGTGTTCACGACATCTGCCGGAGCAGGTACAGCTGACGGCGACATCGTGTCAGTATCTTGGGAGGCGTTCGTATCATGCTGAAGAGGAGCTGTCGGCACTGTCACTGCCCCAACATCTCGGGAAGGTGGGATCAGAAGAGGCTCAAATTCTGTGGATTGCGTCAGAGAAGTTGGCTGTGTCTCTTCGAGAGTCGTCGCAGGAGGAGCTGACTGGGCCTGGAGATCAGAGGTGAAGGTCTTCGGTGTGGCAACCTCATCTGCGGGTGCAGCTGAGCCCTCCGGGGCGCTGGTGCTGTCAGTCTCAGACATGGGAGGAGATGCCGTAGTTGGCTTGCGGAAGACAGTCCTTTTGACCTATAGATTGTCAATAGGTGTGATAATTAATGAATGAGTACGAACCTCAAAATCTGGAACGGGAATTGCAGCGGTAAGGGATCCATCGAGAGGCGCGGGAGGGGCGGAGGACAGTGCACATGACGGTTCTGAAGCAACTGGCACTTGTTCCGTGACGAGAAGGTCAGTCATCGACGACGAACTTGGTTGTGAGACCTGTAGAGAGCATAAGAACTTGTATTAGGGATTGACTGATGCTCACCTCGTTAGCTATCTCCAGCTTGATTCTCTTCGCTTCAGGACCGTCTACCGGCTCCTGCTTGATATTTCCATGGCGCAGAGCACGCTTGTAGGATGGATAGAGATCAGTGCATATGGCGCGCAGCTTCCAATTGTCGGAACAAAGTCGAAGCTCAGGATATACCTCCCTTGCACATCGGTAGATACGTTGCTCGACATCAAGAGGAACCCGGCCCCACGACTCGTACAATGCCTCTTTGGCAAATAACTTTCGTAGGAATCGTCGCTGATCGTCGACTCGTGCGCCACTGACAACAGAGCCATCTTCGTTAGTAACATAAGTCATGCTGACATTAAGGACCAAGCCAGCTGCGTCGAGTTGCTTGCCACGAGCTCGTTTGGTGCCAGTAGATATGCTTTTGTTCTTGCGGTCCGCGTTCTCTGTCATCCACTCTGCCTGGGTCCAGTATCGTGCATTTGGGTACTGAGTGCGGTCAAGCTCAGGATAGATGGATGTCGCCTGGATGTCGCGGGACTGGACACTTGATTGCGAGACCAATTTATCGTAGAGAATGCTAGAAAAGGATTAGAACATTGGTATGTTCAATAGCAGGTGGACGTACACTGTGTTGTCGTACTTGGCTTGAAGAACTATATTCTGCTGCTCCAATTCCAACACACGGGACTGTAGCTCACGAATAAACAGGCCACCATCGGAGCCATGTCTGGCGTGCATGAGGGAATAACGGGGGCGGGAACCAGAAACGGAGCGGAGAGGAACAGCAGGACTGGCCTGGCCCGATGACGAGTGCGTACCCCATGGACTGGGTGCTGGCGAGCTGCCAAAGTCGGGGCTGCTGTGTGAGGCCGACTCTTGTCGATTGTCGGCATAAAGACAGGAAGGAGGGCTACGGGGCAAAGACCGGGAACGGTAAGGTGACGGATAGCGTAATGGTGGTGGTGGAGAGTTGGTGAGATCGTAGGTGGAATCATCATCGTAACCACTGGTCCCCGTGAGAGGTGTATGCGGAGAAGTTCCGAAAGGAGAGCCAGTGAGGTCAAAGGAGGGTGTGTCGACGTGCATATCATGCTCGTGCCTGCCAGTCCCAGCGAGCGAGGTGAGCTCGAAGCTGGGGTGAGACATTAGAGGAAGGCAAGGAATCGAACATGACGGGAATTGGCAGAGATTTAAACATCACATGTAACAGTGTGACATGTCTTCATCGTCTTTCTACGCGATATTAATGTAGCACCTTCAGGATGTTAATTCATTGCTCTGAATTGTCAACCCTACCTACTCTAGCTAATAGCTTCTCACCGTAATTAAGTGTGAGGAATTCCCTTCGGCTTTCCGTCCCGTCACTATATCGAGTCTTGTAGCGGGGATCTGGAGCCATGATGACTACGGAAATGATATCCTTTACCTCAATAACATGCAGCGATGCATCTCCGTGGTATTCTGCTGTATAGTATCTCCCGCTTGATCGTTTTAAGAGTTCCGGGTGAGGTAGTCCATATAAGGAGATAAGTGCCACACCAGTTGCAACAGATGATTGCAGATCTGTAGATGGAAGGTTGACGATAATGTACCAGAGGACTTCAGCGACCCGAGTTTCACCATTGAATTTACACTACAAGATAAGCTCAGTTTACTTGATCTTAAGAAGAGAACTTGGAAACGTACTGTTACACATCGTGCACGGCGAGAGTCTCGATCGCCAGCTGGTTCCACCCATCGGGATCGTGCATTGAGTCCTGACGGCAGTCGAAGTCGACCCCAACGAACAACCGACGTCCATTTGTCTGCATCCCGAACACCACGAGTTGACAGAAACCTGTGTAACGGTACTAGCTCCCGCTCCTCCAGCAAGCGAGAAGCAGTGTCTCGCTTACGTAGTAGAGCGTATCCATTGCCCAAGTCAAAGGCACCTCTAGGAAGTGGCTGATCCTCGTCATACTCGAGATCAGGGATTAGTGCCTTCAAGGTATTGACCTCACATCGTCGTTGAGCTCGCTGCATCAGATTTGCGAATGCCTTCGATGGCTGTCTGACCTCCTCACCAAACATGCCAATGACCCGCTCCACTGCCCACTGAGAGTAAATGACCCCAGGGCCAACTCGCTCCGTCTCTTGAGGGAGGTGAGTGCATGTATGCATGCATGGCCGCACGAAATGTATGCGGTCCTCTCGGCGTTGGTAATAGAGCTCTTCAAACTCGTCGGAGAATGCCGTCAGAGCATCATACGCAATTTGAAGCTCCTTCTCACCAATATCCTCTTGTAACATGATGAGAACACCTTGTACGAGCTTGCAAAAGTTCTCCCAGTAGGCATCAGGAAGAATGCCAAAAAGAAGACAAGGCCCAAACCCATAGATGTACATAAGGAATTCCGTGGCTTTGTATCCGCTAGAGATCTTGAGCGCGGGGTTTCGGGGTGGGCGGTTGAAGAAGCCAGGGATATATGGAGTAATGTTCGCCACATCCTGACCATGCTGATTCCATGTGTCGCCTACCAGTACCATCCACGGCCACTGGTCACGGCTGTCAGTGCGTGAACATTCCATTTTCCCGCGCCAGAGAGAGATAAGTAGATCTGTGAGATTGAGGGAAGGAAGATGCATGACATCCAGGGGGAAGCAATGAGGCACTCCGAGATTGTATTCGGAAGGCAAGCCGCTGAAAATGCTTGCCTTGCATATCCCAGTTTCCAAACGTCTTGATCGGAACTGTGTAGGGTTTGTAGAGGCCTCGACATATGCTAGATTACGCTCATAACGCTGTTTTGCTTCCTTCGGACTGAAGCTTGTTAGCAGGTCATGGAGATCCACATCCCTGTGATTGCATCCTTCTACCCGAAAGTTATCTGGCAGCAGACGAGCGGGATAATACTGTTTTCCACCTTCCTTATGCCGACCTACGATAGGACAGTAAAGGCGGCAGTGAACTCTCCCCTGGTGTCCCACAAGCCCCGAGAGTGATGCCATGGCTGGGCCGTCTGCCGTACCCATAGCTAGAAAAGGGCGAGACACAAAAATTGCCTGCTCTATGGCATCCCAGATACGCAGACCTTCGCGTTGAATGGCAGAGAGATGAAAAAGGCCCGGGAAAAGGAAGCTATCGAGATTTTTTGGTTTATCTGGTCCTGGGACAATGCCTCCCGGAATCAGAAAGCGCTTCTTGTACCGGATATCTGGTGCACGATCCAATACGATCCATACATAGATCCAGAATTCCGATGTCTTCATGCGGTAGAGCTGGGCCCCGTCAATCGTCAAGATTAGGATAAGGCTCTCTTTCGAAATTTTGCCCTCACGGATTGCGTCCAGGTAGGCGGTACCGTCAAAGAAATCACTGAAATCACCCTGACGCGCCCCGCCACTCCCTTTCAGTTGTTCAATGAGATGCTCGGTATACCGCCTACGATAGCGGAGCAAGTTGGATCCATGCTTGGTTCGAAAACCTGCCTGCAGCTGGGGAGCAAGTGGTGTAGTAAGAAACTGCTTCCGTGGCTTTCGATTACCGTCTTTGTCGTTCTCGTTGTCGTAACGAGGCTCACGACAGTACGGACAGTGCTCGTGTTTGGCGTAAGCACCAGTAAAGCCTGTACATGACTTGATGCACATATCACGAAGAATAGGTTCGATACCAGTAAGCAGTTTGAGACGTTGCTCGACTTGCCAATAGGAAAGAATCTTGTCCTCTGGATGGCGTCGCAAGACTGCTCGTCGCGCCTTATCGTATGCCGATTCTGACGCGTTTTCAACTGCTAGGTAGAGATCGAGGGAGAGACGAAAGTCGGGATCGTCGATGTGCAATTCTTCGGTGGGTGGATCACGGATTTGTTGGAGGAGATTGGAATCGAGCGGCTCAATATCACTTTCAAGTGTGGCTGTTTTCAAGAGATCGATGAATTCTCTAGCTATTCTGAGATCCTCCAGGATGGGTGTACAATTGGGAGGAGGGTCATCATATGGGAATTCGGCACCAGGATCATCGTCTTCAGAGCCGTAAGGACGACCCGATCCCAGATCCAAGGTAGCAGAGCGTGAAGTGCCCTCACCCTCATTCTCTCCCTCGTGCTGCATAGTCGATCGGGTATCCTTGTCGTGCGGTGGAATATCCTCTGACTCCAGATCGTTTCCAAATGTGTTGTCGTTGTCGCGCCCATCGCCATCGGGGCCATCATGACGCTCGTGCTGGAGGTATAAGATATCGAGCCAGGTAATAGAATAGTAAACTCACTTGATTTGCATCATCCTGGCGTGTAGTTCTCCCCGCAGGGATCCTTGTGGCGGTGGCCTTAAGAGAGATCAGTCACGGGCAAAACTGTTTGGAAGATATAACATTTACACTGTGACTAGTGGACTGGGAAGATTGAGTTGCATTTGAGATATCGCGGTTCCAGTGCCTTTGTATTGAACCATACGAAAGCGAAACACCAGGTCCGTTTGGTCCCCCACACTTGGTGACGCAGTAGCAACGAAAAGGATCCTTTCCAGGAGGCGCATGCGGATTGGGGCGAGGATTGGAAGAAGGAGGCATATACTAAGTAAACACGGTCAATTGAGCTTGAGAAATGTAAATTTATGATGACTTACGATAGACGACGACGTTTACAGATGGATGTTTGATATAAACAGATGCCACATGGCATCATCAATTGACTTCGACGATATACACCGATCTACTCAGGTCGTACCGGATTCCACCGCTATCCACCGTTCCTACCAGACGGACTTCTTACTGGGCCTGAGGAGCCATGGTGATGGTGCAGTCCAAGTTGCCCTCCCGCACTGGGAATAGTGGCACGTGATTCATCCAAATCTGGCGATCAGGATCCATTTGATTCAAATCGACCTTGGAAGACCAAATCGGACCTCCAGGTTTTCAGTCAGCCTGGGGGCTCTCCACGCGGTGATCTAACAACGCTAGGCAGCCAGGGAGCGATATCAAATTTCGAAACACGAATTGTTCTATCAATAACCTAATATGGACGCACATATTCCGAAAGAACATGAAGGAGGCGATTCCAGTCAACAGACTGAGGCAGTAATTGCAGTGCCTTCATCAGATGCATCTTCCACTCCCACCCGTCGAGGCCCTGAATTTGGAGCGACAGCTTGACGATGTCAGCGTGGATGTATGCCCCAATCGTCTCGAAGCTCTCCCTGAGGTGGCCCAAGCCATTTTTGTCCAGCAGGGCAATGACCTCAGTGTGAACAAAGTGCTCGATGGGCGGTTTGTACCATCCGGGATATTCAGTGGTCTCGACGGGAGATTCAATGGCTATATGGACGGTAAGTAAGTGAAAGAAAATGATAGAACTGAACACGTACGGATGTACATGAGAGCCGCTCCAAGACGATAGTTCGTCAGGATGGGACGATAGGCTCGAAGCATTTCTCTAATTTTACTATGATGGCGTTCAGTAATATAGCAATGAGTAGGACATTTAACTTACCGCTGCGCGCTTTCGGCTTGTTGCACCGGCGTTTCTTCCATCTCCTCGTCCTCATCTACATTGGAGCTGTCCACGCGCGTGAGCGAAAAGTACGAAAAGACCTATTAGAAAACGAGCGGCTCACTATTGAGAGTTCGCAATTATCTGTCGCAGCCTGGCTGCTTTGGCTTCCTCCAGTATTTGACAGACCTTGGCTGCCTTGCTGTCCACACTATGACTGTGGGTTAGTACAAAGGGGCGAGAACAAAATTTAGTGGACGTACTGCATGGGGTGGCGGGCTGCTGCTTCGATCTCCTCTTTGTCAGAGCTGTACGCGCTAGTTGATAGTCAGGGCGAATAAGCTGCTGACAAGTTTTTGACCAACGTATGCCACGGGTATGTCAACCGTTTCCTCTTCGTCTTCGTTCTCCTCCTCCGAGCTGTCTGCACTAGGGGACGTAGAGGCGAGAGGGGCAGCCGGTGCTGCGTGCGGGTTACCTTGGGAGGAGGCCTGACAGTATCTCAATTCTGGCACAGTGGGAAGGTATGGCCTTCTTCACACCCAAAGACGACGAAGCAGAGGCTTTCTTAGACGACGACGCAGAGGCTTGCTTGGAGCCCAAGGACGAACACTTGAATTGCTTGGGACGCGACGATGCGGACGGCTGCAGAGAACCCTTGGACGAAATCGAGGCCCTCTTCGAATCGTGGGTTGCCTTCGTATAAGCCAAGAGAGACTGCCTTTGACCAGGCATCCGAAGCAAGGGTGGCTTGCCCACTGAGAGCTTTCCTTTGGGGGAACAAAGGGCGGAAAGGCGACGAATGGCGGCAACCTTCCCAGGCGACGTGATGAGTTCGACATCGGGGTCTGGTTTGGTCATGGTGGTAAGTAGGAAGGTAGGAGTGAACAGCGTGATTTTGTACCTATCCATTTCCAACAAACAAGCCCGGCGGATAAGGCCCGCATGGGGCTGACCCACACGTTAACGAGTCCCCGACTTCGGTGCTGCTTTGAAGGGAGGTACCAGAGAGCGGCGGGGCGTGTGAGTGCCCGTATGGACGTGAGCCTTGAGGAGACGTCCATTTGTCTTCGTCGTTGCCAAAGGGTAGCCCAAGGCAAATGCTAGTGCATCAGTGGTCTAATAAAATGTCGTCAGTTCGCGATTGCAGTAGATTGGGCAGAAACATCTGTGGTAGGAGTGTAGATCTCCCCAGAGTAACGTTCTCTCGCCTGTTGGGGTACCATTAAGCTTGTAGTGCCACTCCAAAACGATAGGCGTACTGGTAGGGCGATGCAAGTGTATCCGAGAATTGGAACATGGAGAGCATTCATAGGCGATGTATAGGTCCTCGTCGGCGCGAGGATTGGTATTATGAACGATAATCGACTGAAAAAAGGAGGCCCAGGACGAAGGATGATGGTTAAAGCAGAGAAACGAGTGCTTGAGAACGACCGGCCCGATCATCCAACGTCTTCGGAGGACATCTTCGGAGGACGATATAGGTAGATCTAGAGCACCAATAGTCTTCAGAGTAGGCGGGATACAATTGTGTGCGTGAGATGTATCACCACTTTAAAAAAATGTGTAAAATGTCATTTTAAGGGTTTGACCTAGAATGACTTTTCCTTAAGGTAAGAATGAAAGATACTGCTCTAGTATAGATACCTTCTGACGAACTAACATTGAAAACAGCTTTCACAACCTTTACTTAGTCAGGAACAACCCTCCAAGGCATTGAGTTGGGTCTAGATGAAGCGTGAATGTCGTTGGAGTACTCTTCACGGACTGTCCAGCAATGTTGACATGAATTGTGTGTTAAATAAGATACAGAAACTCCAGTTTGACCGCGGATACAGTGACTATAACTGCTAAGCATTTGTCAGGTGGTATTTTGCAAGTGTCACTCTCATATCGTGGTGGTGGGCAATCACGGCCAGGAAATCGAGTGATTGTCTCTGTTTGGCTCAGAGGCCTCCACGCCAAATTCTGATTTGTGCGTGGTGGTACACTTTTGAGCACAGTTGGGCACTATTCAATTCAGCGAAACACAATCTTATTGCATTATGAAGTGTTGTGTAGAACAAATTGTATTTTAATAATTCGGGTCTGTAGATATGGCTGCGAAGTCATACTTCGCCAAATCATATCAGATATTCCTTCTACTTAAATCACGATTTAGGTCATTTATTGAGAAAAACACGTAAATCGACGTGTGAACATGGGCCAATACTCCAGAAAGTGTACCCAAACGATTTCCTCTACTAGAAGGCTTAATTAGTCCATCACGTCACAGTGACCAGTCGCGTTCAAGCCAAGCAACTAACGTCGCACCACTTATAAAAGTACTATGCATCCACAACGACACGACATAGGTCGAAAAGTAGCTATTATTACTATTTCAAACTCGTATGGAGCTGATTATCACTAGAGAGAGGTCGTGATGGGCCGTCAGCAAAAATTTGGCAGCAGATCCAAGAAGGCAAAAGCTCACCTGGGAAACGCACGGAAAGCAAGAGGGAACAAGGAAAATGAGCACCCCGAAGCATCTCTCAAACGTCAGGCTCGCCACTATCTAAAACGGGCCAAAAATCTGGAGCATACTCTAAAAAAGGTCAAGCACGATCTTAGGAATGCAGAGCGCCGCGAGAAATGGCACAAGATTAGGTTGGCGGAGACGAAGAAAATGCTAGAAGATGTCCGGAAGGAGGTTAACGATGCTCATGAGAAGGCTATGTTACACGTACGACAGGCTATCACGAAGCTTGCGAGGCAGGAGGATGCATTCCAGCGGAAACTCACAGAAGCCAACGAACGTCTAGAAAATCAGGACTGTGACATCCGTTACCTGCGAGATCAGAGCGCAAAGGACAAGGATACACTGTTCTCCCTACGAAAGGCCGTACGAAACTTGAAGGACTCCTTCGCGCGGTCAAAACTGGTTCGCCGGTGCGTCCATGAAAAATCGCATAATACCAAACTTCTTGCCAAGATGAAGAAGGGTCGTTCATACAAGCACCAGCTCCGAGCAATGGCGCGAATTCTTGTTGCAAGTGGCTGTAGTGAAGGGAAGGTTGGAGGAGTGGTCAAAGATGTGGCAAAGCTGTTCAGTGTCGACATCGACAAGGTGATGAGTCGGAGGACGGTTGGGCGTACAGTACTGGAAGGGCTTGTGATGTCGAGGATTCAAAGTGGCTTTGAATTGTCCTGCACGAACGGTAAGAATTGGCTTTCGTTGATAATGTTAAACTGACAAACTGTTAGATATTACCTTGAGTAGTGACAGCACCTCGCGACGCAAACTGAATTATCAGTCGCATCATATAGCTCTGCGCGTTCCAGAAAAGTTTCCTGATGGGACAGTCAAGCTCTCAGATCTGCCCAAGCTGCGATTCTTTGGTGTTCGCTCCACTGTCGACCACACGAGTGAGATATCACAGGCAGTGTGGGTCTCTTCGTTCACAGATGTCGGCATAACCTATAGCGACAGTCCTCTAGCGAAGTGAACATCGAGTGTGCCCTATGGCCTGCGAATGGTGTGCCAAAAGCTACGTGGGATGTGCGGAGACCATGCTGCGGGGGAGAAGAGTCTCTCGGATGGGATGCAGAGGATGAAGCGTCACCATTTGATTGAGGAGCTGGGGGAAAAACATCTGGATAGTTTGGACACATCCACAGAAGAGACGCAGGATATGCTTTGGGAGTGGCAGCTGAAGAAGATCGACGACGTGGGCGGCATAGAGGCATGGGAGGCATTGAGCGCGCAGGAACGTGCAGTGAGGGACCTGGCAACTGTGAATGCCATGGTTCAGAGCTTGGGAGAGGATGAGTTCGACTCCCTGGAGCCAGCAGATAAACGTGCGCTCACCTTATACGTCTGGTCTGGCTGCTGCATGCATAAAGACCAGAATAGCTTCAAGGGAGGGAACACGCGAATGATGGAAGGGTGGAAGATCTTGAAGGTCCTGGGTCCGATCGCATTGGCGAACAAGTACACGGCTGACGCAGTTCGAGAGGTGCTTAACCCGGAGGCTGAGAGCGAACCACTAAGCGAGAGTGATGCTGCAACTCTAGCTGCTGTTACACGTGGAGGTGCGAAAGCAGTAGCGCTGGCCGGTGCAATCTTCAACAACCGTACCGACAAGAAAGGACAGGGAGATGCTCACATTCTGTTTCTGGAGCACAAACTTGGTGTAAACATTCGACGCTTTCCACAGACAAATAACACTCGCTTCGGAAGTCACGGAGAGGCAGCTGGCGAGTTGATCTCGCGTCTCGACACGTACATCGACTTCCTGGAGGCCATAAAGATGAAGAAGACAACGACGAGCTGGACAAACATTGAGAAGAATGTCTTTGACGTCCTACACGATGGTCCAACACTCACCGAACTAGCCGTCATGGCACTGTACCAACAAGTCATCACTCATCCTTACATGCGACTGGTCCGTGCTCCTGAGACAGAGGCATTGAATGCTCTGGATCTTGGCCCTCTGCATGCTGAGATCCGTGAGCACTGCGAGCTGCTGATAGCGAAGCCGGAGCTCGTTCTCGACTTTGAGGTAGATGGTCATGTCGAAGGAGCTTTTGACGGGAAGAAATGGGAGCGGGAGGACGTGGTAGAAAGCATCAAAGTCCTACATGCGGCGGGAAGGCTTCCCTACCTTAAGGAGATGTTTGTCTTCTTCCTTGAAGGGGCATTGGCCACCTGGCTGCGCTTCTCATCAGAGTATGCCCCGGGTGGTCTGATAGATGGCCTCTCTGATGAAGAGAAATACCGTGCATGGCTTCCACTGACAAACGACCGGAATGAAGGCGCGCTGGGCTCATATGTCTCTTATGCACGTACACATCCCTCGGCGACACTCCATACCCACAACGTGATTGCCTCGTTCACTCGAAATCATACTCAGAAGTTTGTCGACTCGTTCTTCAAAGAGGAGGATCATCAGTATGTCCTTGGTGCTGCGAGAGAGCTGGACAAATCGGGCATGGAACATCAGAGGTTGCAGGAGCAGAAAGACTTTGATGCCGCAGTTTTGGCGGCTAAGAAAGCAAAGTTGGCAGAGAGAAGACAGAAAGAGCTCAACATAGAGAGCAAGCTGAATGGTATTGCACTGATTATCTGCACAGCCGACATCTACCTTCCAAAGATGACGGGGCCACGACTTGATGAGCAGCTTGAGAAACTTCGACGGCTTTGGGGACCAAAGATCAAGGTACCTATCAAGTCGCATATCAAGAAGGTTGGTGAGAAGCGTAGTGCCCTGAAAGCTGCCTTTAAGGATCATCTGGAGCTTCTGAAGCTAGGGAAACCGCCAGGAGAGCAGGAGCCAGTAACGGAGAGGACCACAGATGATTGGTATAAGCAGGAGGACGAGGAAATGGGTGTAGAAGACGATTGAGGTGGGGGTTTTGATCAGAGTCTGCTATATAATATAATATCATACCAAACTAGGTGTAATACATCACCCTAGGAAGTAGGTATAACTAGATGTGGTACCATAGTATGAGGGGGTAGTATTCAAATGTCTACCTCTAATTACAAGTACTACAAGGTGAGGTCAACAACTAATTGTCTGTCCGCTCCGGTGCGCTGGGGCAGGTAGCTCTGGCTGGGCTATATATGGATAGGACTATTGATGGTATTGATGGGGCCAGATGATGGGGAGCAGGGGATGGGGGAAATGTGGCACCAGGAAAATCCGGACCTAGGGATTGATCAGAATTGATGGGGATCATTGACAGGGGATGAGGAATAGGGATAGGAAATGTGGCACCAGGAAAATCCGGACCTAGGGATTGATGAGATTGATGGATTGATGGGCAGATAGGATGGGGGATGGGGGATTGATAGCAGGAGGGGAAATGTGGCACCAGAATAAATGCTAGGCTATTGTCAGGGTATGAGGAGGGTATGGGAGGGGTGATTGTAGGTTGAAAAGTAGAATTCTTTGTAACTATCAGAAACATGAATGGGGATGTAGCAGCTACTGAAACCAATAATAAAACAATGTGTGGCGCATTTTTAATCGAGGAGCACATACCTCGGATCGACCTGGGGTTGTTCTAGATGTCTTCCTATTGAAAAATGGATGTGTGCAGCACAAAGAACCATGTAAAAACACGAAGATTTGGCTGAGAAACAAGCAAAACATTATTGAAAATCCATCAAAAAGCACCAAAAAGGGAGCAGCACTTTGCCCTCGCTTGGGGGTAACCTGGAACCACTTGTAGGTCGTCCAGACACCTCTTGGGCATTGTATATGTCACTCAGATAGGTCCTCAGGTCAACAGAACCCTTGGATATGATCAAAATGCCAAAAACCCGGACCACCTACCTTTGAGCCACATTATCAACTTGCCATGACCTGGGGACACCTTATATTCGAAGATATATGTATATAATGCTCTAATCATGAGTTAGATGAAGTCTGGAGTGTGAAAAATGCGGTCAAAACCTGGGATATACCCTAAATAATGTCCCCCCAAGAAAGCACACATATCATCAACTTCCCCTGACCTCTGGGTCGTTCCAATGTGTTCTATTATCATTATAGATAATGTATTGACACCCCGGAGGTGTTCCCAGTGTGGCAAAATGCGAATAGAAATGGTACAATAATTTATATCCTCTCCTTCTACACCAAGAACTACCCCAACTATCACACATCTGGGTGGTGGACTATTGATTTTAACATCATACAATGTGTTTTTAGCCTCCCAGTATATGTCCCAGGTTGAATACCCTTCAATATAGAGCATGGACATTTGAGAATTAGTACAAAGATCATATCCTTACCATGTACCAAAGGGGTGTATCTTCGAGGTCTACCTATGACCTGGGCCCCAAGATATCATCTATATGATGTCAAATGACTATTAGAACAGTCTTAAAGATGTAGATATGCGAACCAGTAGGTATACTTGAGGAGAAAGGGTGAATAAGGGTTCACCTATTATCATGAATATTCGCATTTTGACACATTGGGAACACCTCTGGGATGCCAATACATCATCTATAATGATAATAGAACACATTGGAACGACCCAGAGGTCAGGGGAAGTTGATGGTATGTGTGCTTTCTTGGGGGGACATTATTTAGGGTATATCCCAGGTTTTGACTGCATTTTTCACACTCCAGACTTCATCTAACTCATGATTAGAGCATTATATACATATATCTTCGAATATAAGGTGTCCCCAGGTCATGGCAAGTTGATAATGTGGCCCAAAGGTAGGTGGTCCGGGTTTTTGGCATTTTGATCATATCCAAGGGTTCTGTTGACCTGAGGACCTATCTGAGTGACATATACAATGCCCAAGAGGTGTCTGGACGACCTACAAGTGGTTCCAGGTTACCCCCAAGCGAGGGCAAAGTGCTGCTCCCTTTTTGGTGCTTTTTGATGGATTTTCAATAATGTTTTGCTTGTTTCTCAGCCAAATCTTCGTGTTTTTACATGGTTCTTTGTGCTGCACACATCCATTTTTCAATAGGAAGACATCTAGAACAACCCCAGGTCGATCCGAGGTATGTGCTCCTCGATTAAAAATGCGCCACACATTGTTTTATTATTGGTTTCAGTAGCTGCTACATCCCCATTCATGTTTCTGATAGTTACAAAGAATTCTACTTTTCAACCTACAATCACCCCTCCCATACCCTCCTCATACCCTGACAATAGCCTAGCATTTATTCTGGTGCCACATTTCCCCTCCTGCTATCAATCCCCATCCCCCATCCTATCTGCCCATCAATCCATCAATCTCATCAATCCCTAGGTCCGGATTTTCCTGGTGCCACATTTCCTATCCCTATTCCTCATCCCCTGTCAATGATCCCATCAATTCTGATCAATCCCTAGGTCCGGATTTTCCTGGTGCCACATTTCCCCCATCCCCTGCTCCCCATCATCTGGCCCCATCAATACCATCAATAGTCCTATCCATATATAGCCCAGCCAGAGCTACCTGCCCCAGCGCACCGGAGCGGACAGACAATTAGTTGTTGACCTCACCTTGTAGTACTTGTAATTAGAGGTAGACATTTGAATACTACCCCCTCATACTATGGTACCACATCTAGTTATACCTACTTCCTAGGGTGAATACATGTATTCGACGGCCTCTGGCAGCGTTAAGACGAAGAACGAGTGAGAACATCGAAGAAACCACGAATTATCCGGTTACCTTGAGTAGCCGGCTGACTAATCAACTCGATTTCCTGGCCGCGATTGCCCACCACCACATATCGTCCGACAGAATTGATGTTTTGGAGGATGGTGCGTAGGGTTTAAAGGTCAGGTTAAGTCAGGTTAAGGACCCACTTTTTGGATTAACCTGACCTTAACCAGTCATTCAATATCATGAAAGTTGATTAACCATTAACCATGACCAGTCAATAAGTGTAACCAGTCACTCAAGACTCAGTTATAACTGACTATAACCAGTTAAAACTTAATGCAGTTATAACAAGTTATTAACAGGTTATGACTGGTTAATATACTATCAACCTGATAATTTAGAGCTAAACCAAGGTTAATGAATCTATTGATTTATCTTTTTCATCGTCAAGTCTATGTTTTCTGGTCTTTCTCTTCATAATACTAGTATATCAGACTTTATCAATCATATATATACTATATATGTAAGAAATCTTTGTGTTATAGCTCTTTTTCTCTTCATATATTAAGAGTATCAAGAGTATTGGTTATAATCAGTTAAGACCAGTCATTGACAGTCACATTAAATTTCTCCAAATGCTTTAACCATTAACCTTAACCAGTCATTCACAGTGACCAGTCGCTCAGGGTCTGGTTAATGTTTCCAGTCAGGTCAGGTTAAGTCGCTCTAAAATGACCAGTTAAGTGACTTAACCTTTAAACCCTAATGGTGCGCCACATTCGGGAATTCCCGAGGGTCAATTGATGGGTCGTAGATACAGAATGTCGCGTCTAGTATGTCTATGTCGTTGTTGCACACAGGTAAGGATAAATTAGTGTGATTCCTATACGAGCGGAAGAGTTCATATTCGACTGAGAAAAGGTGGTGTACATTGTATTGAGAACATGGTACATTTGAAACTAGATGCCAACTGCCTTTATAAACCCAGACACTGCTGCCTGATTGTATGCTCTGTGAGCCGACATTTCGTCAACGTAGGAGTTTTGGACTGCGCCAGGGACGCCAACGGTGAGCACAGCACATTGGATGCTGAGATGGTCCATGAGTACCTTAAACACCACATCTGATGGAAAAACGCACAAGCAACGATAGATCCCAGGAGTCACACCAATGGTGACGGTATACCATCTGTCAGAAATAGAACCCTCGCGAAGATTAGCCAAGGAAGCGACATTATCGGGCTGGGGGAATGGTCTCTTGACTCCCGGATCGTGACGCGTCCAGCCTTGAGCACGAGCAAATTCAAACGCTGTGTGTGCGGCATCGACAGTGCCATAACCTTGATGAATGGATCCTGAGAATCCTTTGACCTGGGCGGAAGCTTCCTTCCTAGAAGGGAGAGCGTTAGCGGAGCCAGTTGAAATCATGTCCAACCGTACCATTTTTCGTAGACACCTGGCCTACATCCTACAAAAACAACATGAGCCTTGGCCTTGACCTTGCGCTTCGTGCGCTTCTGCAGTGCTACAACATGGGCTCTGCGTGAATCGCGCAGGTACCCAGCTTCTTCCCTGTGGCGGAATCAAATACACTTATTACAATCACACCACTAAACTTACCATTGTGCGGTCAAACACTCGCCCGATCCCGATTTGATGCTGTATAGGGTACGGTCGTGAGGATGGCGGAGAGACATCTCCTCGAAGAGGGCATTGAGATTGTCATCGTTATTGCGATCATCCGCGCCTGCGAGGTCCACTGGGGCGGTGAGTGCTTCCATCGAGGTGGTTACAGTAGATGTCGCGAGGGATGAAACGGACGAGAGAGTGGGTGAGGACCGTCCATGAGATGCTGGCCTTTCCTCTTCACTGCTGGAGACTTCTCTGTAGTACTCGAAAGGATCTTCATCGCTGTCTGAAGCGACGAGAATAACACATCCACGCCGACTCATGATGGTACGAAAGATGGGAGGATAAGATTCACGTTTGCAGCCGGGATATAACAGGTCACAGTGTCACAAAAGGATCTACGTAGTAGAACGTTCTACATGGGTGCATCAGACGGAAGCGCGCCACAATAGATAGCTGTAAGTGAAGAGGCAAATGACTGCCATCCCGCACAAGAGGCGCCAGTTTGTCGTGATGACAACTTGCCTGGTCCGAAATCAGTGAGACGAAGTTAAGAGAGGTGGATGAACTTACGGGCGGGACATTCTGGTAGGACAGATCTTGACTTGTCCAAGGCTATTGAACTTGTTGAATTCCAATACGTGGCATTAGCCTCATCAATGTATGGGGGACCACGGTCGAGAGACGCTGAATAGAGTGAGATTAACGCTACGTCAGAAGAGAAACACACATACGGAGAGAGATGCTCTTCTCCGAAGACTGAGCCGCTGGATTGCCAGCGGCGTAGCTAGGGTTTAAAGGTTAAGTCACTTAACTGGTCATTTTAGAGCGACTTAACCTGACCTGACTGGAAACATTAACCAGACCCTGAGCGACTGGTCACTGTGAATGACTGGTTAAGGTTAATGGTTAAAGCATTTGGAGAAATTTAATGTGACTGTCAATGACTGGTCTTAACTGATTATAACCAATACTCTTGATACTCTTAATATATGAAGAGAAAAAGAGCTATAACACAAAGATTTCTTACATATATAGTATATATATGATTGATAAAGTCTGATATACTAGTATTATGAAGAGAAAGACCAGAAAACATAGACTTGACGATGAAAAAGATAAATCAATAGATTCATTAACCTTGGTTTAGCTCTAAATTATCAGGTTGATAGTATATTAACCAGTCATAACCTGTTAATAACTTGTTATAACTGCATTAAGTTTTAACTGGTTATAGTCAGTTATAACTGAGTCTTGAGTGACTGGTTACACTTATTGACTGGTCATGGTTAATGGTTAATCAACTTTCATGATATTGAATGACTGGTTAAGGTCAGGTTAATCCAAAAAGTGGGTCCTTAACCTGACTTAACCTGACCTTTAAACCCTAGGCGTAGCCTTGGAAGGGGAGGAAGTTGGACATGATGTTTGAAACAAGGAGAGATGGAGAAGGAAAATCAGCCAGGCGTTGGAATAAAAAGAAGGCGTCCACGTGTATTATTGAGGCCATATCTGGGTTTGTAGCGTATTTGAATATCATACGCCCTGGCCATACGAACGACGGTGCGAGATCCACCCCATGCCAGTTTCGAAACATTCCCTGACGTCTGCTCCACGGATTGGCCCGAAATTGGTGCCGCCACAACATCTCTAGTAAACCCTCCAAACTCCTGCAGCAAGAACCGCGCTACATACGATGTCTCCACCGCCAACATCTCCACCGAACTCGTCTCCAGCATCTACCGGGATGGCGCCCGCTGCCTCAATGCCTCTCGTAACCCCTTGTGACGCCACAAACACCCCACTGCCACTGCGTGCCTCTACCGCTCCAGCCTTGAAGAAGACAAAGTCCCGAACGTCGGAAAAGAGACGCGTACTCGTAAACGATCCCATCGCCCTCTCTAAAAGAAAGGTGTGCCGCAAGATTCCCAAGGCGGACCGCAAGAACAACAAGGGGTGGGCGGAGGGGAAACGCGAGGAACTCCTGCGAAGGATGGTTCCCAGCTTCCTCAAGGCGCGCAAGGAGGATTGGCAGGCTGAATCATTGAAGCTGCTCGAGGTTCAGAACTGCTACCACAACCACTTCCCCTATCCCATGCAGGATACCGACGAACCAGTCGACATGGTGTTTGACTTGCAGATGACAAAGTCGGGTGTTCCACCTTCTCTCAGCACGGAGGAGTCGCAAAAACGATTGAAATATATCAAGATGTATAACAAGGTGTGTACTCAAGTCGTATTGGGTACCGAATCTGACGACATGGACGGCAGCGCATCTCTGTCTGGATGAAGCGTGTCTGTTCAGCCGAGGAGGGTGACCCAGGAGCTACGCGTCACCGAAGTGCTGACGTCGCGATAGGCAAGATTGTCGCCGCCTTGGATTGCACCAAAAAGCGAGCGCATTCTGCCGCACAGCACTGGATGCACACCAATTGGTTTACGGGGCTGGAACTCCGCAAGGTGATAGAAGACAGATGGGTGGAGCGTTCGGACAAGAGCGTTGAAGTCCAGCCCTTGGCGTTTCGAATGAGGGAGGTTGGAGAGATGTTCAAATCTTTGCCAGCAGAGGAGCAGGCGGAGTGGGAGGAGAGTGCCAGGGAGGAGGCGTCAGAGATGAGGAAGGAAATCGAAACAGACGACGGTAGGATAAATCCGGTCGATGTGGCATCGTACGTTCCCTAGGATATCGCCAGTGACAACGAGGCTGACCGCGATTAGGGCGGCTTCCGCGGCACCGGCCCTTTTGTTTCGTGTCGCACGTGCAGTCGAGGAGCGCTCCTGTACGCGAATTTTCTCCATGATGGCAGGCCCCATGGCGTCGTTCAATGGAGACATAGGTTTCCTAATGTGGGTGTCCCGACAATTGTTGAAAAATGTCCTAAAATTCGATTTTAGTATTGATGGCGACAAGAATAAAGCAGCCGTCCCACAAACCTTTCCAGAGTTCATCGGGGGTGAGAAAACCAAGGAGTTGCGAGAGCTTTACAAGGCTTGGGTGCTGACATGTTTCACGGAGGAAGACAAAAAGGCAGTCATCATCAATGATCCCTCCGCTCAGGATTGGGAACAGCACTTCGAGCAGATCACGGTCCCTCCAGTCACAGAGCTCACAACCAATCAGAGGGAGCAAGCAGTTGAAAGAGCGAAGGTGGTTGTGCGCGCGAGGAATTACTTGTACGACCAAGGCCGTCACGTGTCAAGTGATGACGAGGTGATGTATCAGGCGGGGTTGCTGCTGATTGTGTCGGGGGAAATGAGGGACGATACGAGAGTGGCTGACCAGGGAACGGACCCAACATTGGTGCCGCCAGCTGGTGGGTGCGGGGATAATGGCGAAAGTGTTGTTGGAAGATCTGCTCAAAATGGTGGGGTGTCATCGAGGTCCCGCTGTTCAACCCCAGTGTCGGATTCCTTTGCTCCCGCCCCTGCCACCCCATCTCCAACACCCGCCCCGCCCTCTTTGAGTGCTGTGTCTGATCCGATATTTCCCGCCTTGTCAACATCCGGACTCTTGTCCTTCTCGCGCGCAGGAACACCTGTATCTGATCCAATCCCTCCCGTCCCCTCTTCAGCGCGAGCACCACTGCTAGACGCTGCTGCTCAACCTGGAACGATGCCTCCCGGTCCCTCGTCACCGCCCCGGTCGCCATCTCCACCGCCTGCACCGCTCTCACTGAATCATGTGTCCAATCTGATACCTCCCACCCCGGCGTCACTGTCCATAGCACGCTCCGCGGGCCCAACACCACTGCCAGACGAAGTTCCTCGACCTGAAACGACTGTGTTTCCCGCCGCCCCAGTACCAGCGCCCTCGCCAACTTCGGGGACGAAAAGGCGCACCGAGCTATCGCTGGACAGGGGGTCGAAACGCGTAACCCGATCTGCTGAGGCGACTGTGACGTCAGTCGGCACGGCGCTTTTGGAGGAGTCGGTGGATAACGTCAGGGAAGAAGTTGCAAAGGAGACGGGAGGGCCTTTGGCGTGGACCGTAGCTTGCTGTACAGAATTCGTCTCAGCGACAAATGGGGAGCTTATGGCGCCGCTGCTGCTGCGCCTGGTGAGGCTGGAACACCTTTTCATTGTCAACACCCTATGCACTACTAATAACTAGTTAGAGGTGTCTTGTACGAGGGCATCGAATTACATTATGGGGTCAGTATTAGAGGGATGCTATTTAGACCCTATAACTAGTTAGAACTCACTGTCTGGCTCCTAGCTGGTATGCATTGGGTAGGTCATGTGATGCTCTACATTCAGACAGAAATGGGGAAATGTGGGGGAATTGATGGGGCTGATGGGGAGAGGATGGGGAATGCCCAATGGGGGATTGATAGTAGGGTACAATTGTGGGTCCAGCATAAATGCTGGGCTATTGCCAGGATATAGGGGGGATGTATGGGGGGTACATAGAGGACATAATATAGAATGTCTTATAAGTAGCAGGAACAAGCAGGGGCAGGTGGTAGCTGCTGAAACCAGCAATAAACAATGTGTGGCGCATTTTTGGCGAGGAGGACATACCTCAGATCCCCTAGGCGTTAGTATGGCTGTATTCTCCTTGAAATTTAGATGTGTGCAGCATAAAGAACCATGTAAAAAGACAAAGAACTGGCTGAGAAACAAGCTAAACATTATTGAAAATCCCTTAAAAAGCACCAAAAAGGGAGCAGCACTTTGCCCTCGCTTGGGGGTGACCTGGAAAAACTTGTAGGTCGTCCTGACACCTTTGGGGCATTGTATATGTCACTCAGTTAGGTCCCCAGGTCAACAGGACCCTTGGATATGATCAAAATACCCAAAAATTCCGCCACACTTCGTCGAGCCACCCCATCTGCTTGCCATCATCTGGGGACACCTTGTATTCAAAGATATATGTATATAGCCCTATAATCATGAGTTAGATGAGGTCTGGAGTGTCAAAAGTGCGGTCAAAACCTTGGATATACCTCAAATAATGTCCCCTACCAAAGCACACATACCATCAGCTCCCTCTGATCTCTGGGTCATTCCAATATGTTCTATCATTATTATAGATGATGTATTAGCACCCCAGAGGTGTTCCCAGTGTGTCAAAATGTGAATATAAGTGGTACAGTAATTTATATCTCCTCCTTCTACACCAAGAACCACCCCAACTATCACACATCTGAGTGGTGGACTATTGATTTTAACATCATACAATGTGTTTTTAGCCTCCCAGAATATGTCCCAGGTTGAACACCCTTCAATATAGAGCATGGACATTTGATAATTAGTACAAAGATCATATCCTCACCATGTACCAAAGGGATGAATCTTCGAGGTCTACCCATGACCTGGGCACCAAGATATCATCTATATGATGTCAAATGTCAATTAGAACAGTCCTAAAGATGTAGATATGCGAACCAATGGGTGTACTTGAGGAGGAATGGTGAATAAGGGTTCACCTAGTATCATGAATGTTCGCATTTTGACATACTGGAGACACATCTGGGGTGTCAATACATCATTTATAATGATAATAGAACACATTAGGACAACCCAGAGGTCAGGGGAAGTTGATGGTATGTGTGCTTTGGTAGGGGACATTATTTGAGGTATATCCAAGGTTTTGACCGCACTTTTGACACTCCAGACCTCATCTAACTCATGATTATAGGGCTATATACATATATCTTTGAATACAAGGTGTCCCCAGATGATGGCAAGCAGATGGGGTGGCTCGACGAAGTGTGGCGGAATTTTTGGGTATTTTGATCATATCCAAGGGTCCTGTTGACCTGGGGACCTAACTGAGTGACATATACAATGCCCCAAAGGTGTCAGGACGACCTACAAGTTTTTCCAGGTCACCCCCAAGCGAGGGCAAAGTGCTGCTCCCTTTTTGGTGCTTTTTAAGGGATTTTCAATAATGTTTAGCTTGTTTCTCAGCCAGTTCTTTGTCTTTTTACATGGTTCTTTATGCTGCACACATCTAAATTTCAAGGAGAATACAGCCATACTAACGCCTAGGGGATCTGAGGTATGTCCTCCTCGCCAAAAATGCGCCACACATTGTTTATTGCTGGTTTCAGCAGCTACCACCTGCCCCTGCTTGTTCCTGCTACTTATAAGACATTCTATATTATGTCCTCTATGTACCCCCCATACATCCCCCCTATATCCTGGCAATAGCCCAGCATTTATGCTGGACCCACAATTGTACCCTGCTATCAATCCCCCATTGGGCATTCCCCATCCTCTCCCCATCAGCCCCATCAATTCCCCCACATTTCCCCATTTCTGTCTGAATGTAGAGCATCACATGACCTACCCAATGCATACCAGCTAGGAGCCAGACAGTGAGTTCTAACTAGTTATAGGGTCTAAATAGCATCCCTCTAATACTGACCCCATAATGTAATTCGATGCCCTCGTACAAGACACCTCTAACTAGTTATTAGTAGTGCATAGGGTGTTGTCAAAGGGATGATGGCGACGGCGAAACGAAGCATTCCGGGAGCGCATCATCCTGCACTGGTGGCAACATGGATAACCGCTGGACGCTGTGATCGTAAGGCCGGCCAGAATTTGGATATCACGAAGGGTAATTTACAGAAGTTCAAAGTGGACGTCCTGCGATGGTGGAATGCGATGCAGCCTGCCTGGAGGGTCAAGGATGACACAGGTCGGTGGAAGTAAGAGTCTTACGGGGGAGACTGGGCGCCATTGGCGTGTCCGGGCAGGAATGGCATGCTCTCCGTCATCGCGACTTTGTCGTGGTGGGGGCGTAAGATTGACGATGATAAGGAGACAGCAGAGTGGATGATGATGGTGGACAACGTGAAGTGGGTGCTCAATGGTTTGATTGCAGGGTTAGGGTCGTAATTCATAAGCAATTTAGATTCTTTGATATACATGTTTTCGGTGTTGAGTGAGATTGGATCTGTAAGTACGCTGTATGTTATGTCTACTGGCGTAGGATAGCAGCGAAACTCCTGTATTCAAAACGAAGCTTACTCAAAAGAGTCAGGTTTTGAAAAAAAAAAGTCGGCAAGAGTAAGAATTGATCTGAAGACTCCGGAACATATCTAGAGATGATACATAGTACCAACTGAGCAATAAGGACCACAAAGGCATAGAAGTGGACATAGGGTTTAGCAGTTGGAATTCTGACGGAGCTGCTCCCGGAGCTGCAGTACTGGAGTACTGCAGAGACCGCCACCTAACGGCGAGGTAGAGCGTCACATGGACAGGGATGGAGAGTGCTGGGGCGGGGGATGACATCGATAATGGGCGGGATTCATAGTGCATGCAGCGGGACGGCGGGAGGTGATCGGTTGGAGCGACAGAGGCGACGATAATAGCTCTATGCATGCTGAATGCATGGAGGATATGGGGCGGGGCAGGGAAGGAGAGAACGGCTGTCATTATGTGGCGCAGGTCAATACAGCAGTGGCGGCGTACGAGCGAGGTGTTCAAAAGAGGAATTGTCATGTACCTGGTGTGATTGCTCTGCACCCCCGCTGCATGTGCGGGCAAACAGGAGGTACAGCGGGATGAGGAGTCCCAGGATGAATAATGAATGTCGGGATTAATAGCTTGCTGCTATCACGTTAAAGATGCCGCATGCAATGACTGAACGCATGTCGCCACCGATATCTGGTGCCGGACGGCCCCAGGAGGGCGGGATACGGCAGGAGCGGGGGATGGCTGGATTGGGACAAAGAGAGAGCCACTGAGCCAGTGAATGCCGGTGTGACGGATTGGACGGTGTAGGGTGTCGGAGGTGTGGGGAGACAAAACGGGGAGAAAACACTTTTGGTGCTATATGTGGCGCAACGGGTGCGGTGTGTGGCGCAACAGGTGTGGTGTGTGGCGCAACGGGCGCGGTGTGTGGCGCAACGGGCGGAACGTCACGAGAAGTGTTCCGAAGTAGCGGATACGGGGAGACGTTAAGTATCAGTGGTCCCTGCCATTCCTCGTCGTATTAATGGGATACAGGGCTGCCTGGAACGAGCCGCCACCCGCCCCAGCTACGCAGGAACCAACGGCAAATGCTGTGCTGCCCATTTGGGTGAAATACGCGCCAGTACAAAAAGGCGCTCGCGATGCCGTGACGATGCCGGTTCTCCCGATTGGGATGACCGAATCAGGATTTGGTCCCTGTGGCTGAGGAACCAGGGGCTGTTGCCTGACGGTTAGTAACATATCCCGGGGATCTAACCCTTGACCAGTTTCTAATTTTAGTCAGCTACAGCTCGAAGGAATCATCAGAGGAGGTGCAAGATGTGGCTCGTCAGCGCCAGAGGGTTGCTGAAAGCGCCTACCGACAAAAGTGCGTAAAACCTGCGTGTTGGAGGCCGTTGTTAATCATTTTTTTGCCCAGAAACTGCGACGTTTTGCGCCTGAAGGCCGCTGTGCGCCATAATATCGCCTATCAAGAAAATCACGGTTTCCAAGCGTGGATGGAGAATCGCCTTCCTCGCGAGGGCATGTTGCAGATTTACGACGACTACATTACCCAACAAAAAGGACCAACTCTGATGGCGGCAATCTTGACATTCGTCCCCACACCATAGTTCGCCCCACATGTACATACTCTGTAGGTATCAGTAGGTGTCGATTAAACAATGGGACACATCTTCTCAGTGCACTTGAGGCAATTGTGGCTGAACTGGTATGTTGACGGGTAGGGTACTGCCTAGACGCGCATTTGAATGTTCAAGCCATTTGTTACATCCTTGCATATTAAGGGTTATGTAAGCTTAGGGTTTCAAGGTTAAGTCAAAGTGACTGTGAATGACCATTAACTTAGCTTGACTTGACTGCAGTTAAGGGTTTTGGTCAAGGTTTGGTCAAGAGTTAAGGGCAGTCAAGGTCACAGGTCAAGGCTAATCTTGAGAAATCTTTGACTGGTCCCTGTTGGTCAATAATTTTAATCAAGGTTAAATACTAAATCTATCTGAAACAGCCTAATACATGATAATAATAGTAGTTTATTAGTTATTGACTGGTCATAACTCTTAACTTGACTGCAATTAACTAAATTTTAACTTGACTGATGTAAATCGGTCAAGGATTTTGACTGGTTAAAGTTAAGGTCAAGAGAAATCAAGGATTTTTCTTGACTGGTTAAGGTCAGGTCAAGGGAAATTTGATGAATAACCTGACTTGACTTGACTTTAAAACCCTATGTAAGCTTTCATGAGAAGTTGACGACACTTGCCTCTTACCATCATCGCCAATGAGCAGTCATTGGCTTTACGGCCCAGAGACAAACAGTAAGTACCCTCTGCACATTCACCAGCTGATCCTCACGTCTCCGAGTCTTCCAGGATGGTAACTTTTTGCGAGAAGAAGGGAAATTGCGTAGCACTGCACGACGCAAGGTGCGGAAGGCCAAAGCAAAGCACCCTGCCCCCGACGATTCGGACACAGAGTATTTTACCTCGCGTGACAGCCTGGGCGATCCCCTTCCGGCACTTCAAGACTTATCCGTGTCGCCACAGGCGGCAGCGGCAGAGGACGACGACGAGTTCGATGATGACTTTTTCAATAGCCTGACCGAGGCTGACTTGGCTGCAGTTGACCGTCACGTTGCTCGCCAGCAGGTCGTATACCCCCCAGCCCCAGAAGGTCTTGAGGACGACCATCCGCGGGTCATCGCTGCCAACTCGTGTCAGCGTGGTTGCGTCCGATCTTCACCAGATGAAGTTCTTCATTCTGCTGCATGGACGTGTCATGGGTGTGTTCAAGGACTGGTGCGTTCTGTTCTCCTGCGTGAGATCTGGCTGACTTGCTTTGCAGGAAGGGCTTTTTGAACTCTGTTGTTCGGTTTGACACCGCGCACTATGTAACGGCGCCTAAGAAGAGCATCGCTTACCGCATCTGGGATGAGGCATGGGACAACGACGTCGTTGGACCACCTGGTCACTCGTTGTACGAGTTTTCTGGCAACGTCAACACCCCCAACTCTTCCATTCGGGAATTCACCATCTCGTCCACCAACAAACCCCCGGAGTTCAAGCCAAGCAGCAGCAGTAGCCGACTTGGCCTATCCCCAATGTCGACCCCCACATCCACACCCCGCAAAGCAAAATTTACGCCATCCTATGCCCGTCCAGCTGCGGCGATGGTGTCGAGTCGCAACACAACTTTACCCTCAACTCCCCCATTGTCTCCTCCAAAAACCAGCACCTTGCTGACATCGACGCCCACGAGAAAGGCTGCTCAGCCGCCGTCGACACCCACAACAAAGGTTGCCCAACACCAGGTGCAGGTTACCCCGAAGCCTTTTGCCCGCGTTGTGATACAACCAGCGCGCCGTCTCTGTTGTGATTCTCACATCATCTCCCCTGCTTCGCAGTGGGGAAATGTGCCAACGTGGTTTTGTGTCACCGTGCTGACTCTGAAAATGACGACAACATTGAGACCGTAGTGTCGCCGGTAGGGATCAGCACAGGTACTCCCACGGGGGTCACACTGCCTACCCGCACCCATACCCATGGTGGGTAGAAACCCGCAATGGCGGGCCGGGTTACTGCTAAAACCCAGGGGTATGGGACAACCCGTCACCCTATGATACAAGTATACCAGAATAGTAGTAGATTTGCGAAGACTATTATACATCGTACTCATAACCATCCGGTAACTCAACATCAAGTAACGCCTTCTCTGAACGTTTCGGGTGTACTGCTCCATCCTTTGTAATGTGCTCCAAATCATTGTCGTGTACATATCCCATGAGGCTCCATGAGCCAAGACACATGAGAGCGCGCGTCGATTGAGGACTGAGTCGGTTGCGCTCCCATGTGATGAGGCGTCGTGCACGACTAAACACACGCTCAACCGCGACCGAAGTAGCTAGTAATTAGATGAGTAAGGTTCTTGTAAGAGCAACTGAACACATACCCGGAATAGAATGGTAGTCCAGTGCCATGCGAGAGAGGTGCGGAAAGCTTGTGCGTTGGTCGGTCCACCATTGGATTACATTGTCACATGGCTCCGTATCTGAGCGAATATAGCGATCTAGTTCATCTTGGTCGAACACAGACTTCTTCGTGCGCTTAGGCTGGAACATGTTCACAGATTTCTATATATCGAAGAAATGAGTAAACATCGCCAGAGAGCAAGGAAGAACGTACACACGACGCCTTGACTGGAGACGACGGACCAGCCGCCTCGATAACTTGACCACCAAGTAGCTCTCGTCGGTCGCGGTAGTTTGTATTATACTTGGTCTTGCATAGCTCAAAGGCGCCGTCAATCCAGGAAGGAAGCCATTTCTGGGTCTGGAAGTATTCCAGCTTATGCTCGGGGTGCAGGACTAAGGTAGCAGTAAGTAAACATCACGAAAGAGATAGGGGACATACTCATGGCAATACGGTACAGTTCGGACTCGTCTGTAAGGGCATAATACTTGTTGAGAGTGTGCTTTGCCGCTTGACAGCAAAGAGCGAGAGCACTGGTAATTTCGATTGTCTCCAGTGTGTCGGTGTCGTCAGCAACAGGCCGTGTAATGAGACGCGTCGCAAAGACAGCATCAATCTCATCCATGGCGGGAATAACGTCGGCAAGAGTAGGCGATGAAGAAGAGAACCAGAGTGTCGCATGTTTCAGCACCTGTTCGTCGCTGTCAAGCCACAGATGATTGAAGAATAAATTGTTGACGCACCTCCAGGATATCCCGGATACCTATGAGCACGTCCCACTCCTCCGCGCTGAGCTCAAAATCCCGCAAGCCATGCTCGGCCACACCCGTGAAACTGTTAATGGCACTGCGATGTTGGAGAGCAAAGTCAACCATGTCATAGGTCGAGTTCCAACGAGTACGGACATCTCGCGGGATGATACGTATTGGGAGACCAAGTCCTGCCAGCGTCGCCTTCCATTCGTTCAGTAGATAGGTCGTTGAATGTATAGTCTTGAAGGAGATCGTTCGAAGCTGAGTGAGACAGCGGGTAAATGACCGCAGAACGTAAGAGAATAGAACACACTTTGATAAGCACCCCACGGACATGCTCCGCCTCCGCTTGCACGTTAGCAGCGGTCTCCTTGGAGATACCTGCCAAGGGATCTGAGAGATGCTCTTCCTCATCAGCAGGATCATCCTCGTCCTCCTCACTGAGTCCATCGTTGGCCACATTCTGCTGATCTGGATCCTCATCTGCCGCATCCGTATCTGCTGCTGCTGCTGCCGCCATAAGCTCGAGTTCCTCATCATCGAGCTCGACATCGTCTCCATCTTGGATACGCTGCAGCGCATCACGAATGTCACCAAAAGGATCATCGGCATCCTGCTTCTTCTTCTTCTTCGAGTCCGGAGGGTCAAACAGGCGTAGGAACGCCTTAGCTACGAGGTTAACGGTATGGGCGAAGCAACGTACATGATGTGACTTCCCTGGGTAAGAGGTGTCCTCATTATCACCCAGGTCTTCAATCATAACATCGTTGTTTGATGCATTGTCACCCGCAATAGAGAGGGACTAAAGGCTACTATAAGTCTATGCCCTCACAGAGATAGGTAGACTAACATACCTTATGCTGTATCCCAAAATCGCAAAGAACCTTTGCAAACTCGCATGCTAACGTGGCGCCAGTGTGCCTCTAGAAACGTAACACGATTCATTATGGGGAAAGTGTGGGAAAGCCAAGAGTAACGAACCTCCGCAACCTCAAGAAAGTCAAGCAGGATGGCAACCGGCTCATTGTCCACCACGATGTGGGCTGTGATAGCCATGAACGCACGATGGTTCGGCGATGTCCAACAATCTGTCGCCAGGCTTATCTCACCCTCGTACTCCTACCACAGCAATTGTCAGTCCTTTCCTTGCTGCAGACGCTGAGTGACTAACCTGGAGCATCTTAGCGAGTCGCTGACATGTTATCGCGAATGCACGCTTCGTATCCCTTGAGACGGTGGTTGGATGAGGAATCCAGTAGTTCTGGCGCCCGGTCTTCATCAGGTTATTGAAACCTCTGTCACCGACGATCTCGAATGGCCGACAATTTTCGGCGCACCACCGGATGATCTCTAGGCTGTACATAGTCGTGCGTTAGTACACATTCGGATGGCTATTGGTACGACTTACCGTGTTTGACCAGGTGTATGCTGCACATTTGAATAGGTTGTCGCTCCGGCCTTTCGCTGGCCATCGAACATTGTCTTGATATTCTTATTCCCCCCTTTCGCGGCTCCTTCAAACGATTTCCGTAGCTGGGTCATCGACTGCCCGGAGTTGACGGCAGCGTCGACGGCCTCTTTGCCTTGACATTTTATCGCATGTTTTTGGAGGCTACTTGGTGAGTTGGCATCACTTTTGTCTTGGTATCGCCTAATTGCAAGCTGGCAAAATTGACAGCGGAAGACGTGAACGGTTCGCTCATTGACAGTGTCGACGAAAGGGGCTTTGTAGAATGCGTAGTACGGTGAGGTCCAGCCTTTGGCCTTACGCACTATGACGAGTAAGTGTTTGATTTAGCGTGCTGAGTATCACTCACTCAATTTAGCCTCCTCCGTTTCCTCCTCATCATCAACGTCAATGACGGATGCTGAGCGTCTCTTTCGTTCAGTGGCGGCACGTTCAGTGGCCTTCGCCTTTCCCTTTTCTTTTGACTTTGCCCTCATGGCCTTTCGCTTTGTGGCACTAACTTTGCGTCGTTTTGGATGAGGCTCGTTGCCGTCGGATGCATCATCGTTATCAGCGCTGGACTCATCGCTATTGCCCCCATCGTCAGAGGAGGATGATACGATCTTGCCTGGGTGTGGTGCTGTGGTGCGATGTGCTGTAAGTCTTTTTACAGCGACATTATTTGGAGACTGACCATGATCTGTTAGGATCCTACCTGTTTTCAAGAGACTACCACGCATCGCAGTGCCGGCCACTGTCTCAGGTCGTTTAGAGGGGCCGGGTGTCGCATTTTTTCGTGATGATGCAGCGACCTCGTGGGCCTTGCGCTTCTTGTTCTCGGACATTGCACCCAATGGTGTACCTACAATAATATGTATGCTCTAATTACAGGGCAATAAATTGTTTTGTTCACTCTAAGCTAGAGGGTCTGACTTAGAGCGTACATATCTTTATGGGTCAGCTACTATATATGGGCTGTGGCTGGGCAGGTGGCTGTCCAGGTGGCTGGGGTGGCTGGTATGGGGCGGGACAGGGCGCTGGGATGAGCCAAATATAGATAGGAATTGATGAGATTGATGGGGAGGAGGAGGAGGAGATGAGGATGGGGGGAAATGTGGCCACACAGGAATCCGGACCTAGAGATTGATGGGAACTGATGGGATTGATGGGGGAGGGGATGGGGGATGGGGGCAGGGGGATTGGGGGCAGGGGACAATTGTGGCACCAGGATAAATACTGGGCTATTGCCAGGGTATGAGGAGGGTATGGGAGGGATGATTGTAGGTTGAAAAATAAAATTCTTTCTAACTATCAGAAACATGAATGGGGGTGTGGCAGCTACTGAAACCAACAATAAAACGATGTGTGGCGCATTTTTAATTGAGGAGCACATACCTCGGATCGACCTGGGGTTGTTTTAGATGTCTTCCTATTGAAAAATGAATGTGTGCAGCACAAAGAACCATGTAAAAACACGAAGATTTGGCTGAGAAACAAGCAGAACATTATTGAAAATCCATCAAAAAGCACCAAAAAGGGAGCAGCACTTTGCCCTCGCTTGGGGTGACCTGAAACCACTTGTAGGTCGTTCAGACATCTTTGGGGCATTGTATAAGTCACTCAGTTAGGTCTCCAGGTCAACAGAACCCTTGGATATGATCAAAATGCCAAAAACCCGGACCACTCAGCTTTGGGCCACACTATCAACTTGCCATCACCTGGGGACACCTTATATTCGAAGATATATGTATATAATGCTCTAATCATGAGTTAGATGAAGTCTGGAGTGTGAAAAATGCGGTCAAAACCTTGGATATACCCCAAATAATGTCCCCCAAGAAAGCACACATACTATCAACTTCCCCTGACCTCTAGGTCGTCCCAATGTGTTCTATTATCATTATATATGATGTATTAACACCCCAGAGGTGTCCCCAGTGTGGCAAAATGCGAATAGAAATGGTACAATAATTTATATCTCCTCCTTCTACACCAAGAACTACCCCAACTATCACACATCTGAGTGGTGGACTATTGATTTTAACATCCTACAATGTGTTTTTAGCTTCCCAGAATATGTCCCAGGTTGAACACCCTTCAATATAGAGGATGGACATTTGAGAATTAGTACAAAGATCATATCCTCACCATTTACCAAAGGGGTGTATCTTCGAGGTCTACCTATGACCTGGGCCCCAAAATATCATCTATATGATGTCAAATGACTATTAGAACAGTCCTAAAGATGTAGATATGCGAACCAGTGGGTGTACTTGAGGAGGAAGGGTGAATAAGGGTTCACCTATTATCATGAATATTCACATTTTGACACACTGGGGACACCTCTGGGGTGTTAATACATCATATATAATGATAATAGAACACATTGGGACGACCTAGAGGTCAGGGGAAGTTGATAGTATGTGTGCTTTCTTGGGGGACATTATTTGGGGTATATCCCAGGTTTTGACTGCATTTTTCACACTCCAGACTTCATCTAACTCATGATTAGAGCATTATATACATATATCTTCGAATATAAGGTGTCCCCAGGTGATGGCAAGTTGATAGTGTGGCCCAAAGCTGAGTGGTCCGGGTTTTTGGCATTTTGATCATATCCAAGGGTTCTGTTGACCTGGAGACCTAACTGAGTGACTTATACAATGCCCCAAAGATGTCTGAACGACCTACAAGTGGTTTCAGGTCACCCCCAAGCGAGGGCAAAGTGCTGCTCCCTTTTTGGTGCTTTTTGATGGATTTTCAATAATGTTCTGCTTGTTTCTCAGCCAAATCTTCGTGTTTTTACATGGTTCTTTGTGCTGCACACATTCATTTTTCAATAGGAAGACATCTAAAACAACCCCAGGTCGATCCGAGGTATGTGCTCCTCAATTAAAAATGCGCCACACATCGTTTTATTGTTGGTTTCAGTAGCTGCCACACCCCCATTCATGTTTCTGATAGTTAGAAAGAATTTTATTTTTCAACCTACAATCATCCCTCCCATACCCTCCTCATACCCTGGCAATAGCCCAGTATTTATCCTGGTGCCACAATTGTCCCCTGCCCCCAATCCCCCTGCCCCCATCCCCCATCCCTCCCCCATCAATCCCATCAGTTCCCATCAATCTCTAGGTCCGGATTCCTGTGTGGCCACATTTCCCCCATCCTCATCTCCTCCTCCTCCTCCCCATCAATCTCATCAATTCCTATCTATATTTGGCTCATCCCAGCGCCCTGTCCCGCCCCATACCAGCCACCCCAGCCACCTGGACAGCCACCTGCCCAGCCACAGCCCATATATAGTAGCTGACCCATAAAGATATGTACGCTCTAAGTCAGACCCTCTAGCTTAGAGTGAACAAAACAATTTATTGCCCTGTAATTAGAGCATACATATTATTGTAGGTACACCATTGGGTGGACATTGGGGGAGATTGTAGAGTGATCAATAATTTTGTCTGCGCTGTGGCAGCTTTTATTTTCGCCACCTTGTTGACTTTTAGGAGGTGTTCTAGAACTTGTTGCGTCATCTTAATTAATCTGGCCTTGATAGTTTGCCAATAGTATTTGGGACTTGTTTTCCACCATATCGGCTAAAATTGATGGTACAATACTTTGGGTATGACGGGTTTCGAGTGGGTATCCAATGGCTCACCCGCACCCGTACCCACCGTGGGAAAAACCCACGACCCGCGCAAACCCGCCAAACCCGCGCTGATCCTTAAGTGTCAGTTCCTCGGAAGAAGAAGTGTGCGCCTCGTAACGACGATGACAAGACGACAAAAAAATCGAAGAGAAAAGCGCTGCAGAAGGAGGTGAAGCGGCCCAAGGTGGCGGAGGGAAGAAGGAAAGCGATGTCTGCCGAATTCATTGCCACCGACGACGAGGTATCTTCTACCGACGACGATGCGCCATCGAATGGAGACGAGGAGGTTGACGAACTCAATAACTCTGATTAGAGTGTTGTGCTTGCACCTATGCACCACAATGTCTACACTTGACCCGCCCCTCTTCATATATACATACCTAGTTACTTACCTGCATTTATCATTGTATTGTCGCCTGAGAATTTATTGCTTTTTTAACAACCCTTCGAACTATTTGCGCCGCACAGCGACAGTGGTGGGCGCGATGTCGGGATGTGGCGTCGTATAGCTAGATTGGGAGAGGAATGATGTGCATCAAAAGATAACATGCCATTGGCAATTTTTGATCTTATCTCAGTCATACCTGAAGGGCAGGACAGCGCCCAGGTAGCGTAGTAGGCGGGAGGTAGTATATATGACCTTAAGTGCCCACACATTGTTCCTCACTATTGCGCGGTAGACCTCAGCGGCGATGCAGTATCATTTGATCGTGTAGTAAGGGTCCACCCCGGCTATCTACTGCTACCAATATATGGGACACCTAGGTGATCAATCCCTAGGTCCGGATTTATATGTGGCCACATTTCCCCATCCCCTGCTCCCCCTCCCCCTGCCAATCAATCCCTATATGCTCCCATCAATTACTATCCATATTTGGGACCCATCCCGCCCCATCCCAGCCCGCAGCCAGTCCGCCAGCCAGCCATTTCTACCAGCCAAAATATCAGCCAAACCAATAGAGAGCAACTAGTTGTTGAGCCCCGGCACAACAGGACTGTAACTAGTTAGGCCTACAGTATAGGGTGTATCATTGTATTCATGTTGGACAACATATATATGACCTCTGATGACATTCCCAGCCTTTCGTGTGAATGGATTCCCGCTCCCGTCCCCCTGCCCCGCTGGACCTCATATAAGGCACCCTTGCTTAGAAGTGGCTATGTTGAGCTGTTGAACCCTTCATTTTAATCACTATATATACATTCCCAAGTATCTAAGCTGTACGACACATCCCCACTCCCGGCGCAAGCCCTGAACTTTGGGTAACAGCTATCCTGTGGATGGCTGGTCAGGCTTCCACTTAGAGAGCTCTTCTCGTGTTCATTCCGACCCAGGTGCATAGCGTTTCGATATCCTTGCCTTGGCTGACCGCGCATAGACCCCTCCGCGAAGCGATCCTTGAAGACCTTCAGCACGCAGCAATACATCGATTCTGGTTGGCCTCCTTGCTTTCTTCAAAATTGTCGACTTCTCTCTCGGGACCGTACCGACAGCTCAAGTCTCTACGCCGGTATCTACCAGCTCTTTGGGATCTACCCTCTCCTTTACCATCCTCTCTTCCTCGCTGGCTAACCCACGCTGCTGTCCCAAGACGCGTGTACGCCCTTCCTGTGGCTGGCTCGTACCCGTTCAACATTTGGACGGTGAAATCTCTCTTGCCTATCTAATTTCCTCACCCCACCTGTTCCTCATTTCGAAAGGGCTATGCAGGCGGTTCTCTCGCGCCGCCTGCGGCTCTCCGAAATACTCATTCCTCACCTACGCTTCCCCGTTGACCGATATATGACACCTTGTCGCCGTTCGAACACTCTCGTTTGCTGCCTATCGATACAACACCGTCGGAAATGCGGTATCTTCGCGCCGAAACGTGTAGAATGCAATGGTACCAAAAGTCATCGCAGCATGGTACGTCTCCTTTATTGGCAACGATCAGCATGGTCGACTAAATATCTTTCTAGGTCCAACTAACATTCCAGAACAGATGGAATCCTTTGCGCGCTCAGATCCAGCGAGACGACGAGTGAAAAGTGCATCTGTCGAGTTATACCCAGCCCTTACGCATCTCTTGTCCGCCAATCCTATCTCCTCCAGCGAAACGTGAGTGATCCTCTTGCCTAGAATCCTGGAAACCTCCCGGAACGTAGCGGCATGCCCTTCGATCACTAGGCTCTTGTTGTACAGCCTCGGGGAGCAGTATCGAGGGGAGTACGTGCGCCTCGCAGCCTTCTGAAATTCAATATGTGCACTACTACTTGAATCAAAAAACTCGACAACATGCCTAGGATATCTGAGGCCGCGGTGAAGCTCACTTTCTTGTCGCCTTTGCCAGTAATGATGAATTTATCTGGCTTGGCGGCGCTCAACGTCAACCACGGAATGATTTCAGTGAACCATCCGGCCAGTACTGGAGTGGTTGGGATTCCAATCCCCTGGATCCTAGCTGTTTGGTGTCCTCAGTATTCCCTCGCGCATATCCATAAAACACGACGTACCAAGCGCCGCACTCTTTGCGGAAGACAGCTCCCCCAGCCGAACATTCGCACTGAAGGCTCATCCGAACTTGCGCGCCACAAGTCCCCGCCTTCCGCCAGTCGAGAGAAAGAGCCACCTCTCCCGCCCGTGCCCCCGAAGAAGAAGCCAACCAACGATGAAGAAGAACAAGGACACGTTGTTTGCTGCTCTTGCTATGCCTAGGGGAAAGACGGTCATTAGTCTGTGAGGAAAATAACGGAAAAGAGCGACATACCAGTTCAATGGTCCATGTGACCCCGTTGACCAGTTAGACTGCCTTTCGTTGATCCATCCTAGCGTTCGTCCGGAGAGCTAGTCGTTCGGCATGCCAAGGGTCAGCGGGGATATGTGAGAGACGTTCTAAATCCATTGTGAGTATCAATAATAAGTAGACTTGTTACGGTACTCACTCCTTTGAGTCCAAGTGAGTTATTCGTCGAACGGGCACCTGCATGATTTGTTAGTGATGAGTTCGTCAGGACAGCGGATGGGTGCATACCGACGACGCTTTGCTCATCGTCCTCTCGTCATCTTTGCTATGGGACGACGATACCCAGGGGCATTGGAACGAGATCATGCATTCACCATCACAAAGTTACCAAAACTGCAGCTTCGATAATTTAATAATCTCAACTAACTAGCCAACATTCCCTCCCCTTACTAAAGCAACAAATCATCCCCTCCACTCGACGACGCCGGTGCACTAGTACCGAAAGACCCAAAAGCACTCGCCCCAGGCTTCGCACCCCAAAGCCCCGCAGACGCCTTCTCCTTCTCCAAATCCTTAATCGACTTGCCAGCAACAGGCGTAGCAGGCTTCGACGTCGTACCCAACGACATGGTCCACAAGTCATCAAAGTTCGCGCTACTCGCCGCTGGTTTCTTCACTGGGGCAGACGCTGGGCCTCCACGAGGTGCGGGCGCGGGCGAGGACACGGCGGGCTGCATGACACTGGAGCCGCCGAAGAGTGTCTGCGGGGAAGAGGACGAGGATATGGAATGGGCTGATCGGTGGATCGAACCGAGACCCGTCGTGGATATCCTCGAAGGCTGCATCGCGGTGCCCATAGGTTGTTGGACCGGAGCGCCGAAGCTGCCATTCCGCTGAGGTGCAGGTGCGCTCTGGTTGAGGAGGTCCATCAGGCTTTTGTTGGACACGGCAGCTGGCGGAGTAGGGGAAGTCGGGGCAACTTGGAAGTCATCAAAGTCGTCATCTAAAATCTGAATGAGTACAGACTATTTGGGCTGAAGAAGATCACATACCATCGAGCACGTTAGCGGGTGTAGGTAGGGCCTTGTTCGTCGCGAAAGAGGGGGGCGCAGAGGCGGGTGGGGGTGCAGGAGCACTGCTAAAGGTATCGTCGTCTAATCCACCCAGAAGGTCTACCACTGGAACAGGCGCTGGTGCGGGCGGGGGAACACTAGGTTTCCGCACGGGTGTGCGGACGGACGACGTGGCTGATCGCATGCTGCCAGAGCGCACAGGTGGACTGCTGACGGTTTCATCATCGCCAGCAGTGTACTCTTCGAAGCCGCCGCGTCTGTTGTCATCTCGGAAGGACGACGAGCTGGCGCTTCCACCTCCTCCGTAGTCTGCCGAATTGTTAGATGGGTTGATTCGAGAGAAAGATGGGGACAAACCAGAGTTCCCGTAGCTCGCACTGCCACTGTATCCACCACCCAGTGCTTCACTGCCAAAGCCGCCATATCGACCGCCCCCGCTGTTAAAGCTCAGCCCATCGTTGCCCGTTCCGATGTACTTGTGCTTGTTCGTCTTGGCTTTCCGGCGCTCGACGCGTATCTTCTCGACATCGCTAAGCAGCTCGACAATCTCCTTGGAACGATTGCGCACTGCGACATGTTAGTGGATGGGAGCAGGAAAGGAAAATGTACGTACCGTTGATGCCCTCGTCCTTGCCCTTGTCGTCTATATAGTGAAAGTTGCGGAGCATTTTGATAGTTGAAACGTGTGCGCGGGCATCGTCGACAACGCGCTCCGAGCCGTGTTTGATGAGGTACTCCAAGAGTTGGAGGGCCTATGGACGTGTGAGAGGCGCCAACGGAATCGGCAGACACAACTTGCCTTGTATATCTGGCGCCACTGCTTGGCCTCTTTTTCCATGAAGCGCCCGTAGATGCTCGGCATGATTTCGTTAAAGTCGGGGCTAGGTTGTCGGTCAGTAAATAATTGTGTTGCGCGCGAGGGGATGAACAGAACTAGTTGAATGTCCTAGTGCAGCGTCAGTGACCGCAGTGCATGGCAGTAGGAGTAGCGCACGTACCGGTTGGCAATGTCCTGCATGAGCGAAGAGCTGGCGCCCCTACGACGCTGTCAACGATGCTGCGACGTGTTCCGGTGCGAAAAAGGCGTACCAGGGATCCTCGTTGGTGGCCTCCTGGACTTTGGCCTCTATTTCGCTGACGTTCAGAACGACGTTCTTGGCCTGTGGATGGGCATGAGTCGACTCGTCGTCGCCGTGCTGGACGGTGGACTGGCCTGGTTATACATGCTCTTGATGTCGTACATGGTGATCTGCGAGAGCTGATTCGTCAGAGATTCGAGTTTGTCCATGGCTGCCGATGGATGTGAGCGTCGACGATGAGCGGATTGAGAGGGTCGTCGGCGACGTGCCCGTCGATGAGCAAGAGTGTTTCGTCACGCTGTCACGGCGTTGTTTCCGAACGGCCATCATCGCGTTTCTTGGGATCTGGGCGACGTACGGACAAACTGTCTTCTCCATAGGAATCTGATACTGCATTTATCCATTACATTGCTCTCTCCTAAAGGCCTCAAGTCTAACGCGCACGTCTACGAACACGCTGATATCTACTGGAACTCTATCTCAAGGTAAGTTCGTTCACTATCTATCGTTCCAGCTATTTATACAGTCTCCGGCGTAAGAGAACCTTGTCGGAGAAGTGGCACCTCATTCGAGCTCGCCTCACCTAATCCCACGTCGATTAGCTGTCTTCAAAGTACCAAAGTCCTGTGTCTAGTGCCGCGGCTCTCATGCCTCTTATTCCAGCTGTGCGGATGTTCGTTTACGCCCGGGATTTCATTCTACTATTTCAGGTGTAACCCTACGTTGCGGACCTTTTCAGCTCGCAGGGGATCTTGCTTTGTTCCGTCGCACTACTAGACAGCTATCTGCTCTATAGGAATTTGATACTGCCTTTATCCATGGCATTGCTCCCTCCTCAAATCTGACGCGCACGTCTACGAACCTCGAATATCAACGCTGATCTCTAGTGCTGCCCACATCGCGACTCGAAATCTATCGCACGGCCCGCTCACTATTGATCCTTCTAACCATCTATATAGCCTCTATCGAAAGAGAACCAGGCCTTGCCGGCGAATTGCCGCCTCACTCAAGCTCGCTTCACCTAATCCCAGAGCGTTCAGCTGTCCTTCGAACTCTTGACTAGTACCGTGGCTCTCGTCAAGTTTCATTGCCAATGGCCTATCATTCCAACTATCGTAGTCACCGGGGTTCGAGCAGGTTGTTTCCGAACGGCCATCATCGTTTTTTCCTGGTTGCACGACACACAGACGAAGCTATCTTCTTCGTAGGGAATCGCACACTGTCTCCGGACAATACCCTGCGCTACGTCGCACGAGGCAAATACGATACATCATGCATCTACAGACGTCCACTCTCCAAACGAGATGGACACCTTCATTCATCCTTTCGCCACTACGAACGTCGAATATCAACGCCAATCTCCCGCCCAACTAGAACTCGCAGAAGTCTATCGTAAATCCCATCGCTCTGACTATTTATACAGAGAAGTAGACCTTGTCGACGATGTAGCGCCTCATTCGAGCTCGACTCACACAACCCACATCGCTTGGCTGGACCGAATTCTTTGTCAAGTGCCCCTCCCCTGACTGTCCGAAGCCTATAATTCTAGCTGTCCTGATACACGTACACGCCGGGATCTCGAATGCAGGCGTATGGCTCAACCCGCTCCGGACACGGAGAGAAAATCAAAGGATCTTACTTTGTTCCGTCGGACTGAACAGCTATCTACTGTAGCTGTCGCTCTTGCGAAGGCCACACAGCTATGCTATCTCCTTTTTCAATTATCTACAGCGCCGGGCTCAAGAATTCCGGGTTTTCCATCATCGTTGGTATACTTTGAGTGGCGCAGAACAATGGTACGATCCACTGTATGGAGTAACTTGGCGTCTACATCTTTCAGCATATAAAGAAGCTTGAGTCATTGTCCATGTCGTCTCAGGTCACCCAGCCCAATGAAGACGCACTACCCCCGTCATCTAACAGCAAATGCCAATTCAGAGAACATTCTGTTCCTCGTCGTGTTAATACGTTAGTGCTCGTCCTGCACGCTTCCTTGCTGCGCTGATATCTCTTGCAGTTGGTGTGCTGCTAGTGTGTAGCGCCATTGCCGCAACAGTTGTATATCTCTGCGGAAGGAGGCAACGCGAACCACAGATCCCTTTCATCACCGTCCAATTCAAGATCGACGACAGGCTGAGCGTCGACGACGTGAAGTTCGCTGAAGAGGGTGTTGTCGTGGTCGATCTACGCGGTCAGGTACTTCCAAGGGTGGAGGAAAGCTCGAAGGAAATCCAAGCACTCGTTCCGGCAGCTATGAAATCGTCATTTCTTTGAATACTAGATCCATTTCTCCACTTATACATTATTTCGTTCTTCCTCGTTCACTCGCTCTTTCTATCGTATTTTTATTCTTACGACCTAGTATGCAGGCCGTCCATCTGGTAGCTTCCCCTTTATTTATCCAGAATCACATAGTTTTGGACAGTGTGGCGCGTTCGAAATAAATGAACCATTCAAACAAGACTCGAGGCATCACACGTCAGGTAGCCATATATATATGTTGTCTGCTCCCTCCTTCAACAGCAGCAGCAGGTCTCCTGACACGGGGGTTGATGGGACTGGGATTATTGCTGTATAAGAACCAATCACTGGGAAGATTGAACGCCCACATGCCTCATAGCCATAGCCTCGGGCTGTGCGTCGACCTTCTTAGAGCGACGCTTGTTCAACTCCGTGATAGCGAGGTACAAACAGAGGAAAATTCCCAGGAGAAACACTGCACGTAGATGAGAACCAGAAGATAACCTCACTTACACATTCCTAGAACAATCCCCACCAACGTCTTGAGGCTGATCTTATCTTCGTCTACGATGGCAGATAAGCGTCGCGAACGATAGAACATTTCGGGTGACACCGACCGTCAACATTGCGGGGGGGATTCATGTACGATTGAAGAGAATCCCTCCTTTCTTATATCCCATGGTCGAGGGATCCGAACACAAGGTCGTCTACAGCAATGTGAAGAAGGCAGGGGCGTCCGCTCTCGGAGCTTGAATGAATTCAACTGCATAGCTTACAAGATGTTTGTGGGGATCCTTGTGTTATTCTGTGGGATAATCATGGTCATGCAAAGGATGGCTGCGAGGGAGAGTAGCAGTTCCGCTGTGTCCCCGGGATTCGTACAGGATGGGGGTGGGGCAAGGAGGATAGCCTGTGTCAACAGCGAGTGGAAGATAGCAGATCCTTCTGTCTAATTATACGTCGAACACTAAAATCACTTTCGCTACTTACCATCCAAGGTGGCGCAAATTCACGGGATAAAGACATAGAAGTCTCGCTTCCGGCATTGCTTCTTGGTTCGACATGCAAATGGAGCTCTCGCTATTACTCTCGACATCTATCCCAAACCCATCCCATAAAAGACATACATATGCAACTCCGGTGCATCTCGTCATGTATCCACGCCAGGACGAGAATATCATGTCCCTATCCGTTAGTGTTTACTCCCTACGATCCTCATACGTCGGCGTGACCTTAATGTGTAGCGCCGTCGTATTCCTTTGCGGAAAGGCGTGCCTTTCATAACCGTCAGTCGAGCTCGAAGGTTGAGGAAATGTCTGATTTCTCACCTCCAGGCAACATAATCCCATTCTGCACTCACACACCCACCCTTGTTTTCACGGCGATGATACTTATGCCAGTTGTATTCACTCGATCTGGAACAACCCTTGCCCACGAAAGAAAAACGCCTTTGGGTGACCTCTATCCTTCGAGTTTATACGCGAAACCAGTACATCGAAAGCATATAAGGAAAGCAAAGACTTCCCCCACGGCATGTCGGTGGGTTCGGTTCGAAGACAGACCGTCGTTCCATTCCATTCCGGCGACGCAACGCCAGAGTCGACTCGAAGAAGAAAGTTGCGAGGCAGACCAGAAGAGGAGTGAACGGGAAAAAGGTACGTCGCGTTTAAGGTCGTGGAGAAGGGAAGTAGCTCAGACTAAGATCGTAAACGAGAGAGCGGAAAGAGACTGTAGCTGTGGCGGACAAGAGGATGCGGGATTTACCGGATAGGGGGGGTTAGATGTGGGCCTACGTAGGCGAGGAGGGAGTTGGCGCGGGAGACTTCACATGCAGAGCTCCAGACACTTGTATATCGTGTAATACCAGTTTGATTGGATGAGCAAGATCGTTCGTTGACTAGCGCGCACTACGGAACGCCTGTCTGGAAACATGCGCGGGAGGTCGTGTGCCGAGTTCGGCCCCGGCAATTTCCGTGTGGCTGAATAAGGTTCAGCCACTGGGACGTGCCATTGATGATTCACCAGAGACCGTCGACGACGTTGAACTCAAGAAAAAATGGCAAGTCCGGCGACGACACTCGAGTGCTAGAGGATGCTTACTTGCGTTTACAGGCCGACACGAAGAGCACGCCGACGAATCCGATGAAGGAGCTGAAGATTGAAAAGTTGGTGATCAGTGCGTAACTTGTTCGACGATGAGATGGATGGTGAGGCTGACGATAGACGTACACAGACATCTCTGTTGGCGAGTCTGGCGATCGCCTGACCCGGGCGTCCAAAGTCCTCGAGCAACTCACCGGCCAAACCCCCGTCACCTCCAAAGCGCGCTACACAGTCCGCACCTTCGGAATCCGCCGCAACGAAAAAATCGCAGTGCACGTCACGATCCGGGGTCCCAAAGCCGAGGAGATCCTAGAGCGGGGGTTGAAGGTGAAGGAGTACGAGCTGCGCCGTCGTAACTTTTCCGAGACGGGGAATTTTGGGTTCGGGATCCAGGAGCATATTGATTTGGGGGCGCGGTACGATCCTGGGATTGGGATCTTTGGGATGGACTTTTATGTCGTTATGGGGAGGCCGGGTATGCGGGTTGCGAGGAGGAGGGCTAAGAAGACGCGTGTTGGGTTCACGCATAAGGTTAGGAAGGAGGACACGCAGAGCTGGTTCAAGACGCGCTTTGACGGTATCATCCTGGTATGCTCTTTCTTTTCGATATGTCTGCGATGGCTGACTCTTTTTGCGTAGAAATAAGCGATACGATTGCGTTTTTTTTTTTGCTATGCCATATGCACCCCATGTACTGCAGCAATACATCCATTACTTGCGTAGCCTGTCCTTGCTTTCGGCGCGATAAAATATATGTTGTATCTGTAATCGTTATTGTGGCAGTGCCGCTTTGTAAAAAAAGACATCGCATGGTCAACAACATGGCAGTGTATCGGCATGGCGGCTCATCGCGTACTGGGTTCCTTGGTTTGTCTCCACCACCACAAAAAATCCTTGCCGTCTCTGTCGTCGTCTTTGACTCGCGCGACCTCAGAGCGCACAGTGCTTCACCATTTCTGACCAAGCAAGAAACAGCGACCTTCGTCTGTTGGCCCTCGAGTACGTCCAGACGCTCGCCTTTTCATGCGATGGTAGCTGATTGAACGTTGTAGGTGGGTATCCGTTAGAGGTGTGTAGAGTGACTCTTCGTAATAGCCGTTGTGATTAACCTCTCGGTTGCGCAGGTGAACCGCCCTGACAGCGCTTCCATCGCAAAAAACCCTCCTCCCACGCGTTTTTCCTTCCTCTTTCCCTCTCTCCTACTCCCACCCGCGCCCTCAAGCCTTTTCTTCGCTGCACAGGGAGCGAAGAACCCGCGTTTGGCTGACCAAGTTCTCCCGCTACCGTCCTCACGTCCGCCCGGCTCTCGACGACCGCGGCGGTTCCGACTGACCCACTAAAACTGTCTCCTCCCACGATGTCCCAGGTCGAAACCCTCCGCGCCAACTATGCGGATCTCGAACGCACCAACCCCGAGTGGTTCGCCAACGTCAACGGCATCCTCTCTTCGCGCGGTCCGCTCCATCTCAACACCCCGCAACCCTTCCCTTCGCTGCCGCCTCTCATGCACGGCCACCCGGACGTCCACGTTCGCGCTGCCATCCTCGAAGCAGCCAGGCTAGCTCTCAAGGAGTCCCCGATGCTGAGCATGCATTCTTCGTCGCCGACCTGTGCGAGATCTACCGCCAGCACCAGCGATGGCGTCTCAATCTCCCCGAGATTCAACCGCACTATGGTAAGCCTCCCTTCTTTCTATTTTAGCATACACGCTGACTCCTTCCAGCCGTCAAAGCGAACCCCGATCCATATGTCCTCCGTCTTCTCGCTGCACTCGGCGCTGGCTTCGACTGTGCGTCCAACCAAGAGATCAACCAGATCCTCTCTCTCGGCGGAGTCAGTCCCTCCAGATCATATTCGCCAACCCTTGCAAAGCCACGTCTTTCGTCCGCGCGGCAGCCAAAGCCGGCGTCGACAAGATGACCTTCGACAACGTCGACGAGCTCTACAAGATCGCACGCGCCCATCCGCACGCCAAACTCGTCATCCGCATCCTCGCAGACGACAGTAAGAGTATATGCGCGTTCAACGTCAAGTTTGGCGCGTCCCTCGCTAGCGTCCCGTCCCTCCTCTCAAAGGCTCGTGAGCTCAACCTGGACGTTGTGGTGTCAGCTTCCACGTCGGCAGTGGTTGCTACGACCCCTCCGTCTATACCGACGCCATCATGCGCTGCCAGCGCGTCTTTGATATGGCCAAGCTCGCCGGCTACGACTTTACCTTCCTCGACGTCGGGGGCGGGTTCGAAGACTCTCTCTTCGAGCAGGCGGCACGATACCTCCGCGACGCCATCGACCATATTTCCCCGACCGGTCCAACCTCACCATCATCGCTGAGCCGGGGCGCTACTACGTCGCCAACGCCTTTCGCCTCGCCACCAACATCATCGCCCGTCGTGCACCCCAGCAACACGCCAACGTGATGTGTACGTCCCCTCTCCTCTCTTCCTTTCCCTCACTAACCTTTCTCTTAGACTACATCAACGACGGCGTCTACGGCTCCTTCAACTGCCTAATGTTCGACCACGCCGTCGCCCTCCCGCACGTCCTCTCCCTCGGCTCCTCCTTCCACGTCCCCGCCTCGAGCCCCTCGCCCCTGCACCATCTGGGGCCCCACCTGCGACTCTATTGATAAGATATGCGAGGACACGGCGCTTCCTGCGCGGCTGCAGGTTGGGGATTGGCTTGGGTTCGAGGGGATGGGGCGTATACGATTTGCGCGGCGAGTCGGTTTAATGGCTTTGAGGTTAGTAGGGTGCTGTATACTGCGAGTGGGCGGGGGAGGGGGAGGTGAGGGCGGTGTTGGCGAGGTTTGCGGGGATGGGATATGGAATTTGATTAGGATAGACTTATCTCTACGCATTTATTAGGATATCTAACGAGTGGTACTATGATATAGAATTACGACGTGCACGTTATATGCGCGCGATACGACGACGTGAGCGGTGATAGTAAGACTTCGGTTTGGTAAGATACTAAGCTCGTTGTTCAAGTTCGACGACCCGTCTGATTACTTAGGCGACGTTTACAGCTGACTCTAATGTACTCTATAGTGCGGAATTGACTGGCGGATTCAATCACGTCGACGCGTCTAATCATTCTCGCCGTCCCAAACCTCTAACGTCTCCGTGGAATCATAACGAGCATACGTCAAAGTCCAAACCACAAAGCTATATACCCCTCCCAATCACCGCCGTCCACTCTCCCAACTCCACCCTCCCTCGTCGTCAAATGAAAAACCCTCGGGAACCCGAAAACGAGATAACGTTACACTGGAAGGGGGGCCTGGATGTGTTGAAGGGATAACGAACCCGCGTCGAGCCCAAAGTTCAAATCATCGACAATACTTTATACACGCCCCAATATCGTCGGTTTATGTGGTGTGCGTCGAAAAGTAATGAACTGGGACGATATTAGTATTTGACGAGATATAGTGTAGCGTCGACTTACATATTTGTTAGAGTACCATATTCCAGCGTTAGATTGCGCGCGTAGCCAGGTTTAGCCCGAAAGTTCGTTCCCAGGCGTCGAGGTCGTATGTCGCATTCGGAGTGCGTAGGGGTTCGACGAGACATCGACGAATAGTCATATCCTTCGTTGGGTGACGTCGAAAAGGCATTTGAATCAATCCCAAGTTCGGGGTCAAACCCTCAAGAACGCCAACGAACACCCGTCTCGAGCCCAATTCCGCGCCGAACATAAAATCAAAACCAAAAGTCGTCTTCTCAGAACAAGGCTTGTCGTTGACGCTCCCCTTGCGCGCGCTGGGGGTTCGACGAGCGCTGCGTTTGAAATTAGGGGAGTCGACCAACCTTGGCGTCGTGAAGAAGAAACTGGAACCAGTGGAGCGTGTCGTCGACTTACATCGCAGTCTATTCCAGCGATCGCGCAGCCAGGTTTATCACGAAAGTTGGGACCCATGCGTGAAGTAAGAAGTTGGCATTGGGGGGGGGGCTAGGCGTTCGACGAGACGACGAATAGTGCTGTCAGATAAGCGTCGAAACGACTTGCCCGCGCAGCCAGCTTTATCCCGAAAGTTACTGTCCGAGTTCGAAATAACAGCAGATAGCGGTTCGACGAGACGTCACAGCGGCTGTAGCCGTCGTCGAGTGCTGTCAGATAAGCGTCGAAACGAGTTTGAGATTATCCTAAGCTCGGGGTCAGTGGCGTCGAATTGTCGGAAATGCGAACAAATCGTACCAGCATTTCCAGGCAGTCTAGTAGATACTTGTAAAGGTCATATAATGCAGACGTCTAGCATTTTGAGCACATTCGCCGTCGTTACGACTTGTTGCCCAAGGATGGATGGGTACCATGAGGGCAAAGTCGTCGACGTCCTCGCACGCTCGTAAGCGTGTATCCGGACTAGAAGAGAGAGACGAAGATTGTTAGCCTGGGACGAAACAGTTATCAAGGTCAACGTACCATCCATCCAATGGCACCCGTTACCCAGCTAGACCGTCGTGCGTCTATTGCAATGCCTCGCGTTCGTCGGATGATGCCAGCGCTCATCTGTAGAGCTAGACGTTCGAGATATCAGTGGAAAACGTCGAAGATCTATTGGGTATAGTGTTAGTAATTAATAACGTGAAGACTTGTAACGAGTACTTACTCGTCGCGCTAACGTCTGCAATACGGCTCGTTCGACCTTGATGAGCCGTTCGTACGGGATGTCGTCGGAGTATAGACGTCCGTACGATTCGTTCGCGTGGGCGATCTAATAAGAGAACGAAAGTATCAGCATGGACTAGAATAACAAAACCTGAACTTACCATATGCAGAGTCCATTCGTCGGCGGGTCGAGGCTTTCGTCGTCGTGCTATGCAAGACGGTGTCTTGCCATCGTCGTCGTCATGTCAATAGCCCGAGAGTCAAAGCCAATTGCTGAGAGTGTCGTAGAGCGACGGTTGCAATCTACTAATCCCCGAGTTAGTAGGTTCAAAGCAAAGACAAGACATGAAAGCTTACATGTCTTCGCTTGACTGTACGATAGGCGTCGTCGTAGCCAGCGAACGGTTTCGTTTCCGATCCAAGTTCGAGCCAATAAAGATGCCGACGAGTCCTGTTATGGTGAGTCTTGTTAGTAGAGTGTTCGTTATGATATGTAATCAGTACATACCAAGTTCAGCGTCTCCGTGTTGGCTAGTAGACACTCGTAAGGGGTTCCTAATGATAACGAATTCGCCATGCAACGTCCAGCGGTCCGAGCACGTTTGCCGTCGTTGCAACTTGTTGGTATGGCGGCAAAGGTGGACATCGGGGTGAAGTCGTTTACACCCTTGGGCGCTCGTAAGGCTGCATCCGGGAGAGGGAATGGAATACAAAGGCTAGAAGGGAAAGACGAACGTCGTTAGCATGCGAAAGAAACAGCCGAAACGGTCAACATACCATAGTGACATCTATATGATGGTCTATGCGCATCCGTTGACCTGCTATACCATCAGGCATCTCTCGCGATGCCTAGCGTTCATCAAACGATGCAAACGATCGTCTTTAGAGCTAGACGTTCGCGATATCCATGGGAGTTGGTGGAATCGTCGGCTAAGAGGAGTATTGTTAGTAAGAATAACACGAAGACTTGTTATGGGTACGTACCTTATCATGTTCGAGTTCGGTATGATTCGCGTACGGGATATCGTTGGAGTAGGGATCTAGACGAATCGTTAGCAAGGGCAAGTCAGGATAGTGAACGGGAACGTACACGATGCCGGCCATACATCGTCTCCGCGACGTTCCTGCGATCCGAGTCGTTCAGTGGTCGTGGGGTAGCCTGGATGGCGTCTACGACGTATATCATTTCGTTTCGTCTATATGTTAGATGGTGGTTCGTAATAGAGTGTAGTTAAGCTATATATAGTAAGAGTTCAAGTTGTAACCATTACATTACTCTAACTTGGTGAAACGGCTTCGCTGAACAAAACACATCGTCCGCAGAGATCAACGGACATGCAACGTTCGATTATCGAAGCCATACAGAGACGTAGCAGTCGCCGTCGTCCGGATCCCGGCGGTTTGAATATATATCTGCATCCATAGTCAGAAACGTCGAAGCAACCCAAAATCAGTAACGCACCTATACACCGTCTTTGCGGCGATCGTACAATCATATCAAAGGTATACTAATACATTATGTCAACTCCTAAGTGGGCCCCAGACGTCGCTGCGGTCGTGACGTTCGATTTATGTGGCGCATCCTAAAACGTGAATACTATCAATACCAGACAAGATGGAGCCAATAGTACACTTACATCTTCAATATAAGACATTATCGCAGCCGCTTCGTGCGCTCGCTCGAGCGCGCAGCCAGTTATAACCGAAAAGTCGGTTCCCAAGTCAGAGAGGTCGTCGGCAGCATCGAGAGGGCAGAGGAGTTCGACGACACGTCAGAACGTTGACTAGAGGTCATATCCATCGTTATCTATCGTTGGTTCGTCCCCTAGTAGAGTTTGAAGTAACGCTACATTAGCAGTCAGTATTGTCGAAAACGCGGAAACGTTAACGATGCATACCATCGCCAATGTTTCGGTCACGTCTTAACCTTGCGCGTCGTCTGATATATTCGTGGGGTAGACGTCCGACACGTTTACGGTCATTACGACTCGTTTGCGTGGGGGCGATGATGTCCGTTTGGGCGAGCCTTCGGACGTCGACGTGCATCGTATGCACATTTAATCGACGATACAGTCTAAAACTATGGTAAGGGAAAGAAAGTTAATAGCTTTCGACGAAAATAATGGAAAAGGCGACGTACCAGTTCAATGGTCTATGTGGCCCCGTTGACCTGCTAGACCGCCTTCCGTTGATCCATCCTAGCGTTCGTCCGGAGAGCTAGTCGTTCGGCGTACCAACGGTCGGCGGGGATCTGTGAAAGATGGTCTAAATCTAATGTTAGTATCAATAATACATGGTAACGACAACTCACTCATTTGAGTCTGAGTAAGTTATTCGTCGAACGGGCACCTGCATGATTCGTTAGTGATGAGTTCGTCAGGACAGCAGATGGGTACATACCGACGTCGCTTTGCTCATCGTCCTCTCGTCGTCTTTGCTATGGGACGACGGTACCCAAGGGTATTGGTTCGTAGTATCGCGTCGGCATGTATAACGCCTGTCGTCGCCGGCGTCGTTGGTAAGCTGGTGGTGGAGTTGAAACAACGTTAGCTCTTTATCTATCCCGTTAGAAAATGTCGTACGATTCAGTAACTACGCGGTAGGTTAGCGTATGGTAACGATCACTGGCGCCTATCGAAGATGTCAATGTTAACATAAATAATAAGAAGGATACGAAAGCTTACCAAGTTCGCGTCGAAGCGCACATAGGCCACGTCGGTATACCGACGAGCCGTTCGTCAGAACGGTGTTGGCCGTATTGCTGCGCGAGACACCAATAGTCGACGAGATAACAGATGTCCAAGACGTACTGATTAATATGGTCAATATCAAACATGTAAAGACTCGTTATACGGACTCACTTACTTTGATAGGATTCGTTCTACGGCGCGAGTCTCTCGTCCGTGTAGACGTCTATATATAACTCGTTAGCAAGAGGTTCGTTAGGATCATAGACGGGCACGTACCCATAGCGCGCCCGTTGAATGGATAATTTATGCTGTAAAGTTAAAAGATTAGTATGTACAACAAGGTATGCAGATAGCTTACCTATCGTCGTCTGAGCGCACACGTTGGCCACGTCGGTATACCGACGAGCCGTTCGTCAGAACGGTGTTGGCCACGTTGCGCCAGACACAGATGTTTGGGAAATAAGAACCACTTAATCCTGTGCGTATCCCGTCAGCGATACATTGCTGAGACACACAAAACGATACACACCGTTATGACGTTAGGTGTATCGAATCGTTGCGATGTTAACGTTTCGCTAAGCGCTCGACTACGGTGTTTATAAGTCAGTAACGGGATTGTCAAGCAAGGGGAAAGCTCACCTGTCGATATCGCGTGAGCTAGGACAGCAATTCTGGTCCTATCAGGGCGCTTAGATTGCATGAATGGTAAGAACATGGAATACGCACCCGTGAGCGTCTATCCCGACATTTCCCCATTTGGCCCAGTTTCAGGATATGGATAGATGGCGAGCGACGGCGTATCGTTGAGTGCTTAGGAGGTTGCATGGCTGTATGAATAGAGGGTGGGTTAGAAGTCGTTAGGATACAATCTAAAGGGTAGACGCACCATTTAAACGAGTCGTTCAGTGCGTCTAGCAGTCCGTATAGGGCGACGACGGGGTGGGAGTGCTGGAACGTATGGATATGGCTGCGCGAACACGCTCCCGTTGCGCTGGTGTGCAAATCTGGTTGGTATTAGCAAAGGAGATGGGACAGGCATTCACAATAACACACCTGGCGCCCGTAGTCATCGCTTCGCTCACGCTCACGTTGCAGGATAACGTTGACGCCTAAGGTTGGATATCGTCTGGAACGGATATGGGCCATGGGGATCTGTATGTTGCAATGGTTGTCAATAGCGGAGCTGACGCTCTAAGGCGACGCTAGACTGGTGTTCCATGGTTAGAATGAGAAACAGATGCCAGCGTTCAACGGAATAGGCCTACGTGTTGCTCGTAGGGCGAAATCCGATACGGCGTGGAATGGGTGTCTGCGTGGATTAGAAGTCGTCAAAGTCGGGATCGAAGGAGAGACGCACCGTTAGGGCAAGTTGCTGGGAGTGACTAGTAGTGGTATCGGTTGACGGTGAGGCTGCAGTGGTGGAACGAATGTATAAGCCTATGCGAACATGTTCCCGTCGTTCACGTCAAAATCTGGTTGGTGTCAACAAACGAAAAAGGGAAAGTGTTCACGAAAACATACCTAATACCCATAGCCATCGTTTCGCTCACACCTATGCCTCAGGATAACCTCAACGCGTTACGTTGGTATATCGTCCGGAATGGATATGGGACGTGGGGATCCGTATGTTATATTGGTCACCACTAGAGGAGCTAGCGCTATATGTTGACGATAGACTAGCGTTCTAATGGAATAATTAGAAAATGGAATGGTAAGGAGGATGATAGGACACGCACCGTCGTTGATATCAAGTTGGCCGCTGACCATTGTGCGGCTGTCTACCTCAAAATCGTCCCTCCGGTCTATCCGAATGTTCGTCGTGCAGCGGTAGAAGTTGCGTAAGGTATAGTCGACGTCCTAGAGCCCGTGTAAGCCTGTACGTCCATAATGAATAGGCAGAGAAAAACATACCTGTAAAGGTAAGGCTCGTGATTGGGTCCGGAGTCCATAGTCGTGGCATCCTGCAGATGTTGTAAGTATTGCAGAGATGTCGGAATGGTGGTGGGACTTGCGATAGCGGAGAGATGGTGTTCATTGTCGAAGGTCATAGTTGCATCTCGTGGACCTATTTCAGTTGTAAGTGAACGGAGAACTATACAAACACAGTAAGAGACGTACCATGAGTGCAATGGAACAACACAAAGACGCTGGTAGAAAGATGAGAATTTGGTTGTAGTGGTAAGAGCGAAAGTGCCGTGGGAAAAACATACAAATGCGTGATCACTGTCGTGCTCGACGTCGAGCGTATTCTTGCCGATATTGACTGAGTCTGAGTTCTTGAGGACGATGGGAATGGGTAAGAGTGAAGAGAGATAAGAGAAGTAGAAGAGGGAAGTAAAGTAGAGAGGGAAGGGAATGATAACTTACCAGCATTCCTTCCCCCGTACTTATACTGATTATCGTCCCATGCTCGGAAGTGAATACGCGGATGGATGCGGAGTCATGAGGGTGACGTATCCCCGGTCCGGCCAAAAGAAGAGCCCAAAGCCTTGGAAGTGCGGAATCGACTTTGATGAGAAGAGGGTGGCGGCGCGTACGGGATTGAAGTACGTACCCGTTCCTGCACCTTCGGACTTGAGAATTTCATGAGATGAGACTTGGGATGTATAAGTTAAAGGTATGTGAAGCCCCCATATGTCAACAGTGCTTACAGTGTGCTAAAAGCCACCTTCTCCTCCTCCTCGCCACTCTACTATCTTCCTCCGTCCGACGCGCGTAAACGGCTACGAATATCCATCAAGGGTCATGTCAGGTTACCCAATGATCGTCGCAGGCGGCCGTTCGAACGTCTGAAGGCTCGAACATGCAATTAGTGCAAACGGTGAAAACGCACCCTGCCCGCTATTGCGACCCAGCGCCTCGTACAATAGACTCCAAATACCAAGAGAATGAATGTAGGATCATCGAGAAGGCACCCTTTAAGCCGCTGGAACGGGGATGTATGAAGCAATATCCGTGATGTATCGAAAGAGCGCGAAGTGGACAGCGCACGCGTAGGAACCTAATGAGTTGAGTATCTGACTTATATTGAAGTAAATCGTAGCTTTTCATTGTGATACTGAACGATCCCCATATGCGAAGGTGAAAGTGCGAAGAAAGACGCGGTTGCGTCACGATAAGATTGTGAAAACTCGTCATAGGGTCTGATCGTGTAGATTGTAAGGGTCTATACATCCTCAACTGCGTTCAATGTGATTCGACGCGTTTGAACGCGTTCCAAGCCTCGGAATGCAGTACAATTCAAAGATATAACTCAAAAAACAAGATCAAATGTGTCTACAGGCTTGGACGGCTTCGGAATAACCCCCGATGGCTTCGAGGAGCGTGGCGTCCGTACTATTCGACATTGGCAAAGATACTGAGTACGTGGCACCCAAGTGGGGCTTGGCGTGTCATTTAGTACCTTACTAATACTATTTCCGATGGCTACCCTGACCATCCAGTTGCATCGAACGTTGGAAGTTCCCCGTGAGTGGGATACCTCCGGAGGGACAATGGCGACTGGCTGTGCGCCCTGCGCACTCGGGTGACATATGTAGTATTAGTTTAAGGGTGATACAAGTCAAGGAAGCAAACCTCCGGAGCAAACGGAGCATCAGAACAATGACTTTCACCAAATGGTAATACAGAGATATTGAATCTTATGATTCAAGTATCCAAATGTTCAAGAGTACGAAGGTTTTGTGTATCTTTGTGGGATATCGCAGTAATACACTCTAAACGACTATCTGACACTATACAATATGTACAGCACCTATTCCGATGCAATCCCCGCGCCGTAGCGCTCGTTCTTAAGGCGGGATATGATCCCGCCGTAAATTTTGAATACCAAGTCCATTCAACGGTCTCGTTGCATTCAATACAGTGGAAGCGAGAATAGTATTCAATTCAAAGACTACGGTACAACAAAGTGTAACGAAACGAGTCAATAACTAGATGGTATGTAGGACTTCTCTCCGGCGCGAAAATCTACTAGACTTGTGTTTCGAGTCCGTGTCTCCCTTCTACAGCGTCACCGTGTCCATATCCGCCAGGACGCAACGTTTACCCATCTCGAAGCAGCGTAACGTCTAATTTCCTCCTGCAGGGATGGAATTAGCAAGAAGGAAACAAAAAAACACAGGAAAACTGACCGGATTCAATGTAGCGCACCGGAAATAGGATGCGACGAGATGTAAGCCAAAGGGTCCGAGTAGACGCTAGGGTCCCAGACTACCCGTCGACGGGTATGTGTAAATCGAAAGTGTGGCGCAGCGCGCGGTAGATGCTAGGATGCTTTGTGACGCGGGGGAGAGTGTGTATCGTGTATCAGACAGCATAAACAGTATTACCGTCACAGAAACGACGAAAAGTGCCTATTAAAAGGTCAGATATTGACGGTAAAATCATAGCAAAGAATACACAACTTTTTCGGACAAGACATCTCCGCGGCGAGCGGTCCCCCTCTCTGGATAAACGATCGCGTCTGTAATTGGTAAATGAGCGCATAGACCGTCTGTCTTGGCAGTATTCCTGCGGCTCGTCATGATCGTCGATGTCTTCGTTCATTTCGACACGGGTGGTTGGCGCCGGTATTGCGTCCGCATTCAAGGGAACCAGTCGAAATGAAGACCGTGCAATAATACTGATCTAAACGTCAGATCTAAGTCTCGAATCCCTGTAAGAAATACGTACCTTTTTGGCGAGAAAGAACCCCCGCGTGCGCAGTATCGGTGTATCGATGCCAGGGCGGAGACGTTCTCGTCGTTCCGTCAAATCAAGTCTTCAGGAACACAGGAGATGGTGTCGTAATCGTCTGCCAGACAAGAGAACAGCGTCCCGTGGTATAGAGTCCGGACTCCGGAGAGCTACTTGGCAAGCGACGGAACGGGAAGCGTCCACGTATTTCCGCGCTCAATTGGACGTTCGCATAGATAAGATACACAGGATTGAGGATATTGTAGTGTCTAGACGTCCGTGTCAGCTACGAAACAGCAGGAACGATGTGTGGCGCACCATGCATCGTTGGGGCAAATCAATGGGACGTCGGCTTTGCGATGAGTTTGAGAACCTGTATCTGAGTAGTTTACAGTGTATTGGGTCCAAATAGTACCCTAAATCAAAGTTCAGTGGTCAAATATTGCCACGAAGACGAAGTACAAAGTACGCACCATTTGTCCAACTCAGAAGCCTCCGCGGCGAGCGGAATACCTCTCTAGGAACCCCATAGCGAGACGCTAAGCGTACAGGGAAGATACGGGCGGAATTGGATTACGTGGGAGACGGAGACGGTGGCGCAGCCACCGTCGTGAGAGTTGTACGTCGTTGGGTGACAATGGTCTAAACCCGCCGCAATGCGCCTGCGAGTGGTTGACATATCGAACGTTCGCTTCAAGCGATGGCGCAGGGACGTGTAGGGGTGAATAGAACTGTATACAAAGGTCAAATATTAGCCGCAATTTGAATGTCAAAATCACGCACCTTTTCCCGACTTCCAAGCCCCGCGGCGAGCGAACCACCGCTCATGGAATCTCCTAGCGAGAAGGAGGGCGCATGGACGAGGTCAAGGATGGAAACGACAGATACGAAGACGGTGGCGCAGCCACCGTCGCGTGAAGCCGTATCGTCGAATGTGGATGCCAGTATGCGGGACGGCGCCGGGGATCCATTGTATCTGCTGATTATCCTAACGTACACAGTACGATTCGCGCGATAGTGCAGGGTGTCGTCGGGTAAATATAACTGTGTTTTAATGTCAAAAATGAGTGCAAGATGAAGGTGAAAATTACGCACGTTTCCCCGAATCCCAAGCCCCGCGGCGAGCGACCGCACTCTATAGCAATATCCCAGCGAGAACCGAAGCGCACAGAGGAGGACGAGGATGTATATGGAGGACGTGCAGACGGTGGCGGAGCCACCGTCGCGAGAGCAATGTAATCTGCTGGACATCGTATCATGGATCCCTCGGCTGGCTACGGAGAGACGACACCGAGAATCGTCAATGTGTAGGGGTAGATTCGAAGCATCCTGCAGCAGGGCGGTGATGGGTGAATGAAACTGCATTTTAATGTCAAAAATGAGTGCAAAATGAACGTCAAAATGACTCACCTTTTCCCGAATCCCAAGCCCCGCGGCGAGCGTCCTCTCGCTCTAGCAATGTCCCAGCAGCGAAGCGTTGGCGTCAGAGTCGAGGGGGAGATGTTGTATGGAGGAGACGGTGGCGCAGCCACCGTCGAGGAGCCGTATCGTTGGACGATGTCGAGGATCGGGAACGAACATGCTGGCGCTCGTCAATGCGTATGGGACGCTTCGACGAATCGAAATACACTCTTTCGAGGTCGAATTGACTGTGTTCAAACGTCAAATACAGTAGCAAAATCAGTATCAAAAATACGCACGTTTTCCGAGTTCTCAAGCCCCCGCGGCGAGCGAACGTCCCACTATTGAACTACGGGAAACGATGTGCGTACATGATGGTGGGAGTGGAAGAAGGATATCCTGTGTCCCCGTCACGAGTCGACGGGGATCAAGTCGGCAATATAGATTCTTCGATACGTACACGGTACGCTTCGAACAATGGGCGCGGGGTGAATGTCATACCGCGGTCAAGATGGGTATCCGGGACGCTTGCAAGTCCGTCGTCGTCTCCTTGGCGTCGTTCCAACGGAGACGGCTAGTTTGTAATATCGTTAACGAGGGTGACAGCGTGAAGTACGAATTACATACCTTTGCCTGAAGTGAACTCCTCGCGACGAATGGACAACGAATACTGTTAGCGCATGGTAGCGCTACTACTCATCTTGTACGATGATGGTGGGACGGTAAGGCTGCAGTTCAAACTGCTCTGCGCAACATTCCTGTCGCCAAAAACTGTCAAAAAAACAAGCAAAATAGAGTAAAAATCACGCACTTTTTGCCAATTCCCAAGCCCCGCGGCGAGCGCCACACCGCCATATGAATATCACAACGTAGTTCCAGATAACTGGAACGTCTCATAAACCTCTTTGTTTCCCGTCGTCCGTGTGAGTGCCATGTTGGAAGTCGGCGTCGTTTGACTGTATTCTTCGAGTAGAACGACTACGAAAACCATATAAGAAAGCGTGAAAAATAAGGAAAACAACGTACAAATTCCTGAGATTTTTGCCTCCACAGCGAGTGGCAGACAACCTCAGCGTCTTGATGCACTTGAGTTCGGCGACATTGCTTAAGTGTTCTGAATCGAAATTCAAAGTTGGTTATGAAAACGTTAAGAAAAGACGTACCAATATCCAGAGCAAATAGCAGCAATGTGGCGTGGTTGTGAAAAAGAGAACAGTCCGTACGTGGTAATAAGGGGAGAAAGGAGTGACTGAGCCAAGTCACAGCCACGTATTCGCCAAGGCAAATCAACAAAGATTTGCACGCGCGTGATCGACGCCATTGTTCTATATAAGGGCTGATATGATAGGAACCCTTACCTCTCTTGCTTCAACGCCGTCGTAATGCTCGTTCGATCTTTGCTCTCAAGGTGCGTGTACTACTCCTCGCACGTCTACTCCGCTAACACTGTTCGAAATATATTATCATTCGTACCTATACTTCTCCCCCCGCTGCGTCAGAGCGATCACCACGGTGCACGTCGCACGTCGACGTGTAGATGCCGAAAAGCGGACTGGGGTGGTTACAGCAGAGCGGGCTCTCCCTTCCGGGGGCGACAATCCCTCTGTGTTGCGCCACCCCAGTTGGTGATTGACTTGGACCGTCTGCCCGCACACACCCATACTCGCCGAGTCCGGTGGGGTGCAAAGTGACGCGCGGGGATTTTTATTTTTTAACTTGTATATCCTTGTAGCGCCGGGTCACGCTCGGACGCAGTAGAAGTTCATGTACTAGATTATTTTTAATTGAAGTGTTGTCCCTGCGGGGAGGCGAAGCTATGGACAAAAAATACGTGAATTTCGATGAATCTGTACTTGTCAAATCACGCAAAAGCATGCTTCTTTCAACCATTTATTTACTGGGCACAGGTCACACTGGTGTTCGGAGTGAAGTTGGCAACCCAGGAGTTCAGTAGTAGGTTTGCTATATCTATCCCAGTCATGCCCCATATCAAGCTAAGCCTCCGAGTCAGTAGAAATACAACTATTCACTCCGTACGCTTGCCTATACGGAGACGCCAAGTGCGTCGCTTAGAAAAAAATGGTCAATTTACGGCGGAATTTGGCTGCAAACGGCAAGTCTTGTATAAGACTCGAACCCTCGACCTTTCGGGGCGCTTACCCACTGATCCGAACTTGTTCCTCTCTGCTACCACCACTCAAGCACCCATGCCGCCGCGTCTATGGAGTTCTAACACACGACGACGGAGACGATGAGAGAGGGAGTTGAGGAGAGAGGAGAGAGGGAGTTGAATTTTGAGGAGAGGGTCTTAGGTGCGTGCTTATTCAACGTTGAGAGCATTACAGCTGACAGTAACAGACTCTCAAGCCCTCCTCCCTCAAGCCCTTTTCCGCACCACGTCAACGGCATCCTCTCTTCGCGCGTTGGTTCGTCTCCACCACCACAAAAAATCCTTGTCGTCTCTGTCGTCGTCTTTGACTCGCGCGACCTCAGAGCGCACAGTGCTTCACCATTTCTGACCAAGCAAGAAACAGCGACCTTCGTCTGTTGGCCCTCGAGTACGTCCAGACGCTCGCCTTTTCATGCGATGGTAGCTGATTGAACGTTGTAGGTGGGTATCCGTTAGAGGTGTGTAGAGTGACTCTTTGTAATAGCCGTGGTGACTGACCTCTCGGTTGCGCAGGTGAACCGCCCTGACAGCGCTTCCATCGCAAAAAACCCTCCTCCCACGCGTTTTTCCATCTCTTTCTCTCTTTCCCTCTCTCCCACTCCCACCCGCGCCCTCAAGCCTTTTCTTCGCTGCACAGGGAGCGAAGAACCCGCGTTTGGCTGACCAAGTCTCCCCAATACCGTCCTCACGTCCGCCCGGCTCTCGACGACCGCGGCGGTTCTGACTGTCCCACTAAAACTGTCTCCTCCCACGATGTCCCAGGTCGAAACCCTCCGCGCCAACTATGCGGATCTCGAGCGCACCAACCCCGAGTGGTTTGCCAATGTCAACGGCATCCTCTCTTCGCGCGGTCCGCTCCATCTCAACACCCCGCAACCCTTCCCTTCGCTGCCGCCTCTCATGCACGGCCACCCGGACGTCCACGTTCGCGCTGCCATCCTCGAAGCAGCCAGGCTTAGCTCTCAAGGAGTTCCCGATGCCGAGCATGCATTCTTCGTCGCCGACCTGTGCGAGATCTACCGCCAGCACCAGCGATGGCGTCTCAATCTCCCCGAGATTCAACCGCACTATGGTAAGCCTCCCTTCTTTCTATTTTAGCATACACTGACTCCTTCCAGCCGTCAAAGCGAACCCCGATCCATATGTCCTCCGTCTTCTCGCTGCACTCGGCGCTGGCTTCGACTGTGCGTCCAACCAAGAGATCAACCAGATCCTCTCTCTCGGCGGAGTCAGCCCCTCCCAGATCATATTCGCCAACCCTTGCAAAGCCACGTCTTTCGTCCGCGCGGCAGCCAAAGCCGGCGTCGACAAGATGACCTTCGACAACGTCGACGAGCTCTACAAGATCGCACGCGCCCATCCGCACGCCAAACTCGTCATCCGCATCCTCGCAGACGACAGTAAGAGTATATGCGCGTTCAACGTCAAGTTTGGCGCGTCCCTCGCTAGCGTCCCGTCCCTCCTCTCAAAGGCTCGTGAGCTCAACCTGGACGTTGTCGGTGTCAGCTTCCACGTCGGCAGTGGTTGCTACGACCCCTCCGTCTATACCGACGCCATCATGCGCTGCCAGCGCGTCTTTGATATGGCCAAGCTCGCCGGCTACGACTTTACCTTCCTCGACGTCGGGGGCGGGTTCGAAGACTCTCTCTTCGAGCAGGCGGCACGATACCTCCGCGACGCCATCGACCAGTATTTCCCCGACCGGTCCAACCTCACCATCATCGCTGAGCCGGGGCGCTACTACGTCGCCAACGCCTTTCGCCTCGCCACCAACATCATCGCCCGTCGTGCACCCCAGCAACACGCCAACGTGATGTGTACGTCCCCTCTCCTCTCTTCCTTTCCCTCACTAACCTTTCTCTTAGACTACATCAACGACGGCGTCTACGGCTCCTTCAACTGCCTAATGTTCGACCACGCCGTCGCCCTCCCGCACGTCCTCTCCCTCGGCTCCTCCTTCCACGTCCCCGCCTCCGAGCCCCTCGCCCCCTGCACCATCTGGGGCCCCACCTGCGACTCTATTGATAAGATATGCGAGGACACGGCGCTTCCTGCGCGGCTGCAGGTTGGGGATTGGCTTGGGTTCGAGGGGATGGGGGCGTATACGATTTGCGCGGCGAGTCGGTTTAATGGCTTTGAGGTTAGTAGGGTGCTGTATACTGCGAGTGGGGCGGGGGAGGGGGAGGTGAGGGCGGTGTTGGCGAGGTTTGCGGGGATGGGATATGGAATTTGATTAGGATAGACTTATCTCTACGCATTTATTAGGATATCTAACGAGTGGTACTATGATATAGAATTACGACGTGCACGTTATATGCGCGCGATACGACGACGTGAGCGGTGATAGTAAGACTTCGGTTTGGTAAGATACTAAGCTCGTTGTTCAAGTTCGACGACCCGTCTGATTACTTAGGCGACGTTTACAGCTGACTCTAATGTACTCTATAGTGCGGAATTGACTGGCGGATTCAATCACGTCGACGCGTCTAATCATTCTCGCCGTCCCAAACCTCTAACGTCTCCGTGGAATCATAACGAGCATACGTCAAAGTCCAAACCACAAAGCTATATACCCCTCCCAATCACCGCCGTCCACTCTCCCAACTCCACCCTCCCTCGTCGTCAAATGAAAAACCCTCGGGAACCCGAAAACGAGATAACGTTACACTGGAAGGGGGGCCTGGATGTGTTGAAGGGATAACGAACCCGCGTCGAGCCCAAAGTTCAAATCATCGACAATACTTTATACACGCCCCAATATCGTCGGTTTATGTGGTGTGCGTCGAAAAGTAATGAACTGGGACGATATTAGTATTTGACGAGATATAGTGTAGCGTCGACTTACATATTTGTTAGAGTACCATATTCCAGCGTTAGATTGCGCGCGTAGCCAGGTTTAGCCCGAAAGTTCGTTCCCAGGCGTCGAGGTCGTATGTCGCATTCGGAGTGCGTAGGGGTTCGACGAGACATCGACGAATAGTCATATCCTTCGTTGGGTGACGTCGAAAAGGCATTTGAATCAATCCCAAGTTCGGGGTCAAACCCTCAAGAACGCCAACGAACACCCGTCTCGAGCCCAATTCCGCGCCGAACATAAAATCAAAACCAAAAGTCGTCTTCTCAGAACAAGGCTTGTCGTTGACGCTCCCCTTGCGCGCGCTGGGGGTTCGACGAGCGCTGCGTTTGAAATTAGGGGAGTCGACCAACCTTGGCGTCGTGAAGAAGAAACTGGAACCAGTGGAGCGTGTCGTCGACTTACATCGCAGTCTATTCCAGCGATCGCGCAGCCAGGTTTATCACGAAAGTTGGGACCCATGCGTGAAGTAAGAAGTTGGCATTGGGGGGGGGGGGCTAGGCGTTCGACGAGACGACGAATAGTGCTGTCAGATAAGCGTCGAAACGACTTGCCCGCGCAGCCAGCTTTATCCCGAAAGTTACTGTCCGAGTTCGAAATAACAGCAGATAGCGGTTCGACGAGACGTCACAGCGGCTGTAGCCGTCGTCGAGTGCTGTCAGATAAGCGTCGAAACGAGTTTGGGATTATCCCAAGTTCGGGGGTCAGTGGCGTCGAATTGTCGGGAATGCGAACAAATCGTACCAGCATTTCCAGGCGGTCAAGTAGATACTTGTAAAGGTCATATAATGCAAACGTCTAGCATTTTGAACACGTTCGCCGTCGTTACGACTTGTTGCCCAAGGATGGATGGGTACCATGAGGGCAAAGTCGTCGACGTCCTCGCACGCTCGTAAGCGTGTATCCGGAATAGAAAATGTAGTAAACAAGCTAGAAGAGAGAGACGAAGATTGTTAGCCTGGGACGAAACAGTTATCAAGGTCAACGTACCATCCATCCAATGGCACCCGTTACCCAGCTAGACCGTCGTGCGTCTATTGCAATGCCTCGCGTTCGTCGGATGATGCCAGCGCTCATCTGTAGAGCTAGACGTTCGAGATATCAGTGGAAAACGTCGAAGATCTATTGGGTATAGTGTTAGTAATTAATAACGTGAAGACTTGTAACGAGTACTTACTCGTCGCGCTAACGTCTGCAATACGGCTCGTTCGACCTTGATGAGCCGTTCGTACGGGATGTCGTCGGAGTATAGACGTCCGTACGATTCGTTCGCGTGGGCGATCTAATAAGAGAACGAAAGTATCAGCATGGACTAGAATAACAAAACCTGAACTTACCATATGCAGAGTCCATTCGTCGGCGGGTCGAGGCTTTCGTCGTCGTGCTATGCAAGACGGTGTCTTGCCATCGTCGTCGTCATGTCAATAGCCCGAGAGTCAAAGCCAATTGCTGAGAGTGTCGTAGAGCGACGGTTGCAATCTACTAATCCCCGAGTTAGTAGGTTCAAAGCAAAGACAAGACATGAAAGCTTACATGTCTTCGCTTGACTGTACGATAGGCGTCGTCGTAGCCAGCGAACGGTTTCGTTTCCGATCCAAGTTCGAGCCAATAAAGATGCCGACGAGTCCTGTTATGGTGAGTCTTGTTAGTAGAGTGTTCGTTATGATATGTAATCAGTACATACCAAGTTCAGCGTCTCCGTGTTGGCTAGTAGACACTCGTAAGGGGTTCCTAATGATAACGAATTCGCCATGCAACGTCCAGCGGTCCGAGCACGTTTGCCGTCGTTGCAACTTGTTGGTATGGCGGCAAAGGTGGACATCGGGGTGAAGTCGTTTACACCCTTGGGCGCTCGTAAGGCTGCATCCGGGAGAGGGAATGGAATACAAAGGCTAGAAGGGAAAGACGAACGTCGTTAGCATGCGAAAGAAACAGCCGAAACGGTCAACATACCATAGTGACATCTATATGATGGTCTATGCGCATCCGTTGACCTGCTATACCATCAGGCATCTCTCGCGATGCCTAGCGTTCATCAAACGATGCAAACGATCGTCTTTAGAGCTAGACGTTCGCGATATCCATGGGAGTTGGTGGAATCGTCGGCTAAGAGGAGTATTGTTAGTAAGAATAACACGAAGACTTGTTATGGGTACGTACCTTATCATGTTCGAGTTCGGTATGATTCGCGTACGGGATATCGTTGGAGTAGGGATCTAGACGAATCGTTAGCAAGGGCAAGTCAGGATAGTGAACGGGAACGTACACGATGCCGGCCATACATCGTCTCCGCGACGTTCCTGCGATCCGAGTCGTTCAGTGGTCGTGGGGTAGCCTGGATGGCGTCTACGACGTATATCATTTCGTTTCGTCTATATGTTAGATGGTGGTTCGTAATAGAGTGTAGTTAAGCTATATATAGTAAGAGTTCAAGTTGTAACCATTACATTACTCTAACTTGGTGAAACGGCTTCGCTGAACAAAACACATCGTCCGCAGAGATCAACGGACATGCAACGTTCGATTATCGAAGCCATACAGAGACGTAGCAGTCGCCGTCGTCCGGATCCCGGCGGTTTGAATATATATCTGCATCCATAGTCAGAAACGTCGAAGCAACCCAAAATCAGTAACGCACCTATACACCGTCTTTGCGGCGATCGTACAATCATATCAAAGGTATACTAATACATTATGTCAACTCCTAAGTGGGCCCCAGACGTCGCTGCGGTCGTGACGTTCGATTTATGTGGCGCATCCTAAAACGTGAATACTATCAATACCAGACAAGATGGAGCCAATAGTACACTTACATCTTCAATATAAGACATTATCGCAGCCGCTTCGTGCGCTCGCTCGAGCGCGCAGCCAGTTATAACCGAAAAGTCGGTTCCCAAGTCAGAGAGGTCGTCGGCAGCATCGAGAGGGCAGAGGAGTTCGACGACACGTCAGAACGTTGACTAGAGGTCATATCCATCGTTATCTATCGTTGGTTCGTCCCCTAGTAGAGTTTGAAGTAACGCTACATTAGCAGTCAGTATTGTCGAAAACGCGGAAACGTTAACGATGCATACCATCGCCAATGTTTCGGTCACGTCTTAACCTTGCGCGTCGTCTGATATATTCGTGGGGTAGACGTCCGACACGTTTACGGTCATTACGACTCGTTTGCGTGGGGGCGATGATGTCCGTTTGGGCGAGCCTTCGGACGTCGACGTGCATCGTATGCACATTTAATCGACGATACAGTCTAAAACTATGGTAAGGGAAAGAAAGTTAATAGCTTTCGACGAAAATAATGGAAAAGGCGACGTACCAGTTCAATGGTCTATGTGGCCCCGTTGACCTGCTAGACCGCCTTCCGTTGATCCATCCTAGCGTTCGTCCGGAGAGCTAGTCGTTCGGCGTACCAACGGTCGGCGGGGATCTGTGAAAGATGGTCTAAATCTAATGTTAGTATCAATAATACATGGTAACGACAACTCACTCATTTGAGTCTGAGTAAGTTATTCGTCGAACGGGCACCTGCATGATTCGTTAGTGATGAGTTCGTCAGGACAGCAGATGGGTACATACCGACGTCGCTTTGCTCATCGTCCTCTCGTCGTCTTTGCTATGGGACGACGGTACCCAAGGGTATTGGTTCGTAGTATCGCGTCGGCATGTATAACGCCTGTCGTCGCCGGCGTCGTTGGTAAGCTGGTGGTGGAGTTGAAACAACGTTAGCTCTTTATCTATCCCGTTAGAAAATGTCGTACGATTCAGTAACTACGCGGTAGGTTAGCGTATGGTAACGATCACTGGCGCCTATCGAAGATGTCAATGTTAACATAAATAATAAGAAGGATACGAAAGCTTACCAAGTTCGCGTCGAAGCGCACATAGGCCACGTCGGTATACCGACGAGCCGTTCGTCAGAACGGTGTTGGCCGTATTGCTGCGCGAGACACCAATAGTCGACGAGATAACAGATGTCCAAGACGTACTGATTAATATGGTCAATATCAAACATGTAAAGACTCGTTATACGGACTCACTTACTTTGATAGGATTCGTTCTACGGCGCGAGTCTCTCGTCCGTGTAGACGTCTATATATAACTCGTTAGCAAGAGGTTCGTTAGGATCATAGACGGGCACGTACCCATAGCGCGCCCGTTGAATGGATAATTTATGCTGTAAAGTTAAAAGATTAGTATGTACAACAAGGTATGCAGATAGCTTACCTATCGTCGTCTGAGCGCACACGTTGGCCACGTCGGTATACCGACGAGCCGTTCGTCAGAACGGTGTTGGCCACGTTGCGCCAGACACAGATGTTTGGGAAATAAGAACCACTTAATCCTGTGCGTATCCCGTCAGCGATACATTGCTGAGACACACAAAACGATACACACCGTTATGACGTTAGGTGTATCGAATCGTTGCGATGTTAACGTTTCGCTAAGCGCTCGACTACGGTGTTTATAAGTCAGTAACGGGATTGTCAAGCAAGGGGAAAGCTCACCTGTCGATATCGCGTGAGCTAGGACAGCAATTCTGGTCCTATCAGGGCGCTTAGATTGCATGAATGGTAAGAACATGGAATACGCACCCGTGAGCGTCTATCCCGACATTTCCCCATTTGGCCCAGTTTCAGGATATGGATAGATGGCGAGCGACGGCGTATCGTTGAGTGCTTAGGAGGTTGCATGGCTGTATGAATAGAGGGTGGGTTAGAAGTCGTTAGGATACAATCTAAAGGGTAGACGCACCATTTAAACGAGTCGTTCAGTGCGTCTAGCAGTCCGTATAGGGCGACGACGGGGTGGGAGTGCTGGAACGTATGGATATGGCTGCGCGAACACGCTCCCGTTGCGCTGGTGTGCAAATCTGGTTGGTATTAGCAAAGGAGATGGGACAGGCATTCACAATAACACACCTGGCGCCCGTAGTCATCGCTTCGCTCACGCTCACGTTGCAGGATAACGTTGACGCCTAAGGTTGGATATCGTCTGGAACGGATATGGGCCATGGGGATCTGTATGTTGCAATGGTTGTCAATAGCGGAGCTGACGCTCTAAGGCGACGCTAGACTGGTGTTCCATGGTTAGAATGAGAAACAGATGCCAGCGTTCAACGGAATAGGCCTACGTGTTGCTCGTAGGGCGAAATCCGATACGGCGTGGAATGGGTGTCTGCGTGGATTAGAAGTCGTCAAAGTCGGGATCGAAGGAGAGACGCACCGTTAGGGCAAGTTGCTGGGAGTGACTAGTAGTGGTATCGGTTGACGGTGAGGCTGCAGTGGTGGAACGAATGTATAAGCCTATGCGAACATGTTCCCGTCGTTCACGTCAAAATCTGGTTGGTGTCAACAAACGAAAAAGGGAAAGTGTTCACGAAAACATACCTAATACCCATAGCCATCGTTTCGCTCACACCTATGCCTCAGGATAACCTCAACGCGTTACGTTGGTATATCGTCCGGAATGGATATGGGACGTGGGGATCCGTATGTTATATTGGTCACCACTAGAGGAGCTAGCGCTATATGTTGACGATAGACTAGCGTTCTAATGGAATAATTAGAAAATGGAATGGTAAGGAGGATGATAGGACACGCACCGTCGTTGATATCAAGTTGGCCGCTGACCATTGTGCGGCTGTCTACCTCAAAATCGTCCCTCCGGTCTATCCGAATGTTCGTCGTGCAGCGGTAGAAGTTGCGTAAGGTATAGTCGACGTCCTAGAGCCCGTGTAAGCCTGTACGTCCATAATGAATAGGCAGAGAAAAACATACCTGTAAAGGTAAGGCTCGTGATTGGGTCCGGAGTCCATAGTCGTGGCATCCTGCAGATGTTGTAAGTATTGCAGAGATGTCGGAATGGTGGTGGGACTTGCGATAGCGGAGAGATGGTGTTCATTGTCGAAGGTCATAGTTGCATCTCGTGGACCTATTTCAGTTGTAAGTGAACGGAGAACTATACAAACACAGTAAGAGACGTACCATGAGTGCAATGGAACAACACAAAGACGCTGGTAGAAAGATGAGAATTTGGTTGTAGTGGTAAGAGCGAAAGTGCCGTGGGAAAAACATACAAATGCGTGATCACTGTCGTGCTCGACGTCGAGCGTATTCTTGCCGATATTGACTGAGTCTGAGTTCTTGAGGACGATGGGAATGGGTAAGAGTGAAGAGAGATAAGAGAAGTAGAAGAGGGAAGTAAAGTAGAGAGGGAAGGGAATGATAACTTACCAGCATTCCTTCCCCCGTACTTATACTGATTATCGTCCCATGCTCGGAAGTGAATACGCGGATGGATGCGGAGTCATGAGGGTGACGTATCCCCGGTCCGGCCAAAAGAAGAGCCCAAAGCCTTGGAAGTGCGGAATCGACTTTGATGAGAAGAGGGTGGCGGCGCGTACGGGATTGAAGTACGTACCCGTTCCTGCACCTTCGGACTTGAGAATTTCATGAGATGAGACTTGGGATGTATAAGTTAAAGGTATGTGAAGCCCCCATATGTCAACAGTGCTTACAGTGTGCTAAAAGCCACCTTCTCCTCCTCCTCGCCACTCTACTATCTTCCTCCGTCCGACGCGCGTAAACGGCTACGAATATCCATCAAGGGTCATGTCAGGTTACCCAATGATCGTCGCAGGCGGCCGTTCGAACGTCTGAAGGCTCGAACATGCAATTAGTGCAAACGGTGAAAACGCACCCTGCCCGCTATTGCGACCCAGCGCCTCGTACAATAGACTCCAAATACCAAGAGAATGAATGTAGGATCATCGAGAAGGCACCCTTTAAGCCGCTGGAACGGGGATGTATGAAGCAATATCCGTGATGTATCGAAAGAGCGCGAAGTGGACAGCGCACGCGTAGGAACCTAATGAGTTGAGTATCTGACTTATATTGAAGTAAATCGTAGCTTTTCATTGTGATACTGAACGATCCCCATATGCGAAGGTGAAAGTGCGAAGAAAGACGCGGTTGCGTCACGATAAGATTGTGAAAACTCGTCATAGGGTCTGATCGTGTAGATTGTAAGGGTCTATACATCCTCAACTGCGTTCAATGTGATTCGACGCGTTTGAACGCGTTCCAAGCCTCGGAATGCAGTACAATTCAAAGATATAACTCAAAAAACAAGATCAAATGTGTCTACAGGCTTGGACGGCTTCGGAATAACCCCCGATGGCTTCGAGGAGCGTGGCGTCCGTACTATTCGACATTGGCAAAGATACTGAGTACGTGGCACCCAAGTGGGGCTTGGCGTGTCATTTAGTACCTTACTAATACTATTTCCGATGGCTACCCTGACCATCCAGTTGCATCGAACGTTGGAAGTTCCCCGTGAGTGGGATACCTCCGGAGGGACAATGGCGACTGGCTGTGCGCCCTGCGCACTCGGGTGACATATGTAGTATTAGTTTAAGGGTGATACAAGTCAAGGAAGCAAACCTCCGGAGCAAACGGAGCATCAGAACAATGACTTTCACCAAATGGTAATACAGAGATATTGAATCTTATGATTCAAGTATCCAAATGTTCAAGAGTACGAAGGTTTTGTGTATCTTTGTGGGATATCGCAGTAATACACTCTAAACGACTATCTGACACTATACAATATGTACAGCACCTATTCCGATGCAATCCCCGCGCCGTAGCGCTCGTTCTTAAGGCGGGATATGATCCCGCCGTAAATTTTGAATACCAAGTCCATTCAACGGTCTCGTTGCATTCAATACAGTGGAAGCGAGAATAGTATTCAATTCAAAGACTACGGTACAACAAAGTGTAACGAAACGAGTCAATAACTAGATGGTATGTAGGACTTCTCTCCGGCGCGAAAATCTACTAGACTTGTGTTTCGAGTCCGTGTCTCCCTTCTACAGCGTCACCGTGTCCATATCCGCCAGGACGCAACGTTTACCCATCTCGAAGCAGCGTAACGTCTAATTTCCTCCTGCAGGGATGGAATTAGCAAGAAGGAAACAAAAAAACACAGGAAAACTGACCGGATTCAATGTAGCGCACCGGAAATAGGATGCGACGAGATGTAAGCCAAAGGGTCCGAGTAGACGCTAGGGTCCCAGACTACCCGTCGACGGGTATGTGTAAATCGAAAGTGTGGCGCAGCGCGCGGTAGATGCTAGGATGCTTTGTGACGCGGGGGAGAGTGTGTATCGTGTATCAGACAGCATAAACAGTATTACCGTCACAGAAACGACGAAAAGTGCCTATTAAAAGGTCAGATATTGACGGTAAAATCATAGCAAAGAATACACAACTTTTTCGGACAAGACATCTCCGCGGCGAGCGGTCCCCCTCTCTGGATAAACGATCGCGTCTGTAATTGGTAAATGAGCGCATAGACCGTCTGTCTTGGCAGTATTCCTGCGGCTCGTCATGATCGTCGATGTCTTCGTTCATTTCGACACGGGTGGTTGGCGCCGGTATTGCGTCCGCATTCAAGGGAACCAGTCGAAATGAAGACCGTGCAATAATACTGATCTAAACGTCAGATCTAAGTCTCGAATCCCTGTAAGAAATACGTACCTTTTTGGCGAGAAAGAACCCCCGCGTGCGCAGTATCGGTGTATCGATGCCAGGGCGGAGACGTTCTCGTCGTTCCGTCAAATCAAGTCTTCAGGAACACAGGAGATGGTGTCGTAATCGTCTGCCAGACAAGAGAACAGCGTCCCGTGGTATAGAGTCCGGACTCCGGAGAGCTACTTGGCAAGCGACGGAACGGGAAGCGTCCACGTATTTCCGCGCTCAATTGGACGTTCGCATAGATAAGATACACAGGATTGAGGATATTGTAGTGTCTAGACGTCCGTGTCAGCTACGAAACAGCAGGAACGATGTGTGGCGCACCATGCATCGTTGGGGCAAATCAATGGGACGTCGGCTTTGCGATGAGTTTGAGAACCTGTATCTGAGTAGTTTACAGTGTATTGGGTCCAAATAGTACCCTAAATCAAAGTTCAGTGGTCAAATATTGCCACGAAGACGAAGTACAAAGTACGCACCATTTGTCCAACTCAGAAGCCTCCGCGGCGAGCGGAATACCTCTCTAGGAACCCCATAGCGAGACGCTAAGCGTACAGGGAAGATACGGGCGGAATTGGATTACGTGGGAGACGGAGACGGTGGCGCAGCCACCGTCGTGAGAGTTGTACGTCGTTGGGTGACAATGGTCTAAACCCGCCGCAATGCGCCTGCGAGTGGTTGACATATCGAACGTTCGCTTCAAGCGATGGCGCAGGGACGTGTAGGGGTGAATAGAACTGTATACAAAGGTCAAATATTAGCCGCAATTTGAATGTCAAAATCACGCACCTTTTCCCGACTTCCAAGCCCCGCGGCGAGCGAACCACCGCTCATGGAATCTCCTAGCGAGAAGGAGGGCGCATGGACGAGGTCAAGGATGGAAACGACAGATACGAAGACGGTGGCGCAGCCACCGTCGCGTGAAGCCGTATCGTCGAATGTGGATGCCAGTATGCGGGACGGCGCCGGGGATCCATTGTATCTGCTGATTATCCTAACGTACACAGTACGATTCGCGCGATAGTGCAGGGTGTCGTCGGGTAAATATAACTGTGTTTTAATGTCAAAAATGAGTGCAAGATGAAGGTGAAAATTACGCACGTTTCCCCGAATCCCAAGCCCCGCGGCGAGCGACCGCACTCTATAGCAATATCCCAGCGAGAACCGAAGCGCACAGAGGAGGACGAGGATGTATATGGAGGACGTGCAGACGGTGGCGGAGCCACCGTCGCGAGAGCAATGTAATCTGCTGGACATCGTATCATGGATCCCTCGGCTGGCTACGGAGAGACGACACCGAGAATCGTCAATGTGTAGGGGTAGATTCGAAGCATCCTGCAGCAGGGCGGTGATGGGTGAATGAAACTGCATTTTAATGTCAAAAATGAGTGCAAAATGAACGTCAAAATGACTCACCTTTTCCCGAATCCCAAGCCCCGCGGCGAGCGTCCTCTCGCTCTAGCAATGTCCCAGCAGCGAAGCGTTGGCGTCAGAGTCGAGGGGGAGATGTTGTATGGAGGAGACGGTGGCGCAGCCACCGTCGAGGAGCCGTATCGTTGGACGATGTCGAGGATCGGGAACGAACATGCTGGCGCTCGTCAATGCGTATGGGACGCTTCGACGAATCGAAATACACTCTTTCGAGGTCGAATTGACTGTGTTCAAACGTCAAATACAGTAGCAAAATCAGTATCAAAAATACGCACGTTTTCCGAGTTCTCAAGCCCCCGCGGCGAGCGAACGTCCCACTATTGAACTACGGGAAACGATGTGCGTACATGATGGTGGGAGTGGAAGAAGGATATCCTGTGTCCCCGTCACGAGTCGACGGGGATCAAGTCGGCAATATAGATTCTTCGATACGTACACGGTACGCTTCGAACAATGGGCGCGGGGTGAATGTCATACCGCGGTCAAGATGGGTATCCGGGACGCTTGCAAGTCCGTCGTCGTCTCCTTGGCGTCGTTCCAACGGAGACGGCTAGTTTGTAATATCGTTAACGAGGGTGACAGCGTGAAGTACGAATTACATACCTTTGCCTGAAGTGAACTCCTCGCGACGAATGGACAACGAATACTGTTAGCGCATGGTAGCGCTACTACTCATCTTGTACGATGATGGTGGGACGGTAAGGCTGCAGTTCAAACTGCTCTGCGCAACATTCCTGTCGCCAAAAACTGTCAAAAAAACAAGCAAAATAGAGTAAAAATCACGCACTTTTTGCCAATTCCCAAGCCCCGCGGCGAGCGCCACACCGCCATATGAATATCACAACGTAGTTCCAGATAACTGGAACGTCTCATAAACCTCTTTGTTTCCCGTCGTCCGTGTGAGTGCCATGTTGGAAGTCGGCGTCGTTTGACTGTATTCTTCGAGTAGAACGACTACGAAAACCATATAAGAAAGCGTGAAAAATAAGGAAAACAACGTACAAATTCCTGAGATTTTTGCCTCCACAGCGAGTGGCAGACAACCTCAGCGTCTTGATGCACTTGAGTTCGGCGACATTGCTTAAGTGTTCTGAATCGAAATTCAAAGTTGGTTATGAAAACGTTAAGAAAAGACGTACCAATATCCAGAGCAAATAGCAGCAATGTGGCGTGGTTGTGAAAAAGAGAACAGTCCGTACGTGGTAATAAGGGGAGAAAGGAGTGACTGAGCCAAGTCACAGCCACGTATTCGCCAAGGCAAATCAACAAAGATTTGCACGCGCGTGATCGACGCCATTGTTCTATATAAGGGCTGATATGATAGGAACCCTTACCTCTCTTGCTTCAACGCCGTCGTAATGCTCGTTCGATCTTTGCTCTCAAGGTGCGTGTACTACTCCTCGCACGTCTACTCCGCTAACACTGTTCGAAATATATTATCATTCGTACCTATACTTCTCCCCCCCGCTGCGTCAGAGCGATCACCACGGTGCACGTCGCACGTCGACGTGTAGATGCCGAAAAGCGGACTGGGGTGGTTACAGCAGAGCGGGCTCTCCCTTCCGGGGGCGACAATCCCTCTGTGTTGCGCCACCCCAGTTGGTGATTGACTTGGACCGTCTGCCCGCACACACCCATACTCGCCGAGTCCGGTGGGGTGCAAAGTGACGCGCGGGGATTTTTATTTTTTAACTTGTATATCCTTGTAGCGCCGGGTCACGCTCGGACGCAGTAGAAGTTCATGTACTAGATTATTTTTAATTGAAGTGTTGTCCCTGCGGGGAGGCGAAGCTATGGACAAAAAATACGTGAATTTCGATGAATCTGTACTTGTCAAATCACGCAAAAGCATGCTTCTTTCAACCATTTATTTACTGGGCACAGGTCACACTGGTGTTCGGAGTGAAGTTGGCAACCCAGGAGTTCAGTAGTAGGTTTGCTATATCTATCCCAGTCATGCCCCATATCAAGCTAAGCCTCCGAGTCAGTAGAAATACAACTATTCACTCCGTACGCTTGCCTATACGGAGACGCCAAGTGCGTCGCTTAGAAAAAAATGGTCAATTTACGGCGGAATTTGGCTGCAAACGGCAAGTCTTGTATAAGACTCGAACCCTCGACCTTTCGGGGCGCTTACCCACTGATCCGAACTTGTTCCTCTCTGCTACCACCACTCAAGCACCCATGCCGCCGCGTCTATGGAGTTCTAACACACGACGACGGAGACGATGAGAGAGGGAGTTGAGGAGAGAGGAGAGAGGGAGTTGAATTTTGAGGAGAGGGTCTTAGGTGCGTGCTTATTCAACGTTGAGAGCATTACAGCTGACAGTAACAGACTCTCAAGCCCTCCTCCCTCAAGCCCTTTTCCGCACCACGTCAACGGCATCCTCTCTTCGCGCGTTGGTTCGTCTCCACCACCACAAAAAATCCTTGTCGTCTCTGTCGTCGTCTTTGACTCGCGCGACCTCAGAGCGCACAGTGCTTCACCATTTCTGACCAAGCAAGAAACAGCGACCTTCGTCTGTTGGCCCTCGAGTACGTCCAGACGCTCGCCTTTTCATGCGATGGTAGCTGATTGAACGTTGTAGGTGGGTATCCGTTAGAGGTGTGTAGAGTGACTCTTTGTAATAGCCGTGGTGACTGACCTCTCGGTTGCGCAGGTGAACCGCCCTGACAGCGCTTCCATCGCAAAAAACCCTCCTCCCACGCGTTTTTCCATCTCTTTCTCTCTTTCCCTCTCTCCCACTCCCACCCGCGCCCTCAAGCCTTTTCTTCGCTGCACAGGGAGCGAAGAACCCGCGTTTGGCTGACCAAGTTCTCCCGTTACCGTCCTCACGTCCGCCCGGCTCTCGACGACCGCGGCGGTTCTGACTGTCCCACTAAAACTGTCTCCTCCCACGATGTCCCAGGTCGAAACCCTCCGCGCCAACTATGCGGATCTCGAGCGCACCAACCCCGAGTGGTTTGCCAATGTCAACGGCATCCTCTCTTCGCGCGGTCCGCTCCATCTCAACACCCCGCAACCCTTCCCTTCGCTGCCGCCTCTCATGCACGGCCACCCGGACGTCCACGTTCGCGCTGCCATCCTCGAAGCAGCCAGGCTTAGCTCTCAAGGAGTTCCCGATGCCGAGCATGCATTCTTCGTCGCCGACCTGTGCGAGATCTACCGCCAGCACCAGCGATGGCGTCTCAATCTCCCCGAGATTCAACCGCACTATGGTAAGCCTCCCTTCTTTCTATTTTAGCATACACTGACTCCTTCCAGCCGTCAAAGCGAACCCCGATCCATATGTCCTCCGTCTTCTCGCTGCACTCGGCGCTGGCTTCGACTGTGCGTCCAACCAAGAGATCAACCAGATCCTCTCTCTCGGCGGAGTCAGCCCCTCCCAGATCATATTCGCCAACCCTTGCAAAGCCACGTCTTTCGTCCGCGCGGCAGCCAAAGCCGGCGTCGACAAGATGACCTTCGACAACGTCGACGAGCTCTACAAGATCGCACGCGCCCATCCGCACGCCAAACTCGTCATCCGCATCCTCGCAGACGACAGTAAGAGTATATGCGCGTTCAACGTCAAGTTTGGCGCGTCCCTCGCTAGCGTCCCGTCCCTCCTCTCAAAGGCTCGTGAGCTCAACCTGGACGTTGTCGGTGTCAGCTTCCACGTCGGCAGTGGTTGCTACGACCCCTCCGTCTATACCGACGCCATCATGCGCTGCCAGCGCGTCTTTGATATGGCCAAGCTCGCCGGCTACGACTTTACCTTCCTCGACGTCGGGGGCGGGTTCGAAGACTCTCTCTTCGAGCAGGCGGCACGATACCTCCGCGACGCCATCGACCAGTATTTCCCCGACCGGTCCAACCTCACCATCATCGCTGAGCCGGGGCGCTACTACGTCGCCAACGCCTTTCGCCTCGCCACCAACATCATCGCCCGTCGTGCACCCCAGCAACACGCCAACGTGATGTGTACGTCCCCTCTCCTCTCTTCCTTTCCCTCACTAACCTTTCTCTTAGACTACATCAACGACGGCGTCTACGGCTCCTTCAACTGCCTAATGTTCGACCACGCCGTCGCCCTCCCGCACGTCCTCTCCCTCGGCTCCTCCTTCCACGTCCCCGCCTCCGAGCCCCTCGCCCCCTGCACCATCTGGGGCCCCACCTGCGACTCTATTGATAAGATATGCGAGGACACGGCGCTTCCTGCGCGGCTGCAGGTTGGGGATTGGCTTGGGTTCGAGGGGATGGGGGCGTATACGATTTGCGCGGCGAGTCGGTTTAATGGCTTTGAGGTTAGTAGGGTGCTGTATACTGCGAGTGGGGCGGGGGAGGGGGAGGTGAGGGCGGTGTTGGCGAGGTTTGCGGGGATGGGATATGGAATTTGATTAGGATAGACTTATCTCTACGCATTTATTAGGATATCTAACGAGTGGTACTATGATATAGAATTACGACGTGCACGTTATATGCGCGCGATACGACGACGTGAGCGGTGATAGTAAGACTTCGGTTTGGTAAGATACTAAGCTCGTTGTTCAAGTTCGACGACCCGTCTGATTACTTAGGCGACGTTTACAGCTGACTCTAATGTACTCTATAGTGCGGAATTGACTGGCGGATTCAATCACGTCGACGCGTCTAATCATTCTCGCCGTCCCAAACCTCTAACGTCTCCGTGGAATCATAACGAGCATACGTCAAAGTCCAAACCACAAAGCTATATACCCCTCCCAATCACCGCCGTCCACTCTCCCAACTCCACCCTCCCTCGTCGTCAAATGAAAAACCCTCGGGAACCCGAAAACGAGATAACGTTACACTGGAAGGGGGGCCTGGATGTGTTGAAGGGATAACGAACCCGCGTCGAGCCCAAAGTTCAAATCATCGACAATACTTTATACACGCCCCAATATCGTCGGTTTATGTGGTGTGCGTCGAAAAGTAATGAACTGGGACGATATTAGTATTTGACGAGATATAGTGTAGCGTCGACTTACATATTTGTTAGAGTACCATATTCCAGCGTTAGATTGCGCGCGTAGCCAGGTTTAGCCCGAAAGTTCGTTCCCAGGCGTCGAGGTCGTATGTCGCATTCGGAGTGCGTAGGGGTTCGACGAGACATCGACGAATAGTCATATCCTTCGTTGGGTGACGTCGAAAAGGCATTTGAATCAATCCCAAGTTCGGGGTCAAACCCTCAAGAACGCCAACGAACACCCGTCTCGAGCCCAATTCCGCGCCGAACATAAAATCAAAACCAAAAGTCGTCTTCTCAGAACAAGGCTTGTCGTTGACGCTCCCCTTGCGCGCGCTGGGGGTTCGACGAGCGCTGCGTTTGAAATTAGGGGGGTCGACCAACCTTGGCGTCGTGAAGAAGAAACTGGAACCAGTGGAGCGTGTCGTCGACTTACATCGCAGTCTATTCCAGCGATCGCGCAGCCAGGTTTATCACGAAAGTTGGGACCCATGCGTGAAGTAAGAAAGTTGGCATTGGGGGGGCCTAGGCGTTCGACGAGACGACGAATAGTGCTGTCAGATAAGCGTCGAAACGACTTGCCCGCGCAGCCAGCTTTATCCCGAAAGTTACTGTCCGAGTTCGAAATAACGCAGATAGCGGTTCGACGAGACGTCACAGCGTCGACGAATGCTGTCAGATAAGCGTTGAAACGAGTTTGAGATTATCCTAAGTTTGGGGTCAGTGGCGTCGAATAGTCGGGAATGTGAACAAATCGTACCAGCATTTCCAGGCGGTCTAGTAGATACTTGTAAAGGTCATATAATGCAAACGTCGTGCAAACGTCTAGCATTTTGAGCACGTTCGCTGTCGTTATGAGTTGTTGGTACGGCGGCAATGGTGATCGTCGAGGCAATGTCGTTGACGCGCTTGGGCGCTCGTAGTCTATATTTGGGATAGAGAATGCAGTACAAAAGCTAGAATAAAGAGACGAAGATTGTTAGCCTGGGACGAAACAGTTATAAAGGTCAACGTACCATCCATCCAATGGCACCCGTTACCCAGCTAGACCATCGTGCGTCTATCGCAATGCCCAACGTTCGTCGAATGGTGCCAGTGCTCGTTTCTAGAGCTAGACGGTCGGGATATAAGTGGAAAACATCGAAGACCTATTAGGTATAATGTTAGTAACTAATAACACGAAGACGTGTAACGAGCACTTACTCGTCGTGTTAAAGTCAGCCATACGACTCGTTCGACCGTAACGAGCCTCCTGTATGGGATATCGTCAGAGTATAGACGTCCGTACGAGTCGTTAGCGAGGGCGATCTGTAAGAGAACAAAGGTATCAGCTCGGACTAGGATATACAAACACAAACTTACCATACAGAGTCCGTTCCTCGACGGGTCCGGGTCTTTCATCGTCGTGCTATGCAGGACGACGTCTTGCCGTCGTCGTCGTCAGGGAAATAGCCCGTCGATCGCGGTGAGTCTCGTTGAGCGACGGTTACGATATACTAATCACAAAGTTAGTACTTGGTTCAAAGCGAAGACAAAATGTTAAGACTTACACGTCTTCGCTAGCCCGTACGATACGCGTCGCCGTAATCAACCGCACGGTTTCGTTTCCGATCCAAGTTCGAGCCAACGAAGATGCTGACGTGTCCTATTAGGGTGAATCTTGTTAGTAGAGTGTTCGTTGTGATACGATGATAGTACATACAATGTTTGACTTGATTTCTTGATAGCGGGGCATTCCTTGGGTGACGTTGGTGCTACGAGACGAGTAAGACGACGTCAGTGATGCATTCATGGCTTACTCGTTGGTTGGTTCGTCTTGGTAGCCACACGTTAGGGATATGCGCGGGACTTGGTGGAAAACATCGGACAACTATTGGGTAAAATGTTAGTATCAATAACATGAAGGCTTGTAACGCGCACTCACCCATCGCGCTAACGTCTGTACGGATCGTTCGACTGTATGCGATATCGTCAGAGACTAGACATCCGTACGAATCGTTCCCGAGCGCGATCTGAGAGAGCGAAAGTATCAGCAGGGACAAGAATATAAAAACGCAAACTTACCATACAAAGTCCGTTCCTTAACGGGTCGAGTCCTTCGTCGTCGTGCTATGCAGGACGACGTCTTGCCATTCTCGTCGTCAGGGAAATAGCCCGCCAGTTGCGGGGAGTATCGTTGAGCAACGGTAATGACACACTAATCACAAAGTTAGTACTGGGTTCAAAGTGAAGACAAATATTAATACCTACACATCTTCGCTTGACCGTACGCTAAGCGTCGCCGTAATCAGCGCACGGGGTCGTTCCCGAGCCAAGTCTGAGCCAATGAAGATGCCGACAAGTCCCTTTATAGTGAATGTTGTTAGTAAAGTGTTCGTAATGATACAATATCAATACATACCAAGTTTGACAAGATTCCTTGATAGTGGGGCATCCTTTGCGTCGCGTTGCAAGCTACGAGAGGACCAAGACCTTTAATCGTCAGTGTTAGAATGCGTGCGTTTATTCATCAACTGCTTCCAACCCGCATTGGAAGTTCGTCGGTATCGGTCTTTGATTTACTCGGGTTGTACCCGTTTACTATACAACTCTACGTTAAGATTATGATATTTACTGTGTCTGCCTATGTTATCGTTAGCGATAGAGACGTAAACGCGTAGTAGTATCGACGTACATGGTGCAAACGTCGCATGTTTACTTTTTTGCCGTCTTTGCCAAGTCGTTGCATAGTCTCAGGGCTTCGAAGAAAGAAGGTTAGCATAGATGATAAGAGGATATATGAATGGCTTACCTATCGTTATCCAAGCGCATACGCTGGCCCCGTCGGTATACCGACGAACCGTTCGTCAGAACGGTGTGGGCCACGTTGCGCTAGATGGCGGAATGGTGCGTTGACGGGCTAGTACTATCCAGAGAGACTAACGAACATGAGACGTTCGTTAGTCGTCCCCGTGTCGAGACTTCAAAGCCCTATTCCCGGCGTTTCTAATATAAATCTAAGTCAACAGTCAAAAATGTCGACCTAGTGTAAATTGCGAACGTACCTCAGCGTCGTCGTTCCAGTCGTCGAGGAACGATGCAATAGGTCCCCATATAAATTATACAAGACTTCCTTCGGCCTCTGACGTCTCTGCCATCGTGACAGTCGGTTTATGTGGCGCATCCCAAGATTTAAGAAACTGGAACAATATCAGCGCATGACAAATGGGACCTTATCGCAGACCTACATCTTCGTTAGAGTACAGTATCGCAATTAATTCCAACACTCCCTAGCGCGCGCAGCCAGGTTCAGCCCAAAGGTCAGTACCCAGGCTTGGGGTAAGATCGAGACCATTGACAGCGTCCAGAGAGATTAGGAGCCCGTTGAGACGTCATAGCGTCGACGATTAGACATAGACATCGTTGGGTGATGCCAGAAAGGTGTCGAAACGAGTTCGAAATAATTCTAAGTTGGGGGTTAGTGGCGTCGCAAAGTCGGGAACACTAACTAATCATACCAGCATTTCCGCGAGGCCTAGTAGATACTTGTAAACGTTATATAATGAATTCGTTGTGCAAACGTCTAGCGTTTTGAGCGTGTTCGTCGTCGTTACGACTTGTTTGTTATGGCGGCAATGTCGACTGTTGGGGCAAAGTCGTTTACACCGTTGGGGCTCGTAAGTCTGTATCCGGGGATGAAGAATTGTAATAAAAAGCTATAAGAGAGACGATAAAGTCGTTAGACTGTGAACGAAACAAACGAAAAGGCCGGCATACCATTGCAACGTCTATCCATTGGTTTATGGGCACCCGTTAACCATCGTGCGTCTCGCAATGCCTAGCGTTCGTCGAATGACACCAGCGCTCGTCTTGAGAGCTAGGCGTTCGGGCAGGAGTTGGTAGAAAACGTTGGAAATCTATTGGGTATATTGTTAGTATTAATAACGGGAAGACTTGTTACGGGTACTTACTTATCGCGTTCGAGTTGAGTATGGTTCGCTCAACCTTCCGTACGGGATATCGTGAGCGTAGAATCCTGTACAACTCATCAGCAAGGGTTCGTCAGGATAGTGGACGGGAACGTACCAATACTGGCCGTATCCTCGTTGTCCTCGCTAGGCTTCGGCTATCCGTTGGGGGTGTGGTAGTGTTGGGTTGCTAAGCCGGTGGTAGTGGTAGAAAGAGGCGACGGTTCCAGAACTGTAAGCCGTTAGCTATTTATCTATCCCGTTAGTAAATGTCGTACGATACGGTAACTACACGGTAGGTTAGTGCATGGAAACGATCATTGGCGCCTATCGGATACGTCAAGATTTACATAGATAACAAAAAGGCAATGAAAGCTTACCGTGTTCGCGTCTAAGCGCACAATAGGCCACGTCGGTATACCGACGAGCCGTTCGTCAGAACGGTGTTGGCCATATTGCTGCGCGAGACGCCAGTAGTCGATGAGATAGCAGACGTCCAACGTACTGATTGATATGATCAATATCAAGCATGCGGGGGCTCGTTGTAGGGACTGACTTACTTTGATATTTTTTATTCTACGGCAACGAGCCTCTCGTACGTGTAGACGTCTACAAAACTCGTTAGCGAGACGTTCGTCAGGATCATAGACTGGCACGTACCCATAGTGCGCCCGTCGAAAGAATGATTTATGCTAGTAAAAAGGTTAGTAAGTATAACAAGAAGGTATGTGGATAGCTTACCTATTGTCGTCTGAGCGCACACGCTGGCCACGTCGGTATACCGACGAGCCGTTCGTCAGAACGGCGTGGGCCACGTTGCGCTAGACGCAGATGCTTGGGAAATAGGATCCTTTACATACCCGTCAGTACACATCCTTAGGACAGGCAAAATGATACACACCGTGATGCCGTTAGATGTATTGGGTGCTTGCGAGACGCCGTTGGTGGGGGTATCGATAGTATCGTTTCGTTAAGCACTTGACTACGGTGTTTATAAGTCAGCAACGGGAGTATTGAACAAGGGGAAAAGCTCACCTGTCAGTATCGCGTGAGTTAGAACAATGAATGCACGTCCTATTGAGGCGCTTAGATAGCACGAACGGCACGAACATGGGATACACACCCAAACCAGAGTAGGCGTCAGGTGCGTGTCTATCCCGACATTTCCCCCTTCGGCCTAGTTGCTGGTTACGGATAGGTACTGAGCGAGAGCGTATCATTGAGCGCGTAGGATGTTGCATGGCTGAATGGATAGAGGACAAGTTAGAAGTCGTCAGAATGCAAGTCAAAGGGGAGACGTACCGTTTGAACAAGTCTTTCAGAGCGACTAGCAGTTCGTATAGGTCGACGACGGGGCGGGAGTGCTGGAACGTATGGATATGGCTGCACGAACACGCTCCCGTTGCGCTGGTGTGCAAATCTGGTTGGTATTAGCAAAGGGGATGGGAAAGGCGTCTACGATAACACACCTGGTACCCGTAGTTATCGTTTCGCTCACGCTCATGTTGCAGGATAACCTTGACGCCTAAGGTAGGATATCGTCCGGAATGTATATGGGCCGTGGGGATCCGTATGCAGCAATGGTTGACAGTAGCGGAGCTGACGCTCTAAGGCGACGATATGCTGGAGTTCTACGGGTGGAATGAGTATATAGACGCCAACGTTCAATGGAATTGGCGTACACGTTGTTCGTAGGGAAGGGATAGCAAAATCCGATACGGCTTGGAATGGGAGTCCGCGAAATGATTCCGTATAAGCGCCAGGCATTGATAGCCCCGAGATAGACCTTTCGAACGAGGCGCCATATCGTTGAGGTCATGAGTGAAGAGAAAGGAGTAGGATCCATAGAAATGCACCTTGTGCGCAGTCATCGGCGTTTTCGTCGAGTCGGTGGTTCGTTGAGCTTGAGAGTGTATCGTGCAGCTATCTGAATGTTCTATGCTTGAATATAGAGGATGTTGGAATGATATGAACACGCACCATATACCCTCCGTATGTCGTTCGTTCCTGTCTAAAATCCGTTGAGTGCGTCTTGGCCAGTTCCTATCGTGGGGGTAAGTAATACAAAGAGGAAATGAGGTGGTATGACTTGCGTTGAGATGTGAAAGTCGATATAAGAAACGTTCATGAATCGACGTTCACCGTGGTTGTCGTAGTATCCCGGAAAACTGTGCACCATGTTAATGGAAAAAGACCAAGGCAATAGTAATAAAAGACGTACCAGCACCATTGTCAAATTGCTTGAGCGCGCTACCATTGCTGCTCGAAATGTCAGGTATCGAAGGCGGTGGTAAGAGGCAAAGTGCCGTGGGAAAATAACATACACGGCTTGATCGTTGTTCTCGTCGACGTCGAGAAGATTGTTGAGGGCGTCGAAAAGGACACTGAGGAATGTATAGATGAATTGAGAAAGTTATATGAAGGCAAAGAGAGGAGAAGAGAAGAGAGGGAATGAGACGATGAGAGGGAATAATGACTTACCACCACTCCCTCCCCCGTACTTATACCCAATACGATGTCGTGTGCGGACGGATACGCGAGTACGTACAGTCATTCATGTGACGTATATCCGTTCCGTCCGGTGGAAAGAAAGCCCGAAGTCTTGGAAGTGCGGAATCGACCCCGATGAGATGAGGGTGGCGGCGTATACTAGATTTCAGTACGTACCTATTCCTGTACATTCGGACTTGAAAATATTTTGAAAGTGACCTTGGGATATACAAGTTAGACGTATACGAAGCCCCCATTGTCTGCCGTTACTTACAGTGTGCTAAACAGCCTCCTTCTCCTCGTTCGTTCCCCTCCAGTCTTCCTCCTTCCAATGTGCCCAGCCGTTTACGGATATGCATCAAGGGTCATGTAAACGTACCCTATGATCGTCGTAGGCGGCCTCTTGAAGCATGGAAGGCTGGAATGTCCAATTAGCGCTAACGGGTGAATGACATCCTGCCCATTGTTCGAAGCCAGCAGGCTCTTGGAGCATACTCCAAATACCAAGAGAATCGACTTAAGAGCATCAAAGTGGCGCCCTTCAGTCCGCTGAGACGGGGATGTTCGACGTGGAATGTAGAAAACATTGAAATAGCGCAAAGAGCACAGCGCGCGCGAAGCAATACAACGAGCCCAATTAGTTAACTGATATTGAAGTATATCATTGCATTTCCATTCCACTAACGAACGACTGCAACATGCGAACGTGAAAGTACGAAGAAAGACGCGGTTGCGTCACGATAAGATTGTGCAGACTCGTCATAGGGTCTGATCGTCTAGATTGTAAGGGTTCACTTGTCCTCAATCGCGTTCACTGCAATTCGACGCGTTTGAACGTGTTTCAAGCCTCGTAATACGTGATTATTTAGACTTATAACTCAAATAACATGATCGAATGTGTCTACGGGCTTGGATGGCTTCAGAATGACCTCTGACGCCTTCGAGGAACGTGGCACCCGCACTATTCGACATTGGCTTTGGTACTGGATACGTATCGTCCAAGTAAAACTTGGCGCGTCATCTGGTACATCACTAATGTTATTTCCGACGGTCACCCTGAGCGTCCAGTCGCGTTGAACATTGGAAGGTCCCCGTGAGGGGAATACCTCCGGAATGACAATGGCGACTGGATGTACTCCCTGTGTGCTTCGACGACACATTCTAGCTAAATATAAGGGTCATTAAGACCCAAGAAACCAACCTCCGGCGCAAACGCACAACACCAAGGACGAGAATGATACAATGGTATTACAGATTTATTGAGTTTGTCAATAACGGATGTTCGACTTTGAACGTTATAGAACATTGTCGTCTCTGTTCCTTTTACTGTAGAATTCTCATATTGCTTATTCTATTCGATAATAACATTGCATTATATCTATTTCACTAACATCTCAATGCTATAACGTCCAATTCCAAGGTGTTATCCTGCCATGACTGACACTACCAAGTCCATTTCATCGTGTTCCGCGCATTGTGATGTTTTCAAGTCGTATATTCGGCTATTTATGGTACATTTCAACGTGTTTATTACAGTACAATGAATGGGTAACTGCTTCTAACTATATCATTATCCCAACTTTCGCCTAAAATATCGTGAAGTTACCTGACATCCGTTTCGTCAGAGCAAGCCAGTACATTATCAAAAGAGTACACACCAGCAAACGCGACACGCTGTACGCTTACGACGACAATATCCCTCCTGCAGGGATCCAGAGAACGAGACCCGGAACGACGGAGGGGACTATGAGCCCCGGAATAGACCAGCGCGGCGTTCAAAAGACGCCGTATGTGTCCGAAATGGAACGGTACATGTATACCATTAATCGCAGAAGCCTCCGATCATTTGCGAACATCAATGTCGGGGCGGCTATGTGGCGCACGAGGGTCGGTATGGCAAATATGGGTGACGCGGATGAGCAATGGGACAGCGTGATTACAATCGATAGAGGTTTGTCTTATCGCGTCGTATTGATGTGTCGGGCTGGATTTGAAGGTTAGATAATGTCCCAAACCCACGCTCAAGAATTACGCACTTTTTCGCGGGGAAAAAGCCCCCGGCGAGCGGACCACCTCTCCTTAGGGAAGCCTTTGATTAGCGTAGGGTATCGATGCCAGGGTAGGCGTATCGTTCTCGTTCCGCTGAGTAGACGCATCAGGAACGTAGGAGACGGTGGTCATGATCGTCCACGAGACGGACGCAAGATTAACGTCCCGTGGGATTGAGTCCGGAGTGCGACTTGGCGGGGCGATGGAATGGGACGTGTACGTGGAGCGTCCGTGTATCCCCGGGTTCAATAAGATCTTCTTTTGGTCCAAATATGAGTGGGCGAGGGAACGGTAGTGCCTAGACGTCCGCGTCAGCTACGAATGGGCCGGAACGATGTGTGGCGCACCGGGTCGATGGTGTGAACAAGTAGAACACGAGTGCTGCGATGCGCTCGGAGGTTCATAATCTGTTAATGCGCAGTCTATATGCACCGAAATGCTGCCTAAACGAGCTCCGATCGTCAGATATTGAACCAGAAATGAGATTCAACAAACACATACCATTTTCCTAAGCCAGAAGCCTCCGCGGCGAGCGGAACCTCCTCTCTAGGTATCTCGTGGCCACAAGCGGAGCGTACGGGTGAGGATGAGGGTAGAGTGGGGTTGCATGGGAGACGGTGGCGTAGCCACCGTCGCGAGAGCTCTATGTCGGTCGTCAGATAACGATCATGTAATCTCGGAGCGAGACGTTAGAGGGAGATATATACGTACAAGTTTCGCTTTAAGAAATAGTGCAGGGACGTGCAGGGTGAATATAGCTGTATTCAAAGGTCAAATACTCACCGCAAATCAGGTGCAATAATTACGCACCTTTTTCGAATTCTCAAGCCCCGCGGCGAGCGAACCCCCGCTCACGGAATCTCCCAGCGAAAAAGACAGCGCACGGATTACGTTGAGAGTGGAGACGATGGATGCGAAGACGGTGGCGCAGCCACCGTCGCGTGAAGCCGTATCGTCGAATGTGGATGCCAGTATCCGGGACGGCGCCGGGGATCCATTGTATCTGCTGATTATCCTCACGTAGACAGTACGATTCGCGCGATAGTGCAGGGTGTCGTCGGGTAAATATAACTGCGTTTTAATGTCAAAAATGAGTGCAAAATGAACGTGAAAATTACGCACCTTTCCTGGATTTCCAAGCCCCGCGGCGAGCGAACCACCGCTCATAGCATCTCCCAGCGCGAAGAGAAGTGCACGGACAACGTTGACGATGGAGACGACGGATGCGAAGACGGTGGCGCAGCCACCGTCGCGTCTCTATCGTCGACTGCCCGTATCAAAGATCGCGTGGGCGATCCCTGCCGTGCTCCCTTGTATCTGATCATTCGAGGGTACGCATGACGCTTCGCGCGATCATGCAGGGCGACATTCGGTACATACAACTGCCTGTTTAATGTCAAAAATGAGTGCAAAAGAAACATTAGAATCACGCACCTTTGTCAGAATTTCCAAGCCTCGCGGCGAGCGACCCCTCGCTATAGCAATATCACTGCGGGGACGCGAAGCGCGGGAGTCCGAGTCTATGTGAAGACGTGTATCAAGGAGACGGTGGCGCAGCCACCGTCGAGGAGCCGTATAGTCGGACGGTGTCGAGGATCGCGAAAGACGCCGGCACTTGTCGATGCGTATGTTGAAGCAGGGTGGTGAGGTGGAATTAACTGTGTTAAAACATCAAAAATCAACTGCAAAACAAGTGTTAAAATTACGCACCTTTTTCCAAATCCCAAGCCCCGCGGCGAGCGAACCCATCCCTTTTTGAATATCACAGCGTCGAAGCGAAGCGCTGGCGTCGGAATCGAGGTGGAGATGCGTATCGAGGAGACGGTGGCGCAGCCACCATCGAGGAGGCGTATCGTCGGGTACTGGTGTCGAGGCTTGGGAAAGAGTGTGCATATTGTTGACACATATAGCTAGGCTTCGTAGAGGGATGAACTGCATCCAAACGTCAATTATGATCACATAAACAGAGTCAAAAATACGCACGTTTTGCCCAATCCTGAAGCCCCGCGGCGAGCGAACCCCTCGCTATCGCACTATCGCAGCGCGAAACGACGTCGAAAGATGATGATGGGAGTAGGAGTGAAGAAGGATATCCTGTGTCCCCGTCACGAGTCGACGGGGATCAAGTCGGCAACGTAAAATTGTCCATACGTACACGGTACGCTTCGAACAATGGGACGGGGAGGAACGCGGGGTGAATATCATCCCTCGGTAAAGATGCGTACCCGGACGCTTGCGAGTCCGTCGTCATCTCCTTGGCGTCGTTCCAACGGAGACGGCTTGTTCTACATATTATTAGCAAAGGTGCCAGTGGGAGCTACAAATGACATACCTTTTCACAAAGCAAACTCCTGGCACCCAACGGACAACGAACAACCTTGACGCTCCCATGGTGACCGTATCAGAGCCCTCGTGAAGATATGTTATGCGCGATGTTGGTAGGGCGCTAACAATGCAGTTTGAGCTGCTTCGCGTCCTTTAAAACTGTTAGAAAACAAGTAAAGTAGAGTAAAAAAATACACACTTTTGCGAATTCCCAAGCCCAGCGGCGAGCGCCACACCCCCATCCCAATATCACAGTGTTGTTCCAGATATCTGGAACGTCTCCTACACGTCTTCATTTCCCGTTGTCCGTCTGAGCGCTATGTTGGAAGTTGGCATCGTTTTGCCGTATCCTTCGAGTCGAAAGTCTATGAAAATCACGTCAAAAAGCGTGAAAAAGAAGGAAAAACAACGCACAAAGTCTACATATTTTTGCCTCCACGGCGAGTGGCAAATATCCTTAGCGTCTTGATGAGCTTGCGGTCGGCGACATTCCTCGAGTGTTCTAAGTCGAGACAGAGTTTCCATAATGTTGACAGGCAGCAATTCGACATCGTGGGAGAGAAGAATGAGCGCGTACGTGGTAATAAGCGGTGACTGAGCCAAGTCACAGCCACGTAGCCGCCAAGGATAATCAACAAAGAATTAAACGCTCGTGATCGACGACTGGGTTTCTATATAAGGGACGATATGATAGGAACACTCACCTTTCTTTCATCAACACCGTCGTAATGCTCGTTCGCGAAAGGATATCTTTGCTCTCTGTATCAAGGTGCGTGTACTACTGCTCGCACGTCTACGCCGCTAACACTGTTCGAAGTATATTAACATTCGTACCTATGATTCTCCCCCCCGCTGCGTCAGAGCGATCACCGCGGTGCACGTCGCACGTCGACGTGTAGATGCCGAAAAGCGGACTGGGGTGGTTACAGCAGAGCGGGCTCTCCCTTCCGGGGGCGACAATCCCTCTGTGTTGCGCCACCCCAGTTGGTGATTGACTTGGTCTGTCTGCCCGCACACACCCATGCTCGCCGAGTCCGGTGGGGTGCAAAGTGACGCGCGGGGATATTTTATTTTTAACTTGTATATCCTTGTAGCGCCGGGTCACGCTCGGACGCAGTAGAAGTTCATGTACTAGACTTTTTTTAATTGAAGTGTTGTCCCTGCGGGGAGGCGAAGCTATGGACGAAAAATACGTGAATTTCCCGAATCTGTACTTGTCAAAACACGCAAATGCATGCTTCTTTCAACCATTTATTTACTGGGCACAGGTCACACTGGCATTCGGAGAGAATTTGGCAACCCAGGAGGTGAGTAATAGCTTTACTATACCTATCCCAACTATGCCCCATATCAAGCTAAGCCTCCGTCTAAGTAGAAATGAAAGCATTCACTCCGCACACTTGCCCATACGGAGACGCCAAGTGCGTCGCTTAGAAAAAAATGGCAAATTCACGGCTTGATTTGGGTGGAAACGGCATGGTAAGTATAAGACTCGAACCCTCGACCTTTCGGGGCGCTTACCCACTGATCCGGACCCGTTCCCTCTTACTACCACCACTCAAGCACCCATGCTGCGCGTCTCTGCAGTGTCTACGCGCGACGACGGATACGATGAGAGAGGGAGTTGAGGAGAGAGGAGAGAGGGAGTTGAAATGTGAGGAGAGAGGGAGTTGAATTTTGAAGGAGAGGGTAATAGGTGCGTGCTCTTTCAACGTTGAGAGCATTACAGCTGACAGTAACAGACATCCGTCCTCTCAAGCCCTCAAGCCTTTTCTTCGCTGCACAGGGAGCGAAGAACCCGCGTTTGGCTGACCAAGTTCTCCCGTTACCGTCCTCACGTCCGCCCGGCTCTCGACGACCGCGGCGGTTCCGACTGTCCCTCTAAAACTGTCTCCTCCCACCATGTCCCAGGTCGAAACCCTCCGCGCCAACTATGCGGATCTCGAGCGCACCAACCCCGAGTGGTTTGCCAATGTCAACGGCATCCTCTCTTCGCGCGGTCCACTCCATCTCAACACCCCGCAACCCTTCCCTTCGCTGCCGCCTCTCATGCACGGCCACCCGGACGTCCACGTTCGCGCTGCCATCCTCGAAGCAGCCAGGCTTAGCTCTCAAGGAGTTCCCGATGCCGAGCATGCATTCTTCGTCGCCGACCTGTGCGAGATCTACCGCCAGCACCAGCGATGGCGTCTCAATCTCCCCGAGATTCAACCGCACTATGGTCAGTCACCCTTCTATCTATTTTAACCCACGCTGACTCCTTCCAGCCGTCAAAGCGAACCCAGATCCATACGTCCTCCGTCTTCTCGCTGCACTCGGCGCTGGCTTCGACTGTGCGTCCAACCAAGAGATCAGCCAGATCCTCGCTCTCGGCGGAGTCAGTCCCTCCCAGATCATATTCGCCAACCCATGCAAAGCCACCTCCTTTGTCCGCGCAGCAGCCAAAGCCGGCGTCGACAAGATGACCTTCGACAACGTCGACGAGCTCTACAAGATCGCCCGCGCTCACCCCCACGCCAAACTCGTCATCCGCATCCTCGCAGACGACAGCAAGAGTATATGCGCGTTCAACGTCAAGTTTGGCGCGTCTCTCGCTAGCGTCCCGTCCCTCCTCTCAAAGGCCCGCGAACTCAACCTCGACGTTATCGGTGTCAGCTTCCACGTCGGCAGTGGTTGCTACGACCCCTCCGTCTATACCGACGCCATCATGCGCTGCCAGCGCGTCTTTGACATCGCCAAACTCGCCGGGTACGACTTTACCTTCCTCGACGTCGGGGGCGGGTTCGAAGACTCTCTCTTCGAGCAGGCGGCACGATACCTCCGCGACGCCATCGACCAGTATTTCCCCGACCGGTCCAACCTCACCATCATCGCTGAGCCGGGGCGCTACTACGTCGCCAACGCCTTTCGCCTCGCCACCAACATCATCGCCCGTCGTGCACCCCAGCAACACGCCAACGTGATGTGTACGTCCCCTCTCCTCTCTTCCTTTCCCTCACTAACCTTTCTCTTAGACTACATCAACGACGGCGTCTACGGCTCCTTCAACTGCCTAATGTTCGACCACGCCGTCGCCCTCCCGCACGTCCTCTCCCTCGGCTCCTCCTTCCACGTCCCCGCCTCCGAGCCCCTCGCCCCCTGCACCATCTGGGGCCCCACCTGCGACTCTATTGATAAGATATGCGAGGACACGGCGCTTCCTGCGCGGCTGCAGGTTGGGGATTGGCTTGGGTTCGAGGGGATGGGGGCGTATACGATTTGCGCGGCGAGTCGGTTTAATGGCTTTGAGGTTAGTAGGGTGCTGTATACTGCGAGTGGGGCGGGGGAGGGGGAGGTGAGGGCGGTGTTGGCGAGGTTTGCGGGGATGGGATATGGAATTTGATTAGGATAGACTTATCTCTACGCATTTATTAGGATATCTAACGAGTGGTACTATGATATAGAATTACGACGTGCACGTTATATGCGCGCGATACGACGACGTGAGCGGTGATAGTAAGACTTCGGTTTGGTAAGATACTAAGCTCGTTGTTCAAGTTCGACGACCCGTCTGATTACTTAGGCGACGTTTACAGCTGACTCTAATGTACTCTATAGTGCGGAATTGACTGGCGGATTCAATCACGTCGACGCGTCTAATCATTCTCGCCGTCCCAAACCTCTAACGTCTCCGTGGAATCATAACGAGCATACGTCAAAGTCCAAACCACAAAGCTATATACCCCTCCCAATCACCGCCGTCCACTCTCCCAACTCCACCCTCCCTCGTCGTCAAATGAAAAACCCTCGGGAACCCGAAAACGAGATAACGTTACACTGGAAGGGGGGCCTGGATGTGTTGAAGGGATAACGAACCCGCGTCGAGCCCAAAGTTCAAATCATCGACAATACTTTATACACGCCCCAATATCGTCGGTTTATGTGGTGTGCGTCGAAAAGTAATGAACTGGGACGATATTAGTATTTGACGAGATATAGTGTAGCGTCGACTTACATATTTGTTAGAGTACCATATTCCAGCGTTAGATTGCGCGCGTAGCCAGGTTTAGCCCGAAAGTTCGTTCCCAGGCGTCGAGGTCGTATGTCGCATTCGGAGTGCGTAGGGGTTCGACGAGACATCGACGAATAGTCATATCCTTCGTTGGGTGACGTCGAAAAGGCATTTGAATCAATCCCAAGTTCGGGGTCAAACCCTCAAGAACGCCAACGAACACCCGTCTCGAGCCCAATTCCGCGCCGAACATAAAATCAAAACCAAAAGTCGTCTTCTCAGAACAAGGCTTGTCGTTGACGCTCCCCTTGCGCGCGCTGGGGGTTCGACGAGCGCTGCGTTTGAAATTAGGGGGGTCGACCAACCTTGGCGTCGTGAAGAAGAAACTGGAACCAGTGGAGCGTGTCGTCGACTTACATCGCAGTCTATTCCAGCGATCGCGCAGCCAGGTTTATCACGAAAGTTGGGACCCATGCGTGAAGTAAGAAAGTTGGCATTGGGGGGCCTAGGCGTTCGACGAGACGACGAATAGTGCTGTCAGATAAGCGTCGAAACGACTTGCCCGCGCAGCCAGCTTTATCCCGAAAGTTACTGTCCGAGTTCGAAATAACGCAGATAGCGGTTCGACGAGACGTCACAGCGTCGACGAATGCTGTCAGATAAGCGTTGAAACGAGTTTGAGATTATCCTAAGTTTGGGGTCAGTGGCGTCGAATAGTCGGGAATGTGAACAAATCGTACCAGCATTTCCAGGCGGTCTAGTAGATACTTGTAAAGGTCATATAATGCAAACGTCGTGCAAACGTCTAGCATTTTGAGCACGTTCGCTGTCGTTATGAGTTGTTGGTACGGCGGCAATGGTGATCGTCGAGGCAATGTCGTTGACGCGCTTGGGCGCTCGTAGTCTATATTTGGGATAGAGAATGCAGTACAAAAGCTAGAATAAAGAGACGAAGATTGTTAGCCTGGGACGAAACAGTTATAAAGGTCAACGTACCATCCATCCAATGGCACCCGTTACCCAGCTAGACCATCGTGCGTCTATCGCAATGCCCAACGTTCGTCGAATGGTGCCAGTGCTCGTTTCTAGAGCTAGACGGTCGGGATATAAGTGGAAAACATCGAAGACCTATTAGGTATAATGTTAGTAACTAATAACACGAAGACGTGTAACGAGCACTTACTCGTCGTGTTAAAGTCAGCCATACGACTCGTTCGACCGTAACGAGCCTCCTGTATGGGATATCGTCAGAGTATAGACGTCCGTACGAGTCGTTAGCGAGGGCGATCTGTAAGAGAACAAAGGTATCAGCTCGGACTAGGATATACAAACACAAACTTACCATACAGAGTCCGTTCCTCGACGGGTCCGGGTCTTTCATCGTCGTGCTATGCAGGACGACGTCTTGCCGTCGTCGTCGTCAGGGAAATAGCCCGTCGATCGCGGTGAGTCTCGTTGAGCGACGGTTACGATATACTAATCACAAAGTTAGTACTTGGTTCAAAGCGAAGACAAAATGTTAAGACTTACACGTCTTCGCTAGCCCGTACGATACGCGTCGCCGTAATCAACCGCACGGTTTCGTTTCCGATCCAAGTTCGAGCCAACGAAGATGCTGACGTGTCCTATTAGGGTGAATCTTGTTAGTAGAGTGTTCGTTGTGATACGATGATAGTACATACAATGTTTGACTTGATTTCTTGATAGCGGGGCATTCCTTGGGTGACGTTGGTGCTACGAGACGAGTAAGACGACGTCAGTGATGCATTCATGGCTTACTCGTTGGTTGGTTCGTCTTGGTAGCCACACGTTAGGGATATGCGCGGGACTTGGTGGAAAACATCGGACAACTATTGGGTAAAATGTTAGTATCAATAACATGAAGGCTTGTAACGCGCACTCACCCATCGCGCTAACGTCTGTACGGATCGTTCGACTGTATGCGATATCGTCAGAGACTAGACATCCGTACGAATCGTTCCCGAGCGCGATCTGAGAGAGCGAAAGTATCAGCAGGGACAAGAATATAAAAACGCAAACTTACCATACAAAGTCCGTTCCTTAACGGGTCGAGTCCTTCGTCGTCGTGCTATGCAGGACGACGTCTTGCCATTCTCGTCGTCAGGGAAATAGCCCGCCAGTTGCGGGGAGTATCGTTGAGCAACGGTAATGACACACTAATCACAAAGTTAGTACTGGGTTCAAAGTGAAGACAAATATTAATACCTACACATCTTCGCTTGACCGTACGCTAAGCGTCGCCGTAATCAGCGCACGGGGTCGTTCCCGAGCCAAGTCTGAGCCAATGAAGATGCCGACAAGTCCCTTTATAGTGAATGTTGTTAGTAAAGTGTTCGTAATGATACAATATCAATACATACCAAGTTTGACAAGATTCCTTGATAGTGGGGCATCCTTTGCGTCGCGTTGCAAGCTACGAGAGGACCAAGACCTTTAATCGTCAGTGTTAGAATGCGTGCGTTTATTCATCAACTGCTTCCAACCCGCATTGGAAGTTCGTCGGTATCGGTCTTTGATTTACTCGGGTTGTACCCGTTTACTATACAACTCTACGTTAAGATTATGATATTTACTGTGTCTGCCTATGTTATCGTTAGCGATAGAGACGTAAACGCGTAGTAGTATCGACGTACATGGTGCAAACGTCGCATGTTTACTTTTTTGCCGTCTTTGCCAAGTCGTTGCATAGTCTCAGGGCTTCGAAGAAAGAAGGTTAGCATAGATGATAAGAGGATATATGAATGGCTTACCTATCGTTATCCAAGCGCATACGCTGGCCCCGTCGGTATACCGACGAACCGTTCGTCAGAACGGTGTGGGCCACGTTGCGCTAGATGGCGGAATGGTGCGTTGACGGGCTAGTACTATCCAGAGAGACTAACGAACATGAGACGTTCGTTAGTCGTCCCCGTGTCGAGACTTCAAAGCCCTATTCCCGGCGTTTCTAATATAAATCTAAGTCAACAGTCAAAAATGTCGACCTAGTGTAAATTGCGAACGTACCTCAGCGTCGTCGTTCCAGTCGTCGAGGAACGATGCAATAGGTCCCCATATAAATTATACAAGACTTCCTTCGGCCTCTGACGTCTCTGCCATCGTGACAGTCGGTTTATGTGGCGCATCCCAAGATTTAAGAAACTGGAACAATATCAGCGCATGACAAATGGGACCTTATCGCAGACCTACATCTTCGTTAGAGTACAGTATCGCAATTAATTCCAACACTCCCTAGCGCGCGCAGCCAGGTTCAGCCCAAAGGTCAGTACCCAGGCTTGGGGTAAGATCGAGACCATTGACAGCGTCCAGAGAGATTAGGAGCCCGTTGAGACGTCATAGCGTCGACGATTAGACATAGACATCGTTGGGTGATGCCAGAAAGGTGTCGAAACGAGTTCGAAATAATTCTAAGTTGGGGGTTAGTGGCGTCGCAAAGTCGGGAACACTAACTAATCATACCAGCATTTCCGCGAGGCCTAGTAGATACTTGTAAACGTTATATAATGAATTCGTTGTGCAAACGTCTAGCGTTTTGAGCGTGTTCGTCGTCGTTACGACTTGTTTGTTATGGCGGCAATGTCGACTGTTGGGGCAAAGTCGTTTACACCGTTGGGGCTCGTAAGTCTGTATCCGGGGATGAAGAATTGTAATAAAAAGCTATAAGAGAGACGATAAAGTCGTTAGACTGTGAACGAAACAAACGAAAAGGCCGGCATACCATTGCAACGTCTATCCATTGGTTTATGGGCACCCGTTAACCATCGTGCGTCTCGCAATGCCTAGCGTTCGTCGAATGACACCAGCGCTCGTCTTGAGAGCTAGGCGTTCGGGCAGGAGTTGGTAGAAAACGTTGGAAATCTATTGGGTATATTGTTAGTATTAATAACGGGAAGACTTGTTACGGGTACTTACTTATCGCGTTCGAGTTGAGTATGGTTCGCTCAACCTTCCGTACGGGATATCGTGAGCGTAGAATCCTGTACAACTCATCAGCAAGGGTTCGTCAGGATAGTGGACGGGAACGTACCAATACTGGCCGTATCCTCGTTGTCCTCGCTAGGCTTCGGCTATCCGTTGGGGGTGTGGTAGTGTTGGGTTGCTAAGCCGGTGGTAGTGGTAGAAAGAGGCGACGGTTCCAGAACTGTAAGCCGTTAGCTATTTATCTATCCCGTTAGTAAATGTCGTACGATACGGTAACTACACGGTAGGTTAGTGCATGGAAACGATCATTGGCGCCTATCGGATACGTCAAGATTTACATAGATAACAAAAAGGCAATGAAAGCTTACCGTGTTCGCGTCTAAGCGCACAATAGGCCACGTCGGTATACCGACGAGCCGTTCGTCAGAACGGTGTTGGCCATATTGCTGCGCGAGACGCCAGTAGTCGATGAGATAGCAGACGTCCAACGTACTGATTGATATGATCAATATCAAGCATGCGGGGGCTCGTTGTAGGGACTGACTTACTTTGATATTTTTTATTCTACGGCAACGAGCCTCTCGTACGTGTAGACGTCTACAAAACTCGTTAGCGAGACGTTCGTCAGGATCATAGACTGGCACGTACCCATAGTGCGCCCGTCGAAAGAATGATTTATGCTAGTAAAAAGGTTAGTAAGTATAACAAGAAGGTATGTGGATAGCTTACCTATTGTCGTCTGAGCGCACACGCTGGCCACGTCGGTATACCGACGAGCCGTTCGTCAGAACGGCGTGGGCCACGTTGCGCTAGACGCAGATGCTTGGGAAATAGGATCCTTTACATACCCGTCAGTACACATCCTTAGGACAGGCAAAATGATACACACCGTGATGCCGTTAGATGTATTGGGTGCTTGCGAGACGCCGTTGGTGGGGGTATCGATAGTATCGTTTCGTTAAGCACTTGACTACGGTGTTTATAAGTCAGCAACGGGAGTATTGAACAAGGGGAAAAGCTCACCTGTCAGTATCGCGTGAGTTAGAACAATGAATGCACGTCCTATTGAGGCGCTTAGATAGCACGAACGGCACGAACATGGGATACACACCCAAACCAGAGTAGGCGTCAGGTGCGTGTCTATCCCGACATTTCCCCCTTCGGCCTAGTTGCTGGTTACGGATAGGTACTGAGCGAGAGCGTATCATTGAGCGCGTAGGATGTTGCATGGCTGAATGGATAGAGGACAAGTTAGAAGTCGTCAGAATGCAAGTCAAAGGGGAGACGTACCGTTTGAACAAGTCTTTCAGAGCGACTAGCAGTTCGTATAGGTCGACGACGGGGCGGGAGTGCTGGAACGTATGGATATGGCTGCACGAACACGCTCCCGTTGCGCTGGTGTGCAAATCTGGTTGGTATTAGCAAAGGGGATGGGAAAGGCGTCTACGATAACACACCTGGTACCCGTAGTTATCGTTTCGCTCACGCTCATGTTGCAGGATAACCTTGACGCCTAAGGTAGGATATCGTCCGGAATGTATATGGGCCGTGGGGATCCGTATGCAGCAATGGTTGACAGTAGCGGAGCTGACGCTCTAAGGCGACGATATGCTGGAGTTCTACGGGTGGAATGAGTATATAGACGCCAACGTTCAATGGAATTGGCGTACACGTTGTTCGTAGGGAAGGGATAGCAAAATCCGATACGGCTTGGAATGGGAGTCCGCGAAATGATTCCGTATAAGCGCCAGGCATTGATAGCCCCGAGATAGACCTTTCGAACGAGGCGCCATATCGTTGAGGTCATGAGTGAAGAGAAAGGAGTAGGATCCATAGAAATGCACCTTGTGCGCAGTCATCGGCGTTTTCGTCGAGTCGGTGGTTCGTTGAGCTTGAGAGTGTATCGTGCAGCTATCTGAATGTTCTATGCTTGAATATAGAGGATGTTGGAATGATATGAACACGCACCATATACCCTCCGTATGTCGTTCGTTCCTGTCTAAAATCCGTTGAGTGCGTCTTGGCCAGTTCCTATCGTGGGGGTAAGTAATACAAAGAGGAAATGAGGTGGTATGACTTGCGTTGAGATGTGAAAGTCGATATAAGAAACGTTCATGAATCGACGTTCACCGTGGTTGTCGTAGTATCCCGGAAAACTGTGCACCATGTTAATGGAAAAAGACCAAGGCAATAGTAATAAAAGACGTACCAGCACCATTGTCAAATTGCTTGAGCGCGCTACCATTGCTGCTCGAAATGTCAGGTATCGAAGGCGGTGGTAAGAGGCAAAGTGCCGTGGGAAAATAACATACACGGCTTGATCGTTGTTCTCGTCGACGTCGAGAAGATTGTTGAGGGCGTCGAAAAGGACACTGAGGAATGTATAGATGAATTGAGAAAGTTATATGAAGGCAAAGAGAGGAGAAGAGAAGAGAGGGAATGAGACGATGAGAGGGAATAATGACTTACCACCACTCCCTCCCCCGTACTTATACCCAATACGATGTCGTGTGCGGACGGATACGCGAGTACGTACAGTCATTCATGTGACGTATATCCGTTCCGTCCGGTGGAAAGAAAGCCCGAAGTCTTGGAAGTGCGGAATCGACCCCGATGAGATGAGGGTGGCGGCGTATACTAGATTTCAGTACGTACCTATTCCTGTACATTCGGACTTGAAAATATTTTGAAAGTGACCTTGGGATATACAAGTTAGACGTATACGAAGCCCCCATTGTCTGCCGTTACTTACAGTGTGCTAAACAGCCTCCTTCTCCTCGTTCGTTCCCCTCCAGTCTTCCTCCTTCCAATGTGCCCAGCCGTTTACGGATATGCATCAAGGGTCATGTAAACGTACCCTATGATCGTCGTAGGCGGCCTCTTGAAGCATGGAAGGCTGGAATGTCCAATTAGCGCTAACGGGTGAATGACATCCTGCCCATTGTTCGAAGCCAGCAGGCTCTTGGAGCATACTCCAAATACCAAGAGAATCGACTTAAGAGCATCAAAGTGGCGCCCTTCAGTCCGCTGAGACGGGGATGTTCGACGTGGAATGTAGAAAACATTGAAATAGCGCAAAGAGCACAGCGCGCGCGAAGCAATACAACGAGCCCAATTAGTTAACTGATATTGAAGTATATCATTGCATTTCCATTCCACTAACGAACGACTGCAACATGCGAACGTGAAAGTACGAAGAAAGACGCGGTTGCGTCACGATAAGATTGTGCAGACTCGTCATAGGGTCTGATCGTCTAGATTGTAAGGGTTCACTTGTCCTCAATCGCGTTCACTGCAATTCGACGCGTTTGAACGTGTTTCAAGCCTCGTAATACGTGATTATTTAGACTTATAACTCAAATAACATGATCGAATGTGTCTACGGGCTTGGATGGCTTCAGAATGACCTCTGACGCCTTCGAGGAACGTGGCACCCGCACTATTCGACATTGGCTTTGGTACTGGATACGTATCGTCCAAGTAAAACTTGGCGCGTCATCTGGTACATCACTAATGTTATTTCCGACGGTCACCCTGAGCGTCCAGTCGCGTTGAACATTGGAAGGTCCCCGTGAGGGGAATACCTCCGGAATGACAATGGCGACTGGATGTACTCCCTGTGTGCTTCGACGACACATTCTAGCTAAATATAAGGGTCATTAAGACCCAAGAAACCAACCTCCGGCGCAAACGCACAACACCAAGGACGAGAATGATACAATGGTATTACAGATTTATTGAGTTTGTCAATAACGGATGTTCGACTTTGAACGTTATAGAACATTGTCGTCTCTGTTCCTTTTACTGTAGAATTCTCATATTGCTTATTCTATTCGATAATAACATTGCATTATATCTATTTCACTAACATCTCAATGCTATAACGTCCAATTCCAAGGTGTTATCCTGCCATGACTGACACTACCAAGTCCATTTCATCGTGTTCCGCGCATTGTGATGTTTTCAAGTCGTATATTCGGCTATTTATGGTACATTTCAACGTGTTTATTACAGTACAATGAATGGGTAACTGCTTCTAACTATATCATTATCCCAACTTTCGCCTAAAATATCGTGAAGTTACCTGACATCCGTTTCGTCAGAGCAAGCCAGTACATTATCAAAAGAGTACACACCAGCAAACGCGACACGCTGTACGCTTACGACGACAATATCCCTCCTGCAGGGATCCAGAGAACGAGACCCGGAACGACGGAGGGGACTATGAGCCCCGGAATAGACCAGCGCGGCGTTCAAAAGACGCCGTATGTGTCCGAAATGGAACGGTACATGTATACCATTAATCGCAGAAGCCTCCGATCATTTGCGAACATCAATGTCGGGGCGGCTATGTGGCGCACGAGGGTCGGTATGGCAAATATGGGTGACGCGGATGAGCAATGGGACAGCGTGATTACAATCGATAGAGGTTTGTCTTATCGCGTCGTATTGATGTGTCGGGCTGGATTTGAAGGTTAGATAATGTCCCAAACCCACGCTCAAGAATTACGCACTTTTTCGCGGGGAAAAAGCCCCCGGCGAGCGGACCACCTCTCCTTAGGGAAGCCTTTGATTAGCGTAGGGTATCGATGCCAGGGTAGGCGTATCGTTCTCGTTCCGCTGAGTAGACGCATCAGGAACGTAGGAGACGGTGGTCATGATCGTCCACGAGACGGACGCAAGATTAACGTCCCGTGGGATTGAGTCCGGAGTGCGACTTGGCGGGGCGATGGAATGGGACGTGTACGTGGAGCGTCCGTGTATCCCCGGGTTCAATAAGATCTTCTTTTGGTCCAAATATGAGTGGGCGAGGGAACGGTAGTGCCTAGACGTCCGCGTCAGCTACGAATGGGCCGGAACGATGTGTGGCGCACCGGGTCGATGGTGTGAACAAGTAGAACACGAGTGCTGCGATGCGCTCGGAGGTTCATAATCTGTTAATGCGCAGTCTATATGCACCGAAATGCTGCCTAAACGAGCTCCGATCGTCAGATATTGAACCAGAAATGAGATTCAACAAACACATACCATTTTCCTAAGCCAGAAGCCTCCGCGGCGAGCGGAACCTCCTCTCTAGGTATCTCGTGGCCACAAGCGGAGCGTACGGGTGAGGATGAGGGTAGAGTGGGGTTGCATGGGAGACGGTGGCGTAGCCACCGTCGCGAGAGCTCTATGTCGGTCGTCAGATAACGATCATGTAATCTCGGAGCGAGACGTTAGAGGGAGATATATACGTACAAGTTTCGCTTTAAGAAATAGTGCAGGGACGTGCAGGGTGAATATAGCTGTATTCAAAGGTCAAATACTCACCGCAAATCAGGTGCAATAATTACGCACCTTTTTCGAATTCTCAAGCCCCGCGGCGAGCGAACCCCCGCTCACGGAATCTCCCAGCGAAAAAGACAGCGCACGGATTACGTTGAGAGTGGAGACGATGGATGCGAAGACGGTGGCGCAGCCACCGTCGCGTGAAGCCGTATCGTCGAATGTGGATGCCAGTATCCGGGACGGCGCCGGGGATCCATTGTATCTGCTGATTATCCTCACGTAGACAGTACGATTCGCGCGATAGTGCAGGGTGTCGTCGGGTAAATATAACTGCGTTTTAATGTCAAAAATGAGTGCAAAATGAACGTGAAAATTACGCACCTTTCCTGGATTTCCAAGCCCCGCGGCGAGCGAACCACCGCTCATAGCATCTCCCAGCGCGAAGAGAAGTGCACGGACAACGTTGACGATGGAGACGACGGATGCGAAGACGGTGGCGCAGCCACCGTCGCGTCTCTATCGTCGACTGCCCGTATCAAAGATCGCGTGGGCGATCCCTGCCGTGCTCCCTTGTATCTGATCATTCGAGGGTACGCATGACGCTTCGCGCGATCATGCAGGGCGACATTCGGTACATACAACTGCCTGTTTAATGTCAAAAATGAGTGCAAAAGAAACATTAGAATCACGCACCTTTGTCAGAATTTCCAAGCCTCGCGGCGAGCGACCCCTCGCTATAGCAATATCACTGCGGGGACGCGAAGCGCGGGAGTCCGAGTCTATGTGAAGACGTGTATCAAGGAGACGGTGGCGCAGCCACCGTCGAGGAGCCGTATAGTCGGACGGTGTCGAGGATCGCGAAAGACGCCGGCACTTGTCGATGCGTATGTTGAAGCAGGGTGGTGAGGTGGAATTAACTGTGTTAAAACATCAAAAATCAACTGCAAAACAAGTGTTAAAATTACGCACCTTTTTCCAAATCCCAAGCCCCGCGGCGAGCGAACCCATCCCTTTTTGAATATCACAGCGTCGAAGCGAAGCGCTGGCGTCGGAATCGAGGTGGAGATGCGTATCGAGGAGACGGTGGCGCAGCCACCATCGAGGAGGCGTATCGTCGGGTACTGGTGTCGAGGCTTGGGAAAGAGTGTGCATATTGTTGACACATATAGCTAGGCTTCGTAGAGGGATGAACTGCATCCAAACGTCAATTATGATCACATAAACAGAGTCAAAAATACGCACGTTTTGCCCAATCCTGAAGCCCCGCGGCGAGCGAACCCCTCGCTATCGCACTATCGCAGCGCGAAACGACGTCGAAAGATGATGATGGGAGTAGGAGTGAAGAAGGATATCCTGTGTCCCCGTCACGAGTCGACGGGGATCAAGTCGGCAACGTAAAATTGTCCATACGTACACGGTACGCTTCGAACAATGGGACGGGGAGGAACGCGGGGTGAATATCATCCCTCGGTAAAGATGCGTACCCGGACGCTTGCGAGTCCGTCGTCATCTCCTTGGCGTCGTTCCAACGGAGACGGCTTGTTCTACATATTATTAGCAAAGGTGCCAGTGGGAGCTACAAATGACATACCTTTTCACAAAGCAAACTCCTGGCACCCAACGGACAACGAACAACCTTGACGCTCCCATGGTGACCGTATCAGAGCCCTCGTGAAGATATGTTATGCGCGATGTTGGTAGGGCGCTAACAATGCAGTTTGAGCTGCTTCGCGTCCTTTAAAACTGTTAGAAAACAAGTAAAGTAGAGTAAAAAAATACACACTTTTGCGAATTCCCAAGCCCAGCGGCGAGCGCCACACCCCCATCCCAATATCACAGTGTTGTTCCAGATATCTGGAACGTCTCCTACACGTCTTCATTTCCCGTTGTCCGTCTGAGCGCTATGTTGGAAGTTGGCATCGTTTTGCCGTATCCTTCGAGTCGAAAGTCTATGAAAATCACGTCAAAAAGCGTGAAAAAGAAGGAAAAACAACGCACAAAGTCTACATATTTTTGCCTCCACGGCGAGTGGCAAATATCCTTAGCGTCTTGATGAGCTTGCGGTCGGCGACATTCCTCGAGTGTTCTAAGTCGAGACAGAGTTTCCATAATGTTGACAGGCAGCAATTCGACATCGTGGGAGAGAAGAATGAGCGCGTACGTGGTAATAAGCGGTGACTGAGCCAAGTCACAGCCACGTAGCCGCCAAGGATAATCAACAAAGAATTAAACGCTCGTGATCGACGACTGGGTTTCTATATAAGGGACGATATGATAGGAACACTCACCTTTCTTTCATCAACACCGTCGTAATGCTCGTTCGCGAAAGGATATCTTTGCTCTCTGTATCAAGGTGCGTGTACTACTGCTCGCACGTCTACGCCGCTAACACTGTTCGAAGTATATTAACATTCGTACCTATGATTCTCCCCCCCGCTGCGTCAGAGCGATCACCGCGGTGCACGTCGCACGTCGACGTGTAGATGCCGAAAAGCGGACTGGGGTGGTTACAGCAGAGCGGGCTCTCCCTTCCGGGGGCGACAATCCCTCTGTGTTGCGCCACCCCAGTTGGTGATTGACTTGGTCTGTCTGCCCGCACACACCCATGCTCGCCGAGTCCGGTGGGGTGCAAAGTGACGCGCGGGGATATTTTATTTTTAACTTGTATATCCTTGTAGCGCCGGGTCACGCTCGGACGCAGTAGAAGTTCATGTACTAGACTTTTTTTAATTGAAGTGTTGTCCCTGCGGGGAGGCGAAGCTATGGACGAAAAATACGTGAATTTCCCGAATCTGTACTTGTCAAAACACGCAAATGCATGCTTCTTTCAACCATTTATTTACTGGGCACAGGTCACACTGGCATTCGGAGAGAATTTGGCAACCCAGGAGGTGAGTAATAGCTTTACTATACCTATCCCAACTATGCCCCATATCAAGCTAAGCCTCCGTCTAAGTAGAAATGAAAGCATTCACTCCGCACACTTGCCCATACGGAGACGCCAAGTGCGTCGCTTAGAAAAAAATGGCAAATTCACGGCTTGATTTGGGTGGAAACGGCATGGTAAGTATAAGACTCGAACCCTCGACCTTTCGGGGCGCTTACCCACTGATCCGGACCCGTTCCCTCTTACTACCACCACTCAAGCACCCATGCTGCGCGTCTCTGCAGTGTCTACGCGCGACGACGGATACGATGAGAGAGGGAGTTGAGGAGAGAGGAGAGAGGGAGTTGAAATGTGAGGAGAGAGGGAGTTGAATTTTGAAGGAGAGGGTAATAGGTGCGTGCTCTTTCAACGTTGAGAGCATTACAGCTGACAGTAACAGACATCCGTCCTCTCAAGCCCTCAAGCCTTTTCTTCGCTGCACAGGGAGCGAAGAACCCGCGTTTGGCTGACCAAGTTCTCCCGTTACCGTCCTCACGTCCGCCCGGCTCTCGACGACCGCGGCGGTTCCGACTGTCCCTCTAAAACTGTCTCCTCCCACCATGTCCCAGGTCGAAACCCTCCGCGCCAACTATGCGGATCTCGAGCGCACCAACCCCGAGTGGTTTGCCAATGTCAACGGCATCCTCTCTTCGCGCGGTCCACTCCATCTCAACACCCCGCAACCCTTCCCTTCGCTGCCGCCTCTCATGCACGGCCACCCGGACGTCCACGTTCGCGCTGCCATCCTCGAAGCAGCCAGGCTTAGCTCTCAAGGAGTTCCCGATGCCGAGCATGCATTCTTCGTCGCCGACCTGTGCGAGATCTACCGCCAGCACCAGCGATGGCGTCTCAATCTCCCCGAGATTCAACCGCACTATGGTCAGTCACCCTTCTATCTATTTTAACCCACGCTGACTCCTTCCAGCCGTCAAAGCGAACCCAGATCCATACGTCCTCCGTCTTCTCGCTGCACTCGGCGCTGGCTTCGACTGTGCGTCCAACCAAGAGATCAGCCAGATCCTCGCTCTCGGCGGAGTCAGTCCCTCCCAGATCATATTCGCCAACCCATGCAAAGCCACCTCCTTTGTCCGCGCAGCAGCCAAAGCCGGCGTCGACAAGATGACCTTCGACAACGTCGACGAGCTCTACAAGATCGCCCGCGCTCACCCCCACGCCAAACTCGTCATCCGCATCCTCGCAGACGACAGCAAGAGTATATGCGCGTTCAACGTCAAGTTTGGCGCGTCTCTCGCTAGCGTCCCGTCCCTCCTCTCAAAGGCCCGCGAACTCAACCTCGACGTTATCGGTGTCAGCTTCCACGTCGGCAGTGGTTGCTACGACCCCTCCGTCTATACCGACGCCATCATGCGCTGCCAGCGCGTCTTTGACATCGCCAAACTCGCCGGGTACGACTTTACCTTCCTCGACGTCGGGGGCGGGTTCGAAGACTCTCTCTTCGAGCAGGCGGCACGATACCTCCGCGACGCCATCGACCAGTATTTCCCCGACCGGTCCAACCTCACCATCATCGCTGAGCCGGGGCGCTACTACGTCGCCAACGCCTTTCGCCTCGCCACCAACATCATCGCCCGTCGTGCACCCCAGCAACACGCCAACGTGATGTGTACGTCCCCTCTCCTCTCTTCCTTTCCCTCACTAACCTTTCTCTTAGACTACATCAACGACGGCGTCTACGGCTCCTTCAACTGCCTAATGTTCGACCACGCCGTCGCCCTCCCGCACGTCCTCTCCCTCGGCTCCTCCTTCCACGTCCCCGCCTCCGAGCCCCTCGCCCCCTGCACCATCTGGGGCCCCACCTGCGACTCTATTGATAAGATATGCGAGGACACGGCGCTTCCTGCGCGGCTGCAGGTTGGGGATTGGCTTGGGTTCGAGGGGATGGGGGCGTATACGATTTGCGCGGCGAGTCGGTTTAATGGCTTTGAGGTTAGTAGGGTGCTGTATACTGCGAGTGGGGCGGGGGAGGGGGAGGTGAGGGCGGTGTTGGCGAGGTTTGCGGGGATGGGATATGGAATTTGATTAGGATAGACTTATCTCTACGCATTTATTAGGATATCTAACGAGTGGTACTATGATATAGAATTACGACGTGCACGTTATATGCGCGCGATACGACGACGTGAGCGGTGATAGTAAGACTTCGGTTTGGTAAGATACTAAGCTCGTTGTTCAAGTTCGACGACCCGTCTGATTACTTAGGCGACGTTTACAGCTGACTCTAATGTACTCTATAGTGCGGAATTGACTGGCGGATTCAATCACGTCGACGCGTCTAATCATTCTCGCCGTCCCAAACCTCTAACGTCTCCGTGGAATCATAACGAGCATACGTCAAAGTCCAAACCACAAAGCTATATACCCCTCCCAATCACCGCCGTCCACTCTCCCAACTCCACCCTCCCTCGTCGTCAAATGAAAAACCCTCGGGAACCCGAAAACGAGATAACGTTACACTGGAAGGGGGGCCTGGATGTGTTGAAGGGATAACGAACCCGCGTCGAGCCCAAAGTTCAAATCATCGACAATACTTTATACACGCCCCAATATCGTCGGTTTATGTGGTGTGCGTCGAAAAGTAATGAACTGGGACGATATTAGTATTTGACGAGATATAGTGTAGCGTCGACTTACATATTTGTTAGAGTACCATATTCCAGCGTTAGATTGCGCGCGTAGCCAGGTTTAGCCCGAAAGTTCGTTCCCAGGCGTCGAGGTCGTATGTCGCATTCGGAGTGCGTAGGGGTTCGACGAGACATCGACGAATAGTCATATCCTTCGTTGGGTGACGTCGAAAAGGCATTTGAATCAATCCCAAGTTCGGGGTCAAACCCTCAAGAACGCCAACGAACACCCGTCTCGAGCCCAATTCCGCGCCGAACATAAAATCAAAACCAAAAGTCGTCTTCTCAGAACAAGGCTTGTCGTTGACGCTCCCCTTGCGCGCGCTGGGGGTTCGCATCGAGCGCTGCGTTTGAAATTAGGGGAGTCGACCAACCTTGGCGTCGTGAAGAAGAAACTGGAACCAGTGGAGCGTGTCGTCGACTTACATCGCAGTCTATTCCAGCGATCGTGCAGCCAGGTTTATCACGACAGTTGGGACCCATGCGTGAAGTAAGATTGGCAGTGTCAAGAGAGTACCGTCGTCGATGAATGGTTAAAACCTTCGTTGAGTTGGGCTTGGGGGCGCGTAGGGGTTCGACGAAACGTCGAAGCGTCGACGAGTAGAGTAAGACGTCGGGCGTCGAAACGAGTTTGAAATGATCCTAAGTTGGGGGGTCAGTGGCGTCCGTCGAAACATCAGGAACACAAACGTACCATACCAGCATCTCCGCGCGGTGTAGTAGACACTCGGAAAGGTTATATAATGCATTCGACGTGCGAACGTCTCGCGCTGCGAGCACGTTTGCCGTCGTTTACGACTTGTTGTTATTGGGTAATGGTGACCGTTGGGGTAAAGTCGTCGACGCCCTTGGGCGTTCGCGAGTCTGTATCTGGAAAATAAAACATAGAATAAGACCTAGAAAAGAGAGATGAAAGACGTTAGCATGCGAACGAAACGGTTCAAAGGCCAACGTACCATTCATCCAATGGCACCCGCTAGCCAGCTAGATCGTCGTGCGTCTAACACTAACGTACCATGTCAGCGTCTCCGTGTAGGCTAGGAAACGCTCGTAGGACTTATATGATCAATTCGGCGTGCGAACGTCTAGCCGTTCGAGCACGTTCGCCGTCGTTACCACTTGTAGGTTATGGGGGCAATGGGACCATCGGGGCGAAGTAGTCGACGCCTTTGCACGCCCGTAAGCGTGTATCCGGAATAGAAAACATAACATAATAGCTAGGAAAGAGAGACGAAGTCGTTAGCCTGCGAGCGAGATAGTTGAAAAGGCCAACGTACCATTGCAGCACCTATCCAATGGTTTATGCGCACCCGTTAGATAGCCAGACCGTCATGCGGTCTCTAGCAATGCCTAGCGCTCGTTGAATGACGCCAGCACTTGTCTTGAGAGCCAGACGTTAGGGATATCCGCGGGAGTTGGCGGAAACGTCGGAAATCTATTAGGTATATTGTTAGTATTAGTACTGCAAAGACGTTGAGGACTTACTTATTGCGTCCAAGTTTGATACGACTCGTTGACTCTTTCGTACGGAATATCGTCGCAGTAGATATCTATACGAATCGTTAGTGAGGGCTAGTCAGGATAGCGAAAGGGAACGTACTGATGCTGTCCATACGTCGTCTTCGCGAGGTTCCTGCGCTCCGAGTTGCAGTAGTGTTGTGGTAGCCAGGATGGCGCGTAGAGGTTCGACGAAACGTCGAAGCGTCGACGAATAGACTAAGACGTCGTTGGGTGATGTCCGAAACGCGTTTGAAGTAAGTCTAAGTTGAGGTCAGTGGCATCGTCGAATAGTCGGGAACACTAACGTACCATGCCAGTATCTCCGTGAGGGCTAGTAGACACTCGTAAGGGTTATATATTGAATTCGTTGCGCGAACGTCTCGCGCTTCGAGCGTGTTTGCCGTCGTTACAAGTTGTTGGCATGGCGGCAAAGGTGGACATCCAGGCAAAGTCATTTGCATCGTTGGGCGCTCGTAAGGCTGTATCCGAGATAGAGAATGGAATATAAAAGCTAGAAGGCAAAGAAGAACGTTGTTAGCAATGCGAACGAAAGGATTCAAAAGACGAACATACCATTGCAACATCTAATCAACGGTCTATACACATCCGTCGACCTGCTAGACCACCGTGCGTCTCTTGAAATGCCTAGTGTTCGTCGAACGACGCCAGCACTCGTCTCTAGAGCTAGACGTTCGCGATATCAGTGGGAGTGGGTGTAAACATTGGAAATCTATTGGGGATATTGTTAGTATCAATAACGCAAAGACTTGTTAACGGGTACGTACCATATCGCGTTCGAGTTTGATATGATTCGCGTCCAGGATATCGTCAGAGTAGAGATCTAGACGAAACGTTAGCGAGGGCGAGTCAGGATAGCGAACGGGTACGTACCGATGTCGTCTCCACGAGGTTCCTGCGATCCGGGTTGTTTAGTAGTGTTGGGGTAGCCAGGATGGCGTCTACAATGTATATTATTTCGTTTGGCGTATACACTTAGACGGTAGTTCATTCCGGAACGTAGATATGCTATAGATAATAAGAGTCCAAGTTGAAATTATTACATTAATCCAACTTGGCGAAACGTCTCGCTAAACGAAGGGCGTCGTCCGCATAGACTAACGGACACGCAACGTTCGATAATCGAAGCCATACGGAGACGTAGCAGGCGCCGTCGTCCTTGTCCCGGCGGTTTGAATGTAATTCTACATCCATAGTCAAAAACGTCGAAGCAACTCAAAATTGATAACACACCTATACATCGTCTTCGCGGCAATCGCTCAATCGTCTCCAAGGTACGCTAATGCATTACGAAAGCACCCAAGGGGGCCCCCGACGTCGCTGCGGTCGTGACGTTCGATTTATTATGCGGCGTACCCTAAAAGGTGAATACTATCAATAACAGACCAGATGGAGCTCATAGTGCACTTACATCCTCAATAGAAGACATTATCGCAGCTGCTTCGAGCGCTCGCTCGAGCGCGCAGCCAGTTATAACCAAAAAGTTGGTTCCCAAGTCAGAGAGATAGCATCGAGGTCGTCGGCAGCGTCGAGAGAGCAGAGGAGTTCAATGAGACGTCAGAACGTCGACTAGTGATTATATCCATCGTTATCCATCGTTGGTTCGTCCCCCAGAAGGGTTTGAAGTAATGCTACGTTAGCGGTCAGTATTGTCAAAAACGTGAAAACGTTAACGATGCATACCATCGCCAACGTTTCGGTCACGTATTGACCTTGCCCGTCGTCTGATCAATTCGTGGGGCAGACGTCTAACACGTTGGCGGTCATTACGACTCGTCTACGTGGGCCGATGGTATCCGTTCGGGTGAGGTCGATGGTACGTTCAAACATGCATCCTACGTATATCTAATCGACGAAACGGTGTAAAAGCTATAGGAGGGGAAAGACGGTCATTAGTCTGCGAGGAAAACAACGGAAAAGAGCGACATACCAGTTCAATGGTCTATGTGACCCCGTTGACCTGCTAGACCGCCTTCCGTTGATCCATCCTAGCGTTCGTCCGGAGAGCTAGTCGTTCGGCGTACCAACGGTCGGCGGGGATCTGTGAAAGATGGTCTAAATCTAATGTTAGTATCAATAATTCATGGTAACGACAACTCACTCATTTGAGTCTGAGTAAGTTATTCGTCGAACGGGCACCTGCATGATTCGTTAGTGATGAGTTCGTCAGGACAGCAGATGGGTACATACCGACGTCGCTTTGCTCATCGTCCTCTCGTCGTCTTTGCTATGGGACGACGGTACCCAAGGGTATTGGTTCGTAGTATCGCGTCGGCATGTATAACACCTGTCGTCGCCGGCGTCGTTGGTAAGCTGGTGGTGGAGTTGAAACAACGTTAGCTCTTTATCTATCCCGTTAGAAAATGTCGTACGATTCAGTAACTACGCGGTAGGTTAGCGTATGGTAACGATCACTGGCGCCTATCGAAGATGTCAATGTTAACATAAATAATAAGAAGGATACGAAAGCTTACCAAGTTCGCGTCGAAGCGCACATAGGCCACGTCGGTATACCGACGAGCCGTTCGTCAGAACGGTGTTGGCCGTATTGCTGCGCGAGACACCAATAGTCGACGAGATAACAGATGTCCAAGACGTACTGATTAATATGGTCAATATCAAACATGTAAAGACTCGTTATACGGACTCACTTACTTTGATAGGATTCGTTCTACGGCGCGAGTCTCTCGTCCGTGTAGACGTCTATATATAACTCGTTAGCGAGAGGCTCATTAGGATCATAGACGGGCACGTACCCATAGCGCGCCCGTTGAATGGATAATTTATGCTGTAAAGTTAAAAGATTAGTATGTACAACAAGAAGGTATGCAGATAGCTTACCTATCGTCGTCTGAGCGCACACGTTGGCTACGTCGGTATACCGACGAGCCGTTCGTCAGAACGGTGTGGGCCACGTTGCGCCAGACGCAGATGCTTGGGAAATAAGAACCACTTAATCCTGTGCGTGCTGAGACACACAAACCGATACACACCGTTATGACGTTAGGTGTATCGAATCGTTGCGATGTTAACATTCCGTTAAGCGCTCGACTACGGTGTTTATAAGTCAGTAACGGGATTGTCAAGCAAGGGGAAAAGCTCACCTGTCGATATCGCGTGAGTTAGAACAGCCATTTATGTCCTATCGGGGCGCTTAGATAGCATGAATGGTAAGAACATGGGATACGCACCCGTGAGCGTCTATCCCGACATTTCCCCCTTTGGCCCAGTTTCAGGATATGGATAGATGGCGAGCGACGGCATATTGTTGAGTGCTTAAGATATTGCATGGCTGTATGAATAGAGGGTGGGTTAGAAGTCATTAGGATACAATCTAAAGGGTAGACGCACCATTTAAACGAGTCGTTCAGTGCGTCTAGCAGTCCGTATAGGGCGACGACGGGGTGGGAGTGCTGGAACGTGTGGATGGTATGGTTGCGCAAACATGCTCCCGGTACGCTGGAGTGCAAATCTGGTAGGTATTAACAAATGAAAATGGAACAGGCATTCACGATAACACACCTGATACCCGTAGCAATCGTTTCGCTCACGCTCATGTTGCAGGATAACATTGACGCCTAACGTTGGATATCGTCCGGAATGGATATGGGCCGTGGGGATCCGTATGTTGCAATGGTTGTCAATAGCGGAGCTGACGCTCTAAGGCGACGCTAGACTGGTGTTCTATGGTTAGAATGAGAAATAGATGCCAGCGTTCAACGGAATTGGCGTACACGTTGCTCGTAGGGATAGCGAAATTCGATACAGCGTAGAATAGGGTGTCCGCGAGCCATTTCCGTATAAGCGCTAGGCATCGATAGCCCCGAGATAGACCTTTGGAAGGGAAAACCATTGCTTTGAGATCGTGAGTGAAGGGAAAAGGGTAGATTCCATAGAAACGCACCTTGTACGCAGTCGTCGTCGTTTTCGTCGAGTCCGTGGTTCGTTTATCTTGAGAGTGTATCGCACAGCTGTATGAACGTTCTATGCTTGAGTATCGAGGTTGTTGGAATGATATGAACACGCACCGTATACCCTCCGTATGTCGTCCGTTCCCGTCTAAAATCCGTTGAGTGCGTCTTGGGGAGTTCCTATCGTAGGGGTAAGCGTGATAGTGAGGGAAATGAGATGTTTCGACTCGCATTAGGGTGCCAAAGTCGATGTAAAGCGTTCGCGATTCGACGTTCACCGTGGTTGTCGAAGCGTCCCGAAAGACTGTATGACATGTTAACGAAAGAAAACCAAGGAAATAGTAACCAGAGACGTACCAGAACCGTTGTCGAGTTGCTTGAGTGCGCTACCATTGCTGCTTGAAATGTCAGGAATCGAAGGCAGTGGTAAGAGCCAAAGTGCCGTGGGAAAATAACATACACGGCTTGATCGCTGTTCTCGTCGACGTCGAGAAGATTGTTGAAGGCGTCGAAAAGGACACTAAGAAATAGATGGATGAGGTGAGAAGGTTCTATGAAGGCAAAGAGAAGAGAAGAGAAGAGAGGGAATGAGAGGATGAGAGGGAATGATGACTTACCAGCATCCTTCCCCAGTACTTATACTTGTTATCGTCCCGTTCTCGGAAGTGAATACACAAATAGATGCGGAGTAATGCGGGTGATCTATGCCCGGTCCGGCCGAAAGAAGAGCCCAAAGCCTTGGAAGTGCGGAATCGACTTTGATGAGAAGAGGGTGGCGGCGCGTACGGGATTGAAGTACGTCCCCGTTCCTGCACTTTCGGACTTGTAAATTTCATGAGATTAGACCTGGGATGTATGAGTTATAAGTATGCGAAGTCCCCCATACGTCTCAAGTGCTTACAGTGTGCTAATGGCTACCTTCTCCTCCTCCTCGCCACTCTACGATCTTCCTCCGTTCAGCGCGCGTAACCAGCTACGTATATTCATCAAGGGTCATGTCAGGTCATATAATGATCGTCGCAGGCGGCCGCTCGAACGTCTGAAGGCTCGAACGTGCAATTAGTGCAAACGGTGAAAACGCACCCTGCCCGCTATTCCGGCCCAGCGGCTCGTACGATGTACTCCAAATACCAAGAGAATGAATGTAAGATGTTTGAGGAGGCGCCCTTCTAGCCGCTGGAACGGGGATGTTGAAAGCTATATCTGTGATGTATTGAAAGAGCGCGGATTGTACAGCGCGGGCGAAGTGACTTATTGAGTCGAGTATTCAACTGAGATTGAAGTATATCATTGGCTTTGCAGTGCGTTAGCAAACGATCTCAATGTGCGAACATAAAAACGCGAAGAAAGAGGTGATTGCGTCAAGATTAGATCGTGCAAGCTCGTCATAGGGTCCGATCGTCTAGATTGTAAGGGTCTACGTGTACTCAACTGCGTTCAATGCAATTCGACGCGTTTAAACGCGTTTCAAGCCTCGGAATACATCATTATCCTAAGATATAACTCAAAAAACAAGATCGAATGTATCTACAGGCTTGGACGGCTTCGGAATGACCTCCGACGCCTTCGAGGAGCGTGGCGCCCGTAGCATTCGACATTGACAAAGGTATTGACTACATGGCACCCAGGTAGGGCTTGGCGTCTCATTTAGTACCTTACTAATACTATTTCCGATGGCTACCCTGACCATCCAGTCGCATCTAACATTGGAAGTTCCCCGTGAGTGGGATACCTCCGGAGGGACAATGGCGACTGGCTGTGCGTCCTGCGTACTCGGGTGACACATGTAGTATTGGTTTAAGGGTGATACAAATGCAGGAAGCCAACTTCCGGCGCAAACGGGACACGCTACATACGAGATCGACGAAATGGTATTATTGAGATACTGAATCTCATGATTCAAGTATCTCAATGTTCAAGAATATGAAAGTAAGGTGTATCTTTGTGATATTTCATAGTAATACACTCTAATCAACCATGAGAGACTATAACACACGTACAGAACCCACTACGATGCAATCCCCCCGCCGTAGCGCTCGTTTTCAAGGCGGGATATGATCCTGCCATAAATTTTGAGTTACCAAGTTCATCCAACGGTCTCGTTACATTCAATACAGTGGAAGCGAGAATAGTATTCAATTCAAAGGTCTACAGTACAACAAAGTATAATAAAACGAGTCCAATAACTGGATGGTATGTAGGACTTCTCTCCGGCGCGAAAATCTACTAGACTTGCGTTTCGAGTCCGTGTCTCCCATCTACAGCGTCCCCGTGTCCATATCCGCCAGAGGGCAACGTATATCCATCGCGAAGCAGCGTAACGTCTCATTTCTACCTGCAGGGATGAAATTAGCAAGAAGGAAATAAAAAAAACACGGGAAAACTGACCGGATTCAATGTAGCGCACCGGAAATAGGATGCGACGAGATGTAAGCCAAAGGGTCCGAGTAGACGCTAGGGTCCCAGACCACCCGTCGGGTGGGTATGTCCAGATCGGAAGTGTGGCGCACCGCGCGGTAGATGCTATGGCGCTTTGCGAGACCGGACGGTGCGTGCAATGTGTATAAAATGGCATACACAGTATCAATGACACGTTAACGACGAAAGAAACCTGTCAAAAGGTCAGATATCCATGGTAGAATCATAGTAAAGCATACACAACTTCTTCGGACAAGAAAGCCCCGCGGCGAGCCGTCCGCCTGTCTGGGTAAACGATCACGTCTGGAATAGATGAATGAGCGCATAAACCGCCTGTCTTGGCGCTATTCCTGCGGCTCGCTCGTCATGATCGTCGATCTCTTTGTTTATTTTGACACGGGTGGTTAGCGCCGGTATTGCGTCCGTATTCAAGGGAACCAGTCGAAATAAAGACCGTGCAATAATACTGATCTAAACGTCAGATCTCAGTCTCGAATCTCTGTAAGAAATACGTACCCTTTTGGCAAGAAAAAATCCCCGTGGCGTGAAGACCCTTGCTGTAGTATCGGGGTATCAATGCCAGGGCGGAGACGTGCTCGTCATTCCGTTGAATTAAGTCATTAGGAACGCGGGGACGGCGGTCGTAATCGTCCACGAGACGGCAGAACAGCGTCCCGTGGTATTGGGTCCGGGGAGCTACTTGGCAAGCGACGGAACGGGACGCGTCCACGTATTTCCGCGCTCGATGGACGTTCACCTAGATAAGATACGCAGTAGTGAGGGGATTGTAGCGGCTAGACGTTCGCGTCAGCTACGAAACGGCAGGATCGATGTGTGGCGTACCATGCGTCGTTGGTGCGAATCGATAGGACGGGAGGGCCACGATGCGGTCGCGTCTCTGTATCCCATCAGCGTACAGTCCATCGGTCTCAAACTGCTGCCTAAACGTGGTTTAAAGGTCAGATATTGACCCAAAAGTGATGTTCAAAATATGCACCATTTTCCAAAGTCAGAAGCCTCCGCGGCGAGCGGCTCCACCTCCCTTGGTATCTTATAGCGACAAGCAACACATACGGGTGAGGGTGATGGCAAGAACGGAGTTGACTACGTGCGAGACGGTGGCGCAGCCACCGTCACGAGAGTTCTAAGTCGTCGGGTGGCGATCATGTAAATGCGGTGGCAGAAGTTAGCGAACAGTCGATATATCGAATGTTCGCTTCAAGCGATGGCACAGGGAGGTGTAGGGGTGAATAGAACTGTATACAAAGGTCAAATATTAGCCGCAATTTGAATGTCAAAATCACGCACCTTTTCCCGACTTCCAAGCCCCGCGGCGAGCGAACCACCGCTCATGGAATCTCCTAGCGAGAAGGAGGGCGCATGGACGAGGTCAAGCATGGAAACGACGGATACGAAGACGGTGGCTGCGCCACCGTCGCGTGAAGCCGTATCGTCGAATGTGGATGCCAGTATCCGGGACGGCGCCGGGGATCCATTGTATCTGCTGATTATCCTAACGTACACAGTACGATTCGCGCGATAATGCAGGGTGTCGTCGGGTAAATATAACTGCATTTTAATGTCAAAAATGAGTGCAAAATGAAGGTGAAAATTACGCACGTTTCCCCGAATCCCAAGCCCCGCGGCGAGCGACCCTACTCTATAACAACATCCCAGCGAGAACCGAAGCACACGGAGGAGGACGAGGACGTATATAGAGGACGAGAAGACGGTGGCGGAGCCACCATCGCGAGAGTAATGTAATCTGTTGGACATCGTATCATGGATCCTACGGCTGGCTACGGAGAGACGACGCCGGATATCGTCAATGCGTAAGGGTACATTCGAAGCAGTCGGCAGTAGGGCGTCGTCGGGTGAATGAAACTGCATTTAAACGTCAAAAATGAATGCAAAATGAGCGTTAAAAATACGCACCTTTTTCAAATATCCAAGCCCTGCGGCGAGCGTCCTCTCGCTCTAGCAATGTCCCAGCAGCGAAGCGAAACGCGGGAGTCCGAGTCTATGTGCAGACGTGTATCGAGGAGACGGTGGCGTAGCCACCGTCGCGATAAGCCATATCAGCCGTCGGACGTTGTATCGAGGATCCTACGGAACGAAGACACCTGAGATCGTTGATGCGTAGGGGACGTTTCGACGAATCGTGGAGCACGGTGGTGAGGTGCAAATAACTGTCTTTAGACGTCAAAAACGGTCGCATAAACGGTATCAAGAATACACACATTTTTAGTATCACCAAGCCCCGCGGCGAGCGAACCCCTCGCTATCGGGATATCGCAGCGCGAAACGACGTGCGTAGATGATGAGAGTGGGAGTGAAGATGGGTAACCTGTGTCCCCGTCACGAGTCGACGGGGATCAAGTCGGCATCATAAATCGTCGATACGTACGAGGTACGCTTCGAACAATGGGCGCGGGGTCAACATGATACCGCGCTAAACAAGGGTACCCGGACGCTTGCAAGTCCGTCGTCGTCTCCTTGGCGTCGTTCCAACGGAGACGGCTAGTTCGAAATATTGTCAACGAAGCTGGAACGGAGAAGTAAAAATCACATACCTTTTCCCAAAGTAAACTCCTCGTGACGAACGAACAGCGAACACCGTTAGCGCTCCAAATCCATGGTAGCGCTGCCACTCCTCTTTCACGATTGCGGTAAAGATGCTGTTCTAACCCCTCCGCGCAATGTTCCCATCACTAGAAACTATCAGAAAACAAGTAAAATAGAGTAAAAATAACGCACTTTTTGCTGAGGCAGAAGCCCCGCGGCGAGCGCCACACCACCTTATCAATATCACAATGTAGTTCCAGATAACTGGAACGTCTCATAAACGTCTTCGTTTCCTGTCGTCCGTGGGTGCTATAGTAGAAGTCGGCGTCGTTTTGCCGTATCCTTCGAGTAGAAAGTCTATGAAAACCATGTAAGAAAGCGTGAAAAATGAGAGAAAACGACGTACAAAGTCTTGACATTTTTGCCTCCACGGCGAGTGGCAGACAACCTCGACGTCTTGATGAGCTTGCATTCGGCGACGTTCTTCGAGTGTTCTCAGTCGTAAATCTAAGTCCGTTTATGGAATCGTTGAGAGAAGACGTACCAAATGGCAGCAATGTGCTTGTGTTTGACATCCTTTGAACGTTCTGACTTGGAAATCAAAGTTCGTTTATGAGAACGTTGAGAAAAGACGTACCAATATCTCTCCAGAGCAAATGACAGCAATGTGGCGTGGTCGTGAAAAAGAGAAGAGTCCGTACGTGGTAATAAGCGAGGAAGCAGTGACTGAATCCAGTCACAGCCACGTATTCGCCAAGGCAAATCAACAAAGATTTGCACGCTCGTGATCGACGACGTGGTTTCTATATAAGGGCTGATATGATAGGAACCCTTACCTCTCTTGCTTCAATGCCGTCGTAATGCTCGTTCGCGATTCAACCTCTTTGCTCATTGTATCAAGGTGCGTGTACTACTCCTCGCACATCTACACCGCTGACACTGTTCGAAGTATATTATCATTTGTACCCATATTTCTCCCCCCCGCTGCGTCAGAGCAATCACCGCGGTGCACGTCGCTCGTCGACGTGTAGATGCCGAAAAGCGGACTGGGGTGGTTACAGCAGAGCGGGCTCTCCCTTCCGGGGGCGACAATCCCTCTGTGTTGCGCCACCCCAGTTGGTGATTGACTTGGTCTGTCTGCCCGCACACACCCATACTCGCCGAGTCCGGTGGGGTGCAAAGTGACGCGCGGGGATATTTTATTTTTAACTTGTATATCCTTGTAGCGCCGGGTCACGCTCGGACGCAGTAGAAGCCAATGTACTAGACTTTTTTTAATTGAAGTGTTGTCCCTGCGGGGAGGCGAAGCTATGGACAAAAAATACGTGAATTTTAAGAATCTGTACTTGTCAAAACGCACGAAAGCATGCTTCTTTCAACCATTTATTTACTGGGCACAGGTCACACTGGCATTCGGAGTGAACTTGGCTGCCCAGGAGTTCAGTAGTAGGTTTACTATGGCTTTATTAATCATGCCCCGTATTTAGCTAAGCTCCCGTGTAAGTAGAAATGCATACATTCACTCCGTACGCTTGCCCATACGGAGACGCCAAGTGCGTCGCTTAGAAAAAAAATGACGAATTTCCGGCTTATTTTGGCTGCAAACGGCATGTTTACTATAAGACTCGAACCCTCGACCTTTCGGGGCGCTTACCCACTGATCCGAACTTGTTCCTCTCTGCTACCACCACTCAAGCACCCATGCCGCCGCGTCTATGGAGTTCTAACACACGACGACGGAGACGATGAGAGAGGGAGTTGAGGAGAGAGGAGAGAGGGAGTTGAATTTTGAGGAGAGGGTCTTAGGTGCGTGCTCTTTCAACGTTGAGAGCGTTACGGCTGACGATAACAGACTCTCAAGCCCTCCTCCCTCAACGGCACCCTCTCTTCGCGCGTTGGTTCGTCTCCACCACCACAAAAAATCCTTGCCGTCTCTGTCGTCGTCTTTGACTCGCGCGACCACAGAGCGCACCGTGCTTCACCATTTCTGACCAAGCAAGAAACAGCGACCTTCGTCTGTTGGCCCTCGAGTACGTCCAGACGCTTGCCTTTTCATGCGATGGTAGCTGATTGAACGTTGTAGGTGGGTATCCGTTAGAGGTGGGTAGAGTGACTCTTCGTAATAGCCGTGGTGATTAACCTCTCGGTTGCGCAGGTGAACCGCCCTGACAGCGCTTCCATCGCAAAAAACCCTCCTCCCACGCGTTTTTCCATCTCTTTCTCTCTCTCCCACTCCCACCCGCGCCCTCAAGCCTTTTCTTCGCTGCACAGGGAGCGAAGAACCCGCGTTTGGCTGACCAAGTTCTCCCGCTACCGTCCTCACGTCCGCCCGGCTCTCGACGACCGCGGCGGTTCTGACTGTCCCTCTAAAACTGTCTCCTCCCACGATGTCCCAGGTCGAAACCCTCCGCGCCAACTATGCGGATCTCGAGCGCACCAACCCCGAGTGGTTCGCCAACGTCAACGGCATCCTCTCTTCGCGCGGTCCGCTCCATCTCAACACCCCGCAACCCTTCCCTTCGCTGCCGCCTCTGATGCACGGCCACCCGGACGTCCATGTTCGCGCTGCCATCCTCGAAGCAGCCAGGCTATCCTCTCAAGGAGTCCCCGATGCTGAGCATGCATTCTTCGTCGCCGACCTGTGCGAAATCTACCGCCAGCACCAGAGATGGCGTCTCAATCTCCCCGAGATTCAACCGCACTATGGTAACCCTCCCTTCTATCTATTTTAACACACGCTGACTCCTTCCAGCCGTCAAAGCGAACCCAGATCCATATGTCCTCCGTCTGCTCGCTGCACTCGGCGCCGGCTTCGACTGCGCGTCCAACCAGGAGATCAACCAGATCCTCTCTCTCGGCGGAGTCAGTCCCTCCCAGATCATATTCGCCAACCCATGCAAAGCCACGTCGTTTGTCCGCGCAGCAGCCAAAGCCGGCGTCGACAAGATGACGTTCGACAACGTCGACGAGCTGTACAAGATCGCACGCGCCCATTCGCACGCCAAACTCGTCATCCGCATCCTCGCAGACGACAGCAAGAGTATATGCGCGTTCAACGTCAAGTTCGGCGCGTCTCTCGCTAGCGTCCCGTCCCTCCTCTCAAAGGCCCGCGAACTCAACCTCGACGTTATTGGCGTCAGCTTCCACGTCGGCAGTGGCTGCTACGACCCCTCCGTCTACACCGACGCCATCATGCGCTGCCAACGCGTCTTTGATATGGCCAAACACGCGGGCTACGACTTTACCTTCCTCGACGTCGGGGGCGGGTTCGAAGACTCTCTCTTCGAGCAGGCGGCACGATACCTGCGCGACGCCATCGACCAGTATTTCCCCGACAGGTCCAACTTGACCATCATCGCTGAGCCCGGCCGCTACTACGTCGCCAACGCCTTTCGCCTCGCCACCAACATCATCGCCCGTCGTGCACCCCAGCAGCACGCCAATGTCATGTGTACGTCCCCTCTCTCCTCTCCCTTCCCCTCACTAACCTTTCTCTCAGACTACATCAACGACGGCGTCTACGGCTCCTTCAACTGCCTCATGTTCGACCACGCCGTCGCCCTCCCTCACGTCCTCTCCCTCAACTCCTCCTTCCACGTCCCCGCCTCCGAGCCTCTCGCCCCCTGCACCATCTGGGGCCCCACCTGCGACTCCATCGATAAGATATGCGAGGACGCGTCGCTCCCTGCGCGGCTCCAGGTTGGGGACTGGCTGGGGTTCGAGGGGATGGGGGCGTATACGATATGCGCGGCGAGTCGGTTTAACGGCTTTGAGGTGTCAAGGGTGCTGTATACTGCGAGTGGGCCGGGCGAGGGGGAGGTTAGGGCGGCGTTGGCGAGGTTTGCGGGGATGGGTTATGGATTATGATAGACTTCTGTTGCGCATTTATTAGGATATCTAGTGTTTATGACTTTGATATAGACTTACGACGTGCATGTTATATGCGTGCGATACGACGACGTTAGTTGTGATAGTAAGACTTAGTTTGGTGAGATACTAAGCACGTCGTTCAAGTTTGACGACACGTCTTGAGGCGACATTAACAGCGGACTCTAAAGTACTCTATAGCGTGAAATACTAGTAAGTACGGCCGGCGGATTCAATAACGTCGACGTGTCTAATCATTCTCGCCGTCCCAAATTCTAACGTCTCCGTAGAATCAGCAAGCATACATCAAAGTCCATACCACACAGCTATACCCCTCCCAATCACCGCCGTCCACTCTCCCAACTCCACACCCACTCGTCGTCAAATGAAAACCCTTCGGGAACCTGAAAACGAGATAACGTTACACTGGGAGGGGAGCCTGGATGTGTTGAAGGTGTGACGTCCCCGCGTCGAGCCCAAAGTTCAAATCACCGACATAATACTTTATACACGCCCCAATATCGTCGGTTTATATGGCGCACATCGAAAAGTAATGAACTGGGACGATATTAGTATTTGACGAGATATAGTGTATCGTCGACTTATATATTTGTTAGAGTACCATATTCCAGCACTCCCTTGCGCGCGTAGCCAGGTTTAGCCCGAGAGTTCGTTCCCAGGCAGAAGAGATCGTATGTAGCATTCGGAGAGCGTAGGGGTTCGACGAGAGTCGACGAATAGTCATATCCTTCATTGGGTGACGTCGAAAAGGCATTTGAAGCAATCCCAAGTTCGGCGTCAAACCATCGGGAACGCCAACGAACACCCATCTCAAGGCCTATTCCGCGCTGAACATAAAATCAAAACCAAAAGTCGTCTTCTCAGAACAAGGCTTGTCGTTGACGCTCCCCTTGCGCGCGCTGGGGGTTCGACGAGCGCTGCGTTTGAAATTAGGGGAGTCGACCAACCTTGGCGTCGTGAAGAAGAAACTGGAACCAGTGGAGCGTGTCGTCGACTTACATCGCAGTCTATTCCAGCGATCGTGCAGCCAGGTTTATCACGAAAGTTGGGACCCATGCGTGAAGTAAGATTGGCAGTGTCAAGAGAGTACCGTCGTCGATGAATGGTTAAAACCTTCGTTGAGTTGGGCTTGGGGGCGCGTAGGGGTTCGACGAAATGTCGAAGCGTCGACGAGTAGAGTAAGACGTCGGGCGTCGAAATGAGTTTGAAATGATCCTAAGTTGGGGGGTCAGTGGCGTCCGTCGAAACATCAGGAACACAAACGTACCATACCAGCATCTCCGCGCGGTGTAGTAGATACTCGGAAAGGTTATATAATGCATTCGACGTGTGAACGTCTAACGTTTTGAGCACGTTTGCCGTCGTTTACGACTTGTTGTTATTGGGTAATGGTCACCGTTCGGGCAAAGTCGTCGACGCGCTCGCACGCTCGTAAGCGTGTATGCGCAATAGAAAACATAACATAAGACCTAGGAAAGAGAGAAGAAAGACGTTAGCCTGCGAACGAAAGAGTTGAATTGGTTAGCATACCATATATACACCTATCCAATGTTTTACGGGCACCCGTTTGCTAGCTAGACTGTCGTGCGTCTATCGCAAAGCCTAGCGTTCGTCGGATAATGCCAGCACTTGTCTTGAGAGCCAGACGTTAGGGATATCCGCGGGAGTTGGCGGAAACGTCGGAAATCTATTAGGTATATTGTTACTAGTACTATTAATAATGCAAAGACGTTGAGGACTTACTTATTGCGTCCAAGTTTGATACGACTCGTTGACTCTTTCGTACGGTGTATCGTAGGAGTAGATATCTATACGAATCGTTAGTGAGGGCGAGTCAGGATAGCGAAAGGGAACGTACTGATGCTGTCCATACGTCGTCTTCGCGAGGTTCCTGCGCTCCGAGTTGTTCAGTAGTGTTGTGGTAGCCAGGATGGCGCGTAGGGGTTCGACGAAACGTCGAAGCGTCGACGAGTAGACTAAGATGTCGTTGGGTGATGTCCGAAACGCGTCGAAACACGTTTGAAGTAAGTCTAAGTTGAGGTCAGCGGCGTCGTCGAATAGTCGGGAACACTAACGTACCATGCTAGCATCTCCGTGAGGGCTAATAGACACTCGTAAGGGTTATATATTGAATTCGTTGCGCGAACGTCTCGCGCTTCGAGCGCGTTTGCCGTCGTTACAAGTTGTTGATATGGCGGCATAGGTGGACATCCGGGCAAAGTCGTTTACGCCCTTGAGCGCTCGTAAGGCTGCATCCGAGATAGAGAATGGAATATAAAAGCTAGAAGGGAAAGAAGAACATTGTTAGCATGCGAACGAAAGAGATCAAAAGATGAACATACCATTGCAACATCCATCCAATGGTTTATGCGCACCCGTTAGCCAGCTATATCTTCGTGCGGTCTCTCGCGATGCCCAGCGCTTGTCGAATAGCGCCGGTGCTTGTCTTGAGAGCTAGGTGTTCGCATTAGTAGCGGGAGTTGGTAAGAAACGTCGGAAATCTATTGGAAACATTGTTAGTATGAATAACGCGAAGACTTGTTATGGGTACCTACCTTATCGCGTTCAAGTTTGGTACGATTCGCTCGCGTATGGGATATCGTTTGAGTAGGGATCTAGACGACTTGTTAGCGAGGTCGAGTCAGGATAGGGAACGGGAACGTACCGATGCGGGCCATACGTCGTCTCCGCGACGTTCCTGCGATCCAAGTTGTTCGTTTAGTTGTCGTGGGGTAGACTGGATGGCGTCTACAATGTATATTAACTCGTTTTGTCTATGTGTTAGATGGTGGTTCGTTACAGAGCGTAGATATACTATATATAGTAAGAGTCCAAGTTGAAACCATTACATTATCCAACTTGGCGAAACGTCTCGCTGAACGAAAGGCATCGTCTGCAGACACTAACGGACATGCAACGTTCGATAATCGACTCCATACGGAGACGTAGCAGGCGCCGTTGTCCTGATTCCGGTGATTTGAACATAATTCTGCATCCGTAGTCAGAAATGTCGTCAAAACACAAATTGATAACGCACCTATACATCGTCTTCGCGGTGATCGCTTAATCGTCTCCAAGGTACGCTAATACATTATGTCAACATCTAAGTGGGCCCCCGACGTCGCTGCGGTCGTGACGTTCGATTTATGTGGCGTAACCTAAAAGGTGAATGCTATCAATACCAGACTAGATGGAGTGTATCGTACACTTACATCTTCAATATAAGATGTTATCACAGCTGCTTCGAGCGCTCGTTCGCGTGCGCAGCCAATTATAGCCGTAAAGTCAGTCCCCAAGTCAGAAATAGTATCGAGGTCGTTGGCAGCATCAAGAGAGCAGAGAAGTTCGATGAGACGTCAGAACGTCGACTAGTAGTTATACCCATCGTTGCGTGTCATTGACGCATCTCTTGAATGAGTTTGAAGTAATGCTACATTGTTGGTCAGTGACGTCGAAAACGCGAAAACGTTGACGATACATACCATCACCAACGTTTCGGTCACGTATTGACCTTGCCCGTCGTCTAATCAATTCGTGGGGCAGACGTCTAACACGTTGGCGGTCATTACGACTCGTCTACGTGGGCCGATGGTATCCGTTCGGGTGAGGTCGATGGTACGTTCAAACATGCATCCTACGTATATCTAATCGACGAAACGGTGTAAAAGCTATAGGAGGGGAAAGACGGTCATTAGTCTGCGAGGAAAACAACGGAAAAGAGCGACATACCAGTTCAATGGTCTAAGTATGTGACCCCGTTAACCTGCTAGACCGCCTTTCGTTGATCCATCCTAGCGTTCGTCCGGAGAGCTAGTCGATCGGCGTACCAACGGTCGGCGGGGATCTGTGAAAGATGGTCTACATCTATTGTTAGTATCAATAATACATGGTAACGACAACTCACTCATTTGAGTCCGAGTAAGTTATTCGTCGAACGGGCACCTGCATGATTCGTTAGCGATGAGTTCGTCAGGACAGCGGATGGGTACATACCGACGTCGCTTTGTCCATCGTCCTCTCGTCGTCTTTGCTATGGGACGACGGTACCCAAGGGTATTGGTTCATAGTGTCGCGTTGGAATGTATAATGCCTGTCGTCGCCGGCGTTATTGCTAAGCTGGTAGTCAAAATGAGTCCGTTAGCAATACATTCATCCTGGTACCAGTACGGTAACCATATAATAGGCTGGCGTATGGAAACAATCGTGGACGCTCGACTCTGGCGCCTATCGAAGATGTCAATGTTAACATAAATAATAAGAAGGATACGAAAGCTTACCAAGTTCGTGTCGAAGCGCACATAGGCCACGTCGGTATACCGACGAGCCGTTCGTCAGAACGGTGTTGGCCGTAATGCTGCGCGAGACGCCAATAGTCGACGAGATAGCAGACGTCGAAAATGTACTGATTAATATGGTCAGTATCAAACATACAAAGATGTTATAAGGACTCACGTACTTCGAGATCATTCGTTCAACGGCAATGAGAGCCTCCCGCACGTGTAGATATCTATATAACTCGTTAGCGAGGGGTTTGTCAGGATGATAGACGGCCATGTACCCATAGCGCGCCCGTTGAATGGATAATTTATGCTGTAAAGTTAAAAGATTAGTATGTACAACAAGAAGGTATGCAGATAGCTTACCTATCGTCGTCTGAGCGCACACGTTGGCCACGTCGGTATACCGACGAGCCGTTCGTCAGAACGGTGTGGGCCACGTTGCGCCAGACGCAGATGCTTGGGAAATAAGAACCACTTAATCCTGTGCGTATCCCGTCAGCGATACATTGCTGAGACACACAGAACGATACACACCATTATGGCGTTAGGTGTATCGAATCGTTGCGATGTTAACGTTTCGTTAAGCGCTCGACTACGGTGTTTATAAGTCAGTAACGGGATTGTCAAGCAAGGGGGAAAGCTCACCTGTCGATATCGCGCGAGTTAGAACAGCCTTTTATGTCCTATCAGGGCGCTTAGATTGCATGAATGGTAAGAACATGGGATACGCACCCGTGAGCGTCTATCCCGACATTTCCCCTTCAGCCCAGTTTCAGGATATGGATAGATGGCGAGCGACGGCGTATTGTTGAGCGCGTAGGAGGTTGCATAGCTGAATGGATAGAGGACAAGTTAGAAGTCGTTAGGATACAATCCAAAGGGGAGGACGCACCATTTAAACGAGTCGTTCAGAGCGTCGAGCAGTCCATATAGGGCGACGACGGGGTGGGAGTGCTGGAACGTATGGATATGGCTGCACGAACACGCTCCCGTTGCGTTGGTGTGCAAATCTGGTTGGTATTAGCAAAGGGGATGGGAAAGGCGTCTACGATAACACACCTAAGACCCGTAGTAATCGTTTCGCTCACGCTCATGTTGCAGGATAACCTTGACGCCTAAGGTTGGATATCGTCCGGAATGTATATGGGCCGTGGGGATCCGTATGTAGCAATGGTTGCCAGTAGCGGAGCTGATGCTCTAAGGCGACGATATGCTGGAGTTCTATGGGTGGAATGAGTATATAGACGCCAACGTTCAATGGATTTGGCGTACACGTTGCTCGTAGGGAAGGGATAGCGAAATCCGTTACGGCTTGGAATGGGTATCCGCGCAATGTTCCCGTATAAGTGCCATGCATGTATACCCCCGATATCGACCTTTCGAACAAGGTGCCATTGCTTTGAGGTCGTGAGTGAAGGGAAATGGTTAGGATCCATAGAAACGCACCTTGTGCGCAGTCGTCGGCGTTTTCGTCGAGTCCGTGGTTCGTTTATCTTGGGAGTGTATCACCCAGCTGTATGAACGTTCTATGCTTGAGTATCGAGGTTGTTGGAATGATATGAACACGCACCATATACCCTCCGTATGTCGTCCGTTCTCGTCTTAAATCTGTTGAGTGCGTCTTGGGCAATTCCTATCGTGAGAGTAAGCGCAATAGTGAGTGAAATAAGGTGCTATGACTTGCATTGGGGTGCGAAAGTTGATATAAGAAGTGTTCATGAATCAACGTTCACCGTGGTTGTCGTAGTATCCCGAAAAACTGTGTACCATGTTAATGAAAGAAAACCAAGACGATAGTAACCAGAGACGTACCAGCACCATTGTCGAATTGCTTGAGCGCGCTACCATTGCTGCTCAAAATGTCAGATTTCGAAGGCGGTGGTAAGAGGCAAAGTGCCGTGGAAAATAACATACACGGCTTGATCGTTGTTCTCGTCGACGTCGAGAAGATTGTTGAGGGCGTCGAAAAGGACACTGAGGAATGTATAGATGAATTGAGAAAGTTATATGAAGGCAAATAGAGGAGAAGAGAAGAGAGGGAATGAGACGATGAGAGGGAATAATGACTTACCACCACTCCCTCCCCCGTACTTATACCCAATATGATGTCGTGTGCGGACGGATACACGAGTACGTACGGTCATTCATGTGACGTATATCCGTTCCGTCCGGTGGAAAGAAAAGCCCGAAGCCTTGGAAGTGCGGAATCAACCCCGATGAGATGAGGGTGGCGGCGTGAACTAGATTGCAGTACGTACCTATTCCTGTACCTTCGGACTTAGAAATATTTTGAAAGTACATCTGGGAGATACATATTAGACATCTGTGAAGTCCCCACAGTCCACCATTACTTACAGTGTGCCAATGAACCTCCTTCTCCTCCTCTCCTCTCCTCCAGTCTTCCTCCATCCAACGCGCCCAGCCGCTTCACGTGCATCGATCAAGGGTCATGTATTAACACCCTATGATCGTCGTAGGCGGCCTATTGAAGCGCTGAAGGCTGGAACGTCGAATTAATGCTAACGGGTGAATTGTATCCTGCCCATTGTTCGAAGCCAGCGGACTCACAGGAGATACTCCGAATACCAAGTAAACGAACGTAAGACGATCGAAGAGGCGCTCTTTGAGCCGCTTGGACGGGGGTGTTAGAGACAATATCCATAAAGTGTCGAAAGAGCGTGAAGCGCACAACGCGCACAAAGTAACCCAACGAGTAGAGTTAGTTAACTTAGACATGAATATATCATTGCATTACCAGTGCGCTACCAAATGATTGCAGTCTGCGAAGGTGAAAACGCGAAGAAAGATGTGGTTGCGTCATGATAAGATTGTGCAGACTCGTCATAGGGTCTGATCGTGTAGATTGTAAGGGTCTACACGTCCTCAATTCCGTTCAACGCAATTCGACGCGTTTGAACGTGTTTTAGACCTCGGAATACATCATAATTCAAACATATAGCTGAAAAAGGAAGATCAAAGGTGTCTATAGGTTGTGATGGCTTCAGAATGACCTCCGACTACTTCGAGCAACGTGGCGCTCGTACTATTCAACATTGGCTTCGGTACTGGATACGCGTCACCAAAGTAAGGCTTGGCACTTATCTAATACCTTACTAATACTATTACCGATGGCTACCCTGAGCGTACGGTCGTACTGAACATTGGAAGGTCCCCGTGAGGGAATACCTCCGGAATGACAATGGTGACTGGTTATACTCCCTGCGCGCTTCGGTGATGTATTCCAATTCAATATAAGGATAATTAGAATGCAGGAAACCAACCTCCGGCGCAAACGTCTAACGCCAACGACGAGAATGATACAATGGCATTACAGATATATTGAGTTTGTCAATAACCAATGTTCAACTTTGAACATTAGGGAACGTTGCCGTCTCTGTTCCGTTTACTGTAGTATTCTCATATTATACATTCTATTCACTAGGCTTATTGTATTGCATTCATTTCACTAGTATCCCAGTGCTCGAGCGTCCAATCTCACAGGTGGGATCCCGCTGTTATTAATACTAACAAGTCCATTTCATTGCGTCCGGTACGTTTAGATGTTTTCAAGTCGTATATTCAGCTACTTATGGTACATTTCGAAGGAATTCATTACAGTACATTGGAAAGGTAATATACGGCAGTTATTTGGATACAATCTAAACTACACTCTTATCCCGCGCGTTCCATGCCTACGTCGTGTTCGTACATTCCGTTAGCATGTATAGACAAATTGATAAAAGATACTCACCAAGCGAAGCGCCGCACACTTACGACACCAATATCCCTCCTGCAGGGATCCAAAGAACAAGACCTAGAATGACGGAGGGGACAATAAACCCCCGGAACAGACCAACACGGCGTTAGAAAGACGTCGTACGAGTCCGAAATAGAACGGCTCCCGTATACCGTTGATCGCAGAAGGCTCCGTTGATTTGCGAGCGTCAACGACGGAGCGACTATGTGGCGCACGAGGGTCGGTACGGCGAATCCTGTAGACGTGGCTTGGCGGTGGAATATCACTGAGCGATACCCATCGTATGGTGTCGTATTTGACGTGCCAAACTAGATTTGAACGTCAGATAGAGGCCCAAAATGACAGTAAAAAATACGCACATTTTCTCGGGGGAAAAGCCCCGCGGCGAGCGGACGACCTCTTATCACGGGGAAGGATCAACATCAGGAGTAGAGATCGAAGGGTCGGGGGAAGAGCTTTGAGGTGAAGACAGCGGCGCAGCCGCTGTCACCAAGTGCCTCACTAGAGTATTCTCGCCAGGGTATTGAGGTCAGGGTAGACACGTCCTCTTCGTTCCATTGAATAATCTCATCAGGAACGCAGAGGGAGTGGTCATCATCATCGTCGAGACGGAAGATGAGCGTCCCGTGGTATTGGGTCCGGAGAGCCACTTTGTAAGCGGACGGAAGGCGACGCGTCCACGTATTCCCACGTCCGCAAGGGCGCCTAGTCGGTTATGAGATGAATGATCGATCAAATAATGGTACCTAGAAGTCTGCGTCAGCTACGAAACGGCAAGAATAATGTGTGGCGCACCATGCGTCGTTTTGGCATATTGATGGGACGTCGGCCTCGCGACGTGGTCGAGAGCCTGTACCTGAGTGATTTATAGTGTATTGGGCTCGAATAGTTGTATAAACGACGTAGAATGGTCACATATCGCCCCAAATGAATTGTTGAACTTACACACCATTTTTTTTCAAATCAAAAGCCTCCGCGGCGAGCGGAACACTCCTCCAGCTATCTCATTGCGAGGAACGAGGGTATGGGCGACGGTAAGTGCGGATTTGATGATACGAGAGACGGTGGCGGCAGCCACCGTCGCGAGAGAGTTCATGTCGTTGTAGAATGATGCTGCAAGACGTTAGCGAACGGATCACAAATTAAGCATCAAAATTACGCACGTTTTGCGGACTCTCAAGCCCCGCGGCGAGCGACCCCCACTAGAGAAGTATTGCAGCGAAAATCGAACCACACGGGCGGCGACAAAGATGCAAGTAGACGACGTGAAGACGGTGGCGAAGCCACCGTCGCGAGAAGCCATATCGTCCGTCGGACGTCGTATCAAGGATCCAGGCTATGGAATGAAGGCCCCGGTGATCGTCGATGCGTAGGGGTACAGCAGGTCGTGTGAGGTAGAATTATCTGGGTTTAAACATCAAATATAGTTCCAAAATAAGCGTCGAAAATACGCACCTTTTTCAAACATCCAAGCCCCGCGGCGAGCGAACCACTACTCCTAGAATATCCCAGCGAGAAGCAGAGCGTACGGATTTCGTTGAGGACGGAGACGACGGATGCGAAGACGGTGGCGCAGCCACCGTCGCGTGAAGCCGTATTGTCGGTGTTGAGAATTGCACCAATAATCGAAAGCGGGCTCCATTGTGTCTGCTAGTCGTCCAAGTGTATGCAGTACGCTTCCTGCCATCGTGCAGGCCGTCGTCGGGTCAATGAAACTGCATTTTAATGTCAAAAACGAGTGCAAAATGAATGCGAAAATTACGCACATTTTCCTGAATCCCAAGCCCCGCGGCGAGCGAACCCTCGCTATCGCAATATCACCCCGGATAAGCGAAGCGCTGGCGTTCAAGTTGACGTGGAGATGCATAGCGAGGAGACGGTGGCACAGCCACCGTCGAGGAGTCGTATCGTCGGACGCTGGTGTCGAGGATTGCGAAAGACCGGAAATCATTGATGCGTATGCGTACGCTTCAACGAATCGTGTAGCATGGTGATGCGACGTGGCATTAACTGTGTTTAAACGTCAAACGCAGTTGTATAGTAGCATGAAAAATACACACCTTTTTCTGAAACCCCAAGCCCCGCGGCGAGCGAGCCTCTCGCTATCGGATTGTCGCAGCGCGAAACGACGACCGTAGATGATGGTGGGAGGGAAGATAGATATCCTGTGTCCCCGTCACGAGTCGACGGGGATCAAAGTCGGCAATATGAATCGTTGATACGTACGTGGTGCGCTTCGAACAATGGGCGCAGGCTGAATGTTATACCGCGGTAAAGATGGGTATTCGGGACGCTTGCTAGTCCGTCGTCGTCTCCTTGGCGTCGTTCCAACGGAGACGGCTAGTTCGAAATATTGTCAACGAAGCTGGAACGGAGAAGTAAAAATCACATACCTTTTCCCAAAGTAAACTCCTCGTGACGAACGAACAGCGAACACCGTTAGCGCTCCAAATCCATGGTAGCGCTGCCACTCCTCTTTCACGATTGCGGTAAAGATGCTGTTCTAACCCCTCCGCGCAATGTTCCCATCACTAGAAACTATCAGAAAACAAGTAAAATAGAGTAAAAATAACGCACTTTTTGCTGAGGCAGAAGCCCCGCGGCGAGCGCCACACCACCTTATCAATATCACAATGTAGTTCCAGATAACTGGAACGTCTCATAAACGTCTTCGTTTCCTGTCGTCCGTGGGTGCTATAGTAGAAGTCGGCGTCGTTTTGCCGTATCCTTCGAGTAGAAAGTCTATGAAAACCATGTAAGAAAGCGTGAAAAATGAGAGAAAACGACGTACAAAGTCTTGACATTTTTGCCTCCACGGCGAGTGGCAGACAACCTCGACGTCTTGATGAGCTTGCATTCGGCGACGTTCTTCGAGTGTTCTCAGTCGTAAATCTAAGTCCGTTTATGGAATCGTTGAGAGAAGACGTACCAAATGGCAGCAATGTGCTTGTGTTTGACATCCTTTGAACGTTCTGACTTGGAAATCAAAGTTCGTTTATGAGAACGTTGAGAAAAGACGTACCAATATCTCTCCAGAGCAAATGACAGCAATGTGGCGTGGTCGTGAAAAAGAGAAGAGTCCGTACGTGGTAATAAGCGAGGAAGCAGTGACTGAATCCAGTCACAGCCACGTATTCGCCAAGGCAAATCAACAAAGATTTGCACGCTCGTGATCGACGACGTGGTTTCTATATAAGGGCTGATATGATAGGAACCCTTACCTCTCTTGCTTCAATGCCGTCGTAATGCTCGTTCGCGATTCAACCTCTTTGCTCATTGTATCAAGGTGCGTGTACTACTCCTCGCACATCTACGCCGCTGACACTGTTCGAAGTATATTATCATTTGTACCCATATTTCTCCCCCCCGCTGCGTCAGAGCAATCACCGCGGTGCACGTCGCTCGTCGACGTGCAGATGCCGAAAAGCGGACTGGGGTGGTTACAGCAGAGCGGGCTCTCCCTTCCGGGGGCGACAATCCCTCTGTGTTGCGCCACCCCAGTTGGTGATTGACTTGGTCCGTCTGCCCGCACACACCCATACTCGCCGAGTCCGGTGGGGTGCAAAGTGACGCGCGGGGCTGTTTTATTTTTAACTTGTATATCCCTGTAGCGCCGGGTCACGCTCGGACGCAGTAGAAGCCAATGTACTAGACTTTTTTTAATTGAAGTGTTGTCCCTGCGGGGAGGGGAATCTATGGACAAAAAATGCATGAATTTTAAGAATCTGTACTTGTCAAAACACTCAAATGCATGCTTCTTTCAACCATTTATTTACTGGGCAGCAGTCACACTGGCATTCGGAGAGAATTTCATGTTGCAGGAGTTCAGCAATAGCTTTACTATAACTACCCCAATCATGCCCCGTATCAAGTTAAGCTCCCGTGTAAGTAGAAATAGAACTATTCACTCCGCACGCTTGCCCATACGGAGACGCCAAGTGCGTCGCTTAGAAAAAAATGGCAAATTCACGGCTTGTTTTGGGTGGAAACGGCAAGTCTTGTATAAGACTCGAACCCTCGACCTTTCGGGGCGCTTACCCACTGATCCGGACCCGTTCCCTCTTACTACCACCACTCAAGCACCCATGCTGCGCGTCTCTGCAGCTCCAACACGCGACGACGGATACGATGAGAGAGGGAGTTGATATTTGAGGAGAGAGGGAGTTGAATTTTGAAGGAGAGGGTGAAAGGTGCGTGCTTATTCAACGACGAGAGCCTTCCAACTGACAGTAACAGACATCCGTCCTCTCAAGCCCTCAAGCCTTTTCTGCACCCTCCCACCCGCGCCCTCAAGCCTTTTCTTCGCTGCACAGGGAGCGAAGAACCCGCGTTTGGCTGACCAAGTTCTCCCGTTACCGTCCTCACGTCCGCCCGGCTCTCGACGACCGCGGCGGTTCCGACTGTCCCACTAAAACTGTCTCCTCCCACGATGTCCCAGGTCGAAACCCTCCGCGCCAACTATGCGGATCTCGAACGCACCAACCCCGAGTGGTTCGCCAACGTCAACGGCATCCTCTCTTCGCGCGGTCCGCTCCATCTGAACACCCCGCAACCCTTCCCTTCGCTGCCGCCTCTCATGCACGGCCACCCGGACGTCCACGTTCGCGCTGCCATCCTCGAAGCAGCGAGGCTATCCTCCCAAGGTGTCCCCGACACTGAGCATGCGTTTTTCGTCGCAGACCTGTGCGAGATCTACCGCCAGCACCAGCGATGGCGTCTCAATCTCCCCGAGATTCAACCGCACTATGGTAAGCCCTCCTTCTATCTATTTTAACACCCGCTGACTCCTTCCAGCCGTCAAAGCGAACCCCGATCCATACGTCCTCCGTCTTCTCGCTGCACTCGGCGCCGGCTTCGACTGCGCGTCCAACCAAGAGATCACCCAGATCCTCTCTCTCGGCGGAGTCAGTCCCTCCCAAATCATTTTCGCCAACCCATGCAAAGCCACGTCGTTTGTCCGCGCAGCAGCCAAAGCCGGCGTCGACAAGATGACGTTCGACAACGTCGACGAGCTGTACAAGATCGCACGCGCCCATTCGCACGCCAAACTCGTCGTCCGCATCCTCGCAGACGACAGCAAGAGCATATGCGCGTTCAACGTCAAGTTCGGCGCGTCCCTCGCTAGTGTCCCGTCCCTCCTCTCAAAGGCTCGTGAGCTCAACCTGGACGTTATCGGCGTCAGCTTCCACGTCAGCAGTGGCTGCTACGACCCCTCCGTCTACACCGACGCCATCATGCGCTGCCACCGCGTCTTCGATATGGCCAAACAAGCTGGCTACAACTTTACCTTCCTCGACGTCGGGGGCGGGTTCGAAGACTCTCTCTTCGAGCAGGCGGCAAGATACCTCCGCGATGCCATCGACCAATACTTCCCCGACCGGTCCAACTTGACCATCATCGCTGAGCCAGGCCGCTACTACGTCGCCAACGCCTTTCGCCTCGCCACCAACATCATCGCCCGTCGTGCACCCCAGCAGCACGCCAACGTCATGTGTACGTCCCCTCTCCTCTCTCCCTCTCCCTTCTAACCTTTCTCTCAGACTACATCAACGACGGCGTCTACGGCTCCTTCAACTGCCTCATGTTCGACCACGCCGTCGCCCTCCCTCACGTCCTCTCCCTCAACTCCTCCTTCCACGTCCCCGCCTCCGAGCCTCTCGCCCCCTGCACCATCTGGGGCCCCACCTGCGACTCCATCGATAAGATATGCGAGGACGCGTCGCTCCCTGCGCGGCTCCAGGTTGGGGACTGGCTGGGGTTCGAGGGGATGGGGGCGTATACGATATGCGCGGCGAGTCGGTTTAACGGCTTTGAGGTGTCAAGGGTGCTGTATACTGCGAGTGGGCCGGGCGAGGGGGAGGTTAGGGCGGCGTTGGCGAGGTTTGCGGGGATGGGTTATGGATTATGATAGACTTCTGTTGCGCATTTATTAGGATATCTAGTGTTTATGACTTTGATATAGACTTACGACGTGCATGTTATATGCGTGCGATACGACGACGTTAGTTGTGATAGTAAGACTTAGTTTGGTGAGATACTAAGCACGTCGTTCAAGTTTGACGACACGTCTTGAGGCGACATTAACAGCGGACTCTAAAGTACTCTATAGCGTGAAATACTAGTAAGTACGGCCGGCGGATTCAATAACGTCGACGTGTCTAATCATTCTCGCCGTCCCAAATTCTAACGTCTCCGTAGAATCAGCAAGCATACATCAAAGTCCATACCACACAGCTATACCCCTCCCAATCACCGCCGTCCACTCTCCCAACTCCACACCCACTCGTCGTCAAATGAAAACCCTTCGGGAACCTGAAAACGAGATAACGTTACACTGGGAGGGGAGCCTGGATGTGTTGAAGGTGTGACGTCCCCGCGTCGAGCCCAAAGTTCAAATCACCGACATAATACTTTATACACGCCCCAATATCGTCGGTTTATATGGCGCACATCGAAAAGTAATGAACTGGGACGATATTAGTATTTGACGAGATATAGTGTATCGTCGACTTATATATTTGTTAGAGTACCATATTCCAGCACTCCCTTGCGCGCGTAGCCAGGTTTAGCCCGAGAGTTCGTTCCCAGGCAGAAGAGATCGTATGTAGCATTCGGAGAGCGTAGGGGTTCGACGAGAGTCGACGAATAGTCATATCCTTCATTGGGTGACGTCGAAAAGGCATTTGAAGCAATCCCAAGTTCGGCGTCAAACCATCGGGAACGCCAACGAACACCCATCTCGAGGCCTATTCCGCGCTGAACATAAAATCAAAACCAAAAGTCGTCTTCTCAGAACAAGGCTTGTCGTTGACGCTCCCCTTGCGCGCGCTGGGGGTTCGACGAGCGCTGCGTTTGAAATTAGGGGAGTCGACCAACCTTGGCGTCGTGAAGAAGAAACTGGAACCAGTGGAGCGTGTCGTCGACTTACATCGCAGTCTATTCCAGCGATCGTGCAGCCAGGTTTATCACGAAAGTTGGGACCCATGCGTGAAGTAAGATTGGCAGTGTCAAGAGAGTACCGTCGTCGATGAATGGTTAAAACCTTCGTTGAGTTGGGCTTGGGGGCGCGTAGGGGTTCGACGAAATGTCGAAGCGTCGACGAGTAGAGTAAGACGTCGGGCGTCGAAATGAGTTTGAAATGATCCTAAGTTGGGGGGTCAGTGGCGTCCGTCGAAACATCAGGAACACAAACGTACCATACCAGCATCTCCGCGCGGTGTAGTAGATACTCGGAAAGGTTATATAATGCATTCGACGTGTGAACGTCTAACGTTTTGAGCACGTTTGCCGTCGTTTACGACTTGTTGTTATTGGGTAATGGTCACCGTTCGGGCAAAGTCGTCGACGCGCTCGCACGCTCGTAAGCGTGTATGCGCAATAGAAAACATAACATAAGACCTAGGAAAGAGAGAAGAAAGACGTTAGCCTGTGAACGAAAGAGTTGAATTGGTTAGCATACCATATATACACCTATCCAATGTTTTACGGGCACCCGTTTGCTAGCTAGACTGTCGTGCGTCTATCGCAAAGCCTAGCGTTCGTCGGATAATGCCAGCACTTGTCTTGAGAGCCAGACGTTAGGGATATCCGCGGGAGTTGGCGGAAACGTCGGAAATCTATTAGGTATATTGTTACTAGTACTATTAATAATGCAAAGACGTTGAGGACTTACTTATTGCGTCCAAGTTTGATACGACTCGTTGACTCTTTCGTACGGTGTATCGTAGGAGTAGATATCTATACGAATTGTTAGTGAGGGCGAGTCAGGATAGCGAAAGGGAACGTACTGATGCTGTCCATACGTCGTCTTCGCGAGGTTCCTGCGCTCCGAGTTGTTCAGTAGTGTTGTGGTAGCCAGGATGGCGCGTAGGGGTTCGACGAAACGTCGAAGCGTCGACGAGTAGACTAAGATGTCGTTGGGTGATGTCCGAAACGCGTCGAAACACGTTTGAAGTAAGTCTAAGTTGAGGTCAGCGGCGTCGTCGAATAGTCGGGAACACTAACGTACCATGCTAGCATCTCCGTGAGGGCTAATAGACACTCGTAAGGGTTATATATTGAATTCGTTGCGCGAACGTCTCGCGCTTCGAGCGCGTTTGCCGTCGTTACAAGTTGTTGATATGGCGGCATAGGTGGACATCCGGGCAAAGTCGTTTACGCCCTTGAGCGCTCGTAAGGCTGCATCCGAGATAGAGAATGGAATATAAAAGCTAGAAGGGAAAGAAGAACATTGTTAGCATGCGAACGAAAGAGATCAAAAGATGAACATACCATTGCAACATCCATCCAATGGTTTATGCGCACCCGTTAGCCAGCTATATCTTCGTGCGGTCTCTCGCGATGCCCAGCGCTTGTCGAATAGCGCCGGTGCTTGTCTTGAGAGCTAGGTGTTCGCATTAGTAGCGGGAGTTGGTAAGAAACGTCGGAAATCTATTGGAAACATTGTTAGTATGAATAACGCGAAGACTTGTTATGGGTACCTACCTTATCGCGTTCAAGTTTGGTACGATTCGCTCGCGTATGGGATATCGTTTGAGTAGGGATCTAGACGACTTGTTAGCGAGGTCGAGTCAGGATAGGGAACGGGAACGTACCGATGCGGGCCATACGTCGTCTCCGCGACGTTCCTGCGATCCAAGTTGTTCGTTTAGTTGTCGTGGGGTAGACTGGATGGCGTCTACAATGTATATTAACTCGTTTTGTCTATGTGTTAGATGGTGGTTCGTTACAGAGCGTAGATATACTATATATAGTAAGAGTCCAAGTTGAAACCATTACATTATCCAACTTGGCGAAACGTCTCGCTGAACGAAAGGCATCGTCTGCAGACACTAACGGACATGCAACGTTCGATAATCGACTCCATACGGAGACGTAGCAGGCGCCGTTGTCCTGATTCCGGTGATTTGAACATAATTCTGCATCCGTAGTCAGAAATGTCGTCAAAACACAAATTGATAACGCACCTATACATCGTCTTCGCGGTGATCGCTTAATCGTCTCCAAGGTACGCTAATACATTATGTCAACATCTAAGTGGGCCCCCGACGTCGCTGCGGTCGTGACGTTCGATTTATGTGGCGTAACCTAAAAGGTGAATGCTATCAATACCAGACTAGATGGAGTGTATCGTACACTTACATCTTCAATATAAGATGTTATCACAGCTGCTTCGAGCGCTCGTTCGCGTGCGCAGCCAATTATAGCCGTAAAGTCAGTCCCCAAGTCAGAAATAGTATCGAGGTCGTTGGCAGCATCAAGAGAGCAGAGAAGTTCGATGAGACGTCAGAACGTCGACTAGTAGTTATACCCATCGTTGCGTGTCATTGACGCATCTCTTGAATGAGTTTGAAGTAATGCTACATTGTTGGTCAGTGACGTCGAAAACGCGAAAACGTTGACGATACATACCATCACCAACGTTTCGGTCACGTATTGACCTTGCCCGTCGTCTAATCAATTCGTGGGGCAGACGTCTAACACGTTGGCGGTCATTACGACTCGTCTACGTGGGCCGATGGTATCCGTTCGGGTGAGGTCGATGGTACGTTCAAACATGCATCCTACGTATATCTAATCGACGAAACGGTGTAAAAGCTATAGGAGGGGAAAGACGGTCATTAGTCTGCGAGGAAAACAACGGAAAAGAGCGACATACCAGTTCAATGGTCTAAGTATGTGACCCCGTTAACCTGCTAGACCGCCTTTCGTTGATCCATCCTAGCGTTCGTCCGGAGAGCTAGTCGATCGGCGTACCAACGGTCGGCGGGGATCTGTGAAAGATGGTCTACATCTATTGTTAGTATCAATAATACATGGTAACGACAACTCACTCATTTGAGTCCGAGTAAGTTATTCGTCGAACGGGCACCTGCATGATTCGTTAGCGATGAGTTCGTCAGGACAGCGGATGGGTACATACCGACGTCGCTTTGTCCATCGTCCTCTCGTCGTCTTTGCTATGGGACGACGGTACCCAAGGGTATTGGTTCATAGTGTCGCGTTGGAATGTATAATGCCTGTCGTCGCCGGCGTTATTGCTAAGCTGGTAGTCAAAATGAGTCCGTTAGCAATACATTCATCCTGGTACCAGTACGGTAACCATATAATAGGCTGGCGTATGGAAACAATCGTGGACGCTCGACTCTGGCGCCTATCGAAGATGTCAATGTTAACATAAATAATAAGAAGGATACGAAAGCTTACCAAGTTCGTGTCGAAGCGCACATAGGCCACGTCGGTATACCGACGAGCCGTTCGTCAGAACGGTGTTGGCCGTAATGCTGCGCGAGACGCCAATAGTCGACGAGATAGCAGACGTCGAAAATGTACTGATTAATATGGTCAGTATCAAACATACAAAGATGTTATAAGGACTCACGTACTTCGAGATCATTCGTTCAACGGCAATGAGAGCCTCCCGCACGTGTAGATATCTATATAACTCGTTAGCGAGGGGTTTGTCAGGATGATAGACGGCCATGTACCCATAGCGCGCCCGTTGAATGGATAATTTATGCTGTAAAGTTAAAAGATTAGTATGTACAACAAGAAGGTATGCAGATAGCTTACCTATCGTCGTCTGAGCGCACACGTTGGCCACGTCGGTATACCGACGAGCCGTTCGTCAGAACGGTGTGGGCCACGTTGCGCCAGACGCAGATGCTTGGGAAATAAGAACCACTTAATCCTGTGCGTATCCCGTCAGCGATACATTGCTGAGACACACAGAACGATACACACCATTATGGCGTTAGGTGTATCGAATCGTTGCGATGTTAACGTTTCGTTAAGCGCTCGACTACGGTGTTTATAAGTCAGTAACGGGATTGTCAAGCAAGGGGGAAAGCTCACCTGTCGATATCGCGCGAGTTAGAACAGCCTTTTATGTCCTATCAGGGCGCTTAGATTGCATGAATGGTAAGAACATGGGATACGCACCCGTGAGCGTCTATCCCGACATTTCCCCTTCAGCCCAGTTTCAGGATATGGATAGATGGCGAGCGACGGCGTATTGTTGAGCGCGTAGGAGGTTGCATAGCTGAATGGATAGAGGACAAGTTAGAAGTCGTTAGGATACAATCCAAAGGGGAGGACGCACCATTTAAACGAGTCGTTCAGAGCGTCGAGCAGTCCATATAGGGCGACGACGGGGTGGGAGTGCTGGAACGTATGGATATGGCTGCACGAACACGCTCCCGTTGCGTTGGTGTGCAAATCTGGTTGGTATTAGCAAAGGGGATGGGAAAGGCGTCTACGATAACACACCTAAGACCCGTAGTAATCGTTTCGCTCACGCTCATGTTGCAGGATAACCTTGACGCCTAAGGTTGGATATCGTCCGGAATGTATATGGGCCGTGGGGATCCGTATGTAGCAATGGTTGCCAGTAGCGGAGCTGATGCTCTAAGGCGACGATATGCTGGAGTTCTATGGGTGGAATGAGTATATAGACGCCAACGTTCAATGGATTTGGCGTACACGTTGCTCGTAGGGAAGGGATAGCGAAATCCGTTACGGCTTGGAATGGGTATCCGCGCAATGTTCCCGTATAAGTGCCATGCATGTATACCCCCGATATCGACCTTTCGAACAAGGTGCCATTGCTTTGAGGTCGTGAGTGAAGGGAAATGGTTAGGATCCATAGAAACGCACCTTGTGCGCAGTCGTCGGCGTTTTCGTCGAGTCCGTGGTTCGTTTATCTTGGGAGTGTATCACCCAGCTGTATGAACGTTCTATGCTTGAGTATCGAGGTTGTTGGAATGATATGAACACGCACCATATACCCTCCGTATGTCGTCCGTTCTCGTCTTAAATCTGTTGAGTGCGTCTTGGGCAATTCCTATCGTGAGAGTAAGCGCAATAGTGAGTGAAATAAGGTGCTATGACTTGCATTGGGGTGCGAAAGTTGATATAAGAAGTGTTCATGAATCAACGTTCACCGTGGTTGTCGTAGTATCCCGAAAAACTGTGTACCATGTTAATGAAAGAAAACCAAGACGATAGTAACCAGAGACGTACCAGCACCATTGTCGAATTGCTTGAGCGCGCTACCATTGCTGCTCAAAATGTCAGATTTCGAAGGCGGTGGTAAGAGGCAAAGTGCCGTGGGAAAATAACATACACGGCTTGATCGTTGTTCTCGTCGACGTCGAGAAGATTGTTGAGGGCGTCGAAAAGGACACTGAGGAATGTATAGATGAATTGAGAAAGTTATATGAAGGCAAATAGAGGAGAAGAGAAGAGAGGGAATGAGACGATGAGAGGGAATAATGACTTACCACCACTCCCTCCCCCGTACTTATACCCAATATGATGTCGTGTGCGGACGGATACACGAGTACGTACGGTCATTCATGTGACGTATATCCGTTCCGTCCGGTGGAAAGAAAAGCCCGAAGCCTTGGAAGTGCGGAATCAACCCCGATGAGATGAGGGTGGCGGCGTGAACTAGATTGCAGTACGTACCTATTCCTGTACCTTCGGACTTAGAAATATTTTGAAAGTACATCTGGGAGATACATATTAGACATCTGTGAAGTCCCCACAGTCCACCATTACTTACAGTGTGCCAATGAACCTCCTTCTCCTCCTCTCCTCTCCTCCAGTCTTCCTCCATCCAACGCGCCCAGCCGCTTCACGTGCATCGATCAAGGGTCATGTATTAACACCCTATGATCGTCGTAGGCGGCCTATTGAAGCGCTGAAGGCTGGAACGTCGAATTAATGCTAACGGGTGAATTGTATCCTGCCCATTGTTCGAAGCCAGCGGACTCACAGGAGATACTCCGAATACCAAGTAAACGAACGTAAGACGATCGAAGAGGCGCTCTTTGAGCCGCTTGGACGGGGGTGTTAGAGACAATATCCATAAAGTGTCGAAAGAGCGTGAAGCGCACAACGCGCACAAAGTAACCCAACGAGTAGAGTTAGTTAACTTAGACATGAATATATCATTGCATTACCAGTGCGCTACCAAATGATTGCAGTCTGCGAAGGTGAAAACGCGAAGAAAGATGTGGTTGCGTCATGATAAGATTGTGCAGACTCGTCATAGGGTCTGATCGTGTAGATTGTAAGGGTCTACACGTCCTCAATTCCGTTCAACGCAATTCGACGCGTTTGAACGTGTTTTAGACCTCGGAATACATCATAATTCAAACATATAGCTGAAAAAGGAAGATCAAAGGTGTCTATAGGTTGTGATGGCTTCAGAATGACCTCCGACTACTTCGAGCAACGTGGCGCTCGTACTATTCAACATTGGCTTCGGTACTGGATACGCGTCACCAAAGTAAGGCTTGGCACTTATCTAATACCTTACTAATACTATTACCGATGGCTACCCTGAGCGTACGGTCGTACTGAACATTGGAAGGTCCCCGTGAGGGGAATACCTCCGGAATGACAATGGTGACTGGTTATACTCCCTGCGCGCTTCGGTGATGTATTCCAATTCAATATAAGGATAATTAGAATGCAGGAAACCAACCTCCGGCGCAAACGTCTAACGCCAACGACGAGAATGATACAATGGCATTACAGATATATTGAGTTTGTCAATAACCAATGTTCAACTTTGAACATTAGGGAACGTTGCCGTCTCTGTTCCGTTTACTGTAGTATTCTCATATTATACATTCTATTCACTAGGCTTATTGTATTGCATTCATTTCACTAGTATCCCAGTGCTCGAGCGTCCAATCTCACAGGTGGGATCCCGCTGTTATTAATACTAACAAGTCCATTTCATTGCGTCCGGTACGTTTAGATGTTTTCAAGTCGTATATTCAGCTACTTATGGTACATTTCGAAGGAATTCATTACAGTACATTGGAAAGGTAATATACGGCAGTTATTTGGATACAATCTAAACTACACTCTTATCCCGCGCGTTCCATGCCTACGTCGTGTTCGTACATTCCGTTAGCATGTATAGACAAATTGATAAAAGATACTCACCAAGCGAAGCGCCGCACACTTACGACACCAATATCCCTCCTGCAGGGATCCAAAGAACAAGACCTAGAATGACGGAGGGGACAATAAACCCCCGGAACAGACCAACACGGCGTTAGAAAGACGTCGTACGAGTCCGAAATAGAACGGCTCCCGTATACCGTTGATCGCAGAAGGCTCCGTTGATTTGCGAGCGTCAACGACGGAGCGACTATGTGGCGCACGAGGGTCGGTACGGCGAATCCTGTAGACGTGGCTTGGCGGTGGAATATCACTGAGCGATACCCATCGTATGGTGTCGTATTTGACGTGCCAAACTAGATTTGAACGTCAGATAGAGGCCCAAAATGACAGTAAAAAATACGCACATTTTCTCGGGGGAAAAGCCCCGCGGCGAGCGGACGACCTCTTATCACGGGGAAGGATCGACATCAGGAGTAGAGATCGAAGGGTCGGGGGAAGAGCTTTGAGGTGAAGACAGCGGCGCAGCCGCTGTCACCAAGTGCCTCACTAGAGTATTCTCGCCAGGGTATTGAGGTCAGGGTAGACACGTCCTCTTCGTTCCATTGAATAATCTCATCAGGAACGCAGAGGGAGTGGTCATCATCGTCGTCGAGACGGAAGATGAGCGTCCCGTGGTATTGGGTCCGGAGAGCCACTTTGTAAGCGGACGGAAGGCGACGCGTCCACGTATTCCCACGTCCGCAAGGGCGCCTAGTCGGTTATGAGATGAATGATCGATCAAATAATGGTACCTAGAAGTCTGCGTCAGCTACGAAACGGCAAGAATAATGTGTGGCGCACCATGCGTCGTTTTGGCATATTGATGGGACGTCGGCCTCGCGACGTGGTCGAGAGCCTGTACCTGAGTGATTTATAGTGTATTGGGCTCGAATAGTTGTATAAACGACGTAGAATGGTCACATATCGCCCCAAATGAATTGTTGAACTTACACACCATTTTTTTTCAAATCAAAAGCCTCCGCGGCGAGCGGAACACTCCTCCAGCTATCTCATTGCGAGGAACGAGGGGTATGGGCGACGGTAACTGCGGATTTGATGATACGAGAGACGGTGGCGGCAGCCACCGTCGCGAGAGAGTTCATGTCGTTGTAGAATGATGCTGCAAGACGTTAGCGAACGGATCACAAATTAAGCATCAAAATTACGCACGTTTTGCGGACTCTCAAGCCCCGCGGCGAGCGACCCCCACTAGAGAAGTATTGCAGCGAAAATCGAACCACACGGGCGGCGACAAAGATGCAAGTAGACGACGTGAAGACGGTGGCGAAGCCACCGTCGCGAGAAGCCATATCGTCCGTCGGACGTCGTATCAAGGATCCAGGCTATGGAATGAAGGCCCCGGTGATCGTCGATGCGTAGGGGTACAGCAGGGTCGTGTGAGGTAGAATTATCTGGGTTTAAACATCAAATATAGTTCCAAAATAAGCGTCGAAAATACGCACCTTTTTCAAACATCCAAGCCCCGCGGCGAGCGAACCACTACTCCTAGAATATCCCAGCGAGAAGCAGAGCGTACGGATTTCGTTGAGGACGGAGACGACGGATGCGAAGACGGTGGCGCAGCCACCGTCGCGTGAAGCCGTATTGTCGGTGTTGAGAATTGCACCAATAATCGAAAGCGGGCTCCATTGTGTCTGCTAGTCGTCCAAGTGTATGCAGTACGCTTCCTGCCATCGTGCAGGCCGTCGTCGGGTCAATGAAACTGCATTTTAATGTCAAAAACGAGTGCAAAATGAATGCGAAAATTACGCACATTTTCCTGAATCCCAAGCCCCGCGGCGAGCGAACCCTCGCTATCGCAGGGTTAGGGTTAGGGTTAGGGGTTAGGGTTAGGGGGGTTAGGGGGGGTTAGGGGGTTAGGG